>OZ007596.1:276088959-277487084 GCA_963931845.1 Maratus michaelseni
ATGACAGTTTCCTAAATCAATTAAGGACTTTAATAGAACTCCTTTTCATCTTTACAATGTTGAAAAGTGCAATTGATGATACGGATTTCTCTATCCCAGCAAGAGAAAAGCATAAGGTACCCAATGACAAAAGAAAATCTAGATTTCGCGCAAAACGTGAGTGATTATACGTACTTTATATATTTTTCTTACTGGTGTTGTGAAATACAGATTAGAATTTTGCATTTCTGCACACAATAAACCGTATTTAAAATAGTTTTGAACTTCAAAATTTTTTTAGAAATTCGTCCTGTGCACATCGCAGACATTACGTCAGATATAATCTGATACAACTTCGTATTATTTCGACATGGGCTTGCTATCAAAATTTATCTTACATCTGAAAAAAAAAGGTAATTGATAAAATATTAGAAAAATAGATTATCTGTAGTATTTATTAGTATCTATTAGATTAAACGTAGTATCAGATACATGTAGATCTTATTTTTCCTCCATTTGTTGATTAATGACACGCGATTATAGTTTCGAGAGCAAATGATTAGTAATTCTCATTATCAGATAGTCGATAATAGAGTGTTGTTAACCCAACAAAGGAATTGTGTTGACAGAAGGAATTCCATGTATACATTTTAATTTCAAATCTTTTCAATTTTAATAACATTTTAATTTATACAACACATATTCACTGTAAATGGCGCATTGTGTAACCAATTTAAATTGTCTTTTGTTTATTATAGCTTATAATTACGTGGATATCTAGCATGAATTATGCGACTTTCTGAAGGATTTTAGCGTGAATGTGGCTTCTTTTAATTGTACAGTGCGACCTCTTTCATTATTTGTTAGTAGGAAATGGTTAAATCATTAGATGTACAAATATAATTCAGAATGTAAAAATGTTACAAATGTTAAATGAAATGACTAATGTTGCTAAATCAAGATCAGTATTTTCCATTACAGTAAGTTAAGTTAATTCGTGTTCATCATATGAAAGCCATTTTACGAAAAAAATAACTATGGTTTTTTTTTTTTTTTTTTTTTTTTTTTTTTTTTTTTTGTAATTTAAATTTCTACACTGTATTTAGGTTCTATAAGTTATATTTAGAAAACTTTCTCTTTTGTCTAACAATTAGAAAGTAAAAATAAAACGTCTGATTATACAAGTTAACTATTCCTAAAATAGGTAAAATAACCGTTTAAAAGTTTTTTGCCATATTATTTCATTTTTTACATTTCAAAAAGAAACTGTATGTTTTTATATGACTATTCTGTGTGATTATGAGTTGGTTTAACTACTTAAAATATATTTGTGTGTATTTTGTGATTATAATCTCAACACATATATACTAACGGGAAACATTAAAGGAACAAATACAGGAACTCATGTATCGTAAATGATTTTGCAAATGAAAACATGAAACATTTATTCAATCTTTATTTAGTCATACTTGGTATATTTTCAAAAGGCAGAATATCCTATTTCTGTAAAAAATCAATTTAAATAAGAATATAGTAAATGTTATATAAATTGGGTCAGGGAAAATATTATATTCATTTGTACAAATGTCTAGAAAAGCTTTATAAAGTATGTGGACACCCCTGACTAAATTGCAATCTTTGCATTTTCACATTCTTATTGTCCAATTTCCATTCGACTAATTAAATGTCATTTCTCACAATACATCAAATGCTCCACTACGACATAGTCCACCTTGAACATGCGAAAATTAGACAACATGTTTACATGAACATTGAGTTACCAACGTACGACCTTTCATTAGACTTCACTTCATAAAATTAACATACAGTGTCTTTTTATAGTTGCTCATTTAAGTTTTCCATGCAATGTATTTCATATGCTGTTATATTTCAAAGTAGATATCAGGCATAGAAAGAGATAATTTAATATATTAAATGTAGAGGATAATATATAAAATTTAGAAAAATACAATTTATTCCAGGTGTTTATATTTTTCCCTTTGAAATGTGCGAACGCCTTGAGTAAAAATTGTGTCAACATCACCATTTATGGTACATACTACATTTGCTTATAGATTTTTTTTTCAACTTACATCGCTTAAAAGAAAACTACTGCAATTTCAACGTTTAGAATGCTCAATTTTATAAAATTAATACTAAAATAAAATCGAGGTGTGCATTTTTTTTAGCATTTAATGCATCAAATGCTCCACACGCGAAAAATGAATTTACATATTTCTGTGTAACAAAGGTGTACACTATTGGACAACATGATTACATGCACTTTGAGTTACCAACGTACTCCCTTTCATTAGACTTCACTTAATAAAATTAACATCTCATCAAAAACAACTCGTTGTAAATGATCCCGCCAAGCCACAAACCTAAAACGTCAGTCACAGAAAGAAGTGATATCACATAAAAAAGAAGCGATATAGAAGTGCATACTCCGAGTCCCGTGTAAAAATCTATCACCACTCATAATGTTTCAAAAGGACTCGGAGGTACAGTATTTGAAAACTGCTTGGCGACCTGCAGGCTTTTATACTATATGTAGTATATCAATTTCGAAAATCGAAAAATAAATTTTATATTTTTGTTATACCACTTTTATAAATATTTTTGTATCCACAAATTTGGTTGTGCAGGATCTAATAGGTGTGAGTGTGGCGAGGTGGGATCTCCTACCCACGCCTACCACGAATGCACACTTACTGCACGCTGGCACATTAAACGTCCAGCCACTCCCCCTAAGGGATGGCTTCAAAATATTCTTTCTAGACCCACACTTCTGAACAAACTCAAACACATCCACCAATACTTAGCACACATCTCCAACCTCACAAGCTAGTCTGTACCCAGAGCAACTCCCATTCCCTCGTATGGCATCGCCCCGTGTCGCGAGTGTTACTCTGGCGATGCCACAGCGCCCCTTGTGGTGAGAGAGCATGTTTCTGGCGCACAACCCGATAGCTTATCTGCTGTCTGATAACCAGGTGCTTTGCGGCACATCATTCTCAAACCATTTCAAGAACCTCGGCACCTCGCTGCCCCGTGTCGCGAGGGAGATCTGTTCTCCGGCAGCGAGGGATTTGTTCTGTGAATTTCGGGCAATAATGGCCCATTGCGATTCACCCGCCCCCTGTCGCGTTTTCCGGCGGGCTCAGCTCTAGCTGAAATTGTATTATTATTTTTTTAAACCTTATTAAAGGTACCGGGAGGGACACCTATGCTCTACAGACTTGGCCTCCTCGTCTGAGCAGTCCCTCTTAGGCTGTGAAAATATTTTTGTATGCGACAGAGCTGACAGAACGGATTTTCCCACAGATCTATGTCATTCCCTTACGCTATAATTACTGCAATATATCTCAATTTAGTTAACGTTTATTATAAGGTTTATATATATATATATATATATATATATATATATATATATATATTACAAACTCAAAATCTTTATACGTTTACTTAAAAAATTCTCTTCATAAGAGTAGTGTTTTTAGTTTAAATAACGGTAAATAAAATCAACAAATTGATTTTTCAAGCTCATAAATAAGAAAGGACATGCAAACACAGAAGCTTCAACTTTTACAATTTTATGGGAGCAAAATAAATAAATAAATAAAATAAAATAAAATAAAATAAAATAAAATAAAATAAAAATAATATAGCCATGTGTAATTTCAGGAAACGCAAACATTATAAAAGCCTGCAGGTCGCCAAGCAGTTTTCACATACTGTACCTCACTCCGAGTCCTTTGGAAACATTATGAGTGGTGATAGATTTTTACACGGGACTCGGAGTATGCACTTCTATATGGCTTCTTTTTATGTGATATCACTTCTTTTTGTGACTGACGTTTTAGGTTTGTGGCTTGGTGGGATCATTTACAACGAGTTGTTTTTGATGAGATATCACTCCTTTTTGTAAGGTATTTAATTTCAATTATGCGGATTCCATTTTTATTCAGAAAATAAAAGATGAAAGGAGCAAAAAAAAATAATAGTGATGCTATATACAGAATTATCCATCAGAATTATACAATTTATTGAGTGACTTATTACAATGTACATGTCGCTACCATAACAACGTGAAAACTTTTATATTAATTTCTTTACATTGTATTCATCAGATTATTTATGACATATTTATTTTCCTTTTTCTTTTATTTATATCACTCTTCCGTTTATATACATTCAAAAACAAAAAATTAGACAATTTTACAGTAGTTTACAAACTAATTAAAATACTATAGTTTCAGAAAAATGTGGAAAAATAAGAAGCACCTTTTTTCAGTCAACTACAACAATAAGTTTATGGAGCATACTTTACCGAGAATAATCAACATTCTTTTTTTCTACGAACCTATTTCTATTATTATAAAAATTTACAGTGATTTTTATACTAACATATTAAATATATTATTTTTGAAAATTACTGAGCATCTTAGAAGTTTTTTATTGGTTTAAGTTTTTTAACTCAACGTTTCGAGAATTTGAAAAATATAAAATTCGCAACGTTTGCAAAAGTATGAAAACTATTAAAGTGATTTCTGTCCATATAGTCTGTTCATTCCAATTCGGTAATCCTAAAATATAGGTCCCCAATCTCCGGCAGTCCATGAATTAATTAGGACATATGTATGCAACTGTTAAAATGTTCTCAAAGTTGACAATAGAGGCAATAAGTATAGCTCGGCAAATATGAAACAAGGCATTGCTTCATCATGGCTTTGTTTCGTGAGGTGTTCGTTCTCCGAACATAAAAATCTCACGCGAAAGTTTTCGTTAACCGATTTGTTCGTAAACCGAACAGTTCGTTACCGATCACCTATTGTATACGAAATTTAGCATTTTAAGTTCGTCATAGCCGGAGATTCGATGAACGGCAAATATTGAAACGCAAAACTTGTAATCTTGGGGTAGCAACATTTTTACATTATATTACTCAGCGCATGAACGTAAAGTTGGAATTTTGTAATCGCTATTTCAATTAATTCCTGATACGCTAGAATTATATATTTATAAATAAACATAGTTTTTTTAGTCGATGAAAATACTATATTTTAATAGATTTAGAGCTTAACATCGACGAGATTTCAGACGGACAAAATGAACTCATATTAAATTTTAAAGCAAGATAATGAAACCTTACAGAGATTGAAACAGTGTAAAATCATTAAAATACATCTCACTCAGTAAATATACATCGGTTGTAATGTAATCGAGATCTTCTAAGAGACTGTAAACGAAACGTATATGCTTCAATGCCGCTTTACAATAGAGACGATGTAGTAACATATTTGAATATCTTGTGTATATAGCCAATTTGACAAAAGTTATGCAATTTACTATTGTTTTTCCTCTGTGTTAAGTACAGGAATCATGTACTTCAACGTAAAAATTCGCTAATTACACAACTTTTTAGTCTTATTAAAAAATCTTTTGAGTTACCCTGTAAACGAACAGTAAATTCTACAATTCTATTTTACAATAGGAAGCTAACTTAGGTCGTTCGTAGTAACATATTTTAACATCATGCCCATACGTTCTTTTGAAAAGAGTTAGACAATTTAATATTTTTTTTTGCTTCATCTTAAGTATAGGAATAAATCATTTTAAAGTGGTATACATAAAAAACTAATTAATATTTTTACACGAAATATTAAACATTTGAACTACTCATAGAAACAATTCAAATGCTGCAAACCACGTAAAAATCGGATAATTACACAACTCTTTAGCCCTATATCAAATGATCTTTTGTGAGACCCTGTAAACGAACCTTAAATGTTACGATTTTTTTATAATAGGAAGCTTACTTGGGTCGAGTGTAATAACATATCTTAATATCATGTGCATACGACCATTCCTAAAAGAGTTGGGTCATTTATTATTTTTTTGTTGTATGTTAAGTATAGGAATCAATAAATTTAAACTGTTATGAATCAAAAACTAATTAATATTTTTACATGAAACTTACAAAGGTTTGAACTACTCATAAAAACGATTCAAAAAGGTGAAACCGCGTAAAAATCCGATAGTTACACATTGCTGTAGCCCTGTCAACAGTTTTTTGCTCTATGTTAAGTATAGGAATCAATAACTTTAAACTGATATAAATCAAAAACTAATTAATATTTTTCATGAAACTTACAAAGGTCCGAAGTACTCATAACAACAATTCAAATAACGTAAACCGCGTAAAAATCCGATAATTACACATTGCTGTAGCCCTGTCAACAGTTTTTGGTCTGAACAAGATTTAAAAAGTGCAAAAAACAGCACTTTTGAAATCGCATTTACTGAAAATCTATTCGTCGGATTTTGCTTTACTTTAGAATTATTCGTCCCTTGGCACGCCCCATTCCATAGAATCAAGCATTTTGTTTCTATCATAAATAGAACGCGAGATATAGATGTGTCAAAAACCCGTTTTGTCCCGTCCGCAAAATATAAACTAGACATTCAAATTTTTTTTTTTTTGTAAAATCGTTTGGCATCCAATGGCGGAAATTCCTTTCATTTACGGTTCAATGCATTGCTGTTTCTTATGCTTGGCGAGAAACTCTATCGAGTTTCTATGATAAAGTGTTATTTTATATTGGCTTCTTTAATTTTTTTTTGCAGTGTATATAGCTCTTATATTTCAAAGTAGACATATGACATAGAATGAGAGAATTTAATATATTAAATGTAGAGGATAATGTATAAAATTTAGAAAAATCAGATGTTTCCAGATGTCTATATCTGTTTTTTCTTGAAATGTGGGAACACCTTCAGTAAATTTTTTGTGAATGTCAGTAATTACGGTATATAATATTACATCTGCTTATAGATTTTCTCTTTCAAATTGTATCGAGTAAAAGGAATCTACTGTATTTCAACGTTTATAAGGCTCAATTTTATAAAACAAATTAATGCTGTAAAAATAGGGTATTCATTATACACGGGATATTTCTAGAAACAATATCAAACCACATGCTTTTATCAAGCCATTGAATCACTGCTTAGCTTATGTGATGAGGCGTTATTCAGTTTTCCTTTTACCATTTTCCATAATCTTATGCAATTTTCACGAACATCAAATTTCCAAACTATAGCTGTGTTGTGTTTTGCTTATATGCTGTTTGTTTTTGCTGTGCTGCATATTTCGCATTTTGAATGCGATAGTTCAGATAGTTGTCTCTGACATGGTAATGACATATTCTCTAAAAATAGAATACACCAATTACACAGTATGGTATCTGAATTCTGGCTTTCCACACAATTTCGTAATTAATGATATCATTATACTTCCCGTGTAGATAAGTTTTTTTTTTTTTTTTAAGTTTCCAATGTGAGTAATATTTATTTTGCGGAAATTTTAATGTTATAATATTTTAAGGAGCAAAATATACATGAGTAAATATAGATATTTTGATTTGAGATTTTTATGTTTCATATGAGTGAATAATTCTACAAAATATCTTTCTTTTGTTAAAATTTTGAATTTTCCAACATTTAAACACTATGATGTGCAAGAAACATTTTTTTTAAATAAAAAGCAAGAATGCGTATTATGTATGATTATGTACGATATTTTCTTATACTCTTTATTTCCTTAGCTTATCTTTTTTCATTATTTGTAATTTAAATTTAAATATGCTAGGAATTACAATGAAATATTATGCTAAATTATTCTGAATATGCGTTTTCTAGATTCTATTTTACTACTGCGAGGCAAAGATAACGTGTTAAGTTATCCTATCACGTTCATTATGTTAAATATATTATACTGTGTTACTTATAGGATAATATAAAAATACCTTTTAATAAATTTTATAACGAAAAATTTCTTTTCTATTACAGAAATAAGTTACAAAGAAACTATTGTTATTATTATTTTTAATGTGCATCTGTTGCTCTCTTATTCTGCAAGATACCAGAAAGTCCAGAAACTAATGATGAGATGAAAGCCGTTAACACAGCATCTGTATATGTGTATATTTTATTTTTATTGTATGTAGGCACATTTCCATTCTTTCCATGAAATCAACAAAAGTGTTAGTGATTGGACTGACCCTTTGGTTGTCGACAAAATAAATATATACTATGCGAAAATAAATCACTGTTCTATTACGGACGGTGCAGTAAATGAATTATAAGGATTTCTTTTGAGTGCACATAACAGTAACAAAGCAATATTGACAAATGATATTGTTTTTGATTACTGAATTTTGTTATTGAAATTCACTTAACTAAAAAATATTTTTTTAATATTTTGAAAATTATTTTTCATTTCACAACAAAAATACTATTATTTTTTCTATAACTATACTAATATTATAAAGAAGTTATGTTTGTTAGCTTGAAGAGGGTAATGTCTAGAAATACCGAAACGATTTCAAAAGAAATGGCAGAAAATTGATGGTGAAAGTCTCCAATATAGATTACACTTTACGCCGCACAGAGGCAATTTGAGGCAAAAACCTGGCCAAAAATGCAAAAATCTAAATTTACTCAACAATCGTAAAAAGCATATTTTATAATAGCTGACTAACTGGTTTGTCGATCTATGTCTATTTCAGAAGTATGAGTCGTACCAGGTCGATGCTAGTTTCTTTCGATGATAAGTTTTTCTTTGTGAGAAGACGTGCTTTTTGTTACATTTAAGCTTTGTTATTATGTTTAAATAGATCGTTTCCAATATTAAATCAAAATTCGGAATAATAAGTTTTACTCAACAATTTATTTTCAATAGAAAATTTTCCACGTGAAAAATGAAAATGAAAAAAAAAAAAGAATTAAAAAGAAGATGAAGTAACATTATTAGAAATAAAACACACAATTTCAAGCATTTGATAATAGTACAATAGGCATGAATACCAGTATATATATGGAAAGCAGGCGATTATGATGTCATAAATATCGAGAATAAAACGGATATGCTTTGATGTTGAAATTAAATGATCTTGGGTTATGAAATTAATTATTATTTTGTGTCTTTTTTCTGTTCTTTTCTTTCTTCCTTTTATTGTCCTATTGTTTTTCAATTGAATTAAGTATATTTTAAATGTATATATTTATTGCCTAAGGGAGGCCACTCGGCTTGGCAAGCCACTCCGTCGAGCGTACAACCTCCCCGAAATGTATATATTATATGTATTTTAACCCTTTAACGGGCGGTGGTCACAAAAAAGGACACCTAAGTTTAATTCCAAAACTGACAAACGGCACCAAGAATATTTAATTATTTTTTTTCTTTTATTCAGTACCAGAAAATAAGCAAGTTTTTATTTTCAAATAAATTCGTTTGTAATTTCCGGTGCCAGTCTATTATTTCATCATTTTGCAAACAGACTTACTCCGCGCCGGAAAGGGTTAAATGTATGTAATATATTTATGTTAAATGTATGTGTTGAATACAATAAGAATGATTGCAAGGTTTATTGTCTGCGCGCAGCTTCAAAAATATACCGCGTTTTTAATATTTTTTTTAGTAAAAAAGCCTTAAAAAATGTTTGAAAAGGATATGGATAGCAAATGTCAATAATATGCATCGCAAGATTATCCATGCCGAAAATGACGTTATGATCAACGCTAGATCTCCAGGTCCTTACTTTTTAATCTTACTTTGCGGATTATTTAACATTCTACAGTCCCCTATTTATTTTTTTAAATTTATATATAATATATATCTTTAAAAGTTTATAGAATTCCTCGAAGCTTCCGGAATAAGAAGCGTCAAATTAAACACGGTTTTATGTAATGGTATTCATTTCATTAGGGGGCTCCGTCACCTGAATTCGCTGAAGTTTCATTAATTCTACATTCAAAATTTGCAATTGATTGTACTATATCATTATTATAGTGTACCCTGGGTTCCATTTAAACTGTGTTTTTAGTAAGATAAACATCAATTTGGACAGGGACTTTATGTTTTTTTTTTAATATCCAAATAGCAATATTTACGTACCTTCCAAACACGAAACACCTGCATCAAAATTGGAAACACCAAAGTTGGATAAAATTGCATGCTTTCTTACATTTCCAATTTATACACGATAAAATCATGTGAAACAATAAATAATTTCCTAATGCATCAAATTTTAATAAACACAGTGTGTGAAATAAAATCAGTCCTCTTAAAATAGAAACCCATTACATAATAATGATGCTGCAATCAATTATCTTTACTCAAAATATTTGTTTTTAGATATTTTTATTCCATGGTATTAAATCTGAAATCAAGATTTGAATAACAATTGTTTGAAAGAAACGCTATATAGTTATGATCTATATATTATTTTACTGAAAATAAAGCATCGCATACAATTTTTATTGTAGTTAACTTTTACATTTTGAATTACATATGAGATCATATTTTCAATTTTTAAGTAAATGCCTTAAGGTTATGATGGATATGTAATGTATAACTCATTTTCATTTTATAATGATTCTTCAGTTGTGTTTTATGTATTATGTAGGATAGAGTTATGCCGTATTTTATTTCAACTTTTTTGTTCTTGAAAATTGAATTTTTAATATTTTGAATTTATGATATCTTGATATGTTGAAATAAATTTCAAATTTTTATAAATTTAATTTGTAAAACCGAGGATATTTTTTCTATGTTGACCTTTTTCTTTTTTAACAATTTTCCATATCACATATTAACTTTCAATGTATATTTTTCAAAAAAAAATTAAGAGGCAAAACATTAAAATATATAATAAACAATTCAAACAAATGTTCATTTATTTGTTCATAATTTCTTTTACATTTCAAACAAAAATTAAATATTAAAAAACCTACAGCTGCTTATATATATATAGTTATTTACCACAAAATGAAAGTCAAACTTTTAGAAGGATTTCTTTTAAACGTATATTTCTTTTCTGTATTATATCTCAGAATATTTACTTGTATTTATGACAAGACTCGCTAGTAAAAGGGCAATATCTAATAATTCTAAAATACTTTTCTCTGTATGAATAATGTTGTTATTTATGTATAATGATTTCATTTTACTAATAGTGCTGTTTGTAATTCATTTAATTCGTTTCTGTGAAGAATATGAAAAATGTAACATTTAAAAAATTTCTTTTTATGCAATTTCCGATACGCTGCCTCATTTCTTTATAATTTTTTTTCATTTTTAAGATTTAAAAGATTATGTAATAAAAACCTAAGGATGAGAAAATATATTTATAGTTTCAATTAAAAAAATATTTAGAATATTTTACTATGTTTGCGTCAGTAGTTCTTTAAGTATATTTATTTTACTAATAGTACTTCCAGTAATTCATATAAGACATATCTGTGAAGAATAATAAAAATATTATATTTAATATAATTCCTTTTTTGAAATTTCAGATAAAAGTCTTCATTTTTAAGATTTTAAAAGTTTATGCAATTAAAACATTAGGAGGGGAAAATAAATCCGTGGTTTCAATTCAAAATAAATTTAGTATATTTTATCATTTTCTTTGTCCAATATTTTATCATTTTGTAGTCATGAAATTACAATATGTAACCCCTTACCTGTATATCCCGAACACAGGTCTGGCAAGACATACTCGTATTATTTGTTGTTAATCACATACAATTTGATTACTGCAAAATATGTTTATTTTAAATAAAAGCAGTATTGAGTCTGTTTTCACTTCGAATATGCAATTAAATGTATAATGCACAATTTTCTTATTATTCTAATTATACTTGAGAAAGAGGATGTAGCTACACGGGAATATGTTAAAACGTACAATAATCTTTATTTATGCTGCCAATGTTCATTTTCAAAAATGAAATCTCTTATTAAGATGATACGCAGGACATTTCACAATAGTAAAATAAATTTCATACAGGAATATCGCAGATGAATAAATTTACTGTCACAAATCAAAAGAAAACATCGCTAAATATTGGGCAGAAATTTATGAATGTAATAAAGTTCATAAGGAATTTTTAAAACATGTTCTATTTTTGTTACTGAAAACGATTCTCTTTAATCAAGATATTTGTAGACTTAGCCACTTCAGAAATATACCACCACCAAAACAGTCAGAAATCAAAACCTAATTTCAAAATAAAACGCCATATCCTAATATCAAAGTAAAATATCAAAGCCTAACGCCAAATAAAAATACCAAATGAAGCATATTATCAAAGTAAAAAAGACATGCTGTGTATTACATAAGATACATTTATGTACAAAAAAAAAATCTGATGTAAAATAATTTTAAAAGTTTGTTTAAAATTTTATATAGTCATAATAATAGTTAATAAATTATTAATTATAATTAAGTAATAATTTACTATTAATAATTTATTATTATTATTATTAAAATTAAATATTTATAATAATATTACAATTAATTATTTATATTAATTACATTTACCAGTAATTAATTGTTAAACAAATATTGAATATTTATAATTAATTAATTAATACTTAATTAATAGTGATATATTTTAGAAACAATTTTGCATTGTTATTTTACAGAAAATAACATGACATTGTCTTTAATTGCAAGTATTGAGTGAAAAATCAATTTAAAATTTATTCTAATTCACGTTCACTTTTAAAAATTAATTATAAGTAATGATGGCTCTAAGTTTTGAAATAGAAATTACTTTTCAGTCATATAACTCGAAATATACGGTACATCATAATATGGCTTTTAGCCAATTTTTAAATTGCGCATCCCACAATATTTAAAATTTATAAAAAAAAAATAAAAAATGATTCAGCTCTTCTACAAATTGGCAATTTGTATATAAAATGATTTACGTTTGTCAAAATAATAATAAATTCACACGCTATTATACCATTAACTTTCATTTACTCAGTTTGGAACATTTGGCAGTAGCTCAATAAAGTTTGTGACTATCTACTAATTAATATTCTGCAATATATCATTTGTTATTAAAAATTTGAATTCAGCAAAATATGGGGATTTTAAAAACATATATTTGTTCAGCCAAAAATCGCACTTTTGGGAGAATGGACCGGAAACAGTGAGAAAAATACTTTTAAGATTGACAGATGGAATTTATACAAATATTTTAAAAGATGACACAATTATATAATAATAGTTAATAATTATTAATTCATTGCGAACATAGATTGTATTAGAAAAATATTTATAAGTTTTCCAAATGACAAAAAGTCTTACCTTTTTACTTTTTCTTTTTCTAAGAACCATTTTCCCTAAAAGAAGCTACAATAAAAAATGACACGTAAAAATAATTTTAAAAATATTATCATTAGTTTTATACATTGTATTAGAAAATATTTATAAGTTTTCCAAATGACAAAAAGTCTTACCTTTTTTTCTTGTTCTAAGAACCATTTTCCCTAAAAGAAACTACAATAAAAAATGACACGTAAAAATAATTTTAAAAAATATTATCATTACTTTTTCAAAAACAAAAAATATATATAGATGCACTAGATATTTTTGTTTTACAGAATATCAATCGCACTTTACAGAAACGATTTTCACAGTTAATGTATATGAAAAATTCTGTATATCTTCAGATATTTTTTTAATGTCATTTTTTAATCTTGAAACTTACAAGTAAAGGTGCCATACTTTTTAGGGCGAATTTACATTTTTATACCTCATTCAATTTGCCTGATCGAGCTTAGTAATTTGATACCTAATATACCTGATAATGAGATTTAATTATCACAGGCGGGTCGGTTAAAGTTTAAAATTTTAATTATTTAAAAAAAGTTTCCATCAAAGAACTAAGCATTAAATAATGTTTACTTAAGTATTTGTACTGCTATATATTGACGATTATCAGTCACTGTTACATTTACTTCCCAAAGAAATGAATACACAAAAATCTTTGAATGAGCACAGCGCTCACAGATTTCTTTTTCATCAGACACGATTGTGCACTCAAACAGGTCTTCTTCCTTTCTTTAATCTTAACGACATACAATATTAACGTCTATAGTGACATAACTCCTAACCTTTCAGAAATCCCCATAATATGCGGGCTAATTTGACCCAGGTTAACCACATTTAGAATAAAAAGGTTTATTTAAAAGTAATCTTTATTTATTTAATTTCAGGTTTGTATGTGCAATTTATTTAATTTCATTTCTTAAAAAAAAAAAAAAATCTTGTTAGAAAAATAATCTAACCTTGATCAAATTAATCCCCGTATTATGGAAGATTAGTTGGAGACTGGCACCTATGTAGCGGTACCATAATTTTCGTATTTTAAAATGTAATTTACTTTGAGAAAAATTCTTGAACAGACGAGTGAACTAAACAAATGCAAACTGATAATATGCCAATGTTTAAAATTTGATGATATTCTTCTTTATTTTTGCTTTAATCACTGATTCGGGAAGAACGATATATCCTAAATTGATAATAATCAATATATGGCAGTGCAAATACTTTAATTAAACTTGCATCATGCTGATTTCTTTGACGGAAACTGTTTTTTAATAATAAACACTTTAAAATTTGACCGGGCCTCCGGTGATAATTAAAATTTAATAGCAGGTATGGGAGTTATCAAATTACTAAGCTGACGCAGAATAATCGAATGAGCTATACAAATCTAAATTCGCCTCCAACGACTCTGGTACCTTTACGTGTTAGCTCAGAGATCTGGATGAAAATTTCATAATAGTAGAATTTGTCTGAGTTCAAGCATGGTAATTTTCTCCCACACGTCTTATGTGGCATTGGAAAGTATTTTCAAACTTCGTGAGTTTTACAATGCTCTCTTTAACAAGCAAAATACAGAATTTCAATGGGAGGGGGGGGGGGAGAGTCATGAAAATTTACAGGTATGTCTTCAAATGGGACACAATTTATCAGAGTATACTAGGGCAGTTTGACAAGTTCTCGGCCTAACACAGAAATGGAACAAGTGTGACCAAATGGCAATACTGTTTGTAAAGTATGATCATTTAGATGGCATGCTGCCGAATTTCAGACGCGTGAGTTTATTCGTTATTTCTGGGCGAAAAAGTAAGATAAACAAATTTTAAAATTTTCGAAAAATGGAAAAATTTGATGTTCGAGCTGTCATAAAATACTTTGTTAAAAAATATTTAACCTCTACGAACATACAAAAAGAGTTACAGTATATCTTAAAGGACTCTTGTCCTTCATATTCGACGATAAAAAAGGTGGTCTGCTGAATTTAAACATGGACATTAAATTACTATGATGAACGCTCAGGACGCTCAAAAAAAGCTATCGAAACGTTGAAATCGTCCCAAAAATTCACAATGCCGTATTGAATGATCGCCGATTGAAGATACGCGAACTTGCTGGCATTACAAACATCTCGATAGACCATGTAGACAACATTTTACACGATGTTCTGTGTATGAAAAAAGCTCTCCGCTCGATACGTTCCGCGCTTGTTGAACGTCGACCAAAAACCCCCAAAAATGAACATTTCTCAAGAGTCTTCTGAAATGTATTGTGTTTCAAGTTGAAAAATAAAATGAAATATTGTTAAAAATCTTCAATTTTCTTTTTCAGGCCGGGAACTTCGAACCACTCTCGTACAGGGCTGCACTAAAGAATTTGCACATAAGAGTGTATCCTAAATGTATTCAGCTGCAAGGGGACTACATTGCAAATTATTATAAATTATGTCAAAAATCTTGTGTTTTCACTGTCAGGTCGAGAACTTATCAATCCACCCTCATGTAATACAATTTATCAGAGTATATAATTCTTATTTCGAAAAATATGTGGCAGTTAGTTTGAAAGTGGGATTTCAGATTTTGTCAAAATGAAGTTCTACTTTAATGTTTTATTTTCTAAAAAAAGTAATTTTTTCACATCACAGAAATTGTTTTCTAAAGTATTTTTATGATAATAGAATCAATTAGCGTTAGCTTCATTTTGAAAAATTTGTTTTTTACTGTAGTCAGGATCTTTATAAACTTATTTTTGTATTCACGAACCCAGTTTTTTTTCTTCTATTAATTGGTGAAATAATGCAATATAATTAATGCAATCTTTTCTTTTAATCAACTTGATTTTTGTATGCAAAGATATAATTTTGTAACCAATTTTTTACCCCTTTCTTGATATGCTTAGAATTACAAAAGTATTTTCACATGTGATTTTCAAACTTCAGATTCAGTTAGACCTTGACATAAATAGACGCTGATTACGTTTTGGTGTAGATATCCCAACAGGTGGCACTGCTATATCTCTTTTTAACATTTTCCAACCTAGTTGAAAATTGTTTATGACTTCGGTTTGTCTGGCCGTCTGGACGTCTGGAGGTCTTTCCGTCCTCTAACTCCCGTAAATATGCTCGGATTGCCCTGCAATTTTTATATGTTATTGTCGTTATCTGTAGCATGTTTCCTATTTCAACTGAAGTGTGTAGCACTTATTGTTTTTTTACAGGGACACTCAAAAGAATTCCTTTACATTACGGTCTATGGGGAAAAATCATTTGCGGTTTATTTTAATGATGTTACACAATTTCAAAAACATAGTAATTGATATATATCACTAAGGTGCATTATAAGAAGCTTAATATGGAATATAGTGTGCATAGCACTTATAGTTTCTTTACAGGTACAGTAAAAATAATTCCGTTACATTACGTCTATGGAGAAAAATCGTTTGCGGTTTAATTAAATATTTTTTCACTATTTTAAACGCATTGAAATTTATATATATCACTAAGGTGCATTAAAAGAGGCTTGTTACAAAATATTGTGTATATAGTAGTCATCGTTCATTTACACGGACACACAAAATAATTCTCTACTGTCTGTTAACAATAATTCCTGGAAGTGCGTTTTAAGTTGCTGAACGCGATTTTAAATTTAACTCACATTTTGTCTATTAGTTGGTGTGTATAAATTCTTTAGATCATATACAGGGCAGCACAAAAGTTCGCGAAGACATTTCCGTTTATTGACAGAAACTCCAGAAGGATAATTTTAAACTGTGCTACGCGTTTCTTCACTAAAATAAAAGTTAGCATCCTATGTAGTATATATACAAATCTATAGATCATATACAGGGCTGAATAAAAGTATTCGGATATTTTTCCGAATATTGTATACGTTGGAAATTCCTGAAATTATGTTTTTAAATATGTTCTGCGCTTTCCAAATTGTTTACTTAGATGTTATCTTTTAGCTTATTAAACGGTAATGATTTGTAAAATTATTTTGGAAGCGTTGGAAAGTGTTACATAATCTATGCTCGACGCATGATTTTTCGTTCTTGTTTAATTATTTTTACGATAGCTGAATATTGTATATGTTGTATATATAACCGAATATTGTATATGTTGGAAATATATGTGGGAAATTCCTGAAATTACGTTTTTAAATATTTTATGCGTTTTTCAAATTGTCTACTTAGATGTTATCTTTCAGCTTATTAAACGGTAATGATTTGTAAAATTATTTTGGAAGCGTTGGAAAGTGTTACGTAATCTATGCTTGACGCATGATTTTTCGTTCTTGTTTAATTATATTTACGATAGCTATATCTCAATACACGGAATTCCATCAAACTTCGAATTCTGTTAGACATAGACATGAATAGATGCTGCTTACGTTTTGGTGTAAATATCGCAGCAGGTGGCGCTGCTGTGCTCCTTTTTAACACTTTCCAACCTAGTTGAAAAGTGTTTATGACTTCGGTTTGTCTGGCCGTATGGCCATCTGCCGTCTGCCGTCTATTCGTTAGCATGTTCCCTATTTCAACTGAAGTGTGTAATCGTTTTTTTGCAGGGACATTCAAAAGAATTCCGTTACATTACGGTCTATGGGGAAAAATCATTTGCGGTTTATTTTAATGATGTTACACAGTTTCAAACACATTGTAATTGATATGTATCACTAAGGTGCATTACGAGAAGCTTAATATGGAATATAGTGTGCATAGCACTTATAGTTACTTTACAGGGACAGTCAAAAAATTCCGTTACATTACGTCTAGGGAGAAAAATCATTTGCGGTTTAATTAAATAATTTTTCACTATTTTAAACGCATTGAAATTTATATATATCACTAAGGTGCATTACAAGAGGCTTGTTACAGAATGTTGTGTGTATAGCAGTTATCGTTCCTTTACAGGGACACACAAAAGAATTCTCTACTGTATGTTAACAATAATTCTTGGAAGTGCGTTTTAAGTTGCTGAGCGCGATTTCAAATTTAACTCACTTTTTGTCTATTACTTGGTGTGTATAAATGCTCTAGATCATATACCACAGGGCAGCACAAAATTTCGCGAACACATTTCCGTTTATTGACAGAAACTCCAGAAGGAGAATTTTAAACTGTGCTTCGCGTTTCCTAACTAAACTAAAATTTAGCATCCTATGTAGTATATATACAAATCTATAGATCATATACAGGGCTGAATAAAATTATTCGGATATTTTTCCGAATATTGTATATGTTGGAAATATATGTTGGAAATTCCTGAAATTGCGTTTTTAAATATGTTATCGAAAGTGTTACATAATCTATGCTTGTCTCATGATTTTTCGTTCTTGTTTAATTTTTATCAAGATAACTATATCTCAAGAACTAATGCACGGGCTTTCATGAAATATGAGATTCAGTTAGACGTTGACATAAGTTATTGTTAATTAGGGTTTGGTCTAAATCTCCCAACAGGTCGCGCTGCTATGCTGCATTCGGCAGGTTCTTTTTAGTGTATGCGAAACCGGTGTGACATAGAAGAAAGTTTTGGGATTGGTACATCCGACTAGTTGTATTTAGTTTTCATGTAAGATGTCCTGTGGATTCATATAAGAAGGGGAAAGTAGGATAAAATCGTATACTCAGGTGAAACCGGATATCTCAGTTAGTTTTGACTTAATCTAAACAGACTTGTAGCAGGTAGTAGCAAGTCGGGGAGCAGCCATTGCGATATCCCCATGATTATATTTTTATAATTTCTCTATTTAAGGGGCACATGAGTTTTTAAATTAAAAAAAAATATTTGGTTTTTAATTATTCTGAATCTTTAAACATTTCTGAACAAAATTCAAAAACCGCATTCAAAAATCTGCACAATATCTTCAGTTATAATCATTTATAGATCGAGAATATAATTAAATGTACGTGTATATTGAGACATTTAGTAAATTTTTATATAGCGCGAACTGTTACTTTTAAGCTTAATGAGTTACATTTTTAAAATTTTAATCACGTGCATTTCTTCGTAGTGTACATGATTTAAAAAAAAAAAAGTCATATTATTGTTTATTATTTCTTTGCACTTGGAAAAATGTAAAATTATTTCTTTGAAATTTTTGAATTTTTTGAATTTTGTGTTAAAATTAACATTTAATCAATGCTTTTTGTGTTAAAATTAACTTTTAAACAAAACTTTTTGTGTTAAAATAAACCTTTATACAAAACTTTTTGTGTATATCTTAGTTTTAAGTTAGAGATAAGTGGGTTATGCTTCTTTTGGATTAAAAAAATATATAATGTATAATTTCTAGAGTTATCATGCGCGCTGCACTTAATTATTTTCATTCATGTATTAGTGATATGAATATTTAAAATTAAAATTAAATATTATTTTTGTTTATTCAACATTTACTTTTCTGTGTGATATACTTCTGAATATATACTTTATGTAGAAATGAAATAAAAATCTTAACTGCATATGATTTCAATATCGGCACTTTGAAAATGGCGATGTTTTTATCGTTCCGACAAACGCAAAAGTCCTGTGTCCCCTTAAAAGTTTAATTTTAAATTTCTTTTCAATATTAACACATTTGAAGTTACTTTTTATATTATCATGTGTGGCATATTGAATTAATTTTTATATTCCACCATAAAACGATTTCTGGCATTTAAAAGGTTTTTTATGACTTTCTTTCCAATACACATTATCTTGGGGTAAAGCCGGATATCCTACTTGGATTAAACAAAATATTTTGCAAATCAATATTTAAAAAACCCGTATATATTATTTGAAGAAGAAAAGACCCAAAATTCCATGAACAAGCGTGATTATGTTTTTTATAAAGTTCTTAATATGGTAAACAACTTTTCTGCAATTAAAGTTGTAATTTAGATGATATTTATTTTGTGTCTATTACAAATACCCCGGCTTCTCAAAGACATAAAAAAACACCTGTTTGTCGTCATGTATTTAAAATGATATTATGACATAATCACATAATAAGATCACTAATTATAATTAAAATATAGATAAAATGCTTAAGTGATACAAAGAAGAATCACAAAAGGCTTATATAAACCTTTTAATGATCGACATATGAGCGCTGAAACATATGCCGATCAGTAAAAGGTTTTTATAAGCCTTTTGTGTTTCCTCTTTGTATCAATTAAGTATTTTATCTTTATTTTAATGATTTTATGATACAAAAGTGCTGATTATATACGCAAAGTTACATTAAATTTTGTTGGAAATTATTGTTTCAAGAAGCGTATAATAATAAAATTTGCGGTTTTACCGAAATTCCCTTATTTTAAAGAAAATTCTAAAAAATAAACAATATCAATAAAAAAGTGTCAAGGTTGATTGTCATAGTTGATTTATCGTATAATAAGAATTAATTATTATTAGAAAAAAATTAATAACTTCATTGTATTCTTTCTATTATATGTTGTTTAAAAATTATGATAAATAAATTTGTTTATAAAATTTCCGATTTATAGTAAGCTATAAACCTTCGAATAATTAGCCGCATATTTTTTCCCCTTATAAAAACATTTTAAGGATCCCATATTAAAAAAATTTAATTTTACTTTTGCGTGATGAAAGTTCTTAATTTATTTTATTCTACTCCAAACTGCATATATATATATATCGGTAAAATAAATGTTCTACTGCGATAAAAAAAAAAAAAACATTATTATTATTTTTTTTTATATTAATGCATATCTAACTTAAGTCTAACATAACAAAATAGTTGAAACAGGTTATAAAACAAAAACAAAAATATTTTGTTTGTCTCTTTTCTAAAAGTTAAATTTACCTTTATAATACTAAATAAATAATGAGATATTTTTGTGACAAAATTACGATTTTTCTGAGTAAAAAATCTCAGAGATGAAAATTTATTTCAGCCTGTTATTTAAGACAACAGAACAACAGTTTTCGTGTAAAATGCATACAGAAGAAATGTTTTTCTGTAAAACATTAGACCCTATATTTAGTATTTTAAAGTGACTATACGTCTATCAAAAAAAAATACTGATTTTAAATTATATATTAAAAGTGAGTACATTATTTTTTAACAGTATTTATATAACACTAAGAAAATGTGTTTAAAAATTTTCAGTGATTTTGTCTCGGAACTATTTTTTGTATATGATGTGCTGGAAAATAATACATTATATCTCAATAATAAAAACTTAAATATAACATTGTGGGATTTTTTTAAACTTTTTATCTTACATATGTGGTATGTATAAAAATGATATAGCTAAATTTCTGTGTACGCATGCTGGTTTCATACGGTCTCATTGTATGTATGTTTTTTCTTTTATTATTCGTACGGCATGAAATATGATAGACATAGTAATTTAAAGAAGAATGAAAAAATATATTTATCTGTGTATCCTTCATTTTATTGTACATAGTTTATATAAACACTTCCTTAGAAAATAGTAAATAGTTCCCGCGCAAATTAATACTTGTTCACATATTTCTTGTT
This sequence comes from Maratus michaelseni, assembly GCA_963931845.1. Taxonomy (NCBI): domain Eukaryota; kingdom Metazoa; phylum Arthropoda; class Arachnida; order Araneae; family Salticidae; genus Maratus; species Maratus michaelseni. Next base: position 276,110,606 of record OZ007596.1, read on the forward strand.
ATATAAATACAGCATAATTTCTACGCATATTTCTGTATAATAAAATTAAATTTTCAAGTTTTTTTTTCCTTTTTTTTTATCTTAAATCTTTCTACAAAAATTTTAAAAAGTAAACTATTTCGTACATTATCTGTAAATTTCTTAAAATAGATTGTAAACCAGAACCGTTCATTTCCTTTTTTAAATCTTCTCATTTCCAATTACAACTTCTAATTTTATTATATAAATGTAGTAAATCATTAAGACAAAATTTTCAGCAGTAACAGCTGCGTAAAATCGTTTCTGTTTAATGCAAATCAGAAAACTCCCTAATGGAAAGTTTTAATCACATGCAATTATCTTCAAACGTAATAAAGATTTCTAGTGCTACTTGTTAGTGCACCTGAAAAACATCGAGTGATATCGATAATCTTTAAAAGTATTGGACATACTTGAGTATCGGTTTCCATTGCAGAGTTTTAACTGTTGATTCTGATATTTTTTTACAAAATCAAATGCAAATCGAGAACACTAATATTATAATACCTTATTAGAGATTCTAAAACAGATGTGTGCGACGCACTTAAAATCTCAATTTATGTTAATTTCGGTGATAAATTATTTTTTTTAAATTGTCTGCATCTGTGATGAGTCATTTGAGATTTAATTTAAGCATAGGAAAAAATAATCTAATGTTTGCCTTCTGTTTCAAAGTTGTCATACAAACATATCGTAGCGATTATTTTAATGACTAACGGCAAAAACATTAATAACATTGGAAAATGTTAAGATTTTTTTTTTTTATTATTACATTTAATTTTCATATGAATGATTCACATACGACAAACAAAGCAGTGTTTAAACAGAGGTCGCCTTACAAAAGGAACATCTATGTGTAAACAACATTAAATAAGTGAATATAAAACATCACATATTTTTACTGAATGGTGTATACAAACTTAAAATTTTATACATACATTAATATTAAAAATATCGACGTTTCGACCACTATCTATGGTCATCTTCAGGAAAATTTTCTTATATTGCTTTTAAAGTTTCAAATGCGAAAAACAATCCGCCCGTTGCCACAATATTATTGCCGCCCACAAATTAAAAAATTAACAAGAGTAACACTCAACCATCGTACCAACCAACCACAAGTAGAAACAATGCAGAAGCATCTCCTAACGGACAAAATCTAACTGCTGTAAATGTATTATTAATGAAGAATATTAAAATAAAGAAAAGCGGAATAAACTATTTCAAAATGTTCATCCAAATTTTAGGAATATTAAATGAAATGCTATCATTACAAACCTCCTTTTTCCTAATCATAATTTCAATGGACTCCTTTCGCAGACCATTCCATTTCCATTGAAATTATGATTAGAAAAATGAGGTTTGTAATGATAGCATTTCATTTAATATCACTAAAATTTGGATGAACATCTTGAAATAGTTTATTCCGCTTTTCTTTATTTTAATATTCTTCATTAATAATACATTTACAGCAGTTATATTTTTGTCCGTTAGGAGATGCTTCTGCATCGTTTCTACTTGTGGTTGGTTGGTACGATGGTTGAGTGTTACTCTTGTTAATTTTTTAATTTGTGGGCGGCAATAATATTGTGGCAACGGGCGGATTGTTTTTCGCATTTGAAACTTTAAAAGCAATATAAGAAAATTTTCCTCCTGAAGATGACCATAGATAGTGGTCGAAACGTCGATATTTTTAATATTAATGTATGTATAAAATTTTAATTTTGTATACAACATTCAGTAAAAATATGTGATGTTTTATATTCACTTCTTTAATGTTGTAATAGTTCATGGTGTAATCGTCCAGCATTTATATATATATCTATAGGTAAAGTTGAAGATTTTCTCATTAATGTATATTTGGTTGATATTAGACTCCACATTTATAAACTTTGAAAAAATACATTAACGAAATATTAAACTTCTTATATTTAATCTATAAGAAGATACAGAAATAATTATAAAATGATAATAATAGAAATGTGTATTATGGGGAAGGTGGCCTAAAATGATCGTAGCGGGCAAAACGATCCACATATGTTTTCTTCCAGACAGGTCGCGCTATCTGCAGAGTAACACATAAACTAGGTGTGATAAGTGAAGAAGAAGCAATGGCGGTATTCAAGCGATCGCAGTATCACGCGTCTGAATAGAATTCTTTGATAAATTGGGTTTTATAACATCTGTTATAAGATAAGCACTAACTTTCATATTTATTTAGATACACAGTTTTTCATGTACTGAAATATGACTTGGTTTATTTAATGGTGTATGTGTATAGATGTGAATTACACTTATGTATTGTCATAATTACTTTTATATCCTTTATTTTGCCGATAAAAACAATTTAGATTTATTTTTAAATGAAGCATCATTTTACACTTTGGTGAGGGTAAAATTATCCTTTGGACACCTTTTAAAAAATATAGTTTTTTCATTACTCCATTTGGGTTTATAATATTATTAAAATATGTGTATAATGCAAAATATAGTGTAAATTACTAGCAAAGGGCCAAAATTTTATTTAAACAGTTATGTTATTTTACACAAGTTTTTCCCTTAAGGCGATCATTTTAGGTCTCCTTCCCTTACCTATTATGTAATTAAATGAAGTGTATTTTTTTAAAGCATACTACTAATGTTTACAATTAATAAAACTATCATTTCTGTTAACGCGTAAAATATTATTTCAGATATTTTCTACTTTAATAAATGACATATTTCAATAATTCTACATATAAAAGACAAATAAAAGTAATCATTATCTAATTTTATTTCTTCTTGCTTCTTATAGATATGAGAAATAATATTTTAATTAAAAAATTGTATGGTACTGCTAGAAAATATTCTATTGTTTCATATTGATTTATTCATATAGCATTATTAATTAAACATTTTGTATAATTTATATCATCCTGGGGATTCATACAGCTTTATATAATAGTTTTAATAAATGTTAATCTTCGTTTGGTTTCCAATAAACATTAACTGCAGAATAAATGTTTTTTTCAGGGTAATTCATCAACTAAAAGAGCTTCGTTTTTATTTTCTTTGTATCCCAAAGAAAATAAATATTTCTAAGGTATAGAGTGTTTTCTTTTTGCCTTATATTCAGCCACAGGTAGAGAATGCTACTGATGAAAATAATTTATATATCAATAAATTATGCTTGATTCCATATGTGAAAAACAGGTTAGGGATTAGATGTTTATTTTTATAGATACAGTGAACAAAGAATATTTCTGACAGGTAAAACAAAACAAACAAAAGTCTTTACCTCTTCGTCATTGAACAGTTTTTATATCCTTAGACATGTTTCGGAAACTCAGATTATCGTACAATGAACAGAGGAAAGTTTTTTTCAACATAGTAAGAAATAAAAAACTTTCTCTGTTCATTATAACCTAATTACATAGTATACAGGAGTTTCCGTGTTGTATCACATTCATCATGAAAAACTGCTATAGTTATAGCTCGGATGAATAAAATTAGCGCTGCAGCTCGCAACCAATTTCAACAAATAAGAGTGAAAGATGCCAGCCAGGATATCTGTGGGATAGCTCAGTAGGAAGAGCGTTGGCACGGCAAACCAAAGTACCCGGGTTCGAGTCCTGGTCCCGGCATTTTTCGATCTGTTGATAAAATCTCAACTATAATACTCCAACCATTGAATATGAATGCAAGTTGTTGTATATTGTAACATTCAGTTTTTCTTACTGTATTGGTAGTTTTCTTCTCTATAGCTACTGTATATATAAAATGCGAATAAAAATTTCCTTCAGAACGCTAATAACTCACTTTGCGCTAAACGGATTTTTTATGGGACTTACATTGCCAGTTAGATAAGTGTTAGGGGAATTCTTCACTGCATAATACAACATTCTAGGTTGCTTAATCATAGAACTGTAGGATAAGGTTCTGAAATTAGGTGAACCCGGTTATGAAAGATTAGCTTTTTAAAAATCGTAATATTTCTATAATATACATTTTTTAATTCTAGCACATCCGGAAGTGCATGAAAAATCGATTAGAAAGTTCCATTTTTACTTTCTTCTATTTTTGCAAGAAAAAATAATTGGATTCATAATTTTTTTTTACTGCCGGTTTTCGATGGACTTGTACGTTTTAGAAGGTCCTGAAAACGATTTGATGGTTTTTGGAAAATGTCTGTATGTGAGTCTGTTTGTCTGTCTGTGTGTCTGTCAGTATGTGACAAAAATCTTGTGGGCGCTCTATCTAAAGATATATTACACGGAATTTAATAAAACTTTATATTTAGTTAGACCTTGATATAAATTGGTGCTTAATAGTTTTTGGTGTAAATCGCCCAGCACGTAGCGCTGCTATGCTACATTTTTATGATTTTTACGATAGCTATATCTCAAAAATTAATGCAGAGAAATTCATCAAAAATCAGATGCTGTTAGACCTTAATATAAAAGACGCCGATTACGTTTTTAGGTAAATCACTCAACAGGTTTCGCTGTTAAGCTACATTTCGCACGATTTTCAGGATTTTAGCGATAGTCATATCTAAAAAACTACTGCACAGAATTTAATAAAACTTAAGATTCAGTTATATCTTGATATAAATTGGTGCTGATTCGTTTTTGGTGTATATGAAACCTGTATGAGATAGAAGAAAGTTTTTGGATTGTTACATCCGACTAGTTACATACGTAAACCAAATTATATTAAATAAACCGAATGTAAAAATAACCTTCTTCCAAATCATAAGTGTCAATATAAAAACAAATATAAATAATTTAAAAAATATATTTTACATATATATATGTATATATATATTCTGCATGAGCAAAACTGAAGACACAAGTTAGTATTACAATATATATAATATATATATATATATATATATATATATATATAGAGAGAGAGAGAGAGAGTTGCTGACATACAAAAACTTTAGCCATTTCCTATTTCAGTGAAGTATTGTTTTCTACGCTAAATTGTATACTACATATCAGTTTTATTAATTTTACCTTGTAAATAACATTGATCTGATTTATAGTGCAATTTAATATCATAAATATTTTATTAATTTTTTTTGTGTGCAATTTCTATTTAACTATTTCATTATTGTTAATATTCCATAAGTAGTGAAAAACGAAGGCACTGGTATTTAACACTTTTTAATAATAGCAGTTCAGAGCTCTACCAATTATTGTTTTGTTAGATTATAATATTATTGATCGACAGTGTTATCAATTTAAGCTATTTTGTAAAGTATTATTCAAAACATATACCTGAATTTTAAACAATAATTTTTATTTTGTTTTTCGAGACATTTCATGGTTAAATAAATTAATGTTTATTATTCAAATAGTCTGGTAGAACAGTTTAATACAAAAATCGAGTTATTGGTGGGCGGGTATACACGTTGCGGTGAACAAAGTGTTAATTACATTATATATTATACATTCATGTAAAAATATAAAATATAATATTAGTATTAACACTAATAAAAAAGTTTTAACGGTTGCAAAAATCCTACACAGGAATATTTAGCAGGCACTCAATCTACTGCCTCCCTGTCAACGTTAAAAGAAAAAAAATACTTTCGTCATCTGATCAAGGTTCTAAAGTACGAGACCAATTCCTTTCTCTTTTTTAATTTTTGCTTCTTTTAAATACGCGAATTCAACAAAGTTAAATAGATCCATGAACCGCCAAATAAAGAAAACTGTAGCAAACATCTAGTGAGTATTACAGCGATGCCAACAAGGCTCTTGTCAAGTGGCTGACAGCCATGCTGTGATCAGGTGAATATCGCCCCGCGTCCAGGTACTAACTCGTCATGCTAGGCAATCATGCCCGGCAGGTAGGTGCTTTGTTAGCAGTAAAAAAGAACTATGGTCCAATAAATGAAACCGATGGTGACGTGTAGAAGTTAGTACAAGTACACACACGACTTAAAAATCAAAAACTTTTCCAGATGAAATAGTAGCCGTTGAATACTTCAGTGAAGCAATACATTTGTATAAATTTAACAATTCTACATTTGTTATCCGCCGCTAGTGAATATGTGATGGTTGAGTATGAAAGATAATGTTCCCGAGGCCTAGTTATTGAACCTCGACCATTGAACTATTCTTATATGTATGGTGGGGTTCACGAAAAAGTCATATATACATTACAAATGCGCAAAAATAATGATTGATGATATATTGATAAAAAAATTGAATATATTTAAGAATGTATCTTCAAAAATATCATTGCAGTGTGTTTCCCGGGAGTTTCTTGATTAAGGATATTTTGTTTGATAAAAGAATTCCAAAGTAACTATTTTTATTTCTGTTATGCATTATCATTATTTTCTAAAATAAACTATTTTCTTCCTACATGGTTTGAAAGAGGCTTATTCCAAAGCTTATACTAGAACTAGTTTTTGTTTTTTATAATTAAAAACAAGTTTTTATTAATAGTCTGGGTTTTCCATTATGTATGTAAATGATAGAAAGTAAATGGAAGTAAATGTGTTTTCAGTGAATTTCTGGCAGTCGGTCTAAAAATGTTAGATTATTTTTAATTACATTTATTGTTTTCTTCTTTAACATTCCTATAGGAAATATACATTACTATTGTTAATTAAAACACCTGTAGTTTATGATATTGAAAACACAAATCACTATTTTTTATACATGCTATAATTTAAATTCGAAATATGTTTTTTTTTAAAGCAATCTACTATAAAAAGATGTCATTTGGGGTAGTGAATGTGCATGGAAATCTGCTTGGTTTATCTCTGCGACAATACAATGGTCTCTAATAACAATACTTGTTCATTCTTTGGAATAATAAAAATCAAATCCATATATGTTTTCTTAAACTATATTAACTTCTGATCTCGAACTGGATGTGATTATCAAATAAAAATAAGAATTTCATAATTGTTTTCTTAAACTTGAAGTCCTTTAGATAGTTTCAATTAATTTTGCAATAAGAAAGATTTTTATTTCAATGAATGATCATGTAGATTTATCCTGTACATTATGTATATTTACATATGCTAATTAAGCCACATATATTAGCATAACAGATTTCGCTAAATAATAATAGTAAAAAAAGTTTTGTTTTTATTTAGCTATGTACCTGATTACAGTTTGTAATCAAACCACTTATTACAACCACTGTTCAGAATGCTATAGTTTTGTTCCACGAAAAATGTTAAATAAATTAAACTTTCAAGTTCAATGAGATATATTTTGTATGTGTACAACAATATTCTTTATAAAACAAAATTACATTAAAAAAAATCTTTAGATACATTTGAAATATTATGAAGCCTTAAGCACTCACTAGAATTGTCTCTCAATTATGCACGTCTTTCATTATTATGCTGCTTCTCAATGTCCAATATGTGGAATAAGAAAATATTGCTTTATAATTTCTGACATAAGCTACATTTTTTTAAAATGCAATTATCCATTTTAACGAATTAGAAAATGTCGTACTATAAACACGGTTTAAGAAAATAAGTAATATTGAGGACTCGCTCCTTAAACATTAATGGATATACTCTTGCGTAAATTACAGTAAATAATGTTTCTGAATTCTGCTGGAAATGCATAAATATAATACTAGTTTTTTGTAAAATAAACAATTGAAATAAATTCAATAGCTGAATGTTAAAGTTTAAGTATACTAATTACAATGCAATAGTATATGTATGTAGATAAATATCTGTATTTAATCAATTAAGACATAAGATTAACCCTCTAATTATGAATATTATTCTTCTTTATTCATAGGCGTAGCCCTCAGTTAACCGCTGTTCAAGTAAGTCCCGTCACCCGTGTATAAATAGAAAAACTACATTTAACATAGTATAAAACATCGACCAGGTATTAAATACATCTTTACTTTAGTCGATTATGTGAACATATGTATACTCTTTAACTTTTATTGAAGAAACAAGAAATTAAATTTAAATTTGTTATCCCCCCCCCCTCTTTCCAAAAATGGGTGCGCTATTCTTCTCTTAAAACAGCATTTTTAACACTTTCCAACTTAGTTGAAAACTGTTTATGACTTCGGTTTGTCTGCCGTATGACCGTCTGTCCGTGCTCTAACTCCCGTAAATATGCTCGGATTGCCCTGCAACTTTTATATGTTATCGTCGTCATCTATAGCATGTTCCCTATTTCAACTGAAGTGTGTAGCACTTATAGTTTTTTTACAGGGACACTCAAAAGAATTCCGTTACATTACGGTCTATGGGGAAAAATCATTTGCGGTTTATTTTAATGATGTTACACAATTTCTAACACATTGTAATTGATATATATTACTAAGGTGCATTACAAAAAGCTGACTATGGAATAATTAATGGCATCATTCCATGTTTTAATGATGTCACACAATTTCAAACACATTGTAATTGATATATATCACTAAATTGCATTACAAGAAGCTTAATATGGAGTATGGTGTGCATAGCACTTATAGTTACTTTACAGGGAGAGTCAAAAGAATTCCGTTACATTACGTCTATGGAGAAAAATCGTCTGCGGTTTATTTAAATAATGTTTCACTATTTTAAACGCATTGAAATTCATATATATCACTAAGGTGCATTACAAGAGGCTTACTACAGAATAGTGTTTGTATAGCAGTCATCGTTCATTTACAGGGACACACAAAATAATTCTCTACTGTCTGTTAACAATAATTCCTGGAACTGCGTTTTAAGTTGCTGAACGCAATTTTAAATTTAACTCACTTTTTGTCTATTACTTGGTGTGTATAAATTCTGTAGATAATAAACAGGGCAGCACAAAAGTTCGCGAACACATTTCCGTTTACTGACAGATATTCCAGAAGGAGAATTTTAAACTGTGCTACGCGTTTCCTAACTAAACTAAAATTTAGCATCCTATGTAGTATATATACAAATCTATAGATCCTATACCGGGCTGAATAAAAGTACTCGGATATTTTTCCGAATATTGTATATGTTGGAAAATCCTGAAATTACGTTTTTAAATATGTTATGCGTTTTCCAAATTGTTTACTTATAAGTTATCTTTCAGCTTATTAAACGGTAATGATTTGTAAAAATATTTTGGAAGCGTTGGAAAGTGTTACATAATCTATGCTTGACGCATGATTTTTCGTTCTTGTTTATTACTGTCTTTCCATAAAATAAATACTAAATATTAGGTATTTTGAAAACTTGTCCTAAATTGTTACACGTGAATAACTGCATTGTTAATAAATAATAAATGCTTGATATGACTTGTTTAAAAAAATAATTGTTGTATAATTGTTTTGCTTTCAAAAGAGGAAGAAAACATGCACTTAGAGTACATGTGTATTTGCAGACAGCTATGTGCGTTTGTTAATAAGTTACGATTCCTTTGCGTATAGGCATAGATTAACAATTTAATTTTTTTCAACTTCTTTATCGTTTTCTCTTTTGTCTGAAAATCGGATAATGACCGATATTTGATTTCGTTTCGGTTTCGGCCTGAAAAACTTTTTCAGTCGGGCAAAATTTCTAACAGAAATCTTTAAACTAAAAGAGTTTTTTAATGTTCTGTAAATTTAAATGTTTCTAATTGTTTTTATTGGTTTTTAAAATGTAACTTTAAAAGTATGTTTTGGTTTTAAAAACATATTCTGTGTTTTAAAGATGACTAAAATTCCAGAAAATCATGAAACCTTCAGTTTTTATGGTCTTAACGATTCTGTATTTCTGGCTCCCTAATATAAATTTAGTTATTTCCCGATATATAACATGTCTAGTTAGGCGATGCAAATAGTTGTATTTTCTTCCATTTCTCATGTTTTCATTAAATCTCTTTAATTGTATTACATAAAAAAAGAAAACTTCTTAATTTTTAGCGCTTAAAACAATATCTCACATTACTTCTAGCTTTCTAAATGTCAAATATATAAAAAATAGCAATTATGGCAATAAAGAGGAAGTTTAAGTACACGAAAAAGTTTGTAAAAATATATTTATAATTGTTAAATTTTTTAAAGAAATAGTGCTTAGTTTTTATTAAAAAAATTTTAATATCTGTGTACTATATCACAACTTAAAATTTTCATTGTAATATATCCTGTAAAATACTGGGTCATCCGGAATGTTCTGTGGTTTTTCAAAAAACGCAATGCGGTTTAGTCTAAATTTTTGCTACTGCTGATAAGGAGAGACCGTGAATGACCTAGATATGTATATCCGGTCGTTTCTGCTTGCGCTGTATAATTATCGGTTGTGTTGAGGCATAATGTTTATTTCAGTGCATCACTGTAAAACATTTGCAGCAAAGTATCTGGTCATTCGACCGTTTTTATAGAAAACGGTTACATAACCGTAATTTAACAATATTCTGACCAAAATTATGGTCAAAATAGCGTTAAATTACGGTTATGTAACCGTTTTCTATAAAAACAGTCAAATGACCGGATACGTTGCTGCAAATCTTTTACAGGAATTACTAAGAATCGACAATCAAAAGTTCCTTTTCATCATATTATGTTCCTTTATTTTAAGAAAGGTACAAATGCAAGTCAGACTGCTCGTAAAAAATTTGCTGTATAAGGAAAAATTGCTGTTTCAAATAACACAGTTTAAAGATGATTTAAGAAATTTAAGCACAGAGATATCAACCTCGAAGATGATGCCCGCTATGGACCACCATAAATGAGAGTAAAGGAGGAATTTTTAAAAGAATCTGTTAAATAATCATGAACTGCACTTGTTGGAATATTTAGTTTATGTGATAGCCCTGAACTGTCTAACATGAATTTTCAGCGGTAGCTTCTTTTAAGAGGTCTAACTTGACAAATAATGGTCGTCCAGAGGGACATCGTCTTTCGAGACTGAAATTTCCGTGTGCTTAAATTTCCGAAACAACCTTTGAACTGTGTCATCTGAAACAACACTTTGTTTATATACAGCACAAGTTTTACGAGCAGTCAAAAAGGCATTTTTTATCTTTCTGGACATAAAAGAGAAAACCAAAAGGAACTATTTGGTTCTCCATCTTTAGCACCGCACTGAAAAAAATAGATGCCGCAAAACAGGCAGAAAATAACGAATGTACGTACCTGGGTCATTCAAGGTCACTCCTTATCAGCAGTAGCAAAATAATTAGACAAAACCACGCTTCACTTCGAAAAACCACAGAACTTTCCGGTTGGGTCAATAATTCAGAAATCAATCTATAATAATAAGATTGAAACAAATACAATAAGTTAGGCCTCTAACAAATAAACTTACATAACGCTCCTTAACAAAACTATAATTAATTATCTGCATTGAATCTAATTTTTAGTTTATAAATGGTTCACTGACTAAAGAAATGCGACTTTTTTTTATGTGTTATTATTTTTAAATGACTAGGCAAATAAATATCAGTAAAACAAATTTATTGAATGATTTCAGATATATTTCTATTATTTTTTATTTACATATATATTCATGTATGCAGTTTAAACAGAAATTCGAAAGAAAAAAAAACTCTAATATAGGCATTTTTTCGTATTTTATAGTTGATATTACGTTTTTATCTCAATTCTCATTTCATTCAATAGTAGAATAAATTTGGAGCGAAATTTCTAATAACCACATTGTACTAATGTTGTTCCTCTATGTGCATTAAAAAAAAGATTACTCGAAATATTCTTTATAAAATGTTAAATCCCTGATACGCTATAAATTTTCAAATAAAATTCATCTCCGGTTTTTTAAGCCCCTACATTTTATCCCTATCAAAAAAAGAAAAAAAAATGTATGGATAAGAAATCCCCAATACTTTATTCTACCATGGCATGATAAAAGTTCGTAATTCAATTTATTCAACTGCATACTTATTTTAAAAGGAAGCTACATAATTTATGAATATTTTACTATAAATCTATTATTGAATAACAACATTATACTTTTTTTTCTTCATATATTATGTATATCTGCAACAAATTTCTCAATGTATTTATTTACTTTTTGTTCTATCTAGTTTTATAGTACTGAATAAATAATGGGATATTTCATGGACAAAATTACAAGCACGAATTTTCTTTTTGGGTGGAAGAGGTTCACAAATAAAACATATATTTCAACCAAAATGTTGAAAAGATGTATATAATGTGAAATATTAAAACTTATTTGTACTTTAAAACTGATTGTATTAATATAAAACGATGTAATGTGTTTTAGAGGAAACAGAGAAATGTATCTCTCTTTTTTGATTAAAAAAAATCTAATTTTCAAATAGGTCGATTTTTTTCACTTTTAAAACTAATCATTTTTCCATTTATTTTGTAGACAAATTTGGAAAATCTATATTTTTAAAAATCACAATGATAGTTTGAAACTCGTGACAAAAAATAAACAACACTGATTACAAATAACTTGAAAATAATGCAATTTAAATAATATCATATGAACTCTATTTTACTTTTTTGTTTGGCATGAAAACAGTGACAGTTGCATCTTGCACAATACTGAAACCAATATTAAAGTTGCACCAATTAATTGCATATTTATTTAATTATTAATAAAAATATGGTAACTTTATATTTAATGTTGGTAAAATTGTTAGAATAATTTAACAAATACAGCAGATTTTTTTTTCAGTGAGTTATTGTTTTAAACATTTCGAAAACTTCAGAAAAAAAAAAAAAAAAAAAAAAAAAAAAAAAAAAAAAAACAGAGTAAATTTCAAGTGAACATTATATGCCGTTTATTTGTTTTATCATCAACAAATTAACCATAAACGAAAAAACCTGCATCTGTCATAGATTATGAAACACGTTCTAATAATAAAAGAAAATTGTAAAGAAATTTCATTTTCCATACAATAAAATGGAACATATAAGTAAACAATTAAAAATATACATAAGGTAGTTAAAAATCCATTTTGAGCAATTGTTGTCTATAAGGTGTTCAAATCCTTTCGTAGAACCATGTGTATGATCTGTAGAATGTATGTACGCCACGTAATACTCTAAAAATTAGTGATGTTTTAAATTGCATACTAAAGATGAAAACGCAGATCCGAGAATTATCGATAAAAGTTAGTACTGTAAATAATTTTCTGCGTCTCCGTAAAGGAATTATAAATGTTACTTATTCTGTACTCCAAAGAAAGCATGTTGTATTGCACCTCAGTAATACATATCGATTTAAGTATGTCTGAAGTATCGAAACATCAACATTCATCAACATTTTTGTTTTACCATAGATTATAAAATAATGGGATTATTTTCGTGTTCTTGTACACGAACTATGAATGCTGTTTGTTCTAAGCACCACAGAAATAATATTTTTATCTACACACATAAATTTCATAATCGTTCAAGCTTTGTAACATTCTCAAATACGAGTAACCACGTAGACGATGTTATAGCGGAATTCTTTTGTGTGTCCCTGAAAATGAACTTTAAATTTTATACGCTTCATTTTCAATAGCAAACATTCTATAATAATACATAAAAATTTCATCGAAATACGATTATACTTACGAGAATTAGAACGTGGATACATAGCAGAAAGCAGACGGCCTTTGTCATATACACTTTTGAAACTATGTTAGAAAGTGTTAACAAAAAACAAACACCCATGATATATTTTGTTATTTTTTACAATAGTTTACTCTGTAAGCTAAATGGGAATTTCACGCCAACATTTAATTAAGCGAATAACTTGACAATAATTCTACTTAAATGAGTTTATTTTAATAGCTGAGTGTTAAATGTGTATTTCAAACAAGACATTGTTCTAATATTTGATACCTCTTAATAATAATGAGTTTTCGAGAAAATTAGTTTATGTAGCCGATTTTTCAGAAAGTACCTGAAGTCTTCCGTATTTTTCGAGCTATAATCCGCGGCTCTAAAAATTGAGTTTAGACACAGAATTGCACTTGTTAAAATGCTACTTTCTTGAACTTGGAATCTACTTTAATTCAATTACTAAATATATTTTCTGGGTCTAAAAGGAATTATTTGAGCCGCGGATTATACGCCGAAAAATACGGTACTACAAATTTCACTCCATAGCAAAAAATGATGAAGCCAATTCTTTCAATATAAAAATGTTTGATTTTTCATAAAATCGGAGTATTTAAATATTTTCTTACGTGCCAAATCTGGAGACTATTTTAATATTCTGTTGTATCACAATTTACAAAAAAAATCTATATGGTAGATATTTATTGAATATAGCCTAGTATTAGTGCACGGCCAGAAAATTTCAAAATACAAGGCTATTTTTCAAAAAGTTGTAAAAATATAATTTTAAAAAAAATGTGCTGGGACGTACGGTGTAAAAACCCCGTAATCAAAATATTAACGTGAACAAATATATATCAAAAAAAAACTTACTTAGCAACTTTTTCTGTAATTTACTGTTACATTTATCGTCGCTACCATGTCAAACTATCGAATGTGAAAACATGCATTTTTCATTACTTTTAAAAATGTTCCTTATTGCCACCACTAAATTTTATTAGAATTATTTGGCTAGTAAAATTCCAATAAAAATTAAGTGAAGAACAGGGTTGCCAATTTGGCCTTCTTATTTATTTAGAAATGCTGAATTCATACAAGAAATTTTGAGAGAAAAATTTTCACTTTAATTATTCACAAAATATCTGTCATTAAAAAAAGCAATAAAATCTGTTTGAAATTTCTGAATAAAAGGGATACCAATCTGGCAACCCTGGTGAAGAATGCCATTAAAATTCAGTTGTGACAATCGGTCCATTTTTAAAAGTAATTGAAAATGCATTTTTTCTCTTTCGATAGTTTGGCATGGTACCGACGATATGCCTGAATACCTATCTCGCTATACATATACCGTGCGAGGCACAAAATCCTTGTAACAAATTAGACTTAGAAACATAAAATGCAAATAAAAGTTATGAAAAAAATTTACATTGGAATTACACCTAGCTTTCACATATGTACTCTCGTAAAAAAGAATGAAGAGAGAAAAATATTTATTTTAATCGCAAAATTTTCGCAAATGAAAAACAATAACCTTATTTAGGGAATTGTGGTTACTCTCAGTGTTTTTAAAAATGACCATAAAGATCCTCCTTCCATAATGAAAATTTAACAAACTTTAAATTTTTCAATATGGACACTAGAATTTGTCATCATATTTGCAGCTTCGGGAAATACATTTTTTCCAAAAATTATTAGGTTATAATTGATATTCTTTTCGAATATCAATTCCAAATAATATATATATTTTTTAATTTACATATCTGTATTTCATAAACCATAGACATTGAAGATTTAATTGTTAGTTAATTTCAGAATTCTAGATTTACAGTTCAGAAGAAATGTTATAGTTTTCAAGAACAGGACATATGTTTTAGTATGTTTCAATGACATTTATTAGTAGTTAAAATAAGATTTTTAATATACGCTTGTCTATAAACACTTTTATTCGTAAGTATTTAATTTTAATTTCATAGTATAATATGTATAGATTTTTTGTATGAGCTAATATTTACGCTTCCGTGGATTATCTAATTGAATAAGATATTATTGAATTATGAGAACAAAAAGTTTGAAACTTGAATTGTTCAATATGTAACATGGTGTTCTTTATCTAAAATAATATAATTGTTGTAGCTACATATTTTCCATAGTTTACAGATTTTACTTTATTGTATCTTTAGTTTATGGAATACATAATGTTTGGATAAAGCCTTACTGTGGTAAAAATATATAAAACATATGTATTTACTGTTTATTTATGCAAAATAAAGTAAGAAATATAAATATATAATTTTCAAATTTTAATTTTAGACTATTAAAATAATTTGAATGGTGTATTTAACAGAGAAATAGAATGTAATGGAACCATGTCTATAATAATAATTCATATGTTTTCCACTTTATAAATTTCTAATTATTTAACAACTATCGCCAAATCATTTTAAGGAATGCCAGTCCAAAATATACCCCTGGTAGTATTTATTTCTAGGCATCTATTTAAAATTTAAAATAAGCTATGATTCTAATTTTTTTTTCTAAATGGGAATATAAAATATATGTACAAGTACATGGCATAGACCTTAAAATAAATTTGCACATTTCATCTATAAAACTGTTAAAATATATCCCTAAGCTTTTAATACAATTTCAAAAAGAAGTGATATTAACATAAAAGTTAAAAACAAATATATCATTTCAATTTTCCTTTTAAATAAGAATATCCGGCTCTCGTTTAATATCAAATAGTTTTTTTTTTTTCTGTTGGGCACCATAATCCTTTCTAACAATGTTGAAAAGGAAAACATTTAGTCAAGTGGAAAACCAAAATCATTATATTCAAGAGCACCAGCGGGACATTAAGGATGGGAATTTCAAAGGCGTTCTTTTATTTTTATCCATCTTCAGTATGCATCTAAATGGTAGAATATTCTTTAGAGTATTTTACAACAGCCTGTCAAAAGTATTGATAAACACTTTCATTTTTTTTTTCTATGTGAATAAATGATGATCGTGTTTGACAAATGAAGATCTCTTGAAAGAAATTAAGGCGTTTTGACCAAACGAATCAATATATTGCCATTAAGTATTTTCGTTATTATATGTAATTTTTATGTTATATTTCGAAGATCAATGTTACATGTTATTTTTGTACACACAAATTTTAAGCAAAGTCCTTAAGCTTTTGAAATTTTTTAATAAGATTTAAGATTGAAATTATAGATGAAATATTGAAATTTGCAAACATTTGGATTAATTTAAAATTTTAGCATTAAATTTGATGTTGTCATTATCTTTGTTAATTTTTATATAGAGAGCTTATTTGTTTTTAATGGAAAGTTAAAAGTAATAACAATTTCCTCTAATATTTAAATTGTAATAAGTCTTGTAATAAGGTTTATTTTTTATTTATTTATTTATTTATTGCAAAAATTTACTGAATAAAATAGATGTTATGCTCTTTTTATTTCTTCGGTTTGGGTTGTGGAGAAGCTGATACACATTTCCTTTTTTAAAGAATATATTTCTTTCCCTTTTTTTTAAATTAAAAATTACGTTATTGTAACTACGCGGGTTTTGGCAAAGCCTTTTGTTCAATCCTTTTTAATAAAAAGGTACGTGTTGCTGACGACTGGGAATTTCGCTAATCGTTGCCACAGATAAATCTCGGAAAATGAAATATTTGAAATTACTGAAAATCTTAATTGCTCGAAAATTATTTGTCAGAAAATTGTTAGATAAATTGCGTTAGAAATGTTTGATATAAATTTCAAATCCACTGACTATGCCATTTTTCAAATATTGAATTTCAAAAAATACCAAATTTCACAATGGAGTACCACAGCGAAAACTTCACGGGTAAAAAAATAATACTAACAGCAATGTGTCAGCACGAGTCACAAATTATAGTAACCGTATTATTCTGTTAAAATATAAAAGTGAATTATGATGTCACGAGTGCATGATTTTTATTTCATTTTCGACAAATACTAGATGCGCCGTTTCTTTTTAGTTGTGTATAATATAGGTTAATTCACGTTATTAAAAAATGTAGCTATAAGACATTTAAATCAGTGGAAAATTGTAAATGTAATAGTAAACCGTATTAAAAAACATAATGAAATAAGTATCCGTTTTTACGTTATTTTAGGATATTCCAGGTAAAGGTACAGATTATTTTAAAATACAAGGTTAAATTCACCGATATATTTCGTTTGATTCAAGGTTCTTTTGGAGAAACCGACCAGCGCAGCGGGCGTAGTCTGCTAGTAATTTAATAACGTGTAGTGATAATAGAATATATTTTTATACGGATTACCAATATAATTTCTCTAGATGTCAATATATTTCTACAGAAATGCGATACGATTTTTATGAACGCAGATAATTAGACATAACAAGAAAAGACAGTATGCAGTTTATTTTTAATTCTATAGAGTTGTTGCTAGATGCTGGCTGCTTGGTGGTTAACAAATGGTGATGAAGAAATATAATTTATATTTAATGTAAGTACTTTTTACGACTTAATTTATCAAACAATACCGTTATTTAATCTTTTTTTAAACAATATCACACAGCGGTTTAATAGAACAGACAGCGTCAAAATGAGTTCTGAAAATACCCCTTTATTTTCACAGCATTTTATGTGGTGTTAGAATTGTATAAATGATAATAGAAGATATTTTTATACGGATTACTAAAATAATTTCTCCAGCTATAAATATATTTGTACAGAAAAGCGATATATCCTTTATGAATGCATTTAATTAGACATAACAAGAAAAGACTTTATGCAGTTTATTTTTTAAACTACTGAGTTATTAATGCTGGCTGTTTTAATACTCTATAACCATTTTGTAGAGTTAAAATAAAAATTAAGCGAACCTGTTATCATGAAATTTTTACTATGTTCAAACTAAAAATTCTTCAATATGTCTTCGGTAAGTCTTCAATGAAATTCACTAAAATATCGTTTTAACTTCTTGTAAGTTTGTTTTGTGTTTTACTTTTTTTTTAAATATACAAATAATTTTTTTTAATATACGTACATAATTTTTTTCCAGCCAAATTCACAAGAAATTTAATACAGCATAAAAATTGAACTTCATTTTGTTCTGGCCAAACCTACACCTTCCAATGCACATTTCATATAGATTTTACTACTGTAATGTAAATTTATTTTAAACGAGCAGGGAAGACCGAACTATGCTCGGCAAAAATTAGCTTTGAGTTCAAATATCATGATTCATGAACAAAATGACCCACTAATCCAATTTTCGTGCCCCAAACCCGTAGGATATAAAATTTAGTCAAAATAGCCAGAACCGCTTTTAGATAAAATTAGCTTGACCCACAATGACCCAAAAATGACCCACTAATCGGATTTTCTCCAGCATGTGACCTAGCCCAATGATTTTCTCGTGCCCAAAAAACTGTAGGATTCAAAACTTAGTTCAAAATCGTCTGAGCCGTTTTTAAGATAAAAATAGTTCACCCATAATGACCCATAATCAAAATGACCCACTAATCGAAATTTTTTGAACATGTGACCTAGCCCAATAGTCTTCGCATTCCCTAAAATTGTAGGATACTAAATTTAGTTCAAATCCTCTGAGCCGTTTTTAGATAAAAATAGCTTGACCCATAATGACCCATGACCAAAGTGACCCACTAATAAAATTTTCTCAAACATGTGTGCTAGCCCAACAGTCTTCTCGTGCCCGAAAACCATAGGATGCAAAATTTAGTCTAAATAGTCAGAACCATTTTTTGGATAAAATTAGCTTTACCCACAGTGACCCAAAATGACCCATTAATCGAATTTTCTCGAACATGTGATTCCCAATGATTTTCTCGTGCCCGAAACTCATAGGATACAAAATTTATTAAAAATCAGTAGAGCCGTTTTTTAGATAAAATTAACTTGACCCGCGTTGACCCAAAAATGTCCCACTAATCGAAAATTCTCGAACATGTGACCCAGCTCAAAAGTCTTCTCTTGCCCGAAAATGGTAGTATACAAAACTTTGTCAAAATAGTTTGAACCGTTTTTAGATACAATTAGCTTGACCCTGAACCTGGGTGACCCAAAATGACCCACTAATCGGATTTTTTCGAACATGTTACCTAGCCCAATGGTTTTCTGGGGCCCCAAAACGGTAGGATACAAAATATCATCAAAATCGTTAGAGCTGTTTTTAAGATAAAATTTGCATATATATATATAATCACACACACACACAAACAAGATTTGCTCATATTAGAATATATGATAAACAACTGTATACATTTTGTAGAATTAAATAAAAAATTAAACGAACTTGTTATCATGAAAGTTTTCTCTATGTTCAAACTAAAAGTCTTCAATATTTCTTCAATAAGTCGTCAATGATTTTCACTAAAATATTGATTTAACTTCTTATAAATTTGAGTTGTATTTTACTTTTTTTAAATATACAAAATAACCTTATATCTGTTTTTTTTCAGCCAAAATTAGAAGAAATTTAATACATCATAAATATTGAGCCTTATTTTGTTTGGCCAAACCTACACCTTTCAATGCACTTTTCCTATAGATTTTACTACTGTAATGTACATTTATTTTAAAATAACAAAGTGTGAACAGTGGTAGACTATTCTCTTCCATAATGAGCGGCATGTGAATTGTTTACATTTATTTTATCTCAATTCTGTTATTCTCAATGTTATTGAAAATACATCTCATTATTTAGAGTGTGACTATTCCAAGGATTTTTATTTGAAATGCTGCAAGCTATTCAGGGACTTTCAGTGTTGTGATATAAATAACTCTTTTAAAATGTATCAACGTGTTTCACTCTGAATGAAGATTTCTCGTTCTATGACAGTATTACTGAAACCTAATAAAAAGTTCGTAAATGATGATCGTGTTTGATAAATGAAGATCACTTGAAAGAAATTAAAGCGTTTTGACCAAACAAATCAGTATACTGTCATTTAAAATTCCGAAGTATCTTCGTTATTAATATATATTTTTTATGTTATAATTTGAAGCTCACAGTTATATGTTATTTTTGTATTTGCTTACAGATTTTAAGGAAAATCCTCAACTTTTTAAAAATTTTAAATATAATTTAAAATTGAAATTATAGATGATATATTAAAATTTCCAAACAATTGGATTAATAGAAAATTCACACATTAAATTTGACATTGTCATTACCATAGTTAATTTTTAAATATGGAGATAACAGCTTCGCTTAAGTTCTGTTAATGGAAATTTAAAAGTAATAAAAATTTCCTCTAACATATTTTTGTGTTTATTTTATTTTTTTTTTCCTGCAAAGATTTACCGAATAAAATATATTCTATGCAACCTTCATTTCTAAGGGCTGTGGTGAGGGAGCTGATGTACATTTCTGTTCAAAGAATGTATTTCTTATACTGTATGTATGACTGAATGTATTGAATGTACTGAATGTACTGAATGTATTTCTTTAACTTTTTACTGTTTTTGTTTAACTGTTTTTTCTGCGTCCAACTACAATGATATGGGGAAGTTAATTTATCAAATTTATTAAGATGGTAATCAGATTCTTCAGATAATAAAAGTTATTAATTTGATAAATGCTATGAGGAATCTGCAAAAAATTATAAAGATGATAATGAGAAATCAGAATGCCATTGAAAAAAATATTAATTTCCGAAATAAATACCCGTTAAAAGCCACAACAGAATGAACTCATAGTTGTTCTCAAAGGAGTTTTATAACAATACTGATCTTTTATTCTTGCACACATAATCAATTTTATATAAATGAGTCATAATAATAAATCATGTTATAGTAAGATGTGTCGTAAACATTGTACACCCTCTCACTTACGCAGTGTTACATGCACTTTATTTCTACCAAAAAAAAATTAGTATGTATTTTTTCTGACTATAATTTTTATGCAGTACAGATATGAAAACATAAAAATAGTCATACCTCTGCTATGCTAAAAATAATATAAAATCATTATTATAAAAATATTTTTCTGAAAGTAAATCTCTAAGCCTGTAAAAATTTAAACAATATTAATGTAATAAGAATATGAACATGTGCATTTCTTTGCTTAAATAAATACTGCTGGTGCACTTTAAAGGTAAAAAGGATTTACATTACGATGTATGCAGAATTTTCTTACCGTTTTGTGAAAAACTAAATGCAATATTTTCTAAATGTATTTCACTACGATGTTGTTTTAATTTCCTGTAAATTTGTATCGGTCATAATTTCTCAAAACGTTTTTACAAAGTTCACGGTTTTTCAAAGACTGTATATAAAGATTGGAATTTTATATAAAAATTTTTACTGATTCAAAAGACAAAAAAATCTTTCTATCAATGAATTTCTTACTTTCTAAAAACGACGCTTTCAAAGCGGAACAAAAAATATTCAAACCTCAGTGTGTCGCACAGTCAAAATGGCTCCGAATCAAAATTACTCAAGTTTGAAACATGTATATACTCATTTCTAAAGACATATATACACTCAAGAATATAACATCATATGCTCCTATTTGAGTATGTCCATTTTTCTAAAAATGAGTATGAACTGACTTCTATGTGCTCATTTTTTAGTATTGCCATGTTTCAAAAAGGAGTTTGAACTGATTTTAATCATTTTTGTGTATGTCCATGTTCCAAAAATGAGTATGATCTGACCTCTATGTTCTCAGTTTTGAGTAGGTCCATATTTCAATATTCTGAGTATTTCTTATATTTCAGAATTGAAAGCATTGAGTCGTCATATTTGAAACAAAAAGTTTCATAAAAAAATAAAACATCGATTTTACTCAGATTTGAAAGTGTCATTTTTCTCAGTGTATACAATAACTATATATATATATATCTGCCATTGATACATTTATATTTTCTTTTGTTGGTACTAAGACACTTACAATGCACGTATTATATACATATTTCTAGAAAAAAAGAATACCACATTTTTCAAATAGTAATATTAACCCTCTGAGAGTTTTGAAAAAGGGTAAAATTGTAATGTTGTTTTCACTGTATTTTGTTTTAAATGCTAAAAAAATATGATACTTTCAGCATTATAAATAAAACTTAATCACAAATATGAATGTAACCCTTGAGAGTATTAATGATTCTTCAATGTTTTGAAAATTCATTAAATCTATAGAATTATATTATCTTAAACATTGCATATATTGCAGTGAAACCTGGAGCTTAGTGAACGGAATATTACGTTCCACACGCTTAGAGGGTTAAATTGCCTTTTTTCATTCAAAAAAGAAAATTCGGTGTAGATATAATTAGGCATTATGACATGGATTCTTGTAAGTTAGATAAAAATAAAGTGCGCTACTGTGAAATAGTTAGAAACGTTTAATTTCTGACATTGCATATACTGCAGTGAAACCTGGAGCTTAGTGAACGGAATATTACGTTCCACACGCTTAGAGGGAAATTGCCTTTTTTCATTCAAAAAAGAAAATTCGGTGTAGATATAATTAGGCATTATGACATGGATTCTTGTAAGTTAGATAAAAATAAAGTGCGCTACTGTGAAATAGTTAGAAACGTTTAATTTCTGAATCCAGGGATATATTTTTTTCCAATATGACTAAATTAAATTAAATGTAATAAAATAGGAGTTATAATGCTTTATTTATATTAGCTTTTTATTGGTGTAATTTAGATGCATGGTATTTTTAGCTGTAGGTATTTTCACTTATTTATCTTAATTGTTTTTATTTAAATAATGCCTTTTTTTTTGTAAATTTGTTTTGACATCGATTCTTGTAATTTTGGTTAAAATGTACTACTACGAAATACTTGGAAACATATTTATTTCAGAATACTAATATTTGTTTTTCCAATATGACATAATAAATTAATGGGGGTCTGGGACACATTTAAAATATATATATATTTATTGAGTTAAAATTTTGATTTTTTTTGTGATGGTTAACTTTATTATTTGTAAACAAAATCACATGATAAAACTTCTCATAACTTTTAAATATTTAAAATTTATTAAAAAAGTGGGGTAATTTAAAATCGTTATAACTCGAAATATTATTTGTAGAATTTCAATTTTTTTTTTCATTTAAATAAACAGAAATTTATAAATTGTAATTTTGTTCCAGCATTTTAAAAAATAGTAATTAATATATATATATATTTAAAGTAAAAGCTTTTAAAAAAAGGATGTAACCTTTTTTTAAAAAAGATCATATTTTCAAAAGTAAATAGTTTTTTTTCAAATTTGCAGAATCAAAATTAAAGTAAAATAACTGAAAGAGACATGTTCCAAGTTTGAATAATTATCTTTAACTGTTTTTGACGTATAACGATTTAAAGACGAGAATGCGTGAAAGAACCCATCATGCAGAAAAACGCAAAAACGTTTCCATGATAACCACTACTTGAAAGCTAGATTTTAAAAAAAAATATATATATATATGTCCTGTTCTATTTAAAATAGAAACATGATTTAAACGTCATTTTAAGCAAATAAAAACAGATTTTTTTTATACAATAAAATATTTATTAAAAAATTTTAAGATTTTTGTGTCCTGGACCCTCTTAAACATAGTAAAATAGAACTTACAATGGTTTCTTTATATTAAATTTTTATTGTTGTATTTTAGATATATAGTATTTTAAACTGTAGGTATTTTGTCTTATTTATCTTAATTTTTCTTGTTTAAATAATGCTTTTTTTATGTAAACTTTTTCAGCTAAAATAAAACTTCGTTAATTGATATTTATTAATGATTTTACCAATACATTTGAAGATGAAACATTGTTTGTAAATGTAATAATAAAAATAAAACAACATTTTTGAATATAAAATCTTAAAAATCAATCATAATTTTCCTTAGTATTGCTCATTTTAAGAAATAAAATAATTTAAACACAATTTACTCTCTTTAACAATAAGTAACTTTTATAGTTTTTTAATACAATGTTGCACTAAATGCAGAATAAAAAATAATACACATATATTTAGATTTAATATAAACTATTCTAAAGAAAGAACCTCGCAAATTCTTCTTAAGTTGTTTGAAAATGTGTAAGGTAGAAGGAGACAGTAAGATTGCAAGATAATCAAATTAGAATCTTTATAAAGGTGTCACAATTCATAATTAAAATTCGAGAAAAATACTTTTAAATTTAAATTTACCGAATGTAATAAATTGGAAAAGTAATATATAAAGTTTAAATTTTGAAAGGAGAATTTTCATGTTACTTAAATTTAGAATCAAACATAAATACGTTTTTTTTTTACGTTTTAAACATTATATTCCGAAAAATATACATCCATATTGAAATTAAATAATTTGAAAATGATTTATCTTCTTCTATCACTAAATACACAACATTATAATTTCTTTAAAAAGCTTTATGCGAGTTCCATTATATAAATTATTTTCTATCAGAGTTAATGAGTCTTAAAGTTTTCATAATGAGGTACTTAAAAATAATTTACAATCTATAGTTTCGTTTACTTTATTTCTTTCTACAATGTTTGAGAAAATAATCAAATATAATTGCATACTTAACATTTTAATTATGTTATTACAGGTGATTGCGTACATAATTCTTCTACGAGTAACTTTACGAAACTAAGAAAAAAAAAAACTCTTTGAGGATAAATTATCTTTGACTGACGTGATTTTTAATGTTGAATGACTTAAAATGTTTAATAAATGAATTATTTCGTTATTTTTTACGTCAGGACAAATATCGTTATTTCGTTTAGTGTGCATTGCTTAAAACGTTTTTATGGATTAGAACGAAATACGAATTAAAAAAAAAAAATTAATTCTAGTTTAGATGTGAAATAAAATAAATGAAATTTCTATTACAAAATAAAATATTTCTGCTAAAATATATATGTGAATACCCTTTCTAAAATATAAATTTGGAGATAATTTGAACTACCACAAAATAAATAAATCTGTGAGTTTCAGAAAAAAATAAAATTAATTGACTTGTATTATCAAGCACTCAAGTGAGTAAAATTACTAAATACTAGAAAGTTGCAATTTTAAAGAAAAATCTGGTATAAGCGCGTGATATTCAGTGCCGCAGATAATTGGGGATTAATGTTTTATTTATTTTATTTTTAACTTTTTTTGTAATAATGTTTCACACTTGTATTAGGTCAAATAAAAGGTAATTTAGGAATGAATCTAACCATTGTCTGTCACTTAAGTTTTTTTTTTTTTTTTTTTTTTTTAGATTTTTATGTGTGAATAAACAAAAGACCTCTTCCTAACCTTTTCGCTACGAAACAACCCTAAACGCCCAACCAAGCAAACTATAGCGAAACCGACCGTGTGCCTGGGAAACAGATGTTCCATTTTACCCCCTCGGACATATGGAACAGTTCTTTCAGAGTAGTGGATTACTGCAATCAGCAAGTTTTGAGACGATAGGTTTTTCTGTCCTAACGTTTTCTGTAAGCAAAATTTCTTAATGATGTAAATTAGTAATTCGTACCCCTTTTAAAGTTCAACAAAATACAAAATTTGAACAATTGGGACTATGGTGCCTTTTGAACGACTAATACGACGTTGTATTCATCCAGAATGGATCCTCGGTACGAACGTCCAACAGTGAAGCACGGAAATGGATCAGTAATGGTTTGGGGAGCTTTCAATCATGATGGCCTTGTCCCCTCCGTACACATCAATGTGATTATGGATCAAGATAGAAAGATTTTAGAAGTTCAAATGCTGCCTTGTGCTCGTATAAAGATGCCTCGTGGATGGATGCTTCAGCAGGATAATGTTCCAAAGGACACCTTCAAAATGGTGACAATTGGTTTTTGACTGGTCAAGTCAGTAACATGACCTCAATACAATTGAAAATCATTCGGAACACATTGGAAGAAAAGTTGTGACACAGAAGCATTCTTCAAAGGCAGAACTCCTTCAGGAGCTTCAATCGGAATTGTCGAAAATCCCTAGACCCATCTTAGAAAGCCTTGGAAATTCCGTGCCCAAACGATATGCCACAGTCTTTAAAGCAAAAGGATATACAACTAAATACTAAATATTTCTGTATTTCTGTATACAAGGCGCTTAATTTTAATAAAAGTTTAGAAAAACTGAATCGCCTCAAAACATTTGCGAAGCAATTTTGCAAATTTCCGAATTATTTTTTATTTATGCTGTAGCGTAATTGTAAATCATTAGACAGTTTTAGGCAAACATTGATTTTAATTACGTCACAAACACAGTACACATGACAAAATACATAAAGTAGTATATGTGGCCGTTATAATTTTGGGATTTTCGTCAAGACGTCCGAATATTTCAACCGGGCACTGGGAGCCGAAATTCACAATCTCACAAGGGAGACGTTTTCCAGAGCAAGGCGCTCTCTTACACTCAAGGAACCAGAGTGCTTTCAATTAAACGGCAAAGTTCTTGCCTAATCATCGGCACATGGACCGTATACATAGGCCTTCTCACCAGAGAAGCCTAGGAGCTGGTTGCTTGACTGCAACTGAAAATCAGACTACTTACTCAGGCCTTCGCCTGTTGAGTATATAGGTTGGGGTAGACATGAAGTGTTTGCGCGTGTTCAGTCTCTCTGATATAAACAGTTCTTTGAGACCTGTAGTGCCTGAAGGACAACTCAAGTTTCTAGAATATATGAGAACATTAATGTCCATATACGCCAGCGAAGTGATGACGTCACTGTAATGTCGGCTGGAGACAAGAAGTTTCGGTTTCCCGTTGAGCGTTAATGTTAGCAAAAAATAATGTCGTGGTACAGTATTAATAAATTTTTTAAAGAAATTTCTGTTACAGTTTTGCTAAATCTGAGGTAAGGCATTCATATGACATCAACAAACTTCTGATTAAGTGCGTCATTTTTTTTAATTCATCAAAAAGCTTTCATGTAGAGCATCAATGGCCGATGTTTTGAATATTTTAATGTAATTAAAAAATGTTTTTAAGGTTTTAATTTCTTTTAGTTGATATTTCTATTACTCAGGCGTACTCTATGTTAAGTTTCATCTGAGTTAAATTGTGTTTCTGCTGGGTTTTTTTCTTCTTTTTTTTCTTCATTTCGTGTATTATTTACATTAATTTATTATTAATTTATTTTGCTTGATATTCCTGCAGTTTAAATGTATTTTTCAGTCGTTTTCATGGTATTTGTGTTGTTTTTTTTTCTTAATTATTTTACTTGATTACCGAAAATGTCTATATTCAGTTGTTTACTTTCCTAGTATTTAATAAAATTTTATAAAGATACTCAGTCTTCCTGCATGTAATTATGCGATGACCGCGCAAAAAAATATAATCCAGTAACTATGAAGAATCATTTGATAAAATTATCATTAGTGCTCTAACTGTTTGAAAAATTAAAATAAAAAACAAAACAAACAGCAGAAACACATTTCAACTCAGATGAAACTTAACATAGAGTACGCCTGAGTAATAGAAATATCAACTAAAAGAAATTAAAACCTTAAAAACATTTTAAAATTACATTCAAATATTCAAAACAACCGCCATTGATGCTCTTCATGAAGGTTTATCTTTTTTTTGACGAATTAAGAAAAAATGACGCACTTAATCAGAAGTTTGTTGAATGCATATGAATGCCTTACCTAAGATTTGGCAAAACTGTAACAGAAATTTCTTTAAAAAATTTATTAATACTGTTAACACGACTTTATTTTTTGCTTACATTAACGTTCAATGGGAAACCGAAACTTCATGTCTCCAGCAGCCATTACAATGCGTCACACTTCGCTGGCGTATAACGTCACTTGAAAAGGAGCGGCACAAAGTTATATCTGCAATAATTTCCAAGTTTATTAGAAAACACAGATGCTCGAGATCTTGAAGTAAACTGTCGGTATGCACAGACGAAATTGTATGTTGAACATCTGGATGCGGCTCTTTCTGAAGTTAGGGGCCCACATCTGGTTTCAACTTCAGATCTCCATGTGTGAGTAGATTAAAGAAAAATGAGTGAGAAGATTTAATTAGACTTATTAAAGTCTGGCTAACGAGGAGTTGTTACAATGCATATGTCTCAATTGTTCTAATGTTACATCTTGTTGAGCTTTAAAAGGGGTACAAATTATTAATTTCCATCATTAAGAAATTTTGCTTACAGAAAAAGTTTGGACAGAAAAACATATCGTCTAAAAACTTTTGCGAGCTACTGTACATATTTCACCAATATTTCTGAAGACCAAGTTTAACCTTACTTATATGCGATTAAATTAAGCGAAAATTACTATTCTGAAACACTAGTGTAGTTTTGCACACGTTGAACGTGTTCTGAACACAACCCACGATAGTGTATAACAAGAAAGAAAAATCATGCGTCAAGCATAGATTATGTAACACTTTCCAACGCTTTCAAAATAATTTTACAAATCATACCGTTTAATGAGCTGAAATATAGCATCTAAGTAAACAATTTGGAAAACGCATAACATATTTAAAAACATAATTTCAGGAATTTCCAACGTATACAATATTCGGAAAAATATCCGAATACAAAAATGAGTGAGAAGATTTAATTAGACTTATTAAAGTCTGGCTAACGAGGAGTTGTTACAATGCATATGTCTCAATTGTTCTAATGTTACATCTTGTTGAGCTTTAAAAGGGGTACAAATTATTAATTTCCATCATTAAGAAATTTTGCTTACAGAAAAAGTTAGGACAGAAAAACATATCGTCTAAAAACTTTTGCGAGCTACTGTACATATTTCACCAATATTTCTGAAGACCAAGTTTAACCTTACTTATATGCGATTAAATTAAGCGAAAATTACTATTTTATAAAATCTTTACCTTACAGACGTAAGGTAAAGATTCAGCCCTGTATATGATCTATAGATTTGTATATATACTACATAGGATGCTAAGTTTTAGTTCAGTTAAGAAACGCGTAGCACAGTTTAAAATTCTCCTTCTGGAGTTTCTGCAAATAAACGGAAATGTGTTCGCGAACTTTTGTGCTTCCCTGTATATAATCTACAGAATTTTTACACACCACGTAATAAACAAAAAGTGAGTTAAATTTAAAATCGCGTTCAGTAACTTAAAACGCACTTCCAGGAATTATTGTTAACAGGCAGTAGAGAATTATTTTGTGTGTTCCTGTAAATGAACGATGAGTGATATACACACAATATTCTGTAGGATGCCTCTTGTCATGCACCTTAGTGATATATATAAATTTCAATGCGTTTAAAATAGTAAAACATTATTTAAATAAACCGCAGACGATTTTTCTCCACAGACGTAAGGTAACGGAATTCTTTTGACTGTCCCTGTAAATTAACTATAAGTGCTATGCACACCCTATTCCATATTAAGTTTCTTGTAATACACCTTAGTGATATATATATCAATTACAATGTGTTTGCAATTGTGTAACATCATTAAAATAAACCGCAAATGATTTTTCCCCATAGACCGTAATGTAACGGAATACGTTTGAGTGTCCCTGTAAAAACTTATAAGTGCTACACACTTCAGTTGAAATAGGGAACGTGCTATAGTTAACGACAATAACATATAAAAATTGCAAGGCAATCCGAGCATATTTACGGGAGTTAGAGCACGGACAGACGACAGACGTCAGACGGCAGACGGCCATACGGCCAGACAAACCGAAGTCATAAACACTTTTCAACTAGGTTGGAAAGTGTTAAAAAACATTGCACGGTGTCTAAATTCAATATATTTTTTTCTTTTCTAAGAATTTGTGTGTTTTATTTTAACAATGTTATCTTATAATTTACTCGAACTCCGTTACATTATTTTTTAAAACAATTTGGACTTATTTGTGGAATTAAATATAAATAAATATGTAAACAAGGTTATTTCCTGTTAGACCGTAAAAAATCAAAACTTACTTTAAAAGAAGCTTCAATTATTTAAATTCAATTTCATTTAAATCATTGATTTAATAATTTGATATTCGTCTTTTTATTCAATTTCACAAAGCTAAATTAAATGATAAAGTATAAAGATAAATATTTCAAACTGGATTGAAACATTTCAAATTTCTTCAAATTAGTTTCTAGATATCTCACACCGCATTTTCTCTTATTTTTAATTAAATACTTTATTTTTTTTTAAATGAGAACCTAGAAACGGATTCGTTTTCATGCTATCTCAAAATAAAGTTTTATAATCATTAAAGCGGAAAAAGAATTATGAAATTTTAAGAAAAAAAATGAATGTCTGCCCTTTTTCAGTAAAATGTTTAATTTAATTTTAATGAAAAGTTATGAAAGTGAATGATCTAATTAACGGTTGAAAAACTTGGTAAGGCTGCTTTATTAATCTAAACACATTTATTTACTTACTTATTTTGCTCAAATGATTTTTTTAAGGAAAAATAAATTTTATATTCAATTAGGACAAATACTAAAAAAAGAATTATGTAATAAAGCAAATAGGAAGAAATGTATTGTCTCAGTTAGGAATTAATTTGTCTAATTTATTATATAAAACTCAAACTATATTTATATTTATTTTTTACATTCTTTAAATAACATAGCTTGTGAAGTACGATAAATTAACTATTTTGAAATACTGTGCTTACGTTTTGAATGAAGATTTAATATCAACTGTTCTCTCCATATAATACGCGCAATGATAGTAAGTAATAAATGTAGATTAATTAAATTAACATTTAAACATAAAATGATTGATTGCTTAAAATCTAATGTGTTATTAATTGTTACGGAAATTTATTAACACGTTGTCCGCACCATTATTTCATGTAATCTAATGCATTATTTCCATTGCGTTCACATTGATACAATATGGTTGGTTTGTTGTGTAGGCATCAATGTTACAAAATTTCTTTAGGGACATGCTGCATCGAAATAATAATTATAATAAAACGAAAAATCATCCACAAAATTTATTGCTAAAACAATGTTATAAAAATAAATTTAATTAAAGATGAAAAAATAGAGAACAAAGCTGAAAAATAAGTACTATCTGAATGGTGTGTCCCATCCAGCTGTCATATAAGTATAAACGAATATTGTTGATTGTTAAAACCATAAAGCATTTAAAAAACTATATTTCAAAATAAAAGCCTGAATGATTTAAATAAGTAAAAAGTGCACAATAAAGTGTTTCTCCAATGACGTTTATAAACGTAGTTAATGATGAACTAAAATACATTATGTACACGTGCCTAAATCCTGGGCATTCAGTCAAAATATGGTGAATAGTACGCAGAGCAAAGTGACAGTGAGGACACATGGGTGTATCCTGCCAAAGTAAAAGATGTTTATTAGGGCTTCTCGAATGTCCAATTCTCAGACGAGTTAGTAGAACATCGGTTTCCTCGTAAAAGGTCATAATTGCCGGCTTCATATGATGGAGTTTATTATTGTATTCTAAATCCCACCATTATTGTCACGTATACAGTTTTTTTAGGATTTTAATATCCGATAATGGACTTTTGTGATGTAATGGATTGAGAACACATTTTTCCTCTCGTCTGCTTCCTCATGTCCAGAAATACCCATGTGTCCATGCCCCCGCAAAATAATATATTATAAGCACACTATGTCAACATATTATAAAAATCTATGAGGACTGAGGGATAAGTATTCTTTTTATATAATGTTATTGCATAAATAGATATATTTGAGTCTGCATATATGATGAAGGATGTGTTATGTTGATGAGGTATGTGCATCATGGCTCTCTCTATCGCAATCAATTCAGCTATAAAAGCAAAAATAGAAGAGTGAAGCTTATAATTAAAACAAGTATTTTCGCAAAAAAATCCAGCAGCCCACAATATCGTCATACTTTGAGCCATCTGTACATATATCAACATAATTGATGTACAACAATCAATTGTTAAAAGACAGCAAGAGCAAAATTTGTTTTATCATATCATTTAAAGGGGTGATGGCAGACAATATTGGGAAGTTGCCACGAAGGGATCACGTGTAATGGACACGTGTTCACCTCAATATTATTAAGCTATTGTCAATAATCACTTTATGAATTTTAACACAATTATTCTAATTGGTAAAGAAATCATATGAGTTGTAATTTTCCAACTGGACGAATAATGTCCGGGCCAAGATTCGAACTTGGGATTTTTTGGCTGAAGCTGCCATTGCTCTACCACTGAGCCATCCCGGTCGAATCTGGATGACCAAATTCATCCAGTTAACCTTATTGATCATAGCATCGGGTCTGATATCTGAATTAGCTCAACAGAATAAATCGCAGGTAATTTGGAACTCCAGTAAACGCTGGATACGTTATTACACTAGATTAATTTTAACACAACTCATATGATTTCTTTACCAATTTGAATAATTGTGCTAAAATTAATCTAGTGTAATCACGTTTCTAGCGTTTCCTGGAGTTCCAAATTGCCTGCAATTTATTCTGTTGAGCTGATTCAGATATCAGACCAGATGCTATGATCAATAAGGTTATATGGGTGAATTACGTCCTCCAGATTCGATCGGGATTGCTCAGATGGCTGAGCAATGGCAGCTTCAGGCAAAAAATCCCACGTTCGAATCCTGGTCCGGACATTCTTCGTCCAGTTGGAAAATTACAACACATATGATTTCTTTACCAATTTAAATAATTGTGTTAAAATTAATGTAGTGTAATCACGTATCCAGCGTTTACTGGAGTCCAAAATTGCCTGAGATTTATTCCTT
This sequence comes from Maratus michaelseni, assembly GCA_963931845.1. NCBI lineage: Eukaryota > Metazoa > Arthropoda > Arachnida > Araneae > Salticidae > Maratus > Maratus michaelseni. Next base: position 276,143,805 of record OZ007596.1, read on the forward strand.
TGAGCTGATTCAGATATCAGACCAGATGCTATGATCAATAAGGTTAACTTGATGAATTAGGGCTTCCAGATTCGACCGGGATGGCTCAGTTGGTAGAGCAATGGCAGCTTCAGCAAAAAAATCTCAGTTTCGAAACCTCGCCCGGACATTCTTCGTCCAGATGGAAAATAAGAACGCATATTGTCAATAATGTTTCTCATTCTAACGCTAAAAAATTGTATGCATGATTGTAGAATCTAATAAAGAGTGTCATTTTCCGTACTTAAAGTGAAGGCATGAAGTGAATGTATAGCGACCATGCCGTATCATACGATTAGTGTACTTGATTTGTCTCTGATTGAGTCGTACTGTCATCTGTCGTACAAATGACTGAACTACATGCTTCAGGACTGCCTAGGAGTAGTTTGGTTAGTTTCGAAAAAGTAATGAATTTCAGGATGCGCGGTCAATGTGTTATGGTCTGCTTCGTTTTTCCTAAGACCAAAACGAATAATGGAGTAGATTTGAATTATTTAAGATACATTGCTCTAAACTTTTCCTTCATTATTTTTTTTTTGTTTCGTGTGAAGTGTTGGTGTATTCTGTGATCCTAAATGAAGCAAAACGCATATGATCGTACTTATTTTAAAAGAAGTAATCTCGAAAATTTGTGGACAGACACGTTTTTATATTTAATACAAGTTAATTATTATTAAAATTTTATAAAAAAAAACTGTTAAAAATTATTTTGCCATATTACAGCATTTTATATTTAACAATCCATAAAATTGCTTTGTGATTTCAAGTAAAATAGAAGTAAGATAAAAAACAAATGTACAAGTGTCTTAAAAACTTTAAAACATAAGATCTTAGTAGTATGTAACGCTCCTAGCGCTTTCGACTCTAAACTAAGGCATTATAAAGGTCCTTCGACCAGCAGAGACCACATCACAGATGTTCTTCAAGACTTTAAGTTTTTAAGACATTTGTACATTTGTTTTTTATCTTACGTCTATTTTAGTAACATATGAATTATAATCATTTTTCGTAGAAGAATGTTTTTCTTGTGATGAATAAACAAAGGCGAATCTTTTGTTTCGAATTTTTTTTTATTGTTAAAGTTGTTTTGGAGTTTGCTTACTACTAAAAAACTTCTTTTTGTATGCTTGCAAACGTTATTTCAAATCATGTATTTATCCGTTATATTTTAATGAATATTTCTCATACTGTATGGAAGTTCCGCTTTTAATATCACTTGAATATTTAGCTGAACGTATTTTGTCTGAACGTTGACCGTGCTATTTATCACTAGTTTTTAGTTCTGTACAATTTAGAAAAGTTATGATTTAAATACATGCTCGTGTAATGATTTAACCAAAGGCTCACACTAAATATCTTCTCAATAGACATTTTTCAACTTATAAGCCAAAGCAAAATTTAGAAACAAAAAGGAAACATTTTCATTGTAAAATAAATCTTTTTTACTACTTACTGACACGAAATATTTATTGAAATAATGTTTTTTTAATGCAATAATGCATGAAATATTTAATAATACTAAATCATTACTATAGGATAAACACAGTTTTCTACAAATATAAATATAATGCAAGTCAAGTAGGTATAAATACTATAGATATGCTAAGTATTTATCTTATTTAACCTTTTTGAATTGATATATGTTTTCAAAATGCTATTGTACTATACAATCAATAAAGTCGGTTTTGCATTTGTCATTTAAATTAAAGTTTGTATTTGTGCATAACTGTTAGACAATATAAAGCATTCGATGAATGTATTGCATTGTCATTATTATTTATTTTTCAGATACATTGACAAATTTTATTAAAATATTTTTAAATATTAAATTAAAATAAAATCATATATATATATATATATATATATATATATATATATATATATATATATATATATATATATATATTAATTAAATGGTATATTCTATTTTTTTATAGTTTATACGTTAGAAATACAAGGTTAAAGATTAAGACAATCTATAATTGTAGTACAAAAAATCTAGACTCTTCGGCAAAGGTTGGGCACATTTCCAAAACTCTTAGCTCTAAAAGTAATCTAGTAGCATTGCAATTTCCTTTAAAAAGTACTCATAATTGTCACGTGGTTCGTTATATGAAACTGTTTTGCATCCGCAACCTTCAGACGATGCGCAGACGACATGCGCCGTGGGATTATGATTTTTCAAATGAATCGAAACTTTCTCGATCACCCTATATTTTTCTCACTTTGTGATGTGTTAATTTATATGTTTTTGCTTTACTTACATGCTTTTAATTGCTTACTATTTGAGAAAAGTACTATGCCAAAAATAAACATTTTTACTAAGTGAATGCCTCTTGCAGAAATACATTATCTTATAAAACAAATTTCTACTATTCATTTGGAATTTTCATTTCAAGCAAAATTTAATAATTCACGAAATTTTCTCGAAATCAGAACTTTCAATTTTACACTGTGTAAAAAAGAAAAGGTGCCATATACTCTTATGGGAACAATTTAATTTGAAAAATAATCTGCAGTAATTACATTTAAAATACATTAGAATTAACATAAAAAAAGAAGAGGGGTTCTTTTTAACGATGAAAATATTAAATTCTGTGTATTTTTCCGCGCATATACATTGCGAAATGAGTATGTTTAACTTTAGAAAGTGCAATCACACGACATTTAATTTGGAGCTCGTTTACACATGGCATTTTAGAAACGAATAATAGATGAAACAAGTAATATTAAAAATTTGAAAAATAATACAGTATTCTGAAATTTTTAAGTTTCCATTTTTATTCAAATGCTAGCACATTTTGCGTTTCATTTTTAAGCAACAATTATAAAAACTATATATGTTCCTAAATTATATTACTTTATAAAAATAGAAATCAGTCATTTACTCTTATTTGGATAATTTAATTTGAAAATCAGTCTGCAGCAATTATATTTTATAAACATTAGGAATTAACATACAAAAGGAGTCTTAATTTGAATTTCCTTCTAATATTATTTATCCTATTATAATACAGCAATGAAAAAAAAACATTATTTTATTACAATATGCTGTTAAGAAAAAAATATATATAATTCTGATTTATTTTGTTACGGGAAATTCAGCTATTCATAAATAATAGAAGAAAGGCGATTTTATTATAATTAACATTCCCTATGCATCTCTGCCTGCCTTATTCTTAAGGAAGTAAGAAAGGCCAGCAAATAATGACGAGATAAAAGTCCTTAATACAGTATATTTATTAGTGTATATTTCCATTTTATTGTACGTGGGCGTATTTTCCCATGAAATCGGTAAAAGTTTTAGTGCTTTGGCAGACCCTCTGGTTATCGACGTAAATCTATACTATGACAAAATAAATCAGTGTTCCGTTAATAAAAGTTGCAGTAAATAAATTTTGAGCATTTTTATTGGGTTTGTATAACAGTAAAAATGCAACATACACTGATGTAAATGGTATTTTCTCTCGAATTTCGTCATCGAAATTCACTAAACGAAAACGAAAAACAGTGTTATATTGAAAATCTATTTTCAATTAATAGCAAAAAATTATATTTTTCCTGTATTATATATATAAAATATATATAAATAAAATATGTGTAAGAAACATGTATTAAATAAACAATATTGGCATGATTGAAAAACCAATTTAGTGGACTAATTAAAAATTATACATTTAATTTTACACAAAAGCCATGCAGTATATAATTTTTTCAAACAGTATATAGCTATTCTGTAAGGTAATTACAGATCATAACTCTGAAAATTCACTTTTTATTACATAGTTATTCCTATAATAACTCCTCTTTATCTATCTGTATTAGGAACGTTATCTACACATAAAGAAACTCGTACATCATGAAATATTATGTAACTGTAAAGATGAAAATACAACAACTCTTCCAAATATACGCATTAAAATATTTGTAGCAAGTCTAATTTTTGTAGAGTCAAATTTTAGGAATAATTCTGGGTGAAATAATTTTTATTATTGCTGTGGTCTTATCTAAAATCAGGACAACATTTTCCAAGATAGTGAGAACATTTTTCTTAAAATTCTATTTTTAAATTACGTCAAAGATATTTTCGTAACCATGATGTCAAGTCAAGCTGTCCACAAATCAGAATGACGCTTTTTTAAAAATCATTTGTAATACACTTAATATTAGATTGAATTGAATGATGCTGCAGAATTAAGTTATGTGCAATGAATATTTAATGTACACTCTTTAATATCTCAGTTTTATAGATTTACATGTATACATCATATCTGAGGTTTGATATCTATGCGCATGATTTTTTCCACAAGTATATAAAATAATAAATATTTTACATAGTTAACACTTGCAACATATTGCCATAGAAAAAAACTTCTGCAAACTTACAAACTTCTAATTCACTCTAAATGTTCTCCTTTCTGCCACCTGATTCGTTTTATATTAGATTTTATTAGTTTGTCCAATGACAACATGTTCAAAACAAAGCAAATTCAACTTATTTATAAAATCGAACTATAAATAAATAATATTACGGCGTTAATACGAATATGATATTAGACAATGCACATATCCTTTCACCGTTTGAAGATTTTCCTATATTTCTATAAATATGTTTGTAAATCCCAGAATATATATAGTTTTTAATAGCAGTTTGATGCTATGATATCTTTAATATCTCCTCATTCTATATACGGCTCAAAAAAGTATTATGTTAAAAATATTTTTGTCTACAGCAATTTTAACAGGACTACCAGATACGGAAAAACACGGGCCTAAAACTTAAAGGGTTAAAAATTAATAATGTATTACGAAAAATAATTTTAAATCAGCTTTACAGAACTATTAAAGAGTATAAACTACAAAAAGAAATATTTACAAATTATATTATTGTCTCAAAAGAATTTGTTTGAATTAAATTATTTATAGAAATCGCACTTGATTTGATTCATATTTTATCAGAGGTTGTATATTTCTGTGCTATTTATAAGTTTGTTTTTTAAATATTTTATAATACACACACACACACACATACACACACACACACACACATATATATATATATATATATATATATATATATATAATGCCAAAAACATGAATTACCAAATGTAAAAACGTATAAGTTGGCGTATATTAATGAACAATATTAATAAACAAACTTTAAACAATTAAATCCAAATGTTAAATATTCAAACAACCAGGTCAAAGTATTGCCCTTTTCTTCTTCAGTGGGTGGAAAAGACCTTATTAAAATATAAATAAAATGAGCCCCCCACCAGAACAGCTACCTATAACAAATTTCTGCAGACGTGTAAATCTTACATTTAAATAATTGAAAAAAAATATATAAATAAATATAATTCTGCAACTTATATATAAACCCAAAATAATAAACATAATATAATCTTAATTAAAACAATATTTAAATAGTATTTAGCCCCTTGGGTTCATATGACGACTGAGACTCGTCATTAGTACTGTCCACGGATTTTATTTCTTTAATTCAGAAATGTCGAATTTACACCAGACAATTCAAACAGTACTTCTCGCATCTTTTATTCAGGGACTAACTTTCAACAAATACAGAAAAACACTATTCCAAATTTCTGGTGAGTCTGTTCAGTATTTTTTTTCAAAATAAATCCGTAACCAAAGGGTTATATAGAACTTATAAATGCTGATAAATAAAATGTATAAATAAAATTCCAGTTGTACAAGCCTTAACCCTGACCCGCGTGCAAACATATTGGGAAAATAATACCTTACTTGAGCATGGGTAATTGCTTTCACCTAGAAACAACTAATTAAAATTTAAATTTTCACTTCATATTCAGGAACAGTATTTTAAACAGTATTTCCAAGTTGTTGCCATTCTTTCATTTTGAACATCCACAGCAACTCGCTCTTTTTGAAAACTTTAGAGCTGGCGTTTCGTACAGAAAATCCGAGAAGGTGGCATCCAAAAAAGTGGCCATCCTGCCAATCTGCATTGTTACCAACTATCTATATACATATTTGTCTTACGTGGCGCGAAAATAGGGCTGAATTTGTAACTTAATGTTTGGCAACAACCGTAGTTTCCAGAGCTCAGACCAATGAACAGACTAGATTGTGTTAGATCAGATAAGCTCCACCTCCAATATGGCGGTCAGTGTGAGAGCAGTGAAACCATAGAATGAAACTCAAACTAACAATTATTAAAAATAAAATAACGTGTACGTAATCCAAAGCGTCTGAGATAATTCCTCATTTTAATTATGAGCAATATTCTTAATTTCAAATGAATTCTCAACTCTTATTTAGAATTCATTTACGAATTTCACTCGCTCAAAAGTCGAAGAAAAAAATCAACTGTCTAGGTTGCACCTGCCGCCATATGTTGCTGTATTGATGAAGTAAAAAATGATTTCTTTTGTAAATTAGAACAATAAAATGTCGGACGAAATTTAAACAATGATTGATGGTATATATAAACTATCTTCCTATCACGTAGTTTTTTTTCTAGTGAATTTATGTCGTGTTGCACAAAAGATCATTTTTTCATAGTATTTAAATGATTTATAAGCCCATTGGTAGCGAATTTTCCAACTAAATGCATTTTCACTTGTGTTTTCAACGGAGAATTACTTTTTTACATTAAAAAAATTGTCAATTTCACATGTACAAATGTTTTATAGTAAAACTTATTCCGGCTAGAATTGCTGGAAAAAATGAGCGAGCGAGCGAAGCGAGCTGTGACCGCGTAGCGGTCTCAATGCCAATTGCTTCGCAATTCACGGGGGGTTGGCGAGTGTTAGCGAGTAGGGGGCTGATCCCCCTAGTATTTTAAAAGCAACTTTAAATAATATTTCAAAAAATTATATGAATAATTATTATTGTAGCATAAATTAGCCAAAAAAATAAAAGTTTATTTATAAAAATTCGAATTATTATTGCAGGTTTTTTTTAAATATTATAATTTGATTAATTACAATATTAATATACATATTTTTATGTATATTTGAGTACCAGTGTGGCATGCTTCTGAAGTTTGTTTATAAAAAATCGAATAATTATTGCAGGATTTTTGTAAATCTTATAATTTGATTAAATACGATATTAATATTTTTTTTATGTATAGTTGAGTACCAGTGTGGCTTTCTTCTAAAGCTATTTCTTTTATCATACAAATTTAAATTTAAGTTTTTGTCAAAAATATTTAATGAAAAATCTGAAAAATCTGCAATCTGATCATCGTCATATATATATACAGCAGAAATCATTGGTTCGATGAAAGGAACATAAACATATAAACAAAATGGACGAAAAGTAGGTTATTATAAATTGAACTTGTACACAGAGGTTAGAAAATATCTCTATGTTACTTTGAAGATAGTTTCGAAGAAATATATCTTAGCATTTCTTTTTTATTTTACTTTAAATGATCCAATATATTTTTTTTCTTTATTTCAGGTTAATGCAATAAAAATACGATTCTAAAGCATACTGCCAACTTGAAGAAGAAAGAACTAGCAATATCTTCGGCCGCTATGCTGATCAGTGTTTCTAAACGGGCGTCGAATTAAACGAAATATATAATTGAATTTGGCATTGTATTTTAAAGCAATATGGACCTTTAGATGGAATGTCCTTTCGCGTTGCTGAAAACGATGCGAGCGCCATTGAACTATTAGATTTCATAATCTGTTTGACCAAATTTCTGTTATTAAGAACCATTTCTTTTAAATGAGCATTTACTGTTGGATTTGGTGGAGAAAATGAGGCCCGTATGACAACAGGTGTTAAAATGGGACGTGAAATTTTCCCAACTCAGTAAAAATGTCCGGGCAAGGATTCGAACTAGGGATCGAGCCTTGGCTGAAGTTGTCAATGCTCAACCAACTGAGCAATCCCAGACGAACATCGACGAACATCAGTTCGTATCCTGTGCCAGACATTTTCGCTCAGTTGGCAAAATAACATATGATTTCTTCACCAATTTGAATAATCGTGTCAAAATTAATCTAGGTATTAAAATGATCTTTTGTCTCAACACTTCTGAAATGAACGACATTACAATGATAGCAGCGATTGTCCATTGAATCTAAATAATGTTCGGGTAATTGATTACCAATTGTTATTCCTTGAACTCTTGGCCTTTTAGCTTGGTACCATGTGTTATTCCGATAGTTTAACACTACAATACGTTTGAGATGTCACAGGTAAAAATTTAAATTTTCTACGATCCCGGGTGTTCAAACTCGTCCTAATAATTGTAAAACGTGCAGAACAGAAAGTTGAATTTCGCAATTTTAAAAACACTTTTTATCTTAAGAATTTATATATATATATTAATTAAAGTTATCTATTTTATATTAAAATAATTAGATGTTTATATTCTGGATAAAATGATTAGAATGCGAATGACTGTCTTCGAATGGATATTTGATCATTATATCATCTGAGCCCTTCTAACATAAAAGTACGAATTATTCGCAAAATAATGTCTAACTATCAGCGAAAACTGCAAAAATTTGTTTACAAACGAAATGAAATACGAATCTGAATTTTATATATATAATACATATTATCTTTCATAAAAGTATTCACCTGATTGTAAAACTTTCCTCCATAGCACTATACCTAAACGACATATATTACATACTAAAATTATTCCTGAAAATATACCAAACTAATAGGGAAACTAAAATCAAAATCCGTTCAGAAGAACTTTTTAAAAATGTTTAATCATTCATAACCAGGTTCACCTGGCTATTGACCGTTCTACACCCAGAAAAATGTTTTGTTGAATCAACAAAAATTTGGTAGACCCAACAAAACTTTTTGTTTAAATATAGGTCAATAGAAATTTTGTTTGAATCAACAAAAACATTTTTTCTTTGCAATTCCAAAAAAAAATTTGTATCGTCAGCAAAAAATGTTTTGTTAATTCAAGTAAAATGGTTCAATTTTACTTGAATTTTGCTAAAACAACCAAAACGTACTCAACAAAACATGTTTTGTACTTTTAATCAATGCTTTTTTCTGGGTGTATCAGTGTTCTATAACAAAGAAACGTACATAAAAGTTGTAATATACTAAAACCATTACTAAAATATTATCTAACTAACAGTGCAACTACTATCAATATCCGACATGTAGATTTTTTAAAAAAATCTAATCTTTCATTATCATGCTCGCCTGATTATAAAACTTTCCTAATAGCTCTATAAGAAAGCAAAAATAAACGATGTGTTTTAACACTTAAATCTTTTCCAATAAGTTTCTAAAATTGTAATTCCCACCAAAATCCGTTCAAAACATTATTTAATTCGAAACAAATGTTATTTTTTCATTAATTTGAATTATGATAAATAAAAAAAAAAAAAAACCTTCTTAACGTTATTTTGATGTCTGAAAAGAAAACAAAATACATAATTTACAGGTAGAATATTTCACATTTTCAAATCATCCCCTCCTTATCCAAAGCTTCTATATTAATTTATCTGCATACATAACTTTAGATTTTTCAACAAAAGACTTTTTTTGCGATTTCAGATTTATTTTCGGAGTCGCTAGATTATCTTTCACTCATAAAATATATCCTAACCAAAAAATTGTTTTATGATCAAATTTGATTTTTTTTTATTACAACAAATAAATAAATATGAAAAGAAGTCTTTATTAATAGAATAACTCCATTGTATATAATATATATATATATATATATATATATATATATATATATATAATGCATCTTTCATATTTTGTTAATAGATATTCCAGAAAATAATTAGCCAAAAAAATATATAATTACATTAGCGTTACGATATCACATTAAATTGATGTATGGTTTTCTGTGTTTGATATATTATTACTAATATAAATCTACGTAAAATGGGATGCAAAAAATAAAGAAAAAGATATATCACCAGAATATTCAAGAGAAATCCTAATTTAAACATTTTAAGCTTTTTTTTATTTCAGTTTTCTAACGCATACATGTTCATTAAGTTATCTATATTCAAATCTTCTAAAATGCATTAATTAATTACCTTTTATTTTACCGAATAATAATCTTTGAGTGTTGGCCAACTTCATTATGTATTCAGCAAAAAAAAAAAAAAAAAATGCAATAACATGATCTATTAACCTTAAATGGAATTTCAACAAGTTTATTATAATTGCATATGCTTACTTAAATAACAATTATCCCAAGAAACTAATTTGAAACATGAAATAATATTTGCGATGATAAAATAAAAAAAGTTAACTTTAAAAGATAACATAAAAGGTAATGCAAAATAATGAATATATTTATGTTAAGACCAATTATAGGAAACGCAAAAGCTTTTAAATGAAAGTATTTGATAATATATTTTTTTAAGAATTACTATTTTGGAATGGCAGTGTTTTTGAAATCACGCGTTTAATTTTTTTATGAACTTTTTATCATGGTAATATCGCATATGTATTTGGTGAGTTATTTTCAGAAAAGAAAAAAAATAAAGTATTTAAAAGTATAAAAAGCATTTGAATGTTCATTCTAGAGAAGATGATGCATGTGTGATAACTAATGTTAATTAAAGTAGTATGTTTAAACAAAATATTTCTTAAAAAGTTCCTTATTTTTCCCTATTTATTAAAAGTTCCCTAATTTTGTTTACAAAATATGCTATAAAAAACAAAACAAAATAATTTATTATAGATATTTAAAGGTAATTTTTTGAGATAAACTATATTTTTTGCAAAATATTTACGTATTTAGCATATCTAATTTGCAAACTGTTGCATTTTTCATTCAAACACTTAGCTGGTTTTTTGAATGAGATGATGTATTTGCATGACACATGCTCTTACATTTTTGTATTTAAAACTAAGAAGCAATGAAATATTTGGTTGTCTAAAATACTTTTCGGTTTTCTTTCATACTATTAGTTCACACTCTCCCTATATACCGGGTGATTATAATTAAAGTTACGATTTCAAAAATCGATAATTTTAAAACTACTGGTCAGAATGACTTGATATTTTAGCAGAACAATCGTGAGGCAATGGAATTTTGTTTGGCGAAGGAAAAAAAATAGTTCCAAATTGTGCCGATAGATGGCGTTGTCAGGGTAATGTCAGGGGAAAGACCAAAAATGTATTCTTGAACCCTTTCCGGCGCGGTGTAAATTTGTTTGCAAAATGATGAAATAATAGACTGACACCGGAATTTACAAACGAATCCATTAGTAAAAAGAAACTTGCTTATTTTCTGGTTCTTAATGAAAGGAAAATTTTAATTAAATATTCTTGGTGCCGTTTGTCAGTTTTAGAATTAAAATTGGATGTCCTTTTTTGTCACCACCGCCCATTAAAGGGTTAAACATAGGAATGATGTTGCCAAAAGGAAAAAATAAGAGTTCAGAGATTTACTAAAAATTTATTAGCGAAAAGACAAGACTACGTGTTTACAGCGACGACAGCGATAATGACAAAAAATGAAAAAAAAGAGCTTCATGGAACAAACACCTTACTGATTATTAAGGCATAAGTTGCTCAATATGCCCTCCGCCTTGTTCCGCTACTAATTGAAAGCGCAAAACGGCATGCTCCACAACAGATCGGAGGGTATCTGTACTAATGCAATGGGTGTGTGGTGTGATGCTTGCCTTCAAGTCGGCTAGATTCTGAATCCGCCCGCTATAAACAACATTCTTAAGGTACCCCCAAAGCCAGAAATCACACGGGTTTAAGTCGGGGGAACGTGGCGGCCACGTTGTTGGAAAATGGCGGCTTATGATCCTATCATCTCCGAAATTATCACTCAGTAGCTGCTTCACAGTAGTAGCAATGTGCGGAGGAGCGCCATCTTGCATGAATATTATGTGATCCACACACTGACGCTGTTGATGTGCCGGAAGAACATGGTTACGCAAAAGTGCTTCATACCGCTTGCCAGTAACTGTGCAGGTAACGGGACCCGCAGGTGTGATCTCCTCGAAGAAAAATGGACCGACGATAAACGCTGCCGTTATTCCGCACCACACAGTGACCTTTTCAGACTGAAGAGGTAATGGCTGTAGCTGGGACGGATTCTCGGTCGCCCATATCCTGCAATTTTGCGTATTTACAGAACCTTGCAAATGAAAGTGGGCTTCGTCAGACCACAGAATGTTCCATGGCCATCCGTTGTCCACTTCCATCCGGGCAAGAAATTGTAGTTCAAAAGATTGACGTGCTTCCAGGTTAGCAGGTAGCAACTCCTGCACATGAGTTATCTTGTACGGATAACAGCGTAAGACGTTCCGTAGGACTTTACGCACCGTGCTGTTCGGCATATCCAGCATTCGGCCAATCCCCCTTGCACTGCTGATTCCAGCATCACTGTCAGTATGTTCCTGTAATGCTGTAGCCACATCTTCCACTGCCGCAGCTGAAACTGGTTTCCTTCCTCTACCCCGTTTAACGTCAAATGAACCGGTCTCTTCGAATTTAGCAATCATTTTTTGCAGACCTTTTGTTGTTATTGGAACTTTTTTTATGGATTTTAATGTCCGAAACTTCCTAATAGCTGTAAGTGCACAGTCATCGTTCTTATAAAAAAGCTTCAAGAGCAGAGCGCGATCCTTCATAGTCAGAGTCATGATGAAGCATTCATTCTGCGGTGCGAATGTCGCGTATTAGTAATTTGCATATCTTCAGACAATGTGAACCCAGACAGCGCCTTCTATGGGCACATTTTGAAACTTTTTTTCCTTCGCCAAACAAAATTCCATTGCCTCACGATTGTTCTGCTAAAATATCAAGTCAATCTGACCAGTAGTTTTAATTAAAATTATCGATTTTTGAAATCGTAACTTTAATTACAATCACCCGGTATATATTTATATATCTTGTTCAAATTTTCAATCATTAATAAAATACTTTTTATTCAACAACTCAAGTTCAAATACATTTTTTTAACTTATAGTGGATGACACTTGATGTTAATACAGTTTTTTCATGTATTAATTCATTAATTAAATTTAATTATTCATTTTGGTTTTAAATGGGAGAAAAAATATCAACACGCAGCCGACTTATTTCAGACATTACTTCCATTTAAAAGCACTCACTCACAAGTCTTGATAGCGCAGTCGGTTAAACTTTGATCTCGTAACCACAAGGTCCCAGGGTTGAGCTTCGACTGGGGCAGAAGGAAATTCTCCCGTACTCGAAAATATTTTTTTCTTATATAAGATATTGAGCAGGATATAAATTAAGAATAAATACCGTCAGTGGTGAATTTTGAAGATCGCTGAAAAAAAAAATCTTTTTGACCTAAGTAGGAATTGACTTTATATATATATATTTTTATATTACTTGTTTATCATTACTTTAAATTTTTGTTGCTCGTTAGAGTGAATTGAATAGAAAGCTATCATTATATCTCGAGCTACTTCTTTGTAGTGCATTAAGTACATTATCATAACATTATTTATAAATGTAAAGTTTCTATATTGAGACAGAATTGTGCTATTGAAAAAAATATTAATTATTAATAAGTTATGCGAACGATTTCAGTTATTGAAAATATTTTGTAATTTTTTGTTGTCAGTTTCCAAAAATTCTTACCTGACATGTTTTTTGAAAAGTATTTTTTTTAAATAATAATAATTCTGTTATGCGGGATATTTTATTAAAAAGAATAGCAAAACTCAATATGTTTAGCAATATTTATATATATATATATATTTTGCAGATAGACAATTTACAATAATTTGATGCAGATTTTGTTTCTTTAGACTGTTTTTATAAAACTCGACTCTTTATCTAAAAATGTTTGGGAAATATAACTTATGTCATTAGAATTAAAACATGAACCGTGCACCAGAATGGGGCTTTTGCGCTGCAATGTTTGAGATTATTTGTTGATACATGTTGTAATTAATTTTTAATTAACTGCAATTTTTAAAGCCTGTTCAAAAATATTTGGAATAATACACCAATTACTGCTGTTCGTATGCATATATATATAGAAATATGGATGTTGACATAAGAGATAATATTTATGATAATTGAACTGAAAAAACAAAATTATTCTACTGTGAATTTCTACTGTGCAGGAATACTTTAATGTACACGTACTTTAAACAAAGAGATAGAAACTGTTTAATTTAATTAAAATTTTCACAATTGAATTCAATAAAAGATAAACATATCACTGTGAATAGATCAGTTTACTTTCAATATAATCAATTTCAAGGCACGTTTATAATTCAACGAATGAATTTTTTGCATCAAAACAAAAATAAAATACATTACATAGTTATTTATACTTACACTACGGGGTGATGTCAGGTTTCAGTAGTGGAAGCTCCTATTTTATATGGTGTGTCCCACCGAAATGAAGCCACTGTGATTGTGTGACGTAACTGGACATAAAACAAACAAATAAGAACGAAACAAATATATTAAAAAAGTCTATATATAAATACATATTTACAAGGAGTAACTCACACCCTGCCCTACTTGGGCAGAAAAAAATGAATGTTTTTTTAAAGGGGGGGGGGGGAAGTGACCCGTCGAAATAAAGCCACTGCTGTTAATTGTCTGAGTGCAACGAAGACTCATACACAGCGCAGTATTACTTTGCCCCATATATAGCTACGATGGATATTAAAACCTTTCGTCAAGCATAACTCAAAAAATATTTAACGGATTTCGTTCAAATTTTTACAGCAGGTACCTATAAAGGTGACAACAACGTCTATTTATTACCAAGAATAAATGCTAAACCGTTTGGAAATTATATTAAAAAATAGATAAAAAAGCACAATTAAAGTACATACGTCACGAAATTTTGTGGTACGTCATTTTCACCGGCGCGAAATTTTCGTAGACAATCGGAATTGAAAAGTTTATGGAGTACAAGGAGCAAAAAAAAATATGCACGCACTAATATTCAGCACAATAAAATATATTTCAATTGAGTAGAAATCGCAAATTAATCTGGATTTTTTTCTCTTTGAAAGAAAAACCCCGCAATAACTTAGTAGACTTGGTATTAGAGATTTGGCGCAAATCTCAGCAATAGCAGCTTTTTTATTTCTCATGTGTAAATAATAAAAAAAAATTCTTTGGTGTTTAAATAAAAGGTTTCGATTTATGGCATTATTTCTTTTTTTTTCTCTTTTTAGCATTTTAAATGGGATTAATGAAAGGCATGTATTTTAAATTAAATGAGTGAAAGGTTTACATTTAAATGAAATGAATTCAATATGAAAATGTTATAGGAACAATATTTGGCGATTTATCAACTGCGCCAGGATAACATAAAAGTACCAATATATCAAACGGTATGTAGTATGTGAAATGAAACAGTTATTATCACCCATCGTACAAGAAAAAAACTAATATTCTGCATTCAGAGGGAAAAATCCATCTCCTGTGCCGTAAGATTTGGCGAGTTCTTTTTTGGTGATAAGTTTTTCGATGTGATTGTTGGGATCTGAAAGATTTGGCTTACTTTTTCTAAATCTTATTTTTTTGCAGATATGTAGTATTATGTAAATATATTTTTTAGCAGATATTTTTCTATTTTGTATATTTTCTATTTGGCATTTGGAAAAGAGATTTTTACCTTTTTATCTGTGCATTCGGAAATATTGAAAAATAAAAAAAGATTTACATATATCAAGCGCTTAATTTTTATACGGACCACTTCTCCATTTTTAGATTTGGTACTTTTCGGTTAGCCGGGCGCCAGTGAAATTTATATATCTATGTATACATATATATACATTTATCTATACATACACACATTTATATATGCATGTATGTATATATACATATACATATACACATACATATATGTGTGTATGTATACATATATATATATATGTATATATAGATATATACATTTCACTGGCGCTCGGCTAACCGAAAAGTACCTTAGATTTTAAATGCTATTTATTATTTACTAGCCGTTTATTAATTGTTTACAATTTAACCCCCTGACAATAACAATTATTTATCACAAAAATGCCTCTTAGGTTTGTTATATAAGTTTGTTTATGTGTTTTCATTACTTATTAAAATATCGAATATGACGATAAAATTTCATTTTAGCATCGTGCTTAAATTTTTAAGATGGCGCAAAAACATGCTTTAATAAACGTATGTTTGTAAATATTTGAAAAACATGTTTTACCGCTCTCTTGAAAAATTTTGTAAGTTGCTAAAACTACTTTTGGCACCATGTAATTTTTTTTTCGCCAACTGACATAGGATACGAAACTTTTTCCCATTCAGATACACATGCAAGGTTGGTCTCAAACAAGAGTAAAGCTAGCAACAATATTGCTTTAACTCTATAAGAGTTACAATAATGATATTAAATACTCCGATTGGCTTTGGGCCCAATTACGAAAGTTTCTCCTACAAAAAAACTGTAGAAGAAGTCTTTTACATTTGTTTCAAATGAAGCTCGGTCTACAAGGTATTAGTTAATAATACAAACAACACTAATGGCATGGAGGCAACAGTTTTAATTTAAATGTATATATTTGAAACCCTTCCCCCCTACGCCCCCCCCAAAAAAAAAGAAAAGAAAAGAAAAGAAAGTTACAGTAATGAATTTAAAATGGCGTTAAGCCACGCTTTCTGACATAAGCAATTGGCTGCAAACGCGATAACGAAACTTAATAACATGTAGCTAATATAGCCCTCAGGGTACTTTGCAGTTATACAGACCTTGTGGTTTTTTTAAAAAGCTTGAGACAATTCAGGTTTAAGAAGTTGAGATTTACTGTCAAATGATATAAACAACTAAGAACACAAAACTGATGAATTATTATTCAGGTTTATGTATGTATTTTAAAAAAATGCATCTGATTACACTTATTAGATAAATTACTTCTGTTTGCATTTAATAACTGATAAACGGCTTCTGTATAATAAATGAACTGTTTAAATATTGGGAAGAGGTGGCGAGAGGTAGAAAGACGAGTAAACAAACGGGTAGACAGACGGGTAGTGAGATGGGTAGAGAGACGAGTAGCGACATAGGTAGACTGACGGGTAGCGAAACGAATAGACAGACGGCTAGAGAGAGAAAGGAAAAAGAGGGTTGACAGAGGGGTAGCGAGATGGGTCTAGAGACGGGTAGCGACACCGGTAGACTGGAATGTAGCGAGAAAGGTTGTGAGACGCGTAGCGTGGTAGATAAAGAGACGAGTAGAGAGATGAGTACAGAGACGATTTGACTGACGGGTAATGAGATTGATAGCGAGACGGGTGAAGAGTCGGGTACAAAAACAGACGGATAGTGAGACGGGTATACAGACGAGTAGAGAGACAGTAGATGGGTACGGAGATGGGTAAGAAGATGGGTAGAGAGGCGTATAGCCAGACGGGTAGAGAGACAGATAGACAAATGGGTAGCGAAGTGGATAGAGACACGGCTAGACATACAAGTAGTTAGACGGATATACAGACGGTTAGAGAAATAGATTGGCGGGTAGCGAGACTGGTAGAGGAATATAGAGACGGGTAGCGAGACCGGTAGAGAAATATAGAAACAGGTAGCGAGACGTGTAGAGAGATAGACAATCAGTTAGAGAGACGGGCAGAAAAACGGATAGGGAAACAGACAGATTGTGGAGAGACAGACAGACAGGCAAAAGAAAAGTCTGCGGATTGGCGCTGTAAAGGCGCAGGGGGCAGAGCCTCCTATAGAATAATCAAGAAGTATCTGTTAAGCTTAACTTTGTAATATATATAATTTTCAATTTTGCCGATATGAAGATTTAATGTAAAAGTTATTTTACAGAAGTCATGGAAAGATTTTTTTCTATTCTTTAATAGTAATTTAGACTATAGTTTTGCAATCTGGTTTGTAGCAAAACATGCTATCAATGTTGTTTGAAGTGTAAGAGTTTTTATAAACAGTTATACAAATAATAGATATATAATCAAGGAAGAAAAATTTTAAATTCACACACAAAAAAAGGTGCAACAATGAAATTAAATTTGCGTTACGCCACGCTTGATAGAATAATCTATTGGCTGCAAATCCAATTACGTAACTTTAAAAAGCTTGGCGTTTTAAAAGATCCAGCGTTTTTTTTTTTTTTTTTTTTTTTTTTTTTCAAGTTTTGCGCAATACGCGCTTAAGAAAACGAGATCCTTTGCCACATGTTAAAAAAAATTATGACAACACATCTGATGAACGGTACTTCTTTTCTATTTTTTTAACAGTGTATATGAATTTATATATGATATTTTGTAATTCTATCATTTAATTTGCTCTTTTTCTTTATATTGTAATTGTTAACCCTATGTTCTCAGCAATATCACTCAGACTAATCCCTTTGAGGGAAGTCCTAGTAGCCAATATATTCGCCATGCTTATATATGACTTGGAATATACGATGTGGCATACTATTTACCAGTCCTTGGAGGACAGTAGCATCAATATTATCCCAGGCTTCAATGATGGCGGCCTTCAATTCTGTCACAGACTGAAACTGTCTGCCATTGGCATATACAGCCCTACTGAGGATACCCCACACATTTTCTTGGGATTAAGATCACGGGAAAGGGCAGGCCATTCCATGACATGCACCCCATTATCCAAAATCCATTGACAGGGGGATTTTGCAACGTAAATGGGGACGTTGTCCTGGTGGAAAATCCAACTTAGGCCACCAATTCGCTCTGCAAATGGAAGTAAATGGGTTTCTAGTATTTCTTGATAATCGGTAGCCTTCATGCGGCCTGGGGGAAATGCCAGGTTAAGTTTACCACCACAGCTGAAGCCTCCCCACACCATTAATGAGCCTCTATCTCACTGTATTTTGGAGAAAATTTCCTCTCCTTTCCTCATGTCATACCAATAGAAGGCAAGACCGTCTGGGCCATCCAAATTATTTTTGTCTCATCTGAGAATATAACACGATGCCACTGGTCCTTCCAGGTTTGATGATATTTGGCCCAACCGACACTTCTCTGCTTGTGGATCGCTTTCAACATGGGCTGCTGTTTCCTTTTTTAATATCGCAAGTTGTTTGTACGATTTACAATCGTGGACAGGGTTGATTGTGTCACAGGGATGTTATTCTTTTTGGTCAATTGTCTTAGAGAAATACAACCTCGTGAAAGACGACACACAACATCTATTTCCTGCCTGGAAGTCATTTTTCTGCATGTACACCTTCATTTTTATACCCGTACGCATTGCCCTGATTCACAAAATTTTCTATTACAGTTTCAGATCTTTTGATTAGCTTAGATATTTGTCTACGAGAAAGACCTTGTTCCTTAAAATCTGTTATCTGACCTTTCTTGAATTCTCATAGCTGGGCTCCCTTACCCATTGCAATACTGCAGGAGAAATAGAAAATACAACCTTCTGAAATCTGCACAAAGTTCGACTGGCACAGAACAGGTACTTGACAACTTCCTGAGGTTAACAGGTACTTGACAACTTCCTGACATCATAAACCTATTGACCAGTAGCAGCTCGAATGTCGGGAGTTCCTATAAACACTGATAGGGGTGATGGCTTTATTTCAGCGGGACACGTTTTCCCCCTCTTTTTTTTTACATTTTAAT
The DNA here is from genome assembly GCA_963931845.1 of Maratus michaelseni. Classification (NCBI taxonomy): domain Eukaryota; kingdom Metazoa; phylum Arthropoda; class Arachnida; order Araneae; family Salticidae; genus Maratus; species Maratus michaelseni. The sequence goes on from OZ007596.1 coordinate 276,163,386, forward strand.
TATTTTTCCTGCCGAGGTACGGCAGGGAGTGAGTTACTCCTTGTAAATAAGTATTTGTATATAGACATTCTTAATATATTTGTTTCATTCTCATTGGTTTGTTTTGTGTCCAGTTACAGCACACAACCCCGGTGGTTTTTTTCGGTGGGACACACCTTATTTCCCTTGAAAATTTATATTGAATGTCGACAAAAATCCAAGCAATACATATTTCTTTAAAGAATACCTTGTAAATGCAAAATATTCCTGAAAAATTAATTATATTTTATTAATTCCAAATATCTATGAAAAGAACTTTTCCTAATAATCGACCTTCAATTGAAGTAAGCAGTCGAGTTTTAAGTTTCAAAAGTTTTTTTACATAATCAGAAACAATCAAGCAGGAGGAATGCTCTAGCAATTCGTGATTAAAATGATTACATAATCATCTCAAGTCGGAAGTCAAAGTTTCAAATATTCTTTACATTATGAGGTTTTACAATGATATTGCCGAAAAAGGGTGTTATTATATGTACCAAAGATCTTATTAGGTACGGCACGGATATCACTTGGTTTGAACAACGTTTGAGTCGTAGTGGAAACTGGACGTCTTGAAAAGCTTCGAATAAAACTTCGAACTCTCTAATCATCGAAAAAACGTCTCTCTCTCGTTCCTCTGCTTCTCGGATTTTGCTGCGTGTGCGTATTCATTTTAATCCAGCGCAATCAAGTCACGTGACTTCCCTTCTCCAATCATAATCCCTTAAAGAGGGACTTATTAATAATTCCAGTGTAATGATACTGAGGTGATTCAACTTCGGTAGCGAAAATATTTTTTTTCTAGAACAATCTATAGCCTCGAAATCAGGTACACGACATGTAAGCCAACAAAAAGATCTGATCTCGAGAATGCTGGCTAAAAATAGATTTTCGATTGCCAGACGATATTTTTATCTTACGCTAGAGAAAAACAGAAAAGAAAAAAATGAATTCATTGACACGGAATAAAATTAGAATATTAAAGCATTGAAATATTACACTGGTGTCCAGAAATTAATGGGAGTGACCAATTTCAGACGTTTCTTTGAATATTTACTGAACCTCGTGAAGAAATGCCCGAAATGCCCTTGAAATTTGAGGATGTAAAGAACATGTTTGGCTACAAGTTTTTCAGCAAAGTATTTGTCGCGAGGGGGGGGGCATAATAATTTTAATAATAAAATAATATTTTTGTTCACTTAAGTAACAGAAAATGCTAAAAATGGTCTGTCACTGTAGCAAGTAACTATGTAGGTTCTGTTCAACCTTTCTATGCATTTGTGTAAGTATAACACGTATATTCGTGAAGATGCTAACGTTTCTGTGAAAATTTCAAAATCCTTTTTTTATAGCATGCAGAGTTTTCACCCGATTTTAACACCGCTTTCCAAAAACTTAACAAAAATTCGTAGAAATAGTATACTGCAATTAAAATATTAATATGTTGAATATTTGATGAGATATGGGTATTTGTATGAAATAAATTTTAAATGTACATGCGCTAACTACAGCATTTTTTTTTTGTCATGATTCGATAGTCAATACTATAATGTAACTCATATAAAAAGGACCCGTGAAATAGCTTGAACACTCAAAACGTTCGAGCAATAATTGATAAATTAAGGAGGATGTCCCATATTATCCTATGGTTGGAACGGTTGGAAATAATTGTTAAAGTCGTTTTCGGTTTATCGCAGCATTTTTTTGCTTGGTTTGTTTTAACCTAATAAAACAAAATTTTCTTAAATTAGGGATCTAGTTAGATCGTTTTACCATATCAGTAACAGCCTTTTTCGATTTGTAGCAACATTTTCAGAGTTCAGTTACGTTTAACATATTAAAACAAATTTTCTCGAATTCGGGACCTTGCTAAATCATTTTCTCGTGGTCGATTTAGTATAGGGAGCAAGCTTCGTAAAAAATCTTTAAATCAATTTTCTAGATCGTCTCGGCATCCAAACTTGTCTATTCGACTAATACTACACTACCTGGTAAACCGAGCCTTGGTCATTAGTTTCTTCTAACATTCATGCTGTTTTTAAGTAAAGATAAAATGTTATTATATTTTTTACATAATTCATACTGTTATTGAATAAAGTCAAATTTTGTTATGCCTTTATACATGAAGATATAATCTCTAGTTTCTGAAAGTTATAATAACAAATTATGTCAATTGATTTTTTGAATTTTCTGTTTATATATTATAATATATCCCATTACTCCATGTTATCGAAATATAAGTTATGATTTTTTGTTAGATATTTCAGCAGTTGTAAAATACCAAATTCATTTAATGTCGATTTTTTCAACACTTTTTTCCATAAAACATTGTCATTTAGTGCAATACTGCTAAAATTGTAGACGTTTCACATGCCCACTGTTTTACACAAATGGTTCAGTCGTTCAAAAAAGGGAAAACACAGCACGTACAATTTAATCACCAAATATTTCGGGAAAACGGAGGTAGTCATCCGACTGGAAATTATATCTTTATTCAATTTATGATTAAAAAATAAGCTTAGACGTTTCGTTTAAACGTTTATTCATTTTAAAGCCACTAGAAATTTTGCGCGAAACAATAACATGGTGTATTGCACCAGTAGTTGAGTATCCCCGATAACGAAAGTGTAACAATCAAATTCTTACAAAATTGCTTATGTGTATATCATTAGCATTATGTACAAAGGCGTGTTTCCAATGATAATACAACATTTTAATATTTAAAAAAATAATTATAAATTAATAGATTAGTTTTAAGACATTTTTCAATTAACCCGCCACAAAGATAAATTGCAAATTATTCTCTGTAATGCGTGCAATAACATGGGAGTTGAAAAAACAATGGATTTAATTATACGCCACAACAAACGATCTCAAAAATATGTCAAAGGGCTGCCATAAACTGCAACAATGATATATTTTAACGGATAAAAATAGAAAATAAATTATAAATAAAAAAAATAAGAGTTTGATAATTAAAAAATACGTTCTTTTTCAACAAATAGTTTAATAAATTAATTTACGACTATACGTTGAGAAATAATGCCCACGCCAAATTAATGTATTTTAAAGTATAAACAGGGATTGCATTTTAAAAGTTAAGAAACGAGTTTCAAGATTATAACTTTTATTCAATTTTATTCGAAAAATAATTTTGAATAAAAATGGCCTCCTGGCATATGAAAAAAGAAGTGGATTTCTAGTATTTGTTTTCCTCAGTCACATGACTTGCTCTTTTATTATATAGATTACGTCCGATAAGATTTAATAAAATAAAAAAAAAACTTTTATTAATATCTTTTTAAGTTTTGATTCGATTTTCATAAAATTTGAAATGACTCGACAAAATTCTGCAACGATACTATATATTAAATTACAAACCATTCGGTTGGGTAGTTTTTGAGCTGTTATATGCGGACGGACGGACAGATGGACAGACCAGACGAATACTATAGGTGCTACGTATTTATATAATTACGAACGCATATAAAAATAAAAGGTTTTTTTATAAATGAGATTATGTCAGACATACTTTGTTTTATAAATATTTAAATGATTCTTTATTCGTTTTCCATAAGTCAATATTTTGTGGCAAACATGAGATAATTCGCAAGCGATGTGATACGATTAACAAAAAACTTTTCTTGCTTTTAAAATTGCTGTTAGGTTTATACCTATATCGCCATCGCAACAAGCTATAGCGATGTTTGTAACAATGTGGTAGTGGATTTAAACATAGCAAAAGTATACGTGCATTTATCTCTCAAAATTTTTATTAAAATTACAGAAAGTTTATGAAAATATTTGGTACTTCTATGTTAGCGATGCGCAAATCTCGCCAATTGCAATTTCTTTCTGGCCAAAAGTAAGCATTTATTTTCACGTTTAATAAATTAGAAGAAATGTGTTGATGTTGAAATTAATGCAATGCTCAAGAAACAACAAGGAGCATCTTGCATTACTGACCAATTAACATTCATTCATTGTTAATTGTGTATTGGCAAGAATTCAAATTGCGGAAGTTCAAAAGTTAAAAAAAAATGCAAACTGTCCAGTAATTTGACAATTTATGTCGAAAACGGTTACATAATCGTAATTTAACTACATTCTGAAAATAAAATAAGGAAAAGTATACTCCGAATAGATTTAATTACTGTTATGTAACCGTTTACTACAAAAACGGTCAAATGACTAGACAGTTTGCTGCAAATTTTTAATCGTGTAGATGACTGTTTTCCTTGTATTTGAATGAGCTTTTGACATAAAAATTGTCGGAATTATCTCCAATTAATGCCATTATTTGGAGTAATGCAGATTCTTTAACCATTAAATCAAATTTCCCCGAATTAGAGACCAACCTATACAGCTTTCTCGTGATCGAAATAGTATGGGAGTAAAGTTCTGTGAAAATAGTTCGATCCGTTTTTGAATTATCGCAGCATTTTCATTAAAGAGTTGAGTTTAACCTATATAAACGAGCTTTTCCGTATTCGGGACCTAGTTATATCATTTTCGCATGCTGGATTTAGTGTAGGGGGCAAGTTTCGTGAAAGTTGTTTGAGCATTTTTCGATTTAAAGCAAGCAGCATTTTCAGGGGTGATTTCGTTTTAAAAAAACGTATTCACCCCTTCGTATTTTCAAGACGAATTTTCTCTGATTCGGGACCTAACTGAATCATTTTCTCATACTGGATTTAGTATACTAAGCAAATTTCGTGGAAAATGATTCTGCCGTTTATTACATAATCCATAATCGGAAAAATCGTTTGCTCATTTAATATATATGATATGTTATACGTGTAACTAATTAGCTACATCATAAACATAACTACCATAGTTTTAAGGAATCACAGTATAGGATTCAAATATCATACTATTTTCTTTATTTTAGGTTTTATTACCACTAAAAGCATGAATAAAACCAAATGCGAATAAATAAACAGTGAAATACTTTAACAAAATCTAAGAATACTCATTATTTATATATTATAATCTATTTTTTGGATATTTTATAATACTTAAGCATATATTTTCATTTGCATATATATATATATACATTGCATATATATACATACATTGCATATATATATATATATATATATATATATATATATATATATATATATATACATACATATATATTGAAAAATTTGAAATATAACTAATTACACTTTATTTCGCGGAATAATGAACACTTAAAAATACACTTACCCAAATTTATTATGCAGTCAACAAAAACTAAAGCAATTACACAATCCATTACCATAATTGGATTTTCAATATGTTTATCATAATTGCTTATCTTCATTTAAATTGAACTCTTCAAAAGAAACTAATATAAAATACGAAAGATTATTTAATTTTAAGATACATTAAAATTAATGAAGTTAACCTTAAAAAAAGATGAAAGTTACTGTAATGAATACTTTCCTGCTAATAAAAATTATGTGAAATACAAATGCTTTTAACTGCAAATTTTTTAATTGTTTGTTGGTATTTGGTAATTACTAGTGTAATGCTTCTTGTTTATTGGTGCTATGTAACGGCAATATTTTTTGAAACACATGTTTTCTTTTTTCATTTTTCTTTTCCTTTTTTTTACTCTTGAAAATAACAACCTCTCACATGCATTTGATTGATGATTTTCAGAAAAGTAACAATTTTAAACTAAATAAATCTTAAGAAAATATTGAAACAATTTGTTTGAAAAGAAGATAAAATAAAAACGCTTTCAAAAGTCCTAATTTAATTAAAGTAAGTCCTAGACAAAATGAACATTAAGAATTACAACGAAACATACATTAAAATGTTCAGACCATGTTTTACAACAATGCTACAAAACATAAAAGAACATATTAGATTATATTTTCTGAAATAGATACCTTATACACATATTTTTTAATTAAACATAATATAATAATGTGAGAAAAATACTGTAAATAACTTTAATTATCTATTAAATTTTCGATAATTTATAGATTAAGATATATTGATATATATATATAAGATATTAACTGTAAAAACAAACAAGTAATGGATATTCCTATACTACACCATAGCCAACTTAACCTTCTTTTTATTTAAGTAATTCAATAAGGTAAGTATAAAAATTAACCAATATAGCAACAACACCCCATCATTATCATTCAAAAGAATGCAGTCTGTATTTGACTAAACTTACCTTAAGTATACCAGACAACACCACCCCACCTTCATAATCATTGAACTGAATGTACCTTCTTAAGACTTAATATATCCTGCATTTTAGAACATTTTACCCTCTCCCTTTAAAAAAAAACAAAACAAATAACTGTATAAATTAACCCATACAATAGCACTCCACATTCATAATCATTCAAAAGAATGCAGCCGTACTTAACTTAACGTACATTAAGTTCTCCAGACAACCCCGCCACACCTCCATAATCAGTCAAATGCATGTAGTTACCTAACACTGATTAATTCTCCATTTTAGAGCAATATAGCTTTTCTATGTGTGTAGAAAATATATGAAAATTGTGAAAAAATATGTTTAATATGATTTAATGAGATGTGAAGGATACCCGTAAAGAACAGCTTGTAAAATACTGATTTTAAATTTTAAATTTATTTGAACAAAGATTTGAACAAAGATTATTCTGTGAGCAAAGTTTAGAAATATATTAACACAAATAAATTTATGTAAACAGCATTTACTTTGAATAAATTTACTTTGAACGGAAAGTCATTGTGTTTATCGTAAATATCATTGTATAGATTTTTATTATCATTAATAATAAATTTATTTTGTAGATTTTTAATATTACCATTTAACTGGTTTAAATTTAAATTATGATTATAATGGAGATGTTTTGTAAAGTTCTAAATTTAATTTGTTTAATATATTAACTTCCCATTCATTAAAATATTAAAAGAGTTTGTTATAATGAATTGTAAATTTGTATATAATAATATCAAGATTAAATTGTTTTAATATTGAATTAATAGACTATTTGGAAGGTGTACCGAACTTGTACCAAATGCCATTAGATTACGTAAATTACAATTTTCAACAATAGTAAATCACCAGTAATAATATGAACATGAAATGTGTCAACAAATTTACTGTACAATGGATTATTACAAAAACATTGTGGATTAACATTACAAGTATAAAAGATTTTGCAAATTGATTATAATTAAATATATGACTCCCTAATGTAACATTGTACTTGTAATTTGTATGTATAGTCAAATGTTTAATGGGAAAGAAGTTAATGAAGATTAATTTTATTAAGTACTGGATTGGAAAAATTAATAACTAATTAAGTATTGTTTGCTTTATTGTATGGTTTTTAAGAAATTTTTACATTAAGAAGTGTAGATTTATAATGAAGTAAATCAATGAAAACATCACTGAAATGTGTAGAAATTTAATAAAACTGAAACCTTTGTAAAAAAGATAAAGATACATATATATACAATATATGCAATTACAATTGCATATTGAGATGCATATACACTACTGGAAATTAAAATTGCAAAACCAGGAAGGAATGCAAATAACAGAATGATATTTATTGGACAAATACATTATAATGAGAAGGACAATTGATTACATTTAAAAAAAATTGGAGGTATGGATCTTGAGAAAACACTATTCTGATTAGCGACACCTGGCTGCAATAACAGCATTTATCTGCCTAGACATGGAGTCGAACACAGATTGGATGTTATGTACCGGTACAGCAATTCAAACACCTTCAACACTATGCCATAGATCATCAACCGTAGTGGCTGGAGAGTGGTGGCGTGCCAGTCGCTCAGCAGCCATTGTCCATACATTTTCAATTAGTGAGAAATCAGGAGAACGTGCTGGCCAGGGCAACAGTCGAACGTGTTCTATATCAAGAAAGGTCAGGATAGTACGGCCAACATGCAGTCTTGCATTGTCCGGCTAAAACGTAGAGTTGTGGAGGCATCGAAGACAAGGCAGAACCACGGGCTGTAACACATCAGAAATGTAACGGCTGCTTTTGAAATTGCCATCAATGCGAAGAAAAGGTTACCGAGATGTGTATCAAATGGTACTTCATATCGTCACTCTAGGTGATATGCCAGTATGACGATATTGAATACCAGCTGCCAGCTTGCATTCGATATCATCATACGGGCCTATAACCTGCAGTGATGGTGTGGGGTGCAATTGAAAACACGTCTCGATAACATCTTGTTCACATTGCCGGCAATAAGAACAGCGGCCGCTACATTTCTGAGGTGTTACTGCCCGTGGTTCTTCCCTATCTTCGAGGCTTCCGGAACTATACGTTACAGGAGTACAATGCACGACCGCATGTTGTTCGTACTATTATGACCTTCCTTGACACAGAACATGTTTGACTGTCGTCCTGGCCGGCACATTCTCCAGATTTCTCACCAATTGAAAATGTCCTGTCAATGCTTCTGAGCGACTGGCCCGCCACCACTCGCCCGTCACTACGGTTGATGAACTGTGGCATGGTATTGAAGCTGCATGGACTGCTGTACGTGTACATAACATCCAATCTCTGTTCGACTCCATGGTTAAGCAGATAAATGCTGATATTGTGGCCAGGGGTGGCTGCTCTTGGTAGTGTTTTTTGAGGATCTATACCTCCAAATTTTCTGAAAATGTAATCACTTGTCCTTCCCATTATAATATTCCAATAAATACCATTCTGTTATTTGAATGCCTTCCTGGTGTTGCAATTTTAATGACCAGCAGTGTACTTAAATACACTGTGTACATACATAAATTATATAGAAATATTTTACAGATATGTTAGTGACGTAGTTTTTGTTCGTGGTATTAATCACATATCTGAATAATCTTTTTAGTTTGTGTATAGTGTGAATTACAAAGGAAAACGTTATGAAGATAGTATGATGGTCTTTAATGGTAGAGTAGTTTTATATTCATTACATAACAATTTTTAAAGCACATACTTTCATATAACTTTATTTTTTGTAACTAAAAGTTTTGTTATTGCATATATCATTTGCCCACACTCTGAAATATATACGGAGTATATGGAGACGTTGCATCCGTCGGTTGCTTCTACAGCGAGTTGCAAATAGTAATATTTTAATTTAAATCACTGTGTATATAAATTTTCTAAAAATTTTGATACTCCAACGTGAAGAAAAATAAATTTTCGAAATTATATTCCCAAGATTTTTTAAAAATGAAAATCCATAACATATATTGTTTTTATATGCAACAGTTACACACTTTACCATACAAATTGAAGCTATGAGATTATGTAGAGACTACAATTTTTCATCTGAGAGAAATACAAATAAAAGGAAACTTTATAGAATTTTTTTTAAACTGTTAAAGGCGAACCGCGGCAGCCTTTCTTCGGATATTCATTTTAATATTATCGTGACTCTTCTTAAAATGTATTTTAAAAAGATAAAATACTAGTGTACAATAACTCAGTAGCCATTCGCTTTAAAAAAATATGGTAGAAATCTTATCTAGTTGGTTACGAGCCAAACTTTTATGTCATAAGCCTAGTAGCCGATTGTCGTGGCTATATTTAAAGATAAACTGTTTAAATTTTAAGTATAAAAAAATCCACTTGAACAAATGTAACAAACGTCTTTTAAAAACTATAAGGGTTATTTTAAAGCTAAAATAAATGAATTCAATGTTTAGCTGCTCTGGACAAAATTTGCACTTCAGACTGAATTTGCGCAGTAATGAAGGCAGAAGAACTAAAATAGATAACATTTCGTGTGGTAATCTAACATTTTATATAATTTTCAAAACTGAAAAAACTTTCAGTTATTTTCATTTAACTTTTAACATTCATATTTTATGTACTCTCATGCTTAGTTTACTGTCCATTTTTGCTAGAAATGTCATTTCGCCAACGCGCAAAGGTTAATATTCTAGAACTACATCAGGTAAGACGATGTATGTCATATGCTTTATGTAAAATTGATGTTGAACGGGACAATCAATAAACGCAAACCGACACTAAATCCAAAAGTATTCCCACTGTTATATAATATATATTCATCTGTTTGCCTATGGTAACACAGTGTTAAGCAGAATAATTCTTCATCACTTTACTATATTACTGCATTTTTAATAATCGGCTACTGCTGTATACTCAAGGCCAAGTGTAGCAAAACGCTATTTCCAGCTACTTTTTATTTATTCGAATTACCACTACATTTCTGAAATAGTAAAACTCACCCTGTTTTCGACATACACATAATCCGTTATTAAATAAGTTGCATAATTATATTTCAAAAATGTGGTAAAAAGTAAGAAACCAAAATTTAAAAAAAGGCAGAGGAAAAGTAATTTTTCCCTTCCCCTTCTCAAAGCGCTATAAACATTCCCTTTAATTATAAAAGTTATTTTAAGCTGTAATATGCAGTCATTAGTTAAGAAAAAAATCATTTTAATTATATTGAACCATGGTAACGAAAACATTTTCCCTAAAATATAACTTCAAATATTTATAAAATATTAACAATTTCTTCTGAAACGTTTCAGCAGTTTGCAAACTGCGCACTTACTCTTTTACTTTGGCTACGCCAGTTAACTAAATAAAAAATATCACGCAACGAATTCATGAATAATAATTGGAACTCTTTTGTTTATATAATAACAAAATAGATCGTAGAAAAATCACATGGCTTGGCAACACTGACTCAGAAATATTACACCCATTTTCGTAATTGAAGACTCTATCAAAATATTACAGTACTTAACGTAATTACATTAAAAATAGATATAAAAAGTCTCTTATTTAAAAACATCTGTGCTTCCACACAGGGAATCTTTCCAATTTAATTTATCTTCTAAAGAATATAAAATAAATTATATTAATTTGGTTGGGATTTTACATTTTAATAACTCTCTTTATGTTTAAGTAAAAGCTTTGATGGATATAGAAAATATTTTAGGTTAGAATTATCTATTACATGTAAATCTATAATGAATTCATTTCTTAATGAATTAGAATATCATTGCTTTAAAATATGAAAAAGTATTATGTGTGAAGGAGAATATTTTATCATTATAATTAATGAGTAATGAAGATCTTTTGTCAAAACATTTATGTAATAATTAGGAATATTTAAGCACATGCTTTAGTGAATTCACATCTGTTATTTGCTTAATTTCATTCATTAATTTTCATGTAATTTTCATTATTTGATATATTTTTATTTCTAAATAAAAATAGTTAATTTACTAAAGAATGCAGAATTCGACATTTTCTCTACATTAAATATATATTCTTATTTTATTGTATATATTATTATATATATTGTATATATTGTATATATTATTGTATATACATATATATATATATATATATATATATATATATATATATATATATATATATATATATATATATATATATATTACAAAAATATAATATATTTTTCAAATAAGTACACTGTTTTAAACGTATCTTTTAAAGTTCTCTACATTTTTTCCACATATTTTCGAAAGAAAAATATATTTTGAGGAACTCGTATTACATATATAATCTTATTTGTGTAAATCAATTTTCAAGACGAAAAGAATAAGATCCTTTAAGGTGTTGTAAGTAATTATTTGATTATTCAAATGCAGAAGACTTACACTTTAAGTATCATTCTCCATCTTTAAAATTAAAAAAAAATGTTACTTCGATCATATATAAATTAGATGATATTGCTATTCAAATCAACATGTAGTACATTATGTTGTATACAATGAGTTTTCGTATACAATTTAAAAAGCAATTCCGATGGTAAGATATTTTGTTATTTAAATTGAAAATGGAAATCTAATTTAAAATAATGAATGACAACGGAAGAATGCCATTAAAAAAACTTGCAAGGAACTAGAATATATTAGTTGAGTAATTTACATTTGCAATTTTGTTGCAGTTTTCGAATTTAATTGTACATGTTACAACTATTCAAAATATTTTGCAATATTTTAACTGCAAATAAATTTCGAAAACATTTATATAGACGTTTGTGTACTTTTTATAAAAAAAAAAACATGATAAACTTATAAACTGATAACTTTAATTATTTTATTAATAAACAAAAATCATTTGAATGCAATTAAAGAAAATTACAGAAACATTTTAAATTCGTAATCAAATATTTAATAAATCAAGCATAATAGTCCATCAATCAATCAAATCAATCCTAAAGCATAATGGTACTTCGAACTATAATGTCATAAGATAAGTTTATTAAGTAGCTTTCAATACAAAAAAGTATAAAGCTACCTATTGCAGCCGTTCGGAGGAAAGCAGTTCCGGAAAATTTCGATATATTTTCACCGATCATGACCCCCAGACCCCAAAACCACCCTTCGTCCAAATGTTGATTTATATATATAGATATATCCATATATATATATATATATATATATATATCTGACCTATGTCATACGATAACGCCCGTATTTATGAATCGATTTTGATGAAACTAATTGTGTGTATTAAGGTCACTAATGTCTCGACCGAGTTCGTTGGCCAGCTTGGTCCGCCATTTTGTTTCAAGATGGCGGCCACTTAAAAATTTAAATTAACTTAAAATCTAAAATAACTATACAAAAAAGTTAAAAATTCAAATTTATTTTTTAATTACGTGTTAGGCCTTGATACAAGGATTCCAGAGCTTTTTTTGGTTTACCTCTATCTTAAAAAATGGCTGAGATAGAGCAGTTTGAAATTCTAGGGTGGCTGACATTTTGAAACAAAACAGCACATTAACGAGATTACTCGCAAATTATTTTCTTTCATTGTTGTAATAATTGTCCCAATCATACGCATAAAACTATATATTCATATCCGTTAGCGCCAAAATTGGCGACATTGGCGACAAAATTGGCGACATCTGGCGAAATATCGCGAAATTTGGCGATCAAAATAAGTCTTCATAAATGAAGCCAATTTGGCTATTGCTCAATAATTTGACGAATTTCTTATTCAAATTCAGTATTAACGAATCTTTTGTAAACGTTTCTTTGCATTTTAGCTAGCTGTTTTCGTGTAACATTAGCTAAAATTTTAAAATGTAGATATAGGAAAGCTACCTTTTCCTCCCGGTACAGGCCGGAAGGACTTTTTTTACTTAAGGTGGAGTCGTCCTCCTTGAACAAATACATTTGAGATATTGGAAAGAGTTTATGACTATCATTTTTCAAATAAATATACAGGGCATAAGTTTTAAACCTGTTTTTATTCAGGTCTGAATCCAACCAAATGTGGTATAAAGACTAACGGCCAGGTCTTAAAAAAGTCTCCCAGAAAAAAAAAAAAAAAAAAAAACATTACTTCCAAAAATTGCTAATAGAGGACATGTAGCGCTGTTATAATCTTTGCAGTTGATTATTTTTATGAAATGCAGACAAATTTTAAAAATGTAAATTCACGATTATGTTGTTGGCAGCACCATTATTAATTAAGACTATAAAAATAAGAGACGTAGGGTAGAAATGTAGATTTTCCTATAAGATTTCCCATATCGTTGAATAATCAAATAACATTATCGCGAAACTCTCCATGTGCTGATACTACCAGCAATCGTCTGATGTGTTCCTTCCACAATTGCAGTCGCATCATCAGCAAATGTCTTCTGACAGCGGTTTCCTCATTATACCTAGCTGAACTGCTAAAATTCCACTTTCTTCATTTTTAGGTAGCTTTCAATACAAAAAAGTATAAAGCTACCTATTGCAGCCGTTCGGAGGAAAGCAGTTCCGGAAAATTTCGATATATTTTCACCGATCATGACCCCCAGACCCCAAAACCACCCTCCGTTCAAATGTTGATTTATATATATAGATATATCCATATATATATATATATATATATATATATTTATATCTGACCTATGTCATACGATAACGCCCGTATTTATGAATCGATTTTGATGAAACTAATTGTGTGTATTAAGGTCACTAATGTCTCGACCGAGTTCGTTGGCCAGCTTGGTCCGCCATCTTGTTTCAAGATGGCGGCCATTTAAAGATTTAAATTAACTGAAAATCTAAAATAAATATACAAAAAAGTTAAAAATTCAAATTTATTTTTTAATTACGTGTTAGGCCTTGGTACAAGGATTCCAGAGCATTTTTTGGTTTACTTCTATCTTAAAAAATGGCTGAGATAGAGCAGTTTGAAATTCTAGGGTGGCTGACATTTTGAAACAAAACAGCACATTAACGTGATTACTCGCAAATTATTTTCTTTCATTGTTGTAATAATTTTCCCAATCATACGCATAAAACTATATATTCATATCCGTTAGCGCCAAAATTGGCGACATTGGCGACAAAATTGGCGACATCTGGCGAAATATCGCGAAATTTGGCGATCAAAATAAGTCTTCATAAATGAAGCCAATTTGGCTATTGCTCAATAATTTGACGAATTTCTTATTCAAATTCAGTATTAACGAATCTTTTGTAAACGTTTCTTTGCATTTTAGCTAGCTGTTTTCGTGTAACATTAGCTAAAATTTTAAAATGTAGATATAGGAAAGCTACCTTTTCCTCCCGGTACAGGCCGGAAGGACTTTTTTTACTTAAGGTGGAGTCGTCCTCCTTGAACAAATACATTTGAGATATTGGAAAGAGTTTATGACTATCATTTTTCAAATAAATATACAGGGCATAAGTTTTAAACCTGTTTTTATTCAGGTCTGAATCCAACCAAATGTGGTATAAAGACTAACGGCCAGGTCTTAAAAAAATCTCCCAGAAAAAAAAAAAAAAAAAAAAAACATTACTTCCAAAAATTGCTAATAGAGGACATGTAGCGCTGTTATAATCTTTGCAGTTGGTTATTTTTATGAAATGCAGACAAATTTTAAAAATGTAAATTCACGATTATGTTGTTGGCAGCACCATTATTAATTAAGACTATAAAAATAAGAGACGTAGGGTAGAAATGTAGATTTTCCTATAAGATTTCCCATATCGTTGAATAATCAAATAACATTATCGCGAAACTCTCCATGTGCTGATACTACCAGCAATCGTCTGATGTGTTCCTTCCACAATTGCAGTCGCATCATCAGCAAATGTCTTCTGACAGCGGTTTCCTCATTATACCTAGCTGAACTGCTAAACTTCCACTTTCTTCATTTTTAGGTAGCTTTCAATACAAAAAAGTATAAAGCTACCTATTGCAGCCGTTCGGAGGAAAGCAGTTCCGGAAAATTTCGATATATTTTCACCGATCATGACCCCCAGACCCCAAAACCACCCTCCGTTCAAATGTTGATTTATATATATAGATATATCCATATATATATATATATATATATATATATTTATATCTGACCTATGTCATACGATAACGCCCGTATTTATGAATCGATTTTGATGAAACTAATTGTGTGTATTAAGGTCACTAATGTCTCGACCGAGTTCGTTGGCCAGCTTGGTCCGCCATCTTGTTTCAAGATGGCGGCCATTTAAAGATTTAAATTAACTGAAAATCTAAAATAAATATACAAAAAATTTAAAAATTCAAATTTATTTTTTAATTACGTGTTAGGCCTTGGTACAAGGATTCCAGAGCATTTTTTGGTTTACTTCTATCTTAAAAAATGGCTGAGATAGAGCAGTTTGAAATTCTAGGGTGGCTGACATTTTGAAACAAATCAGCACATTAACGTGATTACTCGCAAATTATTTTCTTTCATTGTTGTAATAATTTTCCCAATCATACGCATAAAACTATATATTCATATCCGTTAGCGCCAAAATTGGCGACATTGGAGACAAAATTGGCAAAATTGGCGACAAAATTGGCAAAGCTTGTGACATTTGGCGAAATATCGCCAAATTTGGCGACCAAAATATGTCTTTATAAATAAAGCCAATTTGGCTATTGCTCAATAATTTGGCGAAATTCTTATTCAAATTCAGTATTAACGAATATTTTGTAAACATTTCTTTGCATTTTAACTTGCTGTTTTTGTGTAACATTAGCTAAAATTTTAAAACTAAGATATAGGAAAGCTACCTTTTCCTCCCGGTACAGGCCGGAAGGACTTTTTAATCATGTCTTTGGATGCATCAACTAAGAGAGGGTTTTTACCTATGTTGTGACGAAGAGCGGCATTTCATTCGATTGGTGATGATAATGGTACCTCACTAGTAACTTGCACTGGTGTAATGTGAGATGCATATTGAACTCAGTTAATGTCCTTTGGAGATTTTTCGAAATTTAACATCCCAAAATTCTGGCACTGCCGTCAAGTACTTAATTTTGAATTTCCATTTTTAAGTTCTGTCTGCGTTTCATGCTAAATCTTTGTAAAAAATATAACAATTTGAATTTTCTTTAATCCGTTCTCCACTCATTAATAAATATTTCAGAAAAAATCTATTTTCTCTACACTTTTGTGTACATGAATGCCGTTACGATATATAAGACACTGGCCTACAATAGAGATTTTTTTGCTTTCTACTTTCAATACCGAATATGAATTTTCCATTCATTTTCGATTGAGCCCTCATCCTACAACATAGATATTTATATATGGTAAGAACAGTTGGCATATATATATAATTAAAAAAAAGGAACCTGCAAAGCAAATTAAAAAAATAAATTTATTTCCATTTTGTTAAGCCCGAGAAGGGACAGATATTAAAATTATTTTATTTAGTCAATGCTACAATAATGTTGCATTTTTATATTAAATCTTGCTCAGTCTATTTAATCTTAAAAAATTAAATTTAAATTTGAAAAATGATATTAAAGCAACTTTAAAACATTTCATTTAGAAATCTAAATAAATCTTCAACTTTTTAAAATTATTTGAACTTCTCATGTTTCTTGTCTGTTAGAATTTGCTACAATACAAATTTTGTATAATGCATGTAAAACTGAAAAAAAGTTGAAGATTTATTTAGATTTCTAAATGAAATGTTTTAAAGTTGCTTTAATATCATTTTTCAAATTTAAATTTAATTTTTTAAGATTAAATAGACTGAGCAAGATTTAATATAAAAATGCAACATTATTGTAGCATTGACTAAATAAAATAATTTTAATATCTGTCCCTTCTCGGGCTTAACAAAATGGAAATAAATTTATTTTTTTAATTTGCTTTGCAGGTTCCTTTTTTTTAATATCTCAAGTTTTTTAATAACAATTTAATATGAAGCAGACAAGATTCAAACGAGGCAAGTATGTAAAAGACTGCACGTATCAAAATCAGTATTGGTAATATGAAATATACAGTTCAAACACTGATTATTCTGTAAACAATTAAAATAATAAAAGTAATTTTTAACAAAAAAATGTATATAACGGACTTTAACGGATTGTTTCTCATCTTTATAATGATAATAATAAAACGAATCATGTTCATTTTTGCAAATAATTTTATGCCATAGTGTAAAATACATTTGCAACCACTTTGGAAAGAGACACTAGTAAGCGTGTGTGAAAGCTATTAATAACATCTTATGTTGTTTTATCACATAAGAAGCAAAAAAATAATAATGAGCATATATGAAACAACTGTATTCTGATTTTGTTATAAAATGTGTAGTTATGGAGGATGAAATTTTCAGCAAAATATTTCTTTTTGTAGCTGAATAAATATTTTACCTTATATTGACAATTTCTTAATTTAACATTTCTGTAGAAGCAAAATGTAAACATCTGCAAGATTTTTTACAAAACGTGTACGATCTGTTATTTTCTTATCGTCACAAACAGTCCATTTATTGATCTCGTTTTCATTTGTTACAATAATTTCATAACAATAATTTCATTAACAGCACACATTTGATCTTCTTTTATGTAATACGATTTATACTCACAACAATCTATGTTTGAAAATAATTCCTTTGTAGAACTGCCCTGAGAAGAAGCAAATATATGAAGAATATGCAATAACCTTCGAACTGAATTCTCTCAAATGTTACAGAGAGGTCCACATTTCTACATTAGAGTTTTGGGATGATGACCATCAATGTTTTTCTCGAGATGTAAATCACCTAAAGGAATATGTTCTATTTTAGAATTGGAATGACTACTATAATTATGATCTAAATGTATGTGAACTAATGGGTGATATGCTATTTTCCAAAAATAGGGTTCTGCATTGGAGTTGTGAATTCTTTCGCCACCAATTATTTCACATAAATTTTCTGCAGTGATATTTTGAGTTGATTTTGATAACATCTGTTGAAATTTGTTTGAAAAATTTTCTGAAGCCGATGAACTCTTTGCATACAAAACATTTTTAGTATGAATAGCTTTACGCGCAAGTAATTGAGCTTTTATTTGAGTTTTTAGAAATTGAATATTTGTTCTTCTGCTTTGCTGAGCTATGTTTGATTTATAACTCTCTAGCAGATTTTTCACTAAAGCAAGCTGTCGATATCTTGAAGGATTAATTTTCTTAGAGGTGAGAATCCTATTATGATTTGAGTATTTTTTTTCCAGTATTTTAGCTTATATTTATTAGCCTTTGATTTATTTCGCAAACAATATGAAGTATTACGCTTCTGTATCTGGCTTTTACATTTTTTATAGTATGCGGCTCTTTTATTTTTGATAATTTCACGATTTCCTCGATAATATCGTGAATATTTATTTGATGTATCACTTAACGGTTCAGACAGAGATACTCTTTGTATAGGGTTAGGATACTCTTCAGTTGGGCCATTTAAATCAATGAAATGCCGAGAGCAAACATACCAGTCTCTAGTCATCGTTTCTGTATAAGGAAAGGGCATCTGACGTCACTGTTGGTTAAACTACTGTTGGTTTGGCAGAAAAACCTGTTCGTTCTTTACGGCTCCTACAATACACATGAGATGGTGGGATTTGATTGGTCTATGTTAAACTGGTCTATGATATGATTGGCCTACGTCGCCATGACGATTCCTGCAATGATAGCTTCGACAAAAATGCAGTGGTAGATTGGTTGATGGAACTGTTTGTTTGTAAACATGCCCTTTCCTTATTTGTTATACCACAAGCAGAAAGCCATTCGTTACATTTACTCAAGTTTTTCTGTGGTTTAGGAAAAGGGAATAAAAAAAGCAGCCAAGTCTCGTAACTCATTTACCGTAAAAAGTACTGAGATCGTATAAAGCCAAGTTTAACTATCTTATTAACTCTGAAATTTTCATTCACAAATCACTCCTAGTCTCTACATCTTTAGTTAAATATTATTTTGTGACTTGGCAATTACGTAGCACGAGAATGTGATGTATAGAGTTAGTCTTAATCAAATAATACTATAACATATTAAGGTGTAATAACTTCCCTGTGCGTATATAATTTGCCTCTATTAAATTATTCCATCCCATCCCATAACATAGTAATGTGTAATAACTTCCCTTTGCTGCGTAATTGCCAAGTCACCAAATAATATTTAACTAAAGATGTAGAGACTAGGAGTGATTTGTGAATGAAAATTTCAGAGTTAATAAGATAGTTAAACTTGGCTTTATACGATCTCAGTACTTTTTACGGTAAATGAGTTACGAGACTTGGCTGCTTTTTTTACAGGTGACTTTTTGATGAGATTTCACTTCTTTTTGTAAGTAATCCTCCTTTTCTTGATTTTGGGAGATCATCCACTGATTTTCGCTAAGCCCACACTCTGTCCCTATTATTTACAGGTATAAAAAATTTGAAGCTTTAGTTTCGTTTGAAAAGTACTGTAGATAAAAAGAGATTTCAGGTTCCTAGGCAAGCACTAATTTATGGGAGGGGGAGTGTCAAAAGTACTCTCAATTGCTTCCAGGATAGGTGCTATCCATCTGAGATATTACTGGCAACCCTAGGTACTTGACATTTAACATAAAAGAACTTTTTAGTATAAAAAGAAAGCCAAAATTAAAATTTACGGAAATTTCCAATAAATCAAACTATATTCCTTTTTTCGATGTTTTTTTTTTCGTTTTTTTAGTCTTTTTTTTTATTATTTACGTATTTTTTAATTTTTCCTTACTTTGTGTACTAAGCCCTGCCTTTCTGCCAAATGTCAAGCATCTAGGACTAAAAAATCGAATTATTTTCAAATTTTCGACTTTTTATAAATTTATTGATTTTTCTAAGTTACCTGATTGTCATGCCAATATAGTAATTATTTGATCCGTCTTCTTAGGATCATTTAGGTTCAATTTAGAGATAAATCAAGTGAATCTTAGAGTCACCATGATTTTATTTAGAAAGGACTATCAAGCCATAACCAGCCAGTAATGTCGGGAGGGTAGGGGGAGCTGTGAAAATTTTTGTGGGGCTAACATCATTTAACAATCCATATTTCATATGTGAAGTAAATAGAGTACAACCTGTGAAAGAAAATAAAGCTGTCTATAAAGAAATCGCCTATATCGTAGCCAGTCTATAGCGGAACTTTTCTATAACGAAATTCGTAAACGAAAGAAAAGAAAACCATAATCCGGGGGAAATAACATAAACCAATTAGGGGCGTTGTACTAGCTAATAGGACAATAATCTTAAAACTAATGTTTCTAGCAGTACAAAATCAAATTGTTTTCGAATTTTCGATTTCTTAAAGATATTTGGATTTTTCGATTTTATTTTCGAATTTAACGAATATTTTAATTGTTCCTTTTATTGAATAGTAAATACTACCTTTACACCAAGTTTTAAGTTTCTAAGACTACAAGATAAAATTGTTTTCAATTTTTGATTTTTTCGAATTATATTTGTAATTTTCTGGATTTTTTAATTTTTTCTTATTTTGTATCCTTTATTACAAATTTCAAGTTTCTAGCGCTACAAAATCAAATTATTTTGAAATTTCCGATCTTTTTCGAGTTTTTTATTCTATTTTCGAATTTATTGTGTTTTAATTTTTCCTTTTTCTGTATCCTAAACAATAAGTTTACGCCGAATTTTAAGTTCTAAAGCTACAAAATCGAATTTTTCTCAATTTTTCGATTTTTTTCGAATTTTACAGATTTTTTATTTATTTCTTTTTTGTATCCTAAATACTACCTTTATTCCAAATTTTAAGTTTCTAGCAAAATCGAATTATTTTCAAATTTTCGTTTTTTTTTTCGATTTTTTTTTTCAATTTTTGTTGTGTTTTTCTTTTTTTCTTTTCTGAATCCTAACCACTACCTTTACACCAAATTTTCAGTTTCTAAGACTACGAGATCATGATATTTTCAATTTCTCTCTTTTTCTTTCTTTCTTTCTTTCTATTTTTTTTTTTTTTTTTTTTTTTTTTTTGAATTATCCATATTTTTTAATGTTTCCTTATTTAGTATCTTAAATATTACCTTTATTCCAATTTTCAAGTTTCTAGAGCTATGAAATCGAATCATTTTCAAAATTTCCTTATTTTTCGATTTCTTTCGATTTTTTTTATTTTATTTTCGAATTTTATTGCGTTTTTATTTTAACTTATTCTGAATCCTAAACACTATCTTTACCGCGAATTTTAAGTTTCTAAGGCCAAAAGATCAAATTATTTTAATTTTTTTCAATTTTTTTCAAATTTTTCGAATTTTTGATTTTTTTCCCCGAATTTTCTGGATTTTTTAATTTTTTCTTATTTTGCATCCTAAATACTACCTTCATACCGAATTCCAAGTTTCTAGCGCAACAAAATTGGATTATTCGAAATTTTTCGATTTTTTGATTTTATTTTCAATTTTTTTTGTGTGTTTTTGATGTTTTCTTTTTCTGAATTCTAAACACTACCTTCACACCAAATTTTAAGTTTTTAAGACTACAAGATCGTGTTATTTTCAATTTTCAATTTTGTTCGATTTTTTTTAAATTTTCGAATGTTTTTTTTTTTTTTTTTTTTTTTTTTTTTTAATTTTCCGGATTTTATAATTTTTTCTTTCTTTGTATCTGAAACACTAGCTTTATTCCAAATTTTAAGTTTCTGTGGCTGCGGGATCTACCCAATCTGTTTGATGACGCGAGAGTGAGTGAGTGTGTGAGTGACAAAAAATCGAAACTTTGAGTTCATATATCGTCTGCACTAATTTATGGGTATTTTTTTAATTATCCATATTTTTTAATTTTTCCTTATTTAGTATCTTAAATATTACCTTTATTCCAAATTTCAAGTTTCTAGCGCTATGAAATCGAATTATTTTCAAATTCTCCTTATTTTTCGATTTTTCCGATTTTTTCGATTTTTTTATTTTATTTTCGAATTTTATTGCCTTTTTTATTTTAACTTATTCTGAATCCTAAACACTATCTTTACTGCGAATTTTAAATTTCTAAGGCTAAAAAAATCAAATTATTTTAATTATTTCATTTTTTTTTTCGAATTTTTCGAATTTTTGTATTTTATTTTCGAATTTTTCGAATTTTTGTATTTTATTTCCGAATTTTCCGGAATTTTTAATTTTTCCTTATTTTGAATCCTAAATACTACCTTTATTCCGAATTCCCAGTTTCTAGCGCAACAAAATCGGATTATTTGAAATTTTTCGATTTTTTTCGATTTTTCGATTTTTTCAATTTTGCTTTCGATTTTTTTGGTGTTTTTGATGTTTTCTTTTTCTGGATACTAAACACTACCTTCACACCGAATCTTAAGTTTCTAAGACTACAAGATCGTATAATTTTCGATTTTCAATTTTGATGGAATTTGTTGAATTTTCGAATGTTTTTTTTTTTTTTCGAATTTTCCGGATTTTATAATTTTTCCTTTCTTTGTATCCTAAACACTACCTTTTTTCCAAATGTCAAGTTTCTAGGGCTACGGGATCTACCTAATCTTTTTGATGACGCGTGAACGAGTGAGTGAGTGACAAAAAATCGAATGTTTGAGTTCACAATCGGCTGAACTAGAAAAGACAGAAAGTTGTAATTTTAAATTTTGGTCCTGTGTGCCAAATACTCTAGAAAAACGATGTTTCAAATTTTTGGGATACTCCAGCGCGGAGATATGGGGGGGTCAAAAGTGCCCTGAGTTGCTTCCAGAAAAGTATGCTTACGGCTGTCCTCTCTCGACTTGGCGAAGGCACTGCTGTGCCTCCAGATCTTGCCAAGGCTGTGGTTTTCCTATTAGACTTAATGTTAGCTATATGCTCCATTTTTCTGCAACTAAATTTCCTCATGCCAATATAGTAATTCATTGATCCGTTTTCTTAGGATCGTTTATGTTCAATTTAGAGATAAATCAAGAGAATTTTAGAATCACCATGATTTTATTTAAAAAGGACTATCAAGCCATAACCAACCAGTAATGTCGGGAGTGAGAGAGAGATGTGAAAATTTTTGTGCGACCAACATCTTTTAACAACAAATATTTCTTATATAAATTAAATAGAGTAAAGCCTGTGAAAGAAAATGAACCTGTCTATAAAAAAAAAGGTCTATAACGTAGCCTGTCTATAGCGGAACTTTTCTATTACAAAATTCGTAAACAAAAGAAAAGAAAAGCATAATCCGGGGAAAATAACACAAAACAATAACGGAAGGTGTACTAGCTAATAGGACAATTACCTTAAAATCTATCTAAAACAAACTATCCCCATCCTGTGGGATTTGTTTTTCAATGTTTTACTTTATTTAATGCAAAACATAGATTGCATCCTACAACTCATAAAAAAGTCCTCCGGCCTGTACCGGCAGGAAAAGGTAGCTTTCCTATATATTCGTTTTAAAATTTTAGCTAATGTTACTCGAAAACAGCAAGTTAAAATGCAAAGAAACCGTTTACAAAAGATTCGTTTACACTGAATTTGAATAAGAAATTCGCCAAATTATTGAGCTATAGCCAAGTTGGCTTTATTTATGAAGACTTATTTTTGTCGCCAAGTTTGGCGAGAATTTGGCGCTAATGGATATGAGTATATAGTTTTATGCGTATGATTGGGAAAATGATTACAACAATGAAAGAAAATAATTTGCGAGAAATCGCGTTCACTAAAACTTATAAATTTATATTAAAATCATTAAAATTACAGACATTACAATACACTTTCATAAAACATTAAAAACATATTAAAATTGGACGTTTCGGATTTACATGGAAAATCCCTCTTCAACAACAACATTTCACTTAGCGTAAATCATAGTTCAAAAATATCAACAAATAGAAAATGCAACGTATCAAAATTTCGAAGTCAAAGTTACAGTTATAATAACACGGAGTATTCATTCGGGATTGCACCTGCTTGACCATTATTGACCATAAATTTATTGTTGGTTTTTTGTAATGTGCTGTTTTGTTTCAAAATGTCAGCCACCCTAGAATTTCAAACTGCTCTATCTCAGCCAATTTTTAAGATAGAGGTAAAACAAAAAATGCTCTGGAATCCTTGTATCAAGTCCTAACACCTAATTAAAAAATAAACTTGATTTTTTTAACTTTTTTGTATATTTATTTTAGTTTTAAAATTTTCCGTCGCCGCCATCTTGAAACAAGATGGCGGACCAAGCTGGCCAACGAACTCGGTCGAGGCATTGGTGAGCTTAATACACACAATTAGTTTCATCCAAATTAATTTATAAATACGAGCGTTATCGTATCAAATTATTTTCATTTTTTCAATTTTTTTCGAATTTTTTTATTTTTTTTTCGAATTTTCTGGATTTTTTTAATTTTCCTTTTTCTGTATCCTAAATACTACCTTTATTCCTAATTTGAATTTTCTAGCGCAACAAAATCGGATTGTCTTCAAATTTTCGGTTTTTTTCAATTTCTTCGATTTTTTCAATTTTGCTTTCGATTTTTTTGGTGTTTTTGATGTTTTCTTTTTCTGGATGTTAAACACTACCTTCACACCAAATCTTAAGCTTCCAAGACTACAAGATCGTATTATTTTCAATTTTCAATTTTGATGGAATTTGTTGAATTTTCGAATGTTTTTTTTTCGAATTTTCTGGATTTTATAATTTTTCCTTTCTTTGTATCCTAAACACTACCTTTTTTCCAAATGTCAAGTTTCTGGGGCTACGGGATCTACCCAATCTTTTTGATGACGCGTGAAGGAGTGAGTAAGAAGTGACAAAAAATCGAATGTTTGAGTTCATATATCGCCTGAACTAGAAAAGACAGAAAGTTGTAATTTTAAATTTTGGTCCTGTGGGCCAAATACTCTCTATAATTGAAGTTTAAAATTTTTGGGATACTCCAGCGCGGAGATATGGGGGTGTCAAAAGTGCCCTGAGTTGCTTCCAGAAAAGTATGCTTACGGCTGTCCTCTCTCGACTTGGCGGAGGCACTGCCGTGCCTCCAGAAAACAAAACTCCCAGCATATAGTCTTTGTAAAAGTATCGTGCATCACTCTTGCAACCAGAAAATTTGCATTTTTTCACCATGTTGAATTTTAGTAATCATCGATTAAGAGAGAAATTTAAAAACGCATTTCGTAACATCACAGTATCACTAGATAAGTAAATATCGAACATTCATCCAATTTTGATAAAGACAGTAACATCTAAATTAAAGTCCAAATACTGCTTAAAGTGATAAAAACATAACACGGAATATTTAAAATACCTTTTTAATGTAGATCGTTCACAACTATTGGTGACATCTTCGGATCTTAAAGATAAATACAATATTCTCGTATATTTTTGAAATAGTAAACATATACCACGAGATCGCATGTCCAAGGCTAGCAGGTGCTTAAATTGGCCAAAACTGGGAAACGTGAAAAATTATTATTTGTTTTTATTTTTATTGCTTCTTCAATCTATCGATCATCGCGTGCCAAATTTTAGCTAATTATTTTAAATATTCCGTGTTATGTTTTTATCACTTTAATCAGTATTTGGACTTTTATTTAAAGACTCCACGTTTACTACATTTAGAGTTTTTTGATTGGAGGATTTATTTTTTTACAGAATTAGGTGTTTTGAAGAAAATTTGTGGAAGCGCGTACAAAAAGTGGGAAAAACTCTAGTAAATTAACTCGTTCAATGGGATTTCCTGTGTTAAATTAACATTAGGATGTCACACTGAAAATAAATAAGCCTTGCGCTGCCGCGCAAGGCTTAATAGGTCTCATCACAACAACACTATTATATATAGATTTTAGATGGGCATCAGAGGGAGGAAACTTAAGACAGAAACAGTTGATAAAGCTGAAGAATAGACTCAGTTACATCCAACCGTTCAATGTAGGGCTACTATAATACAGGCTGAATCATCATGCATTTTGATGCCCATATAGACCAATCAGCGACTGTTGTCCACGCGGCAGGACGCGGCGTGGCCAATCGTTCATCTCCTACGGGCAATTAAATGGCGGCGTTTGTCAGCCCGGATTGTAGGAGCCTTAGTGCAATCTCAATAAAAAGGCTATGAGCTACACGATACATTACTACGCAAAACTAAACAGAATTTCTTTGTTTCCATAGTTTTGATAGAATCTGCTATACGAAGCAAAATTTATGGAAGAATACAGTTTACTTATATTGCAATCAATATCCACACATGATATTATTTTCTTAAACTAAAAATAAATAAATAAATAAATAAGCTTTATTACTAAAAGTAGGCTTTAATATTCACACATTTTTACACATTTATCATTTTCACAAATCAAAATTAAAAATTTCAATTTAAATCTATAAAATGCATTGGTAAATTATCTTACATCAGACAGATTATAGGGTGTTATAACATATTATGACTCACTTTAAAAATAGATATCCGAAAGCACGAAACAGTTTTATATGAGGCGAATAGAATAAAAAAAATCCTATGTAATTTATACTTTTCAACTTGTACCATTAAAGGCGCTAGATATTAAATATTTATTCCTCAAAATTAATAATTTTCTTTACTAAGAAAACTGCCCAATGAAATGTATATTTAAACAGCATCTCAATATTTGGTCTCCTACAATTTCTTACTTAGAATTCAAAATTTAGAGTTTTTCGAACAGAATTAACGTTAAATAAATAATATAACAGAAATATACGCATTAGTTAACGAATAAAAAATAGATTAATTGGAGGTAAATTCTAATCATTTGTATGTTTATTCGAGTGTAAAGATAATATTTATTTTTTATATTATAGTCAGTTTTGATAATAAGTCCTGTTACAAAATGATGAGCATTTTTTCATATTTTATTATTATTATTATTATAATTTTAAAATTATAAAAAATGCGTGATGATATTTTATTTGTGCTACTAATACAAAAAATATTTTAGCTTTAAATTTCAGATAAATCATTATTGTATTAAATTTTTTAGTTTTAGTATATAAGTTTAATAATAAGTAAGATTTTCAAAATAAATGCCGTACAGTATTCAGAAAATTAGAAATATTAATTAGATTCATTAAAGTATTCTTAAAAATCGTATATTATTTTCCAATATATTAACCAATAATTAGTCTTATATTTTAATGCATTTCTCTGAAATGCAGATGACATAATTTGTACCAAAAATATCCTAATTGCATGTAATGATCTTAAAGTGATAAAATTTTCCAAAGTAACTTCATAAAAATCTGAATAACATTTTCAAATACGGATAAAATTATGTCAAGCACATGATTATCGGTATTCATTGACACACTCTTGGGAGTTAAAAGTGACATATTTAATAAAATCCAACGTGTCAGGAGATTATTCAATTTAAGTTTGCAGACTGTGTCTTTAAAATTGGAATATATCAGAAACAGAGTATAGGTGTATACTTTAATTTAAATTCAAGTTTAGTTATCGTTGAAATATTTAACATTAATTTTAATGTGATATTATATGCAAAATATGTTTAATTTTACGTCTCAGGTGTAATTTTTCATGTAATGATCTCCAAGTGTTAAAATTTTCCAAAGTAACTTCATAAATCATATGAATAACATTTTTCAAATATAGATAAAATTATCAGAAGTATGTGAATATCGGTATTCATTGACATACTCTTGGGAGTTTAAAGTGGCCTATTTGATAAAGTACAGCGTGTCAGGAGCTTATTAATCTCCTAAGTTTATCTCTTAAGTTAAGTCATCTTAAGTAACAGATTATAGGTGATTACTTTAATTTAAATTCCAGTTTAATTTATGTTAAAATATTTAACATTAATTTTTATGTGATATTCCATGCAAAATATATTTAAATTTACGTCTAACGCCATACATTTATTACATTCGGCACGAGTTCAATTTATATATATATATATATATATATATATATATATCTTGGCAGTCAGGGTAAAAACACATCATAGAGGATAGAAATAAAAAGTTTGATATCGAAATTAAGAATTCGCTCCAAGTATAATAAGGAAATCAGTATCTACAAACTGAGGTAGAGAAAGATTTAACGTTTAAAATAATTCACAGAAAATAAATTTCAAAGAATTATACACAAAAAAGCTTTTTTTAAATTGATAAATGATATTTATTTATTTATTTTTGTATGAAAAAGGGAAATGGGACAAACAAACAAAATGACAAATAAAAGTAACAACATTGCAAAAAAGCAACATGTTTTGATGACGATACGCTTAACCCATTTTCGGCCAAAGGTGCGTAAACGCACCATTTCAATAAATATTTTTTTATTAACACTGTGACGTATATTTTTCACTAATTTTATTTTTCTGCTATTTTTAAGGGTTCTGGAGACATCTATAAAATATTAGTAATTCAATTGAAGTAATCACTTTCTGTTGAGAAATTTTCAAAATACGCTAGTTTTTTACTTGAAACGGTTATTGACAAATTCGACTTTTTTAAAATGTATAATTATTCCACTTGAGATTAATCATATGTTTTTATAATGGCGTAAAGTTGCAAGATCTGTAAATAAAATAAAAATAAAACAAACGCCATAAGAAAACTTACATTTTTTTATTTAAATTTAATGGTAAATAACTACTAATAAATTAATAATGGTAACGTCAAATTAAATAAAATATTATTTTTCATCCACGAAACTTTTTTGATGTCTTAATGAATGTAATTTAAGCAAATTTCAATGCAAATAATACCACATTTTATAAAATTTCTATGCTTGGCCTAAAATGGGTTAAAATGCTCTCTAAACAGATTCATATACATTTTCAAAAACATTCCTTTTTAACCTTTTTCAGGACACTGTATTCTAAAATTTCCCTACTTTGTTTTTAATTCGGTATAAGTCAAACTATTATTTTCATATGAAAATTATTATGTTCTTAGTTTACTTTAGCAATTTTTGTGAAAATCTCGTAGCATGAGAAATTCCGATTTATTTCGATCCGTCATTGTGTCCTTTAAAATAGATAGTGTAAGCGTGTCCAAATGTACTTCTACCTGCTTCGTGTAAAATGTTTCCAATACACTCAATTTAATCACAATACGTCACCCATTGTCCATTTCATCTGTTGACAATTATTCACTTTCCAACCTTTCACAGAAAACCTTCTCATCAGAATGTGTGATTGATCGGCCGGAAATATTAATGAATCATACGCAGTATAAAAGATTTATAGTGCTTTTCTGATTAAATGATTTTCAATCATCACACAACAATCATATCATCGGGAACAAATTTAATATTCCTTTTAATTTTTTTCCTAAAGTAGGATATAAAATACTATTCTAGACAAAAAAAAATACATTAATAATAAATTAATACCACTATCTTATATTGTAATAACCTTGCACTGTGTGTGTGTTTGCACTTCTGTTTATCTACCAAACATTTTTTTTAATTACTTTTACAATATCTCAGCTATTTATTACCAAATTTTATAGAAATTTCTTTCATTAATTCCATGTACTTTAGGCCTTTTATAAGATACAGAAACAATTGTAACCAGAGGTGGATTATTTGTGTACATTGAAAATTAGATCCAAAATCATCAAAACTATCACGCACGTTGTTTTTTTTTTTTAATAATTCTTCAGATACAACAAATTTAAACAACTTATACAGTTTTACGAGTCACATTATAATAATTTCTTGCTACAATAGAGAATGATTGAGAAGACGTACATTGCTCACTCAGCGAATTCATAAAATTTAAATGTGTTACTTAAAATCACACACATTAATGGTGATTTACGTGTGATTTTATATTTACGAGGCTACGTTAGTGAGGCAAACGCACTCTAAAGCTAATTTTAAATAAATAGAAACGTTCCTTTTAAAAAGATTGGGTTTTGTGTAGGATATCTGGGGTTGACGTATAACCGGATATCGTCGTATTTTTTTGTCATGCGTTTTTTTATTATTTTTCTTCTGAACACATTTTTAATTTTGGTACCGGATCCAAAATTGAAATTTAAAAAAAATTGAAGCAGAAATCGAAAAAAGTACGAAGATAGATTATTAGACAACGACCTCATATAACCTCTGTAAGAAAAGAGACATTAAAAATAATGAAATACAAATTAGAAATTTGAGAAACACGCTGCCATTGGTTTAACATTAGTATATAAGCGTCTTTCCATTACTAGCGTAAGCTATTTAACATATAATTTACAAGTCTGTATAAGTTTCCTGAAAAATAACAGTTAATTGTAAGAAAAGCATTTAAGAGTGAATGTTTTGGCGATTTTTTCTGTATATATGAACATTATTTATCACTTGTCAAGATGTAGGGTAGACCGGGTCACATTTACCCGGATTTTTTTCAATGAATTTTCTAATTTTTATGTTTTAACTTAGGAAATTTTAGACGTTGTGGTTTTATAAAGCAGTTAATAAAGTCAAAATTTGTGTGTTCAGTTGTTGCTCTATTTGTGTTATTAACCGTAAAAAAAAAATATTTTAGGTAAAAGTCATCTGCGTAAACTTGCCCCGGGACCGGGGCACGTTTACGCATATTCTAAGTGATACCAAAGAGTAAGTGAAATAAATATTTAATCAAATTGAGTTGTTTTATTTATAACTTAAAACACTGTTTAAAAACAAAAAAAATTAAAGAGAATTAATTAAAGAACATTTTACAGGCTAAACTGAAAACATAGGGTTTATTGCTAGTTAAAAACAGAAACTACTTAGTGATCTTCATCATCACTGTTACAGTTTTTACAAACAAAAAATAAAGTATTTCCTTTTGCACACTTGTCATGAGACCACCTTTGGCATATAAGACATTGAACCCAGTCTTGTCCTTTTTTGGATTGGTAATCACAGTAAGAACGTGCGTAAAGGTTCCCCGATTTCAATGCGTAAACGTGCCCCGTGCCATGTTTGTATTCATTTTTAACGTGCAACGAAAATTAATAACATTTCTGTTCATACAAATACAGTTCACAAAAGGATAAAATTCTGCTAATATATTTGTTTCATATATTTGTTTATCCTTAACTAAGTATTATTAGTTCACAATAAGTTCCAATAAGTTCAACACAAAATTTACTCACCTTGACAGAAAACATGTTATCCTTTCCGCATGCTAGACCAAAGTTCGACTGACGCTCAAAATCTTGTCAAAATACCTGCTAGGGAGCAGCATGAATCTGTCATGACTGGCTGCGCGCCAGTTATAACTCATTTCAGAAAAAGTGCACTGCGTAAACGTGCCTCAGTCTACACTCTGCTACTTGAGAAAACAATGTCGAAAGGCGTGAACCATGGAAGAATAAACCCTTTTATCTACCCTTCTCCTTTATAAAGCCCTTAAGTTTTGTTGATATGTTTTGTTCTCAAATATTTACAAACATATTGTTTAGCTTTTCTTCCAGATATTTCAATGGTCATACCACCGCTAATAATTTTTAACTGATATGTAACTTGAAAAGGTTAAAGTTAGAGTTTCGTATAGCAGTTGCTGGAGATAACATACTTTTGTATTTATTGACTTCCCATTTGAATTGCTGAATAAAACAATTGTAATTTACAAAAATGCCTACAAAAATTTTTATTCTTTATTTGTGTGCAAATTTTGACAATTCTATTTTTTAAATAATTGCTATAAATTTAAAAAATATTTTTTTTAATGTAACTTTATCTCCAATCATTTCAATAAACCAAGAAACGACAGAAGTTTTAAAGTAGAGTTTCTAAAAGAGATTTATTGACTGTCTTTTTGATTTTCTCTCGCAGATTTATTTGGTAATGAGAGATGACAGATGACAGTTATTAGATTCTTGTTTATGAGAGATAAATTTAAATACGACTAGAAGTATTTGAATCCATTTTTTTCTTCCTCAATCAAGATTCTTTTAGTGTCACAGAAATATATTCATCGTTTTAAGATTTTGTTTTAATTTTATGTCAGTATGTAAAAGTTCTCTGGGAATAGATATATTGAAATAAAAGGAAAAAACTATCAAATGTGATTATTTTTGTCGATTTTATTTTAACGCAGATTAACCATCATAAATTATATAGTATTATAAATGGATTAATCTAAAACAGATATTTAATTATCCCAGAGCATTTTGTAATTGATTAAATTTAGCAAATTAAAATATATGTAGAATACTTATTTATGATGTTGATATTTTTATGCAGATTTCAGAAAGTTTGATTTAAATGTCATTGTATACATTATCTTTGCAAAAATTTTGAACCAATACGATAGTTGTAGAATGCAATGAATATTAAAAAAGAATATCGATTGTTAAAAAAAAATTAAAAATGAAATGATATTTAATTCACTATTCTGATGATCATTTGTTGATTCACTGATAAATTGGTTTTTGAGTGATATATTGACATTAATGACACTATATATACGCTACTCATTAATACATCAGTATTTTAAGTCTACGATTGTTTTAGGAAGTTTATCATTTTGAAAATCGATATTTTTGTTCAAATTTTGATAAAAAGGAAAAATAAAGGCTGTCTTATATGTAAATTTTATATACGCTACGCAATAGGAAAATATGTCTAAAAAGTAAAACATTAAAGTAAGTATTATATATTTTAAAATTGAAAAAATATTATTATTACTATATTTTCTAAACTTATTATATTTACACATATTATTTTCATATTACAATATTTTCTATATTAATATTATGTTTTCAATATTTATTATTACAATATAGAAAATATAAGTTTTTAAGTAAGAAACAATTTTAAAATCACAACAATGTACATTAATTAATTTTTGATTACGCCTTGTTCTGTTTTTACACGACCACAGGTTAAACGTTTTATCTACACTAAATATCAGCATTTTTACCAGCATATATTAATTATTTATATTTTATTTTTATAATTAGTTTTTTGTGCACAAAAAATTTAATGTACCATTTCTTTCCAAATACAATATAAACTCACATATCTAAAATCTAATAAAAATTTGTAGTACCAACATCAGTAAATCCTGTTGACGGAGAAAAGTATGCATAATTTCACAGATAACATATTTTTTTCTTCTCAGACATTATATATATATATATATATATATATATATATATATATATATATAGCACTAATGTTCCTGTTTGCTTTACAATCCATATTATTCTAACATTATTTCTGGCATCATTGTAAAGCATTTTATATTTCTAAAACTGGCAACATGTAATGATTTTTTTTTGCAATTCATTCCCTAGTCATGGTTGAGTTTTCATGCTGGATCTTGATGGATTTTATATGGATTTTACATGGAATCTTTATGGATTTTATACTTACTGACTCTATTTAATGTTTTCTCTGTATATTATAAGTATGGCTTCTTTCCTTTTTAATATTGTATTTTATTTTTTATTTTATCACTGGTTTGCTTCATTGTTTATGAGATGTAGTCCCAAAATCATATTTTTAGCAATGTATGGCTAATATGATGATGAAACATCTCATTTCATTTTATTTGTGGTATTTAGGCATTTGGGACTTGATAATTCTGTCTAAATTCCACAAATTTCATTTCATTTCATTCATTTAATTCCATTTATTCAATTTTTATTTAATTTCTTATTCTTTTAATATGTTTCTGTTTCCATATTCAGTGTGTTGGGGAATCTTTCATTGTCAACTTATTATTACATACTTAATTATTATTTCATTGTTTAAGTTGGTGTTTTGTGTAACTATGTAGAGTGATTAGCTTTTAAAGTATTGCAAGAGTAATTTATGATCAAATTGCAATTTCATTATTATTTGACACAGCTTTTACACAGATGCGGTAGCTTGTCCAGGCAAGATCTCGTACTTCGATAAATTACTTCATCCAGCAAACCTGAAGTCCATATCGATGTAAACCGACATCAGAAGTGCGGGCCGAAAAGGTGACATGAGTAAAGTCCCCTAGTACATCGGAGCTTAGCAAAGTAATTCCATAAGTCACTGAGTACCACCATATGCCAACGGACAATAAATTGTTTTCATATGTCAGGCCACAATAACGTCCCTTCCTGTTTGTAACCACACAGTCTTTAGATAAATATGGTTATAAGATTTGGATTCAACATCCAATCACAGCCGAACATTTCTGATGCCGTTACTGCCTGAGGAAAAAAAAAATTAGAGGTCATCGCAAAAAAGAGTTGAAAAAAAAACCCAGGAAACCCTAGTTTTTCGGAATAAACCTGAAATTTTCGAGAGTATTGGAAATTTTAAAGAAATTTTGAAGGTAAAAAAAGAAGAACTATTAATTTTTCAAATATATATATATGTTAAAGAAATTTCAGACACTGTTCTGAAAAGTTTAAAATAGGCTATTCCTTACGAATTTACAAAAAATTGCATTTTGCGCTCCAATTTTTTTTTATTTATTATAACATATCATTTGCTTTACAACAATAACGGCTGTGAGTTGGTAAGGATTTGAATGTTACTTTAAAATTAAAGCTGTTCAATTTCTGTTAGCTCTGTCATATTTACTACTAGCGGTTACCCGTGACTTCGTTCACGCAACATTAAAAGAAGAATAAATACATTAATTAAGCAAAATATTTCACTCCCGATAATTAAAAACGTTAATAATTAACTAACTATTTATCACATTTCATAGGAGACAATACGGTATTTTTTGTTATAGGGACCTTGACATAACTCAGTCTTAAAAAGTGAAATTTTGTGCCGAATAATCGCGAAAATGAAATTGCAACCAATGCAAAAAGGAGGGCCAAATAAAATCATGGAAATAGACAAATTCGGTAAAAACAAATGTCAATTTTACCTTATAAACAATTTTACTTTTAACGCTTTTGTGAAACGTTTTAACGTTCTTAAAAAAAACATTAATTGGAAATAGTGTATGCTGTTTCTTTAAATTCAATTCTGCCTCCTTGGTTTAATTGGTTAGCTGAAACAAATCTTGTTTTCTAAATGACAGTATGTTGACAGGCAATATTTGTTCTCCAGAATAAATTGATTCTTGAAGTTTGAATATGTGAAAATATGTTTTTATTTTTTCGATAATTTACTGAAATCAAGATTTTGTTTTCACCATCTATTCAAAGTGAAAATAAATTCTGTTTTTCAGTTTTAATGAGAAAATGGTGTAAAAAAATATACTGATATGTTTTATTTCTTCTTTTTTATACACAAATATGGAATAATTTACTTTCCGTTTTTAGATAAACTTCGTTAAAATTTACAAAAAAAAAAAAAAAAAAAAAAAAATCTTGGCATTTAGTTTAATTTTTTAAATTCTGAGAGTTTGTGTGACATCCTCGGATCAATGATAACCGGGATTAAATAAATCGCGTTGCGTTCTATAGTCTAGGAGTAGTTGCGAAATACAAACACACGGTCAGATTTTAATATAATAGATTCGTGTTCATTTTCCTTTTCTCAAAATTATGATGTGATTTTTAGCAGAAAACTCCCATCTGTATTTAACGGATACTCATGCTTAATAATCAGTATAGATAACAAACATTTAAATTTTTCGTTATAAATATGGCGTGAAACTCATCTAGTTTCTATACTTACTGACCCTTGTATTATTAATGTAAGGAATTGATTCACACTCATTTTAAAACATATTGGAAAATTCCCGTTTTATTTCAAATATGAAGTCTCGATTTCCCCAGAGAAATCCCTTTTTAATGACATAAATTTTGTTAATTTTTTTTCAGGCAATTAATTTCAATACTGGCATAAAGGAAATTATGTTATTTATCGTGCGAATTAATAATATTAAATCTTTAGGTTTTATTAACAAAAATGGAACTATTAACATTCGTCGTTTTTTTTAGGTAATCGAGTTATTTCTTTTAGTTTTAAGAATGAAAATAATTGTTTCTCGCTATCCATGACATCATTTTCGACATGGATAATTTTGCGCAGCATATTATTGACATTTGCTAACCATTTTCTTTTGAAACTTCTTTTTACTTTTTTAAAATGTAAATAAAAAATACGGTTTAGTTATATTAGCCGTGCGCAGACGGTAAAACGTCAAGTATTGTTACCATACAAAAGAAAAAAAAAAGAAAAAAGTGAAAAAAAAAAACCAAGAGTATTTTATTTCACCAATCAAAGCATATCCGCTTTATTTTAGATGAATGACGTCATATTCGTCTGTTTCCTATGGTTACGCATATTGCGACCGTGTATTATTATCAAAAACTAAAAAAAGTACGTTTTATCTCTAATAATATTATTTAATCTTCTTTTTAATTCTTTAATTTTTTTATTTCACTTTCATTTTTCACGTGAAAATTTTTTTCAGTTGAAACTAGTTGAAACTAAATTGTTGAGTAAAAATTATTATTCCGGGTTTTGAATTTGTTTTGGCAACGATAAAGTATTAGCAACGGTAAAGTAAATTTAACTATTTTAAAATATTATACGAAAAAAGGCCATTTATTCTCTATGAAAATAACGAAATTTTGAATTATTAAGAAAAATATTTGAATAAAATAAACAAAAACCAGTCTATGTTCATTTGAGGGTTATTATCAAGCTATACGCAAAGATACAGGATCATTAAATGTTCCATTTTGACGCTGGCTTCAGCCTAACATTTGCACACAATCAAATTTATAATATTATTAGGATTCAGGGATACTCTATATTAATTTCCTTGTGACTTGCAGTGTATTTTTGTATTTATTTTCGTTATTTTTGTTCGTTTTCTTTTTTGTTTACATTGTCAGAATCGGAGAACAGGGGTGATGTTTATATTCATGTCAGACAAGATGGATCTGTCTTCTGCCTCTCGTTCTTTTTACCTATGTACGAATAAATATCAACTTACTTATGATATTTTAATTTCTTTAACTTAATATATCTGCAGCTTAAGCATGTATTTCATTAGTTTTTAGTTTTCATGCAAACTATGGCATTTTTCTGTATTTATGTTACTTGTTTTGTTTCCATTTGTAAAAAAAAAAAAAAAAAAAAAAAAAAAAAAAAACATTTTGTTTACAAATAAAAAAACACAATGTGTCTAAAACTTTCTCAAAACTCACGGGAATTTTTAATATTTCCCTCACAAAAACCCGGTTTTTTCCACCCTTTACAACTCTACAAAAGTGTAATGTGGAGTTATGAACAAGTTTGTAGGATCCGTGAAGAGTGAATACAAAGATTACTACGTATTACGTACTTTTTTTCAAATTTAAAAACTCAAATTTAAAATTTAAAAGCTTTCGCAAAACTAAAGAGAATTTTAAAATTATTATATTTTTATTTAATAAATTATTATTTAAAAAAAATAAGTATAATATAAATATTAAATTCTAATAAAAATCAATATCTCTGATAAACATACAAAGATTTTGTTAAAAACTATTTATTTAATCAATTATATTAATAAATTATAACTTCTATTGTAAACAATTTGAAATTTTTAAGTATTTGAAGTTTGTTTAACCCTTTGAAGGCCGGTGGTTCCTTTTTGGACCTCTTAACTTTAATCCCTAAATACCACATTGGCACCAGAATTTTAGAATGAAAATTCTCCATTTATTAAATACGCAAAGATAAAGGTTTATATTAGGATAAAGGCTCATGTTGGCCACGAGGGTAAATAGTACGTTGATAAGTTGTCCAAGAGGGCCATTGTGGATGACCAATATGATACAATTGTGGAAGTACCGTTTCCGAGATCAGTGATGAACGTTCATTATCGTAAGGAACTTGATAATATGTGGCAAACAGCATGGAGCTGCTCTGAAAAGGGTAGAGACACTTTCGATGTCATTAACAAAATTTCACATAGTTTTATATGTACTTCAGAGGTTATTTAATACTACATCAGTGCACATGGGAGTTTTCCTGTGTATCTTCAAATAATTGGAAAAAGACAAAGTGAGTTATGCGACTGTGGCAATAGAGGTTCAGTATTTCATTACATCCTTGAACGTTGCCCTCTTATGGCCCATTACTTTATATTTCACAGGAAAAAGACGGTTAGGTGGAATTTTGAGAAGGTTTTATTTTCTGAAAGAAACTACAGAGCACTCTGTGACAATTACAATATACTTAAGGAGTTGTACTCCTTCATCCATTATATATTTTAGCTCTTTTGTCAGAAAGTGTTTTGAGATTCCAGTGTATTGCCAAGAAAAATCAAAATATTGATATTTCTGAATGTCTTTCTGCTGTTGATTTCTACGGTTTACAAGTGCCAGATTAGCACAGTTCAGTTTACTTTCTTTAAGTTTGTTTTTTCGTGGGATTCAACATCATGACGCCTGAATTTTCTCCCCTTCAGTCGTCTTATAGTAAATAAATTTCTTCTCGTTTTTCAGCTATTAGTTGGATACATCTAACTCTTTGCTCATTCGTGTGCTCTGTATCTGATCTGACAGTCTGGTTTGCTGAGTTATATTGTATCTTTACACTGCCATGGTCGTATTTGGGTCCACAGTGCATACGGCAATTTAGTACTCTGTAATGTAACATCAAATTATGTTGTGGTTCAACAGTGTGCGGATGTGAAAAATGTGTCTGATGTTTTCTGGTGTCTCGTGTCAACAATATTGCTTGACTGTAACTAAACGCTTTTTAAACTTTAAAAAACATTGAACAGTATGACTTTTGACCACTGTTAAGACATTGATATGACTATTGATCATTGTTGATACCATATGAGTTTAAACTTTCATAGGATTTTAATTCCTGTAAGATTGTTGGACATTTATCAGATCAATTTAGATTAATTTATTTAGACTCTTGATTACATTTTGTTAGAGAATATGGTTGTGTCTGTTTTGTTACTTTGTTTTATTTGTGCGCCAAACTACTGCGGAAAAGTTTTATATTTTTTGTATATTTATTATTATGGTTTTGGGAGTTGAATATTCTAAGTTATTGTATATTTTAAGTATACGCCCGTGTTTAGGGTTGTCTTGTGGCTGTGACTTCACTGAGTGGCAGAGGGAAGCTTTCCGCCGGAGGATTTAGCCGTAAGCCTACGGGTTGGCTCTCCGATTGGGTGTTCCAAGTACGCAAAGAAAAGCTTCTACATGTTTTCAAATAAATTTGTTTGGAAATTCTCGTATGGTTCAATCATTTCAGCATTTTACGAAAATAAGTATTTCGCCCCTGAAAGAGTGAAAACATTCATTACTACCTTTGTTTGTAGATAAAAGCACCAAACAATTCATTTTTGTAGAATTTTATAACGGTGTACTGAACTTACAATAATTTCAGAAATATATATTAAAATTGAAAATACGATACGTAAGTTAGTATCTTATGAGAGTTGCAATTAAGTTGGCAGCAACTGCTAGTTTTTCTTTCTTTTTAATGCGTAATTTCTTATAATAATCACCGACAAATATTTTCTTTTGACGCCATCCAGTGAGCATTTCAGATGTGAAAGAATTATATTTATTCGATTAATTTATAAGCTTTTTAACCTAAGTTTACTTCATTAGTGCATAATTTGTATTAATAAATTTGTAAATTTACATCACATATTGTGATGTGATACCGCATAAATGATACCCTGATCATAGTACCCCTTTATAAAATTTGAAATCAATTCGCTTGAATGCAGTAGTTACAGGGATGAGATTTCTTAGCTTTTTTGCATACCAGTATAATCTTAGAGAAGACGTTGTTCTGTTAAATAGCAGAATGTTCTGATTAAATAAAAAATCGTTTTCTGTAAGATAATACTGGTATGAAAAAAGCGGAGAAATCTCATCCCTGATTAGTTATTTAAAAACATGACATATATAAAAAAACGTAATTTTTGCAGAACAAATGAAAAACATATATATTCACTACATTGTTTAGGCCCAAAAAGATACAGATATTATTTCATTTAGTAGGGTGCACATTTAATATTTCTAATGTCTTTTAAAGTTGATTTATTTAAATACCAATCTGTTATGGAAAATATTTTTTAAATGAATATGATTGTTATATGCAGACACATTTACAGCATTTTAAATTAAATGGCTTCTAGTTAAAATTATTTACCTAGATATGAATTTCAAAACTACCCTAACTAATCAATATTTATTACTAGAGAACAGAAAAATGTAGAATTTTTTAATATGCTAATATTTCAGAAATTTGGAAAAAAATTCATCAAGACCTATCTGACAGCTACATTATTTGTCTCAATATACCGTGCTGACGATTTTGAACTGTAGAAAGAAATTTCACATCAAACACTTCAAAAACATCTTTGTATTTTCCTGCAAAAATAAATAAATATGAAATTAAATTAATGGTACTGATTTTTCTATTCATAGGAAATCATATAAAACATTTATATTCACAACTGTTATTTTTTTATTTCATCTAAAATAAAAAATATAAAGCAAAAAATAATAATCAGAAAATTTAGTTTGGGGTTTCGCGTAATGATTGTAATAACTAAGAGTGAATTGAACTATAATGAAGATATTTCCTTGTTTATGTTGCATTTGTTTATACTTATCATTGAAGTTCCATTTAAAAATTAAAATTTCAAGTAGCACCTAATTCAAGAAAATATGAGTTTATTAAAACCATACTTTCAAGATACCCGAACAAAATGTGTTTATCCTAAACAATATTTCTTGTTTAAAGAAAGGTGAGAAGAAATTAGATTTCTATAATTAATATAAATGTTGAAATACATTGCAAATTCATTAAAATAACAAGCGATTTGTGAAATTAAATTTTCTATTTGAAATATCGTGTAGTATTAATAATTAAATAAAAAGAAAAAGGAACACGAAATCATGATCCTGTTTACTTACCCATCATACGTAGTATAGGGTAAATCTTGTAATCGTTTTCAAAATCGAAAAAAAAAAAATTGACATATTTAGGAGACACTGGAGATTCCGAAAAAAATATGTTTAGAAAAAAAAATGCCGTCCGTCTGTCTGCGTGTGTGTTTGTGTGTCTGTGTGTCTGTAAACGCTCTACCTCCCGAACAAATTGAGATAGAGACTTGAAATTTTATATGTACTTAGTATGTAATAATGGGAAGAAGCTTCTTGAATTTCAGTAACCTCGATTATCCGGGACTATTTTTTTCGGATTCTTGAAATATTCGTTCTGATAAAAGGTATATAAAAATTTTCGAAATTGTTTATTTTAATATTTAGTCGTGAATATAAAATACAATAAAAAACATAAATTTTGCATTAAGAATGAAGTCAATGGGAAAATTTGTTGCCGAGATATTTGTAATCACATTTTCCACTCTCTTCTAGTTTGTATGAGCCTGTATTTCATTCAAATTTCAATTCAAAGATATATTTTAATTAGTAAAGAAACGCTTAATCCGACGCAGTAAACTGTTAGTTAATAGGTTTGTCATTTTTAGAATCATAAGGATGTTTCTTTTACGCAATTCAGTAATAAAGAATTTAAAGTTTATGACGTCATCAAGCCAGGATTGTATATGCAATGCATTGCATTTTTAAAGAGTTTACACATGTTTTATTTTTATATTTTATATCATGCATATCATTGATGGGTAAGTATAACAGTGGCCCTCAACGACTAGTTTCCTTTTCCCTACTTTCACTTAAAGAAGCACTTTTTTACAATATCTAAGAATACGATAAAAAAGTAACAAACTTAATTCTAAAAAATTGTGTGACCAAATAAGTAGATCTCCGTCTTGATGGTTTACAAGATTAAAAACAATTTCTTTTACTAAAAAATTACATTTTAAAAACTAGTAAAGTAATACTTTCAGAGTTCAAATTACTGTACCACTAATTGTATTTCATTTGATTGTGAAAAATAGGGCGAGTATTTCAGATTACATTGCAGTCTTCATTTTCGGGCTTAATATAGACTCTGATCTCTTTCACAAGCATTACTTATATCATGACAGATGTCAATGACACTTTACCTTACAACTGATGATTTCTATATTAGTTTAGCGCTAAACAAATGGTTAGGGAAGAAGGCGGGAGAGTATAACAGGGCTGGAATATGAACCACGCGATTTATTACAATATACTGTGTTGCAATGTGTCAAAAATTCGGTCCACATTTGTCTTTTGGTGTCACGGTGCTCGCTAAAAAGATCGAAATTCAATCATTCGTGTCATTTTGGAATAACAGGTTGTAATTTGTTCACCCCCGGAATAAAAATTTGACAGGCAAACTTTTTACACTCATGTCATTTTTAAATAGATCTGATAATTATTATTATTATAAGAGTCGTTTAACTGTCATAAGAGAGACGAATTTAGTGGCGCTTTATATCATCACAAATATATAAAAAATAAATAAAATAAAGATTTATTTGGAGTGAGTTAAAAAGAAAAAATAAATCTGTTTTGACATTACATTACAGAAACATAATCCACGGATTGATCATTAGATGTTTTGAGATTTTAGTAATCCAATGATTTGTGCAATTTTTACGTTTTAAATGGTAATGTTTGTGTGCTAAAACGTGTTCAACATTCACAACTTCTCTCCTTTATTCTCTTTCAACTCCATCTTTGGCTTGTCACTTTATTTCCACAATAGCCATAATTGCACTAACGTTATTTTGTATACATATCTGAATTGAATCCTAAAATTTATGTGTGAAAACGCTTATTTTTCCCTTTCTGATTTTAAATTTAATGATACACTTTAATATAAACACACTGCACAACAAACCCATTTAGCAGGAGTAGTAAATGTTTTCTTTTTTCTTTGTCTGTTCTTCTTTTTTAGGTGTATTCGTAATTACATAAATACGTAGCTCGTATATTCGTCGTCTGGTCCATCCGTCCGCATATGACAGCACAAAAACTATCCAACCGAATAGTTTGAAATTTGATATGTATAATCGTTGCAAAATAAAGTAGAATCATTACAAATTTTATGAAAATCGAATTAAAACTTTAACATATATTAAGAAAAGTTTTTTTTTAATTATATTAAATCCTATCATACGTAATCTATATAATAGCGCAAGTCATGTGACTGAAGAAGACAAATACGGGCTAACAACCACTTTTTTAATGTGCCAAGTGGCCATTTTTATTCAAAATTATTTTTTCGGGTAAAATTGCATAAAATACAGATATTTAGAAAGAACGTTCAAAAACAGTGTTGCCCGAGAGATGAGTGCATTAAAAAATGTATAGATTCTGAGATAACTTCAGTGAAAATAAGGTTAACAGCAGAATATCTCAATCCATTAAGGTAAATAAACACAAGAGATTCGTTCATCGTGAGCCATAGAAATATTAAACCATGAAGTTAATCATTTGCAAAGGAAGATCTCCATGATGAAATTTGCAGCGCTGCCTGGTGTCGAAAAAAATTCGCATCTGTAAACGTGGCATACGTTATAAAAAAAAAAATCATGCTAATTCCACTCATTGCAGACAATATAATTCATTTCACAGAAATAATAACGAAAATTTTTTGTACATTGTAAAACTAGTTATAGTACATATGCACCTCATTTGTCACGCTTAACGTCGCATTTCTAACTTGTTTAAGCAATGGAGTTAGAATAAATAATACAATTACTGAAAAATTGTATTTTTTCTGCAAGCGTTTTTAAGGAAACATTTTGGAAAAATAAATGAATATGTCTTTTGTTGAAGTTATTAGTAACTGTATGTTCAAATTATTTTTGAAACCTAGCACAATTTTATGTTGATAAATTTTTACCGTTATATTTTCTTCTTAAACAGAAATTAAAACCGGATGGGCTTTCGAAAATTATTTGTTTTTTTGATGAT
The DNA here is from genome assembly GCA_963931845.1 of Maratus michaelseni. Classification (NCBI taxonomy): domain Eukaryota; kingdom Metazoa; phylum Arthropoda; class Arachnida; order Araneae; family Salticidae; genus Maratus; species Maratus michaelseni. Next base: position 276,207,356 of record OZ007596.1, read on the forward strand.
ACAGATTTACACTTTTTCACATTATCCAATAACACATTACTCAGTTAAAAGGAAAAACTATATCATAAAAATACAGAAATCTACCCAAATATTTAAAATATAAATTTGTTTCATTCGCGGAAATCCCGGTCAATTTATTTCTCATCATTCTACGTTTCAATGGGTGATCATTTTAACAGTGTAAGTGAATGTTTGATATATTATTAACCAATTTATTTTTCTTCAGTGAGATAGAGGAAAGACTATTATTTTATGTGAAGCATTTGTAAAACCAATTTAGATAATTCTCCTTAGAAAACAAAAATGCCGGAATTTACAATTCTTTAATATTATTATTTTACATTTTAAAATTCCTATAAAAAGCAGTTTTGATTTCATCGGAATAATAGTTGCTAAATTTTCACTGAAAAAATTTAGCTAAAGTCTTAAAGATTCATTTTCATGAATTTAAGAATAAATAAATGTTTATAAATACATTTTTGAAAATTACATTTAAAAAGCAATTGAACATATGTAGTTTTTATTTCTGAAAATTAAAACAAAATTACTAAATTATTCGTTTGTTTCATAGGACACTTTTTAAAAATAAGATCTATTTTTAAATTAATATTATTTTTAAAACTGTTATTGTTTTATCATTAGCATTACTGTTATTATTATCTAATTTAATATAATTATTTTTAAATATATTTTTTTTCTAAAATATTTTCAAGTGATTCAGTACAGGAATGGATACTTAAGAAGAAAAGAATATTAAAAACAATATCATATTAAACGTGGTATGATCGGTTATATATTATAATCATTCAATCATGTTACAATCTTTATCATTTAACATTATTTCCAAAATTGATAAAAAAATATGTTTGTTTATATTAAAATTATTCCATTCACAAAATAATGAAGCGAATTACTTTAAATAAAATTCAAACATATTCGTAAATCAATGCATTATTAAAAAGTCCTTCCGTCCTGTACGGGGAGGAAAAGTTAGCTTTCATAGCCCATGTTTTTAAAAATTCAACTCATTTTACTCAAACACACGAAGCTAAAATACGTGGAGCCCCATTATAGAAGATTCAATCACGAATTTCGTTAATGCTGAATTTGAATGTGAATTTCAGCAGGAGAGTTACAGCATAACAAAAATCAGATTGGATCAAAATATCAGCTACCCTATAATTTCAAACTGCCATATCTCAGCCATTTTTTTAAAGAAAATCCAAAACAAAAAATTTTCCGGAAACCTCGTACCACGATCTAACACTTAACGGAAACAACTTTTTCAATTTTTAATTTTATATATATTTTTTTGAATTTTTTTAAAAATTAAAAAAAAAAATTAACTTGCCGCCATTTTGAAACAAGATGGCGCATGAAGCTGGCCAATGAACTCCGTCGAGACTTTGGTATGTTCTGAACACATGATCAGTCACATTCATATCGGTTCATAAATACGAGAGTTACGGAATAACAAATATCAGATTGTTTCAAAATCTCAACTACACTAGAATTTCAAACTGCCATATCCATTTTTTAAGATATAGGCAAAACAAAAATGTTCCGGAATCCTTGTATCACGATCTAACACTTAACGGAAACAACATTTTCAATTTGTAATTTTTTTCAACATCTTTTTGAATTTAAAAAAATTTTAAATGTGTAACTGGCCGCCATTTTGAAACAAGATGGCGGATGAAGCTGGCCAACGAACTCGTTCGAGACCTTGGTATGCCCTATACACATACTCAGTCACATCCAAATCGGTTCATAAATAAGAGGGTTACAGCATGGCATACGTCAAATATATATATATATATATATATATCAACATTTGAACGGAGGGTGGTTTGGGGGTCTGGAGGTCATGATCGATGAAAATATACCAAAATTTTTTGGAAATGCTTTCCTCCGAACGGCTGCAATAGGTAGATTTTTGTAAGGAAAGCTACCTAAAAATCATAAAATATTAAGACAAGTATGGAAAACATATCACACGTAAGGAATTAATTTTTAACATATACAGTGCGTGTGATCTAATAACTATTTTGTAGTACTTATAATGAAGGTCTCCTTAAAGCGCGTACTCAGAAAATTTTGAAAAAAAATGCTAATGAAGCTACACATGTATGTAATAAAGGAACAGTGAAATTTAGCTGCGGAATCCCAGTAGAAAAACTTCAAAAAAATAAAATAATTTCGTGTATTTGGCGCAAAAACACACGATTTGGCCAGCAACATTTTTTCTTCGCCAAACGCAAACGATTTTAATGAATTTTAAATTGCTTGTAAAAGGATTATTTGAATACGCAATATTTAATGAATTTAAACTTAAACGATGAAATATTTATTATTTTTTGTATAATATATACAAGCTGCTTGTTGTGACAGTTATTTATTTTTACCACTGAAAGAATATGTTCTATGTTTTGGAAGCTGCAAATATCTATTTTATGTTATAGCGAAGCTAATATTTAAGTTACTAGCCGATCTTCGCCCGTCTAGACGGTCGCTTGATGGGCCCAGATGACTTTTGCTGCGTATAGCCCGGGCATTGGACAGGGCTCACAAAGTGCATTTTACATGCAAACAGATAATAAAGAAATAAGTAAAATACTTTATTTTAAGTATTACGAAAATATATCATAAAAATATCAAAAAAGCATACAAATAAAGATTTCACGACATAAAAAATAAATTGTATTCATAAGCCCGTTGACAGAAACCTGCTTAACCCTACCAATCTTGGGAAAAGAGAGAGCTTCCGGTTGAAATAAACAAAAATTAGATAGCTTAAGATATATGGTGAGTTTTGTAAATGGGGGTTTCGCACCCCTAAATTGTTAATTGGGTGATCAAAATAATGAACCCTGTGTGCTTCGCAACCATATTATGGTCAATGCAGCGATAACTATAACGTAACTCCGTGTATTTCGCGCCTCATAAATCATTAAAACACCAATCCTATAACGGGACTCTGGGAATTTAGCGTACATGAACGCTTATAACGACAGTTATTTTAACAGAGCTTTGTGGATTTCTCACCTATAAACTAATTATACAGCAATAATTATAACGGAGCCTCGTGCATACTCAAACCCATAAATATGGCGACCAGTATGTAAACTGTAAAAACACCAAAAAAAATTTTTGAGAACAGGAGGAAATGTACTATATTTTCTATAGAGATTGAAATCCGATTGCTAAAAGACGAAAAACGTAAAAACAATTTATAAAATATGAAAAAAAAATTAGACAAAAATTTTCCCAGAAAAATGTTGCGCGCATAATATTTAATACAAAATCAGCAATACTTTTCTTTTTCGTTAATCTTTCATAATCGGGTTCATAGCCAAGGTTGGCGACAAAAATTATCGATGCTGGCAACAATGTAGCTTCAATATTATGAGAGTGATAATAGTTACAACAATAACATCAGTTTTGCGCCAAACCACGCACGTTAACACACACAAGTTGGCAAAGGGTTTTTGCTTCATTTCCACAGAAAAGTTCTTTCCGATAATTCCAGACAACAGTGAATGCAAATATTCTCTACATTTTTCTCTTGCACTAATAAAAACAATTCGGCACATTTGTTACACTGACATCATTCTCGCCAAGCACAATTGTTGGCACCAAATGAAACATTTGAAATTAAAAATGAAATTGTTGATGCAATAGTGATCATAAAAAAAAAAGATCATTTGAAAACTGCAAACTTTCCCAAACTATCTTATTAAACCAATTAAAATATATACTTAAAATGAAAAAAGAAATAAATATTATGCAATAAAATAATAAAATGAAACTCAATTTAAATTGCAGGCATGAAATTGTTAATGTCGTAGCCGGCATCTCGCAAACAACAACAACAAAAAAAAAACTTTATGTACGATTCCATAGTCCTGAAACAATTTTATTGCAGCTTCATCGTCAGCAGGTAACTGCCAAATGGCTAAATTCATCTCGGCGTGAATGAAAAATGTAATTTATAACTTAAAAAATATTGCAATTCGAAAAATAGCAAATTAAGATCTTTTGCGTGGATACCATTAAATAATAATAATAAAATGATTCACGTTCAATAAATAGCGAGCTCACAATATTTGTCACACTTCTAAAACTAATTTCATAGGTTCATAATGAATGATGTCAAAGATGTTTTCTGATTTTATTCTCTGCACGCGATTAAAGTCTACGTTTTCTCCGTGGTTCAAAAACGGTAAAAATGACAATCAATTGAATTCATTTTGAAGCGGGCGTCCCGGAACTGTTGATGACAGTCACATGACTTACGCTTTTATTTTAGAGGATGTGTATTATTGAATTATTGAATCTGTATGTTTATTTTCACTTTCAGTTAACAATCGAAATTTTTTAAATATATGAATCTTAAAGGCATATTAAAGTAAGCGAATAGTCTGAAGAAATTCTTGTTATGTGACCTGTCTGTGAGATTTTTGTAAAATTTGAAAGCGTAAAATTGTCATAAGCTTAAAAAATATATAGGAATGGGTTAATTCTATGGCTCATCATACCCTCTTGTTCAGAATCGTTTGCATTTTGCGTTCAACATTTTCAACTCTCTGTATGTTTGCATTAATATTAAAAATAATAATAATAATAAAACAGATTAAATAAATCACTCGCGATTATTTCTCTATTTATTACCGATTGAATGAAATTTTGCCTATTGTTTTATCTTCCATTGCACTATTTTTTCTAAATTAAATAGCTTCAAAGGTTGTACAAGTAATTTTTAAATGTACTTTAAAAGGGAAAGCCGGAATGCAAACGGATTCGTTATACATTTCTGTATCGAAAAAGTCGTTGTTTCTTTAGCAACAAAAACTTTCTTGATTTGACAATGTTCAGAATCGGGCTTATTTTTGAACTTCAAACAATTTTATCAATTTAAATTTTGTTTTAAATCGTAAAATACAATCGTTAAATTCCATTATATGTACATATAAATGTGTACACAAAATTGTAGTTATAAAAATTTATTTATTATGTAACTTAAACATGCATAAACAAGTTCAGTATGAAAAAGTTTTTCCTTAAAGTGTATTTGTCATAAAAGCGTATTTTTTTAACCCCTTGAAAGGCGAGTGGATATAATATATCCCACTTAATTTTAATTCCCAAATGACCCGGAATTTAGAAATCAAATTTTACCTTTATAATATATGTGAAAAAAATCTTTTACTTTTTTGGAAATAAATTTGTTGTTAAATCCCGGTGTGACTCAATGATTTCAACATTTTAAAAACATAAGTACTTTGCCCCTGAAAGGGTTCATTTCATCCCGTCGCCAACCGGTGATAAATCGCCAAAAAAACGAAAATTTCATATTTTTTTACGGACGTTATATCGAGGTTCCGCAGAATATTTTTTATAGACGTATATATCCTCATGAGAAGAACATTCTGTAATTTTTTCAAAAATTTCTGAGTATGCGCTTATGGAGACCTTCCTTGTTAGTAGCAACAGAAACGTCAATGTACTTGATTTATCATGTTTTGTTAAGAAAATGATGAAGACATAGATTACGCTGTAAAAGAACTGCACAAATAGTTTTTATGATATTCCCAACGTAATGAAAAATATGCTTATATTCCATATTTGCACATGTGTGTTCTTAATTTTATAGAATTTTTCAGAGAATAATTCTATTAATCCTGCGCATTTTTACGTTGTCCTAAATAATCCCTGTGATTTTTTGAACAAATTTATCTTCCAATTTCGGTTAAACATTTATTTGTAACAATATGGAGGATATTAAAAAATAATTTATTCACTATTATAAAAAATATGTAAATTAAATTTTTGGACAATATTTTTTCGTAAATATGTAAGGAATTAAGATGGAATAATACCTCTGGGGTTGCCTAGTCAGGTGAGGGTCTCGTCACCTGATCAAGGTTCTAAATTACGAGACCTATTAAATCTGTCAATTCAACAAAGTTAAACAGAAACCTTGAACCGGCAAACAAAGATAACGGTAGCAAATCACAAGAGAGCAAGCACAGCAGCGATGTGAACAAATCAATAGTCAGGTGGATCACAGCCATGCTGTGATCAGGCGATTTCCGCCCCGCACCCAGGTACTAACCCGTTAAGCTAGGCATTCATGCCGGGCAGGTAGGGGCCTGGTTAGCGGTATAAAAAAAAAGGAATTAAGATGTAAACAATAACATATTTCAGTTTCTTAAGAAAAAAGTATTCATTTTAAAATCCTTATCTTGTAATAGTAGTTCAAACTTATCTTAAGAACTTTGTAACTATTATTAATTAAAGCAGTTTTTTTAAGTCTTATTATTTAAAAATATATAATTACAGCTCTTTTATAACGGTGCTCAGTTTTGCTTTGACACTAATCATAGCATCATTTTATAAAAATGCCATTTTTACTGAACAAACAAATAAAATCTATCCCCCAGTTAACGACATTCCCATCCATAAAAATTTTGTATATATTCTTAAACTTCTTTTACTATCAAAAATCAATTTGGAAATTAATTGGAATTTCCTAAAAAAGTTCCTAAAAAAATTCCTGTTAAATATATAGATCAATTTCATAATGCCAACCATCCATTATAAATTTCATTTTTAAGCTGTAAAAAGAATATTTCTATGTTTGACATTGTTGTTGTAAAGAAATTTTGTTGCTTTTAGTTTCTTTTTCCAAAAGAAATCGAAAACATATATAAGAATTTTCTCTCGCCATAAATGTGTTAAATATTTGCTTAAAATTTTAGACCTTCCAAAATATACTTCACGGGAAAGAAAAAAAAAAAAAGATAGGTTAAGACCATTTTATCCTGAAAATATGTTATTAAATATTTATATGTTATTAAATATTTAATATTTATACTTTATTTATATTAAATATTAATATTTTTTAATATTTATTTTTATTTTTATTTTTGAATTCTAATCATCTACAAAATAAATTATAGTTCTTTTATAACAGTGTTCAATTTTGATTTGTTGCTAAATAGAGCGTACAGAAATGCTACTTTTGCTGAACAAAAAAAAAAAAAAAAAAAAAAAAAAAAAACTATCCCCCATTTAACGACCCTCATAGCCACAAAAATATTGTTTATGTTCTTAAATTTCCTTTATCATAAAAAGTCAATTTGAAATACTTTTCTCCTCCCAAAAAATCAAGGTTCACTTTAAATTTATAGTTCAATCTCACAAAGCAATCCATTATAAAGTTTATTTTTCAGCTTTGTTTGCTTTTGTTATTGAAGAAAACTTTTGTTGTCCAAAAGAAATGGTTAAAATACATAAAACTTTTTCCTCGCTGAAAATGTGATAAATCGTTACTTAATTTTTTTAGATATTCCAAAATATACTGCACTGATAAAACACGAACTCGAAGGTATAGGTAATTTTGTTTTGAGTGTATACTATTAAATATTTATAGATTAACAAAAATGTCAAATTTATTTGTGCGAAATAGGTATCTTCATAAGAAAATGCCTATTTGGAGGCTGTTAACTTTTTGTAATTTCTAATTCAGAATTTAAAAAAATCTATTAAATGTGAAAATAAATACTGCAATTCCTTTTCCAAGCTCAAAGTCTAATTTCTCTACAAAGTTTGAATTGATAACGATAAAATAAATCGCACTGTTTAAAATATAAATGTTGTGAAACAAAAATATTAAATATATCCATATCTGCAATAACACGAACGTTTATTCGTTTAATATTTTAACACATTTCTTTCTAAATAATTATGTATGCTTTGATAATTGTCCTCCACATCTGCAATTCATCTTTCCTTTCTTGATATCTAGATTGTTGCATAAATTTTATTATTTGTTTTATTAGTTTAGATTCGTTTTTCTGTACTCCTTTTATTTAACGTGTTTATCACTTCAAAAATTCGAATACATTTCCAAATTTGCATTATTAAAACGTAAAAGTACAAATCCCTACTAACCATGATGCAGAGAACATAATTTACGAAATCCCGCTACTAATTAGTTGAGATTATTATGGTGTTATCTTCCTATTGCAACATCGGTAAGAAGTACATTTTCGACAGTGCATTAAAAAATATTTTTAATGCACATTAATTAGTTATTCTGAGAAAGCAAATGAAATATTGAGGTGATTATACTAATTCATGTTAATGTTTTTTTCTCACTGCTCGTCCACCAAATTTTAATTCATTTCGAACCAAAAAATAGCAATACAAACAGGAAATAATTGACATTTTTGTCGTTTAAATGCACTTATCAGATTGATGGACTTATTACCTTCAAAATCATTTGTTTTAATTCATTTAAAGCTTTACAATTTTGATTCGAGCAAAGCAAACCATATCTAAATATTCAAATTAGAACCACTTCAGGTTGTAATACCTATGCCTTTAACGCCCGAACTATACTCACTCCATCATATTTTCTCTTCTTTTCTTTTTTTTCTTTTAAAAGAATTGACAAGCTGAGTAATTTAGACTTTACCAGAAGAGAAGAATGTTTACAGAGTTATTGCCGACAAGGCATCTGAGCTAATCCGTAATATTAAATTAAATGAGTAATTTTGTAAATAGTAACATGTAAATACGTTGTAAATATAAAATGTATTAGTCTATGAAGAAGTTATCAAATTTTATTTGTAACTAAAATAGTTTACTTCCCGGATTCAAAATAATATGTTACATGTCTATTTTAACCCAGATTCTAAATTATTTTTAAACATTGCTGCCGTACTTATGAATAGTACTTTTCTTACTTACGCTTTCTGTAAAAAAAAATAATAAATAAAATAGTCGTTTGCAGAAGAACAATTTATTTTGCACAGATTTGTATAAAAGAATCTTACCTACTCTCTCTACATACTTTTTTGAAACTTAAACGGCACAAATTTTATTTATCGGGACTTGATTTTTGCTTTTTAATGTATATCTTGTTAAAAAAAACCTTTTAATCGCAATGAATAAAATTTGCGTGTTTCAACTGTCACAACAGTCGGTGAAAATTGTAATTATAATGTATATACGTTTTGTACATATCTGTGTAAAATAAATTTTCTCACTGCAATCTATTTATTTTATATACGCGCATGTATGAAAATCCGTATCCGGATGGAAAATTGAGAAAACAATTTGAGTTATTGTTAAACTACACATATCATTTTAATATATACTTGTTTATAAATTAAATATTTGTTGAAAAATGTATATGAAATAAAATTGAGCATTTGAAAGTATGAAACTGATGAATCCATTGAAGAGCACTCTTTATCTGAAAATACTCAGTTTATAACGAAACATAAATATTTTAGGTGTAATATCTTACACAATTATATAAAATGAAATATGAAAATAATCTATAAATATAAATATAGCATATCAAAATTTTCCAGAACTAAATGTATCCCTGATTCGTATCTCCTACAGAAAATTTCTCCTCCATTCTTTCTTTATTCTCCTTGTTCATTTTTAGATATGTTTAAAAATGTCTTATAGTTTTGGTTTAATAAATAGTGTAGAACTGAAAATAAAATAAAATTTGGTTAAACGATTTTCAGTTATGATTAACATTTTTAAATATGCAATGTATCCTTTACTAAAGTATTAATCTAAAGTATCTAAGAAATATTTTGATAGCTTTATTTTAATAATGTAAACGTTATTGCAATGAATATTGTTAATAATAAACATATTAGAATGTAATCAGTTCAAACTGGAGGTTGCTGACGAGAGTTAATTATATCTTTGAAATTCTTTAAATAACGGTTGATACCAGGAAGGTAATAAAAGGTTTAAAGTTATGTCCTGCAAAGTCAGTTTATGGTTTTTGATTGGATTAAAAAAAATCAATTATACGAGTTTTAGCATTTTTCGCGTTTTGTGGCGATTTTTCCACATTAGTAAAAGAACTTCGAGTGCAATATTGTATGTTCTTCTGCTTTCAGTAAAGTTTATTGATATAGTATATTTTGTAATGTTTCAGTAAAGTTCATTTGGAATTCGCATAGCGAACGATATACGAATTTGTTTATGTGATTTTTAACGTTTTTAACACTTTCCAACCTAGTTGAAAAGTGTTTATGACTTCCGTTTGTCTGGCCGTATGGCCGTATGGCCGTTTGGCCGTCTGCCGTCTGCCGTATGGCCGTGTGACCGTGCTCTAACTCTTGTAAATATGCTTGGATTGCTCTGCAATTTTTATATGTTATTGTCGCTATCTGTAGCATGTTCCCTATTTCAACGGAAGTGCGTAATGCTTATAGTTTTCTTACAGAGACACTCAAAATAATTCCGTTACATTGCGGTCTATGGGGAAAAACCATTTGCGGTTTATTTAAATAATATTTCACTATTTTAAACGCATTGAAATTTATATATATCACTAAGGTGCATTACAAGAAGCTTAATATGGAATAGGGTGTGCATAGCACTCATAGTTACTTTACAGGGACAGTCAAAAGAATTCCGTTACATTACGTCTATGGAGAAAATCGTCTGCGGTATATTTAAATAATGTTTCACTATTTTAAACGCATTGAAATTTATATATATCACTAAGGTGCATTACAAGAGGCTTACTACAGAATATTGTGTGTATAGCAGTCATCGTTCATGTACAGGGACACGCAAAAGAATTCTCTACTGTCTGTTAACAATAATTCCTGGAAGTTACTGAACGCGATTTTAAATTTAACTCGCTTTTTGACTATTACGCGGTGTGTATAAATTCTGTAGATCCTATACAGGGCAGCACAAAAGTTCGCGAACACATTTCCGTTTATTAAACTCCAGAAGGAGAATTTTAAACTGTGCTACGCATTTCCTAAGTGAACTAAAATTTAGCATGCTATGTAGTATATATACAAATCTATAGATCACATACAGGGCTAAATAAAAGTATTCGGATATTTCTCCGAATATTGTATATGTTGGAAATTCTTGAAATTATGTTTTTAAATATGTTATGCGTTTTCCAAATTGTTTACTTAGATGTTATCTTTCAGCTTATTAAACGGTATGATTTGTAAAATTATTTTGGAAGCGTTGGAAAGTGTTACATAATATATGCTTGAAGCATGATTTTTCGTTCTTGTTTGCGTTTGTTGGCGATTTTTCTCACATTCGTAAAATGAATCTGGTTTCAATCTTTTAGCTCAATATATCAAATTTGCCTCCTAGCCCTATATCCGTTTGAACAATATTCTTAACAGAAAAAAAAAAACTGGAAGGTTCGTTTATTTCAGATGGAAACTCTCATAGCTCACACCAGTTTTTGCATCCACAGGCAATGGAACCTTGGATACCTTATTCGTCTAATCCGAATTTTGTTTCGGAAAAACTGACTGAATCTTCGCCAGCTCGATAGGTGTAAGGTGCAAAAAAAAAAGTTAACTTCATTATCTCTTAGCAATATGCATGACTTTGTAATGTAATTATTGCTTTTGTGTAAGACTGTTTTAAAATTGTTTTCTGTAAAACAGCTTTAAACAGCAGGTCTGAACTGTAGGATATAGGACAAAGGGAGAAATGTCATGAATCCGAAAGTTTCTGTGAGAAGTAAGAATAAGGCGTAAACCAAGCTCAGGAAAGCATTTGACATGCTACATTTATATATATAGATTAATTTCATATTTCATCTTATGAAATTAGGAAAGACTACAACAAAAAATAATTATGTTTCGTTTTAAACTTTGTATGTTGGAGTAAAGACTTTTCTTAAAGGGCTCATCAGTTTCCTACTTTCAAATTATCCACATTCTTTCATTTATACATTTTAATTTATACAATTCTGCATCGAACAAAATAGACTGTATAAAAATATTAAAATTAGAATCAGGTCATTTTTAAATTAATATGTGCACTGTAATAATGACTTCAATTTGTTTTTAAGTTTTTCATTCGTGTTTCAGAAAACTTTTATTTTGCTAGTTGCGCACATTAAAAAAAGTAGTTTGCAGACCGATAATTTATTTTACACAGATATGTTTAAAAATAAAATAAGTTGAAACTGGTGTGAAACAATAAGAACTAAAATATCTTCTTAAAACACATTTTTTCCCCTTCCTTATAACCCTTCTATTTTGTATTCTGTTGTTCTGATTTTACTCTTCTGTGATTGGCTGTTGTCTTCTGTTTTCCTATTGGCTGTTGACTTCTACTTTCCTATTGGCTGTTGCTTCAGTTTGTTTCCTCTCCCTTATCTATCATTTCAGTCTTGCTGCTACTTTCATAGTAGAAGCACGTATTTTTGCGCCTGACGAAAAAAAGACTCAGATCTTTCGAAAGGCCTAGCGCATTTTAAAGTTTTTGATGGTGTTTTAAGAAGATATTTTAGTTCTTATGTTTAAAAATATCATAGTTACAATCTTCACCTACTGTTTTGTCAAATAAAAGACACAAATTACATTCATTGCGATTAGAATGTGTTTTTAACAAGTTATGCCTTAAAGAGCACATTTAAGTGGGGATAATAAAAAAAATATCGCTTAAGTTTTTTTTTTTTTTTTTTTTTTTTTTTTTTTTTTATATTGTATGTATGATTATTTTATAGATATTTGTGCAAAATAAATTAACCTTCTACAAACGATTTTTTACAGAGACTGTAAGTAACAAAAGTTCTATATTTAGAAATGCGGATGCAATCTTTAGAAATCAGTTAGTCTGCGTTAAAGTAGGCATAGATATTTCAATCTGACACATTTATAATTTGAATATTTACAAACGGTTAGTTTTGATACATTCAAAAATGTATAAATGATTTTAAAAAAATGAAGGTTTAAATCTGATGAGTCCTTTTAAACGATAAAAATGTCCATTATTTTCAGTTTCCCTTTTCAATATTTTTGGTTTGAAATGAAATAAAATTAGGTGGACGAGAAAACATTGCCCGGGATTTGTTTAACCACTTTAATACTTCAGTTAGATTTCTGCATTAAAAGTATTTTTAAGGCGCTGGTGAAAATTTATTATTCATGTTAATTGCAATATGATGATGACACCCAGCTCATCTCAAGTAATTAGTAGCGCTATTTGATATCGAATATTATTTGTAAAATAATTAGTAGATAATTTTACTTTTTATTTTGTAATAATGTAAATTTTGAGTTATTTTTTAAATTTTGATGTAAAAATCACATTTAATAAAAGGAGTACAATAAAGAGAATCTGATGCTAAAACAAAAAGTCATATAAGTAACAGTTTTAATATTAAGAATGAAATGACAGTGTTTTAATGTGGAGAAAAATTACCAAAACGTAAATACATATTTATAAAGGATTACATTAAAATGTTAAAGAATACACATTCCTTTTGTTGCAGGTTTGGAGCAATTTAAGTATTTTTTCGGATTATTTATATTTTAAACGATCAGATGCATTTTATCGCTCCTGATTTATATTTTTTTGAAAAAAGAGGTTTATATATATAAAAAAAGTAATATATATATTTTTTTTAATCTCCAATAGAAATGACTAAATTTAACAAAGTCCAAATATGTATTTACAACATATATTGTACTGTCCTCTAAAAAACCCAGTGTGAAATGTTTCCTAAAAAAAACCCACCCTAGTATTTTATCAAATATTTCACTAATGTTATTTTTTTGGTTTTGCCCTGTTTCTATACACCAATTGCAACAGTAAAAACATTTGATAATGCCTAAGGAGTGTTTTTTTAGTTTTAAGAGAATTTAATCTAATAATGCAGAATTTTGGCAAAACAGGAGCTTCATTTTCACATATTTGCTTGTTATAATACGTTATGTTAGATTGATGTACATCAATTTTGAAATGTTTTTATGTTAAACCATTAAAATTCGAATAAAATGTTATATTTCCAGCTGATTATGTCATGTAGGGTTCGGCTGCCAACCGTTGAAAATGGAGCTAAAAAAAAAAAAACATGCTGGAATTAAAAAAATAAAACCCCAAAAAAAATTGAAATAAATAAATGATAAAATATACAGATTTTCTTAAAAAGACATTTATTTTTAAGGAATATAATTAAATTATGCAAATTTAATGCATATTAAAGGCACTTCTAAGGATTTTTTTTTTTTTAGTATGTCATAAAAAATCCATGTTTGCAAAAATAAAACCCATCAATCTGTCTTACACACAGATACCTTCACTTGTATTTTACACATTATTTTGATGTTTTCAAACTGTTATTTATTTTATTCCCTCTTTTAATTTGTAAATGAAAAATATTTTACTTAAGGCAGGAATAACTACCCGTAAGGCATTGTGACGTCACGGCGACGTCACTGTGAAGTCACACTGTGACTTTGTGACCGTCGTCGTGACGTCGATGTGAAGTCATTGTGACGTAAATGCGAGGTCGTTATGGCCGTTTTCAAGGCTTTCTGTGACCTCACAATGTGACTACTTTGTGAAGTCACCGTGCGACTTAAATGTGAAAAATGTGACGAATCTGCATCGGATAGGGTGACCAGATTTTACCCGAATCCTATACGGATTGTTCGGATCAAAATTTTTTTATGGTTCAAATTTGTGACGTTTGTGACGACACTGCAATGGGTCGGGTGACCAGATTTTACCCGAATCCAATCCAGAAACTTCGGATCGATCTTTTTGGATTTGTTTGGTTACAGAATAGATTTGGATTAGTTGTCGTGTGACCTGATTTTCGTGAACCCGATCTGACCCGAGTCGGGTATAATGTTTTTACTGTAAGTCTTGTTTGGAATAGAATCTTGCATACGACCGAGTAACGAGATTTTATCAGAAATTGTGTTACGATACAATTTCTGATGTCGGCTCGGATCTAGAGTCATACACGAATCCGGTTATATACTTCTTGAACATGATTGAATGTCAACTTGAACATGAATTATTGTTGACTGAAACTATATTTTGATTCAACCCGTATTCTTACCCTAACCCAGCAACAACAACAGCAAAAAATCTGTAAGCCCACAACCCGACCGAACCTGATAAATGATTTCGCATGGATTCGGATAACAAGATTTCACCAAATACGGATAAGATCGACGATAAGGATTGGATCGGCAATCATTTTTATTGATGCAACTCGTATTCAAATTAAAACTTTGCATCTGATTGAGAAACCGGTTAACACGAAACTTTCTGACACATTTATGAACAAACTTTTAAACGCATGGCACTTGCATGCCTGATTATTAAAGCTATTTGGAATGAATAGCGTTTTCCATTTTTAGATAAATGTAATACTTAAGATCAATGTCGGTCACGTTTTACCCGTTTCTGACGCTGCGCGTCGGAAATTTGGTTCAAAACACCGACTTTGATAGTGTTTTCTGAAACATCATCTGCCGTTACCAAAAAATGGATAACGCCATTCGATTATATATATATATTCTGAATAAGAACACCTGCCAATTTCATGTATTTCCGAATAAAAATGAATTCAGAAATATGCCAGAAATTAGCTATTTTGTATTTGAGAACAACTTTAAAGAAAATATAAGTACACATTTTCAAATAAGCATTCTGAAAAATTTATATTAGGAATCAATTTAAATAATAGATATACCTATTGTGCGATATTATTAAATAATAAACATTGTATCAAGCAGTAAAACAGTTTTCGTTGTAAATGAAATATAGAACTTAAGATCATAAATGCCAAAAAATATATATATATATATTTTTTTTCTTTACAAATTATTTTATTTATAGTTTTTGATAGAATACTAAATGCAGAACTTAAATATAAATTTTTACAGTAAAAACATTCGATAACACCGCTGGAAAAATTACTTAACTAAACAGTTATTGTATTGTTTCATCAATATTTATTATTTTTGTGCATCTAACATTGGCATATCTCGACAAATAAATTATTCAATGCATTAAATTGTCACTTTTTTTTTTTCAAATATACCGGAAAATTATTTCTGGAAACCTACACTAGCAACGAAATTATTAAATTGCAAATCAAATATTAATAGTTTTAAAAATTGCAATGTTTTTAATTATAATGAATAACTATGAAAATTGAACTAAGAAACGCAAAATATTAAATAAATTCCTCATTTTATATAACACTTTACATTTAGAATACATATTCTTAGTAAATACAGTTTTTCCAAACAATCTATTTTAAAAAATATAAAACATTAAAGATAAAATTTAATACAAGTGATTTTTTAAAAGAAAATTTAAACATCTTAACTTTTAAATAATTCACTATTAAATGTACTAGTACTAAACATGCACTATTAACAAAACTGCGAAGACATTAAAAGTTACCTGCTGATCTATAGATAAAGGAGTTATGAGGGAATGCTCCTTATCTGCTTCCCTTTCATTGAAAAATTAGAATGTAAATCCACTACAATAATTTTCAAATTATTCCAGCAGAAGCGATGTATTCATAGATCTGAGAAATCAAATATCACCCAGGCCTTATGAACACACCCGGCTAGACACATTGAGATGTTAAAATGGATGGTTTACTTTAAAATGGAGATTGTTCACTTTAAAACGTTAATTTACTTACACAGTATAAATCTACAAACTTCAAAGAACCCAACACACGCTAATCCTAGCTTCGAATGAGAAAAAGTCGTCTGCCTTCAATATGCGCGCGAAGTATTGTTTAAACACAACAAAATAACAGCTAGCAGATGATTCCAACTTTTACCGCAAATGATATAGGAAGAAAATAGTTTAAATAAAGACATTTCAAAACCTTTATAATTTATATGGCTGTAAAATGAACTTCTAATGATGCTATAATATTCTTTTTTTATATGAGAGAGTTTTGTATTCTTAGAAATAAGCTGTGAAAATTTACATTTTTATATATTTTTTAATCCATTGCATTTGCTTTAGTCGTCAAAAGTAAAGATATATTTTAAATAATATTTGATTTAATAGGCTTTATAAAGTAATTTCGATATAAATTTAAATTGCAATCAAATTTCCTAAGTACAAATTTTTCATTTTTTACACTCTATCGAAAAGAGCAATATATTTAATAGAGGTGACATCTTACTAAGCACTGGCCAGTTTTGGAAAAAATTGCTATAGGAATGACATATACTTTATAACATGTTTTTAATTCATTTTTGCTCGGAAATACACGAAATTGGCTCGTGTTTTGTTCAGAAACTATGTTATTGAAAAACCTTTTTCATTTTTTGTTAAAAGCAGAAGATCTTTCAGAAAAGAATGTCAAAGTCGGCGTTTTGATTTGAATATCCGACGTGACAGTGAAAAACTGGTCGTCACGTGACACGAATTGCTTATAACTCGATAAATAACTAAATTTCTATTTAAGGATTTTTACCTTTGTATTATATAGTATATTTTGTTAAATTTCATGAAAATGGTAATGAAAATGGTAATGAAAATTGTAAAAAAAATTATCTGCCTCATATATGTAGACAGATATTTATTTATTATTTTATTTTGGAAATACTCAATATATTTAAATAGTGTGTGACAATATTTTTATTAATGATTTAGGTACATGACATAATTCAAATCTATATTTTATGAGTTTTTTTTTTTTCAAATTCACTCTCCGATCACACCGTGAAGTCACAGAGTGTTGGCATTTTGGTCATAGGTTTTACGTGACTTATGTGACTTGCAGTGACGTCATTGCAACGTCACAAAAATTTTTAAAACTGTCAAAAAGTAATTTTCTTATGTTATAAGATGTTCTAAAGTTTATTTTAAGTTTTCTTTAGATCTCCAAGACGTTCACATTTTGGTCACAGTGTGACGTTACAGAGTGGTGGCATTTTGGTCACAGATGTGACGTGACGTACGTGACTCACATTGACGTCACAATGACGTCACTGTGACTGTGCATGCTATGCGGGTAATATAGATGCATAAATGCTAATTTGTACTATTTCTTTTCTAAGCATACAGATGAACTGTAAGTTTGTGCAGTTTTGTGCAAAACACAGTAAGTGGATTGCAAAATATCATTTTGTCTTTCGCATAAAAGGTAAAACTTGAAATCTGATGCATTCCCTCTTTTCTATGTAATTTAACATATACCACAGAAGAAAATCGTAATACAATTCAGGAAGGAAGTGGCAGCAATTTAATCAGCAAATCTTCTTTCAAGAACAAGAGCGTACCCATTTCTGTGTCATCGATGAATTTCATTACCTTTGCTTTATCATGTGAGAAGGTAAAGCCAGGGTTGTAATTTTGATCAGTCAAAACTCATTTTAACCAGGATTGTGGTCAAAACAGGTTTTAACCATTTAAAAGTGGTCAAATTTGCTTCAACCACTCAAAAATAATTGAAACTCTCTTAAAAAAATATTTGAAATTTTTGGATTTCATCATGCACCTGGTGAATTGCTGTGCAAACTTTTCAGCAATAAAGATAATTTTCAAAATTTGATCTGTGTTAGCCTTAATACAGAAAAAGTTGTTACGTGATAAGTAACGCATGTTGTATTAAATTTATTTTAATAAAATAAATTTTAACCTCTTTTTCCAAATCAAAATGGGTGTTAATTACTGATGATCAAAACATATTTTGATCAGGAAAGTTAAAACTGTTATTTTCCATGTTTAAACCAATACAACCCTGGGTAAAACGAGGACTAATAATATTAGGTAAAAGGCAAAATTGGGAAAATTCATTAGTGGCCAGTGGTAGCAGTTTTATAAGTGGCCACTAACTTTAAACTAGTAGCCACTTTTTTATTTAAAAGTGTTAAACAGTATACTTTTCAAAAATATTTTATTAGTATTAATCTAAAATTAAATAGCACAAATAAATGTTAATGAAAATATATTGCAACCAGCAAAAGTAGAATCCTTGATAAAATGCAAGAAAATTTTACTCTCTCCTTGTGGGAAAAGTGCATTAAGGTGGCCGCTGACAGACGTAATTAGATATTAAAGGGAATGGAAATTTATTTGGTGCCTAATATGGGCTAAAGGTTCAGATATGATAGTATGACTTGATACTTGCAGTCCCTAGGGTTACTACATGAATGGTAGGAAAAAGTGAAAGCATTAAAAATCTGCACATGCAAAAATGTTGACGAAATGTGCTCAGTAAAAAAATATTTTGTGTGGCAATGTTGGCAGATGTTCAGGAAAGTGCACAAATCCATTCCCTTTATTACCTAAGTACTCAATATTTTTTTAACATCAATCAGATAATTTTTTTTCTAGATTGACACTGATCAATTTAATAAAGCACAAACTACAGCTCGTACAAGATGTAAGGAAAGAATAAAGATGAGTGTTTCAGTTATTACACAAAAAGAAATAGATGAAGTGTTAAAATAACACGAATCTCAAAACACTTAACAGCATTGTAATCACTCTTCACTGCATAAAAGATATTCCAAAACAAGCATTGAGAATGAAAGTACTACTACTAGTGAAGATGGCAGTCAGGAAAGTAATAAATCTCTATGGAACTCAGATTTATCATATACAGATATGCATAATACAGAAGAAGCCGCAATTTTGAACACTGCAAGTGATATTACCGATAATGAAGACAATGATTATTCTGTTCTGTACAAGAAGCTGAGAAGTTACAATGTGGCCAGTAGGTGATCATTAAATAAGATAATTTAAAGTTCCATGTTATTATTACTGAATAAGTAAATGATGATCGTGGAATAAATTGCTTAATGCCGACAAAAATTAAGAGTACTCAAGTTTGAATCTAATGACCATATTATTCAAACAAAAGAAACCAAAATGTGGCTATTACTGATGCTTCTCCATTAATAAACTCTTGAAGATTTTCCAAATGCTATTTAATAATTTTCTTCTTAAATTTACTGAAGATGTATGCAAAGAAATATGAAAAGTCTGAAGCGAATTTACAAATAATTATATTTTACATTTCGCTTTTGAAATTCCTTCAATTTACAAAAATAATGAAATATTAAATATATTTTTGCAGAATTGTGGTTTAAAAATAAATAATAATGAAAAAAAAAATATTTTGCTGTCAAATAATTTTATTTCCAAGTATTTTTACATGTGGGTTTTTTTAGGTAACATGGGTTTTTTTGGGGGAAAAGGTGGGTTTTTTTCAATTTCTTGCTTAATTGGCTGTCATTTTGGAACATATTGATAGAATGAAAAATGCTCAGCATTAAAAGCTTAGTCATAACAAGCCGTGAAAATATAACTATGTTTAATTTTTTTTGTATTTTTTATTAGACTTTATATAAAGATAAATTCAAAAAGTGGGTTTTTTTTAGAGGACAGCACAATACTATTACTATTGTATATATTTGCTATACATACTATTACGTCTTTTCCACACATTGATATGATATGTTTGTTCCAAATTATAAATATTTAATATTATACACTCAAAACAAACTTATCTAAAAATAGAGATTTTTTTTTCTTCTGTGAAGTATATTTTGGAATGTCTAAAAATTTTAAGTCACGATTTATCACATTATCGGCGCAAGAGAAAAGTCTCATGTATTTTTACCATTTCTTTTGGACAACAAAATTTTTCTTCAGTAACAAAAGTAAACACAGAAGTGTTTCTCTTCCAGCTTAGAAATAAACTTTATAAAGGATTGCTTTGTGAGATTGAACTATAAATTTAAAATGAACCTTTATTTTTTTGGAGGAAAAAGTATTTCAAATTGAATTTTGATGGTAAAGCAAATTTAAGAACATAAAGAATATTTTTGTGGCTAAGAGGATCATTAAATGGGGGTAATTTCTTTTCTATTTGTTTGTTCAGCAAAAGTAGTATTTTTGTAGGCTCTATTTAACAAACTAAAGCAGAAAACTGTTATAAAAGAACTATAATTTATTTTGAAGATGATAAGACTTAAAACATAAAAAAAAAAACTTATTCATTAATGATATTTGACTAAAATAAAAATAAGTAGAATAAATGTAACAATTGCTACAGCAGAAAGATTTTAAAATGATTATTATTATTTTTTAACACTCGAATATGTTATGCTTTACATCTTAATTCATTACATATTTTCGTAAAAATATCTATTTAAAATATAATGTAAGTTTTCTGATACCATTGAATTAGTATTTTTAAATATTTGCGATATTGTTATCCATAAATGTTTAACCGAAATTGGTAGATAGATCTGTTTATGATTTGGGAAATTCATTAATGATATTAGGAAAAAGTATTTCAAATTGAATTTTGATGGTAAAGCAAATTTAAGAACATAAAGAATATTTTTGTGGCTAAGAGGATCGTTAAATGTGGGTAATTTCTTTTCTATTTGTTTGTTCAGCAAAAATAGCATTTTTGTAGGCTCTATTTAACAAACCAAAACAGAACACTGTTATAAAAGGACTATAATTTATTTTGAAGATGATAAGACTTAAAACATAAAACAAACTTATTCATTAATGAAATTTCACTAAAATAAAGTTAATTAGATTAAATGTAACAATTGCTACAACACAAAGATTTTAAAATGATGATTTTTTTCTTTAAACACTCGAACATGTTATGCTTTACATCTTAATTCATTACATATTTTCGTAAAAATATCTATTTAAAATTTAATGGAAGTTTTCTGATACTATTGAATTAATATTTTTAAATATTCGCAATATTGTTATCCATCTTTTCGACGCTTATGAGTAATAGAACTCTTCGAAATACAAGAAAAGACACAAGAATATTTTTTTTTAAACAATGGCAATACCAAATTTATTATACGGAAGTGAGGCATGGACACTCACAAAAAATTATGAAAGACAAATACAAGCCTCAAAGATGAAATTTTTGAGGAGTGTGAAGGAATGTTCAATAATAGACAAAATAAAGAATGATTACATCAGAAGAGAGTTTGAAATTATACCAATATTAAATATAATAGGAAATTATAGAAGGAAAAGGAGGGATACTGTTCGTATACCAAAAGCAGCCTTTAATTATAAGCCAAGGGGGAAAAGAGACAGAGGAAAGCCGCGAAAAAGATGGATTGAGGCAGGAACAGGCTTATAGCCTGAAACCTGCTTTTCGGATGATGCCGATGATGATTGTTATCCATAAATGTTTAACCGAAATTGGTAGATAGATCTGTTTATGATTTGGGAAAATCACAGATTTAATTAAGAAGAACGTAAAAGTGCGCAGATTTTATAGAATTATTCTCTAAAAATTATATAACATTATTTGAAATTAAGAAATGACGTGTAGAAATTTGAAATATATGCTTACTTTCCAGTATGCTCAGGATGCTTTTAAAAATATTTGTCCATTTGTTTTGCCGCGCAAAATATGTCACCATAATATTTTGTAAAAATGATAGAATTTAGCTTGAAGTAGAAAAACAAATTACAGAAAAACAACAACAACATTATAAATCAAGTAGACTGACTTTTCTGTTGCAACTAACAAGGAAGGTCTCCATATGCGCATATTCAGAAAATTTTGAAATAATTACAGAATATACTTCTAATGGGGATACATACGTTTATAAAAAAAATATGCTGCGGAACCTCGATATAACGTCCGTAAATAATTATGAAAATTTTGTGTTTTGGCTGTTTATCGCTGGGTTGGCGACACAGTGAAAAAAAAATACGCATTTACGATAAATACTCTTTTTGGAAAACGTTTTCTACTCTTTATACTGAACTAGTTTAAGTAAGTTTAATTTAAATAAATTCACTTTTATAACTAGGGTTTTGCCATATACATTTATATGCACATCTAAAGGAAATTAACAATCATATTCTACGGTTTAGAACAAAATTTAAATGGATTAAAAATGCTTCAAACAAAATTAGTGTTCGATTCTGAGCACTGTCAATTTGACTTCGATATTGTTAATGTCGGAGCCAAATAACGAAAAGTATTGTTGCCATGGAAACAACGAATTATTCAGTATCGAAATATAAAATGAGAGAGTTCTTAATTGCGCAGTTACTTTTAAAATACACTTATAACTTATCCAGACGGTTAAACGTGTAAAATTAAATAATTTCAACAATACGCACCTTGTATACCTATTATATAATCTTATAGAAAAATAATAATAAAGTTTCAATTCATAAAGTACTACGCATTTAAACACTGATTTAACTAGTAATTTCCAAATGCGTTAAAATCGCTTGCAAGGAATTTCGATAGATTGAATCGATCAAGGAATCGATTGGCAAGGAAAAGGTTTTGCTCACCAAATCGCGTCCTTTTAAGCCAAATACTCGAAAGTATTTAATTTTTTTACAGATTTTCTACTGGGATTATGCAGATAAATTTGACTGAATCTTTATTACGTACATAAGTAGCTTCAATATCATTTTTTTTCAAAATATTCTGCGTATGCCCCTTTAAGGAGACCTTCTTTGTAAGTAGTATAGCATAGTCAGTAGTCACAGTCACTGTATATGGTATAAATAAATTTCTTAGGTATGATATATATTTTATGTACTACAAAATATTTTATGATTTTTCAATGATGCATTGTTCTACGAATATGTTGGAATTTTATGTAAATTATTGCGCTTCATTATTTGAACCATGAAATATTTTTTATATTTATATCAGATTTTGCGAAACAAGTTAAAATATAAAGATTGTAACATGAGTGTACAATTATAATATTCCATATGTGAACAGACTGAGTTTAATATAATATTATTTTTAATATTATTTTCTTCTTAAGTATTCCTTCTTGTACAGAATCGATTGAATATATTTTAGAAATTTTAGAATCTATATAATAATTTTTATACAGTTTAGAAATATCAGTGTATATAGATTATTTTTTTAAATTTTAATTCATTTGAAATAAATTAATAATTACCAGTGTATCCTGCACATCCCCCCATAATTTAAAAATATTTTTTTAGTATACAAACCGCGTACACTGCATATAGATTATAAAAACGTAGAACTAGTAAATTCAGTTTAATTTGTTAGTTAAAAGTACTGACTGTTTTAAACGGGAATATTGCCAATTCTAATAAGCAAATTATCAAAAATTTTAATTATATATATAGGTAGCACGTAGGAAAATATAAAAAAGTACTCTGCTCAAAACAATAAAATGTTATTTTGGTTTCGGATGAATGCTGCTGATACATTAAGAGCTCTGGTGGCTGATACATTATCCACAGACGTCTTGAGATATATGTAAGAAATGAACTGACTCGTAGATGAAAGAAAATTATGTATTTTATTTCGATTATGAGAAAATCAAAATTTTATAATTTACACATCTCAGGTAAACAATACTTAACAGATATTAAACTTCTAAAAGGAGAATGGCTATCCTGGATGATCAAAAACGTCGAACACATGTGAGGCATGAAACTTATCACGATATAAACGAGGAATTAGGTCATTTTGCCTTGTTCGTCCATAAGAGTTCTCTTCAGATGTGAAATCGTTTGCAGGAATAATAAATGATAGCAACCCGTCTACCGAAAATCTACCAATTTTGAAATTTCGGTTTACATTCGCAGAATATTCTAACCAAACTATTCGTACGATCTCTTTATCGTCAAAGAAATTGTCCACTAGCCCAGCATAAAGTGATGAGCATTTATCTTCAATGAAAATATTTCCAATTTGTTCCGGATCAAAGTACAACAAAATTTGCAACAATCTCCTTTCAGTATCGGTGAGTTAACCTATATAAATTCTACTTATGTGTTTGACGGTGCAACCAATTATTTAATTACTAATCTAAATTATCATTCCATCTCCTTCAAATTTGAAACTTTCTTCCGCAAATGCAAAAGTGTTTTAAGTCCCGCTCTCCTTCCGAATGAAAATTAGTATATTGCCACACTGTAAAAAATTGCTGCAGTAAAATTACTGCATCAGTGATTCCAGACAATGTCCATAAGAAAACTGGTTTTGTCCCTAGATAAACGAGCTTTGTTCTTACATAAACGGCATTTGCACATAAAAACATGAAATTTACGGAAATTGACCGCTTACCTTGAAAAAGGGGCATTTCCCGTAAAATTACAGAAGCAATTCACGGAGAATGCTTGTGAATTTGCATTTTTTTTTTTTTTACATTGCAGGATGGTCGTGTCTATTTAAATTCACATGCCCACCTGCGCTGATAAAATATTCTGGAGGACATGCCAATTTCACGGCGACGTGCTGTTAAAAAACAAATAGTACATGTGTCGATTAATGATCGATAAAACTACATTATTTTGTAACGAACTTCAACTACAACTACTTTCTCGGAAATGTGGTTAGCTACAACTCACGGAGAATGCTTGTGAATTTGCACTTTTTTTTTTTTTTTTTTTACATTGCAGGATGGTCGTGTCTATTTAAATTCACATGCCCACCTGCGCTGACAAAATATTCTGGAGGACATGCCAATATCACGGCGACGTGCAGTTAAAAAACAAATAGTACATGTGTCGAATAATGATCGATAAAACTACATTATCGGAAATGTGGTTAGCTACAACTTCAACTACTGATTCTAAAAAGCGGTGACGACAATTTCTTCTTGAAAAGTATTCGCCACTTCGTTATTTCAGATTTTGTCAAAGGGTTCAATCTACACTTGACATTGAGGACACGTTTTAAGTATAATGCAATGACACTTCTTTATATCGTGTTTGCTGGGATACAAGAAACAATCAACTAGCTGCGCTAAAACTTCAATAAAAAATTAAGAAAGATAACATACAAGAAAATGCTTTGTGTTAGTCTCTAAAATGTCACTTTGATCACGTATTACTCATTGTATGGTAAGCATAGGAATTCAAAATTTATTTTTTCTGTCATACTGTCAAAAAATAATAATTCTGTAAATAAAACAATTCCAAAGAAGAAATATGGCACTAATATATAGAGATCTAACAAGTAAACTAGTCGTTGGGGGCCACCGTAATACTTACCCATAATGGATATGCATAATATAAAATATGAAAATAAAACATGTGTAAAATACTTATAAAATGCGTTGCAATTCGAAAAAAATCGAGGCTTGATGACGTCATAAACTTTGAATGCTCTATTATTGAATTGCGTAAAAGAAACATCCTTATGACTCCAAAATTGATAATCATATTAAATAGCGGTTTGCAGCATCCGATTAAGAGTCTCATTTCTAATTAAAATATATCTTTGAATTGAAATTTGAATGAATTACAGGGTCATGAAAAATCGAAGAGTGTGGTGAATATCATTACAAATATCTCGGCAACTCATTATCCGATAAACATCATTCTTTATGCAATTTTTTTTTTAATATATATATATATATATATTCACTCTTTAAAATATACAATTTCGAAAATTTTATATACCTTTTATCAGAACGATCAGAATATTTCGAGGGTCCAAAAAAAAATAGTTCCGGATAATCGAGTTTACTTAAATTCGATAAGCTTCTTCCCATTATTACATATTAAGTACATACCAAATTTCAAGTCTCTATATCAATTTGTTCGGGAGATGGAGCGTTTACTGACACACACACAGACGGCACTTTTTTTTTCTAAAAATTTGTTTTTTGAAATCTTTAGTGTCTGAAACTTGTAAATCCGTCAAACAATGTTTTTCCATTTTCAAAACGATTACAAGAATTACCCTATACTACGTATTATGGGTAAGTAAAGGTATACAATTTTTTTCTAACAAGATAAATAATTTATTTAATTTGACTTGATTTTTGAGATTTGGATTTACCAGCAAGTGTCAATGGAAATATCCATGATCTCATATGATACATTGCTACACATGGCAGCTGAGATGCTGATATCTGTAAAATTGTTTTTGCATCAAATAAGCAGGTTACTATCCTATTATTAGGCAACTGGAAGAATGACACGTTTTGTTTTTCTGAACTAGCGTCACTTTTCACAACAGACTACTGATTTATTACTTACCCGTCATACGTAGTATAGGGTAAGTCTTGCAATCGTTTTAAACATCGAAAAAAAATGACGGATTTACACGTTTCAGACACTGGAGATTCCGAAAACCATGTTTTTAGAAAAACAAAATTGCCGTCCGTCTGTCTGTGTGTGTGTCTGTAAGCACTCTACCTCCCGAACAAATTGAGATAGAGACTTGAAATTTGGTTAGTACTTAGTATGTGATAATGCGAAGAAGGTTATTGAATTTCAGTAACCTCGATTAACCGGAACAATTTTTTTCGGACCCTTGAATTATTCATTCTAATAAAATATATATAAAAAATTTCGAAATTATTTATTTTAAGGAGTGAATAGAAAAGACAATAAAAAAATATAAATTTTTCATAAATAATGAAGTCGATTGAATAATTAGTTGCCGAGATATTTGGAATCCTGTTTTCCACACTCTTCAATTTTTCGTGACCCTGTATTTCATTCAAATCCCAATTCAAAGATATATTTTACTTGGAATTGAGACGCTATTCAGTAATAGAGCATTTAAAGTATATGACGTCATCAAGCCACGATTTTATTCGAATTGCAATGCATTTTATAAATAGTTTACATATGTTTTATTTTCATATTTTATATTATGAATATCCATGATGGGTAAGTATTAAAGTTGGCTCCCAACGACTAGTTTTATCTGGCTACTCGCTACATTGTACTTTTGTAAGTGTAGCACGCTTTACTACAAACTACTGAAAAAAAGTCACGACTACAAAATTTTCGCTACTTGTGTCACGCTACTTCTGACCACTGGTATCGAGCATAAAAATTTACACCGAGGAGTTGATTTCAGACAGTTTGACATAAAACTGGGGTAATAGGGGATCTGATTCCTAAAACAAATCGTCAAAAAATGGAAAAAGGACAAGCAACAATATCACTTGTCATGTTAAGAGATTACGCCACTATCTGAAGAAATTTCTGTCTTTTGACTGAAAAATTTTATAATATTTTGAGCTTAGTGTCGGAAAATTATCGTGTTTCAAGAGAAAAAGGAAACACGTAAAAATTCTGTTTTCTGATACGAAAAATTACACTGTTAAAAATTTGCAGTAAACTGTCCAGTCATTTGACCGTTTTTATAAAAAATGCTTACATAGCTGTTATTTAACTCTATTCTGAGCATAATATGGGCAATAATATGGTCAGAATGGAATTAAATTACGGTTATGTAACCGTTTTTTATAAAAACAGTCAAATGACTGGACAGTTTGCTGCAAATTTTTAACAGTGTACTAGGAAGCATAGTTGTTTGAACATCCGTGTGATTCGACGAAAATGCAGCTTTAGATTGTAGGATTTCAGGTAATGTTTATGTTAGATTGTGAAATTATCTGTTTATTTTTTATTTATTTATTTTTTTTTTGGGGGGGGGGGGGAGTGAGCAGATCAAAACGGAAAGATTCAAGTTTTAATGAAATATGATTAACGGAAAATTTGTTCAATTGACGTATTTTGGTGAGAGTATGTACATAGGAGATATCTATAATATAGATCTATATCTATAGATATATCTTAGATATATAATTTTCTTTAATATATATATTTATCTTAATATATATATTAAAGTTCTATTAATCTTAATATATATATTAAAGATAAATTAATCTTAATATATATATATTAAAGATATATTAATCTTAATATATATATTACAGATATATTAATCTTAATATACATATTAAAGGTATATATTAATAATATTTCATATTATATTTTACTTTTCTTTTTTTTTCTTCATTTTGGAAAATCTTTTGCAAATTTTATGTTATATTAATTCATTAAAGTAAAAAATATAATTGAATCTGAAAGAAATTTCCATTTCCAAATTAAATTAAACTTGTAACACTCATACTAAATGTCAAATACTTTAATTAGAAGTTTTATCATGCCACTTAAATTACAGAGTGTATCATTAAATTTAATTTGGAAAACGTTTCATAAAATTTTACTGTAGGAAGCTTGATATAAATGAAACTTTTGCGATTTAGTAAAAGTTCAATAAACTTTATCGTATAATGAATATTCTTCATTATTAGGATTTCAAAATTACTGAAATATTTTCATTTATTTGTAAGTCATTTAAATTAGAATTAATCGATATACTTCTGCTTAATAGTAAATTACTCTTATCTTGAGTTTAGTTTCAGTAATGTTAAATATAAGTTTGCATTCCTAATTTACTTCTCACCTATGTAGTAGTATCTTTTAAAATACTGACAGTGTTACAGTTGCAATAATTTATTCTCCAATCAGTAACGATATTTTCGACAATAAACGATTTAAACTATTTTTATTTCTTGTAAAATGCGTAACATAAAATTTGCGAATTACATACATTGAGATTTTAATAATCCTGCATGTAATATATTTTGAGACATGTTCCTAAAAAAAGTGTATAATTATTCGGTATAAAAAATTTAAATTGTAACGCTTTAGTACAAATTACGTTACATAGACGCCATAATTAATACTATAGTCGTAAGCCGGTCTGAAGGATGGCCCAGGACGCTAGTAAACACCTTTTATATGTATGAGTGTGAGTGCGTGTATGTTTTAACTTGAATTCTATACTTTCAGGTGTCATAAACATCTTTTATTGTTTCTTTTCCCTTAATTAAGATGGTGAAAATTTGATTGGAAAATTGATGTTATAATGATGTACTCACTCATTATAAAAAAACGCCTTTGTGAAGTTCTTTTCTAACAGTAGCGTGTTGACGATTCATTACAATTAATTCGTAATAGAGACTCTCGACATAACACCTCATTTTTTATTTCAGATTGTCATTGGTCAGGTCCGTTCTAGGACAAAAATATAATCATTCTACATCATTAAATGAACAACCTTGGAAGTAAATAAACCACATTTTTTATTTAACTCTATCTACGAACATCCTACTTGTTCATAAATAGTAAAAACACTTTAACAAAGAATGCCCCGGTAGTTACGCTTTTTCTACTTGCTTGTAAAAGCATAAAGAATGTTTTATTTGCAAATATAGCTTGCACGACTCAGAGACCATATAAACATTTTAATTTTGTAATTTGTTTTAACAACTATTTCAGCATAAATGACTTTCATATGATCTAAAACATGATTTGAAATATTTTTTCAACATACCTGTTTTGTCGTATTCTCGTAGTTCAGTGGTTTCTTAATTATTTTTGATTTTGACAACACTAATCTTAACTTAATAATAGGCACTTACTCATTTACATTATTTACAGATAAAAGTCTAACATATTTTTACAGCCATTTTCATCAGCACATTCTTACGCAACAACGCTCAAAGCCCAGGTGGAAATGCAACCTCGTATAAACAAAAGCCATCGTCATTCATTTATTGCTTTTTTGGCATTAAGAACGTTTCAAATCTCTATAATACCCTTAAAACTGAAAATTACCCATTGAATGATAATAAACAGAAAACTCTGCAAATTAATTTGAAAGCTCATTAGCCTTTTGAAAGGGGCCCTTCAAAGAATACATGTTAAAGTATGAAAGATGCGGCTCGAGCCTGCCTGTAAAGATTAATCAGAGGTAAAATAGTACAATCAATGGGTTGGATGATGCTGAATTACTTTTTGCCCTTAAAACTTTATTGGTGTTATACTATTTTAATATAAGTTTACAGACAAACTACAGAATTAATTCTTAAGATATTTAGCTTAAATTTATTTATGGAGATAGCAAGTTATCTCAGATTTTCTCTCAAATCATTTCAACACAAAATTCACGAACTATTTCTATAGGTTTTATTGTTCGAGTCTTTTGTCTGAAGATTTGTAAATATTTATCAAGCTTTTCAAATGTAAAGAGAATACTAAATAATACAAATTATAGTTTTATGAACGAACTACAAAAATAACTTAATAATTACATGACACAAAATGTTAATTACAATTTTAAAAAATACAACAAAATCAACGAAAACATATCCATACAAGCGTTATTATTCTGTGTTTAATTTTACAAAAGATTAGATATAATTTAAAAAATATATTCCATATATTAATGGTTCTTTTTAACATAGAAATATGTCTCACTAATAAGACAAATTTTAATTA
Source organism: Maratus michaelseni (assembly GCA_963931845.1). NCBI lineage: Eukaryota > Metazoa > Arthropoda > Arachnida > Araneae > Salticidae > Maratus > Maratus michaelseni. Next base: position 276,238,292 of record OZ007596.1, read on the forward strand.
CAAAAATGCTGAGCTAAATCAGACTCGTTTGTTAGGATTTTCAAAACAAGCCGAAAAATAAAAGAAATGTCTTCTTCCAATTTTTGCTTTCTTTTCCATCAGTATGGAAAAGTCTGTCGTTGTAATTAATAATTTAATTAATTAAAATACCATTTTCTACGTATATTTTTTATTTTAAGATTTACAATGAATTTCTAATTAGTGCGTGTACATTGTTTTATATCAAGATTCAAACATTTAAAGTTTTGATTATTATTCATATTTCTTAACTCGATATTTTTTATGTTTTTTTAATGAAATTTAAAATGTATTTTTAAAGAAAATTTTCTAATAAATTGTATGTTAGTATAACAAAAGCCTTTAATATATCAATCGCAACAATTAACAATTTTATATAAAGCAAAATACTTAATGTTCGACGGAAAATATTGTTCATTTCATCTTTCAAGGATGTGGGGATGTGGTTTTGTCAATCATGGTGATGAAAGAATATGCTTCTTAAATTTAGTTTCGGTTTATGAATATCATTACGTTAGCATACTGACGTATAGTATAACTTATTATTAAAATGAAGAAATTATGTAAGAATTAGAAATTTTTTATTCACATAAGCTGGAAAACTATAAAATGGAAATATATTACAAATGCAATATCTCGAACACAGGTAAAACATCTTCTCTGATTGCATTAAACTTTTTATATTTTTTATTAATAGTAAGAATCAGTATGCAAATATGTAACGAAAACAGTATATTAAAGTTGCTTAAATTTGCTCTGTTACATTAGTTAGATTCTCTACGTATATTAGCCGTAACATCTCTTAACATCTCGAGATTTATAAGATTTAATCCCATTTTAAACAAAAGTCAAAAAAGCAGTTTTATGTAGATTAAGTGCCAAAAATACCTTGATTACTAAATATGCTTTTCACTTTTCACTTTGAGATATTGAGATATATTAAACAAAATAAACTAATACATAACAATACAAATTACCTAAAAACAATTTTTTTTTCAAATAATTTAGTTAAACATGGTAAAAAAATAGAATGTTAGTTGAAAACAAAACATTTCTTCATCATTATCATTCGTATTTCATTGTTTTATAAAATATTAATATATAAATCAACATCATAAATTGAATATTAGTAAAGTTTTCTTAAGAAGCAAATCTGCAATGCAATATATTTTATTTTAATTATAGTGCTTTATTTCAATAAAAAAATTAAACCCATTTAAAGGACCTAATCATAAAGCAAAGTATACCATTTAGTGATTTGATTTGTTCCCGTTATAAAGATTGCAAAGTCCTGCTTATTAGAATTTGGAGAGAAAGAAATGTACAGGATTCCATGTTAGATTAGTCCAGATTAGCTGAGACTGTTTTCAGGGAAAAACAAAATAGTCATAGGTTGTTAGTCAGGTCGCACACAGAGGAAACAAGTGCCAAACCTATGATTTAGAAGACGAATTCTGACATCCAAACCTGATACTTCATTGTTTCAACCTGTTTCATTCCAGTTATTTCTCCTAAGACAAGGGTTGTGTCCTTTGTGTCAACTCGGAGTGCAGCCTATCTTAGAATGACAGTCTGATTGCAGAGCACTTGCTTGATTAAATTAAACGGCAAAATATGGAACCTTTGCAGTAAAAAATGAAAAGGTATACAAAAATCGAGACAATTGAGAAAAGCGTATTTAATATTGCAATATAAGTTTGTATTTTTCATATAAATATAGTTTAATGTAGGTAAATTTTGTGTTTTAAGTAAATTACGTGGAAAATTGGTGATTCGGTAATCTGGTACCTCATTTTCAAAAATTATAATCATGATTTTGTGGTATGGTATGAATCTTTAAAAAATATTTACAAGTACATAAGCATCTGTACTGTGCATTAAATATATCCCTGTTATTTAAGTATCACATTTTTATGAACGGAAAAAAAATATGTAATCTGTCAAAAACTGTGCAAAATTACCACCTTCCTATGTTTCAATATATTTCTAGTTGCCTGAAACCACAGGAAAATTGAGAGAGGAAAATATGAATAAACATTGTACTGTTAAAACCACATTTTAATTAGTATTGTCTGTTCTTCTTCTGCCTTTTTGAAAAGTACCCAGAAAAAAGTAATAGTCGTGCAGCGCATAAAATTGCCCCGATTAGAAAAAAGTGCGTATTTTCGTGCCGCTGTATTTTATTTATAAATTATTTATAAATATTTTTAACGTAGTCTTTTTATTTTTGCTGAATATTGCAAATACATTTGTTTGGAAACGTGTGGATAATTACAGGAAAATTTACATTGACATTTTTACGAAGGTAATAGCACCACTAGGGTTCGTTGTGGTAAGTTGGCCACTGCGGTAAATGGGTCATCTCCCTCAAACTAAAACATGTACAGAATATTTCACACTTTATTGCATTGATCATGTTACATTTCGTCACACTGATGCATTTTGCATATATTTGAACTTTGTTTCATTTATTTTTCATATCATAGAACTAATGTAAAATAGCTTTCCAGAACAGTTTCTTTAAAGAGTTTAAGCTACATTTTCGCAAGAGGTGTTTTCAGGCTAGTCTTCATTACCTTTTAATTTTATTAAACTGTTGTGATAGGTTTAACCTAAAATGCATAATGTAATTTGAATTTATACAAAAATTTTTAGACAGAAGTGTTAAAGAGGAGTAGTCCCACTTACTCCATAATTTTAGCCGACTAAGGGTAAGTGGGGCCCCTTATTATGGAGTAAATGGGATTATGGTGTCCCACTTACTCCACTAAGTAAATTTAAATAAATTTCTGCAATAGGGCACTTTATAGTACATTTTGCCTTAAATTACTATAGTACTTATGGTTATGTTTAGTTTTTCAAATTGAATATACAGGATATGTCACCATGACATGTACATCTCTATGTGCAAACACAATTCCACCAAAGAGATCTAAATCATCTTCAGGTGTTCAAATCATTACGAATGAAGAATACATGCAACAATTAAGAGAAAAAAGTGATGGAAATATAAAGAATAAAGAAAAAACTCAAATTTAAAATAATAAAATGAATATGTAGAAGAATCTGACGACATTGACGATTTTGAAGAGAAAAGCAACTCTGATAAACAGATTTCTATGGATGAATTAAAGAACAATTATAAAGACCTACAGGAATTAATAGTTCAGTTGAAAAACTTCTAAAGCTAGTGACCATGTATTTGAGAAACTTGCATAAGAAAAAAAAGTGTTATATAGCTCTAATTTTAGAAGTTGATGATGCAAATAAAAAAAATAACTACTAAATTTGCAAGAAAGAATATAAATCGCGATAATTTTTAATCGCCGGATGCAGGTATGATCTTGGAATTATTACCGAAGATGAAGGAAGTAATAATGATCCTCCCTCAGCCAACTTTAAATAGACGCTACCATTTAGTGTTTCCAATTTCTTTTTCATCTTACAGTGTTTGCTAATGTGCCACAATTAATTTTAATTAATTATGCCATGTTTCTTCAGAACTGTTTTATACGTTATAGTAAAACATATACCTTTTAGGTTTCAAACAATTTTATAGACATACTTGTTTTGTTTTCCATTCTATAATTACTTTTACACAAATTTAAGAATTTTAAGCCCATAGTTTATTTCGCTTTTGTTTTCAATGAAGTAAAGAATAGTAGAAACAATCATTCTTTATTTGTATTATGTTATAATCTTTAGGCACTTTTTGAGAAGAATCTCAATGTAATATTAAAAATTCAGTGTTACGTATATTTTTACGTAGTGTATGTACTTTACATAGATTATTTATTTTTTTAATATCTGCGTTTCTTAATCAGTACCGAAATATTTCTCTTCAAAAATATAATTCAATTCTTAGCCGAACCATTGTTATTTAGATACGATAACATCAAATTAACTTCTAAAAATACCGAGTAAATTTCTGTTATATCATTTTATGTGATTTTACTTCATTAATATCTCACTGTGAAATAGTTTTGTTTTTACTATTCACTTGATGTTAGCTTCATAACATAAATTTGATAACAGTTCATGATGCAACTACTAAAGATTTAATTTTTTTTTCATAATAAAAGTTTGCAAAATACTGTTGGGAAATTGTAAAAGCAAATTAGATTTAAATATAATAGTAATAATGTTTTTTATAAATTAGATACACATTAAAACTATCAAAAAGATTGTTCTAGGTTTTCTTTCATATACAGTACGAATAATTCATCGGCAAGTCTAAATTAAAACTAGTCGGATGTGCCAATCCCAAAACTTTCTGCTATCTCAAACAGTTTTCGCATACACTAAAAAGAATCAGCACCAATTTATATCAAGGTCTAACTGAATGTAAAGTTTTATTAAATTCCGTGCATTAGTTCTTGAGATATGACTATTGCAAAAATTGTGTAAATCCTTCAGAATGCAGCATAGCAGCGCCACCTGTTGGAAGATTTAGACCAAAACCTAATCAACAACAAATTATGTTAATGTCTAACTGAATCTGAAGTTGGATTAAAATTCGTGCATTAGTTCTTGAGATATAGTATTCGTGATAATAATGAAAAAAGTAGCATAGCAGCGCCACCTGTTAGGCATTTTACACAAACACGTAAGCAGCATCTATTTATGTCAATGTCTAACAGAATCCGAAGTTTGATGAAATTCCGAGCATTAGTTCTTGAGATATAGCTATCGTAAAAATCGAGAAAATGTGGTATAACAACGCCACCTGTTGGGATATCTACACCAAACGTTAATCAGCGTCTATTTATATCAAGGTCTAAATGAAACTGATGTTTGATGAGAATAAGCGCATTAGTTCTTGAGAGAGAGCTATTGCGGAAATCTCAAAAAATGGAGATATAGCAGCGCCACCTGTAGGGCGATTTTCACCAAAAACTAATCAGCACCAATTTATATCATGAACTAACTGAATATAAAGTTTTATTAAATTTCGTGCATTAGTTCTTGAGATAGAGCGCCAACAAAATTTTTGTCACATACAGACAGACAGACAGAGTCACATACAGACATTTTTTAGAAATGGTCAAATCGTGTTCAGGACCTTCTAAAACATATAAATCCGTCGAAAACCGGAAGTCGAAAATTTTCATGAATCCAATACTTTCTTCTTGTAAAGATACACACAGAAAAAAGTTTTGTTGAATCAACAAAAATTTGTTTGCCCCAACGAAACTTTTTGTTTAAATATGGGTCAATGGAAATTTCGTTTGAATCAACAAAAAAAATATTGTTCATTTTTTTGCAATTCCAAAAAAAAAAAAATTTTATCGTCAGCAAAAAAATGTTTTGTTAATTCAAGTAAAATGGTTCAATTTTACTTGAATTAACAAAATTATTTTTGTTACATTGATATATGCTATGTGTTTTTTTAACAATCTATTTTCTTTTTTCAACAAACTATATTTTGTTTGTTTAATCAATAAAATATGTTATATTACGAACTTGTTTTGTTTATACTACAAAAACATTTGTTAAATGAACCAATCTGCATATGCAATTTTAACTATTTTTTAATTCATTTTCAACAGTGAATTACATTTGTAAACATTGAACAATAGAATTTTATCCGGCCTCTTTTTCAAGCGCAAACCGAGAGAATGAAAATTGCCCATGCCGGGAGTCGATCCCGGGTACTCAGAACAGCAGCCTGACGCTTTACCACTGCTCTACCAGGAACGATATCTGAGTTCGGCATTTCTCACTCTTATATATGTCGGAACGGCTGCAATCGCAGCACAAGATGGAATGTCATAAGGAGCACGCAAATTTCTGCGGCAAACATGAGACGACAGTACAAAGCACAGCATACGGCAACACATAGTTAATTTTTTATTCATTTTCAGCAGTGAATTACGCCTGTAAAAAGCAGGATAAAAATTTCCTTGTTATTATTCAAAGATTACAGGCGTATTTGACTGTTGAAAATGAGAAAGAGCTATTGCAGAAATCACGAAAACTGCAACATAGCAGCGCCACCTGTTGCGCGATTTAAAGTAAAAAGTAATCAGCAACAATTTATATCAGAAAGTAACTGAATAAAAGGTTTTATTAAATTCCGTGCATTAGTTCTTGAGATAAAAACAGCGAAATCGCGTTCAGGACAACCGGAAATCGAAAATTTTCATGAATCCAATTCTTTCTTCTTGCAAAGATAGAAGACGGTAATAAATGGGACAGGGGGATTTTTAGAACTACCTTTGTCCGTCCCAGTGAAAAAAAGTTTTGATTACCCCAAAATTATGTTAATCATGTAATTATATAGCTATATAAGTCAAATAAATCAAGTTACGTAAGAGAGATATGGCTACTACACAAGAATTTAAATTTTTCAAAAATAACAAAATTTTGCTGGAATTACAAAAATATTGTAAAATTAAAAGAAAAAAATTTTGTTAGTTCAAGTAAAATTGGTGAAATTTTGTTAAAATTTTGTACGAGTGTTAACAATATTTTTTTGTCCAAGCAACAAAACCAATTTTTTTACTTGAACTAAAATTTTGACTAAAACAACCAAAATGTACTCAACAAAACAGGTTTTGTTGTTTTAATCAATTTCTTTTTCTGGGTGTAGAAGAAAGTAAAAATGAAATAAGTTTATACTAGCAGAGCTTCGCGTTCGCCCGCTACGCGGTCGGTTTATTCCAAACGGTCCTGGAATTAAACGAACAGAGGACTGGGCACCCCTTTGTTTTTGTATCCGGTCAACTCAGATTTAAATAAAAAACAAAAAAAGAAAATTTCATTTAGAATCCTGCAGAAAATGCATCAACGTATTTTTAAACACAGTGATTGTTGATTTATTTTTTGTCCGAAGGGTGAAGAACGAAAATTGACCCGGCTGTCATTTCAAAGAAAGAGAAAAATGTTCTTCCCATTGGAGATGGGGAGAAGGATGAATGGGTTTATCATTGTGTGGGTTTGAACAACACCCCCTATATTCATATTTAGGGGGTGATGGTTTGAACACCTCCCTTTCGTTTTTGTCCAGACCTAGTCCACACAACACTCTAGAAAGGGAGAATCCCCCTGGTATTCTATTCATGATTTGAAAAAATGTTGGAGCATGCGCGTAGAGGTCAATTTCATGTGGAATTTGACAGAATGCGCTTTTCATTTTAAATAAATAGATTTTTTAATTTACATTGTAGTTGTTTGCATGAGAGTTTTGAATCTTATAATTGTATCGGCCTAAAACAAATCTAATTATTCTACGAACTTCAGCAGCCAGGATATACAAAAAAGTAATAAACTAAATTAAATATTAAAAAAATTAAAATTTTTGGTATTTCTTCATTTAAAAAATATTTTTTTAATTTACAATACATCTTTTCATTTACATTTTTTTGCATTTGTTTTCGTAAAAAATTTTATCCCTCTACCTATAAAAAAAAATTCAAAATGAAAATATTACTTTTAGAATTAAGATTAAAAAAAAAACACTCATTTTTATTTTAATCGTCACCAAACATGCATCATTAAAAATGGCGATCTTAAAAATTATACATTAACATCATTTTCATTTATATAGAAATTCATTTCACTTGGGATATTAATTACATTTAATATATCAAGGTTAAATTTAAAACTGTAAAATACAGAAATTTTGCTAGTTTGTTTTATAATATTTCTTTACAGTCATAAGTTTTTTGCCTCTTTATATTTATATGAGCAAAAATAAAATTATCTAAAAAGTAATTCATCATGATCATTTAAATACCTATTTGTACTGATTTATTTTTTTATGCTATTATTCAAAAGAATAGACACTTAAACAATGTTCAGAAAATAGAAGATCTATGCTTGAGAAATTATGAATGAAGAATTAAAGTATTTTAGGTACTGCCGTAAGAAAGAAAATGTAATTAGTTTTAAGTTATCTCAACTTCAATAAGTTTACTTACTCTATTGAGTTAATGACAATAAATTAACCTGAAATATATTTGAGTGTATTGAAGTTTAATTAGACGAAAACTAACTAAACGATTTTTTTTTGGGGGGAGTGTCAATATGAATGTTTTAGAAATAGATGCTTTTTGAAACACATGATTTATAATATATATATATATATATATATATATATATATAATAAATATTATAAATAATAATTATTATAATAGGAGGAGGCCGGGCAAAGTGGTCACCCAAAAGTAAAGACGTCACCAGAGCGCTGGCATTGCGTGGTTTGTAGTCAAACTATTTCGTTTGATGCCAGTGATTAACCAGACAATGAATGAACAAGGTGGTTCCATGTTTTATAATTTTAGAGCGGGTTCTCCAGTTTTTGAAGTTTGTGATATAAGGTAAGTGACTTACATAACATACAATTAACAATAACTCGTAGTACTTGCATTTATTTATTCAATGTGTAAGGAAAAAGCATGTTTTCAGCTTCACATTGGTGGATTAGTGGTTATTGACTGTTTATTAGTTTCCACTGTAGAAGGTATTTCCTGTCATGACTCCCAAACAGGCAAAGTGGTCAGGGTAGTGGCCGTTTGATTGGATCAAGTGATAAAGGTTGGATTAGATGCAATGTTTTTCACCTCTGGCCTCATGAGGCCTGTTCACTTCATGAAATGGTTCACTTTGCGAAAAATGCAGAGTTTGTGTCTGATTTATAAATTTTTAACTCTTATTGGATTTTCAATAATTTTCACAACCAGAAAAAAGTTTAGTTAAATCAACAAAAATTTGATTGATCCAAAAAAAAATTTCGTTTAAATATGAGTCAATGGAAATTTTATTTGAATCAACAAAAAAAATATTGTTGATTTTTTTTTTGCAATTCCAAAAAAAAAAAAATGTATCGTCAGCAAAAATATGTTTTGTTAATTCAAGTAAAATGGTTCAATTTTACTTGAATTAACAAAATTCTTTTTGTTACATAGATATATGCTATGTGTTATTTTAACAATCTAATTTGTTTTCAACAAAATATATTTTATTTGTTTAAATTATAAAATGTGTTATATTACGAACTTGTTTTGTTTATACTACAAAAGCTTTTGTTAAATGAACCAATCTAAACATGCAATTTTAACTATTTTTTAAATTCCTTTTCAGCAGCGAATTACGCCTGTAATCCTTGCATAATAACAAGTTTATTTTTATCCTGCTTTCTTTCAAGCGTAAACCAAGAAATGCCCCAAGCCGGGACTCGATCCCGGAGCCTCAGAACAGCTCTCTGAGACTCTACCACTGAGCTACACGTAACGATATCTGAACACGGCATTTCTCACTCTTATATATGTCGGACCAGCTGCAACCGCAGAAACAAGATGGAAATGTCATCAGGAGAACGCAATTTTTAATTCACTTTCAGCAGTGAATTACGCTTGCAAAATGCAGGATAAAAATTCACTGGTTATTATTCAAAGATTACAGGCATAATTCACTGCTGAGAATGAGATAGAGCTAATGCAGAAATCGCGAAAAAAAACAACATAGCAGCGTCCCTTATTGCGCGATTTAGATCAAAAACTAATCAGCAACAATTTATATCAGGAAGTAACTGAATACTAAGTTTTATTAAATTCCGTGCATTAGTTCTAGAGATAGAGCGCCCACTAAATTTTTATCACATACAGACAGAGAGAGTCATAGACAGTCATTTTCTAAAAACAGTCAAATCGTGTTCACGACTTTCTAAAATCCGTCGGAAACCGGAAGTCGAAAGTTTTCATGATTCCAATACTTTCTTCTTGTAAAGATAGAAGAAAGTAATAAATGGCACAGGGGGATTTTTAAAACTAACTTGGTCCGTCCTAATGAAAAAAGTTTTAATTATAAAAAAATATGTTAATCATTTAATTATATAGCTATATAAATCATATAAATCGAGTTACATGAGAGAGTTATGGCTACTACACAACAATTTTATTCTTGCAAAAACAACAAAATTTTGCTTGAATTACAAATTTAATTTACAAAATTATTGTAAAATTAAAAAAATAGATTTTGTTAATTCAAGTAAAATTGATGAAATTTTGTTAAAATTTTGTAAGAGTGTTAACAATATTTTTTTGTCTAAGCAACAAGACCAATTTTTTTACTTCAACTAAAAATTTTGCTAAAACAACCAAAATGTACTCAACAAAACATGTTTTGCAGTTTTAATCAATTCCTTTTTCTGGGTGCAGTCTTTCATTATGTTTCATACGATTTGTTATGACAATAAAAATGTTCTAATAATTTAAATAGTGTTTTCAAACATTTTACACCTGTAGGGTAAAATGGCCATGTAAAGTGGCCATGTAGGGTAAAGTGACCACTTTGCCCGTCTAGGTCAGGCAAAGTGGTCATTTTCTCCTTTTTAAAAAAAAAAAAAAAAAAACAAATTGTCACTTCCACTTTATTATTTCGTAAAAAATATAAATTCTCTTACACTTCTGAGTAGTCAGTCTAGTTCGGTGCAAATTGTCAGTTATGTATATATATTTTAAGGAGCAAAAAAAAAACTCACAAAACCTTAGGGTGACCACTTTGCCTGGCCTAAATTTATAATAATTATATAATAATACTATAACAATAATAATATTAATATAATAATAATAATAATAATAATAATTTCATTTTTGGAAGTACACTGTAAAAAATGACCAATGTTTCTTATTTTATGAAAATATGCTATAACCACGAACGAAAATATAATATAATCTTCTGAGTTATCCGAAATTTCAAATAGCATGTTACATTGTCTTTTCAATCCCCAGAAACGAATACATTTTCAAAATTCAAAGAATAGTTTATAAAAACAAATTATTTTTAGCTGCCCGAATTTTTCAGAAACGTTTCCGAAGGGTTTTTATAGTGTATTAATTAGTGTCCTCAGGCTGGAATACCTTTTTTTCGAATATTATCCATTCTCAAGTACACGTTTTCAGCCGCATAAATTAATTTATACATGAAAGAGTAAAGAAATAATCTTAATTTTAATGTTATTGTTAACGCTGTTAATTTTGCATGTCTGTCTGTTAAACATTTTTTTTGAGCATGAAAATGTTTACTTCAGAATGGATAGCATTCGAAAAACAGGTATTCCAGGCTGAGGATACTAATTAATACACTATAAAAACCCTTCGGAAACGTTTCTGAAAAATTCGGGCAGCTAAAAATAATTTGTTTTTATAAATTATTCTTTAAATTTTGAAAATGTATTCGTTTCTGGGGATTCAACAGACAATGTAACATGCTATTTGAAATTTCGGATAACTCAGAAGATTATATTATATTTTCGTTCGTGGTTATAGCATATTTTCATAAAATCAGAAACATTGGTCATTTTTTACAGTGTATATTTTTGAAAAGCAATTACAATTTTTATTGTTTATAAAATGTTTCTGTTATTATTTTCCTAAAAAAAATTAGTTATTCAGCAACAAGTATCTCGTTTTCTAAATCTTATAATTTCTTAATTCCTTAGTGAAGAAGAATTTGTCAAAACAATTATAATATTGATTTAAACCGTGGACTCCGGTTCAGCACCCGCTCACGCCACACTAGTGCGATTTGTGACTCCATAACTTCAACTGCGTATAATGTCGTTAGCAGTAGAGTGCAAAAGAAATATAGCACATCAGTCCTATACGAAATTCAATGAGGAATCAAACTGTGATATTTAGTTTTAACAAAGATTTTATTTTGCTAATGATAACAACGCTGACATTGGAAATTTTTGTCGGTGCGAATTCGCACTAGTGTGGTTGATGTTATTTCCGATTACAAATACTCTTTTATGTAAGAAAAAGGTTTCCAAACTTTGTATAGAACATTAAATTAAAATATATTTATAATTATAATTTGTTAATTCCTTAGTGAAGAAGAATTTGGAAAAACAATTATAATATTGATTTAAACCGTGGACTCCGGTTCAGCACCCGCTCACGCCACACTAGTGCGATTTGTGACTCCATAACTTCCACTACGTATAATGTCGTTAGCAATAGAGTGCAAATGAAATATAGCACATCAGTCCTATACGAAATTCAATGAGGAATCAAACTGTGATATTTAGTTTTAACAAAGATTTTATTTTGCTAATGAAAACAACGCTGACATTGGAAATTTTTGTCGGTGCGAATTCGCACTAGTGTGGTTGATGTTATTTCCGATTACAAATACTCTTTTACGTAATAAAAAGGTTTCCAAACTTTGTATAGAACATTAAATTAAAATATATTTATAATTATAATTTGTTAATTCCTTAGTGAAGAAGAATTTGGAAAAACAATTATAATATTGATTTAAACCGTGGACTCCGGTTCAGCACCCGCTCATGCCAAACTAGTGCGATTTGTGACTCCATAACTTCAATTGCGTATAATGTCGTTAGCAATAGAGTGCAAATGAAATATAGCACATCAGTCCTATACGAAATTCAATGAGGAATCAAACTGTGATATTTAGTTTTAACAAAGATTTTATTTTGCTAATGAAAACAACGCTGACATTGGAAATTTTTGTCGGTGCGAATTCGCACTAGTGTGGTTGATGTTATTTCCGATTACAAATACTCTTTTATGTAAGAAAAAGGTTTCCAAACTTTGTATAGAACATTAAATTAAAATATATTTATAATTATAATTTGTTAATTCCTTAGTGAAGAAGAATTTGGAAAAACAATTATAATATTGATTTAAACCGTGGACTCCGGTTCAGCACCCGCTCACGCCACACTAGTGCGATTTGTGACTCCATAACTTCAATTGCGTATAATGTCGTTAGCAATAGAGTGCAAATGAAATATAGCACATCAGTCCTATACGAAATTCAATGAGGAATCAAACTGTGATATTTAGTTTTAACAAAGATTTTATTTTGCTAATGAAAACAACGCTGACATTGGAAATTTTTGTCAGTGCGAATTCGCACTAGTGTGGTTGATGTTATTTCCGATTACAAATACTCTTTTATGTAAGAAAAAGGTTTCCAAACTTTGTATAGAACATTAAATTAAAATATATTTATAATTATAATTTGTTAATTCCTTAGTGAAGAAGAATTTGGAAAAACAATTATAATATTGATTTAAACCGTGGACTCCGGTTCAGCACCCGCTCACGCCACACTAGTGCGATTTGTGACTCCGTAAATTCAACTGCGTATAACGTCGTTAGAAATATAGTGAAAATGAAATATAGCACATGAAACCTACAGGAAACTGAATGAGGAATAAAACTGTAATATTTATTTTTAACAAAGATTTTATTTTGCTAATGAAAACAACGCTGACATTGGAAATTTTCGTCGGTGCGAATTCGCACTGTTGTGGGAATCACTGGTTTATGATTTGAAGAAAGAATGTCAAACAAGAAAAGAAACCTACGATGCAAATATGTACATATATTTTTTGATAGAATTTTCAAAGATGAATTAAGCCCCACCAGTTGCTGAGAGGTTATGCTCTGAAAGCTGGTAGACGGGAAGTGCTGGGTTCAAACCCCTGTCGCGGTCGTCGTCCTAACCGTTCGGAGTTTTCCGTGGATTTCTTCGAACCTTGCCGTAGATAGGTTTAGGATCCGTCCACGGAGGGCACTCCTCCCGAGGGCCTATATCACTCGAGTATATAATCAGCCGTCATAAAATCAACCATCAAAGATGAATTAAAAACAAAAACATATTCCAAATGCATTTATTTTGTAAGATGTAACGAATACGAATTCCTTTTTCTGGGTGCAGTCTTTCATTATGTTTCATACGATTTGTTATGACAATAAAAATGTTCTAATCATTTAAATAGTGTTTTCAAACTTTTTACTCCTGTAGGGTTAAATGGCCATGTAAAGTGGCCATGTAGGGTAAACTGACCACTTTGCCCGTCTAGGTCAGGCAAAGTGGTCATTATCACCTTTTTTGAAAAAAAAAAAAAATTGTCACTTCCACTTTATTATTTCGTAAAAAATATAAATGCTCTTACACTTCTGAGTAGTCAGTCTAGTTTGGTGCAAATTGTCAGTTATGTATATATATTTTAAGGAGTAAAAAAACTCACAACACCTTAGGGTGACCACTTTGCCCGGCCTTCCTTTATAATAATTATATAATAATACTATAACAATAATAATATTAATATAATAATAATAATAATAATAATAATTTCATTTTTGGAAGTATATTTTTGAAAAGCAATTACAATTTTTATTGTTTATAAAATGGTTCTGTTATTATTTTCCTAAAAAAAGAAATTAGTTATTCAGCAACAAGCATCTCGTTTTCTAAATCTTATAATTTCTTAATTCCTTATTGAAGAAGAATTTAGAAAAACAATTATAATATTGATTTAAACCGTGGACTCCGGTTCAGCACCCGCTCACGCCACACTAGTGCTATTTGTGACTCCATAACTTCAACTGCGTATAATGTCGTTAGCAATAGAGTGCAAATGAAATATAGCACATCAGTCCTATACGAAATTCAATGAGGAATCAAACTGTGATATTTAGTTTTAACAAAGATTTTATTTTGCTAATGAAAACAACGCTGACATTGGAAATTTTTGTCAGTGCGAATTCGCACTAGTGTGGTTGATGTTATTTCCGATTACAAATACTCCTTTATGTAAGAAAAAGGTTTCCAAACTTTGTATAGAACATTAAATTAAAATATATTTATGATTATAATTTGTTAATTCCTTAGCGAAGAAGAATTTGGAAAAACAATTATAATATTGATTTAAACCGTGGACTCCGGTTCAGCACCCGCTCACGCCACACTAGTGCGATTTGTGACTCCATAACTTCAATTGCGTATAATGTCGTTAGCAATAGAGTGCAAATGAAATATAGCACATCAGTCCTATACGAAATTCAATGAGGAATCAAACTGTGATATTTAGTTTTAACAAAGATTTTATTTTGCTAATGAAAACAACGCTGACATTGGAAATTTTTGTCAGTGCGAATTCGCACTAGTGTGGTTGATGTTATTTCCGATTACAAATACTCCTTTATGTAAGAAAAAGGTTTCCAAACTTTGTATAGAACATTAAATTAAAATATATTTATGATTATAATTTGTTAATTCCTTAGCGAAGAAGAATTTGGAAAAACAATTATAATATTGATTTAAACCGTAGACTCCGGTTCAGCACCCGCTCATGCCACACTAGTGCGATTTGTGACTCCATAACTTCAATTGCGTATAATGTCGTTAGCAATAGAGTGCAAATGAAATATAGCACATCAGTCCTATACGAAATTCAATGAGGAATCAAACTGTGATATTTAGTTTTAACAAAGATTTTATTTTGCTAATGAAAACAGCGCTGACATTGGAAATTTTTGTCGGTGCGAATTCGCACTAGTGTGGTTGATGTTTTTTCCGATTACAAATACTCTTTTATGTAAGAAAAAGGTTTCCAAACTTTGTATAGAACATTAAATTAAAATATATTTATAATTATAATTTGTTAATTCCTTAGTGAAGAAGAATTTGGAAAAACAATTATAATATTGATTTAAACCATGGACTCCGGTTCAGCACCCGCTCAGGCCACACTAGTGCGATTTGTGACTCCGTAAATTCAACTGCGTATAACGTCGTTAGAAATATAGTGAAAATGAAATATAGCACATGAAACCTACAGGAAACTGAATGAGGAATAAAACTGTAATATTTATTTTTAACAAAGATTTTATTTTGCTAATGAAAACAACGCTGACATTGGAAATTTTTGTCGGTGCGAATGCGCACTGTTGTGGGAATCACTGGTTTATGATTTGAAGAAAGAATGTCAAACAAGAAAAGAAACCTACGATGCAAATATGTACATATATTTTTTGATAGAATTTTCAAAGATGAATTAAACCCCACCAGTTGCTGAGAGGTTATGCTCTGAAAGCTGGTAGACGGGAAGTGCTGGGTTCAAACCCCTGTCGCGGTCGTCGTCCTAACCGTTCGGAGTTTTCCGTGGATTTCTTCGAACCTTGCCGTAGATAGGGTTAGGATCCGTCCACGGAGGGCACTCCTCCCGAGGGCCTATATCACTCGAGTATATAATCAGCCGTCATAAAATCAACCATCAAAGATGAATTAAAAACAAAAACATATTCCAAATGCATTTATTTTGTAAGATGTAACGAATACGAATTCCTTTTTCTGGGTGCAGTCTTTCATTATGTTTCATACGATTTGTTATGACAATAAAAATGTTCTAATCATTTAAATAGTGTTTTCAAACTTTTTACTCCTGTAGGGTAAAATGGCCATGTAAAGTGGCCATGTAGGGTAAAATGGCCATGTAAAGTGGCCATGTAGGGTAAACTGAACACTTTGCCCGTCTAGGTCAGGCAAAGTGGTCATTATCACCTTTTTTGAAAAAAAAAACAAACAAACAAATTGTCACTTCCACTTTATTATTTCGTAAAAAATATAAATGCTCTTGCACTTCTGAGTAGTCAGTCTAGTTCGGTGCAAATTGTCAGTTATGTATATATATTTTAAGGAGTAAAAAAACTCACAACACCTTAGGGTGACCACTTTGCCCGGCCTTCCTTTATAATAATTATATAATAATACTATAACAATAATAATATTAATATAATAATAATAATAATAATAATAATAATAATTTCATTTTTGGAAGTATATTTTTGAAAAGCAATTACAATTTTTATTGTTTATAAAATGTTTCTGTTATTATTTTCCTAAAAAAAAAAATTACTTATTCAGCAACAAGCATCTCGTTTTCTAAATCTTATAATTTCTTAATTCCTTATTGAAGAAGAATTTAGAAAAACAATTATAATATTGATTTAAACCGTGGACTCCGGTTCAGCACCCGCTCACGCCACACTAGTGCTATTTGTGACTCCATAACTTCAACTGCGTATAATGTCGTTAGCAATAGAGTGCAAATGAAATATAGCACATCAGTCCTATACGAAATTCAATGAGGAATCAAACTGTGATATTTAGTTTTAACAAAAATTTTATTTTGCTAATGAAAACAACGCTGACATTGGAAATTTTTGTCAGTGCGAATTCGCACTAGTGTGGTTGATGTTATTTCCGATTACAAATACTCCTTTATGTAAGAAAAAGGTTTCCAAACTTTGTATAGAACATTAAATTAAAATATATTTATGATTATAATTTGTTAATTCCTTAGCGAAGAAGAATTTGGAAAAACAATTATAATATTGATTTAAACCGTAGACTCCGGTTCAGCACCCGCTCACGCCACACTAGTGCGATTTGTGACTCCGTAAATTCAACTGCGTATAACGTCGTTAGAAATATAGTGAAAATGAAATATAGCACATGAAACCTACAGGAAACTGAATGAGGAATAAAACTGTAATATTTATTTTTAACAAAGATTTTATTTTGCTAATGAAAACAACGCTGACATTGGAAATTTTTGTCGGTGCGAATTCGCACTGTTGTGGGAATCACTGGTTTATGATTTGAAGAAAGAATGTCAAACAAGAAAAGAAACCTACGATGCAAATATGTACATATATTTTTTGATAGAATTTTCAAAGATGAATTAAGCCCCACCAGTTGCTGAGAGGTTATGCTCTGAAAGCTGGTAGACGGGAAGTGCTGGGTTCAAACCCCTGTCGCGGTCGTCGTCCTAACCGTTCGGAGTTTTCCGTGGATTTCTTCGAACCTTGCCGTAGATAGGGTTAGGATCCGTCCACGGAGGGCACTCCTCCCGAGGGCCTATATCACTCGAGTATATAATCAGCCGTCATAAAATCAACCATCAAAGATGAATTAAAAACAAAAACATATTCCAAATGCATTTATTTTGTAAGATGTAACGAATACGAATTCCTTTTTCTGGGTGCAGTCTTTCATTATGTTTCATACGATTTGTTATGACAATAAAAATGTTCTAATCATTTAAATAGTGTTTTCAAACTTTTTACTCCTGTAGGGTAAAATGGCCATGTAAAGTGGCCATGTAGGGTAAACTGACCACTTTGCCCGTCTAGGTCAGGCAAAGTGGTCATTATCACCTTTTTTGAAAAAAAAAAAAAAAAATGTCACTTCCACTTTATTATTTCGTAAAAAATATAAATGCTCTTACACTTCTGAGTAGTCAGTCTAGTTTGGTGCAAATTGTCAGTTATGTATATATATTTTAAGGAGTAAAAAAACTCACAACACCTTAGGGTGACCACTTTGCCCGGCCTTCCTTTATAATAATTATATAATAATACTATAACAATAATAATATTAATATAATAATAATAATAATAATAATAATTTCATTTTTGGAAGTATATTTTTGAAAAGCAATTACAATTTTTATTGTTTATAAAATGGTTCTGTTATTATTTTCCTAAAAAAAGAAATTAGTTATTCAGCAACAAGCATCTCGTTTTCTAAATCTTATAATTTCTTAATTCCTTATTGAAGAAGAATTTAGAAAAACAATTATAATATTGATTTAAACCGTGGACTCCGGTTCAGCACCCGCTCACGCCACACTAGTGCTATTTGTGACTCCATAACTTCAACTGCGTATAATGTCGTTAGCAATAGAGTGCAAATGAAATATAGCACATCAGTCCTATACGAAATTCAATGAGGAATCAAACTGTGATATTTAGTTTTAACAAAGATTTTATTTTGCTAATGAAAACAACGCTGACATTGGAAATTTTTGTCAGTGCGAATTCGCACTAGTGTGGTTGATGTTATTTCCGATTACAAATACTCCTTTATGTAAGAAAAAGGTTTCCAAACTTTGTATAGAACATTAAATTAAAATATATTTATGATTATAATTTGTTAATTCCTTAGCGAAGAAGAATTTGGAAAAACAATTATAATATTGATTTAAACCGTGGACTCCGGTTCAGCACCCGCTCACGCCACACTAGTGCGATTTGTGACTCCATAACTTCAATTGCGTATAATGTCGTTAGCAATAGAGTGCAAATGAAATATAGCACATCAGTCCTATACGAAATTCAATGAGGAATCAAACTGTGATATTTAGTTTTAACAAAGATTTTATTTTGCTAATGAAAACAACGCTGACATTGGAAATTTTTGTCAGTGCGAATTCGCACTAGTGTGGTTGATGTTATTTCCGATTACAAATACTCCTTTATGTAAGAAAAAGGTTTCCAAACTTTGTATAGAACATTAAATTAAAATATATTTATGATTATAATTTGTTAATTCCTTAGCGAAGAAGAATTTGGAAAAACAATTATAATATTGATTTAAACCGTAGACTCCGGTTCAGCACCCGCTCATGCCACACTAGTGCGATTTGTGACTCCATAACTTCAATTGCGTATAATGTCGTTAGCAATAGAGTGCAAATGAAATATAGCACATCAGTCCTATACGAAATTCAATGAGGAATCAAACTGTGATATTTAGTTTTAACAAAGATTTTATTTTGCTAATGAAAACAGCGCTGACATTGGAAATTTTTGTCGGTGCGAATTCGCACTAGTGTGGTTGATGTTTTTTCCGATTACAAATACTCTTTTATGTAAGAAAAAGGTTTCCAAACTTTGTATAGAACATTAAATTAAAATATATTTATAATTATAATTTGTTAATTCCTTAGTGAAGAAGAATTTGGAAAAACAATTATAATATTGATTTAAACCATGGACTCCGGTTCAGCACCCGCTCAGGCCACACTAGTGCGATTTGTGACTCCGTAAATTCAACTGCGTATAACGTCGTTAGAAATATAGTGAAAATGAAATATAGCACATGAAACCTACAGGAAACTGAATGAGGAATAAAACTGTAATATTTATTTTTAACAAAGATTTTATTTTGCTAATGAAAACAACGCTGACATTGGAAATTTTTGTCGGTGCGAATGCGCACTGTTGTGGGAATCACTGGTTTATGATTTGAAGAAAGAATGTCAAACAAGAAAAGAAACCTACGATGCAAATATGTACATATATTTTTTGATAGAATTTTCAAAGATGAATTAAACCCCACCAGTTGCTGAGAGGTTATGCTCTGAAAGCTGGTAGACGGGAAGTGCTGTGTTCAAACCCCTGTCGCGGTCGTCGTCCTAACCGTTCGGAGTTTTCCGTGGATTTCTTCGAACCTTGCCGTAGATAGGGTTAGGATCCGTCCACGGAGGGCACTCCTCCCGAGGGCCTATATCACTCGAGTATATAATCAGCCGTCATAAAATCAACCATCAAAGATGAATTAAAAACAAAAACATATTCCAAATGCATTTATTTTGTAAGATGTAACGAATACGAATTCCTTTTTCTGGGTGCAGTCTTTCATTATGTTTCATACGATTTGTTATGACAATAAAAATGTTCTAATCATTTAAATAGTGTTTTCAAACTTTTTACTCCTGTAGGGTAAAATGGCCATGTAAAGTGGCCATGTAGGGTAAAATGGCCATGTAAAGTGGCCATGTAGGGTAAACTGAACACTTTGCCCGTCTAGGTCAGGCAAAGTGGTCATTATCACCTTTTTTGAAAAAAAAAACAAACAAACAAATTGTCACTTCCACTTTATTATTTCGTAAAAAATATAAATGCTCTTGCACTTCTGAGTAGTCAGTCTAGTTCGGTGCAAATTGTCAGTTATGTATATATATTTTAAGGAGTAAAAAAACTCACAACACCTTAGGGTGACCACTTTGCCCGGCCTTCCTTTATAATAATTATATAATAATACTATAACAATAATAATATTAATATAATAATAATAATAATAATAATAATAATAATTTCATTTTTGGAAGTATATTTTTGAAAAGCAATTACAATTTTTATTGTTTATAAAATGTTTCTGTTATTATTTTCCTAAAAAAAAAAAAATTACTTATTCAGCAACAAGCATCTCGTTTTCTAAATCTTATAATTTCTTAATTCCTTATTGAAGAAGAATTTAGAAAAACAATTATAATATTGATTTAAACCGTGGACTCCGGTTCAGCACCCGCTCACGCCACACTAGTGCTATTTGTGACTCCATAACTTCAACTGCGTATAATGTCGTTAGCAATAGAGTGCAAATGAAATATAGCACATCAGTCCTATACGAAATTCAATGAGGAATCAAACTGTGATATTTAGTTTTAACAAAGATTTTATTTTGCTA
The DNA here is from genome assembly GCA_963931845.1 of Maratus michaelseni. NCBI lineage: Eukaryota > Metazoa > Arthropoda > Arachnida > Araneae > Salticidae > Maratus > Maratus michaelseni. The sequence goes on from OZ007596.1 coordinate 276,259,391, forward strand.
ATGAAAACAACGCTGACATTGGAAATTTTTGTCAGTGCGAATTCGCACTAGTGTGGTTGATGTTATTTCCGATTACAAATACTCCTTTATGTAAGAAAAAGGTTTCCAAACTTTGTATAGAACATTAAATTAAAATATATTTATGATTATAATTTGTTAATTCCTTAGCGAAGAAGAATTTGGAAAAACAATTATAATATTGATTTAAACCGTGGACTCCGGTTCAGCACCCGCTCACGCCACACTAGTGCGATTTGTGACTCCATAATTTCAACTGCGTGTAATGTCGTTAGCAATAGTAATATAATTTATTTTTAACAAAGATTTTATTTTGCTAATGAAAACAACGCTGACATTGGAAATTTTTGTCGGTGCGAATTCGCACTGTTGTGGGAATCACTGGTTTATGATTTGAAGAAAGAATGTCAAACAAGAAAAGAAACCTACGATGCAAATATGTACATATATTTTTTGATAGAATTTTCAAAGATGAATTAAGCCCCACCAGTTGCTGAGAGGTTATGCTCTCAAAGCTGGTAGACGGGAAGTGCTTGTCGCGGTCGTCGTCCTAACCGTGCGTAGTTTTCCGTGGATTTCTTCGAACCTTGCCGTAGATAGGGTTAGGATCCGTCCACGTAGGGCACTCCTCCCGAGGGCCTATATCACTCGAGTATATAATCGGCCGTCATAAAATCAACCATCAAAGATGAATTAAAAACAAAAACATATTCCAAATGCATTTATTTTGTAAGATGTAACGAATACGAATGTTGTAATTCTGAACGTGTGATAAAGTACCAACTTTTTTAATAAAATAATTATATTATTGTAAGTTCAAAATACATACAAAAGATTAGCCAGGGAGGACTGCACAAAACATAATGCGTCTGGTATTATCTGGCATGAATGTGGCATATCAAAACTTGTTCAGGCACAGTCTATTAAGGAATTCAACTAAATAAATGTCCAGTAAAATAAAAATAGAGATTAATTAAAACTATGAAAAATCACATATTATCATATAACGAGCAAACGTGCAGAAATATGAAAAATAATATGTCTCATATCTGCAAAGTAAAGTATTTCTGAAATACATTCTGAGAAAAATTATTAATTCCATTAAATATTCACTTAAATTTAATTTTTAATATGGAAATTCTTGAAAATCAAGAATAATAAACTTCGACTAGACAGAAATAAAAGTTAAAAGAAGAAGAAGAATCTGAAACATTTACGGTTTCTTCATCATTTTTATCGACCGGATAAAATTACACAGAATATCTGATTAATTTTGAGAAGATTCGCTTGCATTGCCATCTATATATCTGAATCGTAACTAAATTGCAAAAACTCATTCTCGTTGTCGTAAAATAAATAAATTTATATTTGTGACACTCTGTAGATATTTATCGAATGAATTTTGGCAAAACAAAAATAAAACTTTATTGGAACACATTATTAAATTATATTCAAAAGTACAATAAATGCACAAAAAAGGAATTTTTTTATCTTCGACTCTTAAACATTAATACAATTCCGGAAAATCTAAAAATGATCAGATATTTGTGAATTACGATAAACGAAATATTTATTGAGACATTTGTTGAATAGAATTCTGAAATATCTAAAATTGTCAAGAAATTAGAATGACTGGTATTATGAGAAGCGAGGTATATAAAGAGTATCATATTTCTGTGCTTTTAAACATTATTTAAAAATTAAGCAAAATAAATCTCTGTTTTTATATTCAAGAAATGCATCAGATTATTTTAAAAATTACTAGTATTCAAAAGAACCACATATATGTCATCGTATATACATCGACAATATATATTAAATGCATACTGTGCCACGTTATAAGAATTTTTATTTTTATTATATATGATATTATATATATTAAATATATATGTATATATTTTTTTTTTCTTTAGGAAAAATATATTCTCTAATTTTATTTAAATTCTTAATTCAAGTGGCTAAATCTAATACGATTTAGTCACTTATTTGGTTTGAATTATAATAATTTAAAATAATTGATTTTATCAATAATTAAATCAATAATCAATAACATAAAATGACTGATTAATGAAATTTTCTAAATAATAAAGCAGTCTTTTTTTTTTCAAAATAAGACAATTTAAAAATATACGGTCGCTAAGTCGAAACAGCATGGGATTGTTTTTTTTTTTTTTTTTTTTTTTGACTAGATTTATTTAAATATAAATGTATAGTCGTCTTTAGTTTCTTAATTTTGAAAGACACACATATTGTTTCTTTTTTGTGACAATAAAAAAAAGTAATTGCTTTAAAAGATAATTTGTGTACGGAAAATGTAAAAAGGAGTAATGCAAATAAATTTGCTTAAGAAAAAGTGAAAAGGGAAACCAAAACATTTTAAAAATAAATATGCAAGATTCAAACTACCTAAAGAATCGTAATTAAATATCTTCGCAATTACTGTAATATATTTTTGAAATAAGAATAAACATGTAAATTATTGAAATAAACTTTTTTAATATTATCTTGGGGACTTAACTATTTAATTATTTTTTAAATAGTGAAAGATAAATGTTTTCAAACGTGAAGATTTTTTTAAATATTTATTTAAAATATGCTTTTTTATAATGCAGCATGAATTTTTTCCTAGTGCACTTAACTGGGTTTGCGGAATTTTTTTAATAGTCAAACTAATAAATTTTATTTGAAATGATGTTAATAAAAGGTTTTGAAAATGATAGTGTTTAAAAGATACATCATGGTCTTTTGAAATTAAAACCTTTCTTTTCTTTTTTCAATTTTCTTATTTTGAATTAATCAACATTATAAGTCAGATTAATTTTTGAAGTAAAAAATTTAAAGTTTTAGTTAATTTGACGCTTAATTAAAAGATAAGAAAGTTAAGAAATTGAGGAAAGAAAATAATTCTAATCCTCCCGACATTCATATTTTTATTTTCAACGAAGTATTAATTAATTTCGCAAAAACGTACTTTTGACAAATTTTAGGAAATATGTGTAAATATTGCCAAAAATGTATTCTACTTATTTTGTGGGGACTTTGGCAATGAAAAATTAAATGTGCGTGAAATTTCCGCCAGAATTTGGAGAATTAGATCAAGATAAAAATAATCCAAACAGGGGAAAAATAATCTGAATTTGCAAAGATAATTGTAAATTTCTTACACAATAACGTTATGAAAAATGGTTGACACATTGAAATAGTAGTAATTAACTATATTTGAATTTCCGTGTTGCTCTCTTTTGTAAAGCATAAAGTATAAAAACGCTTAAAAGTTAAATGTATATTGTATGTCAATAACATTTTCTTATTTTTACTTTCTCTTCGTATTTATAATCGAAACATTATTGAGTTTTGTGCAGTGATAAACGATCGAGGAAAATGTTATATTGAAACTCAAAATAGAGTTCAAGTATTGCGTGGTCAAAATCTGAATTGCAAATTTTTTAATGAGAGGAATTCTAACAGTAAAATGGCGATATTGTTCGCACTGGGAACGATCTCAAAGGTTTCAGTGGCCAAAAAGTATAATGACATCCCAGAATCAAATGCACCATACAGTTTCCCTGTTGCTTTAATAGCGCTTTTAAGCAAACAAGGATGGTATTATCCAGAAACCTGACATATAATTGAGGGATATTTTCAGAAATATGCAAGTGATGTAAGAAAGCGTGCGGTACCTCAATTATTTTGAAGTAAAAGCGCGATCTGGTATGACAGGCCTTTATTTCAAAGATGGGATTGGATATGTGAGAAAAGTCTTGGTGGTTATCGCCTGTGTATGTGATAAAGGTGAACGTATAAATATCTCTTAGTGTTTTGTTCCTAAACTTGAGAAACTGAATTTTTCAGCTATTTAGCTTGTCTTTTAACGATCTATTACTTAATTTGTTGATATACTTGGTGTTCTTCTATATGTTGGTGGCCATTGAAATTTCAGCGTATGCCACTTCAAGTATTTTGTGGTCAAGTTATGTAAATCATCTAATAATCCGACACGTATACAATTATTTATTTTCTTATATTGTTTTCAGACTCCTAAAATTATAATTGATTTCTTAATTCGTAAATCGATAGATGTTAATATTTTTTCAAATCAGACTTCATTTTCAGAAATTTTCGTTTAATATTTTACAAAAAAAATGTTTTATTAATTTGTATGCAAACTGTCTATGTTGTTTAACATACATTTATTATTCAATCTATTAAAGAAACCGCATTACTTATTTTTTCTCAGTAAACATTGAGGCGTCATTTATGTTAATAAAGCGCGTGTAATAATGCAACTATTTTCCCTGAAAGAAAAAAAATATATTACCATAATTGTTATTCATTCTCGAGTTTTCCCCTTAATAAATTATATTACATATTTTTAAATGACTATTGCCAAATCATTTAACTATTTTTTAAAATTAATAAATATTTGATTAAAAATTTAAGTTTTCAATTAAGCAAAAACCTAAAATAATTTTTCATTACTAAGTCTAAATCTCCAAGCTACACAATTAAAAACTTTTAGAAGCTATAGAAATGGAAAAAGAATAAATCTCACCTCCATCTAATTCTGCAATAAATCACTGTATATAAATGTGACTGGGAATTAATATAAATGTCTTCTAGTTTAGTAAATAACGCCTACTATTTAATTCTATATTTAAATTATGCTTCGGAAATCGTCTACTGTTTATATAGAAATAGTAACAAGCTTTAAAAATGTTAATGATAATATGTAACTGTCACATCATTTTTGGAGTCGTTAAAGTTTATGGACACCGAATGAAAAGTCATGGCCAAGATGATTAGTCAATATGCAAGTTTAACGTTTGAAAATTTTAATGCTAAATTTATTTCTATTCGATGCAAAATTTATTGCACTGTTGGTAGATTTTTAAGCATAACTGGAACATTACTAGTCGCAATAGAATGTTAATTTTGATTCTGCTCGATATTTGGAATTTCTCGAAATCAATTTCTGTTAAAAAATTCATAAGTTACAATTTATACTTTTATTTCAAATATTATTTTCAAACTACATATTATTTAAAATTAATATATTGAATTTATAAACCACTTTCTTTACGAATATTTCTGTAAGAGTTTGTAGGGGTTTGTACTTTTCTTTTTTTCTTTGACTTTACACAAAACTTTATCCAATATAATTAAATAATTATATGTGTACGTATGTTTCAAATAGTAATTTAGAACAGTGGAAGAGAAAGCTTTTATAAATTCAATCTTAAGAATTTCTCAATAAACAATAGTATATTAAAATAATTAACAGAGTAATTAAGCAAAAAAAAATCAAGTTTACATAAAATACGTCTGTATGAATAAAATAAAATCAATCTCTGAATAGTTTATATAGAACTTGTTTTATGTAGAAAGTGTTTCCTTGTTTTATGCCAATATAAATAAATATTTATATGTGTACATATGTTTAAAATAATAATTTAGAACAGTGAAAGAGAGAGCTTTATAAATTCAATCCTAAGAATTACTCAATAAATAATATTATTTTTAAATAATTAACAGATTACTTATGCAAAAAAAAAAAAAATCAAATTTACATAAAATACATCTGTATGAATAAAATAAAATACATCTCTTAATATTTTATTCCCTTGTTTTAAACAGAATTACATTTTATTGATGACGAATTACAATACAAAGAAAGTACTTAAAAATATATATATATATCAAGTGGTTTAATTACAAAAGGGATTATTTCAAACATGTAAAATTCTCATCTGCTAAATATCTGTTTCAATTATTAGAGCTTATTACTTACCCATCATACGTAGTATAAGTCTTATAATCGTTCTAAAAATCGAAAAAAATATTTGACGGATTTACACGTTTTAGACACTGAATATTCCGAAAACATATTTTTAGAATAAAAATTTGCCGTCCGTCTGTCTGCTGTATGTGTGTATGTGTGTGTGTGTGTGTGTCTGTAAACACTCTATCTACCGTACAAATTGAGATAGAAACTTGAAATTTGTTATGCCCTTAGTATGTAATAACGACAAAAAGCTTATTGAATCTCAGTAGTCTCGATTATCCGGAACTATATTTTTCGGACACTCGAAATATTCGTTCTGATAAATGTTATATAAAAATTTTCGAAATTGTAATTTTTTTAAGTAGTAGATATAAAAGACAATAACAAAACATACATTTTGCATAAAGAGTGAAGTCGATCGCATAATTAGTTGCTGAGATATTTGTAATCACATTTTCCACGCTCTTCGATTTTTCATAACCCTGTATTTCATTCAAATTTCAAATCAAAGATGTATTTTAATTGGAAATGAGACGCTGCTTAATCCGACGCAGTAAACCGTTAGTTAATAGGATTATCAAATTTGGAGTTATAAGGATGTTTCTTTTACGCAATTCAGTAATAGAGCATTTAAAGTTGGTGACGTCATCAAACCACGATTTTATTCGAATTGCAATGCATTTTATAAATAGTTTACACATGTTTTATTTTCATATTTTATATTACACATATGCATGATGGGTAAGTATTACGGTGACCCCCGACGACTAGTTTTTCTTGTGTTCGCATCTCGTGCCACTACTTCGCATTTTCCGCTTCATCTAACAAGGACAGGACCAATCTTGGTAATCGCAGTTTTTGCTTATTTTTATATATACCATATTTATATATGGTATGGCTTCTACCATATTTTCATATGGTAGAAGCCCATTAGTCTCAGATTTAATGGATTTTATACAACGCTCCTTAGTTCTCGGTAAATAAGGGGCCTAATATTATAACACAACTTAAATATTGTAATTTCCTGCCTATAATCCGCTGAGAAAACAATCATGTTTCGACCCTGACATTTTATTTTATAAAACGTAACTAACTAAATCTCTGTAAATATTTGACTTCAATTATTGAATAAAATGTCTGGGTTGAAGCATGATTGTTTAACCCTATGATTATAGACTGAAAATTGCGGTTTTTAAGTTTCGACCTAGAAATTTTATTCAATAATTGAAGTCAAATATTTACAGCGATTTAGTAAGTTACGTTTTATATAATAAAATTTCTGCATCGAAACATGATTGTTTGATTCGCGAATTATGGGTCGGGAGTTATGGTATTTAAGTTGTGTTATAATTGACCCCCTATTTCTCGACAATTAAAAGGCGTTGTATAAAATACGTTGAACCTCAGACAAAGGGACTCCCACCCTACAACATATATAAAAATAATCAAAATATGTTTTTATCAAGATTGGTTCTCTCTTTGTATGTACGGCTGTACACGATATGTTTGTTAACTATCACGACGTTTTATTTCTGGCTACATGCGTTAACTAAATTCATTCTCGGCAACGTAACTGATTTCAGTAGTCCATTTATATTGAGAGAAAAAATTATTTTGAGGAAGGTGCGTTGCAATTGTGAATATCGTAAATATCTCACAGAAAAGGGGTTTCTTATGATTTTCTATAAGATTAGTACAAATTGTTGTTAATTTGTTAAGAATATCATTTGAACATTGTTTTGTTTAGAGTTTTGAATAACGAAAATAAGAAAAAAAAATTGAGCTTTACTATTTGAAACAAAACATAACAAAAGCAACTGACTGTGTGGATTGTCTCTTTCTATTAGCTGGTCATTCGTCCATTGCGTTTAACGCTGCATTGGTCAAAGTTTAAATCTCCTGGTCCTCTCAATAATAATTATATTTATCATGTGTTTATGAAATATATTAAATGTATCAAATGCTTATGCATATGAATATTTAAAAACCTAAAATCATTAAATAAACAAGTTGGAAATTGTACGTAAACCATGACAAACGATGTGCGCCCGTACAGTTATTTTTTCAGTGAAATGAATAATATCGTCTGTTATTATGATATGATTAATTTCCGTAATAAAATAAGTACATTTTAAGTTGGCAACATTTTATCTTTTGTTGACATTTACTGAAAACTTCAATGGGAAACTTAAGCGTAGCTTTGAAAATTTCAGAACTTGAAATCATTTTCGATTTAATATCTATTTCTCCGGAAACATATATGCAAAAAACTGTCGGTAGTTTATATAATTGCTGTAATTAAACAATTTTAGTATACAAATTCGATTTTTAAATTCAGTAATACGGAAATGATATGACGCCATCTTTAATATGAGGTAATCAACATGGCAACATAGAATCATGACCTATAATGGAATATCATTGAATTAATTACGTATGATAAGATTTAATAGAATGAATAATGTGACTATAACTTTGTCACAGAGCATATAAAATGACATATATGTCATATATGAATATAACGTCATACATGTCAGATAACACGGCGTACATCTCGTTCGCTTGACGATTAATCCTGCTATAACAAGAAAGAACTGGTTTTTATATAATTCAAATTACATAATAAATATTTTTATTAATATCTTTTTAAGTTTTGATTCAATTTTCATAAAATTTGAAAGGACTCGACAACCGTCGCAAAGACTATATATATTAAATTTCAAACAATTCGGTTGGATAGTTTTGGGGCTGTTATATGCGGACAGACGGACAGACAGATGAATGACCAGACGACGACTATAGGTGCTACGTATTTATATAATTAAGAACGCACCTAAAAACATTGGAAAAATTCACAATATCATTGAAAAAACAAACAAATTATATGATTGAAGAATATAATTAATAGTAAATGAAATAAGCCTCAGACGCTAGTCTGCACTCTAGTGCTCGCAAAATACAAGAAATATTTCAAAACCATTTTATGCATGATTTTCTCTGACAAATACTTAGTTAAAAAAATATCTTATATTTATAAGCGCAAAAATAACATTTGGCATCTAGCGATGACACATTATTTATTTTTTCAATTTAACGTTGAACGAGAAGGTCGTTTTTAAATCTTTCCCGGAAAAAATATTTATTTAGATTTTTTTCTTCCCCATCATATTTGCCGCTCGAATTTTAAATAAATATCTTAAAATCTATCAATCATTTTTTTTACCCTTGGATAAATTCAGATCCTTGCAATCAAATTTAACTTAAATATATGTTATGCATGGGGGGGGGTTAATCGAAGCAAAAAACGGTTTATATATATATATAAAGATCTAGAATATTAAAATACATTTTTGATTTTAAAACTGCATACAAATGTATCACTTTTCTTTACTTTTTAATGTTGTTTAGTGTGCAAATTGACAAAATAAAATATAAATATTGTAAAGAGTTATTGCAATTTTATTTTTTAATTCTTGTTGAATTGATATATCTTTTCAGCAGATTGAAAAATAATTTATGAATTTGTTTGACAAATTATCATTCGATTATTTTTAGTTTATCTGATCATATTCATTAAATTATATTAGCTGATCTGTATGCACGCAAGTTTCAAATCCTTTATTCTAGAAAACGTCACCTAGCATCAAACGATGCATTGTGTCTTCCGTCAAACATCACCTATCTAATATCATGTCAGATACGTACATGATTTATCTTCTGATGGAAGCAATGTAAGTCATAAAGGAAACTTTTCCAGTGTGCTGTGTATCAGATAAAACGCAAAGTGTAAAACAAATGCTATATCATTTAAGTTCTCATTGTACCAATAAATATATAAATAAATATATTTTTGTATAGTGCAAAGGAGTAGACACGGGTGTAAAATATACATGTTGTATCTGCTTTTAAATAGCAAACAAACCGAAAGAGTGCTCAAGGTAATAGTTTCGGTCACACCCAGAAAAAAAGTTTTGTTGAATCAACAAAAATTTGGTTGACCCAACAAAAATTTTTGTTTAAATATAGGTCAATGAAAATTTTGTTTGAATCAACAAAACAATTTTTTTTTTTTTTTTTTTTTTTTTTTTTTTTTTTTTTTTTTTTTTTTGCAATTCCAAAAAAAAAAAAAATTGTATCGTCAGCAAAAAATGTTTTGTTAATTCAAGTAAAATGGTTCAATTTTACTTGAATTTTGCTAAAACAACCAAAATGTACTCAAAAAAACATGTTTTGAAGTTTTAATCAATTCCTTTTTCTGGGTGCAGTTGCTCTTACGGAGCAGCGATTAACTTTCTGTTTCACCATTCGTTCTATCAATTTAAATGCACGACGCAAGTTCTGCACATTCTCATTGTACCAATAACTAGCGCAAAGGAGTAAACACGGGTGTAAAATATTTATGTGGCGACTGCTTTTAAATAACAAACAAACTGAATGAAGAGTCAAAGCAAGAGTTCCGGTCGGTTACCCTTACGGAGCGGCAGTCAACTTTTCGTTTCACCATTCGTTCTAGCTCTTTAAATACACGACGCAATTTCTGCTTATTCTCATTGTACAAATAAATAGTACAAAGGAGTAGACACGGGTGTAAAAGATTTATTTGATGGCTGCTTTTAAATAGGAAATAAACTGAATGAGTGGTCAAGGCAAGAGTTTCGGTCAGTTGCCCTTAGGGAGCAGCAGTCAACTGCCGTTCTACATCTTTAAATGCACGATCAAATATCTGCACATGGTGTACATAGTTGACTTTCTCCAATGAGGACTAACTACAATTATAAATGACAGAGATTACAGAACAACTACCCACATTTTCTGCATCATCTGTTTTTCATTCAGTAGATCTATATTTAAAAAAAAGACGCTACATGAAAACGTGTTTCATTATCGTGTCTAAACTTTTGTCCTATCCATTGGAATAAACTTACATTTTCTTTGCACTGTGCGTCCCCGCTGTCAAATACGACAAACTAAGCGTGAACAGTGGGGTGTACTATTTTTCTTACTTAAATTAATAAATTAAATGCGAATGCTTAAAAGTTCTCTGCCTTCTAAACATTTAAGGTAACTTAAATGTTGCATAAAAAAAAGTGGAAAAACAGATTTTATAAAATAATTTACTAACTATAATATTTGTAAAACGGTTTAAAAATCGTTGAAAGAAAACAACATTATATCGCCCCAAACTCACGGACACTTTCGATTTTACACATTTTATTTAACATATAGAGAAACATAAGACGAGTTACTTTAGAACTTTCGGAATATAAAGAATATATTGAACCACATATTTTTCAATAAAGTTTTTAAATTTCATTACTAGGGCAATTATGGGACCAACAACAAATAGGAGTAAACAATTAATATTTGGGACCAAACTGTAAAATAAAATATCGCTACAGCACATGACTATATAGATATTTTTCAACATTTGTGTAAGAATAGAATGTATGTTCCTGGATGTATAACGATGTCTTTAAAAATATTCATGAAATCTTTTTAATTTTCTGTTTATAGCATACAGGGTATTCAACCAAATTTAATGCCATATTTAAAATAATTTGCAAAATATTGTAGAAACAACATAGCACAATTAGAATGTTCATATATTACTATTTAATGAAATATGAGCAGTTATATGAAATAATTTTTAACTGCGCATGCGCGAAATATACGAACGACATTGATTTCATGATTTGAAAATCAACTCTATAGAAAAACTAACATAAAAAGATCAACTGATTACCTTAAAAAATCATAAAGATATCGGCGATAACGTTGTTTGAATTTTGGTTGTCTTCAAACAGTAGCCGGGTGATAAGGGATTTTCCACAAATTGTAAGTTTTTATTAACTGATTTCCAATACAGGAGTTAGTATTTAAAAAATATCAAACTATAGTATCAAAATAAAAACTATATAGTTTTTATGTTAGAAGGGCGTTTAATGTATGTTCAAAGAACTAAATAAAAAGAGAGTTAAACAGGATTGGAGAAATTGCAACGGAGAATGGAGATTTATTTATGAATGCAGTAATTTATGAATGCAATAATTTATGCAGTAATGAGAAGTAATTTATGAATGCAATAGCAAAAAAAAAAATAATGGCCAAGAATAAAACGCAGTTTTGGAAATTTTATAGTATAGATTATATCTCTCAACTTTATGAAAGAATCCGATACGTTTTTCTTATAAATAAAACTTACTTTATTGCTATTTGAAGTAAACAAAAATATTACGTCTGAACATATTTATATTTATATTAAAATCATTAAAATTACAGACATTATATTACACTTTCATAAAAAATTAAATACATATTAAAATTGGACGTTTCGGATTTACATTAAAATCCCTCTTCAACAAACATATTTCATAACGTAAGTCATAGTTAAAAAAAATATCAACAAATGGAAAATGCTACGTATCAAAATGTCGAAGCCAAAGTTACAGTTATAATAACACGGAGTATTCATTTGGGATTGCACCTGCTTCATTAAGAGGTAAATCTGTAATTTTCGTATAAAATGCTTCTAAGAAAGTACGAGTTCTGTAGTCGCTGCACTTCGATCTGATTACAAAAGATTTAACAAAATCTGGAAAATGGTCAGTTTTTATTGCATGATCCACTATTTTGGAATATGATATGCATTGACATGAACATGCATGAACAGATATGCATTTCAAAATAAAAATTTAAATTCCAAGTTAAATTCAAGTTGGAAACTTTGTTGAGGTCATGTGATAAGCAAAATATAAATAAACACACTCTGAACTCAACCAAATTTTTACCTTTTTTCAAACATAAACTACTAAAGTAAACATAAAATCAAATTAAATAAGAATATCATTTAGCAATGAAAATTAAAAGCATTAAATTACAGTAATAAGAATTACTATAACATGTTTTTAAATTTTAATTCAACATGCCCCATTTGGGCATGTTATGGTCTATCATTTAAATGGATACTTCCTGTAACAGAAAGCAATGAGAATGCAGAAATTACTTAAGTATTCGACTTCTTAGCGTCCCTGTAGTTATTGAAATATTGCGACTTTCAACTTTGTTTAATTTTTAAAGCATTCAAATCAAAATAATGATCAAGTGTGAAACTTTGTTGAGGTAATGTGGTAAGCTTTATATAAATAAACAATCTCTTTAATCGGTATCAACCGAATTTTGACCTTTTGTTAACATTAACTACTAAAGTAAACATACATTCAGATTACTTTAAGAATATCATCCAGTAATGAAAATTAAAAGTATTAAATTACAGTACTAAGATTTACTATGACATGTTTTTAAATTTTAATTTAACATGTTCCATTTGGGCATGTTATGGTCTATCTTTTACTATAATAACGCCTGTAGCAGAAAAAAATGCAGAAAGTAACTTATGTATTCGACTTCTTAGCGTCCCTGGAGGTATTGAAATATTGCGACTTTCATCTTTGTATCTTTTTTTAAAGCATTCAAATCTAAATAAGGATTAAGTGTGAAACTTTGTTGAGGTAATGTGATAAGCAAAATATAAATAAACAAACTATTTAATCCCTATCAGCCAAATTTTTACTTTTTTTTTCTAACGTAAACTACTAAAGTAAACATAAATTCAGATTACTTCAAGAATATCATCCAGCAATGAAAATTAAATGTATTAAATTACAGTACTAAGAATTACTGTGACATGTTTCAAGATAAGTTTTGAATATTCTAAATATTTCTGTTTTATCTCACGAAATCCAATTCATGGTTTTTCATTATTTTTCGTAACACGTATACATACATTTATGTTACTAAGCACAAATTTATTAATGGTTTAACTTTTAGTTAAACACAAAATACAAATTACAATGCTTTGAATTCCAACAATGCTTTTTTTTCTCGTTTAAAATTCTTTAGCAGATTTCAATAGTTCTAATGTTTGTTTCAGTTAATGATAATAGAAATTGTTTTTGAACATTTAAGGATGATCATTTATTAAACTTTCTCAAACACTATTCTAGATTTTATCAAAAGTTTTAAAAAGAAATTGAAAGAATACAATTTATTTTAACTTCGATGCTTTTAGTTTTCTTTTAAAGAAATGTTTTTAAAAATCGCATCTAATACAATTATTTAGTAAAGTAAAACTGATAACAAAAAATTATATATATTGTTCTGAAAGATTTTGCTTTAATAATAAATGGAAAAGTATTTATTCTTCATAGAATGCTACACAAACTATTTGAATTTTAAATATATTTTCATTTTAAAATAAAATAAAAATACAATGAATGTAATTATTCTTTCTTTGGTGAACTTATAAATAACAGGAGAGATTGTGTATCAGATTTTATAAAATAATGCCTAATTGTCGTTTTATGAAACAGTCAAATCAGCAAATATTTTTCGTGCTTTATAATTAAAATTTGGAACACACTTTTATCACTAAAAATAGGATTATTCTAATTATTTTCATCCTTTTATTTTAAAAATAATATGCATACAGATGCGGTTTTGTAGATTTCCTAGAAATATAATGGAAGAAATAAAGATAATTTATTATATGTTTTGACTTAGATTGTGAGTTGCATTTTCATGAGGCTTTGACTTAGAGCGTGAGTTGTATTTTCATGATGCTTTGACGTAGAGCATGAGTTGTATTTTCATGATGCTTTGAATTATACGGCCATGATAACCTAGATTGTCATTGTAGTAGAATGGTTACATAGTATGAGCAATAAAAAAATTATTGGTCAATAAGAATTTAGACAAAACCTTGGCGGTACTACCATTACCGCCAGTCTAACGCGTCTGTGTGAATTAGACCAGTCGGTATTTTCAAATTCTGTAATGTGGATTGTCATAGTTCAGGTCCAATCGGAGCATGGACCTTACATGTATGTCGTCACTGTCTTACAGATTCTCCCTATCCTATTCCCTAAAGAATCAGTCTGACAATTCAAAGTTTTTAGGGATCAAGTTTTAACAAGAAAATAAATGCGCATTTTATGCTTATATTTAACTGTGCGTTTAAATTCCATTATGATGACTCGTCGAAGTAGATTGATTGTAGTATTGATTGTAGTAGATTATAGTAGATTGATTGAGACACGAACACTTTTTCACATAGCAAAAGTAATGATATCTATATTTTAATTAATCCTCGAAAACAGTGGTAATAACGTGGGTTTTCAAAATAGACAGATACACACTGAAACTAACCTAAGACACATTTTATGAAATATTCTTCAATATTAGTAGAAAGGGAAACTTTGCAAAATGTCTGAAGGTTTCATAAAATAGCATTGTATGCCCATAAAAAAAGAAAAAAAAACTTACCATGAATACATGCTATCCTCATTTCATTATTTCTTGTACAATCGTTTCACTTTTTTTGATCAAATTTTGAAATGAATAGTTTTATATCGTCTTATGTTTGGTTGGTAGATTGAGTTTTAGTGCTACACTTCAAACATAGAATTGAACTTATATCAACTTAATATAATTTAAACAAATATATACACAGCGAATAAATCATCAAAAATGTAAAGATATTACTTCATATTTTATAAAATACACTGATTAGATAAACTTTTACTGTAAGTTTCTTGACATTAGATGAATTAAATGTAATTCATTAAAAGTGATATTGTCGTATAAGCCGCATGCCAGTAGTTTATAACCTAAATAAATCGGTCAAAGCGAGTTTAACTCCCGCTCAAAGGGTTCCGTGCACTATATTTATTAATTAGTAAACTCCTACAACCCCTATTTTTTCATAATTTTAGTTTCAGTAGATTCGAAGGTAGGAGGGGGGAGGGGGGGTATTTTTTCAGCATACTTTCGACAATATCTCTGAAAATATAATACCTAAAATTAAAGCAAATATATTTTTGAGTTCGATATTGCGAGATCTTTTACACGATTCACTACACGATATATTTTTAAAAATTCAAATAACTTAGTTAATATCTCGCCTAATTACGGACAGTTTGTTTCGAAAATCATTATGGAATATCCTTGGATGATTCTGCGTCAATAGATACCTCGAGCGCCCAACAACATCCTCGCTGACAGTCAAAAAGTAAAGTTTGGGTGTAGCGGAAAAATGCGTTTTCCTCAAAAACTCTGTTAACTACAAAAATCGCTATAGTCTTCTTGCAAGGGTTAAATAAACTCCTACTACCTTCTCATAATTTTAGTTTCAGTAGATTCGGAAATAGGGGGGATGGGGAACATATTTTTGCAATGCATTTTAAATGATATATCTGAAAATATAATAGGTAAAATTCAAACAAATATATTTTTGATTTCGGTATTACGAGATCCTTCAAACAACATTAAAAATAATTTTCAAGTAACTTAATTAGTCCTCTAAATTTTTCCTAAACATATTTGTAAATGGCTAATAATCGGATATATGGTAATAAAAAGTCTTTATAACTTTCCCAATTTTGAACTTCCCACGTCCCATAGTTTACGCGAAAAATGTCTCTGGCAGACATACAGACAGACACAGGAGTGATCTTATAATGGTTCTGTTCTCTTTTTTTTACTTACATAAGGAACCCTATAACTATAAGATAAACTGTCAATATATTAAGTGAGCTATTTTATGAAGAGATCCTTAGAAAGCTCATTAATAGAGTGATCCACTCTTTAGCACTTTCATTTGACAGTAATATTTTAGTAAATCAAACATAACAAACAGTTATTCTATAAAACAGTAATATTTATTAATTCTTAATCACTTAAAAATAATTGAAAACATAGAAAGTAATTAAACTTTTTTTTATTAAAGTATTTATTTTATATATATATATATATATATATATATATATATTATGAGATTTTTTTTAATGGAAATTTTAAGGATCACTCTCTCTATTGGAAAGATACATTAAATCAATTTAATATTTTCTCTTTTTTCTGAGAAAAGCTGTAAAATCTTCTAGATGATGCAATTGTATGTAATGAGAACAGTCTAAAGATTTTCAATATCCTAATAATGTAATTTTAATCCCACCATATAAGACAATTACTGTAAAATACTTTTTTCAGAAAACAATTTACTTCTGAATGCTGCATTAATTTAAAGAATGTAATTTTTTTAAATAATCAGCTGGTGTTTTTAAAGAATGGGAGAAACCTGAAAATCTAGGGGAAAATGTTATTTCAAAGATTACGATGATTACGGTAGTCGGAATGTGCAATGAAGAAATTAAAAAAATTACAGTGCGTTTTGATATCACAAAATGAAGTAACTTTAAATATAAAAGACATATAATACGTTAAAGAAATTGCTAAAATATCAGTTTATTGTACATCTAGAAAAAGAAAACATGTTTTGACAATGACTACATTTTCTTTTTTACTACAACTTTCGCACAGATATACATTTTTTTTTCAATCAAAAAATTGTATTTCAAAACTGTATGTATAAAAAAATATTTAACTTGAGAAACAGTTAATGTTTATCATTTAAATGAAACTTCAATTAAAAAAAATGTTTTTTCCTATTATTATTTTTATCTATTTACCATAATATTACCTTCCGATAAAAAGAAGAATTTTTGTGTCATATTTTATTTGAAAAGATTTTTATTTCTGTAAGTTAATGATTTATATTCTGATGTAGAAAGAAGATTGTTATTTACTCAATAATATTTTCGTAGCTATTAAAATTGCTCATTGCTGAAAATTTCCTTATATTTTAACATTTTAAAAGTTTTCTTTTTTTCTAGAAAGTAAATATTTTTTATTCATTATTAATTTTCAAATTAATACTCAAAATACATAATTCATTTTGAAATCATAGAAAGTCATGAAATTCTTCCTTGTTTATTTTTAATCATCTCTTTCCTTTAAGAATATATTTTTAAGTATTTCCATCTAGCTAGGATAAAATACAAAAGACGGAATATTTGAAAAATAAATAGTTATTTATTGTTGTTAATAACATAATTATACAAAACTTATAGCTAGAACTCTTTGTTAATTTCGAAATATCAGAGACGTAAAACTCTGTAAGAATATTTGTGGCTTTTAAAATTTCATTTAAAGTCATTTAAAACACATAATTTAAAGAACAGAGACAAATAAATCAAATATTTGACATATCCGAAATTCTCGTAGTAGTTTCTAATACATTTTCTATCATAAAAGTATAAACTTTGCAAGAATCATACGGTTGGATTGATCATACTATCTATGAAATATCTTAAGTTTAATGCGCCATTTTGAGAAATGTTAAAATATATCTATCCATACTTCATGTATGAATTCACTACTTACTTTAAATATAAGCATTATTTTTAACATGAATTTAGATCAATTTGATGTTTGATATATTTGATAAAATTGTATATAATTTACATGTTGAAATAATCTCAGATTCAAAGGTTGTCTATATAAAATAACTTCACTACTCAATAAAAAAAAGGCAGGATATGAGGACATTTTAATGTGTATTCTTCATTTATAAGGAGTACACATTTAATCTATACTATGTGACATTATTCGGATTACGAACATTTTTTTTAATTTAAATTAACGCGTACGTGATTTGATAAATGAATCTATATATAGAACAAGGTGTCTTCGATGTTGTCAACATAATGAAATAAAAACACGACGATAACTAACAAATAGAGGCAGCTGTTCAGCTGAAGACAGTAGTTGGATGATGGAATGAGGTGGCAAATCGTGGGGAGACTGGAAGCATGGCATTCTCAAGTGCAGATTTCTGGAGACTTCAATGTAACGCCAAGCGTCGTGTTCAGCTTATGGAAACAGTTTAAGGATACTAGATACACGGAGAGAAAGCCTGGGCAAGGTCGTCCAAGAACCATGACGGACAATGAAGATCGCTATTTGTCCATTACATCGAGGCATTACAGGAGTGCAAGAGCTTCTCATCTCTCTCCTGACTTTTATGCGGCCACAGGAAGCCGAGTTTCAAGAGCTACTGCTTCCAGAAGACTACGTGGCAGAGGACTCTTTACAAGAAGACCTGCTGTTTGCGCCCCGCTCACTTCTGCACTCAGCAGAGCCCGTTTAGCATGGTGCACGGATCATCGACATTAGACCAGGAATCGATGGGGACCGTTCTATTCACTGATAAGTCTCGGTTCAGCTTAAACACTAATTCTCGATGTACTTATATCTGAAGAGAACCAGGTACCCGCTACCTGCCCTCCAACGTCAGAGATAGAGGCCAATATGATAGCGGTGGTTTGATGGTCTGGACAGGCATGATGTTGGATGAGCACACATCTCTTCACGTGTTCCGCAGAGACTCTGTGATCGGTGTGAGGTATAGTAAAAAGATTTTGGAGCCATATATTAGCCTTTTCAGGAGTGAAGTTGGCCCTGATTTCCATTTAGTGCACGAAAACGCGCGTCCACACAGAGATCATCTGGTCTACGAATGTCTGGAAAGTAAGGATATTCGCCGGATGGATTGGCCATCCAGATAGTCAGACCTAAATCCCATAGAACATTTCTGAGACGATCTGGAGAGAGCAATTGCAACTCGCATTCCACCTCCCAGAACCACCTAGGACCTGAAAACAGCGTTGCTGTAGGAGTGGCACCAACGGTCACCGGGACTCATAAACTGCCTGATTTCCAGTATGAATTCACGTAGTAAGTGCTGTATTACCGTAAGAGAAGACCAAACTCCCTCTTAACACATTTTTTGTTCAATATTGTAATCTCTGTTTTTTACCTTCCGACGCCGTGTCTTATGCACGATCATGCGGGTGTATAATAACTGTTGAATGGTTATTTTTTTGCATTACATTAACCTTTGTACGTACCTAAATATATTAAAATTTGCACAGTAGTTCTGGAAATAATCGTCCCAGTCTGAAACTTATTTAGTTTCAGAATTAGTATTCCTTAGTAATTCTTAGTAGTTCTTAAGTTTTATTATCTCTTAATTTTGAACATGAATGTACATGTAAAACATCTATTAGAGTTGAAAAAATGATTTCCAACTATGTTCTGTAACCCGGGAAGGTCTGATTGGATTCACTAGTTCCTTCAAACGCCTCAATTCAGGTACACCAGGGCTGCCACTGGCGACTATTTTTATAGTATATTCGTACCACGATATTCCAAAAGATTGTGGTAGATTTTTCTTGCACATGCTGTCGAAAAATATGCAACAGTTTTTTATTTATGGAAAGGGATACACATGTAATAAAAATTTAGTCCTTAGTAGCTTCCTTGGGATAGGAATGAGTTTTATGAAATGCCAAACTGGTTTGGCTGTGTTGCTTACATTCAAAGGATTTTTTTTTATTGGAATGTCAGAATATTTCTGTTAATATCTAGATGATAAATGTTCATTCGATGATTTAAAAAAAAATCTGTTTTTCTGCAAATTATTTACAAACATAATTAATGCAAATTAATGACATACATAACTATTTTATTTGCATTTCAGTAAACTACTTTATACATACGACTGTGAAATCAATGTAAAGTTAGTGATAAAGTTGGATTTTAAACATAACCTAGAAATACAAGTAACTAAAATCAACGAAGAATACACATTTTCATTAAATTTGAAAATTAAGTAAAAAGAGACGATTATCGTGTTGTTTTAAAAAAATCATTAAAAAAAAATAAGCGAACATAAAGAACTCAGAACAAAGAAATGCAGACATTCAAAAAATCTGTCTTTTTGTTATACGAATGCAGTTTTAAATTAGATACATATTATTAATATTCATGAAGTCTGCTGAAGCATATACGATAATGTAAATAAAGTTGTTTACTATATTTTATTACGTTATGTTCGAATTAGATTGACTGTTAGGGAGAAGTGAGATGTAAAATTTATTTTCCAATTTATAATATTTCCCACGAGGAAAAAAGTTTTGAATCTTCTGGTGCTTAACGTCATGTACTTTTCTTAAACGATTCAACAACTAAAGCGAAGCATGAAAACAATATCCTGATAAACAATATGGAACCCTTTGGTATATTACCTAGGGATATAACTTAATTTAATTAATGTATTAAAATATAGCTATAGTCTGTGAATTTCTTGAATTGTTGATACAATATAATAAACAGATTTTCTGCTAAGAGTAGTTTATTGTTCTCTTAAAGAATACATTAAAATTTTATAAAGGTTAGTATGGAAAATTTAAATTAATATGAAAATAAGAAAAATATATTACAGCAAAGTTACATTTATATATCTTTTAATTGAACATTATGCATGTTAAACTGCAATATCAAAAGTACAAATATGGTATCTTTTATTGATTAAATTTCATATTGAAAGTTGAAATAACTTAATAAAAATATTAAATTATTGTTTTTAAACTGATTTTTTATACTTTTAAAACATCTCGTTAAAATGAGTGATTAAATGTACCTGTGATGAAAAAATATTGACAAACGAAAGAGTGGAAATCACATATCAAGTGGAAAGTACTTTATATATAGTATATACAGGGTGTCCACGTATAATCCGACCGACCTTTATTTTCGCAACCATTGGTCCTAGATGCATACTTCCAATTACAAAAATGGTTTAAAGAAGGTAAAGAATTATTTTTAAAGTGATTTGGGTCAAGAAAAACATTTAGTTAAAAATTACGAAAGTTAAACTTTTATATTGTCCCCCGGTCCTGTAAGTGATATTTAGTAAAAATTTACTGTGACACTAACAATTAAGACAAAAAAAGTCCCATTCATCTAATATTAAAATTGACCGAATAATAGCTGTTTAAAGTTGGAGTATATTTTTTGCAGCGAAATAGGGGTCATTCACAATTGTAGTAGAAATATAAATAATCGTCAGATATATAAAAAAAAATAGTTGAGAGAAAAATTAACATTGCAATCTAATACAATTGCAAAATCTATAATCATTCTGACATATTAATGCAAAATATACAATTTGTACTGTACATATAAGAGAATAAAAATAACAGAATTTTTGTTAAATAAAAAGATAAAAAACAACAGCTTCAATTCTTTACAAAATGATACAGATTTTAAAATGCTGTTAGATTACACTGTCTTTAAAATTTTGGGTTGTGACATGTTTTTTATCTTTTGAAAATTGATCCTTATGTATTTTTTAGTGCTGAATACGAAAATGACCTTCATTTTAAACCATCACGTTAGGATTTTTCTCAAATCGCAAATTTCAAAGTTAAAAAGCTCAAAGTTAAAATTGATCTCTCTTCCCCTGAGCTGTTTAGCTGTAAGAAACCCAGTATGAGCCAAAAATTGGAATAAACAATTGAATTATATTAAATTAAACTGAATAAAAAGTCTTACATCTATTTTATAATATCAGATTTTTCGCTATTTTTTAACCTTGAAATTTAAAATTTGCGAAAAATCCTGATATGATGGTTAAAAGTGAAGGTAATTTTTTTTTTTATTCAGCGTTAAAAAATACATAAAACGTAATTATAAAAGTAAAAAAACACAACCATCGTAGGTTTATGTTATCTATTCGAAATCTCTTTCTTAAACTTGTTGACGCTAATCTATCCGAATTTTTTTTTGTGTTATCTTCTAATATAAGTATGCATGAGATAGTAAGCGTCGAAAATCATAATAATATTGCATTGTCATCGGATTTAAGTCAGTATGTAAAATTTAACTTCGATTGGACATTTGAAAGTGAGTTAAACTTCGAGTACAAATTTTAAACTGGAAAGTCGATTGTTGCAAGGTAAATAAAACCTTATGAAAATAACATAATTTTTATTAAAAGAAATCATAGCCTCAAATCCTAACAAAATAAAACATATGTTAAAATACAAATATTTTAACTAAGCTGAAACTTAACTAATAAAAGTTAACTCAATCGTATTAATTATACGATTTCATTTAAAGCGCAGATACCTTGAAATAAAAATAAGTATTTTATATACGACCCCTGAAAGCATGGGCGAAATCATCTGTTTTGAGATTCAAAAAATTGGTATAAGTCATGCATTTCAAACTTTGATAATTCGGTCAATTTTAATCTTAGATGAATGAGACTTTTTTTGTCTTACTTGTTAGTGTCATAGTAAATTTTTACTAAATATCACTTATAGGACCGGGGGACCGTATAAAAATTTAACTTTCGTATTTTTTTAATAAATGTTTTTCTTGACCCAAATCGCTTTAAAAATAATTATTTACCTTATTTAATCCATTTTTGCATCTAGGACCAACGGTTGCGAAAATAAAGGTCGGTCAGGTTATACGTGGACACCCTGTATATCAAAAAGTTGTTGAAAATAAGGGTTTCGGGTATTATTTATAATGTGCAAATGATTTTTTTTTCTGAATGCCAATTTTTGTTCAAAATCTTTAATGAAATAGGTACGAACTACACTTAGACACACACACACACACACACACACACATATATATATATATATATATATATATATATATATATATATATATATATATATATATATATATATATATATCCTAGTTAATACTGATTGAGATAAAATGAAATTATGACTGTTCATTCCCACAAAAAACATTTCGGTAACTGTACAAAAAAAATAGTTTAATGTTATTATTTATCAAACTAAAACACACATAACTTGTAAATGTGATATGTGTCTAAAACTATGTTCAAAGCAATTCCACAAAATATCCATGTAGAATGTTCGCCTAAACTAATTATTTTAAATACAATCGAAATTATTGACAGAAAGAAATCTTTGTTGTTTTAGATTTTTTCTTCATCGCTGTACCTCATTCCACTTAAATATATTTCCATAATTTTAAAGAACAATATACGTACATTATTAGCCTAAAATTCTATTTTTAAATCCAATTATATAATGTAATTTATTGTAGATTATACAAAAGTATGTATCCTTAGTCACGTCCACTAACCCATCTTTGGATTTGAGCAACGTTCACTAAATCTTTCATCCCTTAGGTGGACATCACTTGGGTTACGTGTCAGGCGGAAGCGCACTATGTATAAACTCTAATCTACAGTGCACGGTACGCATATCGACAACTTGACCGGAACATATGCCATATATCACCCCAGCACACGCTTTCTCAAAATCGAAATTTGTTCCGTAAGCCTAGATACTACCTTTATTGTAGGACACGTATTTTATTTTACTTCTTCATTAAAAAGTAACAAAACTCGCTGCTTTGCTCGCGTAATTGCTGAAAAATGCCAAGTGGTATTCGTAAGCCTATTTCAGTTAGAGGAAAATTTACTGCCTCAGATAACTTAAAAATTACTAAATAAGACATATTTTAAGTAAACTTCTTTCTATACTGCATTAGGCGAATACGAAGAGCTAAAATTAGTACCACATTAATTGTAATTGAGAATATATCCCTCTAAGCGTGTGGAACGTAATTTTCCGTCCACTAAGATCCAGGTTTCACTGCAATACATGCAATTTTTAAGATAATATAATTCTATAGATTTAATGAATTTTCAAATAATTGAAGAATGATTAATACTTTTCAAAACGCTCAGAGGGATATTTTGAAGGTTTTTCGCTCATTTCATTTTTCATTTGAAACTTAGAAATTTTTAGAAACAGTTCTAAGTATTATAAATATATAAAACAGTATTTACATCTTATAAGTAAGCATCATGCCAAATTTCAATCTTCCAGTTAAGCAAATTTTTTTAATAACTATATCACAGAAATTGCAATTTTAGAACTTTTTTGTTCCTGCACAAATAAGAATTTCTAAATATTTAAAAACTGTTCGGCGAATGAATTTGTGACTCTAACGTAGCAGCCATGTAAATTTTCAAGTTTTTATCCCTAACGATTTGAGATAAATTATAGTTTAGAAGGTTTTTAGAAGGTTTTCCAGCTCATTTCACTCTAAAAAAATAATTAAAAAAGTCGAAATTTAAATTTCGATTTTTTAAATTATTTTTTTAGAACGATTTTCTTAGCAAACACTGAAATCTTAAAAATAGTCACCATGCCAAATGTCAACTTTTTAGATCAGCAGCATCACTAAAATCGTAATTTTAGAAAGTTTTTTGCTTCAGAAACTTTTTTAAATTCGAATTTTGTAAAAACTATTCTATGCGAGCATTTATGTCTAAAAATAACAGGTATGTCAATTTTTAAATTTCTATCGTTAACAACTAAAAAAAAAAAAAACCTCTAATTTATAAAGTTTTCCGCTCATTTTACATCTTTTAATTTCGATTTTTTAATAAACTGTTTATACTGAGCGTCTGCATTTTAAAAGTTACCACTATACTAAATTTCAAGTTTCTAGCCCGAATAAACACAGTTAAATCATAATGCAGAAAGTTTTCAAAAAGATTTTAGACCGCTCATTTCAGCCTGTTAACTTTCGAATGGTTTAGAAACCAATCTTAGCTAGCATTTGCATTTTACGAGTAACCACCATGCCAAATACGAAGCTTCTATACCAGCTGTACCACGTAAATTGTAATTTTAGAATGTTCTCTTGTCTTTTAAATTTCGCATTTTTAGTAAACTGTCCTAGGCGATCATTTTCGTGAATAACAGCCATGTGAAATTTCAAGTTTCTAGCCTTAACAGTTCCAAATCAATCGTAATTTAGGACGTTTTTAGAACGCTCTTCGCACTTTCACATTTTTAAGTTTATATTTTTTGTGCGACCATTTATGTCTTAAAGGCAACAGACATGCCAAATTTCAAGTATCTATCTATAACAAGTTCATAGAAATCGTAATTTAGAACGCTTTTAAAACGCTTTCGGCTAATTTCACCCTTTAAACTTTTGAATTTCTTTACAAACAACTGTTAGCTAGCATTTCTATCTAAAAAGTAACCGCCATACCAAATTTGAAGTTTCTAATCCTGTCAGTATAGACAGCATAGAAAAAAATCGTAAATCAGAACGTTGTTTCCTTCATCACCATTTTAAATTTCATTTTTTTAATTGTTCCGTGTATGCACTTGCGTTTTAAAAAGTATCAGCCATGTCAAATTTCAAGTTTCTGTCCTCAAGAAATCCATAGATATCGTAATTTAGAACGTTTCTAGAACACTTTTCCTTCATATCATCGTTTTAAATTTCGATTTTTTTAGAAACTGTTTTTAGAGAGCATATATATCTTATAAGTAACTACCTTGCCCAATTTCATGTTTCTAATCCCTTCAGTGTCACAATAATTGCAATTTTAGAACGTTTTTCTCTCCTTCAACCCACTGAGGTTAGTGGCACTGACGTGAAATATAGCCCATGTTAGAGCACAAACTGTCACTATAAATTTGAGACCATTAAGTTTAAAATTTGTTCGGTAGTTTCAGAGATTTCATTGAAATTGTATTTAAAAAAGTTTTTAGAACGCGTTTAGCTCATTTCACCCTTTTAAATTTTTAATTTTTTAGAAACTGTTATTTTTACATCTTATAAGTATCTACCATGCCAAATTTGAAATTTCTCACCCCTTCATTATTACTAACGTTTCAATTTTAGAACGTTATTAGCTATCACACCCCTCTCTGATAGTGACACAAACATAAAATTTAGCCTATGACTGAGCAGGGACTGTTACCATCAATTTGTCACCATTATGATTCAAATCGGTTTTGTAGTTCCAGATATTCAATAGAAATTAAAATTTAGAATGTTTCTAGAACGATTTACGCTCATTTCAGCTTTTTAAATTTCGATTTATTTTAAAATTTGTGCTTAGAAAGCATTTACATCTTATAAGTAACTACCATGCCAAATTTCAAGTTTCTAGCTCCTTCAGTATAAAAACAAATCTCAATTTTAGAATGTTTTTCGCTCTTGAACCCCCCACCCCTGCGGGTAGTGGCATCAACATAAAATATAGCCTATGTAGGAGTAGGGATTGTCGCCATCGATTTGCCACCATCACTTTTGAAATCGGTTTGGTAGTTCCAGAGATTATCCCCTACAAACAAAGAAACAAAATTTACTTCTTTATAATGTTAGTATAGATTTTAGATGTTTCATTATCGGTATAATTATAATACATAATGTTTATACATAGGTAATCTATACTAATATTATAAAGGAGTAAAGCTTGTTTGTTTGTTTGTAGGGGGTAATCTCTGGAACTACCGAACCGATTTCAAAAGTGATGGTGGCAAATTGATGGTGACAACCCCTGCTCCAACATAGGCTATATTTTATGTCGGTGCCACTAACCCGGGGGGCTGCGGGAGCAAAAAACGTTCTAAAATTGCGATTTTTCAGTTATTACACTGGCTGTCAAGCCCTGAGAGCTTGGCAGCCGGTTCTGTATGTATGTATGTAAGTACGTAATGCGATAACTCTTCATAGAAATATCCGTTTTCCTTCAAATTTTGTTTATAGGTTCACTGTGTTAAGGCGCTTCCCTGATTAGTTTTCGGGATTGATTGGTTAAGTATAAAAGGGGGGGAACAAGGGGCTAATTCCCCACCCCCCTTAATTTATATAAATGGGTTTTTCATGCAGAATTATTCCGTTTTCCTTCCAATTTTGTTTATAGGTTCACTGTGTTAAGGCGCTTCCCTGATTAGTTTACGGGTTTGATTAGTTAAGTATAAAGGGGGGGGGGATCGGGGGGCTAATCCCCCCTTAATTTATATAAATGGGTTTTTCATGCAGAATTATCCCGTTTTCCTACAAATTTTGTTTATAGGTTCATTGGGTTACGACGCTTCCCTGATTACTTTTCGGGATTGATTGGTTAAGTATAAAGGGGGGGAACAAGGGGCTAATTCCACCCCCCTTAATTTATATAAATGGGTTTTTCATGCAGAATTATTCCGTTTTCCTTCCAATTTTGTTTATAGGTTCACTGTGTTAAGGCGCTTCCCTGATTAGTTTTCGGGATTGATTAGTTAATATAAAGGGGGGGGATCGGGGGGCTAATTCCCCCCCTTAATTTATATAAATGGGTTTTTCATGCAGAATTATTCCGTTTTCCTTCAAATTTTGTTTATAGGTTCATTGAGTTAAGACGCTTCCCTGATTACTTTTCGGGATTGATTGGTTAAGTATAAAGGGGGGAACGGGGGGCTAACCCCCCCCTTAATTTATATAAATGGGTTTTTCATGCAGAATTATTCCGTTTTCCTTCAAATTTTGTTTATAGGTTCACTGAGTTAAGGCGCTTGCATGATAATTTTCGGGATTGATTGGCTGAGTATAAAGGGGGGGAACGGGGGGGCTAATCCCCCCCTTAATTTATATAAATGGGTTTTTCATGCAGAATTATTCCGTTTTCCTTCAAATTTTGTTTATAGGTTCACTGAGTTAAGGCGCTTCCCTATTAGTTTTCGGGATTGATTAGTTAAGTATAAAGGGGGGGGGGGTCGGGGGGTTAATCCCCCCTTAATTTATAAAAATGGGTTTTTCATGCAGAATTATTCCGTTTTGCTGCAAATTTTGTTTATAGGTTCACTGTGTTAAGGCGCTTCCCTGATTAGTTTTCGGGATTGATTGGTTAAGTATAAAAGGGGGGAACAAGGGGCTAATTCCCCACCCTTAATTTATATAAATGGGTTTTTCATGCAGAATTATTCCGTTTCCCTTCAAATTTTGTTTATAGGTTCACTGAGTTAAGGCGCTTCCCTGATTAGTTTACGGGTTTGATTAGTTAAGTATAAAGGGGGGGGATCGGGGGGCTAATCCCCCCTTAATTTATATAAATGGGTTTTTCATGCAGAATTATTCCGTTTTCCTTCAAATTTTGTTTATAGGTTCATTGGGTTAAGACGCTTCCCTGATTACTTTTTGGGATTGATTGGTTAAGTATAAAGGGGGGGAACAAGCGGCTAATTCCACCCCCCTTAATTTATATAAATGGGTTTTTCATGCAGAATTATTCCGTTTTCCTTCCAATTTTGTTTATAGGTTCACTGTGTTAAGGCGCTTCCCTGATTAGTTTTCGGGATTGATTAGTTAATATAAAGGGGGGGGATCGGGGGGCTAATTCCCCCCCTTAATTTATATAAATGGGTTTTTCATGCAGAATTATTCCGTTTTCCTTCAAATTTTGTTTATAGGTTCATTGAGTTAAGACGCTTCCCTGATTACTTTTCGGGATTGATTGGTTAAGTATAAAGGGGGGAACGGGGGGCTAATCCCCCCCTTAATTTATATAAATGGGTTTTTCATGCAGAATTATTCCGTTTTCCTTCAAATTTTGTTTATAGGTTCACTGAGTTAAGGCGCTTGCATGATAATTTTCGGGATTGATTGGCTGAGTATAAAGGGGGGGAACGGGGGGGGGGCTAATCCCCCCTTAATTTATATAAATGGGTTTTTCATGCAGAATTATTCCGTTTTCCTTCAAATTTTGTTTATAGGTTCACTGAGTTAAGGCGCTTCCCTATTAGTTTTCGGGATTGATTAGTTAAGTATAAAGGGGGGGGGGGTCGGGGGGTTAATCCCCCCTTAATTTATAAAAATGGGTTTTTCATGCAGAATTATTCCGTTTTGCTTCAAATTTTGTTTATAGGTTCACTGTGTTAAGGCGCTTCCCTGATTAGTTTTCGGGATTGATTGGTTAAGTATAAAAGGGGGGAACAAGGGGCTAATTCCCCCCCTTAATTTATATAAATGGGTTTTTCATGCAGAATTATTCCGTTTCCCTTCAAATTTTGTTTATAGGTTCACTGAGTTAAGGCGCTTCCCTATTAGTTTTCGGGATTGATTAGTTAAGTATAAAGGGGGGGGATCGGGGGGTTAATCCCCCCCTTAATTTATAAAAATGTGTTTTTCATGCAGAATTATTCCGTTTTCCTTCAAATTTTGTTTATAGGTTCATTGGGTTAAGACGCTTCCCTGATTACTTTTCGGGATTGATTGGTTAAGTATAAAGGGGGGGAACAAGGGGCTAATTCCACCCCCTTAATTTATATAAATGGGTTTTTCATGCAGAATTATTCCGTTTTCCTTCCAATTTTGTTTATAGGTTCACTGTGTTAAGGCGCTTCCCTGATTAGTTTTCGGGATTGATTAGTTAATATAAAGGGGGGGGATCGGGGGGCTAATTCCCCCCCTTAATTTATATAAATGGGTTTTTCATGCAGAATTATTCCGTTTTCCTTCAAATTTTGTTTATAGGTTCATTGAGTTAAGACGCTTCCCTGATTACTTTTCGGGATTGATTGGTTAAGTATAAAGGGGGGAACGGGGGGCTAATCCCCCCCTTAATTTATATAAATGAGTTTTTCATGCAGAGTTATTCCGTTTTCCTTCAAATTTTGTTTATAGGTTCACTGAGTTAAGGCGCTTACATGATAATTTTCGGGATTGATTGGCTGAGTATAAAGGGGGGGAACGGGGGGGGCTAATCCCCCCCTTTATTTATATAAATGGGTTTTTCATGCAGAATTATTCCGTTTTCCTTCAAATTTTGTTTATAGGTTCACTGAGTTAAGGCGCTTCCCTATTAGTTTTCGGGATTGATTAGTTAAGTATAAAGGGGGGGGATCGGGGGGTTAATCCCCCCCCCTTAATTTATAAAAATGTGTTTTTCATGCAGAATTATTCCGTTTTCCTTCAAATTTTGTTTATAGGTTCACTGTGTTAAGGCGCTTCCCTGATTAGTTTTCGGGATTGTTTGGTTAAGTATAAAGGGGGGGAACGGGCGGATAATCCCCCCCTTAATTTATATAAATGGGTTTTTCATGCAGAATTGTTCTATTTGCTTCAAAATTTGTTTATAGATTCATTGGGTTAAGACGCTTCCCTGATTAGTTTTCGGGATTGATTGATTAAGTATAAAGGGGGGGAACGGGGATCTAATATCCCCCTTAATTTATGTAAATGGGTTTTTCATGCAGAATTATCCCATTTCCTTCAAATTTTATTTATAGGTTCACTGTGTTAAGGCGCATCTCTGATTAGTTTTCGGGATTGATTGGTTAAGTATATAGGGGGGGAACAAGGGGCTAATTCCCCCTTATCTATACTAATATATAAAGTAGTAAAGATTGTTTGTTTGTTTGTTTGTTTGTTTGTAGGGGGTAATCTCTGGAACCACTGAAGCGATTTTAAAAGTGATGGTGGCAAATTAATGGTGACAATCCCTGCTCCAACATAGGCTATATTTTATGT
This sequence comes from Maratus michaelseni, assembly GCA_963931845.1. Taxonomy (NCBI): domain Eukaryota; kingdom Metazoa; phylum Arthropoda; class Arachnida; order Araneae; family Salticidae; genus Maratus; species Maratus michaelseni. Next base: position 276,290,241 of record OZ007596.1, read on the forward strand.
CGGTGCCACCACCCCCAGGGGGGTGCAGGAGCGAAAAACGTTCTAAAATTTCGATTTTTTGTGTACTGAAGAAGATAGTAGCATCAAATTTGGTATGCTAGTTACTTATAAGATGTAAATGCTCTCTAAGAACAAATTATAAAAACATTCGCAATTTAAAAGGGTGAGATGAGGAAGAAGCGTTCTAAAAACATTCTAAATTACAATTTCTATGGAATCTCTGAAACTACAGAACCGATTTCAAAAGTGATGGTGGCAAATGGATGGTGACAGTCCCTGCTCCAACATATGCTAAACTTTTTGTCGGTGCCACTGCCCGCAGAGGGTGCAGGAGCGAAAAACGTTCCAAAATTATGATATTTTCAATAATGAAGGAGTTAGGAACTTGACATTTTGTATGGTCGTTACTTACAAGATTTAAATGCTCTATAAGAACAAAGTCTAAAAATATTCGAAATTTAAAAGGCTGAAATAAGCAAAAAATTTTCTAAAAACATTCTAAATTACAATTTGTGTGGAATCTCTGGAACTACTAAAGCGATTTCAAAAGTGATGGTGGCAAATGGATGGTGACAATCCCTGCTCCAACATAGGCTATATTTTATGTCGGTGCCACTACCCCGAGGGGGGTGCAGAAGCGAAAAACGTTCTAAAATTGCGATTTTTGCGATGCTGAAGGAGCTAGAAACTTCAAGTTCGGCATGATTGTTATTTATAAGATCTAAATGCGCTCTAAGAACAATTTCTAAAGAAAAATGATGTAATGATTCTGCGATTTTTCAACTATTGAATTTGTAAAATTACCAAATTTCACAATAGAGTACCATAGCGAAACCTTCACGCGTAAAAAGATAATGATAAGGGCGACGTGTCCTGACGTGTATATTGGCTATAGCATTGATTGTCATATATTGTTATAGCGTAGATTGAAAGTCACAAATTATAGTATCCTTATTATTCTGTTAAAATATAAAAGTGAATTATGAAATGTCAATATTTTGTTTGATTAAAGGTTCGTTAAGAGAAATTGACCAGCGTAGCGGGTGTAGCTTGCTAGTATATAATATATAAGTATGTAATATTTTAATTTCATTTATAATTATTATATATACTACATACATATATAACATATTTTAAGTATTAACATATCTTAAATTTTTCTAAAATTTTCTCATTTAATTTTTTTTTGTCTTAAAATGTTTTTATTCCGTTACAATACATTCGATTTGAAAATTCTTTCTGGGCACAGATATTTGGGGGGCTTCTAGAACTTTCTTCCCGTGGTCTTTGGGGACCGAGTTACGCAGTTTTGTTCTGATCTCCGCCCTTCATTGGTTTACCTCCTTTTGTACACGGCACTCTTTATGGCTTTATGTAGTTTTTTGCGTTGGTTTTAAATGCTCTCTAAATGATTTCTGAGCAAAGATTTCTGTGTAATATATTTTGCAATGTCAGAAAGAGTTTCTAATTGCTGGATCACAGGAATTTAATTTAATTATTTACTGCTCTATTTTTTGATTGAAAAAATTCGCAGAGCATTATGTGTATAGAAGAGAGCCCTGATAAAAGATGTAAAGATTGAAATGAAGTGTTGTCGTCTACTTGTGGCTACATTTTAAAATTTAAAGAGGTGCTGGATATTGTTTTCTAAAAGCAGTGATAATAACATGTAATTAGTGCCAAAAGACATGCTACATACATGTATATACTATTTTTTTATTAACGATAAACACATATACATATACCTACAAATAAATAAATAATTTCTGATAACTTCTGGCGTAAAGTCGCGGTTCAAATAAATTCGTCTCCGATCAGATTCTATTTTCAATAAAAAATAACTTATTTTGAATTGTTATTTATTTGACTTCATTTATTAAATAAAATTTCTGGTTTGTAAATGACTCATTTTAGCCACCAGTTACTAGAAATTAAGGTATGTTATTATGAAACCTTCAAAAGCATACAAAACTTAATGTTATTATATGTCAACATTTCTGTGTAAAAAATCAAATGCTTTTTTTTTATAGCATGCAGAGTTTTCAACCGAATTTAACACCGCATTCCAAAAACTTGACAAAGAACAGTAGAAATAGTATACTGCATTTAAAAAATTAATATATTGAAGACATATGGGTATTTGTATGAAATAAATTTTCACTGGGCATGCGCGATCTACACCATAGATTTTTTTTTTTACATGATTTGATAGTCATTTCTATAGATTTTATATTATATACTATGTTTTATGTCATTCGCATTTTCGCATACCATTTCAACTTTCATTGAAAATATGTTTTGTTTGTATGTTTTATGCATTTTCACATGCAAATTGAACTTTTCTTTTTCATAAGTTTTGTAAAAATATATACATTTTAGTTTATTTCTTTTAAAAAGCTGCAAAATGAAATTCAAATCCCTAATTATATGAATTTTTGAAGTATATTTTTCAACAATTTGACAAAAAACAGAATTAAACAGATACTCGCGATACTATTTGAAAAACATGGATTTTCTTTTAAATTATTAATGAGACTTTTACACAGTACCTAACATAAGCATCGTGTATTCATAAAGTTGAGACTGAAAACAGTTGAAATTATTGTCAGTTTATATGTATATATATTTTCTCCTTTGAACATAAAAACACTTGCAAGATGTGTTTAGTATACTACATTGCACCCTTTATTTCGTAAGTTATGAATAAATGAGTATATCACACTCCCAAGCATTGTTACAGGATTTTTAAAAAAATACTTGTGCAATCAAGTAGTACATTTTAGAAAGATTTCGTCTTTAATAATTAAACAGCGACAAATATATATATTTTTTTTTTCAATGTTTATAACTCATTTCAAAATATTTCTTTAGAATAGATTTTTTAGTGTTTTCCGGATATTGAAAATGTATATGTCTCTGACAATATAAATATAGACGTTTTCCAGACATGAAACTTTTCAATCAATGTATTTCAGCAACATAAAAACTAATTTGTTAGAGAAAATGCATTATTCATTAAAATACATATTTGTTTTATACAAGGAATAATGGGAAATGATTAAGTAAAATAAAGATATACCGAACACAATTGTATTATTACCAATGAATATGCTAACTGATTTTAATTTCATGTTTATTTTAATGGTACTTTAAAGAACCGTAGGGCATAAAATATTAAATAATTTTTTAAGCTAATTCACATTATTCAATATTTTTAAAATGTATTCAATATTTATATCTTGGAAATTTTTTGGAAAGTGTATTTAAAATTCACGAATATTAATTTTAGAAAAAATACTATCGACTTTATTAGTAAAATTTGGAAATATGTCTTCTGTTTATTTTCATGTACAATCTGTCTGTAGTTGAATTTCCTTTAAATATCCAAAAACAATTCAATATGTTTTTTTTTTCCTAAAATCTATTTCAGCAGCGAAATTCAATAAGATAATGGCATAACAAAAAGCGTTTTATTATTTCAGGGATAAATTTAAAATCATAGTTTATTTAAATAAGAGAACATACGATTTATTTATTTTTTCTGTTATATACACTACAATTCTATTTTAAAACATAAAAAGTTGTTATTACTAATATCTATAAGGTTATTAAATATGTTAATCGTGAAATGAATAGCTTACCATAAATCAATCATATAATGGCGCGAGCGAACCTTACAAAAGGAAAGACTATGCAAAATATGGTTTCGTAAACAATAAAAAAATATATTGCTGAAGAATTTTAAGTACCATAATAAATTCCTTCTGGAAAATCAGAAAATATTCCCCATTTATCTGCATTTTGAAGAACCAGAATTGGTGTAACAAAGATGATAATGCAGATTCAAAACTGTTTTTATTATTATTATTATTATTATGCGAATTTTTCTATTTTTATTTTCAGACTTTTTATACGAATGATATATCTTTTACAAATTCGTCTCTATAGCATAATTATTTATAGCAGATCCCTAAGCCGACAATGAGCACATGAAAAATTATGTAAACAAATAAATATATTTAATCATCGTATTAGATCAAATTAGAAAAAAATCCATCTCTTGTTATTTTAACTATTATTACAAACAAGCAGTCAAGTAAAATGATGAAAGTTGGACATGCGGAAAATTATTTAAGAATATTATAATAATTATTAATCTTCAAAACGTTCTAAAAATTACTGTTTATCATGGTATAGAAATTTCCAAAGTAAATTCATTATCGTTCGTTTAGTAGAATAACAATATTTAATTAAGTATGTTGATAAAGTATATGCAATTACCAGACATAAGTGAAGTTTCAATATATTTACCTTAATCGACTCTTTTGATTAGCTTGCACTTATCTCAGGAATAATTATCTTTAGAATATATTAAAATGATTAAATATTATTTTGAAAAATAACGTTAAAGTGATGGAATAATAAATTATAATTTCTCGTATATGGTAATGGTGTAAAAAAAAAATTCCTTTCAATGAATTTACTAACCTACTTTCAAATATAATGACTAAGGTAAATTATTCTTCTCTTTCTTTTACATTAACCGACGTCTATGATAATTTTATAAACGTATTTGCTAAAATAAAGGTAAAGCATATGTTACTAAAATATAACTTTTAAATAAGCAATATTATTAATTATTTAACTGTCAAACATATGCAAAAGAGAATATTTCAAAAAAAAAAATATATATATATATATAAGGTTCTTTACATAAGTTGGAGGTAATTAAATAAATTAATATGGAGAGATAATGTTTAAGCATTTTCAAAAATTGAATCATTTGAAAAATAACGTTAAAGTGATGGAATAATAAAACATAATTTCTGGTATTATGGTAATGGTGTAAAAAAAAAATCTGTTTTCAATGAATTTACTATCCTACTTTCAAATATAATGACTAAGGTAAATTTTTCTTCTCTTTTTTTCAGATTAACCGATGTCTATGACAATTTTGTAAACGTATTTGTTAAAATAAAAGTGAAGCATATGTTACTAAAATATAACTTTTAAATAAGCAATATTTTTAATTATTTAACTGTCAAACATATGAAAAAGAGAATATTTAAAAAAAAATAAAAAATAAAAAAGGTTCTTTACATAAGGTGGAGTTAATTAAATAAATTAATATGGAGAGATAATGTTTAAGCATATTCAACTTTTTCGGAAGTAGTCGCATCCAATAATGTTTTGTATATAACAAAGAAATAACAAAATAATGTAGGGTATATATTTTAGACATCAAATGCTAATTTCATTGGATTTTTTAAATGAAACTGTAACACTATGGTAGCCAAATTTAATTAAGTTCTCTAAACATTCCGTGACAGTTAATTAATTCGAATGATTTAAATATATTAAGAATTTTAATAAAATTATCTTTATTCAACGGAATACATTGTAATTTTATCAATTCAATTCAATGAAACTTGATTTTATACATCTATTTGTTTTAGTTGTGTTTGTAATAAAAGTGCACTTCAATTTTTTACAGTTTATAAAGACGTTTTATAAATATAGTTTATGCTGAAAGAAAACTTTTTTTGTAATTTATGAAATTATTATTAATTATTTCAATTAGTTCTTCAGATAATTGTAAAATAAAATACCGTATCTTATAAAAATGCATTTAGTCTTTTTATGAACATAATTTAATATTTTTATTAAAATAAATATTAATATGGGGCGATGGAATCGAGGAATTTAAATACGTTGGCGTTTCATAAAAAATAAATCCTTACCCCAGTCTCTCATATGAAAAGAATGAAGGATTGTTTTATATCTAACTCGTACGTGATAAAGAAAAAAAAATAGAGGTGTACTTTATCTACCTGCAACAAATATATTTTTTCATTATTATTATTATTATTATTATTATTATTATTATTATTAGCTCCGGCCTCTTGTGAAAAATTACAGTTTTTTTTAACACAATAGTGCACAAAATATTAGTCGCATGGACACCAAAATTGGACTGGAAGTCTATAGTGCCAAAATCTTGCCGGGGATTGAAAATCAAAAATATTCATCAAACCTAACACCCAAAATGCCGGACCAAAAATTTTCAATTTTCCCCGTGATAACATTGCGATTGTTTGAATCAATAATTCAAACGTTAGCTCCATTGTTGTAACTTAAGCATTTTAACCTCATTATTTTCGCCCGCATAATTTCTGCAGGTAAAATATGGGTTTTTTTTTTTTAACTAACGGCCATTCCCCAAAATTTGGGAAGAACTTCGTTTTGGCACTAGAATTGAAGAACTGATCAGTCCCTAAAAATAAAGTTGTTTTACCCTGTTTTTTTTGGAGAGAAATAGGGTGAAACTTTAACTCAGGGATGGTGGGAATTCATTTTTTTGTAAATATGTCAAGTAGAAAATCGTTAGTTATGCATTTTTTAATTACGAATCGAGCGATACCATACGCAAGTTGATACAATAACACATTACAAAATTTGACCAGGTTTTACAAGTACGAAGTCGATGATTTTACTTTAGTGCAGTTAATGTCAATATTCACAGAAAACACTAATGGTCATTCACGAAAATTTGGGAAGAACTTCGATTTGGCATTAGAAAAAAAGATCCCATGAGTCTCCAAAATAAATTTGTTTTACGTTGTTTAAGGGGGGAGGCAAAAGGAGAATTTTAACTCAGGGAGGATAATTTAACCTTTCTTTAATAGGACAAGTGGGGTATCGTTTACTATGACTTTTTAAATTCTGAATCGAACGACAGCCCGCGCAACTTAATACCATGTTTCGTTACAAAGTTACGTCAAGTTTTATAAATACAAAGTGGACGATTTTATTTCAAAGCAGTTAATATCGGTTTTTACAGAAACAAATGATAGGCTTTCACGAAAATTTGGGGACCACTTTTTTTGGCACTAGAAATGAAGATCCGAAAAGTACCCAAAAATTAAAGTTATTTTACTCTGTTTTGGGGTTTTAAAGTGGACATTCAGGGAGCTTTAAATAAAATCTTTGACTTTGCATTTATAAAAACTGGGGTAACTTGGTAACAAATGATCGTACCCACTTGCGAATTGTTTCATTTGATTGAGAATTAAAATATACAGAACAAACGATACCCCACTTGACATATTCAAAAAGTTGAATTATTCCCATGTAGATAAATTCCCCCCCCCCCTTTGTCCCCCTAAACACCGTAAAACAACTTTACTTTTTGGGGACTGATCGGATCTTCTTTTCTAGTGCCATAACTAAGTTCTTTTCAAATTTTTGTCAATGGCTATCAGTTGTTTCTGTAAAAGCCTATATTAACTGCTCTGAGGTAAATCGTCGACTTCGTATTTGTAAAACCTGGCATAACGTTTTAAAAATCATCGTATTGACTTGAGGATGGTGTCGTTCGATTCAGAATTAAAAAATTAATAACTAACGATACCCCATTGACCTACTTAAAAAAAATATGTTTTCCCCTTTCCTCCCAAAAAACAGGGTAAAAAAACTTCATTTTGGGGAGACTTGTTGGATCTTCATTTCTAGTGACAAAACGAAATTCTTCCCAAATTTTCGTGAATGACCATCAGTTGTAGTATTTTACTCAAACTTTGATCTATTTTACCTGTACTAAATTATGACGTCAATGTTACTGACGCACATACTTGTGTTTTATCATATATATTGCCATTTAAATGTTTTACTTCTTACATACGTAACAACCACTTTTTCTGAAATTACGAATTGATAGGTTGCCAAATTAGACTTTGTATTCCTTGTAACTTCCAAATCGATGTACATCGGTTTAAATTTTATATTTAAAAAAAAGAGAAAAAAAAGAAAAGTATTTGAATAGAATCATGGAAAAAAAGAATATAATGCTCATGAAAACAGTTGCGTTTAACAGAGGCATATACTGTCGACATACACAAATCCCTGGGTTTCATTTTGTCTAAAGTTGCTGTGTTCATTGGTCGAAAGTAGTTGTTACTTGGAGTAAATTGTGTCGATTTTAGTAGAGCTCATCAGTTAGAGGATATTCCCATTAAAGTGCCTTTTCGTAATTGATAGGCTTGACCAAATTAGAAGAATGGGGGTAATGTCGCCAAATTAGAAGAATGGGGGCTGTACTTACCGATAGATTAGCATTTGGACATTACCTGAGAAAACTGACGTGTGAATAAACAGTTGAAAATGAAGATTTAACAACTGTTATTGCAAAATTACTTTTATACTGTTAAACAATAAATATAACAATCGAATATATATATATATATATATATATATATATATATATAGATAGATAGATAGATAGATAGATAGATATATAATGTTATTTTTTAAGTTTATTCGACTCAATGCTCTGACATTTTGGCCTGACGGATGCTAGTTATTATTATCATGAAAATCCGATTACCGTTATGCCCGTGTTTTTTCGTTTCTAGAAATCATGTTAAAATAGCTGTAGGCAAAATTATTTTCAGCAGAATTCTGTTTTAAGCCGTATAATAGAATGATGGGATATAAAAAAAAATTATAGCATCAAACTTCGATTAAAAATATTATATATCCTGGGATTTATAAGCATACTTGTAAAAATGCTGGAAAATCCTCAAACGGTAAAATTGGTAAAGTATTATTATAATTTTTTCTTTACTCTTTTTTGCTTATTTATTTTCTTCTTGGATTTTCCCAAATTTGGGTTTCTGCGCAAACGTTTTGCTTTTTGGTAACGTAATTATTTTACCTTCCGAACTAACTCTGTTGTTTTTTTTTGGGTTGAGCGAAAAACTAGTCGTGAACTGACGTTTGTGAGAATTGCAAGAGTATTCCGATGAAGGATCGCAAGTTATTTCTACTACGCTGTTGTCACCGTCCCTTAAAGCTGTTTCTGAATTTAGTTTCGATTCGTTTTGTTTTTTCTTTGAAGACAAAGATGTACTGCTGATATTTCCCTTCAGACTCGGGGGTGTTTTAGCGCTCTTGGGATATTTTCAGTATATTTAATTAAATATATGGTACTTTACTTGAGGCAGTCTACAATTACTTGCTACTTCGATATAAACACGATATTTGCTGAAGAAATCTCATATCAATACATTTATAACTATCAAATTTATTTTAGTATTTATATAAACATAGTAAAACGTGCCTATATTTTATGAAATTATTTGTCGAGACTCATATAACAATGATTAAAAAATAAAAGCTTAAATAAACCTACTGAAAATATCTTTATAAAGTTATTTAACATATACTGAGTAAATTCTGCAGGAACAGAATATATAGTCTTCAAAATATGCAGAGTGTGCTGATTAATTTATTTAAAAAGATGTTTTAAAGAGTACAGAAAACTTTTCAGTTACTGTGATGGAACAGCTGCTAATCAATTGGGACGATTGCCACCAATTAATTTTAATAGCATTCTTTGATTTATTAAATTGTGTCATTAAATCAGGCAAATAAATTATATTTAAATTTACTGGTGACAATGGAATCGTTGGTGCGCGGCAGTTTCCTCACTGCATCTATTTATGCATTTTGAAATTAGGAATTTATTATATAGCTTTAGTAATATGTTTAATATATATATATATATATATATATATATATATATGTGTGTGTGTGTGTGTGTGTGTGTGTGTGTGTAGATATGTATGCATATATTTTTTTATCTATGCATAATTTTATTTTAATAAAATTAGGAATATTATGCATCAAAGATATATCAGTATATTTGCTTTTTGTATTAAAAAAAAAAAAACATTTTTTTAAAAAACTAGATAATACGTATTACAGCATTTTCAAATTTTACCAAACTAAAATTGAATATGTTATTTTTGGTTATAAACTGCTAATGTATTTATATTTAAAAAAAAATAGTTTTTTTTTTTTATATATGCACGTCCAAATAAAATGTTGCTGATTGTGCTTATTTATGTTATCTAAATATAATTAGCATTAAACTGTGATGCTAAACTGAAATGTTTCTAAATGAAAATTTCATATCCAAAAACACTCGTAATCCAAAAATTTAAAGTATCCAACATTACAAGTAAAACTGCAAACATTCAAAATTCTGGACATTTTATTTTTCAAATTTTTGAAAAATTAATCAAATTAAATGCATAAGAAAATATTAAATTTGAACAAGCAACTCTTTTTAAACCGCCAGCGCTCATTTTTATCTCCTGGTGAGACGTCTTTGAAATAATCTCTAGGATTAGATTTTAGGTGAATATGTACAGTAACTCCATTATTGGGATGTAGAAGAATTTGCAGAAATATTGGATCGAAAATCCAATAGTTAGTAAAGCGCCCTGAAGTTTATTTTATAAACAATATGGACAACGATGTATATCGATTTTACGTTTATAGTGTAATAGCTGTCATCATATATAAATTCTAGTTGCCATATACTGTATACTTTAAACTTTATCTTTCCCGTTAGTTTTTTTTTTATTTCCAATGCAGCAGGCGAACAGACATTATCCTTATGCCGTACAGAGATCATGGAAAAAAACAGAAATATAAGTAAAAAGATAACACCAAACACAGGAACAAGGTAAAGGGTAATTAACATGAGAACCACATAAAATCAAGAAGTTAAAATGTGTAAAGAGTCTCTGGGCTCCCAGTAACGGGAGTAAATGCAGTTCTTCGTGAGTGCTGAACAGTCAGAGAGGTGGTAAGCAGTCATCGCCGCACCACTGCGGCAGAGGGGGCAGGCAGGACAATCCACTATCTGGAGACGGAAAAGATGAGCATACAAACAATCATGTCCTGTCGCGAGACGAAAGGCAGCCACAGCACTGCTTCTTGGACAATCGGGGAAGTTAGAGATGGTATTTCTCCGCGATTTTTCTTTTGTTCGTTCCTTTAGTAATGATATATGTGATCTCTTAATTATTTGATTAACCATTGAAGAGGCAGACTTATAGTTAATTAATTTACATGAAGCCTGATTAACAGAACAACCTTTTTTGGCCAATTCACCCGCCTTTTCGTTACCGGGAATACCACAGTGTGAGGGGATCCATTGTAAGATCCATTGTCTTATGTTTTTCATTCATCTCTCTTTCTTTCCTGTTAGTAGAAGTCATGTTGAAATGGCTGTAGGCACAAATATTTTTAACAAAATAATTTTTTGAACCGTATATAGAATGAGGGGATATGAAAAATATTATAGCATCAAACACTGAAAGGGTTTTAATGATGTAAATATAGATGTAGCCAGGAAAAATAATATTGCATTCTATTTTACGAGCAATAAATACTCAGCAAAGTGCCAGGATGTGATAGCAAAAAGTTATCGATCACAGAACTAAACGGACACCACTCCCCTATTTTTGAACTGACAGCGATCTCATCGGCGAAATACTGATCCAACAGAATTTTCGGTCCAACACTAATCATGGAAAAAAGTTACTAGCGTCTAGACCCCGACCGTTTAACAAAGGGACCATGACATCAAATAAAAACATTAATGTTTCGTATTGAAAATAAGATTTAAAAAATAGTTTATTTGATATTTAAATAATAAATTTTATTTTAAAATGCATATTCCTAATTCATTCAACCATTTGGAGCTTTTTTAAAAAAGAAACCAGACTGGCGATTCTAAATTGTTTATTTTTTAGATAATGCATTTATGAGTAAAATATAAATATTTTATTTGACATATTTAATAAGATAGGTAAAACATAAAAGATAATATGAGCAGTAAGAAACTACGTTTTTATACACATTTCTGCAAAATTACATGAAAATTAACGATCAATGAAAAGTTGGAAAAAACACAAAATTGGTTGTTGCCACAATCGTTTAACCGCATGTATGATTGCTTCGCGAACATGAAAACGAAAGAAAAACATCACTGGGTACAGCAATCTCGTTGTATTGGAATCTCAAACAGTACACGAAATTCGTTGATGCCGCGATCACACCACCGTATGTATGATCGCTTCGTGAACATGAAAAACAAACAAAAAAAAAAACACTGGATGCGGAAACCTGTTGCATAGGAATACCAAGAAGTACACGAAAATCGTTGATGTTGCTATCACTGTACCGCATGTATGATCGCTTCGCGAATATGAAAACATTAAAAAATCACTGGATGCGGCAACCTCGTTGTATTGGAATCCCAAAAAGTACTGGAAATTTGATGATGCAGCAATCACTGTACGAGTCGCTATGAGTTAAGCAGCAATCGCAAATATTCTTAAGCGAGTAATTCCGAAATCTGTAGAAACATTAGCCATAATTATGTCCGAGTCGCCATCAGGTAAACAGCAATCAGAAATAGTTTCAGTAATTTGGAAATCTGTAGAAAAATGAACCATAATCCGGTCCTATATCACTATAATGCGTGTATGAACGATTCGCGCCCATTAAAAATTCTGCTAAATTGTTGCATTCAAATCTCTAAATGTAGGAAATTTGTTAAAACCGCAATCAGCATAATTAATATTAAAGAAATTCACACTATATAAATATTTAATATTGTATCAAATAATTTTATACTTAATTAATTATTAAAAATCTACAAAATTCCCGTTGTTTTATTCAAATTATTTTTTTTATGAATATTCAAAAATAAAAACTTTCCAATTTTAATATTTTATCTACAATGAAATGAAACGTTTTCTTAAATCACAGATTCCGAAAGAGTTTTACTTTCAGGAACTGACATCGTTTATATAAAAACTGCTAGAGAATAATGCGAAAAAGATAGAAATCCATTCAATAAATGGCGACTGAAACAAGAGATCTACAATGAAATGAAACGTTTTCTTAAATCACAGATTCCGAAAGAGTTTTACTTTCAGGAACTGACATCGTTTATATAAAAACTGCTAGAGAGTAATGCGAAAAAGATAGAAATCCATTTAATAAATAGCGACTGAAACAAGAGATCTACAATGAAATGAAACGTTTTCTTAAATCACAGATTCCGAAAGAGTTTTACTTTCAGGAACTGACATCGTTTATATAAAAACTGCTAGAGAATAATGCGAAAAAGATAGAAATCCATTTAATAAATGGCGACTGAAACAAGAGATCTACAATGAAATGAAACGTTTTCTTAAATCACAGATTCCGAAAGAGTTTTACTTTCAGGAACTGACATCGTTTATATAAAAACTGCTAGAGAATAATGCGAAAAAGATAGAAATCCATTTAATAAATGGCGACTGAAACAAGAGATCTACAATGAAATGAAACGTTTTCTTAAATCACAGATTCCGAAAGAGTTTTACTTTCAGGAACTGACATCGTTTATATAAAAACTGCTAGAGAGTAATGCGAAACAGATAGAAATCCATTTAATAAATGGCGACTGAAACAAGAGATCTACAATGAAATGAAACGTTTTCTTAAATCACAAATTCCGAAAGAGTTTTACTTTCAGGAACTGACATCGTTTATATAAAAACTGCTAGAGAATAATGCGAAAAAGATAGAAATCCATTTAATAAATGGCGACTGAAACAAGAGATCTACAATGAAATGAAACGTTTTCTTAAATCACAGATTCCGAAAGAGTTTTACTTTCAGGAACTGACATCGTTTATATAAAAACTGCTAGAGAATAATCCGAAAAAGATAGAAATCCATTTAATAAATGGCGACTGAAACAAGAGATCTACAATGAAATGAAACGTTTTCTTAAATCACAGATTCCGAAAGAGTTTTACTTTCAGGAACTGACATCGTTTATATAAAAACTGCTAGAGAGTAATGCGAAACAGATAGAAATCCATTTAATAAATGGCGACTGAAACAAGAGATCTACAATAAAATGAAACGTTTTCTTAAATCACAAATTCCGAAAGAGTTTTACTTTCAGGAACTGACATCGTTTATATAAAAACTGCTAGAGAGTAATGCGAAACAGATAGAAATCCATTTAATAAATGGCGACTGAAACAAGAGATCTACAATGAAATGAAACGTTTTCTTAAATCACAAATTCCGAAAGAGTTTTACTTTCAGGAACTGACATCGTTTATATAAAAACTGCTAGAGAGTAATGCGAAACAGATAGAAATCCATTTAATAAATGGCGACTGAAACAAGAGATCTACAATGAAATGAAACGTTTTCTTAAATCACAAATTCCGAAAGAGTTTTACTTTCAGGAACTGACATCGTTTATATAAAAACTGCTAGAGAATAATGCGAAAAAGATAGAAATCCATTTAATAAATGGCGACTGAAACAAGAGATCTACAATGAAATGAAACGTTTTCTTAAATCACAGATTCCGAAAAAGTTTTACTTTCAGGAACTGACATCGTTTATATAAAAACTGCTAGAGAGTAATGCGAAACAGATAGAAATCCATTTAATAAATGGCGACTGAAACAAGAGATCTACAATGAAATGAAACGTTTTCTTAAATCACAAATTCCGAAAGAGTTTTACTTTCAGGAACTGACATCGTTTATATAAAAACTGCTAGAGAATAATGCGAAAAAGATAGAAATCCATTTAATAAATGGCGACTGAAACAAGAGATCTACAATGAAATGAAACGTTTTCTTAAATCACAGATTCCGAAAGAGTTTTACTTTCAGGAACTGACATCGTTTATATAAAAACTGCTAGAAAATAATGCGAAACAGATAGAAATCCATTTAATAAATGGCGACTGAAACAAGAGATCTACAATGAAATGAAACGTTTTCTTAAATCACAGATTCCGAAAGAGTTTTACTATCAGGAACTGACATCGTTTATATAAAAACTGCTAGAGAATAATGCGAAAAAGATAGAAATCCATTTAATAAATGGCGACTGAAACAAGAGATCTACAATGAAATGAAACGTTTTCTTAAATCACAGATTCCGAAAGAGTTTTACTTTCATGAACTGACATCGTTTATATAAAAACTGCTAGAGAGTAATGCGAAACAGATAGAAATCCATTTAATAAATGGCGACTGAAACAAGAGATCTACAATAAAATGAAACGTTTTCTTAAATCACAAATTCCGAAAGAGTTTTACTTTCAGGAACTGACATCGTTTATATAAAAACTGCTAGAGAGTAATGCGAAACAGATAGAAATCCATTTAATAAATGGCGACTGAAACAAGAGATCTACAATGAAATGAAACGTTTTCTTAAATCACAAATTCCGAAAGAGTTTTACTTTCAGGAACTGACATCGTTTATATAAAAACTGCTAGAGAGTAATGCGAAACAGATAGAAATCCATTTAATAAATGGCGACTGAAACAAGAGATCTACAATGAAATGAAACGTTTTCTTAAATCACAAATTCCGAAAGAGTTTTACTTTCAGGAACTGACATCGTTTATATAAAAACTGCTAGAGAATAATGCGAAAAAGATAGAAATCCATTTAATAAATGGCGACTGAAACAAGAGATCTACAATGAAATGAAACGTTTTCTTAAATCACAGATTCCGAAAAAGTTTTACTTTCAGGAACTGACATCGTTTATATAAAAACTGCTAGAGAGTAATGCGAAACAGATAGAAATCCATTTAATAAATGGCGACTGAAACAAGAGATCTACAATGAAATGAAACGTTTTCTTAAATCACAAATTCCGAAAGAGTTTTACTTTCAGGAACTGACATCGTTTATATAAAAACTGCTAGAGAATAATGCGAAAAAGATAGAAATCCATTTAATAAATGGCGACTGAAACAAGAGATCTACAATGAAATGAAACGTTTTCTTAAATCACAGATTCCGAAAGAGTTTTACTTTCAGGAACTGACATCGTTTATATAAAAACTGCTAGAGAATAATGCGAAACAGATAGAAATCCATTTAATAAATGGCGACTGAAACAAGAGATCTACAATGAAATGAAACGTTTTCTTAAATCACAAATTCCGAAAGAGTTTTACTTTCAGGAACTGACATCGTTTATATAAAAACTGCTAGAGAATAATGCGAAAAAGATAGAAATCCATTTAATAAATGGCGACTGAAACAAGAGATCTACAATGAAATGAAACGTTTTCTTAAATCACAGATTCCGAAAGAGTTTTACTTTCAGGAACTGACATCGTTTATATAAAAACTGCTAGAGAATAATGCGAAAAAGATAGAAATCTATTTAATAAATGGCGACTGAAACAAGAGATCTACAATGAAATGAAACGTTTTCTTAAATCACAGATTCCGAAAGAGTTTTACTTACAGGAACTGACATCGTTTATATAAAAACTGCTAGAGAGTAATGCGAAACAGATAGAAATCTATTTAATAAATGGCGACTGAAACAAGAGATCTACAATAAAATGAAACGTTTTCTTAAATCACAAATTCCGAAAGAGTTTTACTTTCAGGAACTGACATCGTTTATATAAAAACTGCTAGAGAGTAATGCGAAACAGATAGAAATCCATTTAATAAATGGCGACTGAAACAAGAGATCTACAATGAAATGAAACGTTTTCTTAAATCACAAATTCCGAAAGAGTTTTACTTTCAGGAACTGACATCGTTTATATAAAAACTGCTAGAGAGTAATGCGAAACAGATAGAAATCCATTTAATAAATGGCGACTGAAACAAGAGATCTACAATGAAATGAAACGTTTTCTTAAATCACAGATTCCGAAAAAGTTTTACTTTCAGGAACTGACATCGTTTATATAAAAACTGCTAGAGAGTAATGCGAAACAGATAGAAATCCATTTAATAAATGGCGACTGAAACAAGAGATCTACAATGAAATGAAACGTTTTCTTAAATCACAAATTCCGAAAGAGTTTTACTTTCAGGAACTGACATCGTTTATATAAAAACTGCTAGAGAGTAATGCGAAACAGATAGAAATCCATTTAATAAATGGCGACTGAAACAAGAGATCTACAATGAAATGAAACGTTTTCTTAAATCACAGATTCCGAAAAAGTTTTACTTTCAGGAACTGACATCGTTTATATAAAAACTGCTAGAGAGTAATGCGAAACAGATAGAAATCCATTTAATAAATGGCGACTGAAACAAGAGATCTACAATGAAATGAAACGTTTTCTTAAATCACAAATTCCGAAAGAGTTTTACTTTCAGGAACTGACATCGTTTATATAAAAACTGCTAGAGAATAATGCGAAAAAGATAGAAATCCATTTAATAAATGGCGACTGAAACAAGAGATCTACAATGAAATGAAACGTTTTCTTAAATCACAGATTCCGAAAGAGATTTACTTTCAGGAACTGACATCGTTTATATAAAAACTGCTAGAGAATAATGCGAAAAAGATAGAAATCCGTTTAATAAATGGCGACTGAAACAAGAGATCTACAATGAAATGAAACGTTTTCTTAAATCACAGATTCCGAAAGAGTTTTACTTTCAGGATCTGACATCGTTTATATAAAAACTGCTAGAGAATAATGCGAAAAAGATAGAAATCCATTTAATAAATGGCGACTGAAACAAGAGATCTACAATGAAATGAAACGTTTTCTTAAATCACAAATTCCGAAAGAGTTTTATTTTCAGGAACTGACATCGTTTATATAAAAATTGCTAGAGAATAATGCGAAAAAGATAGAAATCCATTTAATAAATGGCGACTGAAACAAGAGATCAACAATGAAATGAAACGTTTTCTTAAATCACAGATTCCGAAAGAGTTTTACTTTCAGGAACTGACATCGTTTATATAAAATCTGCTAGAGAGTAATGCGAAAAAGATAGAAATCCATTTAATAAATGGCGACTGAAACAAGAGATCTACAATAAAATGAAAGGTTTTCTAAAATCAATTTTGCCACAAAAATAAAATACCACATGTATTTATTTTTCTTTGTTCCGTGTTTTTACCTGACATCATGGTCCCTTTGTTAGATGGTCGGTTGTCTAGACGCTACAAAAAAGTCTCATATTTCTCGGATTTTCTGATATACTATAACATTCAAAAGTTTTATATATTTTCCAAACAAGCAATGACTTGAATTGGTCTTCTTTTTTGGGATAAAAGTGTCAGAAAAGAAGTTAGTCTTATTTTTTTGCTTTAAAGTTACAGTTAACGTATTTTAACTTATGTAAACTTTATTTATAGATTTTCGATTGTTTGATTAACTTTCCTTGATGTGATACGATCTTTAACTTGTATGTTAACATGATCTTTAGCATGCACTTTTTGTTAAAATTTGTTTTTTATTACTCTTTTCTAGTGAAAACAAAACACTAAAATCTATGAATTTGAAATAAATATATATATAAATATGTTTATGGACTAATACACTAATAAAACCTCACACTCATGATTTTTGAAAAACAGAAAATATGAAACTCATTCTGTGTATTGGTACACTTAAAATGCCATTCTAAATTGTCCAGATAAAGAATAATTTGCCTAGTATGATATTATTAAATTTTTTAGGCTCGACAATATTTTCAAGTACCATAAAATAGAATACGTTTTAAAATGAATTTAAAATACTCTTTAGCAGTTCTGCAATTTAGGACAAGTCATAGATGCCTTACTTTACAATGTTACAAAAGCATTCATTATCCGTTGTACAAAGTAAAAATATTTTTGAATGGATAATTTCTTATCCAATTGTAATTGTTCAGCGTTCTTGTTGGTTAGGGTTATGCAGTGGAAAGTTTCAGCTCTAAAAATATTCTGTGCTGTGATATGTTAGAAAACATTAAAAATAACTTAAGCTACTTATGAAATCTGAAAATTTTACACTTGAGTAGCAAACAACTGGATTTTTATTGCTATTTTCACTCTGTCGGTTTAACGCTCAGTATAGCAATACAAATGCATTTGTTTGTTACTCATTAGTTTACGGGCGAATTTCACTCCTGGATAATTAATTGAAAAATTAATTGGAATTTACTCGTATGTGTTGTCTACTTGTTGTGTATATTGTTGTCTTGAATTTGCCACAGGGCTGTGTGCTCTGGATGACTGTTTCCGTCTTGTGCTGCGGTTGCAGACTTTCCGACATATTAAGCGTGAGAGATGCCGAGTTGGGATATCGTTCCTTGTAGCTCAGTGGTAGAGCCTCAGAGCGCTATTCCGAGGTCCCGGGTTCGACTCCAGGGTTGGGACATTTTTCACTCTGTCGGTTTAATGCTCAGTGTAGCAATGATAATCCATTTGTTACTCATTAGTTTTCGGGTGAATTTCACTCCTGGATAATTAAATGAAAATTAATTAGAATTTACTTGTATGTATTGTCTATGCTGGACTTGTTGTGAATAATGTCGTCTCAAATTTGCCACAGGGATGTGTGCTCTGGATGACTGTTTTCATCTTCTGCTGCGGTTGCAGCCTTTCCGACATATAAAAGAGTTAGAGATGCCGAGTTGGGATATCGTTCCTTTTAGCTCAGTGGTAGAGCCTCAGAGCGCTATTCCGAGGTCCCGGGTTCGATTCCCGGGTTGGGACATTTTTCACTCTGTCGGTTTAATGCTCATTGTAGCAATGATAATCCATTTGTTACTCACTAGTTTTCGGGCGAATTTCACTCTTGGATAATTAATTGGAATTTACTTGTATGTATTGTCTATGCTGGACTTGTTGTGAATAATGTCGTCTTAAATTTGCCACAGGGATGTGTGCTCTGGATGACTGTTTCCATCTTGTGCTACGGTTGCAGCCTTTCCGACATATATAAGAGTGAGAGATACCGAGTTGAGATATTGTACCTTGTAGCTCAGTGGTAGAGCCTCAGAGAGCTATTCTGACGTCCCGGGTGGTGACATTTTTCGTTCTATCGGTTTAACGAGCAGTATAGCAATAAAAATCTCATTAGTTTGCGGGCGAATTTTACTTCTGGATAATTAATTGAAAAATTTAATTGGAATTTAATTATTGTCAATAAAAGTAAAAGTTTGTCAAAAAAAATTTTTCAAACCATTGTTTATATGACTGAGGTTTAAATGAGCGAAAGTGTCAAATACGGCTAATGTTCTTTCGGTTAATACCAAAGTCATTTATTAGTTCTTTTTTCGTGGACTTCTTTTTGCATTCTAACAATGTTAAAAAGGAAAGTATTTTGTTAAGTAGAAAATCAAAATTATGAAATTACAGATCTCCAAAAGACCATTACGTATATGGATTTGTTTCTTTCGATGTTGTTCCTTTTATTTATTTCTCCATTAAAATGCATCTAAACGGCATAACATTCATTAAAGTATTTTACAGACTATCTTAAATATTTATTTATGTTTTACATGTTTGTTAAGTGAGAATGAATAATGATCTTGATCATATTCGAGAAATCATAATGAATTGACGAAAATTATTTATTTTAAGCTAATCAAATATGTTTATCATTCATTTAATATGCCATTACTGTCATGTAATGCCGTTCTTTTATAATTTTATGAAATATTCTTTAATTTAGTTTTTAAAATTTAAACATTCAGGATAATAATTTAAAATTATAGTGGCGTTTTAAAGGAAAATATTAAGTAAAAATTTTGTTTTATATACATAGAAAATGTATATGCAAACACATCCCATCAACTAAAATACACGTTATCCTATCACACAATTAAATCTCAAATAAATATATTCTCCTGCATATAATTCAATTTCACAAAAAAATAAATACACTATGTAAGTAAACAACTAAACACTTTATTAACTATTTGAAATACAAGTAATGTAATTGCATTTAATTTCAAAACGTTCTATCTTCTTTTTCGTACAGAACTTAAACCAATTTAACAATGTTCACAGAGATATTATTCAGTTAAGTGGAAAATCAAAGTCATTAAATTCAAAAGCATCAGAAGACTTTTAAGGATATGAATTTGTGCATTTGATGAAGTGTTCTTTATCTATACTAATATTATAAAGGAGTAAAGATTGTTTGTTTGTTTGTTTGTTTGTAGGGGGTAATCTCTGGAACTACCGAACCGATTTCAAAAGTGATGGTGGCAAATTGATGGTGACAACCCCTGCTCCAACATAGGCTATATTTTATGTTGGTGCCACTACCCCAGGGGGGTGCAGGAGCGAAAAAAGTTCTAAAATTGCGATCTTTTCCATACTGAAGCAGCTAGAAATTTGAAATTTGGCGTTGTAGTTACTTATAAGATGTAAATGCTCTCTAAGAACAAAATAAAACAAAATTCCAAATTTAAAAGGGTGAAAAGAGCGAAAAGCTTTCTAAAAACATTCTAAATTTCAATTTCTATGGAATCTCTAGAACTACGAACCGATTTGAAATTTGGCGTTGTAATTACTTATAAGATGTAAATGCTCTCTAAGAACAAAATTTAAAAAAAAATCGAAATTTAAAAGGGTGAAATGAGCGAAAAGCGTTCTAAAAACATTCTAAATTACAATTTCTATGGAATCTCTAGAACTACCGAACCGATTCGAAATTTGGCGTTGTAGTTACTTATAATATGTATGTACTCTCTAAGAACAAAATAAAAAAGAATTCGAAATTTAAAAGGGTGAAATGAGCGAAAAGCGTTCTAAAAACATTCTAAATTACAATTTCTAGGGAATCTCTAGAACTACCGAACCGATTTTAAATTTGGTGTTGTAGTTACTTATAAGATGTAAATGCTCTCTAAGAACAAAAAAAAAAAAAAAAAATCGAAATTTAAAAGGGTGAAATGAGCGAAAAGCGTTCTAAAAACATTCTAACTTACAATTTCTAGGGAATCTCTAGAACTACCGAACCGATTTCAAAAGTGATGGTGGCAAATTGATGGTGACAACCCTGCTCCAACATAGGCTATATTTTATGTCGGTGTCACTAACCCCAGGGGGGGGGGGGTTGCAGGAGCGAAAAACGTTCTAAAATTGAGATCTTTTTTATACTGAAGGAGCTAGAAATTTGAAATTTGGCGTTGTAGTTACTTATAACATGTAAATGCTCTCTAAGAACAAAATAAAAAAAATTTCGAAATTTAAAAAGGTGAAAAGAGCGAACAGCGTTCTAAAAACATTCTAAATTACAATTTCTATGGAATCTCTGGAACTACCGAACCGATTTCAAAAGTGACGGTTACAAATGGATGGTGACAACCCCTGCTCCAACATAGGATATATTTTTTGTGGGTGCCACTATCCCCAGGGGAGAGCAGGAGTGAAAAACGTTCTTAAATTGCTATTTTGTTTATACTGAAGGAGCTAGAAATTTGAAATTTGGCATTGTAGTAACTTATAAGATGTAAATGTTCTCTAAGAATAAAATTTAAAAAAAATCGAAATTTAAAAGGGTGAAATGAGCGAAAAGCGTTCTAAAAACTTTCTAAATTACAATTTCTATGGAATCTCTGGAACTACCGAACCGATTTCAAAAATGATGGTGGCAAATTGATGGTGACAACCCCTACTCCAACATAGGCTATATTTTATGTCGGTGTCTCTAACTCCAGGGGAGTGCAGGAGCGAAAAACCTTCTAAATTTGCGATTTTTTTTATACTGAAGGAGCTAGAAAATTGAAATTTGGCATTGTAGTTACTTATAAGATGTAAATGCTCTCTAAAAACAAATTAAAAAAAATCGAAATTTAAAAGGGTGAAATGAGCGAAAAGTGTTCTGAAAACCTTCTAAATTACAATTTCTATGGAATCTCTAGAACTACCGAACCGATTTCAAAAGTGATGGTGGCATATTGGTGGTGACAATCCCTGCTCCAACAGCCTCTTCAATAAAAAACTGTGCGTTTCTGACGACTGGGTTTTTCGCTAATTGTTGCCACAGATTAATCTCGGAAAATGAAACATTTGAAGTTACTGAAAAAAAAAATAGTAGCTCGAAAAATATTTGTCCGAAAATTGTTAGGCAAACTGCGTTTGATAGGTAAAAAATTGTATTTTTCTTGATATTAAGTTCAAATCTAATGATTATGCCATTTTTCAAATATTGAATTTGAAAAATTACCAAATTTCACAATGGAGTACCATAGCGAAACCTTCATGCGTAAAAAGATATTGATAAGGGCATCGTGTCCTGGCGTGTATATTGGCTATAGCACGAGTCACAAATTATAGTAGCCTTATTATTCTGTTAAAATATAAAAGTGAATTATTAAATGTCAATATTTTGTTGGATTAAAAGTTTGTTATAAAAAATTGACCAGCTTTGCGGGCGTAGCTTGCTAGTTTCTTATATAAATAGCTGAATATTGATTAACATCTTTGGTGGTTTAATGCTTAAAACAGTGTTGAATTCACTGGGTGGCTCGAGAATTAACGCTTTTAATGGTTAAAAGGTACAATCCCCCCCCCCCCCCCGGAACCACAAAAATCCCTCCCGGAGAAATGTGTCTGAATTCAACACCGGTTTAAAATATTGATAAATATTTTTTTTATTTTATTCATTCTGGATACGTGCTGATCTTGATTGATAAATGAACATATCTGTTTGAAAATTAATACACATATTAAACAAATCGATATGATGTCATTTATAGCTGCAAACTGTCTTTTATTTTTATGTGCTTTTTTCAAAGTCAAAAGTATTACAACTTTAAAGACGTGAGTAAAAAACATCACAAATTTCACTAAATGGTGTATACAACTTTAAAATTTTATACATACATTAAAAATATCGACGTTTCGACCACCTTCTATGGTCATATTCAGGAAAAAATTGTCTGAAATTTTTTTTCTGAAGATGAACCATAGAAGGTGGTTGAAACGTCGATATTTTTAATGTATGTATAAAATTTTAAATTTGTATACACTATTCAGTAAAAATTGTGATGTTTTATACTCACGTCTTTAATGTTGTAATATTTCATGGTGTAATCGTCCAGCATTTATATCAAAAGTATTATTTGTTTATTAAACTTACTATTAAAATGAAACTATGAAGGTAAATTGTTATTTTGGCTTCATATTTTGTTTTCATATTTTACGCGATATTTTGTCTCAAATCATAAAAAAAAATTACAAATTATCCTATCTGAAAATTAAAACTAAAGCAAAACAATGTTTCTGCTATTAAATTATATTTCGAAACAAAATTAATCCAATATGTAAGTAAATAGTAACACGTTTCATTTCTCATTTTAAATACGAGTAGTGTTCCCACTATTATGGTACATAAAAAGAAACAAATTTCGTAAACAGCTAATCTTTTCTAAAAATGTTGAAAAGGAAATATCCATTCAAGTGGAAAATCGAAATCAATAAATTCAAGAGCATTATAAGTGCCATTAAGGATATGATTTTTCCTTTTGAATGGCGTTCTCTAGATTTCTTATCAAAATGATAACATGTCCTTTAGCATCTTTTATAACGGTCTGTTTCAAATATTGATAAACTCTTTTTATTTTGTTCAGAGTAAACGAATGTTGATCTTGTTTGATAAATGAAGGTGGTCTGGTGAAGGCAATGAGAGCACTGTTTTTAAACAAATCTGTGTTTTATTTATTTATTATTTAAATACTAATTTTTTTCTACATTCTTTTTGATATAGAAACATTATTACATATTCAAAATGTGTTTGTAATTTCAATCTGAACGGTAAATTTTAACTTTTGTAATTTATTTACACATTTAAAGAATAACAAAAAGTCTAAACTTATTTTATGATTAAATTAAAGCATGTAATCTTAAAAGTTTAAAAAGTTGGCAATTACTACAAATTTAATCATTACATATGGACTTCAATCGTTGATAAGTTGTTTTATTTAATCTTTAAATTTTTTTAAATAATTAATACTTTCAATGCTGATTTTATATCTTATATATTTTTGTGAATTATGCAAAGTGTTTACTAATGAAATGCTAAATGTTGACATATTTTAAATTTTACATAAGATTTGCAAAATTTAAAATCAGGTTTAAAACGAAATCTGACGAATTTTATTAATTAAAATACAAATAATATAAAAATATAGATAAAATAATAGATACAATATAAATCTAAGATTATTTATGTATTTAATCCCAAATTGCTCAAATTTATGTAAAACATTACATGTTTTTAAATTCTTCAATCATTACTAGAAGAAAGTAGTGGATTCATGAAAATTTTCGACTTCCGGTTATCGACGAATTTATACGTTTTAGAAGGTCCTGAACACCATTTGATTGCCTTTATAAAATGTCTCTCTGTGAGTCTGTCACTCATTTGACTCGGTCTGCCTGTCTGTCTGTGACAAAAATTTTGTGGACTATATCTAAAGACCTACAGCACGAAATTTAATAAAACTTTAAATTCAGTTAGTCCCTAATATAAATTGTTGCTGATTAGATTTTGGTAAAAATCGACCGACAGGTGGCGCTGCTCTGCTGCATTTTTCGCGATTTCCTCAATAGCTCTATCTGAAGCACTAATGCACTTATTTTCATCAAATTTCAGATTCAGTTAGACCTTAACATAAATAGACGCTGATTACGTATTGGTGCAGATATCCCAACAGATAGCACTTATATACCACTTCTTACATGATTTTAAAGATAGCAATATATCAATAACGAATGCACGCAATTTATCAAACAACAGATTCTGTTAGACCTTGACATAAATAGATGCTAATTACGTTTCGGTATAAATAGTCCAACAGGTAGTGCTACTATGCTACGTTTTTCATTATTATCACGATAGATATATATATCAAGAAATAATGCACGGATTTTCATCAAACTTCAGATTCAGTTAGACGTTGACAGAAGTTGTTGTTGATTGGGTTTTAATCTCAATCTCCCAACAGGTGGTGCTGCTATTTTGCATTTTACAGGATTTACACGATATTAGCAATAGTCATATCTCAAGAACTAATGCACGGAATTTAATATATTTTTTTATTCATTTAGGCCTTGATATAAATTAGTGCAGATTCTTTGTAGTCTGTGTAAAACCTGCGTGAGATAGAAGAAACTTTAGGGATTGGCACATCCGACTAGTTTTTACATTTATCTTAATAATTAGTGCTTTTAATGTTGATTTTATATCTTATATGTTTTGAAGAATTATGCGAAGTGATTACTAATAAAATGCTGACATATATCAAACTGTACATAAAATTTTCAAAATTTAAAATTAGGTTACAAACAAAATCTAAAGAATTTTATTAAATAAAGTATATAAATCAAACTTATATCTAAGATTCTTTATGTATTTAATCTCAAATTGCTCAAATTTATGTAACACATTACATGTCTTTACTTTCTTCTATCTTTACAAGAATAAGGTATTGGAGTCATAAAAATATTCGACTTCCGGTTTTCGACGCATTTATATGTTTTAGAACGATTTGTTTGTTTTTAGAAAGTATCTGTCCGTGAGTCTGTGACTCTGTCTGTCTGTGACAAAAAATTGTGGGCACTCTATCTCCAGAACAAATGCACGGAATTTAATAAAACTTCAGATTCTGTTAGACCCTGATATAAATAGACGCTTATTACGTGTTGTTGTAGATATCGCAACAGGTGGCGCTGCTATACTTTTTTTTATGACTTTAATGATAGCTATATCTCAAGAACTAATGCACGGAATTTCATCAAACTTCAGATTATGTTAGACCTTGACATAAATAGATGATGATTACGTTTCATTGTAGATAGCCCAACAGATGACGCTTCTATGATACTTTTTTCATTATTATCACGATAACTATATCTCAAGATTTAATGCACGGATTTTCATCCAACTGCAGATTCAGTTAACGTTGACATAAGTTGTTGTTGATTGAGTTTTAATCTAAATCTTCCAACAAGTGGCGCTGCTATTCTGCATTTTACAGATTTACACGATTTTAGCAATAATCGATTTTAAATCTAATGAACGGAATTTAATAAATATTTAGATGCAGTTAGACCTTGATATAAATTTGTGCTGATTCTTTTTAGTGTATGCGAAACCTGTGTGAGATAGAAGAAAGTTTTGGGCTTGGCACATCCGACTAGTTCTTAAATATTTAATTAAAAACCTGCAAACTTAAATGCAGCTGAACCCAATAATACGTGCAAAGATTACTATTGAAATTTAGTTGTGACAATCTCGCCACTGGTCTGCTGCTGTTCCATCACTATTTGTTGCACCCATAGATTAATTATTATTTTTAAACTCTTAATGAATTCATTTATCGGCTTATTAAAAAACAAAAAACAAGCATATTTATTTCTTTTATAACATTCAGTAGTTTTGAATAGCTATTTTTCAAGTCGATATTCACCATATCATTATTAAAACATGTGCTCTATAACTTAAAAAAATAATTCATTAGCAAATGTCGTTTTGTTTCCTTAATATAATTTTATGGAATGCCATCAGGAAAATATTACTTTTTGTAAGCTTTATTTGCATGAACATTTTATGTAAAATATAAAATATATATATGTATAATACTTTTTTAATCAGTAAATATATGTAAAATTATTCATAAAAATTATTTCTTGAAAAATTATTATTTTATTTATACTAAATATAAAATGAATAATAAAATGGATATATGCGTAAAAGGACTATTAAGTCGTTTTACTAAAATCTGAATGTCGTGATGCGTATCTTTGATATTCTTTTTATATCTATTCCAAATGTAGATTTATATTGCAATAGGAAAATAAAGCTAACAGATTTTTACAAATACATATAACATACTTGCCTTTTCTATTAATTTCCTTTGTTCAATTAATTTCAATGTCATGATATTCGATAAATTATTGGCTTTCCACATACACGTATTGCATTATTACCGCTCAAGTTCATGAAAACGTGACATGTTGCAAATCTGTTAAAGTTCTAAATATTTTCTTCTTTTCCCAATTTATTTTGTGAATCTCTGTATCTTCTAAGTAATTAATGAACCACACTCAATCCGATTCGCTCTTCTGATATCTTACCACATATTTGACAAGACAGTTAAAAACATTTGTGCCTGCTAAGCTTTAATGAAACTCGCTCTATCAGATTCGTCGATCTGTTATCTTAACGTACGTTTGGGAAGAAAGTCTGTGTCTGCTAAGTTATTAATGAAGTTATTCTCAAATCAGTTTCATTGCTCTAATATTTGTGAAGACATTTTAAAACCTTTGTATGTGTACTCTATTATTGAAGCGTAAATCAGATTACTTGATCGGATATTTAACACACACTTCAGAAGAAAGTAAAGAAAAAAGAAAATAAAAAAAACTCTGTGTATAATAAGCTATTATAAAGCCCACTCGATCATATCCGTAGCTCTTATATTTATAACTAAGAATCATAATTATGATATATGTATATTATGTATATTATGATATATGTATATTATGTATATTATGATATATGTAGGATTATATGTATAATTAAGAATCATACGTCTCTGCTAAGTTATTAACGAAGTGTTCTCGATTAGATTTCCTGCTATAATATATTTTTCAGGTGCTTATAATTTTAGCATATACCCTCTACACGTTTCTTTTCTTTTCTTTTTTTTATTTTTTTGAATAAAATAAATCGTTTAAATATGTTACTTCAAAGGAATAATTCTAGAGTAAGATGTACGTACCATGTCTGCTAACAGAATATCAAATCCCTCCAGAATGTCATTTATATTATTTTTATACAGGTTTGGTTTACAATTCTATAAAATAACTGTGTTTTGTGAATTACAAAGTTTCATTTATTAAAAACAAATATTTTTTTACTCTTAATACTCTGACTTAGTGATGAAAGCTGCAATAAAATATTGAAGAAAAACACTTGAAAAAACATATTTTAATATTTCTAAAGCATTTACTAGTTTAAAATTTTCTAATATTATTTTAATTTTACCCGCTTGTTGTTTCAAAACAAATGTTCAAACCGTATACATATTATTCATTGCATATAATATCCAAATTCTAATGTACACTATTTTAATTTTTTTTATAACACGTTGACTATTTAAATTGGTCAAATATTTTTGCTTATTTATTTAGGTTCCATACGAAATAATAATTTACTAATTTGACACTCGAAAAAAATTTAGTCAAAAAACGTAAAATGCAAATTTCTGAAGCCCCTTTGCGGCTGGAAGAGATTTTTCGCTTATTTAAAGAAATTTCTGTCTTTTGCCTCTCTGGTTTCAGGAAAGCTTCAGTTTTGGTTTGAAAATGTCTAGTCTTTTGAAAGGAAACTACATGTGTAAAAATTCCGTTTCGCATACAGAAAATTACTAGGCAGCATAGTTTCCGAACACCCATGTGATTAAAAAAAGTGAAACTTTAGATTAGAAGATTTAAAGTATTGCGAATTGTCTGTATTTTGAGGAAAATAGACAAATAAAAATTAAACTTTTCGGGATTTAACGAAACATAATCAACTGAAAAATACGTTCAAATCATGGATTTTTTTTATGTGCCCATAAAATCCTAAAGGTAATAATTATGTTATGTTAATCATTGCTGCATTTGAACCATCCTTATTTTGCGAATGTATAAGTTTTGTAATGGCATATATTTTTTATTTTTTCATTTTTTCGTTTCAACCATCGATTTTTTATTTTTTCATTTTTTCGTTTCAACCATCGATTTTTTATTTTCTCATTTTTTTGTTTCAACCATCGATTTTTTTCGTTTCTTACCCGTAGTAATTTAACAGTCCAAAATAGGATTTTAATTAATTTTTTTAAGACGGAAAATTACAATTTAGACTTAGTGATGTATCGGTTCTGTACAATATCGTCATTAACAACTTCATTCCAGGAACAAAATATCTATTTCATTCTAAAATTGTATTTCTATTTTTTTTTTTTTTTTTGTTAAATTATGATAAAAAAAAGGTTATGACGTAAAATATGTCCCGATTAATGTATACAATTTAAGAAATAAAATGTTTAAAAAATGTTTAAGCGTGAAACTGAAAACAGGATTTTGATTTTTTGTTCAATATTTTTGCGTTTCATTACTATGATAATTTAGTAAGCAATAATTTATATTTATTCAAATCTTAGTTTTTA
Source organism: Maratus michaelseni (assembly GCA_963931845.1). Lineage (NCBI taxonomy): Eukaryota > Metazoa > Arthropoda > Arachnida > Araneae > Salticidae > Maratus > Maratus michaelseni. The sequence goes on from OZ007596.1 coordinate 276,320,073, forward strand.
AAATGTTTATTTAATACTTGTTATTCTTGTTTTAAGACAACATTTGAATAACACGAGTTGAAAAAGAAATAGAGAAATATAATATATATATATATATATATATATTATATATATATTCATCTTGCACTGTATGCGGACGACACGGCTTTTTACGCTGCAGCACACCATCCATACACTCTTTATAAAATTCTTCAAAAACACATTGATGACTTCACGAGCTGGTGTATCCAATGGCGTATTAAACTCAACGAACAAAAAACTGCTGCTGTTTACTTTTCTAAAAAACTAACTTATCCTAACCGTATTACCATAAACAACGTCACCATTCCTTGGTCTAACGATACTAAATATATGGGGGTTATCATCGATAGGAGACTTACCTGGAACAAACACTTTAGAAACATAAGAGGCAAAGTCGCCGGTATTTCTGTCTCACTAGCTCCTCTTCTCAAAAGTAACACCCTTTCTATTAAAAATAAAGTTATTCTATACAATGCATGTATTCGCTCTATCCTTACCTATGCTTGTCCGATATGGGGCTTCGCTAGCAAAACCAACATGAATTACCTTTACAAATATCACAACAAAAGTCTTCGTATTATCAGGAATGGCCACCGCTACTTGAGAAATACAACTATCCCCAGAGATCTCTGCACTACTTCTCTTAAACAGCGTATCAGTCATCTCTCCAAAAAATTCTATAAAAATATCTATAACTTACCCAATGAAATTATTGCCGAATTACCAGACTATGAGGTCTCTGACCCCATTAACCGTAAGCGCCCTAAATATGTTACTTTGCTAGATCATAATGATTGAGTTTTCCTCTCCCTTTATTATTCTTTTTCTCTTTTTTTTCTTGTCATTGATTTAAATTAAAAAAAAAAAAAAAAAAAAAAAAAAAAGCATTTATCCTCTTTTAATTGTTTTTCACTTATCTAACTTAAATTAAACTTATTGTATGGTCTCTCTAAAGAGTCTTTTTTTTTTATGCTTGAGATGGGTTCGACCCCCGGTAGGTTTCGTCTGTCACTCTTGGAACTAATGGAATTCTTTTTTCTTTCCTTCTCTCTCTTAAGTATTTTTGTTACACTATTTTTATCTCCTTATACTTTTCACTTCTATACCTATTTAATCTCTAACCCCTTAAACCTCTCACGGCTCATTTTTGCCTCGCAAGTCAATCCACCTCTATCCTGGAAATACAGCTGTATGCAACTAGGAGTTCCAGAAAGCTAACTACATTGTTCCATTGTATATATATATATATATTTGTATTTTATTATATTAATGTTAACATATCGCACAGAATTTATATTGTATTTAGCATTTGTATATATTAAATTACATAGGAAGTCATATGTTCTATTTTTCAATAACTGGCTTATGGTTATAATGCAAATGAAGTGCATAACCCAATTTTATTTATATACTGTTTTAGTTTAGGGGATTCGTAGTTTTCTTTAGGGTAGTGAAACGCAGTATTTCACTTTATGTATTCAATTTTTACAAACTAATTTTTTTGTATTTTGCATTTAAGTTCGTTTGCTTTGTTGGAGCAAAATGTTTCAAACAATGTCGTCTGTATTTATAAATTTAATATATAAAACTAAGAATATACTTTCTAAGAGAAATTTTGTGCTCTTTACCAGTTTTGTATTTCAGAAAGTTAATATTTTATTCAGATATGTAAGCTTTCACTGTCTCTGCATAAATATTTGTGTATCATAATTTTCAAAGCAACTGCTAAGTAATTCAAAGAAACATTTCACATTGGATTATATTAGAATAGGGCTTATTCACTTTCTATTCTTTAGAATTATATTCATATTTTCTTTTGCAGATCAAACATTTGGAATAGAACTTGGAATAGAAAACGAAATAAGATGATATTTATCTATATATAAACATATAAACATGACTGAAAAAATTAAACAAAATTTTTGAAACATTTTCTATAAAACTATAGTTATATATATTAAAGCATAAACACTACGTCGGATTAATTTATTTTACATAATAAGAACACACATTTTATCAGACAATAAAATACACTAAAGTAACATCAGTGAAAAATTTACTTGGGCCAGGACTCAAACATGGGACATTTAGCGTACCGTGCTGATGCTATGCCACTAAGCCAACCACATCGATATCCTAGTCTGGCAATTTTTCACATTTATCTATATTGGAAACAGCCATTGGTCAGCAGTTTTGCAGCTTCAGATGACAATAATACGATGAATAACTATTCATCGGGCCGTAACTAATTACATATATTAAAGCGTAAACACTACGTCTGATTACTTTATTTTACAATATAAGAACACACATTTTATCAGACAATATTACAACAAGCCAACATGAGTGAAAAATTGACATGGACCAGAACTCGGATCTGGGACTTTCAGCGTACAGTGTTGATGCTCTGCCACTATGCCAAACAGATCGATATCCTTTCCCGGCAATTTTCCACATTTATACATGTTGGAAACAGTCATTGAACAGCAGTTTTGCAGCTTCAAATGGTAATAATACGATGAATAACTATTCATCTGTCGTTAATTAATTATATATATATATTAAAGAATAAACACTTTTATGATTACTTTATTTTACAATATATACACACATTTTGTCAGACAATTAAATACTCTAAATCAACATGAGTGAAAATTTTGTTGGTATATTGTCACAAATATTGTCTAATATAAGTAAAATGTTAAGTCTTATGCGTAAATGTATCAAAAAAGAAAAAATATATATTTTTTGAAAATTATGTAGAATCTGAAATATGCTATGCTTGTATTTTAGGAATGAATTCGTAAAATATTTTAGATGAAAATGGTACTTATTTAAAATGAATTTAGATTAAAATATATCATCTTCCATAACACGACTAGCATATAGTAAAATTTAACCCCTTTAAGGCGAGCATCCGCGTATACAGCACGTGTAGATTGTGTACAATCTTGAATATCTCCCACCAGTATTTCATAAAAGTAAATTTCACCTAATGTAATAACATAACTTCTGCGTTTAAATTAAGAAAAAATAATATTTGGACTACTAGTGCTTAAAGATTAAAATTTTTGCACTGGACGCTCGCCGCAAAGGGGTTAAATAAAGAAGGAGAAAAGGCATTTAAATATGGATATTTGAAAGCAAAATTATAACCTATCGCCCTTTAATAATAATATTCAAGGATGTGCTAAGTTTTTACAAAAGGAAAAAAAAGATTTAATGCACAGAACATTGACAAATATATTTAGCCAACCTTTTTATTTATTTATTTATTTATTTTTATTTTATTTTATTTTATTTATTTATTTATTTATTTATTTATTTATTTATTTGTAAAATATTTATAATTTTAGCCGATATTTTAAAGCATACTGAAAATATAGTCGTTTCTCGGAACACAAGTAGAGGATAATTAATTTAGAATCTTTTTTACTTAAGGCCTATATTGATTCAGAAAAGAATAATTTTAGAGATATAGAAATAGAGCGTGCTTCAATGAGTGAACAATAATTGTAACCGCGTTTTTTTTTTCTAAACAGCATAAAATCGGTGGACACTATAACTCAGCAAGTTTTTTAGTCAGTCATTTTGATCTTCAAAATTAACAATCACTTATTCTTCTAATGAAATACGCATGATTTTTTAAAAATAATGATAGTTCACTGTGCTTTAAATGTGATAACTTTAAATAACGAAATTTTTGGTTTACAATTCACATATAATTTTGAACTCATACAATTTTACTAAATTGCTTATTTTATTAAATGGCTTATTTAACTAGATTTTTGACAAAAAGTCATATCTTATTGTTCTAAGTTGAGTATAAAATGAGTTATCATGTTCACAGCTTAAACCTCTTTTTCCGAAGCCCTCCTGCCCATCAGCCGCCAAGCCGCCCTTTTCAATATATCAGCTTAAAAAAATACGGTTTGTGTATACTGTTGCGTTTTCTAAACAATATTTATTTCTTTAAAAATAATTTCGGAAAACTCAATAGAATTCAAAGACGTCAAATTGATATTATCCCTTAAGTGTTTTGTACTATAGTGACATACAACTTGTATTATAATATGCCAATACAAATTTCAGATGTATCAAATTCTTCCTAACCACGCGTTAAACAAGATTCCAGAGATTAAAAAAAAATATTCCGTAAACAATATGTTATTCATAAGGGTAAATTTAATTACGGCATTAAATTTTTAACAAGCCAGAAGTATTTCAAGTTTTTTACCGTTGTGTCCAAGGTAGTTTCTATAAGAGGTATTATGGATTAAATTCTAATAATCCAGTTCCTAAATATATGATGCATATGTCTTAATATGTAAAAGTGCCATATATATTGCGACAATAAAACGCTAAAGAAAATAAAGAAACTTTTGTCGCAATATCCATGGTAGTCGACCTCAGTGAAACGACCATGCTACGAACATAGCGACATTGTACCATTCAGGGATAAAAAATAATTAAATATCTTTACTGCAATAAACACGGTATTCGGATCTATAATTAAAAGTGTAATGCAAAATGCAAAGTGTAATACACTTCTGTCCAAAAATTAAGGGAAATTAACCGGACGCTTTCGCTTTATACACGGTATAACGAATATCTACTGACATTTTTGAGAAATTGTTCTTGAAATTCGAGGATATAAAGCACATGTTTGATTTCAAAAACAGTAGAAACAGTATACTGCAATTAAATTACTAATACACTGCTCAAAACAATTAAAGGATATTCCAGTTTTAGGTGGATTTTGTATCTGGGAAACTTTTTAGCTGATTGATACATGGTCGACAGACATAGTAGGTTATATGAGAATAAATTACACATGTTTGGCAGAAAAAAAATGCATTTTATTGCGCATTTGTGTACAAAAGGAAAAAAACACAATTTGTGCACATGAGAAAAAAAAGAATAAGAAAAGGTGTTTTCTTCAAAGAAAATCATTTTCAGTAGGGGGTATGGTTTCCACGGGCGGCCAGCAACGTTGAACACCTTTGAGGCATGTACTCAATGAGGCTATTAATGACGAGTTGGGGTATTCTGCCCCACTCTTCCAGAAGAGCTCTTTCCAGTTCTTGGAGAGTTTGTGGGGGTTGTTGACGGCCAGAAACTCGTCTTCCTAGAGCGTCCCAAACGTGCTCGATTGTATTCATGTCTGGAGAACACGCTGACCATTCCATTCGAACGATTCCTTCTTCGAAAAGGAAATCCTCCACCAGGTTTGCACGATGTGGCCTGCAGTTATCGTCCATTAAAATGAAGTTATCTCCGATTGCTGCAGCGTAAGGGACTACAATAGGTCTGAAGATCTCATCCATATATCGGCGACCAGTCAGAGCTCCATCTCGAATGATGTAGAGGTCAGTGCGCCCGTCAATGGAGATGCCACCATACACCAACACTCCTCCACCGCCAAATCTGACACTTTCGTACACGAACGCAGGATTATTCCTACTGCCACGGTCCCTCCAGATGAAAATACGCCTATTATCCGGATGCACAGAAAAACGGGACTCGTCAGAAAACAGAATATTGCTCCATTCATTTCTCCTCCAGTTGACATGCTAGGTTGCCCACTCCCTGCGGTCGCGACGATGCCTTGATGTTAATCTAACACATACCATCGGTCGGCGAGCATACAGACCTACAGCATGGAGCCGGTTTCGGACAGACTGAGTTGAAATCGTGGTGCCTGTAGCCGAGCGAAGGTGTTGTTGGAGAAGAGTAGCGTTCATGTTTCGGTGTCTCCGAGCTGTTAACGCTAAATACCGATCTTCATTGGGCGTTGTTGCCCGTCTACGACCATGCCCTGGTCTTCGGCCTGCACATCCACTCTCCAAACAACGGTTCCAGATCCTGGAAATGACACTTTGTGACACTCCAATGGCTTGCGCTACTTCGGATTGAGTTTGGCCCCCTTCTAACCTACCAACAATTCTCCAAGCTTCTGAATCTGTCAAATGACTTCGCTGAGACATCGTACTCATCGAAACAAAGCAATCACTGAATGCCGATCATCCTTGTCTTCATTCTCTTTTATCCAGTTGAAAGTCAAATTTCATTCGCTGCCGCTGAAGCGACGTTTTTGACGTCGAACTCAAAATTTGCATACTCCACAGTTTGAAAACCAGAAAAATTTGCATTTGTGATTCTCTTCTTCTATTTTCGGCAAAAAAAATTTCGTTTATATCTTTATTTTATATAAAACTTCAAATATCCTTTAATTGTTTTGAGCAATGTATATTGAATACCTGATGAGATATGGGCATTTCTATGAAATTATTTATAACTGCGCATCCGCGAAGATTTTTTTTCCTCACTGTTTTGCCGGTATCTTTCTCAGCTTTCACTATATTTTACTGATCCTCTTGTACGCGTTACACTATAGAATTGATTACAAAATGATGAAAAAAAAATTTGTTATACTTTGCGCATGCACAGTTATAAATTGTTTCATATCAAAAATTCGATATATTAATTTTTTAATTGCAGTATATTGTATCTACGGTTCTCGAAGTCGAACATATGCTTTACTTACTGGAATTTCAAGAACATTTCATCAAGAATTTCAGCAGACATTGGACAAACCATGCAAAAACCGAAAGCGCCAGGTCACTGCTTCTTAATTTTTGGACAGCAATTTGCATTTTACAAGGGACAGTTAAAAAAAATTATATATCTTTATGCAAAACACCATCTGCCAACTCTCCAGTCAAATAGCCTATTTCCGGCTGAAAACATAAGACTGAAATAAAAATTTGATTAAATGTATCAAGATTAATTCTAATAACAAAAATGAAAAATCATGCGTCAAGCATAGCTTATGTAACGCTTTCCAACATTTTACAAATAATTTTACAAATCTTTACAGTTTAATAAAGGTGAAAAATGATATCTAAGTAATTTGGAAAACGATAACATATTTAAAAAAACAATTTCCAGAATTACTAACAATATTTCGAAAAATATCCGAATTCTTTTGTGTCGCCCTGTATATGATCTATAGATTTGTATATATACTACATACAATGTTAAATTTTAGTTCAGTCAGGAAACGAGTAGCACAGTTTAAAAAAAATCCTTCCAGAATTTTCGTTAATAAACAGAAATGTACTCGAGAAGTTTTGCGCTGCCCTGTATATGATCTATTGAATGTATACACACCAAGTAAGACAAAAAAAAGTTAAATTTGAAAACGCGTACACAGCAACTGAAAACGCACTTCCAGAATTATTAACAGACAGTACCGAATTATTTTGAGCGTCAATGTAAATGAACTATTAATGCTATAAGGCAAAGCCAGGAGAGATGGCGCGGTTGGAGAGATTGCGCACATAGAGGTTCCGGGGGAAGGATTAGAGTGAGAGCGCAGCGACTCCAGGTAGTTGTACAACAACAGTATTGGAGTGTCTACTTGAAAAAGCATGTTGATTGCATTGAGCGTCTAAGATAAAGTATTGCTATTTTGTTTTGTTTTCCCAAAGTAAGTGCTTGAATTTTCATAGCTATTCATCAGAATTTCTATACAATGTCAATACTACAAAATATTTTAAACTTAAACGATTTCTCATAAGCTACTAATGTAGACTAACAATGTGAACATCAACGGTTCGTTTTAGTAGCGGCCATGCTTAAATAAAAGGCCGCGCAATCTCTTCTACCGAAATTGGAGAAATTGCGCATCTGCTACTTAGGAGAAATGGCGCATTGTTCCCATTAGTTTCCATGCTAGGAAAGATTACGCGGCTTATTGGTAAATTTGCATGAAAAAATGAAAAATGAAAATGGACTAAATTTAAGTTAAACGTGTTATTAAGTTACATAATTTTATTTTGTAATCTTATCTGGACTTGCTTTTTCTGATTATTTAATTTGGTTTCCTTTAATTAAAATTTTTTAATCGTTTTTAAAATTATTTCCTTTTTTCTGATTCTTTAAGCATTATGTTGTAATATTCACTCCCAATACAGTAAATTTTTTCACAAAACCTTACAGCAATGTCATTTAAGTGTAATTATTATTGTTATCAATTTAATTGCAGTTATTATTAGTAACAATCTCTCCTACGCATTTGCGCAATCACACCATCCCTGTAAGGACAGATTGCGAAAAATAACTGTCTTGGTTTTATTACAACTGCTGTGTTAAATTGCAACATAACAACAAAATAGCAATGGAAATGCATAAAAAAAACAAATGAATTAAAAACTTTTCATAGATAATATAGCAAAAAAGTAATATTTAGATTTTTTATTGTTATTCTTTTCAATTGTGCGCAGACTCTCCTAGCTTTACCTTACACAAAATATTCTGTAGTAACCTCTTGTAATGCACTTTAGTGATATATATTAATTTCAATATGTTTGAAATAGTGAAAGATTATTAAAATAAAACGCAAACAATTTTTATACATAGAGCGTAATGTAAGGGAATTCTTTTGAGTATCCCTGTATAAGTACTATGCACACTATATTGTAAGCTCCTGTAGTGCACCTCAGTGACATATATCAATTTCAATATGTTTCAAATTGTGTAACATCATTAAAATAAACCGCAAATGATTTTTCCCCATAGGCCGTAATGTAATGCAATTATTTTGAGTGTCCCTGTGAAAAAACTGTATATCCTACAGACTTCATTTTCAATACCTAACATGCTAAAGTAAACCTCAATAACATATATCAACTGCATGACATTCCGAGTATATTTACGCGAATTAGAGCACGGACAGGCAGACAGACAAACCGAATTGATAAACACTTTTCAACTATGTTGGAAAGTGTTAAAAATGATATTTCTCATTACTATGGATATTTTTCCATATGTTCATTTTATGAGTTTCTGTCTGTGCATATTAAAACGTGCAATTGTATATTATTCAGATTCTACATAAATGCTATATTCAGATTAAAAATTCACGTTTTCAAAAGCATCAAATAAATTAGATATATTCATCTTTCAAGTGTTTTTAAATAGCATAGAAGCAGAAACACATTAAACGAGAATTTTGAAGGATAACGGTAATGAAACGGCTTCAATAATATTCCATAATTATAATCTTCATGACTCATAAATCTCAAACAAAAGATGTACGTCAAATGATTTTAAAACTATAAGAATATCAAACAATTTATAACAGGGTTGTTCATGGAAACTGCATTTCGTCAATTGAATGAGAGTGACTTATAAGTCCATAAATTTAAATTATCTTTCAATCTACTTAAAAGGCGTTCCATTTATTGCATATGAGGCAATAGTGTTTTCAGTTAGAGTATGCGCAATGATAGACGAACTTTTAAGACTTTGGGATGGAAAACCATACGAAATATTTCAGATGCGACACAATTACAGTTAATTATTACTGGTTTCTTTATGTAGCGAAGAAGTTTCGTTATGGATTTAAATGTTACGGAATTATTTTTTATTGTATTCAACGTACACTGTTAAAAACGTTTCTGTGAAATTACGGAGAATCTACTGGTAATCTGTTATCTTAAGTCCTATGTAAAATTTAGATTAGGACCAGAGATTAGAAAAACAGCGATTCTGTTTAATAACAGAGAAATTATTCGGTAAATTTACCGAGTCTACCTTAAATTTATCTGTATATATATATATATATATATATATATATGTAAGATAAAGATATGTAAATAATTGATTTACTGGAATTATATGAACAAATAGACGATGAATAACAAAATATGAACTTTAATACAGTCCTAGACAGATAACTCTACAATACTTTACTCATAATTTCTTTTCACCTAATACACTTTGCGCCTAATATACACAATATGTTTATTTTCCAATAGTCCAACTAGGCCTAACAGCGCCTTTACTGGCTATTTCTCAGTTTGATGCTTGCTTCACAATAAAAAGTAGAAGACTGGCTCTTTTCCAATTTTGAAGATGTTTAAAAGCAAGCAGAAGATACCGGTTCCACGGCAGTTGCGTACGGTGCTCGAATTCTTCCAATCTATTTTAAACGGTGAAACGTAGTAATTAATTTTTACAAGAATCGCACGACCACGGCCTCGATTCAAACCCGAGGCGTCGAGGGGGAAGATAAACATCATAACCAGTATACCATGTGGGCAGTTGCTGTTCTGCGCCAAGGATGTCTTTTATGATTTAGTCGGAAAAAATCCTGAATTTACAAAGTTTACCATAGTTTTTCAACGATTTTGTTTAATACGATTATTAATCATTAATATAAAGGCTTAAAAGAGCTTTTATTTATCTAGTTGTTAAATAGAGTTAACTAATATTTGATGGTGCTACTTTTCGGACTAATGTACGTTTAACTTAAGGTATCTTTCCTTTTCATATGATTATACTTTACGAATTACACTTTATAAAAATTGTACTTTAAAAATATTCTATTTTTTGTTTGTTTGTTTGTTTTTTCAACTCGTGTAATATATCATTTAGAATTCCTTTTAAAACTAGAATGACAGGCATTGCAAATGTGTGTAACTATATATATACACTATATTTCTAATGATGACCGGTCACTTGCGATTTTAGACGTTTTGTTAAATATCTGGAAAGATACGTGAGGAATTATCCTGTAACTTCAGGAGTGTAAACAACATGATAGACGTCATATATTTCCGCGAAGATTTTTTCCCGAAACCCCATAAGGGGCCGTCAACAAATTGAAGAAAAACGAATATATTTTGGATAACCCTGTAAAAACTAATATTGCAAAAGCATTCAAACTCTAAACAATGATTAAGTGGCTTATTGTAATAATTTGGGTTCATTTTTATGAAGTTATCATGTATACTCGAAGAGAAATTCAGGTTTTTATAAAAACAATCCCAAATTTTACCAAGTTTTTTGCTTATAATTTGCAGAGTTTATAATATAAAAACAAGTTATTTTCAGAAAATATGACAAACAAAATTGTACACAATACACTGCAATCAGAATTAAAAAATAATAAAAATTGTATGAAAAATGAGCAGGTTTACTAAATATTGTTTCACTGCGCATGCGCGAATTCAATAAAAATATACTGTGCATAATATATTAGCAAATATATAGACCAACTTTTATGAAAGTCTCAAAAACATAGCTGGAAAATTCTGATAGTAATCGTCGATAGAATAAGCTCGAAATTCGCTGTTCCCAAAAGGAAGCAAAAAGATGAGGGGTTGTATCAAATAAAGAATCAGAGACATTTCATTTTTATTATGTCAACTTTCATAAGCTAGTATAGCCAAGTGCTTTTGCATACTATTTGGTAAGTACAAGTTCTATAAAGGGCTATGTTAGATTAGCATTGCTTTTTCAATCACTAATGACAAAGTTTGAGGATAAATCTAAGTACAAATTCTTACCCATAGTATAATATGTAGGCAAGAGAGAACAATAATAATTTTATAAAATTGCTTCATTTCATATTTTTTAATTGTTTCAGTAGAATTTGTTTAAATATGTTTCTCCTAATACTGTTCAAAAATGTTTTAATATGCAGTGTTTTTAATTTTTTCAATATAATTGTTTAAATTTAAATAAATAAAATAATATAAAAAATATATTTTTGTAAAAATTTTCATAATTTAAAGAAAAATGTACGCCTGAAAGATATCGACGACCTATTGTAAAATTGGTTTTACGTTACTTTTCTATGCACTAATTTTTTCTACATTATTAGACGTTGTGGTGTCGTTTATTTACTTGTTCGATGAAATTAATCTTATCCATTTTGAATTAAAATTACAGCATCCCAGGTCCATATACTTCAGAATAAAAACTCCAATTTTGTCTGCAGAACTGATTCTATTAGGCTGGAAGAGGAGAGATACAGAAGGTGCAAGAGCCTATGCAGGGGCACTTTGACAAGATCCGTGGTCAAAACAACAAGAAGAAAGTATATAAAAAATTGCAAAACAATGTAAGACGAGAAAGTAGGCATTGACGTCATAGAAAATTACTACTGCCATTGGAAAAACACTTTATTAAATAAATGAAATGATAGTAATTTATAGGTATGAATGATGCGAAAGTGCGCAAAAGAATATGAAGAGTTAGCTATAGAAATATCACATAAATTTTGAATATATCTGCATCATTAAATAGAGGGTGTCCCGAAAGTCTCCGTACAACATCAAAAATTTATTACAAAAAAAATAATAGTCTTGCAGCAAGAATAATTACAACAGTACATAGAGTAACTTAAAAAGTTTTTTTCTACTACCTTAGTATACTTGTACATGAGATCCTTTCGTTGCACGAATAATATCAAGTCGATATTCCAATTCCATCCACGTGCGTTTCAGCATGCTAACATCAACAGTAGTTACAAATGTTTGATGAAATCTGAACAAAAGTTAATAGTCTCATGGAATTGAAACAAAAGTTCCAAACAGCAGTAGCTACTGTTGATGTTAGCATGAAAAACGTTCGTGGATTGAATTGGAATATCGTCTTGATATTCTTCGTGCTACAAAAGGATCTCATGTTGAAGTTTACTAAGGCAGTAGAAAAAGCTTTTTAAGTTACTCAAGGCACTGTTGTATTTATTTTTGCTGTAGGCCTATTATTTTTTTTTGTAATAAATTTTTGAAGTTGTATTTTGGGACACCTTGTATAATAATGTTTTAATAGTAATCTTACTTATTTATTTCTATAATTAAGCTGAGGGATTGTTGCGTTTGTTTGCAGCAAGAGACGCAGTTCAAGGTTGAATGAATAAAGAGTGAAAATGAATTACATATGGATAGTTTTATGAGCAACAAGGATAACAATAAAAATAGATTTAAAAGCAATAAATAAAGTTTATAATTTAACTGTTTCGAAATAAATCTTGATATCTAACTGTGATGTAGAAATTAGTTTCATTTATCTCTTCTTTATTTAATTATTGTAACGGCGAAGAGAATGCATTAAATGAGAAGAATTATTTATTAAACCAGAAATGAATTTGTATCACTCAACATTTAGATTAATGTTGAGATTTTATGAAATTCAGTATGGAGAATTTAGATTTTAATATACAGAGGAATGGAAGAATATTGAAAGTTTTGTTTTTATTCAAATTAAGAGGGGGTGATTTAAATAAATTCAATGTAAGAAAACATTTATATATGACAGATTTCTGTCATAGACGTTGATGTGAAAAAAATGGAATTGCCATCTTTTATTTGAAACAATGTTAATTTTGATAATATTTTCCTTAATTCCATGGCGATGCGCGATGTAAAGATGTTCACGGATTTCAATTTTTCTTTTTGCTTTATTCTTCAATTTCCGGAAAGCACCTTTTATGCACTATTAGAAGTAAGTTTAAATTTTTATAAATTTTCATCATTAATTTTTTTAATTGTCATTTTTGATCATATTTTCCAAAATTCAAGTGCAATGCGCGACCTAAATATATTAACCTATTTTTGTAAAAATGCGTTATTCTTCTAATTACAAAAGGCGAGTTTTCCGCAATATTAGAAGATGATCTGAGATTTATCGATTTTTTTTTTACCTAACCTATTGTCCATCACTTACGCGTCACTATGTCTACCTTGTCTGGTAGAATGAATTATTCTATGTCTCAAACTAGTCCCAAGTACTACTTAATTATTGTAAAGTAAGAAATATTTTCTTATCTCGTAGTTTATGTAAAATTACATATTTATGTTGTTACACGACATGTTGTAAAAATGTTATAATCCCACAATCATTCCTATAATGAAATTCTTATGTTACTAGTTGAGAGATGGCATGCACATTCGTTGCGGGTCGCTTTTTCAGAAAGCCTCACGTTTTCAGCACCTTGGCGCGAGTACAAGGGTTGGCATGGTGTTGAATACAACGCTTCATAACAGAATATGTAATACTTCTAGTTTATGAGCTCATACGTATAGCAAACAACCACCCTGTTCTTTTGGTGCTGCGAAAGTCAAACAGAGTGTTTTGATTTTTCTCGAAAGGTTTGTTATTCAGTGGAGTATTTAGTATGAGTAAATGTTATTTTATCGTGGCTAAATCCTTTTATTTTCAGGATACATATAATTCAACCATAAAAATAGACTTTTTCTTCTCCAGTTTAGTAATATTTTTATATATATATATACAAACACGGGGTGTTATTTCGTCCGCCGCCATATCATTTTCAAGTTCAGATCAAAACAAAAAACATGGACAATGATTGGCGATAGAGCTGGTTGCGCTTATTCTCTTTTGCCAATTCGCCAAGCTGGTGTTGAAAATGTTAGGCTTTCTGAAAAAGCTAACGTGTCTTCCTCTACTACTACCTGCAGATTCTGTTACTTTTCAGACATTTATGCAGCGGACAAAAGAAACATATATCTGTAGATAGCCTTTCTTGGATGCTTTTCAGCCTACCTTGATCACATGGCAGTTCAATAATTCCTGAAAAACAACCTATCTTGATAACGTTGGAACTATCGCTGGTTGTCTTTTTAGTTGTCTACGGATTTCCAAAAATAATATATCCGCCGTTGTTCCCTACAAATCGAACTGATGAAAAACAAATACTAGCGTAAAATATTTGGTCAGTGTAATGATATGTTGCCATGAGAAGAGCGTTGAAATTAAGTTCGTTTTTTTTTTTTTTTTTTTTTTTTTTTTTTTTTTTTTTACTTTCCGCTATGCACGGCTATCCTACAATCTTTGAGTAAACGTAATAATTTAAAGTAATTTTAGAACAATTAAAAATTTTGTTTTGTATATTAAAAAATATATATATTATTTTTTATTAATTTTTCAAATGTTTTGGTCGTACTCTTTGCAAAATGTTTTCAGCATACTGCCACCAATTTATTTTTGCTGGTAAAACAAAATATATGTAAAATAAGTAAAAACGAATTGTAAATTTTATGTACTGATAAATGTAGTAATATTTGTACGAATATCAAGTATTTTTATTATTAATTTGTTTCAAGTTCTATAATTTTTGGACCCCTCATTAATGTGTCCATTAAAAACTTTGTTAAAAATACAAAGTAAAACAAGAATTAAAGGTATATGACGAATACTTGCTATTTTAAATTCAAATTATATACTGAAAATAAACGATACGGCAATGTGTGTTTGGAACTGGTTTCTGAAAGTTTTTCTTAGCTTTTCCTTGTTATTTTCCTTTAAAATACCAAACATTTCTTATTTTCACTTCTTGTTGGTGCTTTAAAAATAGGTCTCTAAAGCAGAATGTCAAAAAGTTAAAGTCAAACATTTTTACCAAGAAATCCAGAAAAGCCGATATGAAGTGAGCGAGCTTTTCTTTTCTTTTCTTCTTTTTTTTCTTATTATTTATATTGTTTTCAAATTTTCAACTTTAATGTTAAAAATGTTTTGTTTAATAAATTTCAGATGCATTCAATTGCTTTTTATTCAATGGTATAATATAATTCCAAAATTTGTTATGTCTGTATTTTTATATTATTAACTTTATATTGAAACACGTATTCTGTGTATATATATATATTTACAAAAATATTCAAAATATTTTTTACTTCAAAATTGAACATGAAACATTTCTATTGTGAATTTGAGAAACAATATTCTACATTTATGGCGTTTTTTTTTTCGTTTTTCTTTTTGTAATCAAAACAACATACGAAATGTATCTTTGAAAATGTTATTTATATTCATAATAATCAAGAAATGTTTCCCTCTAATTTGAAGAATTTGTTTATTCAATGATGGTGGCGCAGTCGTAATGGGGATAACATGCATTTCACTTTGCAGCGTGCTACGTGATTTAGCTATAGAAACGATCGCAATATTTATTATTAACTATTTATTATTTATTATATACTTTATCTATTTTAGTAACGAAAATGGTTTTGAATTCACACTTATAAATATTTCTTTCTTGGTGTACTTTTAAAAATAACAACATCACATACGCATTTAATGCGTGAGTTTCAGAAAGGTATAATTTTAAATTGTAATTAAATTGAAAATAAACAATAGAAAAATTATTCTAGAATAACATGAGAATAAAATGTTTTCATATGTTTAAAAAAATTTAAGACAGTTATAAAATAAATATGCAGACGTTTATGTTTTATTGAAAATATTTCATGCAATTGTTTGAAATTTTACCTAGGAAAAAATAACAAAGCTGAAAGTTAATGTTTGGAGATAAAATATATTTCGGAAACATCGTGAATTGTTTAAAAGATATAAAACACAAACTTGTATACATTTTATTTTCAAACAATTCCCGTATGTTTTTAATAGGATAAATTATTTTCTATAATGATGCTCCAGGTCTTAAACATGTTTGCACAAACTTATCGCATAATACTTTTTAAAGTCATTATGATATTAATTATTTCCGCTCGTCAAAGTAAATTAAAATCTCATTAAAGCTGGAAATTTTTCTTGACTTTGACGTTATTTATAAATGTAAAAATTCTATAATGAAACTAAATTATTTTAAAAATTATATTAAAAAATACAATATTAAATATAAATGTAATGGACATTTTTGTCCACTGATTTCCATTTAACTTCAATTTTGTTAATCTACAAAACAATCAGCACGAAATTGCGCTATTCAGAAAGTTATTATAGCGTAATTTTCGAAATTATTGACTTTATTCACACGAATATTTAAAACATTTTTATGCAGATATGCTATAGTTCTTGATCGTGGTAAAGTGGATTTGATACGATGAGTATTTCGATAACTAAAATCATCATTACTTTCCAAGAAATCTAGAAATTCAGAAGAAATAAGAATAGGCACATTTGGAAGAACAGGCAGACATGAGTAGATGAAGGTATTTTAATTAATCCTAGGTTCTATATATAATTGCACCAGTACAGGAAACGTTCCATGACTACGGTTGCCCACGGCAGTGTAGGGGCACCCGGGCCCGTAACACAATTCATGAGATTGTTACCTGTTGGTGGGTTTATGGTCAGAGATAGAATTCAACGTTTCACGTATCATGGCAGGAACTCTAATGAAATTACATTTCGCCAAAAGGTTACAATATGGCGATTATTTCTTCAAACAGAGCAGAAATACAATTAAAAATTTAGAGGACAGAGCCATTTTTGGTATAAATCATCCTAACGAATATTTCGGCGGTAGCCAACATGTGTGGGAATGCAAAAACCACACATGGGGATCGAGCGAGTTTTTCTCATTCTTGAACCGCGAACCTTAGAATTTGTTATGACTTCGATATGTACGTTGGATATTTTTGGACAAAAATTATTCGGTTGCGCATGGGAATCATTGTAATTAAAAAGGGTGTGTATGAAGAAATCAGTTAGCAACAGATCTGTGTGACCAAATAAGGAGACGGCAGATGGGCATCTTATGCTGGGAATTTGAAAGGGCAGATGTAATGGTTTTCGTTTTCTTTATCAGCACAGTATAGAAATATTTTTAGCGTAACTGAATTAAAAGGATATTAGAATAAACGGAATGAAATTTGTTACATTGAATTTAACAAAGGGTGGGAAAGGAAAATGAAAAGTATTTTTCTAGAACAGTGAGCGTTAAAATAATGAAAAAGGGGAACAAATTTGGAAAAGGGAATTAAATGAGAGGGGAATAATTACTAAAATTGAATAATATATGATGCGACATCATAGCAGAATTTATTTTTACATGAAAATATATCAAACTATTAGGTAGCTTTCATTACAAAAAGCTATCTATTTGCAGCCGTTCGAAGGAAAGCAATTCCAAAAAAATTGGTATATTTTCAACGATCATGACCCCCAGACCCCCAAACCACTTTCCGTTCAAATGTTTATATATATATATATATATATATATATATATGACATTTGTGATGCTGTATCTCTGTTATTTATGAACCGATTTGGATATGACTGAATATGTGTGCAGGACATACCAATTTCTCGGCCATGCTTCGTCCACCATCTGATTTTAAAATGGCGCCCAGTTACAAAAAAATTAAAATGTTCAAAATTCAAAAAGATGAACAAAACAATTATAAATTGAAAAAAAAAAAGTTAAAAGTTACAACGTGATACAAAATTTCTGGAACATTTTTTTTTTTTTTTTTTTTTTTGGCTTGATCTTAAAAAATGGCTGAGATATGGCAATTTGAAATTCTAGGGTGGCTGATATTTCGAAACAATCGGATTTTTGTTATACTGTAACTCTCATGTGAAATTCGCATTGAAATTCAATGTTAACGAAAACCAGGATTGAATCATCTATTATCGGGTTCAAGCATTTTAGCTTCGGGTGTTTGAGTATAATGAGTTGAATTTTTAATAACATGGACTATGAAAGCTACCTTGTCCTTCAGGTACAGGCTGGAGGACTCTTTTTTAATGTCACATTAAAGGAATCATATAAAATATATCTTACAAGAATAAAGGGTGCATTAATAAATATCCTTATGTGTAATTAGCCTTATAACAAACAACATGAGTACCAGTATGAGGTTTATAAATTTTAAGATGTGTTAAAGTATACTATAGCAAAAAATTTTTGCTAAGGAAACCAGAGTCTTAACCCATTTATGCATTAAAAAATCCAGAGCGTAGCATTCCAACTTGGATTTTTTAATGCATTTTTTACACACTTTTATTTAACTTAACTTCGCTTTTCTATGTAAAGAAGGAGTTTCGTAATTGATAATTATCGAAGCTAGAACTATATAATTTTTGTATAAAGGTGAGTTTTCAATGGCATAAAAACATTTTCATATTTTTAAAACTTAACTAAAAATGAATAAAATAATTTTAAAGCATTATCCGGCCATACCCGGTTAAAGGTGATAAATTGCCAAATAATGTATATTGTTACAACTGTTTACGAGTTACAAAACCATAGAGCTAGTGATACGCCAAATCACTCCCGCTAAAATATGCCAACTGGCTGTAACTGCAGCATGGAAATTTTAACAAATAAAAACAAAAATAAAGAGTGTAAAAATTAAACTAAATTATCTTTTATGATTTAATAGATTAGTAGAAAATAAATTATGATTCTACGTATAGTAAACAATTTAGAAATAATTAATAGATATTATAAAATATATCTTATTTTTCTGTTGCCATATCATAAAAAAATAGATAAACATTTTTTTTTTTTTTTTAATAAATTCACTTGTTTTCCGACTTCTGTGAAGCATTATTGAAAGCGGTAAATTCTCCGTATTCGGAGCCCAAACTAAATTAACGTATTGTAACGCACGATTTCTTGGAACAACATGAATTGCAGTCATGAAATTAGGCGTGATGTATAAGATAGGTATTGAATGAATAAGATAATAAAATCACTTGTTAACTTTAAATTAAAGTGTAATTATTGCTTAAAGTGATAAAAAACTAAACACAAAAGGTTTAAAAATTAATTTTAAAGTTTACAAGTGATTTTATTATCTTATTTTTAACATTTCATCGATGCTGGATCGAAATGTCTAATGAATTTGATAAGAGAGTTTTTTCGCATTTTAAATATGAAAGACAACGTCTTGATCGCGAACTTTTGAATTTGAATTTTCTTATAGCATGCCGTAATATGAACATTATTCCATCATTTTTGAAGAATCGAAATAAATTTTCGAACTTGGAATTTACTAGCTTTACTAAACAATTTGAACAAAAATGCTTGACATTAGGTATTAGGAAGAAATACGCCTATATTAACTGTCGACAAAAATGAACAGATATCAAATATGACAGAAGAACTACTGCCTTAGCTAGACTATATAGAATAGAGCCGTTGCAGATTGATTTCAAGAATAATAAAATATTTTTTCTATCAAGAGTTTATTTCCCGTCCATTATCCGTGAATCAATATAAATATATTTGCGAAGCAATAACATTTGCAACGAATCAGCTTCCTTTGAATTACCTAAACTTTGGTACGCAATGCTTTACAAATTAAAAAAAACAATCAAAATAAAAATAAAATAGTAACTTTCACGTTTTCCAGTTTCACCAATTTAAGCACCTATTTACATTGGACTCGTGATCTCGTGATTTATGTACTTTGCGAGAATATTTTATTTATCATTTTGATCTGAAGATTTCACCCTTTGAGCAAAGTAAACATATGTCATCTATATTAAACGGTATTTTTAAGCCTTTTGTGTTTTGTTTTTTATCACTTTAAGAAAAAAATTACACTTTAATTTAAAGTATTGAATGCTTACAAAAATAAAGAGTTTTTTTAGGCAATTTCTATTTTTATTTTGTCTCATTTGAATATACATATTTATAGATTAAGAAAATTTGCTAAACTTGCTTTGTGTGAGATGGGATAGCATCAGGTAAAGTGGTGGAATTTCCAATTGATTTTTAGTCAATAAAATCGTATGTAATTTCTAAAATATTTCAAAATAATTTTAGCGTATTGTTCAACTCAATTTGGTTTCGGATGAAGGTTTCAGATGGTGGCGTGTTTCAGCGTTTGTTGTAATGCCAATACCTTTCGCACAAAAGAAGGTAAGCTGAAATTTATTTAACATTATATGTGATAATTGCCGTGGGTATGTTGGTGAGGGATCCGGAATTAGCTGTATAGTTTTTGGTTACATTTGGTTCATTCGCTCGAAAAATATAGAACATTTCTTTTTAGGTCATAATGCTCTCCTATGGGAATGCAGACAATTTTCAAATTTCACTTTTAACTGAAATTAAAATCGCATATTTGAATAATGGATTTAAACGTAAAAATACGAATATTAAATTTTCGATATGGAGGTCTTAAATATACACAATAACTTGGAAAATTTGCCGATACATCGATTAGAATTTAGAAATCAATTGTTTAAATTATTGGAATTTTTTTGCACCTGTTCGGGAAATATAAAACATTTTATTTTCCTATTTTTTTACAAATTTTAAAATACATTTCCTTTTCTTTCCTCTTTATTTTGTTAGTTGCTTAGCAACCCTATTTCAAATAATATCGAAATAAGAAATGCATTTTTTTTATCTGAAAAATTACAAAAATAAGAATTTCAAGAGAATTTCAGAATATCATTGCATAAATCGTGTTTAATTAACCACTTCTAATTTTTGAATGCTCCGAAGTATTTTATATGTCTATAAATATGTATGTAATATAAAAAAAAAATTAAATTGCTGATTGTAAGATGCTAAATAATATGAAAAGTGCGATTAAAAAACAATGACTTTCAGAGATGACATTGAGGATCCTGATCTGCAGATTTACTAATAAAAAAAAAAAAAAAAAAAAAAAAAAAAAAAAAAAAAAAATCAGAGTTGGAGTGAAGCAATCTGTAGCTAGAATAAACGAACTGTGAATCTAGCTTTCCATAGATTTTTTTTTCACTGTTCTGTACCACCTTCTAAACTTTTTAATCCTGGCATTGCGGAGCCTTGTATATGTAAGATAACATACTATCAAGGAACTCAAATAGCATAATTTATTTCATAACATAACTATTCTTATCAATTTAATCTAATATAAAAAAAACAGTAAATAAATAGGAAAATAACAAATCAAATCGAATTGTTATGAAAATGTACATCCTAACAGGAAATCTTTCTATATACTAAAGCAATTAAACATTGTATCAATATTCATATTTTTTAAAATTCTTTAAAAATCGCTCATTTTTCAGAATAATAAACATTGAGTGTTAAAGAATTCCATTATTACTGAAGCAAAAACATATGCAGTTACATGAAACAATACCACAGTTATATTTTCAATATGTTTATCATATAATTCCTTATTTTTATTTAAATTTCACTTATCGCACTTATCTGATTTATAGCATCGAATATTATATAATTTTACGACACATTAAAACTAATTAAGTTAATCTTACATTAAAAAATTAAAGGTACTGTAAAATAATGAATATTTTCTTGCTAATAACTATTATGTGAAAAACAATTATTTTTAATGAAAATTTCAGATTATAAATTATCATACAAATAGGATTGCAATCGTTAATTTTATTGACATTATGTAGCCTGATGTCTATGGAATTATGTGCTTTCATATTTTTAGAAAATCTTAAAATAATAACATCGCATTTGTATTTGATGGCTGCATTTCAGAAGGGAAAATTTTTATAAATTGTTCGAAAATATTAGAAATATTATTTCAAAAGAAGATGGCAGAAAATGCTTTCAAAAGTTTACAGTTAAGTAAAGTAAGTAAGAAATAGACAGACCTTTCAAAAATTAAATAAAATATTTCTTACCATGTTCGGAGTTTTAGTTAGTAAAACATATAGAAACAGAAAGAAATAATTTATTATAGTATCTGAAATGTAATGTTACGAGATAATTTTTTTTTATATATACAGGTAAAATTTTAAGAAATCTAAATTACAAACCGGTATGTACTTTGTTTTAAAAAAATTTATCTATTTTTTTCAAGAAGATGATGAATTTTTCTAAAATGATGCTTCAACTCGAAATCATTTTCGTGTGAAATTTAGAGGCAATGAAACAGTTTTTTTTGTCTAAGAATCATTTTTCACTTTCGTTTTTTTTTTTTTTTTTTTTTTTTTTTTTTTTTTGTTATTATTACTTGCGGTCGTAGAAAAAAATCAAAAAATAAAAACATTAAAGATCGAAAATATTATTTGTTTTGCACTAATTGCATTATGGATATTTCGCATTGTCTTTAAATAATTCAATTCAGATTACTTTTTTACATGAAAACACTTAACATTTTTCTCCTATAAAACTATAACATTTTTCTCCTATAAAATACGAACATCAATCGCAGCAGAAAGAGTAATATCCCTGCTTATAATGACTATTTATATTTATAATGTTATATTTATAATGACAATAATGAAAAATAATATTGGCTACAAAAGTTTGGTCAATGATAAACGTTTATGTGATTTGAGATACGTACATCCCGACGTTGGTATTGTAAAGTTCTGAATGTACTTGAAGTTTTTCAGTGTATTGTTCTGTATCATTAAGTACTGTATGTATGTAAATGGTGCCTACTTCAATAATTTTTCGTGATATCGTTACATTTGACCTAAGGTAATTTAAATTTAGGGAAAATATTGTTAAACATTTCTTCAAATTTAATGCAAAGAACGAATATCCGGTTTTAAATTAGAATGAGATATCCTGCATATTTTACTAAATAAACGGATTGAAATCCTGGTATGAGATATAAAAATTGTTTAATGTATTGTGTTCTAAAAAGGTAATCTTTGTTTGTGATTTCTTTATAATTCATTGAATGAAACTCTATGCATCCAATTAGTTAACAATTTGACAATTTACTGTTAACGTATGAAAATAATTAAGTTTATCGAGAAAATAAATACATTTTCTGTATACGAATCGATAAAATATGTAGAAAAAATTTAGCAAAAAAAGGATGAAAGAAATTCCGTCGCCTAGGCTTTGGTCTATGATGTATTAGTAAGTCCAGGATTAACTGAAGGGATCTTAAAATTTACTTTAATATTAATAAATAACTGTGAGCTGTATTTTCATGTTTACAATTTGCCGATTTCATGTATTTATTTAAGATTATAAAATAAATGTATTTATTCAGGTGCAGAGTTTTATTTTAATTATTCATTTTTTTCTCTTTTTGAAAACATCAAATGAATGAGAAATTTTGACTAAAAACATCTACTAATAATCCGATAAGTGCGAATTTATCTCGCGTACAAAGAGTTCCGTACAATAAAAGTCGACAATTTTAAGGTAATTTTCAATGAAAAAAAACTCAAAAAACGCGAAACTTTCTTACTCGTTTTTAATTGTAAAATTATGTAAATATAAAATTTTTAATTATTATTATGTGTCTTTACGTGTAACCCTTTAAATTCTACGGGAGAATGTATACCCTTTGAGAACTGTGTGCATCAACTGGCATGAACGCGTCTATACGTCATTAGAAAATACGTTCCTCTATTACTTACTTTTTTCAGTTGCATAGCTCCGCCTGTAAAGAGGATTTAACAGCACATATTCCTCTTTCATAAAAATTTATTTCCCCACCCTCTTACTTTTCTAAATTTTCTTCTTTAAAATCTTGTTATTTTTCGAGTTATAAAGACTTGCTACTCCCTGTATTTCTCTTTTATTAAGCTATCTTTACTTCATTCGGAATCCTTTCCTCACCGCATAAAATGCTCCGTTAAATATATATATATATATATTGTAACTCACTCTTTTCGATATTAAACATTCAAACTTTTTCCAGATTTTTTACGCCTACACTTTTGTTCGTTAAAGTTTCATTTCTTTTAACTTATTACATTTTTTTTCATTCTTTTCATTTAATATCTGTAACGTACCGCTTCTATTTTTAACGCCGACTCTCAATTATTTAAGGTAACACCCATGTGAACCGCACTATGTGGTTTCGCTAGTTTACCAAAATTCCATATCTGCACTGTGGTGCTTAAATTCATAATTTACCTTCATCTCGCTCCCACAGGCTTTTCATTAACGGACAATTACCACCCGTCTCTTGTCACATTGTTCTCGCCAAAACAGTACGTTATTTGGCTAAATGGGGTTAGGTAATATGCCTTCACTGCAATCACTAAAGAAAATTGTGTAATGGTATTCTCTCTTTCGCCGCCTGCTTTTGCTTGTCATGCTTGAAAATAAAGACTCCTACTCATATTACAAAATTTGCAGGCCGACGACTTATGTAACAGTAACTGGTCTCAACTGCAATATAATAAAGCACGTTCATATTACAAAGCGGTCTACGTTCATTCAAAATTCTGGGAGTCCTTAGTTCTTACAGATTGAATTTTTGAATACCTACAACCTACATATTTGACTTCGGCTAAAAACACATCACACCGCCCACTGCTTTGAAACGGAACAGATTGACAATGTGCAATTGCAGAGCAATTAGAACGATCGTAACGGTCATTTTGACCGTTACCAAATAAATATAATTTCATTAAAATAAGAAATTTGTTTATAAAAAATAAAAATAAAAACGACGGTTTAAATAAGTTAAATAAATTAGTTAAATAGTTTTAAATAAAAATTCTGGTGCAAAATATTTTTATAAAAATTAAGTAAAATTTCTGGGCGTTCTAGTAAGCAAATCGCGTTACAGCTTGTCGCATATACAGATAAATTACATGAAATGCAAATTTTTTTAACGTTTTAACGAATAAATAATAGAGCAAATTGCGATAAATATATTTTTCTTTGTGTTTAAATATAATAAATTTGCATAGATTTTATACATTTGTTCAGATCCGATAATAAATATATATTTTTTAAAGCAAAAAAGTTTATATATTTTTTCAAATTTTTTTCATTTATAAAACTGTAATAGAAAAAATATTAAAATGTATTATAAACGATAATATATAGTTTCTGGTGTAAAATCATGCATAAACCAGTTTTCTTTGAAATTTCAATTTATTATTTCTTAATACAATATATAAATATAATAAAAATCAAAATAATTCCCTAAACATATTTCGTACATTATTCAGAAAATTTTAAAAATTAATCAAATGTTTAAAAGATTTGTATTGTTCATGCTTCATTTTGCAATACGTTATAGAATAATTAATTGAACATTTTAATATAACTGCAAAACAATTCCTTTTCCATTAATTGCAGATGATAGAATACCTAGAGAGAATTTGAAAATTGCATGTAATGATCTCCATCCATTTGAATTATCCATGTAACTTCATAACAGATCTGAATAACAAGTTAAGGCATAGATGTATAGATAATAGTATAGATAGCATAAATACAAAAATAGCGGTTTCTATTCGCAAACTCTTGGGAGTTAAAATTGACATATTTAATAAATTACAACATTTGCGGAGAAATTTTCCCATTAAGTACTGTCTTAACAGAATTAAAATGTGTCACAACTAGTTTATAGATAAATTTATTTAAAGTTGAGGAAAATTTTGTCTTACATTGTTTTCAATAATTAGACACTGTTAAGAGTTTTATAAAATTCTATCTAAAAATTAATTATTAATTTAAAGTTTTAATACGTAATTTTTATTATATTGTGTACAACTTAAACTAATATAAAAAAAACTTTCTATAATAAAAAATATAAATTATTTTTTTATGTTTTAACTATCAAACAGATCTTACAAAGTGTAGCTTGATCTCGATCACATACAGTACCTTCCTGTAAACTAATTCAACTATTAGTAAGAGCTAATGTTTTATAATATTTCTGTAATGTAATTACTCTAATATAAAATCTAATATATAATATCTCTATCATATAAGTACACGAATTAATAACGAATTCCTATACACCAGCATTTTTCAATTTGTGTTCCGCGCTTACATGAGAAAACACCAAAGTTTCACAGGATTGACGCAAGAAATTTTCAATTGCTTTTAACTACGTAAGTTATGTGAGTAAAATGATGTTTCTTATTTTCCTATCTTATTTCATTGTCAAAGAATTCATTATATAAAAATTAGACAATTCAACATTTAACAGCATTAATTTTGTACAAATTCTATCATATTTATTATTTCTGTTGTCAACATCCATTTTTCTATGAATTTACAAAACGCACAACAATGAATGAGGTATCATTCGAAAGGCTTTAGAACCGGCTACTGACATAGTCCACGCACATTTCGTTAAGACATGTTTTTTGACTAAAAATTACAGTTAATTAAAAATTAAATCAACATTGTTTTCATAAATGAAGTAAGTGAAATGGTTTTCTCAAATCCATACTGCCACAAAAGCAAAATACCGAATTACACCGCACTCAACAATGATTATAAAAACATACATAGTACAAAGAAGATAAATTGGGACTTTGATTTCGCACGGGTTTATTTTATATTTTTGATTTTACTGTAAATTTGATGGAATAAAGGAGATGGTATTTAGGCTTGATTAATGTAGTTTACAGATATTTTTATAATTATTTTTTCTTTATTAGTTTAAACATGCATCTACAAAATATTAGAATGCAGTGCGAAATCCTCGCACGGGTTCACCAGTTTTATCTGTTCTGGGTTTATTCAAAGCTCGCAGATGTTAAACCTACAAATTAGTGTCCCAGTTGGGCGTTGGTGAAGAACAATGCTTCGGACCAGTCTATATTGATCACTAGGGGTGATAAAAGCTGTGTAATAGTTATCTTCGTCAAATGTGAATATAATAAATAATCCCTTATGATTTTCTAAGGATATATCAAACTATACGGTTTTAAAGGAAAACTTGACGATGGCAATACAAAAACATATCAGTTCCCTTTTTAGAGAATTTCGTAAAATCAAGAAAATTATCTGCTGATTTGGCCAAAGGTTTAAAAGATTACTCCGGTTCAGTTCGGAGATTCTATAGTCTCCCAAAAATTCTTCAGCCGGGTTATACACTGAGACTCGTAATCGATTATACAAGTATATAGTACCCTATATAAATTGTCAAAATATTTTTCTATTGGATAAAACGCTTTACGTCTGCATCAATTTATAGTCTTAATTCATAATATAAATGTCTAGATTTGCGATCGTTCAGTTTTACTTTTAACCATGTAGTGACTTCTTTAGACATTGTTACACTATTTACTAGGGTGGAACGAAAAGTATACGAAAAACTTTTTTTTTTCGAAATAAATTTTGGCGCGGTGTGCAGAAGTTGCCTTTTATGTATATTAGTTTACACGATTTTTTTTATTGAAATCCATTCATATCTTCCGGTGACCCAAGCGCCTCCAAAATAGTTAAAAATTGAAATTTTTGTGAAAACATATCATTTTTTTAATTTGTTATTTGTTTTAAATTACTTTTGGCGCGGAGTGTGAAAGTTGTCTTTTATTTGTATTAGTTTGCATGTTTTTTTAATCGAAATCCATTCATATCTTCTGGTGCCCCAAGCGTCCCAAAAATAGTTAAAAATTGAAGGTTTTATAAAAATTTATAATTTTTTTTTTTTTTTTTTTTTTTTTTTTTTGAAATTCTATTTGGAGTCGTGTGAGAAAGTTGTGTATTGGGTACATTACATAATTCGGTAGTTTACATTTTTTTTTATCGAAATCCATTCATATCTGCCGGTGCCCCAAGTATAGTTAAATATTAATTTTTTTAAGAAAATGTATTAAAAAATTTTAATTTACGAAAATTGTTTACAAATTTGGTAAAGTGTTTAATTATTAAAGAATTAATAAATAAATAATAATATTTTTTTATTAATACATGAAGTATAAATTTAAAAATCAAAGCACAAAACCATAAAAATTACAAAAATTGAACTTACGTAGCAAATTGTTTACATCCTTTAATTTGGAGATTTACATATTTCTAAAGTTTGTAATCCTTTTTGGGATTAAAATGTTTGATATGGCGTCTTGATTTTATTCTTTTAAATATGAAACCGAGTCTCTTTTCTCTTCCAGATACACTTTCTGATGCCTCCTTAGGCGAATGCATCTTTTATCATCTTTTATGGAGTGCTTTGTTTTGATATGGAACCATATAGGTCAATACTTTCATAATATAAGTTGTAAGAGCAATGAGATTCTCAGATGGATTTTCTGTGGCCACCTGCAACCTTAACGTTCTATCTGCATTCGTTAGCCATCTTCAGTAAACAACTAGAACAGGGTTTTAAAATACCAGGTCAGAACCACTTTCACCACGTGATATTTCTACTCAAATGTCATATAAATATTGCTGATCATTGCTGAGAACCGTTCTATCTATGTTATATGGCATAGTCTCCACACTTATTGAATAAAAGGTAGCTACAGGTAGCTGCTCGCAGATTTATTGCTGTACCAATTGGCCCACAACAGGCTTTAGCACCAATTGTTGCACATCAAAATAATGTAGTAAATGTCGTAAAGGCCTTTAGCTTCTCCTGTTCAAATGTAACGTGTCCAATATGCAGAGAGTTAAGGTTCCTTTACAAGAGTATAATGTCCCTCCTTTGTGATCTTTGTGTAGTACATTGTGCTCTTCATCATTAGATTTTTATATTGTCTTTTTCCAAATCGGAAAATAATCGGGTTAAAATAGACCGAGACACGGCTAAATGTATGTGCAACAAAATTTCGAACCTTTGTACGCTATCGACGAATTTTGTTCCGGTCTACTAAATTCGAAAAATTTTTTGTGTACAATTCCAATATCTTGTAAAACAGCACTGGCAAATTGAAGCAGCTGCTCTATTCAAAATTTCGTATATAACAATATAGTATAAAAAATAATTTATACATTTAACATAAGCAATAAACGATTTTTCATCCCCTGGATCTAATAATTACGCTATACAAATGATTATTTAACTATTATTTTTACTTATAATTTTAAGTTCAAAATTTGCATAAAAATCGATTTTTGGCAAGTATTTAAGTGTCTTGAGACAACCGTAAGACATTTATCGAGGTAAAAAATTTTTTGCATGTTTGCTAGTATGCTTAAAACACAATTTTCACACCTCGCGCTAAAAGTAATTAAAGAATTAAATAAAGAATTAAAGAAACTAAAATAATTATAAATTTTCATAAAACTTTCAATTTTTAACTATTTTTGGGGCGCTTGGGGCACCGGAAGATATGATTGGATTTCAATAAAAAAAACATGTAAACTAATATGTATAAAAGACAACTTTTGCACCCCGCGCCAAAAGCAATAAAAAAAATAATACAAATTATAAAAGTTATAAATTTTCATAAAAATTTCGTTTTTTAACTATTTTTGGGGCGCTTGGGGCACCGGAAGATATGAATGGATTTCAATAAAAAAACAGATGTAAACTAATATACATAAACAGCAACTTTTGTAACCCGCGCCAATTCGATGATCCACATTTCGATTTTTCGATCCACCGTACTATTTACGTCGATACCGATGATTTGGTTTGTAGTGCTATCAAGAGATTTAGCCTGGTTGTGTTCTAGACTTGGACGTTGATGTGGAGGATCTTCTCTGAGGTTTTAAGCCAGTTGCATCACTCCACGTGAAGTCTCATGTGAATGAACAAGAGGTTACGTATCCATAACTTATTATACAGGGTGGGCCAAAAGTCGCGCATCAGGGATAAAACCATTTGCGTGAGCGAATTGCTACATTGCCATGCCATAACGCCAATCTTAGTGGCCAACATTCTGAGGAACATGAACAATCGCCTGCAGTAGTGTTTTTAAAACAGAGGCAACCATATTGAGAACATATTGTAACAATACAGGTTTTTCCTATGATGCGGGACTTTTGGCCCACCCTGTGGAAATATTTCAGAAAGTGTTTCACAGTTGTTTAAAACTTTCAATGTTAATGCTGCATTTATACCGCAAAATTCACTATATTTTTTCAAATATGGTTTCAAACACAAGTATCCAAAAACACAAAAAAGTGGATTGTTTACAGCATACACTGCCGTAATTATAATTCCGTCTGTATATGAAAAAAAAACAGATATAAAATTTAAAGAGCACAAGCAAACTTTTAGACATGTACTTTAAACTCAAAAATTGTTATTCATGCCTTAGAAACTGATCATATCCCGGAATTTGCGAACGCTAATGTAATTAAATCAAAATGCAACAGTTACAACAGTCGTGTGCTCCTTGAGGGGTGGTATACGAAGTTGGCAAACTCTCTTCCTAACAAAAAAATTCCAAATCCATCTGGACTTTCTTCTGAATTCAATCTGACCATAAAGTTTTGCTTTGATCTTCTGGGCTTTGACTTTTGCTGTTGGATTACAGGTGCTTTTATATTAAAAGAAAATTCATAGTTTTTCGTGTGCTTTATGTGAAAACTGATGAGAAGTTCTGAAATGGAGCTCGAAACGTCTATTTGTATTAATTTTTATGTGTATAGAAACAGTTTTAAATGTCTGAAATATATATTTTTTTATGTGTAAGTAAAGAAATCACACATATCATGTATGTCTATCTTAAATACTGGTATATCACACCCGTCAAAAATGACGGAATGTTAATCTGTGTTTCATTTTCATAAGACTTCATACAAATAAACGGCGTGAAAATTTTGTTACTGAAAGGTTTGCACTGTAGAAAAATACAGTTTAAGAATGGCAAATGATTTCTACAAAAACAAATGATGAGGATTTTTTTAACTCAATATATTCAATTTCTGAAATAGTTCAACAATTGGACAAAATATTCAAAAATATTTAAAAAATAATCCATGTGCGAAAGTTTTTGAAAAAAAAATATTAATGAGTTTCTAAAGAGCTTGACTCCCAGCTCGTTGTTTGGTTACATAAGAAAAATTAAATGCAAATTCTGAAATGGTTTAACGATTGCACAAAACATTAAAATATTGTTCGTTTTAAATAGAGTTGAACCAGAGGACCCGTGCGAAGATTTCGCACTGAAATCTAATATTTTTTAGGTACTTCACTATTATCCCGTTGACCACTTTTCATAACAAAAAACTACCGCCAAACTGTAAGATAAAACGCCAAAAATGCAGTCCCATTTACTTGATGTCAGAATTATTATGCGTGTTTGTTACGTCATCTAGGGATTTTACATTCGACATTTGCGTGTATTTTTCATTATGTTTTACTGATTTAGTAGTTATTTTATTAATTAAAATAACAATTGTGTCCTTAAATTCTTATATTTTATTTATTTATTTATTTATTGATATTCCAATGGCAACGTTCTCCCGTTTATTTGGCGATAGTTTTTTGTTATGAAAAGTGGTCGACGGGATAATAGAGAAGTATCATTTTTTATCAATATGTAATATTTATTAGATGCAGGTTTAAACTTCTAAAGAAAAGCAAGGATAAAAATATCTGCAAACAACATTTAGTTGTTAGTCAAGCCTGAATATCATCTAATTTATTCCATCAAAGTTAGACTAAAACCTGATCCAAGATTGCTAAAGGCACGCGCGAGAAAAAAAATTAACAATCGTATTTTGACTGCATTAGAGGATGACGTTGTGAGATCTTGAAGCTTTCCCAGCTAGTAAATATAGGCTCTCGCCCAAAAACAGTTCCCACGCCTTGAGTTAGACCACCGACGCAGGTTCGGAACATCAAAGCACTGTTCGATCTTTTCCTGGTGACAAGTAAGACTGCTAAGTTGAAAAGGCCAGACTCATAGGCGACATTGCATGACACTTAAATGGATGACCCAGACCCCCCAGATCGTCACGGTTTCAACCTTGCTTCCCAGAGCAATCGAGATGATGAAACCGCCGTGACCCAATAGAGGTGTAAGTCGCCTATGATAGGGCTAAATGACGGAGGTCACCGCCCATGCCCCCCCCCCCGACAGTCAGGACTTTGGAGAAATTGGCCGGAGAGAGGATTCGGTGCTAGAGATCCGAAGAGAGAGGAGAGTTTCCTCTCTGCTGGGAAGAAGTGAGAATTCTGTGTGGAGAAAAGGGTTTTTACTCCCTGCCTCTGAAGGAAGACGACTTCGGTTGTCGCATGAGAAGGTGAACAGCGACTCAGCGCTGCGAAGTGAAAGTGAGTGGTACCTTTAGTATTAACATGATGTAAATGAATAGAGACTGTTTTACACAAACTCTAGACCGTCTAAAGACTCTGATGAAAACTCAACCCATGAACTTTGAGGGTAAAAGAATATCCATTGATTCATCACTATTGTAATTTTCCAGTGAATAAATTTCTTCTGGTTTTAAATAAGAAATCTGTCTCCCGTGTTACTACGCTACCGAAATAGAGAGATCCCGCTCGGAACACAGGAGTTATGACAGAAATGGTGGCAGCTTGGAAGGGATCTAGTTTAGCAGAGTGAGGACGTGACGGAAACAGCGAGTGCAGCTGAAACCAGAGTCGATTAAACAGACTCTACACCCGCCAGTTTGGGCAGGGCCAGACAGCCGAGACGCACAGTCGGACTCTACACCCGCCAGTTGGGCAGGGCCGGACAGCCAAGACGCACAGCCGGACTCTACACCCGCCAGTTTGGGCAGGGCCGGACAGCCGAGACGCACAGCCGGACTCTACACCCGCCAGTTTGGGCAGGGCAGGACAGCCAGACTCTACACCCGCCACCTTGTGCAGGGACAGACGGACGAGTAGCGCAGCCGGATAACAACCGCCAATTTTGAGCAGAGACGGACAGCCGAGCCGAGAGAAACTACACCCAGGTAAGCACTGTTTTGATTCCAATAGAGGCTTTGAGGTGTTGTAACAATGATATGGGCAGAAAGTGTAATTTAACTTGTTTGTAAACTCTTAAATATATGAAATTTTAAAATATTAAGGTCAGGAAAATTTTTTAGAGATAGTAAATTAAAATTGTTGTGAAACTAAGTTATTTATGTCTCAAGAAAGTAAAATTCTGTAATTGTCAAAATTTTTAGAAAGAGTGAACTCTGAAAATTTTAGGCCATAGAATTGTTAATATTTTCATGAAAAAAAAGGGACAGAAAATCCCGTTTCTAAATAAATAAAACTTAAGTGCAGTAAATTTAATATTTGAATATTTCCTATGAGTTCACGCATATGGTGAAACAAATTTTCAGGTACCAAGCATGTCACATGTGGAATTGGGTTTTACCGGAACTCAAAAATGCGAGAATTTAATGAGTAAATTAGCAGTTAATTTATCTGTCAAAATTTTATGAATTCATGAATATTGATTGTATTTTGTGTCGAGTAGAAACTACTGTATTTATTTTTATGTTGTTTTGGGGGTGAAAAAAATTGTGTATTTTTTTATTGTATTTATGTGCGGGAAATTGGAATTAAATTGTGTTAGAATTTAAAATTAGTGATTATGGCAGGCATATCCGGATTTCGAAAATGCGATCTGCAAACCCTTGCGATAGAATTTGAAGTAGAGGTTTTGTCAAATGATACAATTCCTAAATTGGTTAAAAAGATAACGGAGGCCCCCGATTATGATGAGACTATGGCGTTAAACCAATTAAAGTTGATTGAAGAAGACCGTGTAGAGAGATCGAAATTGGAAAAAGATAAAATTGAGAAAGAACATGAGCTCGCGAGAATTAGGGCCGAACGGGAAAATGATACTTTAACGTTATCATCTAGTCAAATAGAAAGGGAACCTAAAATTCTGTTAAAAAATGTGTTACTTAAATTTGAAATGGGAAAATCGGAGATTTCCTTATATCTCAACTTATTTGAGAGACAGGCATTAAAAGCGCAATTAGATAAGTCGCAATGGGTAACAAATTTGCTAGGTTTACTTCCTATAGAATTGACAGAAGTTATTCTTAGAGAACCACCAGACGAAACGGACAATTTTGATTTTGTGAAGGGTCAATTACTCGAAAGGTTTAAAATTAGTGCAGAAGACTTCAGAATCAAATTCGTAACAACACCACGGTCCGAAGAAAAAAATTGGAAAGATTTTTCGTATGAAATTACGAATTATTTCGACCAATGGTAAAGCGGTATTCAGGTGTCCGAATTCATTCAACTTAGGGACCTGATAATTACTGACCAGATCAAACGGAAAGTGCCCTCCGAAATTAGACAGCATTTTATTGACTCATGGAGTACAATAATTAAGCCATTGGATCTGACCCAAAAACTTGATCATTATGAGGCGGCCAGAAGAACGGAGAGAAAACAAGCTCCCCCTAAAAACCCAAATAATGGAAAATCGTTTGAGAGGAGTAGATTCATCGAGAAACCGAAAGTGGAACAGAAAGGGCTTGAAGTAAAAAGAAACTGGCGTGATCGGGATGAACAAAAAAATAGGGACGAGATTGGACATAACTCCTGTGTTCCGAGCGGGATCTCTCTATTTCGGTAGCGTAGTAACACGGGAGACAGATTTCTTATTTAAAACCAGAAGAAATTTATTCACTGGAAAATTACAATAGTGATGAATCAATGGATATTCTTTTACCCTCAAAGTTCATGGGTTGAGTTTTCATCAGAGTCTTTAGACGGTCTAGAGTTTGTGTAAAACAGTCTCTATTCATTTACATCATGTTAATACTAAAGGTACCCCTCACTTTCACTTCGCAGCGCTGAGTCGCTGTTCACCTTCTCACGCGACAACCGAAGTCGTCTTCCTTCAGAGGCAGGGAGTAAAAACCCTTTTCTCCACACAGAATTCTCACTTCTTCCCAGCAGAGAGGAAACTCTCCTCTCTCTTCGGATCTCTAGCACCGAATCCTCTCTCCGGCCAATTTCTCCAAAGTCCTGACTGTCGGGGGGGGGGGCATGGGCGGTGACCTCCGTCATTTAGCCCTATCATAGGCGACTTACACCTCTATTGGGTCACGGCGGCTTCATCATCTCGATTGCTCTGGGAAGCAAGGTTGAAACCGTGACGATCTGGGGGGTCTGGGTCATCCATTTAAGTGTCATGCAATGTCGCCTATGAGTCTGGCCTTTTCAACTTAGCAGTCTTACTTGTCACCAGGAAAAGATCGAACAGTGCTTTGATGTTCCGAACCTGCGTCGGTGGTCTAACTCAAGGCGTGGGAACTGTTTTTGGGCGAGAGCCTATATTTACTAGCTGGGAAAGCTTCAAGATCTCACAGCATCACCGCACACCTCGGAGAGATTTTTCATAGTAGGGAAAAATCTATACTGGAGCACCCTAAACACCTGTTTCGATCACAACAGAGGCTCAAATATGGGTACTTACTGACACTAATTGTACATTACATTCCTGAATATATTATCATAAACACATAAATTCCATTACACAATTAAAACAACATCAGCTTCGGGAAAACCATGGGACTTAGAAATATAAATCTAAACATTCCAATTTCAATTTCGCTTTTTAATCATAAGTATAAAATAAACCCGTGCGGTGTTTTTTATAATAAGTGCTATGAGCATCATATAATGTGGTATTTTATTTTTTTGGCAACAATAATTTCAGGAAAACCTTTCATTTCTTTTATGAAAACAATACCGATTTAATTTTTAATTTTCAGCAAATTTTAATCAGAAACATGTTTTAACGAATTGTTAAGTGGGCTATGTCAGAAGCCAGTTCTAAAACCTTTCATATGGTATCTCATTCGTTGTTCTGCGTTTCATATTTTCTTAGAAAAAGGGATGTTGACAGGAGAAATAATATATATGATTTTAATATTTCTTGAAGAACAAAGTTTTCCAGTCATGAAGAAACAAATACATAGCAGGAAAATATTAAAAGAGACAGAAAATTGCATTTTATGAATATTAGCTTCTTAATTCCCAGTAGGAAAATATCCCATTTAAAATGACAGAAAAAACGGAGTTTTCCAGTAATGAAGAAATAGTTAAAATAAATACAACAACGAAAGTAGATAATATAATTTTAACTTTTAAAAGTATTCATCAAATTAAAACCTGATTTTGTCTTATTTTAAAAATATGCTTCAAAAAGCTATAATAAATTTTGATCATTAAAAATCATCTTATTTTATTTCATAAGTAAATTGAAATTATTACATGCATTAGTATGACTGAAAAATATCTTTTCACATTCTCTTATTAAATTACATTTTTTTTCACTACAAAGTTAGGTTTAAACGTGACTATGTTAAAAATCAAAACTTGATCTGCTTTGATATAATTAACATATGTGATATACGGTACTATATATTCCTTATATTTTAACTGTGTTTCATAAGAAATATTCATTTTACAATGCAAGCAAAATTTCAGAATTGAATTGAATATAAGCTAGGTGATTAAAATTTGATTTTACCAAGTCAGATTTTTAAGATAGAAGTGATATTAAGCTGAAGCTTTTAAAAGTTGATCTTCAAATAAATCTATACACACTGAATTTTTCATAGTTTAAAAATATGCTTATATGCATTTTATATTATTTTACAACTTTATTATTATGTTATATAATACTTTTTCCAACAGAAAGGTCCTTGGTTTATATTAATTGTCCATAGATGGTGCTAAAGTATGCTTATATACATTTTATATTTTTTTTACAACTTTATTAATATTTTATATAATATATATTTTTCAACAGAAACTTCTTTCGTTTATATTTATTGCCAATAGATTGCGCCAGAACAGGACTTAGGAACGAAATGTAAAATAATGATGGATCATCGCAAAGCCTCTCTATGAAAGCAATCTATCTCCGCTATTTCTGAAAAAAGTGCTTACAGGAAAAAAATGCTTACAGAAATAAATTAAAGAAATCCTTTAAATTATTTAGAGAATATGCTTTTACAAATATTTTAAGAGCATAATCGGATATTTTATTGAAACGTTCAACGAATGATTCATTTTTTGCTAGGTATGGGATTGGTGTTTCTGAATGGTAACAGTAATCGTTTGTTTACATCAGGTAATCCGTGGTTTAATCTGTTTATTTAATTTAAAACTTAAAACATTAGAACTGGCTTTGATATACATGTTTTATACGAAAATATGCTAAACAGACATGATTTCAAGTAGAAGAAATTATCATTTAGTGGTCATATGTTAGCATATGTTTTTCAGTAAGCCTATCATGGCGTTTAACTATGGTCCACTCGCAGACCAGAGTGGTTCCACCCGGAATGGTTACAGACACTTTCTTGCATTCGGATTTTATTATAAGTAGACGACGTATACGGTTTAAAAATGAAATTTACACTAATTCTTATGATTATAAGTCTATATCATTTGACTTCAAAATTTAAATTACAAATATTCATAGGAAAAAAATGAATATTTTAAAACCTGTTTGTTGATGTGTTTAATTTCAATTAAATACAAGAAATGACAGTATTTAGGATAAATGTCATTAGGGAAGAGTTATACAAGTTGTCCCAAATTTATCTTTACAACTTTGATCTTCCACGAAACCTAAACGAAATAAGATAACGAAATTCGGTTTTGTGTGCGTATAACAGCAACTCATAAAGTTTTATATGTACTAAAAAGCATGTT
The DNA here is from genome assembly GCA_963931845.1 of Maratus michaelseni. Lineage (NCBI taxonomy): Eukaryota > Metazoa > Arthropoda > Arachnida > Araneae > Salticidae > Maratus > Maratus michaelseni. The sequence goes on from OZ007596.1 coordinate 276,357,863, forward strand.
TTTGCTTTCAGGTACGACCCAGCAAGATCATTTACTGGTGTAGGGTGGTAGGGTAAGCTACCCTACATCACAGGAAAAGACCCATTGTGTGGCCTGGTTCATAGAGACGAAGTCATATACACAAGATCAAAGGAATTTCCGAACAAAATACGTCACCCACCATCCAAGCCCTCAACATGCGCGTGGCACTAGATGTTTATGGAGACCGGTAATGTTCTTCATAAAAACGACGTGTGCAACCAAAGGTGGTCGTGCGACCATAGGTGCTCATGTGGAGCTCTTATAGCATCACGTAAAACTTTGGAACTTGCTGTTCGTTATGCAATAAACAGATTTTTGTTATCTAATTTCGTGTTTAGGTGCGTTCGTAATTATATAAGCACGTACCACCTACTGTCGTCGTCTAGTCCGTCCGTCCGTCTGTCATTCTGTCCCCATATAACAACGAAAAAACTACCCAAACGAATGGTTTGAAATTTAAAATATATTATCTTTGCAGTATTTCGTCGAGACATTTCAATTTTTATGAAAATCGAATCAAAGCTTCAGAAGATATTAATAAAAATATTTATTAAGAAATTTGAATTAAAAAAAATCGGTGCTGTTTTGTGATAGGAGCTTCCGAGGTTTAATCGTCAAGCGATCGAGATACTTATTTTATTACAAAAAATAATCTGCAGACGATATAATTCATTTCACAGAATTAAAAATCTTCAATATCTGATTACTTATATAATTACCTATAGTACGAACGCACCTCATTTTTAATGTTTGACGTACAATTTCCAACTTGTTAACTGTTATGGAGGATCAAAGTTGTAAAGATAAATGTGGGACACTCTGTACATTTAAATTAAAATATAATTCAAACAGAGAAAATTATTATTGATTTCGTAACTCTTTTATGAAAGATAAAAGAACTTTTCCATATACAGACTTTTTTTCCTTAGTTACTTTTTGCATAAAATAAAATTTAATTGCAAATATAAAAGAAACAAGAACGAAAAATCATGCGTCAAGCATACATTATGTAGCACTTTCCAACGCTTCCAAAATAATTTTATAAAACATACCGTTTAATAAGCTAAAAGATAACATATAAGTAAATAATTTGGAAAACGCATAACATATTTAAAAACATAATTTCAGGAATTCCCAACAGATACAATATTCGGAAAAATATCCGAATACTTTTATTCAGCCCTGTATATGATCTATAGATTTGTATATGCTAGGATGCTAAATTTTAGTTTAGTTAGGAAATGCGTAGCACAGTTTAAAATTATCTTTCTGGAGTTTCTGTCAATAAACGGAAATGTGTTCGCGAACTTTTGTGCTGCCCTGTATAGGATCTACAGAATTTATACACACCACGTAATAGACAAAAAGCGAGTTAAAATTAAAATCGCGTTTAGTAACTTAAAACGCACTTCCAGGAATTAGTGTTAACAGACAGTAGAGAATTCTTTTGTGTGTCCCTGTAAATGAACGATGACTGCTATACACACACTATTCTGTAGTAAGCCTCTTGTAATGCACCTTAGATATATATATATATAAATTTCAATGCGTTTAAAATAGTGAAACATTATATAAATAAACCGAAGACGATTTTCTCCATAGACGTCATGTAACGGAATTCTTTTGACTGTCCCTGTAAAGCAACTATAAGGCTATGCACACCCTATTCCATATTAAGCTTCTTCTAATGCACCTTAGTGATATATATAAATTTCAATGCGTTTAAAATACTGAAACATTATTTAAATAAACCGCAAATGATTTTTCCCCATAGACCGCAATGTAACGGAATTCTTTTGAGTGTACCTGTAATAAAACTATAAGTGCTACACACTTCCGTTGAAATAGGGAACATGCTATAGATAACGACAATAACATATAAAACTTGCAGGGCAATCCAAGCATATTTACGGGAGTTAGAGCACGGACAGACGGACAGACGGCAGACGGCAGACGGCCATACGGCCAGACAAACCGAAGTCATAAGCACTTTTCAACTTTGTTGGAAAGTGCTAAAAAGATGTAACAAGTATATATTTTAACACCTCCCAGCACTATCAGACTATTTATCGGGAAATTTATTTATTTTTACGATAGGAGGAGATGTATAAATAAGCAATTTAGAAAACATATAATACTGATTATCACTGATACGTATTTTAATCAACACATCTAAAATTAGTTTTGATTCATATCTGCTGTGAGTACAGGTACTGCAAGAAGTAATTAGATTTTCGTTTGTAAACGTTTTATACCACACAGTTAATAAACTTTTAGAACATAAATGCGTATTCTACGTGTTTTGGGGTCATAGTAATAGTCAGTTTAATCTGAAAAACTGTCTTAATAATTAAGCTTTTAGTTAATATAATATGTTTTAGAAAAACAAATAGCCACTTATAGTATATTAAAGTTAGTTATGTTATGAAATAAATTCTCAGCTTGCGGGGAATCTAATTTTAAAATATAACATATTTTTCTAGAGAAACATAATTTTAATACAATGCATGACACATTTATTTATTGAGTAGATAAAAATTTTCCATCAAAAATATTCATTATAATAATGTAACGAATGAAAAGGTTTAATTTTTTTCAGATCAGTTTAGTTGAAGTTAATTTAGATTTATATATTTCTGAATGACTACATTAGGAAATGTTTATAAATTTTATGTTTAGCTTCATCTATTCCAGATAATAAAAGCATATGAAATAAATATTTAAAAAATAATATTAAATGAATTATAATTTCATATTTTTAAATATGTACTTATTACGTTTTTTGTCACTTAGTAAAAATTTGCGTAAGGTAAATTGTTAAATAATTATAATTAAACATTGTTTTATACTTATTTTCTAAAAGTATTTTCTAAAAAATGAATGTTTATATCTTTGTTTTTAACACCTTCCAACCTAGTTGAAAAGTGTTTATGACTTCGGTGTCTGGCTGGCTGTCCGTGCTCTAATTCATGTAAAAATATTCGGATTGACCTGAAATTTTTGTATGTTATTGTTGTGTTTATTACTAGTTGTATATTATTTTTTGACATGGACAGTCTTAAATATTCCGTTACATTACAGTCAATGGGAAATATTCGTTTCAAGTGCATTTTGATGATGCTACGCCTTTTGAAACATGATAAAATTGATATATAATTATGAAGAGCATTAAAACATGTTTTTTGTGGAATATGGGGTGCAGAGCATTTATTATTCATTATAAAGTGAAATAAAGGAATGCTGTTACACATTGTTTTACAGGGAAAAATTGTTTGCAGTGTAATTTAATGATGTTTCACTATTTCTAATATAATGAAATTTCTATGTTGAGGTTTTACTAGAAATCACGCTCACTAAAACTCATAAATTAATCCCAGATTTGTTTTAATCTGCTGTCTTGTTTAAAAATGTCAGTCACCCTAAAATTTCAAACTGCTATATCTCAGCCATTTTTTAATATTGAGGCAAAACCGGAATCCTCGTGTCAAGGCCTAACACTTAAACAAAACAAATTTGATTGTATAATTTTTTTTTGTATTTATTTTTTTGTTTTAAATACTTTAGTGGCCGCCATTTTTAAATAAGATGGCGGACCAAGCTGGTCAACGAACTCGTTCGAGACATTCGTGAGCTTAAAAAACACACTTATAAGGGGACCGCCAAACATGATGCGCACAGAAAATGACAGATTACATTTCAGATTTGTTTTCATTCTAACAAGAAAAACATTGCCGATATCACACATAAAAATTCAATTGGAAATGTAAAAATCGTCTGTAAGTGAAAGATAAAATTCACAATACCTACAAAAAAATATATTTTTTTTTAAATCGTCTGCTGCGACTTTGATGGTAATATCAGAATGAAATATCTTTTCCTTTATATATATATTTTTTGCAGCCAGTAGCAACGTTTGAAGTAATGCTGTATATCTATATGAAAGTTGACAACAGGCTATAGATTGTAATATAATGGAAAGAACAAGCACTGATATGGGCAATTCAGGTTTGGAAGAAAAACTAAAAGATGAAGTAACGAATGCTATAAAATATTGCGAGACATTGTTAGAAAATGATAATCTCTTTAAAAATTCGCCATCTGATAATATTTCTAGTTAATATTTCTAGTTAATATTTCTCAATTTATGCATTCTTCCAACATTGTTAAAAAAAAATCATGTTAAGAAATTCTTTTTATGGTGATTTTTAATGCTATTTTATGTTTTGAATATTTTTGCGATATGCATCATCACCCAATAAATTCTATATTTATATAATTAAAAATGTCAATGACGGTAATGATAAACATATTTGTATTTCATCAGTTAAGATGCTGCAAGATATTTAGAACTAATCAAATATTAAAAGCATATATTATTTTGTAAATGTTTTCCTAATCAATTACTTTTTTTTAAAATAGAAAATCCAAGTAAATAAAAGTATGCATTATTTTATATCTATGATAAATAAATAAATAAACATAAATGCAAACAATAATAGTAAGTTAAAAAAAATACGAGATTTCTAGACATAAATTATCTTGGATTTTCGTCGACAGAAATAGTAGTTTAATAATTGCAGAAAAGATATAAGTTTTTATGTAAAATTCGAAAATGTAAATATAATTTATTAGAAAATATAAAAAAGTTCAAAGATCCAGAATTCACACTTCTGCTTAAAACGTACAAAAGCGCCAAAATTATAAAATTATTTTTTAAAAAAGGGGGAGGGCATAGGATGGGACAGAACCCTTGCATTCCGTACTAGAATCCCGAATGCTAGGTTTGCACCACGGGAGCCACGTTCAGAATAGCAATCTAATTGGTATTTCAAACCTATGCTGAACTTTAACCCCGAATTTCTGAAAAACTAAGGGCCATTTGAAGAAAACCTTTGACCTGAATAGTTAGGGGTATCATGTTAGTTACATCCAAATCGATTCATAAATATGAGTGCTATCGTTTGACATATATCATATATAAATGTGTGTGTGTGTGTGTATGTATATAAATCAAAATTTGAACGGAAGGTGGTTTTGGAGTCTGGGAGTCATGATCGGTTAAAATATACCGAAATTTTCCTGAATTGCTTTCCTCCGAACGGCTGCAATAAGTAGATTTTTACTTTTTGTAAATCAGTTATTTCTGTAAACTATGATTAAAAGAATTAAAATAATTTTTCTGAAATGAGCATTTTTAAAATTAACCGCAAGATATTTCTTTATATACTTAAATACATTTTTTGTACATTTTACGATATATTTACATGTAGAAACTGAATTTATGTTAACTTCTTGACTTACCCACAAACAAATGCATACAAAATATTGATATCGACAATTTTCAACTATTTTCGAACTGTTATGCACTACTTTAAAAAATTTTTTTTAAATTGTAATTTCTTTCATTTTTAGGGTTCCGTACCTAAAACGTAAAAACGGAACCATTATAAGATCACTCCTATGTCTGTCTGTCCGTCTAACAGAACCCTTTTTATCGTCAACAACAGCAAGTGGAAAAATCAAACTTTGAAAAATTATAAAGGTTTTTTTATCCACATATTTTCAAATTAATAGCCATTCACAAATATGTTTAGGAAAAATATAGGGGGCTAATTAAGTTACTCCAAAAAAAAAAAACATTTTCCATTTTGTATATCGTTTAGGGAATCGTATGAAAAATTTCGTAATGCCGAACACAAAAATATATTTGTTTTAATTTTAGCTATTATATTTTCAAAGGTATCGTCGAAAATGCACTCCAAAAATATGTCCCCGCCCCACACCCCTCTATTTTCGAATCTACTGAAACTAAAAATGTGAAAAAATTAGCGGTAGTAGAAGTTTAGTTAAAACTTGCTGGAAAGCTATAGAGATTTTCCTATGTAACATAGTTTTGGAGATAAACGCATTTTTCCGTTACACACAAATTTACTTTTCGGGTGGTCAGATGGGATGTTGACAGGCACTCGATGTATCGATCGACGCAGAATGATCTAAGGATATTTAATAATGATTTTAAGAAAAAATTGCCAGTAAATAGACAAGATATTAATTACGTTACTTGAAAATTAAACTTTCTTTTTGTATATCGTGTAGGGTATCGTTCGAAAAAAATCGTAACATCGAACTCAAAAATATATTTGTTTTAATTTTAGGTATTATATTTTAAGAGATATCATCGAAAGTACTGAAAAAAATATGCCCTTCCCCCCTTCTAATTTCGAATCTGCTGAAACTAAAATTAGGAAAAAATTAGAGGTAGTAGGAGTTTATTAATTAATAAATAGTAATTAATAAATTCAACGTATGGAACCCTTTAGTGCGAGTTACACTCGCAATTGACTTATTTTATTTACTATAATAACAGTTAGTACATATGCTAGTTTTCTATATTATAAATAATGTTAATAACAGGCAAAAAATACAACTTTTTGTGGTTTCTTTCCTTAATTAAATCTAAAGGTAAATTCCTTACGTATCAGCGACAGCAACGCTAATAATCTGCTAATTCCATTAACATGCAAGAGTAAGAGATATGTGAGTTTTAGAGTTAATTTATAATTTTGTTTGAATTGTCTAAAGTTTCCAGATTAATGATATTTTAAGGAAACTAATCAATGTGCACGCGTCGCGGTTATATAATCCCAGTGATAAATATTCTGCCTGAATAATTAACCATTTATATAGACCACAGTTGTTTAAAGCAGTTGTTAAATACAAGTGATTACCTAGAAGTTATAAAATAAACATTTCAATGATTTTAACTTTGTTTTAATAAATTAACCATTTATATACACTGCGTTTCAAAATGATTTTAATACCCAGTAGTTTTGAAATATGATGACTAAAAATTCATAAATAATTGTCAGAAAACGCTCTTCTGAGAACAAGAACATTAATCTTACAAAATACATAACGACAGACTGAAATTAAATCTTTAAATGCTTCGGAAATATAAATTTTCTAAAAAAGAAATGGTGATGCAAAATTATATGAACACTGGCAGAAATTAACAGTAAACGGTTATCTTAACTGTAGATAAGTATTGAATGCCACTTCAAGAAGAAGAAACTGAAATATGCAAATTTGTTTAGTATATAAAAACACTTTGCAGGCTTCGAAATTTTCACACGTGAGCGTAAAGTGGTTTCTAAGACTAAGGTGTAATAAAAGTGCTTTATGTGGGTATTATATATGAAATATTCTGACCATTAAGAATCAAGGATTTGCAGCAAGAGGATGAAACAAAATTTGAAAAATTCCAGGTGTAATACTGAATGTACTTCTTTTATTACAAGTGTATTATGGGACAAAGAAATCTCCAGGACGCCCACCAAAGTTGTCCAAAAGAGTAAAAAGGACAATTATAAAGAGACTGAGCAGTAGGAAAACATCTTTTTCAGAACTGGCAAGAGATCTACTGATAGCGGTGTCATAAAGTACTGTCTCAAGAATAGCCAGTAGTGTAAGACAAGAAAAGAAAATCCCAACCCCAAATGTCTAAAATGCACCAGCAAAATCGTTTGGGCAAAAGATCACATGTCCTGGAAGTTTGAACATAAAAGAGTAACATTATCTAATGAAAAAAATATTTAATTAGGATGATATTGTTGGTTGATCTTATCATTGGAATGATTTGTTCAAGTCTCCTAAAATGTTAACGTCAAAAAAACCTCAAAACGGTAGGAGAATGGACACTTACTCTGGCTGGATTTGGTGATAAAGTCAAAATTTTTGTTTCCCTCTGGTACAATTATTGAATTAAGCTATTTGACAATAACTTGTTTCCTTTTACTGAGGCAAATTGTCCAATTCATCCAATCATACGGCAATTAGAACTGGGCAATGGTGTCCATGTGATGTCATGGCCATATGTTTCTCTTCATTTAAATTCATTGGAAAACGTGTTTGGTCTGCTGATTAGAGCAGTTCATACAAATGAAAAACCAAGACTCCCTTATCATAGATCAGACTTGTCAATCCGGAGAAAGTCTATGGGAGGAAATGTCCGCGGTAATTGCCAACTTATTCATTGACTTTCTCCGGAAAGTATCGCCTCCTGGTGGTACTACCGATACTAGTTCTTAAGAAAATGCATAGAATAAATGGAGCTGTGAAAAAATTTCCTGTTATTTCGTGTCATAAATACTCCTATTACCATGGAGATCATGCCTATTACTGACGATTGATGGCGCTAGTAGCAGGACAACCATGTGGTCAAAGGAAACTTGCTGATTGTGAGGCCTGATACTATGATAAGGAGGCCTTGTGAAAAACAATATGCCTCAGTTTGAGAATTAAAGGCTGCTATCACCTCGCACTGGTAAAAACTCGACCAAAATACAGTAAGAGGCTTGATCCACTGCGTGCCTAATCGTGTATTTACATTAATTATAAATTGTGAAACATACGCTGGTTACTAAGTTGTATTTTTGGATAATGTTCATATTCTTTTGCAACACTTTCAAATTAAGAAATGTAGTTTCCATCATCTAAAAATGATTTTTTTTTCAATTGTATTTTGTTATAAAATATAAATATTTGTTCTATTTCTAACATTCCTGTGTTTCTATTGTAGCAATACTTTTTTATGCTTTAAAACTGACTGTTCAGTGTTCATATCATTTTGAAACTCAGTGTATATCACAATTGTTTAAAACTGTTCTAAATACAAGACGGGTTTATCCCAAATGCATTCGAAAAGAAGATGTCATGCAGTGGTGAATTATATACAAAAAAAATATATAAATAAAACCAATAAAATATTTTTAATTATATACTGTAAGTTGAGAGATATTTAATATTCATTTTAATCCTTTCGCGACGAGAGTTTAAAATGCACACAGTATTTCAATTTTAACACCACTATTTTAGTACAGAAATTTTCGCATGTTCTAATCTCATTTTTTTCCTCGATTAATTAATGGAAATATTAAAATCTGGAAATCTGGTCAGAAGATTAGAAAGAAGTGTGAAACATGCTCGTCGTGAAAAGAACGACGCTACGGAATCAAAAAGAAAAGTCAAATACAATGACGAACATATTCTAATGCAATGTTCTTTTTTCATTCCAAATTAATTTAATATTAAATTTATGTTAAACATAAAATAAAAATCTGTTTATGCATAGGCAGGTTTTTAGCGCTAAAGTACGTTATCTTACTGTTAATCTGGCCTTGTAGTTAATATTCTCCAATCAGGTCTATAGAAAAATGTCGTATTTCAGAAATTCGATTTGGCACAAGAATTTTTTTAAAACCTTTGTTGTCATTCACATTCACATTTGAAGGACATTTTATCCATGATGGGAATGCTTGGGAGTGAACCCAGTTATGAAATATTAGATAAATGTAATAAAAGTTAATGGGCAATAAAAGGCCAATTATTGTAAATCAGCTACTTTATGAATAGTTACTTTACATTACTTTAGAAAGCAAATGTTCGTTGTTGAGCTACATAAAGTAAAATTCATGCTTGTAAAATATTTAAAAAATGCATAGAAAAATAATTAAATTTACCTATAAATTTCAAAGAATTTCAATAAATGTATTTTTATTTATTTATTTTTTACCTTTTGATAGAGAAAAAAGTTAAATTATGCAATAAAGGGAAATAGTATCAGCGATAATGGCAAAAGCGATAGAGCAGCTCATTTGCATCGTCTTTAAATCGTCGCCGTGCCGTACTACGTTTTGGGAAGAACTTCCAGTAATGAAACTTCATCAAACCTCTGATGACTATACCTTAAAGTATGAAGCGATATAAAAAAAAACTTCGCAAATAAATTGACTTTTAATAGCATTTATTTTTGCTTATTTCTAATGCATTCTAATATATTTATCTTTGATGTACATTTCCCAATTTCTAAAGAGCTGTATTTCGTTTTAAATGAACCTATGTTGCGTATTTATTCTTAATTTTAACTGTTATTTAAAATTTTCTATATATTTTTAATACGAATATTATAAAAATAAAGCACTGATGAACGCGTTTAACAATTTTTCTTTACAAACATTTTATTTTTGAAATGTGAGAAAGTACGTGTTTTTACTCTGTTGTTACTTAGCATTTTAAAAAGATACAAAAGTATTTAAACAGATATTTACATTGCATTAAAACAATCATAAAGTATAGCAACTTATTTTTTTAAAATAAATATTACCTTATTTTCTTCCCCTAACATTTTTCTATAAGTTTTCCAGGAAAAAAAAAGATTTCCGTTAATTATTTCATTACTTTTTTTTCCATTCTATAATTTTTTTTTTAATTTCTGTTTTAGCAAAATTATTTTTTTATAGAATCAAATTGCTCGTTATCGTTTGCGAAATTAACGAAAATGATTGAAAATTGAAATCATATTTTTTTTTTAATTTAGAAATTAATAGGGAACATTAAAAAATATTGTACCGAGACACAATACAGTGATAAACAGAAAAATTTATTTTAAATAAGAACTAAAAGATCTTCTTAAAACACCATCAAAAACTTTTAAATGCACTAGGTCTTTCGGAAGATCTGAGTCTTCCTTCGTCAGGCGCAAAAAAGACGTACTTCTACTTTGAAAGCAGCAGCAAGACTGAAATGAGAAGTAAGTGAAAGGAAACAAGCTGAAGAACCAGCCAATAGAAAAGTAGAAATCAACAGCCAATAGGAAAACAGAAGACAACAGCCAATCACAGAAGAGTGAAATCAAAACAATAGATTACAAAGTAGAAGGGGAATAAGGAAGAAGAAAATGTTATTTATTTATTTTTCTTCTTCCTTATTCTCCTTCTACTTTGTATTCTATTGTTTTGATGTCACTCTTCTGTGACTGGCTGTTGTCTTCTGTTTTTCTATTGGCTGTTAAATTTTACTTTCCTATTGGTTGGTTCTTCAGCTTGTTTACTTTTCCTTATGTCTCATTTCAATCTTGCTGCTGTTTTCATAGTAGAAGCACGTCTTTTTTGCGCCTGACGAAGAAAGACTCAGATCCTTCGAAATTCCTTGCGCATTTAAAAGGTTTTGATGGTGTTTTAAGAAGATCTTTTAGTTCTCATTGTTTCACACCAGTTTCATCTTATTTTATTTGTATCTCAAATAGTTCTCTAAAAGAATTGGTCATATCATAATAAGTAATAATTTTATGTTACTAAAGAATGTTTGATGAAAAATGATGTTTACTTCCCCTTATGTCTCATTTCAATCTTGCTGCTGCTTTCATAGTAGAAGCACGTCTTTTTTGCGCCTGACGAAGAAAGACTCAGATCTTTCGAAAGGCCTTGCACATTTAAAATGTTTTGATGGTGTTTTAAGAAGATCTTTTAGTTCTTATTGTTTCACACCAGTTTCATCTTATTTTATTTGTATCTCAAATAGTTCTCTAAAAGAATTGGTCATATCATAATAAGTAATAATTTGATGTTACTAAATTAACAAGGAAAAAATGTGACAAAATATATGATTTATTAATATACTCGTTTCCATTAGAGTTAATATACAAAAAAATATATCAATTATTTACTGTAAACATGCATTCCTGTGCAGTTTTTCAGAATTACGTCAATATGATACATTCACTAAGAGGAACTGTGGCTAACTATAAAAATTCATCTATTCGTAAAAAAGCGAAAGGCCGTTACGTAAAATATTATGCATAACATACTTTGGAATGAATGGCAAGTTTCTTTAGAAAAGCAACCGCATTCGTTTGTTGTGACGCCAACATATTACACTATAAAAAAGCACATGATTATCAATATATGAAAACATAATATAGCCACTTACGAAAATATTCAATAACATCTTACCCACGATTCAGAAAAGCGTTTTTTATTGTTATAAAACTCTAGAAGCGATATATTCTCGAGATTTAAAAGACATTTATAAGTTTCTTTTCTGTCTCTGATTATCAGAGACATTACCGAATAGTTTATTATTCACTTTTCTCAAACCAGAATATATGCCTTCAGGATGCAACCAATTCTGAAATAAACATTTTTCAGCTGCGTAACTGAATTTATACTTGCAAGAGTAATAAAATAATATTTAATTTGTATGACAATATTATTGCTGTTAATTTATCGTGTTTAAATCTAAATCACGTTTGTTACAAAATTCCGTCGATATGATAAATTCACTAAGAGAAAGTCTGGCTAAATATAAAAGTTCACCTATTTGTCCCAAGTATCTATTGCACAGACCTAAACATATTATAAGAATGCCTACTTAATGCTGTGGGAAAAAAACGGAAAAGTATTCTGTTTTTACAGAATATATCAAATAAACATAAATATGTTTATTTGATAATTAATAGACTCCAGGAGAATCTATGTATTTCAGCTTGAGAAAATTAAATAATATGTTATAAAAGACTACTCGGAAACGTTTTCGAAAATCAGTAGCAGCAAAAAAAAAAATCTAAATGCTTATTTAATTTTTTAAAGTTTATAATTAAGTTTCTGAGGTTTCTAAAGAGAAATAATGTTTTTCAAAATCGTGAGTAAGTCGGAAGAGGTAATTGTCTATTTTCGTTCGTGGTTATATTATATTTTCCTATATTAGTAAACATTTGTCTCTTTTTACAAAGTATTATCTTGAAAATTCCAGTGAACGAATCTATATAGTATACAAAAGCCGAATTGTCGCGAAAATTGTAAATAACTTCGTGTTTGCCATTGGATGTCACCGCCAAATAAGTTACATTAACATCATAATTAGGGCTGCTCGTACATCAGACAATAAATTCAATGATATAATATATATGATATTTTGTTTTGGTTCTGCTTAATTAAAAAGCTTAATGCTGGAGGAAAATAATCCTGAAGAACATTCGATATTTGCAGTATTTAATAAGTCAATTGTTTAAAAAATGTGTTGGGAAGCATCCATTTATGTAGTACTTAATTAAGGTTGTGTTCATTTAATTCAAAAATACATACATAATTACGTCTGGATAAATTAAATATTTATTAAAATATACAACTACAGACGTTTAATGTTATGAAATTTACTAAAAAAATTTAAAAAACAAATGCATAAAGTTTCAAATGCATTTTGTGTTCTTCATCAGTAATACGATCATCAGTATTATTATCATACTCAGTCGGTACCGTGACAGCTTCATCGTGACATGCCTCATTAATTGAAGATTCAGATAAAACAATTTGTTTACCTAGAGGTACAGCGCCTAGAATGCATAGTGTGGAACCCGGCTGCCCCAGTAATGCTTTAAAAAAATGCTAAACATTTGTAGCCCATAAATGTGAAACGATGCTGTAAGATAATAGGGTTATCGCAGCGATATTTGCTAGCTCTTTTCAACGTAAACAAAAATTTAGTAAATTATCATTTGTAAATGTCGTTTTCTGGCCATGATCACTATCTTTCTTAATTTTAAAGCTTATGAAAATCACAATCCAAGTCAGAGGAAACAGGATATAATTTAAGTATTTAAAATACTTACCACTGGTCGAAACGTTTTCTCAGTTTGATTCTTATGCAATGTTTACCTTGAAAAGTGCTAGCAGATGTCGCTGTGATCTACTTCTCTTCGTTTAGCAAAGTTGTACATTTATCGGATTCAACACACGCCTTGCATTCATAATAATCATGTCAATCAATTGTCAATTGATTATAATGAAATCTGAAAATCTTAAAAAATTATTATGAAATCAATTGATTATTATGACTGCAAGGCGTGTGAAATTTTCTATGGAAAAATTTACAAAGTATTAAATATGAATTTATTCAATTATAGATGCTGGATTTTCTTGATTTCGTGTTTGCCCCATGGTTGGTGACTCACGGAAAAATATTCCATCTTGTTCTGCGTTTGTAGCCTTCCCAACATGTTATAGTTTTAAAGTTCCAGGCTGAGTATCGTTCCCAAGTGGTTCAGTTGGTAGAACGTCAATGCGCTATACTGATGACCCGGGTTCGAGTCCCGGCTTGGGTACTTCACTGTGGGTACTTTCACTATGTTGGCAATAAGCCTATTAAGCAATTAAAATTTGATTATTATGAATGCAAGGCATGGAAATATTTCCAAAGTATTAACCCATTTATGCCTAGCGTCCCAATTTTGGGACGCTTTTGTAAAGAGGGAAAAAACTGCATTTCTCACCACTTTTTTTATTGTAGAAATTTGGTATTTTATTTTATCGAGGGCTCCTCGATAAAATAAGACATCAAGTTTCTATTAAAAAAAGTTGTGTGAAATGCACGTTTTCCCATTTTCCTAAAGCATCGACGCTAGGCATAAATGGGTTAAATATGAATAAAATATATAGATTTATTTATAAAGCAAAGCTCGAAAAAGTAGTATTCTTAAAGTTGAATTGTTTAAAAATATTAAACCTTTGTTAAAATAATTTAAAATATGAAATTGTCCATATAGTTTTTACTATAATACACTTTGAAACATTAATGAACTTTTGACAATTTAAAGGAATCTGACACATTTTATAAAATTAGCGTGTTCTAATTTTGTGGTCTATCTAATTTTGCTATCATCTAAATAAATCACACCTTCCGATTAAGACATTGTGTGTTTATTTAGTAAACGAATTTTATTTCACCGCAGAAACGTATATGGCAACGACACGCTAGAAATGTCAATGGAAAACACTACCATAATTTTTATACTATGAATAATTCTATAAATTCACACGAATAAATATCAAATGCCAAAAGCGAAAGATTTTCAGAACAACAAAAATAAAATTAAAATTCTGAAATGATTATTCAATTTCCCCCCAATAATATTATTTTGATTATCTACTTACTTTTAGCGCTGTTACATCAATATCTATAATCATTAATATTATTATTATTATAAGATTTCTTTTGTTTTTATCGTTGTGGAAAATTTCAGTCTAATATCACAAATTAAATTCTATACTTGTGAAGTTATATAAATTAACAGTAAATTACCAATTCAGATTGCTTTATATCTGGAGCGTTAAACAATAATTTGACAGGGTAAGAATATTTTTAAAAGTTCATTTCAACTTATTTTAACGCATTTCTTTTAGTTTTCCCAATTCATCCATATATAATAAAGTAGATATTTTATTACATTAATACCATACATGGAAATACTAAAATGTATTAAATATAATTTATTTGGCTTTTATATCAAACCATTTTCAGATACAGAATGCATTCACATAGATGTCCATTAGAAAGCAGTAATGGAAAAAAACATTACTAACACAGAAATTTCACACATAAATATTTAATGAGAAAGTGTGCTTAGATTAGAAGCTAGAAGATATTATATCTTTCTGTGTAAAACACCTTAATTTATACTTCAATTCTAGAAAAAAAATGTTGATTCAATTTAATATTCAATTACTTTTGAATTTTATTACCAAAATTAATTTTATTTCAGAATATAATATCGTTTTTTAAATGAAATACATTAAACGTAATCTAGACAAAAAAAAAAAAAAAAAAAAAAAAAAAAAAAGAGGAATAATAATGTTATAAATTCGTGGTAACTTAATCATTCTTATCGAAGTAATAAATTAATTTAGAATGTCTCACCCATTCGTGGTAAATTGTCTTGTATTGCCATCTATATATCTGAATTGTAACTAAAGTTAAAATCTGCTGTTGATTGATCTAAAATAACCATAGTCACATTTTAACACTCTGCGTATGTTTTTTCAATTAATTCTGTAAAAAAACCTTTATAGTTATTGAAATAGTTATATATATCATAAATAAACGATCAAATGTTTGAGAATTGCGATAAAGATAATAATAATAATAAAGGATAATCGTTTTATAAAAATCTAAAAATATACGTGGGCAATATTATATGACGTGAAGTAGATGCAGATTTGTAGGTTTCTTTGTGTTTTAAAATTTCTATAAAGTTGCACTAAATAATTTTAGGATTTTAAATAAAATTTATGGAATTTGTGCGATTATTATCGGAATCACATGATTAAAAAAAGTGTTGTACTCATTATCCGATATCTTGCATTAAAAATCGAATCCCCACTGTTTTTTTTTTTATACAAACAATTTACATAATGTTTTATAAACCTAGATAAAATTGTTTCATTTGCAAGGAATCGGATTGTTATATTTCTTTGCGTTTAAAAATTTCTATAAAGTTGCACTAAATTATTTTAGGATTTTAAATAAAATTTATCGAATTCGTGCGATTATTACAATAATCACAAGGTTAAAAAGTGTTGTACTCGTTATAGGACACCTTGCATTAAAATCAAATCCCCACAGTTTTTTTTTCTTTTTTTGCTATACAAATAATTTACAAAATGTTTTATAAATCTAGATAAAATTATTTTCATTTGCATGGATTCAGATTGTTATATTCCTTTGCGTTTTAAAACTTATAATTATACGATATAAAACTTATAATTATACGACTAAATAATAATACGATTTTAATTAAAATTTATGGAATTCGTGCGATTATTACAATAATCAAAATAATTTAAAATTGTTGTACTCGTCATCGGGTGAACAGCATTAAAAATGAATCTACACTCTTTTTTTCTTTTTTTTTTTTTTTTTTTTTTTTTTGTTACACAAATAATTTACATAATGTTTTATAAATCTAAATAAAATTATTTTCATTTTCATAGATTCAGATTTTTTTTTTTTTTTTTTTTTTTTTTTGCGTTTTAAAATTTCCATAAAATTTCCATTAAATCATTATTGGATTTTAAATACAATTTACGGAAGTCGTGCGATTATTACAAGATTCACAAGATTAAAAAAAAGTGTTTTACTCGTCCTCGGACGCCTTGTTTTAAAAACAAATCCCCACACTGTTGTTTTTTCTGATAAGTAAAATTTAAATAACGTTCTATAACTCTAAATAAATTTATTTTCCTTTACATGTATTCAGATTGTTCTATTTCTTTGCGTTTTAAAATTTCCATAAAAATTACACTAAATCATTATTGGATTTTAAATAAAATTTACGGATTCGTGCGATTATTACAAGAATCATAAGATTTAAAAAAAGTGTTTTACCCGTCCTCGGACGCCTTGTTTTAAAAACAAATCCCCACACTGTTGTTTTTTCTTATAAGTAAAATTTAAATAATGTTCTATAACTCTAAATAAATGTATTTTCCTTTACATAGATTCAGATTGTTATATTTCTATACATCATACATTTCGTAACAATGTTTCTGGAATTGGTTCACTATCGTTACAACAAACATTAATCAATTTACTTATACCAGAATATGAGTTTTTAGGTCGCTATTAATTCCCAATTGATCATTTTCACGTGCGTAATTGAATTTATATGTTCAAGAGTAACAAAATAATATTAATTTCAATATTAATATTAATGCTGTTAATTTATCATATTTGTTTGTAGAACATGACTGCAGAAAACGTTTACTTGAGATTTGAAACCAAACGAAAAACCTAATTTCTTTGTTGAGAAAATTTATGAATACACTAAACTAGTCGTTGGGGGCCACCGTAATACTTAACCATCATGGATATGCATAATATGAAATATGAAAATAAAACATGTGTAAACTATTTATAAAATGCATTGCAATTCGAATAAAATCGTGGCTGGAGGACGTCATAAACTTTAAATGCTTTATAACTAGAAAATTGATAATCATATTAACTAACGGTTTATTGCGTCGGATTAAGTGTCTCATTTCCAATTAAAATATATCTTTGAATTGAAATTTGAATGAAATACAGGGTCATAAAAAATCGAAGAGTGTGGAAAATGCAATTACAAATATCTTGACAACTAATTATCCGATAGACTTATTCTTTATGCAAAATTTATGTTTTGTTATCTTTTATATTCACTTTTTATCACTTTTTATCACGTTTCTACTTTTTATCAGAACGAATATTTCGAGAGTCCGAAAAAAATAGTTCCGTAAAATCGAGGTTACTGAAATTCAATAAGCTTCTTCCCATTATTACATACTAAGTACATACCAAATTTCAAGTTTCTATCTCAATTTGTTCGGGTGATAAAGCGTTTACAGACACACACAGAGACAGAAGAGCGGTAAAACTGTTTTTTTTCTAAAAATAAGTTTTTCGGAATCTCCAGTGTCTGAAACGTGTAAATCCGTCAAAAAAAAAAAATCCGATTTTCAAAACCATTACAAAACTTACCGTATACTACGTATGATGTTTAAGTAAAAAAAAATACCCGGAAGAGTTTTAGAATCCTGGATAACGTGAAAGGAGTTACTGTATATTTTCGTTCGTAATTATATTATATTTTCCTAGATTAAGAATCATCTATTTTTTTCCGGTGCAGTTTGTTAATAAGACAACAGGTCAAGTTGATGCGTTCACAAACAGAAATTATTATTAAAAAATGTGTCAGAACACAGCCAGTTTGTATTTAACAAAACATCCTTAAGCCGGCAAAGGCTGCACGTTAGATTTGATCATAAAAGTAAATGTTACTATTGTTCAACAAAGTCACAAAATAAATGAAAAGTTAACGGTTGTAAAGGTATCGACAGTAACACGTTGCGATTTTGGCATAAATACGCAAAAAAGACAAGACATTCTATGATCTCAAAAATATTTCTGCAAGAATATCATTAATTGTCTCCAGGTTAGCACTGTACTGGTCCCAGAGTTGCTATCTTTTGCAGCTGAAGGCCTTCTTAGAATGTCATTAACTGGTAAAACGTTAGCAACCAATATATTTTCAAGATTTAACCATTCCAGGGGCAACCAGAATTTACAAACAGATTTATTTGAAAGTAAGAAAAGTTTTGATTACGTACAGAATAACAAAAATTTTCTTTGCAAAATTTTGGTGCCAATGTGGTATTTAGGAATTAAAATTTAGTCATCCAAAAATAAACCACCGTCTTTATGTGGTTAAAAAACCATTTTTTTTTAAATAAAATTTATTTTGTTTGCACTGATTTTCGATTAAAACATAATCCTCATACATTTTAATTTACAACATGTCTCCGAAATAAAACGGAAATAACCATTCTACTGAAAATTACGTTTTCTTTCGATTTATGTAATTACACAGGAAGGCATTATATTTTGAGATCTGAAGAAAATTTCTGGAAGAATATCAATATTTTTCTCCAAGTTAACACTGCACTTATACCAGAGTTGCTGTCCTTTACAGATGAAATTCTTTAGTATGATTATCAGAATATGTATCCATGGGTGAAATCTATTCTCACACTGTAAAAAATTTGGTGTAAAGTTCCTGAGAAAACCTGTAGCACCTTTCTGCCACAAGTTTTCCCGGGAATTTCACCAAAGAAATGCCAGGAAACTTACACATGTCAGTTACACACAAAACATGTGGAACTTTACACTGATCACCGATCACTCTTTTACAATAATTCCGAAAATTTACACTAAATTTCAAAAGTATACATGAGAAAACTAAGGAATGTTACACACAAAACATATGGAACATTTCACAGTCGATCAGTAAATTCCACTGATTCCGAATTACACAACATTGTGTAAATTGTTACACCAGGTTTCTCGGTATTCTAGGATCAGCAGAAATAATCCGAGACAACTCAGCGGTTTTACACAGTAAATGTCAGGAACAATACACAGATTTTTTACAGTGCAGTTATTCAGTAATGTTATCCGCTAGAAGGTACATTTCTAATCTTACTTACATTGTGAATTCTGCTCAGCCGCTGTACAAACTGCTGCTATAACTTATACACTTATACACAGGCGAATCGTCTCTGAGACAAATTTAATAAATCCGCTAATAGAATTTGTGCCAATCCCAAAATTTTCTTCTATCTCATACATGTTAATACTTCAAAATTCTCTATCACATCGCCTATAAAATCAATACTTTTCGTCATACTGTTGTCCGTCAGCTGCTTGAAAATCGTCGAATTATGTGGATGCAAAGTACCTTTCGTTGAATGAGCAGCCGAAATACAACAGGACTAAGAAAAATCTCTCTGGCCTGTACCGTTGGAAAAAGATAGCCTCCCTATTCCTTGGTTTTAAGATTTTAACTAATTTTACTCGAAAACATGAAGCTAAAATTCGTGGAACCCGATGGCAGAAAATTCATTTCCAGTTCTCGTGAATATTGAATAAGAATCAGAATTTCGTCAAATTAGCGGGCTCCAAGTTAACTTGATTAGCCATGAAATTAACCATGTTAACCAAGAAGTTAACCCAGTTGACTTCATTTATGGCAATTTATTTTTGTCGCCAAATTTGGTAATATTTGGCAACATATCGCCAAGCTTAAAGCGAATTTGATGCTGCGAATATGAATTATAGTGTTAAACATATAAGAGTTGAAACGATGTTTACAACAATGAAAGAACATTTGAAAGAAAGCATTTTCCCTAAAAATCATAAATTAAACCCTTTTATGGAGGAATGCTGCTGTCTCGTTTCAAAATGTCAGCCACCCTAAAATTTCAAACTGTTATATGTCACCCATTTTTTAAGATAGAGGCAAAGCAAAAATTGCACCGGAATTCTTGGATGAAGGCCGAACGTTTAACGGAAAATATTTTAGGATTTCTAATTTTTTATATCTTTTTGAGTTTTAAATCTTTAAATGGCTATCACAGCGCTCCATTCCGGTGGAATATCTCCAAATTCAAGTGAGACCTGCAGGCCATAGTCAAGAACCTATATAAAAAATTGGATCAATTATCTGCATAACTTCATACACTTTTTGATGATACAATAATGAAAATGGGACAAAAATCGCTATCACAGCGCCCCCTTTCGTGGGCATATCCCCAAATTCAAGTGGGACCTCATGGTCATAGCCAAAAACCTATAAATAAAATTTCTTTCAATTTTAAGTATAACTTTATACATTTTCCGATGATACAAAGAGAGCTTACAAACGGACCGACATACATATTGTAAAAACATGTTTTTTGGAATCTCTGAACCCTAAACGTGTAAATCCGTCAAAAACCGGAAGTCGAAATTTTTTTTGATTATAATGCATTATTCTATTATAGATAGAAAATAGTAAAAAGTGCCATATCTTTCAGCAGATTTCTGTGAAAACCGCATCTATAATTATTGAATTATTGAATTTTTATTTTTTTCAATGTTTTCTGGATCGCTCAATGTACTTTTAAAAGTATATTACAAAAATAATCAACTACTCTCTATAATTTATAAATTCTTGATTAAAAATGTAAGTTTTACACTAAAAATTTAAATACAAGTATTTTTATTACATTAGATTTTTTAAAAGTAAAAGTAATTAAACAATTTAACACTGTTTAAATGTGCAGTTGGCCAAAAATAAAATGTCCTCACACATTTTAATCTACAATACATGTCTTCGAAAAAAAAAACGAAATTATCATTCGACTATAAATTACGTTAAAAATATTAAAAATAAATGAACGACGTGAAATAACATTTCTGAATTATTGCTTATCTATTTACGACCTTGATTTTTGGGAGGCTTATCATATATAGAAGAATTCAGGCAGCTTAGTTAATGATAAGTGCAGTACACAACATTTTTCAAATGTCTGGCTACCTTTCATTTAATTCATTCTCTTCGTTTCCCCCCCTTTTTCTCCTCCGTACCAAATTTTTCAAATGTCTGGCTACCTTTCACTTAATTCATTATCTTCGTTTCCCCCCTTGTTTATCCTCCGCACTTAAACTCGCCCAGACTGGCAGGGCGCTACTATTGGTCTCTGTGTCACATGTGTTTCCTGACTCCGGTGTTGATTTTGAAAAGGTCACCGCCATTTAATCTTAGCGCTTGCGAAAGACACAAGCATATTTACATGGCTTAAACTTTTAAATCGGGTTTTAATCTTTTGAATTGGCGCTGATTATGGAGCTTTAGGGGCGCCGAAACAGCTGTTTGCCAATTTATATATTTTTATTTTTGCTATTTTACGTTGTTTATTTATTTTTAATATAACGGCACAAAGTTAAATCCACCTTTTTAGATATAAATTACGTCTTTCAATTTATGTAAATACGCAGAAATACATGAGATTTTATGATCTCAAAAACTTTTCTGAAACAAAATAAATGTTTGTCTCCCAGTTAGCATTGTACTCGACTCAGAGTTGCTGTCCTTCACTGCTGAAAGCGTTTAGGATGTTTTGAAGAGAATCTAGCCATGTCTGAAATCTATTCTCAGTAATGGTATCCGCGAAAATGTACATTTATAATCCTAATTACGCTGCGAACTGTCCTGCGCCGCTGTACAAACTGCTGTTAAAATAGAAACGCAGCTTTTGTGTGGTATATTTAATAAATCTGGCAAAAAAAAAAAATAAAATAGCTCCATGTCGTTCTGTAAACCTTTGTAAAAACATCTTTGAGCAAAGACTACATTTTTTGAATTATTGAATTTTTATTTCTTCAAAGATTTCTGGATCATCCGGGTAATTTAAAAAATCTATTACAAATTGATTAACTATTTTCTCTAATTAATAGATTTATGATAAAATGTAAGTTTTATATTAAAAATTTTGAAACCAGCGTTTTTAATCTTATTAGATATTTTTGATACTAAAAGTAACTGTACAGTTTTTAGACTTTTTAAATGTACAGTCGGCTAAAGAAAAAAATGTCCGCATACAATTTAATCTGCAACATGTCTCAAGAAAAAAAAAAACGAAATAGCCATTCGACTATAAATTAAGTCTCCTTTCAATTTGTGCAAAAAAAAAAAAAAAAAAAAAAAAAAAAAAGTTTATAAGTGGGGTTGTTTTCATACACAAATTGTTCAAAACTATAAAAATTTCAATATGAGCACCTAATTTTAACATCATATTTGAAAAATTTCAAAACTTTTACTTTAGAATACAAAAGAGGAAAGTATCCAATGAAATAGTTTAGAAGTTATGGTAGTTTATATTTTTACTTTACACCAGACTGCAATGCTTGTAGATTTTTAAGCATAACTTAAAAACTACTTGGGGACATGAGCTGTAATTTTAGATTCGCTTATTTAAAGCTTCTAAAAATCGATTTCTGTTTTTAAAAAATCGTACGTTGCTACATTTTTTTTTTTTTTTTAAATAATAAAAAATATTTTGTTTTTGAAATACATTTTCGAAAAACATGTAATCGGAACCTATGATGTTCTTAACAGAAAATGATTTTTGGAAGATTCAAATATGCAAATTCAAAATGAAAGATCTTTCTACCAAGTAGTTGTTTATGCTTAAAACATTTCCATAATGTGATCTATTTTTAATAGCTTTCCTATTTCCTAAATTGTTTGGCCGGTGGACTTCCCTTTTGTTTTATTGAGGTAAAGTTTGCGGACATTAAAATACGATGTCATAAGTAGGTGTTTTATCTGAAAATATAAGAGATTAATGCAATTTGAATAGGAAGACAACTCCCTACGGTTATTTTTAACAGGATATTGGAAAAAGAAATACTTTCCAATTGAATGGCGTTTTCTGTTTTGTTCTGGAACATTTTGGTGATTAAGTGTATTAAGGTAGATAAAATGTATTAAGTGTTAAGTGGTCTGTTTTTTATTTATTTTATTTGTTTTTTGTTCAAATGTAAATGAACATTTATTCAACGTAAATAAATATGTGTGTATGTATTCATGTTTATAATCAGAGTATAGAATCAAATCATTAGAATTTATAAATAAAAAACTAAATTCAAAATTAATAATTTGATAAGGAAATAAAATTAAATGAACCAAATCTCTGTTTCACTGAATAGTTTAGGCACAGATTTTATCTAAAATCCCAATTCATTGGTGAATTTTAAATGTCAAATTACAGAAGATAAAAAGGTCTTGAAACAGATAGAAATTAAATTAAAACGTTTATCTCCTAAAAATGTTATCTTAAAAATGTAAAAATCCAAATTAAGCAAACACCTGTTTACGATAAATAGTTCTTATTTTTGTGTGCACAATTTATATCATTACTTGTAATATAAGATGTATTAAATTTGATTCCAACATTTTTTCTTAATTGGAATGAATTGCAATGGTACTTACAAAATCTCAGTAACGAATTACTTTTTAAACAGAAAATACTTTTTTTGAAATTTTGGTTTTTTTTTTAATAAAATATTTCATTTAAAACTATATATACTAAATGCTTTAACAAAAATATTCTCCATGTTTGAAATAATGACATTAATATTTATTTTATTGATTTCGATATTTGAATATATTTCGAGGTATTATTTATTTGATATTTTATACAAAATATCTCACACATTAAACAATGATAAAAATTTATATTTAAAGAAAAAATATATAATAATTATCTTAATTTTATAAGGTACAATAAATGTGTCAATGTTTTAATGCATGTTAATAAAAAAATTTAAATTAATCCTCGTTATTACTTGTGCGACATTTTAAAACTTAAAAAAAAAACACCAAATTAATTAATCTATTAATATAATGTAAAGTAAAAGAAACAAGCTATAGCCTTTATTTTCTATTCCTGTGTTTATAAAATACACAAAAGGAATTAGAATTACATTATAAATAATTTGCAGTGACAAATATTTATTTTGAAAAATAATCTGTTATCTATAAGCTCAAACTTAATATTTGACACATGGCGATGAGAAATTACTTCCTTTTTCTATTTAACTAACGATAAGCTCGATTCTAAATATGTCCTAGAAATAACATTTAATTTTTTTCCCTCTTCCGCTTTATATTTGTCGCAGAGATTTTGAGTAAATATCTTAAAATCTATCAATCATATTTCTTTTTTCACTCTTGGATAAACTCCGTTTTGCATATAATCAAATTTAGTTTAAAGATATGTGACGCGTAGTAAAAGGAAAGGATTATTGAAAAAAAATATATAACATGTTAAATATTTAGATATCTGGATTTTTAAAGCAATCTTCAATTCTTAAAAATGCTTGTAAAAATAGTATTTTTTTTATTTATGATATTTTACTAGTGAAGAGACATAAATTTAGACATTCAAAAGAATGATATATTTATGCAACTTTATATTTTGTGTAGTTTTATTCTCCAAATAAATTTTATGTTCAAAAAACTGTTTATGAATTTATTTTGAGACATTGTTTTAATTTATTTATTTGTAATTTATTTTGCTATTTGTTTCTCGATCATATTTACTGACTTATATTGACTGACCAGCATGTACACAAGGTTGAAGTGAAAACTTTCATTTTAAAATAATTCGTAAAGCATCAAATTCTATATCACACTTTTCACCAAATATCGTTTAGTTAGCTGTAGCTCAAACAAAGCTCCAAAACTTCGAACGACATTTCACCATCTTATGTTTAGATCTACTGGAGCACCAAAAGTTGGTTCAACGTACCACAAAATTTTTCACAGTGTAGCATCTGAGAATTCTATAAGTGCTAGCCAGTACGTAATGTATCCGAATGTTATATAAAATGGAAGAAAATCACAGTTCAAAGCAAATGTAATGTCCTATAACTGGTTATTGTAACAGTACATGATGCAAAATTGTAGACAAAGTATTATAACAGTTTTGATCTAGTGGGGATTTTTGAATTATAACTATATTGACTGATTGGTCACGGCAGGGTGTAAGATCAGTTATTTTTATGGAACTACTTTTCTTTTTAACATTTTGGAAATCTCTTCAAAAACATGATGTCATTACTACACTTGTTCCGTACACTTGACAGTCTCACCATATACTGTTAAAGTCTTCTATTAAGAGCGACAGGTTCCGATTTTTTTCTGCCTAAATTAAACGCACACGCACTTTCTGCAGTGACCGCTGATTCAGTATGTTCCCAAAACTGCATATATATTAAACGTTCCAACTTAAAACTAGAATAGGGACGGAAAATTGACACATCTGCGCTATTTTGTGGACGGTGTTGATAATGCCCATGCGCGCGTTTTTAGGCTGACGTCATTATGTATGACAAAATCTACCATCTGCGCATTCTCCTGAGCATGTATCGTAAATCTTTACTCACTCATGGAAGATATATCTTAATTACCAGATTTATTGCCAATATTTTTGATGCAATTTGTTTCGATAAAATATGTACGTTTAAAAACGTTTACAATATCATTTTAGTTTTAGTAGCAAAAGAAATAATATATAAGCATTATGTAAAAGCACTATTGCCTTTTCAGCCGAAAACAAAAATATATAGTGAATGTTTTTTAAATATAACAACGTTTATGAAAACAAACTGTATCAAAAGTATTTCGTAACAAATCTGGGAAACAAGATACATCTTCCGTGAGTGAGTAAAGATTTTCAATATATACTCAGGAGAATGCGCAGATGATAGATTTAGACGTATATAATTTTCTATCTCGCCAATGCTCCCATATTGAAAAAATATCTTGCCCTCTAAACATAATAAAATGTATTGTTACCGGAAAAATACCTGTGTACCTAATTTTGATAATTTTATCAACTCAGAAATGGAGTGAAAATTCGATTACAATATTCCATCTTTACACATGAACTAAAGTTACATGATAAAAGCTTGTAACAAATAATCAAACGGTGTCAGAAGGCCCTCCCTAAATATCATTTCATTCAGTCGTACTTAACTTATTTATTCATTTTATTTTAATTTATCTGACTCCAATTAAACAACGACATTTCAAAACTAAAACTTTATTCCATGTATCAAACCAAACGACATTTCATTCTCATGACAACAAACAGTTCTGTTTCCATTCGCGAAAAAAAATACAATCTACTTTCAACAAATATAGCGTAAAATAATTTAATTGCAGACGATATAGAAATATTTCAGCATTACTTTCAACAAACGGGGTGAAAATTATTTTGTAAAGTGTGGTAACTTTGGCGGCTTGAAGACACCCACGTATTTTGATAGATATATTTTATTACACATATTTATTTCACTACATTATAACTAATATTTCCATATTTCGATCAAAGCTGTGTGTTTAACATCTAGTAGTTTAACCCCTTCCGCTACGTGAGGTACGACCTTCATTGACGTTACGTCGGCGGACACCTCTGCCATATATCTTTGAATGCATAATATATATGCAGTTTTGTATGTTCCTATATAAAAATAGGGTAGTCCGACCAGTAAATAAACACTTAAGCAAAAGACGGGCAATTGTGTTTGACACATTTTCAATTACCGTATTATACCTCAAGTAGTACGAATGAAAATGCTACTGCACATTTTTCAAAGATTGGCAGCCGATAACATTCAAGTTTACGTACATATATTAAGCAGGTTTTACCATTCGCTTAAAATAGGTATTACAACCTAATCATACGGATATTTTAACATATGTTGTTGCTTACGATTTGAACCGATGACGTTATGATATATCCCTGGCAATGAAATTCCAAAGCATTATGGATACTATCTTGTACTATGAAGTTCAACATTCGTAAAAAAATTAAACATTTCTATATATGCTGCATACTCACTTTCAAAGATAAGTTACTCTGTGTGTCATTGTTGAAACGGAAAAGATGATCTTCTCTGGACACTACCCTATACCATCCAGCAGTCCATGAGGTCT
Source organism: Maratus michaelseni (assembly GCA_963931845.1). Classification (NCBI taxonomy): domain Eukaryota; kingdom Metazoa; phylum Arthropoda; class Arachnida; order Araneae; family Salticidae; genus Maratus; species Maratus michaelseni. The sequence goes on from OZ007596.1 coordinate 276,385,356, forward strand.
GTTCTGATACCACTCCAATATTTGATATTGTTGAGATTATGTATATGATGATATTCGTAAAAGTTTGCCGCACGTCAAACCAATTTCGTTTAATCATCAGTAAATGTATCTTCTTCATATTGGAGCGTGCAATATTTCTTGTACATTTTGCATAGTGTCAAGTCAAGGAAGCTGTATCTGAAAGAAACATTAAAACATAATCTAATTATATATTTATATATAATTTAGCATCATATATTTTTTAGTATAAAATTAAAATAATTTAAGCTAAAAAATAAGAACATTCTTAAGCTTAAAAAAAGGGTCTTAAACATATCTTAATGTATTACAGTTTTGGAACTAGTGGTAGTTTTACTTGCGTATGTGGAATTATGATGAGAAATAAGTAGTTTAACCACAATATAGATTATTCAAATATAATATAAACAAAAACAATCTTAATTTTAAACCACTGGTAGAAATAACAAAAAGTAACCACCCCTTTTGCGTATTTTTTTATTAATAAAAAAAATGAATTAACTGATCTTATTGCAACATATTAGTATATATCAATTTCACTGTTATTCCCTTATATTTCTGCATAAGTAATAAATTTTTGTTATAGCGTACAGCCAATTTCAAAAACTAAATAATATTTTTTAGTTATAACGTGCATGTGTCCTTCAGGTGGATGTACATTATATACTTGAAAAAACTAAATAGAAAAATAAAAGGTACCATTTAATTAATTTATTTCATACACTTTAAGTGTTTTCTTGCATATTAAATTAATAGCTGTTACCCGTGACTTCGTTCACATAATAGTTAAAGAAAATTAATGCATTAATTAAGAAACATATAAAAATTATCAAATTTTATAGTAGAAAATACTTCACCCAATTTGCATATTTTTGTTTTTTTATATATTATCATTTAAATTTCTTTCATGAGCTTGAAATTTCACACTATTTCACTAACATTTAATATGAAATACTTTTTTTAGTTATTTTATTTTAGTGTTTCTATTTATTCTAATTTACATTTGCTCCGTTCATGGGAATTGACATAATTTATGTTTCGTGTAGAAGAATATTGTTTAAAGTCATTATATTTGTAAATATTTTGCAGGAAATATCCCTTTAGATATTACATTGATTTGATTAGAATAATCTAAACATCAACATTATGTTTCTATTCCAAAACACTTCACATCTTGGAAAAAACATGAAGTTAATATATTAATTAATTATACTTAAAAAAAAATAAAACATGGTGGAGCATAAAAATTTAAAAATTAAATAAGTATAAAAAGTATCTTTATTTCTCATATATTTATTGTATTTTTATTTCACAGTGCCGCACTTTAAACAGCTGTATATAGACCAACAATATCAAAATGTTTATCACGCTCCAAAGACTTTTAAAACCGAATTGCTTAATTCTTAAGCAATAGAGTTGCAATTTTCCTTCACTGGCGACAAACATCTGAAAAAAAAAATCCCAATTATGAAAAAACATTGTCATGTTGATTGTTGTGTTGTAGTTTAGGATAATGGGAGTTTCGGAATTTGACAGGAATATATTCCAGTGAGGTGACAAAATTACCCCACAAAGATACTTTTACCTATAGATTTAGATATTTTTAAATTATAAGGAATTATATAAGTATCAGATAAAGATAACTAATAATGCGCAGATTTTTAATTGGATTTTCTCTTGCACTTTTCCATAACAATGACGCCTTTAAAAATACAAGGGGAAATTCTTTTGTTTAATCAGTGAAACAGACTCTTCTTTAAATTTCACGTGAGCGATGTCAAAAATAAATCCCATTCTCCAATGAAAATTGCATATGGAAACAACTTTTACATTGACTTTAGTATATTTATTTAATTTTATGGGAATTTTATATTCTGGAAGGTTGAACGGAAAAAGGATGTTAAAGTTATGTTCGGAGACCAATACATTCTGTGGAAATTGCGCTACTTTGTATAATTGCTCTAAAATACTAATATTTTCTGAATAAAAACCGGCACCTGATTTAAAATATGACGACACAGTCACCGGGGATAGATTTTCCTATGACCAATATTTGTCCAGTGTAGTTAAAAAAAATGTACAAATATGCATTTATATTTATAGATAATGTGCATGTTTGTCAACAAACTGGTTTGTTGCGTGTCTCTTCAACTTTACGTAGACAAAACGTTAAGCTAAATTTCTCGTACTTCCTTTGAAGAAGTTAGTTTACATTATATGATGTATAGGAAATTACTAGCTCTGAACTACTAATGATGAATGAATTACTAACTCTCCAAGAATTGCTAATTTTTACCTACAATTTGTTTAGAAATACGTCTTTACTTGAGTACGTGACGTCACATGCACATTATCTAATTAAAACATGAAAGCGCTTAAAGAATTCCAATATTACTGTACACATAGAAAAAATTTAAGCATTAATATTATTAAATATTAAATTTAACTAAGAAATTATATTCAGAATGAAATTTAAAAAGAATTTTCTAAAATTGCGTTTTGAAATTTTGTGATTTTTGATGCAAAACATTATCTCTCAATAATATATTGTTCTTTTAATAATTTGAATATAATTTTGAAACTGGTGAAATTAAAATGACGCCACTTTGTCGAACGTATAAAAAATATATCAGTTTTTAAAATTAAAATGAATGTTTTACATGAAAAAAATTACGTCATTTTTTTCCGATAAACTATTTTACTTTTAATCCCTTTTGGTTGAACAGCTATCTTTAAAGGATAATTAATGAAAAATACTATATTGTTTTTTATAAATCCAATTTTCATAATAAGTGGTCAATTATTTTCTACCTAAATCCAAAGAGCTTAAATATGCCTCCTTGGTTGAGGCTAAAGCTGAAAAAAGTTAAGATGTCATGATTTATAAATGTCAATATTTGACAGACGATTTTTGGTTAAGTAGAATAAATTGAATCTTGAAGTTTGAATACTTAAAAATATGTTTTTATTTCATGAAAAAGTTACTTCAATATTAACAAACCAGTAGACACATTTTACCTTTGTAAAATTAAGAGCTGCGTTATTTATTTTTATTTCCAAAAATATTTAAATACATATTCTATGTAATTTAAGCACAGTTATAGTAAATGTTTTTACCATAAGAAAAAAATCACATTATCTTCCCAAAATCACGTCAGTTTTGGATTTCAAATTATAGTGAGAGAGTATGAAGTTTTATTGATTTATAAAAATATTTTCCATACGCAGTTTATTTTTATTATTTTTTTTTTGGAAACGGAAAAGGAAGTGAATTAGAAATTTAAAAAAAAAATAGATTTATGTAATGATAACTTTGGGTTTGAAAACAGTGGTACAGATTGGTCTGAGAATTTTTTTAAGTTGACAGTAATTTTACTCGTGCTCTGAAGCATATGTACATCAACTTTCGTTCAAATCGGACAAAAATTGGGGATTTTTATAAAAAATGTACACACACACTACGAACGACTTTTATATATATAGATTAGAGTCCATAAAAACAGATTAAAATTAGTAATCTCAAATAGTAATAGTCTACTATACTCGTAATATAAATGAGAGTTACAGATTTTGTCATTCTCAGAGAGACAAAGACATCTCTCAACTTCTCTTATGATTGAATTTACTTTCAAATTTATAAATGTTGAAGGCTATTATTTATTTAAAAGATAATACATATACGTTTATATATGATACGTACAAAAGAAAATACATATTTGTGTATGTTAAAAAATGACTATTGGAACTATCTAAATTAAAAAAGTATTAATTATATTTTCATTAATTAATTATATATATATATATATATATATATAATTAATTATATTTTCATTAATTATATATATATATATATATATATATATAGCTGAAGTAAACATATCTGGTGGTTAAATTCTATATTGTATATATGAAATATTTATGTTTGTAAATATTAGTTATTTTACAGTAAGATGTGTCTAAGTAATTTGGAATAAACACGTTACAATAACAATCTGAATTTAATATATTAAAGAATTTAGCATCAATTTGTAAGTGGTTGGATATTCTATTATGAAATGGCGAATTTTTGCCGTGATGCTTTAAATAGAATGTGTTTAGTCATTTTTGGCAAAGGAATGTTAGGATATTTCTTCATTTATAACAGATGATGTAAATTTATTAGATAGTTTTCATTGAAAAAAGAAGTTTAAAAATGTATTATTTAATATAATTGTATTTTCATCCATGTCATAAATGTATTTTCATCGAATTTCGTTAAGCTGCTGTCCATATACTAAATTTAACGTCATTTCGAAATTGATTCCAGATATAACGTAAATTTAGCAATTAAACATACATAAATATGTTTCATTAAAATCATACCATGTTCAAATATGCAAAAAGGAACAGTTTATCGTCATGTTTATACAGTTTTTTTTTTTTAATAAGCCACATAAGACACTAATAATTGAAATACAAGCACATAAAATTATATTTCTTCATTATACAGAGTGCAGTTTCAGATCTGATACATATATAAAATATTCATACCATCTCCCAAATTATGCGCATTATTTTAAATTAAATTATTTTAAAAACATATTTCTAATTAGTTTGATTGTTTACGAATAGTGAGGTTCTACCTTTATGTTCATTTATGATATTTCCCATGAGGAAAAGGATTTTGAATTTTCTTTTTTATAACGCAGTTTGCCATTTTGTTAAATGATTCAACTACTGAAGTAAAACACGTAAAGCAATATCCTGATAAACAATATCTAAATCTTTGTGTATTACCTAGGGATATAAAATAATTTAATTAATGCATTTTAAAAGTAACAAAACCAAGCGTATTTCTTCCTGTGTTGTTACAAACTAAGACTCACATTTTCTGTGGGGATATGTGTATTGTTCTCTTCAAGAAAATATTTAAAATTTATGAAGAATATATTGATAAAATAAATAAAATACATCTATAATTGTAAAAAAAAATCTTGTTTTGTTTAAAATAATTTCTGTTAGTATTTTCTAGTTTCTTATCATGTTTCTGTATAGTGTGTTTTAAAATAAATGCAGCTGAAAAATTATACAATTTTGTGCTAAATTCCAATTATTAATTCACACTCTAAAACCAACATTTTCTAAACTGAGCAAAAAATACTCAAATTTGAGTATGTCGCATAGTCAAATTGGGTGCGAATCAAAATTACTCAAGTTTGAAACATGTATAGACACATTCCTGAAAACATGCACACTCAAGAATAAAACATTATGTGCTCATATTTGAGTATGTCCATGTTTCTAAAATGAGTATGAAATGACTTTTACGTGCTCCTTTTTGAGAACGCACATTTTTCATAAATGAGCATGATCATTTTTGTGTACGTCCATATTTCAAAAATGAGTATGAACTGACCCTAATCATTTTTTTAGTATGTCCATGTTTCAAAAATAAGTTTGAACTCATTCTAATCATTTTTAAGTGTGTCCATGTTTCAAAAATGAGTATCTACTCACCCCTATGTGCTCAGTTTTGAGTATGTCCATGTTGCAATAGTCTGAGTATTTCTGGTATTTCACAATTGAAAGCACTGGGTCGTCACATTTGAAACAATGTTATGAAAAGGTTTCATAACAAAATGAAAACATCGATTTACTCAGATTTGAAAGTGTCATTTTTCTCAGTGCAGATAATTTACATATATGGAATGAAAATGTCTAAATCTAAAACGAAACGACCCATTTTGTCATTTTACATCTCAAATTGAATAACACATCAGAAAAACACAATTTTTAAATCCAGTAATAGGTGCCATGCTTTTTCTTTCATTTCATTTTTTTTTTCAAATTTTAATGTGGAAATTAGTTTTTATGGGAGTTTTTAAACATTTAGACATTAATGGAGCAGGAAATCGGAATCACACACTGAGAAAAATTACCCGTTCAAACAGGAGTAAATCGATATTTTCATTTTGTTATGAAACTTTTTGTTTCAAATAGGACGACCCAATACTTTCAATTCTGAAATACTAGAAATATTCAGAATATTGAAACATGGACACACTCAAAACTGATTATAATCATTGATTATAATCAAAACTGATTATTGAGTAATTTTGATTCGGAGCCATTTTGACAATGCGACATACTCAGATTTGATTACTTTTTGCTCAGTTTTGAAAATGTCGTTTTAAGAGCAAGTTGCGCACATGATTACAAAGTAATTTCTGACTGTAAATCTAAATTTTGTTATCTAATGATGCTTAAGAGTCTTGTGCTTACGGTAACCATAATAAATTGTTTATTAAAAATAATTTTATTGTGTCTTGCGTATATAAAATATTCAAAATTTCAGCAACACCAAGGAAAATTTAGGTTCACATTAAAGAGTTTTCTATACACTACACATTCTTAGAATTTCATGAAAAGATATTGAAACAGCTTTTATCTACATTCCGTGGAATGCCTCAAAATCAAATTTTGTTAAAATGACTTCAATGTTTTCCTATTGAAAATATTGTATATTTAACAACTTTTAAGAGTGTCATTCATTTTGTTTCAAAGTTGTGACCCAGGCCGTCTCTTTGGAAAGCATTCATAACTAGATTTAGAGATAAAAATCGCTTTTATTTGAAACTAATAGGGAAGCGATGTAATGGTGTTTCTTTGCGATTTTGCCTACGATATGGTGCGAGTAACAGTAGTAGGTCTTTAGATCAATATTCACTAACAAATTAAATATAAGATTACTAAATTTTAAAATTCAATTACGTACAAAACCCTGAAGGCGCAAACCACTAATAATTCTGAGATTAAGTAAATCTGTGGTTGAAAGATAAAAGTTAGCCCACAACCAAAAATATTGGCTAAATGCCACTAAACTAGCAACCTGTAGTTGGCGATATATTTTATTTGAACAATAAATCAAATTCACTCTTAGCACACTGGCCAGCTGCATTCACATAGGTTATAAAATTCTCAATCTCCTATGCACGTGACGAACAGAACTCCAGAACAAGGCACTGGTCCTATTCTCTGTAACATCAGCACTCCGCTGATACAAACTTTTCCTTCTGCTTCTATACTCCGCAGATTGACCAACGTAGCCTAATTTGCATATTTTCACAACGAATAGCAATAACCACAAACTCCGAGAGACACAAATACAATTCGGAAAATTAAAGTACAATAAAGTACAGATGTTGCTGTTGCGCACACAGGTTATTATTGACAGAAAGTTCACATTAGAAAATTTAGAGTACCTTTCTAAAAGAGGTTCTAGTCCACTACGAAGTGTTCAGAACTGATTACTCTTTAATATAATATTTCTTTGAAAAATGTAAATTTGTGAAGGTTTAAGAGTCCTATGTCCCCTTAAACATGTTATGCTACATCGTTCCGACTTTCTTTAATCCTGAGAACATTTTCTTTTTTGAATCTTAAAAGTAAATATTTAGGATTTTAAATACATAACATTTATTAAAATGTAAATGTATATTATCACTTTTTTATTAATATTTTACGATAATTTCGAAAATCTAATTCTAAAACTCAGAATCACATTATTAATGAATATTTTCAAGAAAACATGTAGGATTTTAAGCGTTTTCTAATAGAGTTTCATGCAAGAGAAATTACCATAGTAATATTGAATTCTTTAAAAGAAGAAATAACAAAAATGCTGTTTTGATAGAACTCCTCAATAATTAACAAAAAATATCTTTAAATGTTTTCTGAAAAATAATCTCTAGCATTTTAAAAACTTATTTTAAAAACATATGTATAAAATAATGCAGTCTGTTTATCTATAACATAAATTTCCAGTGCATTACATCAAAAATAGCAAATCAGAACATAGATTCACGTTTTAATATCTCTATACGCATAAATCTACTAATTGTAAGTCATTAAACGTCTTGTTAATAGCTCATTTATATTAATATAATTGCACATTATGTGTATTTAAACTCGAAACATTTTATCTAAAGTAATACTAATAATTTTCTTAAATTTCATATTTAAAATGAATTTACTGACTCAAAAAATATGTATATGTTATTAGCAGAATTCGATTACAGTTTTTGATAAAGTTGTTCACACTTTTAAAAAGCGTCATTTAAAGATATTAAAAAAATTGTCTGTGACATATACGAATAATGCACAGTAGAAACGGTAGTAATCATGCTTAATATGAAAAGAAGATTATATATTAAAATGTTGTTGAAAATAAGAGTTTTACGTATTTTTGCGTGTGCGTTTAACGTGAAGACTTTTAATGAAAATTCTTAATGTAATATTTTTTTATTATTTTAACAGTACTCTGCGATTAAATAAACAGAAGTTCGCGTTAAAAGGAAATAGTGATTAGCAATGTCCACAAATGTTTAAATATATCCCAGCTAGAAAAAGTTTGCATAAAAAGTGCAAAAAAAAAAGTGCACAAAATCCGAGCGTATTTGGCACCTCTACTTGTGTATAAAAAGTGCAAACTGAATTCTGCAAAAAAAGTGCAAACTGAATTCTGCACAAAAAGTGCATAATCAGAGGTGCCAAATACGCTCAGATTTTGTGCACTTTTTTTTTTGCACTTTTTCTGCATACGAAATAATCCCTAAATTTTGCAGTTTTTATGCACAATCAGGGGTGCCAAATACGCTCAGATTTTGTGCACTTTTTCTGCATACGAAATAATCCCTGAATTTTGCAGTTTTTATGCACAATCAGAGGTGCCAAATACGCTCAGATTTTGTGCACTTTTTATTTTACACATTTTTTGCATACCAAATAATTCCTAAATTGTGCATTTTTTATGCATAATCAGAGACTCTGATTATGCATAAAAAATGCACAATTTAGGATATTTTTGGCATGCAAAAAATGTGTAAAATATAAAGTGCACAAAATCTGAGCGTATATGGCACCTCAGATTTTGTGCATTTCTTCAAGTAGATTTTTTGCATACCGAACATTTTAAGCATATATTTAAATCAAGATTCAGCTTACTATGAAATTTACAGCTATCAATGTATAATAAACCCAGTTTTGGAAAGATGCATAATTATACATAGGATTATGAACAATAATTTTATCAGACATGGTACAAGTTCACCAACATGCGGAAAAAGATAATAAGCTTAAATTTAAATATATAAATTTTATAATTAAATATAACACTGCATACAGTAAAAAACATGTCCAATATTGTTAAAACCCAATAAGAGAAAATTATTACACTTACTTGAAAAGAGCTGCACTAAATTCTATAGTTATTAGTTGAAAATGTTTTAACTAATGTATTTGAACTTAGAAAAAGGCATTAAAAAAAAAAAATCAACTTTACTTATTTTTGTTTATTTACACAAGTGCGATCAGCTTTTTCTCATCATTTCACTTCCAATCCAGTCATTGAAAATTTTGATTGTTGCAACTGGATGCAATCATTTTTCTGATTGCAAAGAGCTTTGATAGACGACTGCTAAAATCTAGCTGCTGTTGGGAAAATGTGAAAGAAACCACAGCACACACAAAAAAATGACCATTGCAGTACAGCTGCTGCATTTATTTGAAATCACAACATAAATAATAAACTAATGGTACTCTGTTCTGGTAATGTAATGTATACAGTAAATGTTCCGGACTTAAATTTTCTTGCTTTTAGATTTAAACAAAATAAATTCTGACAGTCTGACAGTCACATTGTGGAGGTGTATCTTTGGATGATTTACTTTTATCACACCAATTTCAAGCTGTATCCTGTTTGTTTCCTGTGTAAAAAAAAAAAAAAATAAATAAATAAATAAATCATGCAAAAATATGCAAACTGAACTACTTTACAGACATTACATAAATATAAGAATTCAATATTAGATTTTATTAAGTAGTTTGTTTTTCTACAGGAAAAAATTATAGTTAAAATTCACTTATTTTCATGTGTAATATATGGACAAACTGGAAAATGTTGTTCTTATAAACAATTTCTCAAATCTCAAACTTGAAATTTACTATCTATACTATTAAAAATGCATGTGTGTAACTATGTATCTATATTAACCTCAAAGGCTCAGACTGTTGGGTGCAGAGCTGAGAAATTTTTAATAAAGTTGCATAATAGGAAGGACCATAAAAAAAAAAAAAAAATCCAAAATTTTAATTAGATTTTTTTTTTTATGTGATGTGAATTTTGTTTATGTTTTGTGATTTTTGCTCAGCCAATTTATATTCAGAGTCGCTAGAGGAAAGGGGGGAAGGGAAGAAGTAGTTGTCAGAAGAAATATATAAAATTTAGGAAGCTTGAACAGTATTTTTAAAAAAAAAATGTTTGTGTGTGAATGTGAACGAAAAATTTGATTTTCAATTAATTTTTAAATAAAAAATCATTTTTACATAGTGTTCTCATTTGATGTTTTTCAAAGGGTGCTGCACCCTGCCCTTTTCCTTTAAACCTGCCGATGCACCCTGTCCGTTTTAGATAATGATATTGTAAAAGCGCCCGGCTCGTTTTCCCCCAGTAGCTTCTTTTTGTATCTTCTACATATTTTTTAATATTTGGCTTTTTCCTCTCATACCTCCCCCCCCCCATAAAAAAAAAAAAAAACAGATGCAACAACTGCATATTGTATTTCTTTTAAATGCTAAGATGTAAATTAACAACATAATACAAATATAACTTTTATTAGGTTGTTCGACATGTTTTGACTCACTCCGGGTCATTTTCAAAAACATTTTGAACAACATTTTCCAAATCTCAAACTAGAAATTTACTCTAGATTAATTTTAACACAATTATTCAAATTCTTGGCCCGGACATTTTTTGTCCAGTTGGAAAATTACAACTAGTGATGCACAGAATATTTGGTATGTATTTGGCCATACTACAAATATTTAATTAGGCTGAAAATAGGTCGCACTCGGCCTAACCAAATATCAAACTATTCAGTTTTGCTGAATATCTTTATATATGGCCCAACCACCAGGGTTGGCAAAAACCCGGGTTTTTTCAGAAAAAACCCAACCCAGTGGGTTTTTGGGGTTTTTTCAGGGGTTTTTCAGGGTTTTTTCAGGTTTTTTCAGGGTTTTGAGGATTTTTCTTCTTGCCGTTCTTTGTTTGTTTGTTTTGTAACAACTATATAATTAATGGGATGAAGTTTTAAAAAATAAATGTTAATACTTTAATAATTTTTATTTAATATATTATTTAATTATAATTATTTAGAATTTTTATTTAATATTATTTAATTATAATTATTTAGAATTTTTATTCAATATTAAAAATAGTTTAAAAATTTGTAATGATTTTAAAGACATTTTATGACTGAATTGAAAGAAATTTTTTAAAGTCAAAATAATTAAATTAATAGTCTAAAATTTTGTTTATTTCTCTTTTATAGATAAAAATTAGATTTAAACAGTGAATCATTTACTTTTGTTTTATTAAAATTTTCTTATGTAGTAGAATTTTATCAAATGTTTGGAATTATTGTCCTACTAGGGGGGGGGGGGAATTCACTTTTAAACCATCTAAATTGTAAGCTTAAATTCCTAAATCTTCCAGAGATCTTGATGTATGCGAGCGGGGAAAGGGGGGGGGGGGGTTGCATCTCAATAGCACAGAATAGCTGCATGTTGTGTCATAGTCTGCGATCGCCCATCCTTCTGCTTTTGGCGAAATTAGATAAGGAGGGGGGGGGAGGTATAAACAATAGAACTATCTCAAGAATAAGAAATCATTATTTTTAAAGAATTATTTAACAAAGAACTTTATATTACATTATATTTTAAATACTATATTTATGTAAGATTATTTTATAATTGAATTTGTTTGGATCATCAATACTTTAATTGGAAAATGAAAAAAATACACTCCAGTGTATCTTTCTTTTGTTTTATTGATGGATTTTTATCAGGTCAATTTTCTTTTCCCCAGCTGGCTGCTGATGACTGAGATTTAATTAAAGTTTTAAACTGCAAATAGAAATAATAATAATTAAACCAAGAACTAAACGATACTTTTTTCTTTTCCTTACTTATTTAAAAAAAAAAATAAAACTTTTAACTATCCGATTGTGTTTAAATTTTCAGCAAATTCAAATAATAATAAATTAGGCAGCTTACCAAATTTCTATTAAAATACAGTAAGTTTTCAGAAAATTAGAATCCCCCGCCCCCCCCCCCAAAAAAAAAAAAAAAACTACTATCACTATCTTAATCTTGCATCTGATAATGAATGTTCTTAGCTATGCAGAAGAGATTCATTATTATGGTGGGTTGTGCTGCACTATAATACTATTTCACTAAAGAAAGTGAAATGAATCAATGATCTACCCTTTATGTTTTGTTCAACTTAATTTAGTTTTATGCTTAATATATTTTGAATCATACTAAAATACCCGTGCCTCTAATTTTTAAGAATTGATTGAACCCCCTACTGTTTTCGTCATATTGACAAATAATCCTGATTTTTAATTGTTTATATAATTTTACATGTATTTTTTTTAAGATAATTATTTTCTCTGTGAATTTTCCAAGTTTGTTTCAGATACAGCAATTATGCCCATTTAGAATTTTCTGAAAACTATATCTGTGACACATAAAATGTATATTATGTTTGGTTTAAATTGATATATTTATTATTAGTTAGATAAGTGGAATTTTAAATAAAGATTTTGATAAAACCCACTTGGGTTTTTTCCAAGGGTTTTTTCAAGTGGGTTTTTTCGGGTTGGGCAAAATCAAGCCAACCCTGAACCAAACAGGCTTTTAAAAATATTTTCAAAAAATTTAGTTAAATTTTATTTTTAACTGTTAATAAATAAAGATATCCCGGAAAATTAAGAAGTAGAATTATATTCAAATAAGAGAGATTACTTGTACATTTATGTATTTCCTGTTTGAAAAGTAACAACTAAGAAAATTAACTGTTAATGATGACATTCATAAGAACTAATAATGCATAAATGTAAGATCGTGAACATTGTTTTCTTTTTCAAAACTGAGTGTTTCTAAACAAACATAATGGAAGATAATGTGCAGCTTTCAGGGTAAAGGTGAAAATAAGCACTCGCCAGTCGCCATTCATCGATTAAACTTTAAAAACTGGCCAAATGCAGGATTTCCTGATTGCCCTTTTTCCCTAAATTTTGCGATTTTTCAGCATCCATTTGACGAAATTCGTAATTTTTATGTACCCGTTCGAAGAAATTCATGGCTTTTATGTGCCCGTTCCAAGAAATTCACGATTTTCTGTGCATAATCAACAAAATTCATGATTTTTTACACAGCAATCGATAAAATTCATGATTTTTACGCATTCGATCGATGAAATTCATGATTTTTAGACGTTTGATCGATAAAATACATGATTTTTACATGCTCAGTTGATAAAATTAATTTTTTTTACAGGCCTGGTCAACAAATTTCATTATTTTTATGCGTTCGGTCGATAAAATACATGATTTTTACACGCTCGGTTGATAAAATTAATTATTTTTACACGCCCGGTCAATGAATTTCATTATTTTTACATGCTTGGTCAATAAAAATTCCTGATTTTTACATGCTCGGTCGATAAAATTCATAATTTTTACATGCTCAGCCGATAAAAATCATGATTTTTTCACGCTCGGTCGATAAAATTCATGATTTTTTTTCACACGCGGTCGATAAAATTCATGATTTTTTCACACTCAGTCGATAAAATTCATGATTTTTTCACACTCGGTCGATAAAATTAATTATTTTTACATGCCCGGTCAACGAATTTCATTATTTTTACATGCTTGGTCAATAAAAATTCCTGATTTTTACATGCTCGGTCGATAAAATTCATAATTTTTACATGCTCGGTTGATAAAATTCATGATTTTTACACGCTTGGTCGATAAAATTCATGATTTTTTCACACTCTGTCGATAAAATTAATTATTTTTACACGCCCAGGGCTGCCACTGCCTAATGGCATAAAAAATAGTTGCTTTAGTAGCCTACAATGAAAAAAATAGTAGCCAAAATAGTAGCATTTGCACAAAAATAGTAGCCAAAATAGTTGCATGTTTACTTAAGAAAAGAAGGGCAAGAATCCTTATTTCCCATAAAAATAATAACATGTAAATCCACATTTTCCTCTACCATCCAAATTTTCTACTTTTCGTATTTTAATTATAAAATCACACACACACAAACAGAAAGAAAGAAAAAGAAACTTTTTACATTATCATCTGAGATATAGGATGAGAATGCAGTTTGGTCTTCCCAAACTAAATTGAATATATACTTATCTTGTACTTGAGCATTATTGTGAGCTCTGAAAACAATAAAACTTTAATTGCATGTTATTAGCTGCAATTTAAATTCCATTTTGTAAACAAAAATTAACGGAAGCAAGAAATTTGCCAATAAAGTGGTTTTATCAAAAAAGGATGCATTTCATAAGGAAAATATGTATACATACTAATCTATTCTTTAGAAGAAATTTATGTAAAATAAAATAGCAAAATCATCCAAAAAAAGTAAAGTCTGATTTTATAGACACCAATGGGCCAAATAAAGCTATCTAAATAAGTAAGAAAGGCAATATTCTAAATTTTTTTCTCAACATTTTAAATCTGTTATTAAATTGAAAAATTGCGATAGAAAACAAGATTTTCTTATTTCTAAGTAGCATTTATTTACGCTCATTTATTAATTCGAATTTTTGAAATGAAGCATTTATACGAGGTTAGAAACAAATACGATTCACGCGGCACACTGAACAAATCTACAGTTACTCGTTTGTGGTTCATACGATAGTTAAAGGGTTAAATATCTCTAAAAACAATCAAAAATTGGACAAATATACTGTAAAGCATAAGGGTTATGGGTGGAGGCCAAACCAAAAATCAGTAATTAATTTTCCACTGAAGTTTGGATGTTGGTATCTTTGCACTACATTTATATTGAAAAAGTAATTTTTTTTTTTTTTTTTCAAATGGAAATTTTTACATATTTTAAAAATTGAATAAAAAACTTAAAAAATTTATACGAAAATATTAGTTTGAGGTATTGGGTTAAAAAATTTGCAATGCGTAATTTTTTTTTTTTTTTTACAAAAATAGTAGCTGGGACAGGAAAATAGTCTCCTTTTTTCTGGTTTTCCTCTAAAATAGTCGCTTTTGAAGGTTTTTGGGCTAAAATAGTAGCCATAGTTGCCTGATGCTGAAAATAGTCGCTTTTAGTAGCATTTTAGTTGCAAATGGCAGCCCTGCACGCCCGGTCAACGAATTTCATTATTTTTACTCGTTCGGTCGATAAAATACATGATTTTTACATGCTCGGTTGATAAAATTAATTATTTTTACACGCCCGGTCAACGAATTTCATTATTTTTACTCGTTCGGTCGATAAAATACATGATTTTTACATGCTCGGTTAATAAAATTAATTATTTTTACATGCCCGGTCAAGGAATTTCATTATTTTTACGCGTTCGATCAATGAAATTCATGATTTTTACAAGTTCAATCTACAAAATTAAGGATTTTTATGCGTTCGATCTACGAAATTAGGGATTTTTACGCGTTCGATCTACGAAATTCAGGATTTTTACGCAGTCGATCGACGAAATTCAGGATTTTTACACGGTCAATCGACGAAATTCAGGATTTTTACGCAGTCGATCGACGAAATTCAGGATTTTTACACGGTCAATCGACGAAATTCAGGATTTTTACACGGTCGATCGACGAAATTCAGGATTTTTTAGAGTGTCAACAATACTCCAGATTGTAAAACATGCAATGGGGAGTTATGAGATGAAAAAAAAAAAAAAGCAAAATATTAATTGGTTATTTTTTTAAACCAAAAACATTGGGAAGGAGGTGTCCATTAATGGCATATCTACATAGCTGCAACCTTGGCATAATCGTAATTGTGAGGGCCGCAAGATAACAAGAAGATAACAAAATTCCTAAACAGCGTAATTAAACTGGACACTGTAATAAAATATAATGTAATAAGATTTACTAAATTATAAAATAATACTTACATGAGATGTATCAACAAGTCTCTGTTCAACCACATTTTACTAGCAGCTAAGCTTCCACTCTGGAAGAGAAGAAAATCAATAACAACCCAATACAAAATGGCTTATAACTGAATATAAGAACATTTTATAGATTTATTTTAATTCACAGAAGAAGCTACAAAGTTTAATTAATCAAAGTTTAACTAAATTAATTTAAAAAGTTTTAAGACTATACTCTTTTTAAGTTATAACTCAAAGCTAAAGCACAGTTTGTTTTTTTCTGTAAAGGCTTCTTGTAAAAAGGTCTGTTTCATAAAATGGCAGTATCTGTGTTAAATATTATGTAAAATTGTTTTATAATTTAACTTTTAATACTTTAGTCTGAAATATAAAAATATTAGGCCAGCCGAATATTCGGTATACTTGTGGGCTGAATATTCAGTATTCGGCCAAAATCGCTATTCAGTGCATCCTTAGTTTATAGTAATTTAAATTTACTTTATAAGCTTTTAAAATTTTCGTAATTACATTTTAAAAGTTACAGATTACTAACTAATATGCTAAAACATATGTATCAACAATTATACATCCCAAGAAGGAAATCCATATACTGCGATATTTTTTAATATTCCTTTAGATTCCAGTTTCAGAGGTTTTATCAAATAAATACTTGACAAAGTTGATTACATAGTTAAATATTATGTACTTTATGATTAAAATAAGTTGGCTATTATTTACTTTGTGGAGGAGGAAGAGGGGAAGGGATCAAAAAGTATGTTTACATCCTGTGAACAAAAACAGCATTTTGGCCTTGAATGAGGGTTCCTGCAGTGGAGTTCCCCCCCCCCCAACAAATTTTGACAAACAAAATCAAAGCATATTTTTATATATTTTAAATAATTTTTTAGTTTACTTTCAATTAATAACTCCAAAATAATATTCATCCACATTTACTTATTATAAACACATTATTTAATTTTATTGAATAATTTATTTATATTTAATAATAAAAGTTAAAATGTTTTGATTTAACTTGGTTATTAGGGTGGGTCGAAAAAACCGAAATTTATATAATCGAAACGTAATAGTGCGGAAAAGTTGCCATTGGTAATAAGGAATAAATTCACAAAATATTACACCAAATGGTTAATATCTTTTAAATATCTTTTACCGCTGCAAAGAGGGCAAAGTTTAAAAAAAAACACATTTTTTTTTTTTTTAATTAAATTATCCAACTATACCAATACAATTTCTAATAGAATGCAAAAGCTACATCAAGATGTTAGTAATGTTCCAATAAAATGTCATTATGGTGAAATTATTTCTATTACCGCCGCAGGGGCAGCCAAAATTTTTTTTAAAAACGGCAAAAATTTCAATTTTTCGTTTTTTACTTTTTTTCAAATTCATATTATATGTCTACTATTAAAAAAATTTACATTATATCTAGTAATACCTAATAAATGTCTAGTAATTTTGATGATCGGGATTGCCAACCAAGGGCGAGAGGGGCCCGCCCCTCTTAAATTTTGGAAAAAAGGGCTTTTTGAAGAAATTTTTGCGATTTTATGGTAAATTTAAGGATTTTTTTAGTAGGGGCGACCTCTTACATAAATTCCCCCTCAATTTTCACTTTTTCTCCTCAAATTTAGGGGGGGGGGGCTCTCTCGCCCCTGGTTCGCAATGCTCATGATCAAAATTACTACACATTTATAAGTTATTACAAGCTATAATGTAAATTTATTTAATTCTAGACATATAATAAAAATTAAAAACTTTAAAAACGAAAAATTGAAATTTTTGCCTTTTTTTTTTCAAAATTTTGACTGCACCTGCAGCGGTAATAGAAATGATTTCGACCCGATTGATTATGTCAGAAACTAAACAAATGTTTTGATTTATCACTCAAGGTCAGAAATCTCATTTTTTAAATCAAAATATTTTTACTTTCATTATTAAATATAAATAAATTAATCAGTAAAATTAAGGGGGGGGGGCTTCAAAAAGTATGTTTACCTCCTGTGAACCAAAAAAAAAAGAGCTAGTTTTGGAATTGAATGAGGGTTCCTGCAGTAGAGTTCCTCCCCCCCCCCCCCAACAAATTTTGACAAACAAAATCAAAGCATATTTTATATACATTTTAAATAATTTTTTAGTTTACTTTCAATTAATAATTCCAAAATGATATTCATCCACATTTACTTATTATAAACACATTATTTAATTTTATTGAATCATTTATTTATATTTAATAATAGAAGTTAAAATGTTTTGATTTAACTTGGTTATTAGGGTGGGTCGAAAAAACCAAAATTTATATAATCGAAACGTAATAGTGCGGAAAAGTTGCCATTGGTAATAAGGAATAAATTCACAAAATATTACACCAAATGTTTAATATCTTTTACCGCCGCAAAGAGGGCAAAGTTTAAAAAAAATCGCTTTTTTTTTTTTTTTTAAATTAAATTACCCAACCATACCAATACAATTTCTAATAGAATGCAAAAGCTACATCAAGATGTTAGTAATGTTCCAATAAAATGTCATTATGGTGAAATTATTTCTATTACCGCCACAGAGGCAGCCAAAATTTTGAAAAAAAAAAACGGCAAAAATTTCAATTTTCCGTTTTTTACTTTTTTTCAAATTCATATTATATGTCTACTATTAAAAAAATTTACATTATGTCTAGTAATAACTAATAAATGTCTAGTAATTTTGATGATGGGGATTGCCAACCAAGGGCGAAAGGGGCCCGCCCCTCTTAAATTTTGGAAAAAAGGGCTTTTTGAAGAAATTTTTGCGATTTTATGGTAAATTTAAGGATTTTTTTAGTAGGAAGAAATCTTACATAAATTCCCCCTCAATTTTCACTTTTTCTCCCCCCTCCCAACAAAAAATCTCTAAAACGTTCTGGAAAATCACTTCAAAAAACCCCTTTCTCTCAAATTTAGGGGGGGGCGGGGGGGGCTCTCTTGCCCCTGGTTCGCAATGCTCATGATCAAAATTACTACACATTTATAAGTTATTACAAGCTATAATGTAAATTTATTTAATTCTAGACATATAATAAAAATTAAAAACTTTAAAAACGAAAAATTGAAATTTTTGCCGGTTTTTTTTCAAAATTTTGACTGCCCCTGCAGCGGTAATAGAAATGATTTCGACCCGATTGATTATGTCAGAAACTAAACAAATGTTTTGATTTATCACTCAAGGTCAGAAATCTCATTTTTTAAATCAAAATATTTTTACTTTCATTATTAAATATAAATAAATTAGTCAATAAAATTAGGGGGGGGGGGGGGCTTCAAAAAGTATGTCTACCTCTTGTGAACCAAAAAAAAAGAGCTAGTTTTGGAATTGAATGAGGGTTCCTGCAGTAGAGTTCCTCCCCCCCCCCCCAACAAATTTTGACAAACAAAATCAAAGCATATTTTATATATTTTAAATAATTTTTTAGTTTACTTTCAATTAATAATTCCAAAATAATATTCATCCACATTTACTTATTATAAACACATTATTTAATTTTATTGAATCATTTATTTATATTTAATAATAGAAGTTAAAATGTTTTGATTTAACTTGGTTATTAGGGTGGGTTGAAAAAAACGAAATTTATATAATCGAAACGTAATAGTGCAGAAAAGTTGCCATTGGTAATAAGGAATAAATTCACAAAATATTACACCAAATGGTTAATATCTTTTAAATATCTTTTACCGCCGCAAAGAGGGCAAAGTTTAAAAAAAAAACACTTTTTTTTAAAAAATTAAATTATCCAACTATACCAATACAATTTCTAATAGAATGCAAAAGCTACATCAAGATGTTAGTAATGTTCCAATAAAATGTCATTATGGTGAAATTATTTCTATTACCGCCGCAGGGGCAGCCAAAATTTTTTTTAAAAACGGCAAAAATTTCAATTTTCCGTTTTTTACTTTTTTTCAAATTCATATTATATGTCTACTATTAAAAAAATTTACATTATATCTAGTAATACCTAATAAATGTCTAGTAATTTTGATGATCGGGATTGCCAACCAAGGGCGAGAGCGGCCCGCCCCTCTTAAATTTTGAAAAAAAGGGCTTTTTGAAGAAATTTTTGCGATTTTATGGTAAATTTAAGGATTTTTTTAGTAGGGGTGACCTCTTACATAAATTCCCCCTCAATTTTCACTTTTTCTCCTCAAATTTAGGGGGGGGGGGGACGGGCCTCTCTCGCCCCTGGTTCGCAATGCTCATGATCAAAATTACTACACATTTATAAGTTATTACAAGCTATAATGTAAATTTATTTAATTCTAGACATATAATAAAAATTAAAAACTTTAAAAACGAAAAATTGAAATTTTTGCCGGTTTTTTTTCAAAATTTTGACTGCCCCTGCAGCGGTAATAGAAATGATTTCGACCCGATTGATTATGTCAGAAACTAAACAAATGTTTTGATTTATCACTCAAGGTCAGAAATCTCATTTTTTAAATCAAAATATTTTTACTTTCATTATTAAATATAAATAAATTAATCAATAAAATTAAGGGGGGGGGGGGGCTTCAAAAAGTATGTGTTACCTCCTGTGAACCAAAAAAAAAAAGAGCTAGTTTTGGAATTGAATGAGGGTTCCTGCAGTAGAGTTCCTCCCCCCCCCCCCCCAACAAATTTTGACAAACAAAATCAAAGCATATTTTATATATATTTTAAATAATTTTTTAGTTTACTTTCAATTAATAATTCCAAAATGATATTCATCCACATTTACTTATTATAAACACATTATTTAATTTTATTGAATCATTTATTTATATTTAATAATAGAAGTTAAAATGTTTTGATTTAACTTGGTTATTAGGGTGGGTCGAAAAAACCGAAATTTATATAATCGAAACGTAATAGTGCAGAAAAGTTGCCATTGGTAATAAGGAATAAATTCACAAAATATTACACCAAATGGTTAATATCTTTTAAATATCTTTTACCGCCGCAAAAAGGGCAAAGTTTAAAAAAAATCGCTTTTTTTTTTTTTTTTAAATTAAATTACCCAACCATACCAATACAATTTCTAATAGAATGCAAAAGCTACATCAAGATGTTAGTAATGTTCCAATAAAATGTCATTATGGTGAAATTATTTCTATTACCGCCACAGAGGCAGCCAAAATTTTGAAAAAAAACGGCAAAAATTTCAATTTTCCGTTTTTACTTTTTTTCAAATTCATATTATATGTCTACTATTAAAAAAATTTACATTATGTCTAGTAATAACTAATAAATGTCTAGTAATTTTGATGATGGGGATTGCCAACCAAGGGCGAAAGGGGCCCGCCCCTCTTAAATTTTGGAAAAAAGGGCTTTTTGAAGAAATTTTTGCGATTTTATGGTAAATTTAAGGATTTTTTTAGTAGGAAGAAATCTTACATAAATTCCCCCTCAATTTTCACTTTTTCTCCCCCCTCCCAACAAAAAATCTCTAAAACGTTCCGGAAAATCACTTCAAAAAACCCCTTTCTCTCAAATTTAGGGGTGGGGGGGGGGGCCTCTCTCGCCCCTGGTTCGCAATGCTCATGATCAAAATTACTACACATTTATAAGTTATTACAAGCTATAATGTAAATTTATTTAATTCTAGACATATAATAAAAGTTAAAAACTCTAGAAAAAACGAAAAATTGAAATTTTTGCCGTTTTTTTCAAAATTTTGACTGCCTCTGCAGCGGTAATAGAAATGATTTCGACCCACCCTATTGATTATGTCAGAAACTAAACAAATGTTTTGATTTATCGCTCAATGTCAGAAATCTCATTTTTTAAATCAAAACATTTTAACTTATATTATTAAATATAAATAAATTAGCCAATAAAATTAAATAATGTGTTTATAATAAGTAAATATGATGAAAG
Organism: Maratus michaelseni; assembly: GCA_963931845.1. Lineage (NCBI taxonomy): Eukaryota > Metazoa > Arthropoda > Arachnida > Araneae > Salticidae > Maratus > Maratus michaelseni. The sequence continues at coordinate 276,407,257 of OZ007596.1, forward strand.
GAAATGAGAAACAAAACAAATATGTCTTGATTTAAAAAACAAGATGGCACACAGCAGGTTAATCACAAAGCTGTTCCTTTATTACTTTATGCAGTTTAACCCTTAATTGCTGTCACAAAAACTGTTGCATACATACTGTGAGTGGTTTTGGTTTCCATGACCGCTTGATTGAAAGATTAATAAAAAGCTCGAATAACTAATAAGATACTGCTTCTGTTCTAAACTTTATGTAGGGGAGACCGGTACACAGTGGACCACTTTTCCAGTTAACATTTTTTTTCTCTTTAACAGACTGACCGATCTGTATGAAAATATTTTTGAATATTCCTTAAACCTTCTTACATCCATCATAATTTTCTCACAACATAGTTTTCAATACATTTTTCAAAAAAAAAAAAAAAAAAAAAAATTATATACACTTGTGAAGTGGACCAGTGTACCCCGGAAGCGGGGTACAGTGGTCCACCCACCGTGGTACAGTGGACCACTATTAGGTATTATCTAAAATACAATATAAATCTATTTTTCATTAATCTAATTATTTTTTGTTGCCCCTTCACCCACAAAATAACATAGTAATATAAATTTTGAAGCAAAACCAAAAAAATTATATTTTGAAAATAATAACAGATTAATACAGGAACAATTGCAATTTAGTTGAAGTTATTACTTAAGTACAAAAAAATCCGCTCACATTAAAATTTGCAAATTAAATTCTTAAGTACTTATGAGTAAGATTGAGCCTGGAATTTTCAAGAAATAATTTTGGGTCTGAGAGCAACATTATGAAATCATTGACATCAACAGCAGATTCATCTACAGTTTCAGAAGAAATAAACTGATTTCCATTCAATTTGCGTCTCATAAATCTTACTTGAATAAAATCATCAACAATTAGACTACAGTTATATTTATCAAAGGCAGTAAATACAAAACAAAATATTTCTTACTATGTTAAATAAATTGTTATTTTTATTTGTTTACTTTATTTTACAGTTAAATCTACTTTAAAACAATCTTTCTTTATAGAAAATAAGCAATTATTAAATATTTTGAACATTCTGCATTACAGGAGCAGAGTGGATTGTGGACCACTGTGCCCCAGGAGTGGGTGGTCCACTGTACCCCATGTTGAAGTTCAATAAATAATCATATTAATATTGTTCAGCTTTCTTTTAAACATATTAACTTTAAAGTAAAATAAAAACAAGTATCTTAGCTTTAGTCATATATTACAGATACAGAGGACAGTCAATTCTCAAATACTCATCATACATCACATGCAGATAGATTTTAAAAACCAAATTTTGAAGGGAAAACTTACGGGTATGTACAAACAAAACAAAAACACAATTTGATTATTTTTTTTTTCTTAGAAGGACAGTAATTACTTGAACTTCATTTTTATAAACATGGGAAGACTTATTTTACTTTCTTTAATCATTGTTGAACGCTAAATTATACTTTGTGATAATTTAAGAAGTATTTTGTTTTGTTTATTTAAGGAGTTGAAGTATCTCCTTGGAAACTTTTTAATTTCTATGGAGTTTCTAAGTAGTGTAAGGCGTCTGTATGACCCCTGCTATAGTTAAACTGAAAATCACAAGTTACTGTGAAAATTGATAAAAGCACTACCGCTAAAAGCAGCTAAAAGATTTTTTTTTTCCCCAAAAGCCGTAGCATTTAAGCCTAACATTTATAACTAGGATTAGGGTGGTTTTATTCCAAACAAACGTTCATTTACAATGTTTTTTAGAGAACATTACAACATAAAATTGAATAATTTACCTTTTTTTCTGTAAAATAGACAACATCCAGCGAGAAAAATTGGGTTAGAATCTTGTATATACAATTCTTGTTTACGCTTGCCTCATGTATCTCGACAACAGAAGGAAAGGCACCGCGCACGCGCAGATGGAAACTAATATATCCTCCACTCCTGTCGGCCTGTCACACTGTTCAAAAAATTAGCAGTTCGAATTTTATTTAATTAGTTTTAGAATATATGCTTTATGTAATTTAGATCATTTTCACTGTCTCTGGGAGATGTAGAATACCCAACTGTGCATTTGAGAGGGGTAAAATTATAAAATTTCAAATCTTAAAAATTAAAAAAAAAAAAAAAAAAAAAAAAAAAAAAAATTAAAATTTTTGAAAATTTACCGAGAAGAAAATTTTGAGATATTCCTCATTTAAGTTTGTAATTTTTAAAAACTTAAAATTTTAACAAAAGTTTTTTTTTTTTTTTTTTTTTTTTTTTTTTTGAAAAAAAATTATTTAAAAAAAAATAATGTACAGTAAAATATGTGTTTTAAAGCTGTATTTTTCTTTATAATATCTATATAATATATACATATGTACATACGTCCAATTCAATGAGGGGGTTACCCCCCCCCCCCCCCCCCATTGAATTATTATTAAAAAATGTTGAAAAAGAATTTAATCTTATATTATTAGTCAAATTGCAGGTCATAGAAGAACAGAAAGTGTGAAATATGTTTTATCCCCCCCCCAGCCCCACCTTCACATCCCTCGAGGGGGTGAGGGAGGAAAATATTGCTGGAAGGGGGGCACGAATCTGTGACGTTGAAGTGTTTCTTTTTAGGTAATATTGTATTCTCATAGGAAATACATGCACTTTTGAAAAAATTTACAGATTTGAATTGGCACCATTATGCATAGAAATAATCAAAACTTGGAATATAGAAATTTTTACATCTATAAAAAGTAAAGACTTTTGTGCATAAAAAATGCACACTTTTTGCGAACACGGAACAGGCAGTTATTTTATGCAAAAAATTTGCACAGTTTTTGAAAACAAAAAATATGCACTTTTTTGTATGCATAAAAAATGCATATAATGTGCACACAAAGTGTACACTTTTTGAAATATTCAAAAATATTCACTTTTTTTGCACAAATTGTACACAATTGAAACTTTTTTGCAAAAAAAGTGCAAACATTTTCTAGCTGGGATGATCGTGTAAAAACATATTTATATGTATATATATATTGAACATTTATATTTCATTCGTTTTGGTACCTATTTTCGTAACGTAGCTGTAATTTAGCACAAAAAATAATATAATATCCTATAAAAAAATTCTTTAATGATGTGTTGAAAGAAATATTTTAACAAAAGTCTTTGGATGGAAGAATTGCTTTTTCTTTTCTAAACTATCACTCAATTTCCTTGCCGACTGAATGTAATGAATGTCGACATGATGAAAGATATGATATTCTACATCATTATCTCTATTTCCTCCAATAAAAATATATACTTTCTTCTAAAAAATATGGAAACTTATTACGAAAAAAGTGTTTTGAAAGAAAATAATTAAAAAAAGGCATTTATGTTTAGTGAAATTACAGCTACATTTAGAGATATCTTCTATTTAAATGCAAGTGATGAATGATTTTGAAACTAACAAAAAACCTGTTTCCAATAAATGGGGTGTCATTTAATCTATTGTTTTTTTTTACTGGAGTAATTCTATAAATTTTAAATGGTACATTATAAATTGAAATAGAAAATGTCAAGGTCTTCATCAATACATCAATATAAAATTGTAATGAAATGTGATGTCATCCGTACGTTACACTGTTAAATATTTGCAGCAAACTGTCCAGTCATTTGACCATTTTCTACAAAAATGGTTATATAACCGTAATTTAACTATATTCTGACTATATTATTGCTCATTTTATGGTCAAAATATACAGTTTTCTGCAAATTTTTAACAGTGTAGATTTATTGATAGATACCGCATAACAAGGAAATCTGTTATGCATTTTATGATTTGTTTAGCCAAAATATTGTTTTAAACGTATATTACTTTAATATACATTATCTTATTTTACTAGATATTATTTAAACGGTCCACAATATTGTTTTGTAAAATAGTTTTTGTGTAATATATCTTCCTCTGCCTACACAAGCCCCAGCATGAAATGTGATATCATCTCGTACATTATATTTACTTATAGATACCGTCAAGCGGGGAAATATGGTTTTTTGCGTTTTATGATTAGTTTAGCCAAGATATTTCTTTTAATATATATTGCGTTAAAGCAGATTATCTTATTTTCACTAGATTTTATTGAAATGGTCCACAGTATCGTTTGGTAAAATAATTTTGTGCAATTTATCTTCCTCTTTATATACAACCTTAAAAATTAGTCAAATTAAAAAACAATTGCAGTCTCTACACCACAATATTTTCTTCTATATCAATTCAAAATATTATTAAATTCCTATGTATAGTTTTTGTTCCTATAAAAGTTTTTAAAAAAACTACTTTGACCAACTTTAATATTAAATATTTCTTTAAATATTTCTTCGATTTAAAAACTATCTGCTTCAGCGTATTTATCAAATATGTCTCTGTAAAACTACCAATTTTCGTATTTTTATGCGCAAAAGTTTTCCTAATATTAGACCAGACATATCTGAAGGCACAAAAAATCCATTGACAGTGACTGCGCAGCGGTGGTTACGTTTTTCTAATATAGAGCGATTTGTGAGACTTTTACACAGTAAAAGCATCATTCGTAAAAATCAAAAAGCGGGTATTAGCTGAAAATATTAAACTTTTTATGTAATATTTTTTTCCTTAAACAGGAAACCACTTGGGACCTGCATTGTACAAAGTGACAGATGCTTCTTAATCTGTGAAAAGGTAATTTGAGGGGACAGTACACCTTTAAAATGGTCAAAAAATTGGTTTTTATATTTTTACATTTTCAGAAAGAGAATTTTATTATGAATAACTTGATACCAATCTTTTAATTGTGCGATAATTATTTACAGCTATATTCGGGAAAATGTACACACCATTCCTTCGTTTCCGATTTAAATGCTTTGTGAGAACTGTCATGGTGGCATGTTAACATTTTGTTATTACGCTCTCACATTATCGCAATCTTGGACATATGCTAAAATGCGTTAAAAACATTAACTTTAACTTCCACTTCTACGAAGCTTGTTTACTTTTGATGGTTTTTCTCTGAAACTTGATCACAGTTTAGCTTAGCTGATTACTTTTATTCGCAAATAAGCATTTGGAACAGATGCTTTACACTCACGCAGCGTTGTTTGGCAATTTTTTGGTTTGCGCGATTTTCAAGCCCGCGCCAAACCAATAACTAAATACAATTGCCAGATTGCCATTAAAGGAAAAAATCCCCTAAATTTGGCGACTTTTTTCATTTTTATAACCAACCGATTTAAAAAGAAAAAAAAACTGTGCGTGAGTGTATGACATCATAGCCAAGCATGTAATTTGAAACAAAACTGTTCTTTTCAGAATAATATTTTCCTAATTTTGCAATTCTATTGCACTTCTTAGTATTTATTTTCCATTTTGTAATGAATAATAGCGCGAGAGAAATCGTCAGTTTAATGGACCAATAATACAGCAATTAACATCTATGTGTTCCTTATGGATAAATTACTAAATAAATTAGTACGATTGATTTGATTGGTGTACGTGTAACATTTTCATTATTTGATTGGCCTACATCGCTATGTCGATTCCTGCAATGATCGCTACTTTTATTCGAAAAAATAACTTTTGCCGCCTGCCATATGGAAAAGCGAAACGGCCATCCCGGAACTGTTGATGACAGTCAAATGCTTTGCGCCTTTATTATATAGATTACGTGTGATAGGATTTAATAGACCGAAGAAAAATTTTATTAATATCTTTTTAAGTTTCGATTTGATTTTCATAAAATTTGAAATGACTCGACAAAATTCTTCAACAATTATACATATTAAATTTGAAATTCAAATTAAATTAAATTTGATTTATTTTGGTTGGGTAGTTTTTGCTCTGTTATATGCGGATAGACGAACAGACGACGACTATAAGTGTTACGAATTTGTATAATTACGAACGCACCTAAAAGGGCTTTTGTGTAGTCACCTTAATCCATCCTAAAACAGTTGAAAGGAAAAACATTCATTCAAGTAAAAAATCAAAATCATGAGTACAGGGTAAGTCAAAATGAATATAGCGATTACAAAGGGCTATAACTGTTTAATGGAAAAGAATTTATAAATAAAATTAACACAGAATGTAGATGAAACTTCTTTGTGACTTCCCTTAGTCACACGGACAACATCTAGGTGGTAGTAAATTTCACGCCATACATTCTGAAGAATTTGTTCAGTCGCAGACACAAGCGCATTACAAATGCGTACTTTGAGTTCTTCGATTGTTTTGGGCATGGGAGGCACATACACCCTTGTATTTCACATAACCCCATAGATCGGTCGAAGTGGAGATGCCGACGATGTCTTCTGCTCTTAGCGACCGAGATCTCCGGACTTGACACCCTGCGATTTTTTTTCTATGGTGTTATCTGAAAGACAGGATATATGTGCCTCCCATGCCCAAAACAATTAAAGAACTCAAACTACGCATTTGTAATGCGCTTGCGTCGGTGAAAATGGACTACCGCCTAGATGTTGTTCGTGTGACCAAGAGAAGTCACTTAGAACATCTATGACGTATGTATACAAAATTTTTAAGTTCCGTCTACATTCTGTGTTAATCTTACCGACAAATTCTTTTCCATTAAATAGTTATAGCCGTTTGTAATCGCTATATTCATTTTGACTTACCCTGTACTAGCTTGCCATTATATATACAATTTTTCTCCTTTCGAAGATTTCGTTCCGTATCAGAAAATAGCTAAACGGCAGAACACTTTTTAGTCTTTTATAACACACTGTCTTACGCATTGGAAAATATTATTTGTTCGGTTCAGTGTGATAAAATTATTATCTTGTTTGTTAAATGAATATTTCTGATGAAAATTTGGACATTTTGTTTACACGAATCTATATGCTACCATTGATGGTCGCGTAATATATTTTGATTTCCTTTTTCGAAAATTTACTTATTTATTTTTGAAAGCTCCATGATATACAGTGTCTCACAAAAGTGATGGGACACTTGTGCTTTATAAAAAGAAACTGCAATAAAATAAATAAACAAACATGTGCAAAAATTTTTTGGGTGTGTTTCATATTTAAAGTTAGTAACAATTATTACATAACATACATTTTGTCAAAATATTAAAATATTAATTTAGTAAAAATACAATTGTTCAGAACGGAGCAAAAAATGGCTCACATAAGTGATGGGACACTTACTTTTCCATCAAATATTTATCCAAAAATTTTACTTTTTAAAAGGTTTTAATATTTTGTTGGATTTCCTTTTACTTTTAAAACATGATTTAATCTTTTTGGGATGGATTCGACTATTTTTTTTGTGATTTCTGGAGTGATTTTACCCCATTCTTCTTGAAGCACCGATTTTAGTTGTTGTTTTGAAGAAATGGTGTGTTTGCGAATTCTTGATTCCAATTCTTGCCAAATATTCTCTATGGGATTTAAGTCTGGAGATTGTGGTGGTGTTTTTATTATTTCAGGACAGTTATATAGCAGCCAGAGTCTAACGTTCAGAGCAGTGTGCTTGGGGTCATTGTCCTGGTAGAATTTAAAATCGTTATGAAGGTTCAATTTTCGTGCTGAAGATTTCAAATTTTGCTTTAAAATATCAATATACTTGTACTGATCCATTATACTGTCAATAAAAACAAGATTACCAACTCCAGCGGACGACATACACCCCCATACCATAACTCCTCCTCCACCATGTTTTACTGTTGGTACCAAGTTCTGTTTGCGAAGTTCTTCCCTGGGTTTTCTCCACACCAAGATTCTACCGTCAGAACCAAATATATTAAATTTACTCTCATCAGCAAATATAACTTTATTCCAGTAATCAGAATTCTTATTTATGTTGGATTTTGCGAAAGCTAGTCTGAGTTTTCTATTCTTTTCACTTACGAAGAATTTTTTCCTGGCTACTCTACCGTGATATCCAGCAGATCGAATTACCCTTCTAATAGTTTCAGGATTAACAATTATTCCATATAATGCTTGTAAATCAGCAGCAACTTTTGAAGCACTAATTCTTGGATTTTTTTTAATATTTCGAACGATAATTCGCTTTATTCCATTGGATAGCTTTGATGGTCAGCCAGGTCTTCTTTTATCCTGAATCATATGATTCTTTTTATATCGTTTAATGATATTGAAAACTGTTGAACGACTCAAGTTAACTGTTTCAGCAGTTTTTCTAATAGATTTTCCACGTTCAATATGCAAATTAATAACTAATTTTCGAATTTCAGGCGAAGTTTCTTTTCGTTTAGCATTCATGACTACACAGAGCTAAAAAACACAAAAATTCCAAAACAAACTGGAGAGAAATACTGCAGACGATTTTATAAATTATTGCCAATTGCTTTTAAGTAAAAATAAAACCCCAAAAAATATTTTTATTGCTTATTTCAGACGATTTTTGTTGCATATACAGTGTCTCACAAAAGTGATGGGACACTTGTGCTTTATAAAAAGAAACTGCAATAAAATAAATAAACAAACATGTGCAAAAATTTTTTGGGTGTGTTTCATATTTAAAGTTAGTAACAATTATTACATAACATACATTTTGTCAAAATATTAAAATATTAATTTAGTAAAAATACAATTGTTCAGAACGGAGCAAAAAATGGCTCACATAAGTGATGGGACACTTACTTTTCCATCAAATATTTATCCAAAAATTTTACTTTTTAAAAGGTTTTAATATTTTGTTGGATTTCCTTTTACTTTTAAAACATGATTTAATCTTTTTGGGATGGATTCGACAAATTTTTTTGTGATTTCTGGAGTGATTTTACCCCATTCTTCTTGAAGCACCGATTTTAGTTGTTGTTTTGAAGAAATGGTGTGTTTGCGAATTCTTGATTCCAATTCTTGCCAAATATTCTCTATGGGATTTAAGTCTGGAGATTGTGGTGGTGTTTTTATTATTTCAGGACAGTTATATAGCAGCCAGAGTCTAACGTTCAGAGCAGTGTGCTTGGGGTCATTGTCCTGGTAGAATTTAAAATCGTTATGAAGGTTCAATTTTCGTGCTGAAGATTTCAAATTTTGCTTTAAAATATCAATATACTTGTACTGATCCATTATACTGTCAATAAAAACAAGATTACCAACTCCAGCGGACGACATACACCCCCATACCATAACTCCTCCTCCACCATATTTTACTGTTGGTACCAAGTTCTGTTTGCGAAATTCTTCCCTGGGTTTTCTCCACACCAAGATTCTACCGTCAGAACCAAATATATTAAATTTACTTTCATCAGCAAATATAACTTTATTCCAGTAATCAGAATTCTTATTTATGTTGGATTTTGCGAAAGCTAGTCTGAGTTTTCTATTCTTTTCACTTACGAAGAATTTTTTCCTGGCTACTCTACCGTGATATCCAGCAGATCGAATTACCCTTCTAATAGTCTCAGGATTAACAATTATTCCATATAATGCTTGTAAATCAGCAGCAACTTTTGAAGCACTAATTCTTGGATTTTTTTTAATATTTCGAACGATAATTCGCTTTATTCCATTGGATAGCTTTGATGGTCGGCCAGGTCTTCTTTTATCCTGAATCATATGATTCTTTTTATATCGTTTAATGATATTGAAAACTGTTGAACGACTCAAGTTAACTGTTTCAGCATTTTTTGTAATAGATTTTCCACGTTCAATATGCAAATTAATAACTAATTTTCGAATTTCAGGCGAAGTTTCCTTTCGTTTAGCATTCATGGCTACACAGAGCTAAAAAACACAAAAATTCCAAAGCAAACTGGAGAGAAATACTGCAGACGATTTTATAAATTATTGCCAATTGCTTTTAAGTAAAAATAAAACCCAAAAAATATTTTTATTGCTTATTTCAGACGATTTTTGTTGCATATATAATGGTGTCCCATCACTTATGTGAGCTATTTTTTGCTCCGTTCTAAACATTTGTATTTTTATTAAATTAATATTTTAATATTTTGACAAAATGTATGTTATGTAATAATCTTTACTAAATTTAAGTATGAAACACACCCACAAAAAAATGTGTACATGTTTTTTTAATTTATTTGATTAGTTTCCTTTTGTAAAGCACAAGTGTCCCATCACTTATGTGAGACACTGTATAATGGTGTCCCATCACTTATGTGAGCTATTTTTTGCTCCGTTCTAAACATTTGTATTTTTATTAAATTAATATTTTAATATTTTGACAAAATGTATGTTATGTAATAATCTTTACTAAATTTAAGTATGAAACACACCCACAAAAAAAATGTGTACATGTTTTTTAATTTATTTGATTAGTTTCCTTTTGTAAAGCACAAGTGTCCCATCACTTATGTGAGACACTGTATAATATGATTTTTTAATTACATTTAACAATTTGACAGCCGAGCAAAAGGGCAAAATTGTAATGTTGTTTTCTCTATAAATTTTTTAATATTATAAAAAAACTTAATATTTGAAATATGTTATAAAAAACCTAATAGCGTACATTAATATAATCCTTGAGACTAATTATTATTACTCAATGTTTTAAAACTGCATTTTTTTGTAGAATTATATTAATTTAAACAGTGCTAATATTGGAGCGACACCTACAGCATAGTGAACGAATATATCCGTTCAGGGCTGTGAGAAGGTAAAAGAAAATGAAATTATGAAAATATTTTTTTTCATATAAAAATTGTATATGCAAACATATCATTTGAAATATAAAACAAATTATCCTTCTTCACAAAAGTACAATAAAACATAATTTTCTGCTAGTAACAATTCAATTTTGCATAAAATAAAAAATAAAAAGTAAAATGTAAACCTAATATGTAAGTAAATAATCATATACATTATTCCTATTATAAATACAAGGGCTATTCTTAAATTTTATGTGAAAATATTTTCATTTATTTTTTGACAGCTTAATCCATTTCTAACAATTTTGAAAGGCAGTATAGTTTCTGAAAAGTTGAAAAACAAAATCATTAAATTTGAAGGCACCAGAAGTACATTAAGGATATGAATTTATATTCGAAAGGCCTTTTTTTTATTTTACCTCCCTTCAACACACCTAACTTGTAGAAAGTATTTTAGTTCTAGAATACTGATAAATAACTTCCCTTTTGTACAGTATGAAAAAATTGTTATTTTGTTTGGTAACTGAAAATTCCTTTTCTAAAAAATAAGGCATTTTGTGCCAATGAATGGGTGTATTGTCATTTATAGTCTTGTAGTTTCATTCTTTATATGTGTAGGGAAAACGTACTTTTTTTAACATAATAATATTTAAATTATTTTTACTATATAATTACAATGAAATTATGAAATAAAAGTTTTTATTTTCTTCTCTACGAAAAATGTATATGCAAACACGTCAGTTAAATCAGAATAAATATTAAAAAATTGTCTTATTTCACAAATAAATCTGCAGCAAAAATATATTTCTGCTGTTAATTCAATTGTAAATGAAAAAGATTCCGAGTGTGTAAGTAAATAATTAGACACGTTATGTCACATTTTAAATAAAAGTAATGATCTCACATTTAATATAAAAAGGCTTTATTTTATTTTCCTAGACAGCTTAATCATTTCTAACACTGTTGAGAGGGAAAATATTCAGTCAAGTGGAAAATCGAAATCATTAAATTCAAGAGGACGAAAGGGCCATTAAGGATATGAATTTGTTCTTTTGGATGGTGTTTCCTTTAATCCTTATCTCAATGGCAGGACATTTTTAACGTCTTTTATAATAAACTTCTTCAAATATGGGTAAATATTTTTCAATTTGTAAAGAGTGAATGAATGAAGGTCTTGATTGATAAATGGAAATACGTTGAAGTAAATTTAAAATTTTCATTTAAACGAATCGATGTTTTGGGATTTCCAATCACTAAATAATTTCCGACAATATGCTACATAAGGAAACACTATTACTACATGGAAACATTGTTTTTTATTTCAAATTCAATATTTATCATTATTTTTTACATTTTGTTTATACTTTTATGGGAAATCAATAATACATTTCAAGCAGTTTACACTATTAGAAAAAAAAACTTAATTTTATGAAAAGGCTATAGATACAGATTAGCTTTTCATTGCAATGGAAAAAAAAACATTAAATTCAAAAACCCCAGAAGTACATTAAGGATATGAATTTATAAACGAAAGGCCTTCTTTTTATTTTACCTGCCTTCAATACACATAACTTGTAGAAAGCTCTTTAGTTCTAAAATATTGATAAATAAATTTTATTTTGTACAGCTTGAAAAAATGATTATTTTGTTTGATAAATAAAGATCCCTTTTCTAAAAAATGAGGCATTTTGTGACAATGAATGGGTGTATTGTCATTTATAGTCTTGTAATATCAATCTTTATACGTATAGTAAAACCGTATTTTTTTTGTCTCAAAAATACGTGATATTCTTTTAAATATATTTACTATATAATTACAATGAAATTATGAAATAGAAGTTTTTTTTCTTCTGTATGAAAAATGTATATACAAAAACGGCAGTTAAATGAGAATAAATATTAAAAAATTGTCTTATTTTACAATTAAATTAGTAAAAATATATTTCTGTTGTTAATTCATCAAAAAAAATAAAAAAAATAAAATAAAAAATCCGAGTATGTAAGTAAATAATTCGACACGTTATGTCGCATTTTAAATAAAAGTAAGTTTCTCACATTTAATATGAGAAGGCTTTATTTTATTTTCCTAGGCAGCTTAATCTTTTCTAACACTGTTGAGAGGGAAAATATTCAGTCAAGTGGAAAATCGAAATCATTAAATTCAACAGAAGAAAGAGCCATTAAGGATATGAATTTGTTCTTTTGGATGGTGTTCCCCTTAATCCTTATATGAGTGGCAGGACATTTTTTAACGTCTTTTATAATAAACTATTTAAAATATGGGTAAATATATTTTTCAATCTGTAATGAGTGAATGAATGAAGGTCTTGATTTATAAATGGAAATAAGTTGAAGTAAATTTTGAAATTTCTTTTAAACGAATCGATATATTGAGATTTCCAACCACTAAATATTGTCGGAGAATATGCTACATAAGGAAACATTATTACTGCACGGAAACATTGTTTTTTATTTCAAAATCAATGTTTATCATTATTTTTTTATTTCTGTTTATACTTTTACGGAAAGTCAATAAGACTTTTCAAGCAGTTTACATTATTATAAAAATAACTTAATTTTATGTAAAGGCTATACATACAGATTAGCTTTTCATTTTGTTGTGTTGTTTATATAGCATTTATTCACTTTTTTTTTAAATGTGCAGTATGAGATGCAAATTAGTATCTTGTTTTACGATTTGTGACAATCCTATAAAACTGTCTAATTTCATTTTCTCTGATGAATATAAATTGAGATTCATGAAATGACACCTCATATTTAAACTGTACTCATTCGGCAATGCATTTTCAAATTTGTTTTGAAGCTTCCCTCATCGTAAAACAATAGCTTTGTTCTAAACTGTCGCAAAGCATTTCTACTCGAACAAATATTCACTGTTATTTAATAACAATACAAAACCCTGCTGAATTGCCAGATTTATGGAGCATATTCAGAAATCTAAAAGCTGACAGCAGTAAGATATTACTTATAAAAATATCTATATATGTTAATAAATAAGACTTTATGAAAAATAAGTGATGTCGGAAATATTTCGTGACATTTTTTTTCATTACATATTTTTGCATACACTCAAATGTAAAGCTTTAACAAACTAAAAGAAATCCGGGAAAGTAATTAGAAATTAGTTTGCTCAATATTTTCAAGAAAGACATTTAAATAACATTAGAAACATACAGAAAGCATTAATTACATGCTATTCTTGTAAATTCATATCAGAATGTTTCAGAAAGGAAAAACGAGAATTTTCAAAATAAATTATATATATATATATATATATATATATATATATATATATGAAACAAATTAAAAAATTTTCGCCGTTGGCCTCATTAAAACTATAATTCTGTGTAAATTCCATTATTCTAAAATTATTTTCTCGTTCCAGTATTTCGATTGTCAAAATTCCACCGTGCTAAAATAGTTTATTCTAAATTCATTCTCTTAAAAAATTGGTTCTGATCGTGCTGTTAAAATTACGCACTTTTGTTTCATTAAATAAATGCATCCTAGAATTTAATTCTTTTAAAAAACACCAATCTCCCATCTAAAAATATTTTAACTCTCTTGAAATAACAACTTATATCTTTTTATTTTCTTATTTTCTTATTTCCATATGTTTTCTGAAAAAAACTATATTTCTTTCTCAAAATTATGAAAAGCTACTTCAGTCTCAATGTAAAAATTATCTTGTCATCTTGCCATGCTCGATAAAACCTACGTATTTCTTTTTCTTTTCATCTCTTCTTATTTATTCGAAGGAATTAGATTTTGCGAGAATGTTCTAAGAATATTGTAATCCCGCGCTTTTTCAGATTACGGTCATATAACTTCGAAATTAGGCCGCAGAAGAAATTAATCCGAGAGCGCTGATTGGCCGAAAGACTTTTTAATGACAAGGTATTCTGGCGCGTTTCATAAGAGATATACAGAGAACTTCCCGCGTAGGCGTCAGATTGTTCCTGGATCCGGTGGTGCATGCAAACCCCGGCGCGTACTCCACGATCATGGAACACTCTCCTTGGCTGCCGATAGATTCGAAAAAACACCTGCCTATACGAACCAAAATGTCTTCTTAATTAATAAATTAAATCATCAAGTTTCTTCACGGTATTAAAATCAGCACGTATGGATTGAGCATCATAATGAGTAAAGCCTAGACAGTTTGTTTTTGATTTTCGAATAAAAGTGAAATGGAATGGACTGTCTCTTATTTGCATTCTATACGTACACTATGAAGTGCGTTCTCGGTGCCTGACTGCAAAATTCCTCGGAGGAAGCCCTTGCCTTGACTATGATTCGACAAAACTTATGGTGATCCAAGTGAAATCATGACATTATTCTTTTAGTCGACAGAATTTTATTCTTTTAGTTGACCAGGATGGCGAGATATTTTTAAAATCGACAAGAATGGCCAGATATTTTTAAAGTCTAGCGAATATGCCAGATACAGTGCTTTTGTTCAAACATTTGCCGGTGTATGGACTTCAGCTGTCACGACGGATGGTATGTTGTTTTGGTATGTTGTAATCTAGATCGAAATATGTTTGTATCGCTTATTTGGAGTGTGTTATCATCGGAACTAATTAACTGGAAAATATTTGAGGATTTACTATGATATGGACATGCGGCCAAGTAAATAAAAAGATATAAGTTGTTATTTCAAGAGAGTTAAAATATTTTTAGCTTGGAGATTGGTGTTTTTTAAAAGAATTAAATTTTAGGATGCATTTATTTAATGAAACAAAAGTGCGTAATTTTAACAGTGCGATCAGAACCATTTTTTTAAGAGAATGAATTTAGTATAAAGTATTGTAGCACGGTGGAATTTTGACAATCGAAATACTGGAACGAGAAAATAATTTTATAATAATGGAATTTACACAGAATTATAGTTTTAATGAGGCCAATGGCGAAAAATTTTAAATTTGTTTCATATCCCCCCCCCCCCAAAAAAAACAAAAAGATTTGGCCTATTACAAGCTCTACCAGCCACAGATCAACCTTTTGAGTGCCTCTCTATTGATACTGTGGGTGGATTTAATTATTATAACTCAACAAAGAAATTTTTACACATAATAATAGATCATACCACAAGATATGTCTGGGCTTTTCCATCTAAAAAATGTTACATCAGCCACATATATTAATTGCTTAAAACAAATTTTCAACAGTCAGGTTCCCCAAACAATACTCAGTGATCGGCACAAGGCATTCCGGTCACCTCAATTCAAAAAATTTCTCAAGACACATAACATTAAACAAAGATTTACCTCTTCACATCATCCACAAACGAATGGGAAGGTTGAAAGTGTTAACCAGACAATAGTCACTAGATTAAAATGTAAAGTAAACTCAATCTCATCTAAAATTCCATGGACTCGGTTATTAGAGCAAGTCATTCAAGAATACAATAATACTCCTCATTCCATAACTAATTTCCCACCAGCATATCTATTTTATGGCAAATTACCTTATAACTCTCCTTTAAATCAAAATTATTATCCACCTGTTCAAGAAGCACGAAAAATTGCTAAAAAACGTACTAAAGAATTTCATTTCAAAAATAAAAACGTTATATGATAGAAAATTTGTTGAGTGTCCTTTAAAAGTAAATGATTTTGTAATTTATGAAGAATTTAAATATCCCAATACTAGGAAGTTGGAACCCACTTTTTCAGGTCCATACAAAATCATAAACAAACTTCCAGAAGTGACTTATGAAATAGACAGATTTAATTATGAAACTAAAGCCAATTCAGTAATTGTGCATGTTTCTAAATTACGACAATATTATTTTCCAGATGATTTCAAATTATTTCATAAAAATACACAAAAACCAACACAAACAACTTCACATACAGGTTCACAACACCAAACATTAGTAGAAACAATATATTAATTTCTTCCAAAAGTTTTTATTTACAATAACTGAAAAAAAAAAGCTTTTCTAAAATTAAAAAATAAATTCTTTTTACCAGGTATATTCTTGGGTATACACAGGGATACTACCTGTGTAATTCAATTAACTTTAAATATAAACAATAACTTCTCAACATTACTAGGTGTCTTCTAGCCTGATCAACTAGTTTTGGTACTTATTTTTGTTGAGTTTATTAAATTAAAATTAAATATTCTATATAATTGCAGTTTTAGTAAATATTATTTACATCATTTAATGTATTCGCAGTAGCTATATTTATTTTGTTTAATACAATAAAGGTCTTGAATTATTCTTGAATGCTGATATTATGTATTAGTCTAAAAGTTGATATTGTGATATTGTAGTGAAATGTTTTGAAGGGATCATTTGAAAAATAAGTAATGCAATAGTGTAAATATAATAGTTTATATTCCAATTCTCTGTCATCTATCTATCTAACAACTATTATTATTATTATTATTATTGTTATTATTATTGTTATTTTTTTTTGCTTATTACTTAAAAAGTGTAAAAAGAAGTATATGATTCTACACTTAAATTTTGGTAGTTAGCTATACCCGATTATGTCATAGATTTTAGTAGTTAAAAGTAGAGTATCAGAAAGTTATATTATTGTTCACAATTGTTGGTTGAGTGAATCCTATCTAAATATTTTGGCATCTAAATTATTTAGTATTGGAAAAATAATATATTGTTATTTTTTTATGCACAATTCGGCTAGCAAAAATTTATTTCCTTATCTTTTCAAGTAAGGAAACAAACAGATTTTGCTATGTATTTTTTTTCCTCAACCAAGAATTTTATATGGAATGTAATATTTACTGTGATATATTACTAGAGTAGTTATTGAAGTTTGTTGATATTACTTATTATTTGAAGAGATTTATTAATGTTATTATTTATTAAGATAAAATATTAGAAAAATGTTGAAAGTTGATATTAGTAACACAAAATAGAATTCTATTTATAAATTGTTGACAAATTGATTAAACTGCTTACAATGAATTTGGTATATCAATATATGATGAATTTGAATTTTGGTACCAAGGTTGTGATATACCTAAGTAGTGTATATACCCTGAAGTGCAATATGAACATAAATAAGGTAAATACAAAAAAAATTACTGATTGTGACTAAAGATAGCTATCGCATGGAATAAATTAGCTCTGATCTCTAGTGTGACAACGAAAAGAGTGGCCCCATAGATTAGAGTGGGGTCAATCCCAAACCACAATAGAGACAAAAAAAGACTGAAATTTATTCAGAACTGTTTAAGACTGTTGTTGACTGCTGTTGTTGTTCAAACAGTGACTGTTTAAGACTACTGAAGCTTCAGTATTCAGCTATTCAGTATTCAGCTATTCAGTATCATTGTTATTCAGTATCAATGTACTTCAGTTTTTCATTTAGTATGTATAGTATTAGTATTCTTCAGAGTTCAGTTTTTCAAGTATTATGTATAGTATTAGCATTCTTCAGTATCAATGTAATTCAGTTTTTCAATGTAATTAATTTCTAACTTTATTATTTATTATATTGAATTCTTTATACATTATGTTATTAATATTATTTATTATGTTAGTTATTTCTTAATTTATCTTGATGTATTCTCATTTATTTACACTTGCAAAAAGTAAGTGTTGTTGTAAAATTTATGTATTTTAGGTTATGCTTTACTCCAGAAAAATTTTCTAATTTCTATTCTTCCAAAATTTTAAGGCAATTGCTTTGTTCGTGATTCTTGGTGATTAAAAAATTAAAAAAAATTAGAATTTTTTATAATTTAGGAAAATTCTCAATTTTTTTTGTCACTTATCTGAACTACTGTTAGGGAACTGCTGTTCAGATAAACTTTTTTTTTTGGGGGGGGGGATATGAAACAAATTAAAAATTTTTTGCCGTTGGCCTCATTAAAACTATAATTCTGTTTAAATTCTATTATTTTAAAATTATTTTCTCGTTCCAGTATTTCGATTGTCAAAATTCCACCGTGCTAAAATACTTTATTCTAAATTCATTCTCTTAAAAAATGGTTCTGATCGCGCTGTTAAAATTACGCACTTTTGTTTCATTAAATAAATGCATCCTAGAATTTAATTCTTTTAAAAAACACCAATCTCCCATCTAAAAATATTTTACCTCTCTTGAAATAACAACTTATATCTTTTTTATTTTCTTATTTCCCTATGTTTTCTGAAAAAAACCAATTTTTTTCTCAAAATTATGAAAAGCTACTTCAGTCTCAATGTAAAAATTATCTTGGCATCTTGCCATGCTCGATAAAACCTACGTATTTCTTTTTCTTTTCTTCTCATCTTATTAATTTGAAGGAATTAGATTTTGCGAGAATGTTCTAAGAATATTGTAATCCCACGCTTTTTCAGATTACGATCATATAACTTCGAAATTAGGCCGCAGAAGAAATTATTCCTAGAGGGCTGATTGGTCGAAAAACTTTTTAATGACAATGTATTCTGGGGCGTTCAATAAGAGATATACGGAGAACTTCCCGCGTAGGCGTCAGATTGTTCCTGGATCCGGTGGTGCATGCAAACCCCGGCGCGTACTCCACGATCATGGAACACTCTCCTTGGCTGCCGATAGATTCGAAAAAACACCTGCCTATACGAACCAAAATGTCTTCTTAATTAATAAATTAAATCATCAAGTTTCTTCACGGTATTAAAATCAGCACGTATGGATTGAGCATCATAATGTGTAAAGCCTAGCCAGTTTGTTTTTGATTTTCGAATAAAAGTGAAATGGAATGGACTGTCTCTTATTTGCATTCTATACGTACACTATGAAGTGCCTACCCGGTGCCTGACTGCAAAATTCCTCAGTGGAAGCCCTTGCCTTGAGTATGATTCTACAAAACTTATGGTGATCCAAGTGAAATCATGACATATATATAGCTTTTTTTTCATTCAGGCAGGCTGCTAATTATTTCCTATAAATGTATTACTTATTTTTTACAGTGCATAGTGTCCCTGAAAATTAACAATACAAATTTTCGGGATAAATAGAAATAACATCTAGACCAAATCTAATAGAAATCACATCAGTAACCCAAATGGTGAAATGGTTGAGTGCTTCTATTAATATCAGTAAAATTCGTGTTTTTTTCCTTATATTTAAAAAAATCTATTGCTGATATTCACTAACACTTTACTTACCGATGACAAATATGATCGTCACTAAGATACTAATAAATAAAATGTTTTTCTTTATGTAAAACATCTGTCGAAGTGTTTAAGTAGTAATCTTTATTTGATTTAATCACCAAATCGCTCTAATTAAATAAAACTAAAATTACTGTTGTAAAACACTGGTAGATATTTTATTTAAAAAACGGGCTTAATTGGACTAACCGACGCTCAACAATGTGTTTAGTAACACTCCTAGGAAAAGGTAACTTAATTTAAAAAATGAAAACACATGAAACTCAACAAAAGCTTTCTAAAAACCAAATAGAAAGTCATGTCATGTGTATTGCTTTCAGTCTTTGGAAAGTTTTACACATATTTATTATTGTGTATCATAGAGTTTAGGAAAGTATTTCATGATTTTTTGACAGATTTTTAGGCCTAATTCTATTAAGACAAATCCCCCATCCATCCGAAGTCTCACTTTGAGCGCAGTTAATCGCAATTTTGCAATTACTGGATTTTTTTTTTTTTTAAGTTGCCACTTTTATATGTATCATGACGCTAAATAATATTACTAATAAATAAAATGAGCAGTAATTATCTCGGAACAGTATATTAAGTAGGTCTCCCTTCATCATCAAGACCTTTATAGCGCTTTACTGTTTCATTTACGAACATTCACTTTATGTTTTGTTTGTGTTTGTTAAATCTTTTCTAACATTTCTAAACAGATTGCTTACAATTTTGACAAATTTTATCTAACCACATCATAATTAAAGAAATATGTATTCGCAAAAGTTGTACTCAATATTTGATATATCTGCATCGTGTAATATGTATGTATATATATATATATATATATATATATACCCAAATATCATAAGTTTTAAATAAACTCTAATTTTTTTTTTTTTTTTTTTTTTTTTAATATTGCTATAGACAAACGTAATATAATAACTTATACGAAAAGTAATGTAACATATCTCCTACTCTTCAAATAATATTAAAAAGGGTTTAAAATTACGTTATAAAAATAAAAACACACCGTCTTCAAACATTTTGAAATGCTAAAGACATATAAAGACGTAAATTATCCAAAATAAATTTTCTTTTATACTCGAGTAATAAAAATCGAAGTTGCAATGTATGATTTTCCCTCAGTTTAGTTAGAAAAACTTAACAAGTAGAATCGGAGTCAATACATATTCGTTATTTAAACAGGTCACTTTTTAACACTTTCCAACCTAATTGAAAAGTGTTTAAGACTTCAGTTTGTCTGGCCGTCTGCCGTCTGTCCGTGCTCTAACACCCGTAAATATGCTCGGATTGCCTTGCAATTTTTATACGTTATTGTCGTTATCTATAGCATGTTCCCTATTTCAACTGAAGTGCGTAGCACTTATAGTTTTTTACAAAGACACTCAAAAGTATACAGTTACATTACGATCTATGGGGAAAAATCATTTGTGGTTTATTATAATGATGTTACATAATTTAAAACGCATTGTAATTGATATATATCACGAAGGTGCATTACAAGAAGCTTAATATGGAATAGGGTGTGCATAGCACTTATAGTTACTTTACAGGGACAGTAAAAAGAATACCGTTACATTACGTCTATGCAGAAAAATCGTTTGCGGTTTATTTAAATAATGTTTCACTATTTTAAACGCATTGAAATTTATATGTATCACAAAGGTGCATTACAAGAGGATTACTACAGAATATTGTGTGTATAACAGTCATCGTTCATTTAGAAATTCTCTACTGTCTGTTAACAATAATTCCTGGAAGTGCGTTTTATGTTGCTGAATACGATTTTAAGTTTAACTAACTTTTTGTCTATTTCTTGGTGTGTATGAATTCTGTAGATAATATACGGCAGCACATTTCCGTTTATTGACAGAAACTCCAGAAGGAGAATTTTAAACTGTGCTACGCGTTTCTTAACTGAACTAAAATTTAGCATCCTATGTAGTATATATACAAATCTATAGATCCTATACAGGGCTGAATAAAAGTATTCGGATATTTTTCAGAATATTGTATATGTTGGAAATATATGCTGGAAATTCCTGAAATTACGTTTCTTAAATGTGTTATGCGTTTTCCAAACGTTTACTTTGATGTTATCTTTCAGCTTTTTAAACAGTAATGATTTGTAAAATTATTTTGGAAGCGTTGGAAAGTGTTACATAATCTATGCTTGACGCATGATTTTTCGTTCTTGTTTAAATATTTATTTTAGTCTGATGCAATTTAAAAAGTATTACTGAGATTTTTTTTTTTTAATGGTTGTACTGAACACATTATCACGTATGTAATTTTTAGAAAATTTAAAAAGAAAATATTGTTGTTCTCTAATTAAAACGTGAGTTACATGTATTTAGTAACTAATAACAGTAAAACATTTATTTACACCACGATGTTAAAATTTAAACAGTGATCATATTTATCCTTAAATTAATCAAATACATTTTTGTTAAAAAAAGTGTGTAATTCGCAATTTAAAAATACAGTAGCCAATGTATATCCCTAAGTCTATTAAAATATTCAATTTATGAAATTAAATACAAACTAGATGGAACCCGTCAAAATTTGACGGAAACAAATACTGTAACAATATCAGTAAAATAAGCTTCTTTATTATTTAAAAATTTCTTTAAAATATTTTATTATTTTTGCGCATGAAACAGTCTTTCCAATATTTTATTTTAAAAGTTTTTTCCTCAGTCAAATACAGTACTATTTCCGATGCAAACTCCAAACAAACAAAAATTCTTCCGAACAAAAGAATGCGTGATAAGAAATCTGTGTCTAAATATCTTTCATTTTAAAAAAGAATGATGTAATTTGATGCAGTAGTTTGTTCTCACGGATTGTCGAAAGAAATCACTTAGCGTTTTAAATATATAGATGTTAAAATATTACCTAGTTGATATTAGCTAATGTCAAAAGATTGGCGAACCACAGAGCTTACTGAATAAACTCTATGCCTTGCAACAGTGGGAGTTGCCGACTTTATGACGTCATAAGCAGCAGTAAAAGTTTAATTGAAAATTACGGCTAATTAATTAAATTTTCGAACAAACGAATGCACGATAACAAATCTGTGCCCAAATATCTGTCATTAAAAAAAAAGAATGGTGTAATTTGATGCAGTAATTTGTTCTCACGGATTGTCGAAAGAAAAAGCTTAGCGTTTTAAATATATAGATTAGCATAATGCAAAAACAATAGACACAAACTAGAATTTTTGGAATAGTCGCGAAAAAAAGTGCAAATTTGCACACTTCAGTTATATAAGTTCGCGATAGTTGAGTACATAATAGTTGAATTCTATAGCTTTAGTTATTCAAGATGCCGTAAGCTTAAGTGGTTCAACGGAGAAAGGTAATTAGGATATGCACTGTAAACAAAATTGTAATTTTGACAAAAAAATATTGTATTTTTTACAGAAAAAAACTGTTTTAAAGAAAAACACTTTATTCCTGCAAAAAAAAATGTTAATTTTGTATTTTTTACAGAAAAAAAACTGTTTTAATGAAAATAGACACATATTTTATGTAAATTAGTTGGTTTTCAACCGGCACAAAAAAAAGTTTTTTTCTCTGTCAGTTTGAGAGATTTTTTTTCACAGTGTGGAAGTTAAAATCAGAAGGTGAGGTCTTTCAGAAATTTCAGTACTTTTATATCGTTCAAAAGTGGTTTTTTAACTTTTTGTAGAATAAAAAAAAAAAAAAAAATCTCAAGCATTTTACCATGTTCCTCTACAGTTTATATTCTATACTAAAAATAGTACTATTAAAATCCAAAATTTTGTGTATATAATAACGCAAACCTCACAAAATAAAATATGTATGTTTCTACCACCATTCTAATTATTCCATCTAAGTGCTCCATTCTAAATATGTGGGAAATACTGTTCTAAAATTATGGGGGTGGGGAGGGTAATAATAAAAGTATAATAGAAGTTGTATAATAGAAGAAATTAAGAGGGAAATTTCGGAGTCTAACTTCTTTCCAAATTATGAGATACATATTTAACTATTTTATACAAGAATAACCAAAATAAAGGACTTAAGGCAAAAGGTTAAACAAGTGGGTAAGTGTGATCGAAGATCGCACAAAGGGTTTCGTTTAATATTCCTTTCAAAACACTTTATCCTTTATTTAATAAATTCAAACAAATATAATTTAGCAACAACAACAAAAAAGTCATGTTTTTATAAAGTAAAAATTTACCGGTCTATTTTTCCGTTTTTTCGAAAATCTAAAACAGCCGGATAGCGGGCGAAACCCGCTATTATATTCTGTCAAAATAATATCCGTCATACGGACTAAATGCGATATTTAGTGATTTTAAAAAATATATAATTTCAAAATTAAACATGTTGGACGTCTTTAAAATGTTAAAATATGCGAATATTTCCATAATCGGGTTTTTATCATGATTCAATACATTCCTCAAACTCATATATTTACTGTTCTCTATTATTCATATTGATACTCGCTTTGTATTATTCTCAAACATCTGAAAAATTCGTTAAACTTCTAATAGGACGTCACATTTTTATTTTTAATTCTCTAATGACGTGATATTAATCTGCTTTGTGTACATCCACATACTCATACTCCTTGTATTATTGATAAATCTTAGACATTTTCCGTTTTATTTACCACTATGACGTCAATCAATTTTATTTCATATTTATCTTTTTTTTCAATTGGTGGAACTTTTTATTTCATTTTCATTTTTCACGTGAAAATCGTCTGATAGAAAATTAATTATTGTAGGAAGAATTTCATTGTGGATTTTAAACTTTTGGCATCTGCTATAACGGAAAATGTTTAAATTTAATAGAAAAAGGCTATTAGAATTTTGGTTTCATATCTCTATTTATTAAAATAATACGAAATTTTCAAATTTTAATATTTTCAGCTCTTTACAGCTGATATTCTGATTTATACACGAAGTTTCAACTCTGTAAGTTACATAGTTTTCGAGAATGGCTCTGTGACAGACAGACAACGGAGCGGGAGCAATAGGGTTTCGTGAGATAAACGAAACCCTAAAAACGTGTTACATTAGCACACGCCAATAAATAGCTGTTCTTACATTAGGTTTTATTCATAAATGTTTATGATCACAATAATTTTATCAAAATAAGTTATTGAGCGAAACATAAAAAAAGTTTTACAAACGGCCATCTTTATTTTCGATGAAATTTTATAGAGACTGTAAGAAATAATTTTAGTATGACATTGAAAAATTTGTTACATTACTTGTTACGTGTGAAGTCACATTTTCTCTCAAATCATATTCAAAAATAAGGTTGTAAATTAATTTTTATTTTTAAAATATCGTAATTATTAAACACTAGATGGAACCCGTCAAAATTTGACGGCAAACAACTTGATAGTACCATAAAAATAAAATTTATAGTTGCTTTAACTTGACAAATTTCATAGTGGGGAGCATAATATGATTAAGCAGTCACTGACCTTTCCATTGATAAATCACATGAGGGGTGTGTGCAAAGTTTAGAAAAGTACCCCCTTGGGGGGGTCAAAGTGGGGGATGGACATGGGAGATGCATAATATGATTAAGTGGTCACAGACCTTTCCAATGATATATAACATGAGGATTGTGTGCAAAATTTAGAAAGTACCCCTTGGGGGGGTGGCAAAGTGGGGAGATGGGCATCGGAGATGCATAATATGATATAAGTGGTCACAGGCCTTTCCAATGATATATAACATGAGGGTTGTGTGTAAAATTTAGAAAGTACCCCTTGGGGAGGGGGGGGGGCAAAGTGGGGAGATGGACATCGGAGATGCATAATATGATTAAGCAGTCACAGACCTTTCCAACAATATATGACATGAAGGGTGTCAACAAAATTTAGAAAAGTATCCCTTGGGGGGGGGGGGCAAATTGGGGAGATAGACATTGGAGATGCATAATATGATTAAGTGGTCACAGACCTTTCCAATGATATATAACATGAGGGTTGTGCGCAAAATTTATAAAGTACCCTTTGGGGGGGGAGCAAAGTGGGGAGATGGACATCAGAGATGCATAATATGATTATGCAGTCACAGACCATTCCAATGATATATAACATGAGGGTTGTGTGCAAAATTTATAAAGTACCCTTTGGGGGGGGGCAAAGTGGGGAGATGGGCACCGGAGATGCATAATATGATTAAGCAGTCACAGACCTTTCCAACAATATATGACATGAGGGGTGTCAACAAAATTTAGAAAAGTATCCCTTGGGGGGGTGGGAGGGGCAAAGTGGGGAGATGGACATTGGAGATGCATATGATTAAGTGGTCACAGACCTTTCCAATGATATATAACATGAGGGTTGTGTGCAAAATTTATAAAGTACCCTTTGGGGGGTGGCAAAGTGGGGAGATGGACATCGGAGATGCATAATATGATTAAGCAGTCACAGACCTTTCCAACAATATATGACATGAGGGGTGTCAACAAAATTTATAAAAGTGCAAAATTTATAAAGTACCCTTGGGGGGGGGGGGCAAAGTGGGGAGATGGAAATCGGAGATGCATAATATGATTAAGCAGTCACAAACCTTTCCAACAATATATGACATGAGGGGTGTCAACAAAATTTATAAAAGTGCCTCCCTTATGGGGGGGGAAGGGGGGATGGCGGGATGGACCCCGGAGATGCATAACATGAATAAGCGGTCAAAAACTTTTCCAGCGATATATCACATGAGAGGTGTCTGCAAAATTTAGAAAAGTGTCCCACTTGGGGGGATAGACCCGAGATGCATAACATGAAAAAGAGGTCACAGGCGTTTCAACTTGCAACTTTTTTCTCGAAGGCATTTGACAATATTAAATTTTTTTTACCCAAGACAATTTAACGATATTCTTAATTTTTTTGCGTAATTCGTCAAATGTTCATGGAAAAAATCATGAAATTCGCTAATCAATAGTTGATAAATTATAAAATTCAACAATCGATAGCAGTAAAATTGGTCAATCGATAATGGAAAAATCACAAAATTCATCAAATGGTCTCCCGTAAAAAAATTGTTCTGCACACTGATGATATGATCAAAAGGATTTTGAAGTATAGGACAAAATTAACACTTGCCAAACAGCGAGTAATGCTGAAAATTTGGCAATGGAATTTATTGCCACCACTGGTCAAACATAATAGTCACACTCACCAATTGGGATGATTGAATGGAAAAAGATATTTTTCTCTGCTGTCGCTCGACAAATTTCGAAACCATTTGGCGAATTTCATGATTTTTTCCCCGAAATTGACGGATTGCGATTTTTTTTCTCGAAGCCATTCGACGATATTCGAAAACTTTTTTCCCCGAAACCAGTTAATGAATTTTGGGATTTTTCCACTGTCGATTAATGAATTTTGCGATTTTTCCGCTATCGATTGACGAATTTCGCAATTTATCAACTATCGATTAATGAATTTCATGATTTTATCCATGAACGAACAAATTGCGCACTTTCTTTCTGCTAATGTTTGACACATTTCGCCCTTTACAATTCAGCGAATGAGTTGAACGTTGTTTCTTTCCAGAAATGTCAAGAATGAAACAATGATTCTTTAGGATGAATTTCCTTCGTTAGATGCCACATGGAAGAATGTGTGCAATGCAGCAACGGGCGTCACAGACTTTTTAGGGCACCTGCAGACTAAAAACATCTAACCAATCTTCGCGGGGGAAGGGGGGGGAATCACAGATTTCGTCAAATGATTGAGGAAAAAACACTAAATTCATCAAAGGATCATGGGGAAACATGACTTTCGTTAAAAGACAACAGAAAAAACATTAATTATGCAAAAGGACCGTGAAAGATAAGCAAATTTTGTCAAAGAATCGCAAAAAAGGAAAGTTCACCAAAAGATCACGCTTTTTTACTAAATTTCGTCTAAAAATTGCGGAATAAAATGTATTTTATCAAAGAATCGCTGGAAAACACGAATTTCGTTAAGGATCACGAGAAAAATGCGAAATTCTTCAAAGGATCGCTGAAAAAACACGAATTTCGTCAAAGAATTGCTGAAAAAACATGAATCTCGCCCAATAATAGAAAAATCATGGTTCATAATCATTATATCTAGTAGTATATGTAAATACAGTTTGTGATATAAGACAAAATTAACACTCACCAATCGGCGAGTAATACTGAAAATTGGTAATTGATGTTATTGCCAGTACTGGCTAAACTTAATAGTCACACTCGCCAATTGCGATGATTGAATGTAAAATGAAATTTTTTTCCCGCTGTCACTCAAAGAATTTTGAAACCATTTGGTGAAGTTTTTCCCGAAACCATTTTGTGAATTTCCCGATTTTTTCTTCAAAATCATTTTTCAACAATATTCGACCCAATACGCATGCGTCAAAAAAATCACCAGCCAATGAGGTGAGGGTCTATTACTGTCTCTAGAAACGTGTTTGGGATCATCTCCTGTTTTTTTTTCTTGCACATTGCATTAAACCTAGGAAGGTATTTATATAGAACTCACTGTGGAGTGTTTAGAAGGTATTTATTTTATTTATTATAATTTGTATGTATACTTAGGTGTCCATTTCGGATTTACTGTTTAAAAATGAATTTAGGCTCATTTAACATTCGCGAAATCAATCCGATGGAAATTGTGTTTTTAGATCTCTATCATTTTGTATATATAGTAAAGAAAATAATTATTCAAACGTACGTAAAAATATCGTAGAACACGTAATACAAAATTGGACCACTTATAGTCCGTTTATTATCGGGGATGAATCTTATGGTGTTCCGATTGCTAATGAAAACGATTATGTAAATATATGGTTCTTCATAGAAGTATGTGCTTCTTCACACTTCAATAGAAGCATTGTTAAATTAATATAATTCTACAAATATGATGCAGTTTTAAAATATTGAGTAATGATTAATACTGTCAAGGAATCTACTCATATACGTAATTAAGTTTTGGTACTTCTCTATTATCTCATCGACCACTTTTCATAACAAAAAACTATCGCCAAACTGTAACGCCAAATAAACGGGAGAACGTTGTCATTAATACGCGCAAATGTTGAATTAAAAACCACTTGACGACATAACAAACACGTATAATGCTTCCGACATCAAGGACTGCATTTTTGGCATTTAATCATACAGTTTGGCGATAGTATTTTGTTATGAAAAGTGGACGATGGGATAATAGAGAAGTACCTAAGTTTTTTATACCAAGTTTGAAAATTTATCTTTTTTTGACATTTAAAAAAAATAACAGAAAAAACATTACAAATTTGCCCATTTGCTCAGCGGTCAAAGGATTAAGTAAATATTAATGATTAAGCGGAACTGGTTCTAGCTATGAAGTAATATTATTTTGCTCAAAAACCCCCAAATAAACGGGAGAACATTGTCATTAATACGCGCAAATGTTGAATTAAAAACCACTTGACGACATAACAAACACGTATAATGCTTCCGACATCAAGTAAATGGGACTGCATTTTTGGCATTTAATCATACAGTTTGGCGATAGTATTTTGTTATGAAAAGTGGATGATGGGATAATAGAGAAGTACCTAAGTTTTTTATACCAAGTTTGAAAATTTATCTTTTTTTTGACATTTAAAAAAAATAACAGAAAAAACATTACAAATTTGCCCATTTGCTCAGCGGTCAAAGGATTAAGTAAATATTAATGATTAAGCGGAACTGGTTCTAGCTATGAAGTAATATTATTTTGCTCAAAAACCCCCAACAAAAAAAGAATTACAAAGAATAAGTAATCGTCTTTAAATATACAAAAAACAATGTGATTAATGACCAGGATTTTTTTACATATAACATTTTTATATACAAAATAAAAACCGAAATAACCTCATTCATTTCACCCGATGTCAAAAATAGTTTTTTTTCCACATTCCTGGGCAAAGCACTAAATCAATAAAATCACCAATTTGTGACAAATTATGAGTTTCATATGAATCGCCCATGAACGGACATGCAAACTGGTAAAAAATGAATGTAATAAATTAAAACATTCAAGATTTGTATACTTACAAACCATACAATGTAAATATTATTATTGTTACATGATACATTGTTTGTATATATACTTCTTTGTATACATATAGTGTTTGTATACATACAAACAAATATAATGTAAACATTATTCAAATATTAAGAGTTTGCAAATCAAAACATCCTAAAGATTTGTATACATACAAACAATATAATGCATACATACTCTTTACAAATAAAATAGCACACTTATGTAATCACAAAACTTTTAAATCGAATAGAGATAATATATTTCTGTTAAAAAATAATGCTAAAGTTCAGACTTATATATATTATACATTCACATAAATCTAGTCACATTCCTGCATATTTATTAAATATTTAGTTGCTAAATACAGAAATAATATTTTATAATTTATATTCAGACGCTCAGATTCGCTTTTTTCGAACACATAATAATAAAAATATTACTACCGTGCGTATTGTCTTTTGACATTATATTTACATAATAGTTTTCCTTAGCAATCGGAACACCATAAGATTCATACCCGATCATAAACGGAATATAAGTGGTCCAATTTTGTATTACATGTTCTACTATATTTTTATTTACGATTGAATAATTATTTTCTGTACTATATAAACAAAATGATTTGATTTCGCGAACGTTAAATGAACCTAAATTCATGTTACACAGTAAATCCGAAATGGATACCTAAGTATTCATACAAATTACAATAAATACAACAATAAATAAAATAAATACCTTCTAAACACTCCACAGATTTTTATATAAATATCTTCCTAGGTTTAACGCAATGTGGAAGAAGCCATCAAAATTCAAAACAACAGGAGTTGATTTCATCTTGATCCCAAAAATGTTTGGAGACAGGAATAGAGTCATCTCATAGACTCGCCTCATTGGCCGGTCCTTTTTTGACGCATGCTTACTCGGTCGAAATTCGATGGAAATTTGACAAAATTACCAAACTGCTTTAAATAGATGGATTTAATACATAAATATAGTTATTTTAAATATAAATAATCAAAAAATATTTTGACGTTGGGATGCAAAATTATCTGTTATATATTTAAAAAATGAACTACAAACAGTTTGTTTCATGAAAAATTATGTTACATTTTTTTTTCACATATATAACTAAGTTTAAATTAAAGGTAAAATATTTGTTTTTGAAAAATGTATGTTTGAGAAATACATTTTCTTTACAATGAGGGGAAAATATAACTAGTGTAAAAATATGCTTGAAATATATCACACGAAACCATTTCATCCGAATAAGCATAGTGCAATACATGACAATGTTTGAACGTTTTGACAATTGTGACAGTGTGGAAAACATTTCAGACAATATAACTATAAATACGAAATTTCATAAAAAAATAAAATCTGATTGATAAATATTAACTATTAAAAGGTTGAGATTTTGTATGTACTCTGTAAATTCTGAATAAAGATATACAAAAAATCTGTATATGATAGTTGAAAAATCCGTTACTTTCAAATAAATACCTGAGTTTTATCATATGCCAGACATATTAGCTATTTCATACATAAGGTCTGCCACTGCAGTTATTAATATATCAATTATGGAATATCATTTATCACTTACATTCTTCTATCCACTTGCATATTGACTCACATAACACATTAACTGGATCTCTGTTCTCATTAACATATTCTATTGCAACATTACGTGGTAATCCTCTTCCGGTAGTTTATATTTAGTAAGTATTATATTTAATTACAAATTATTTTACAGCTTGAAAATTACAACGTTATTACCTAGCTGTCGCACAATCTTTTTTTTTTTTTTTTTTTTTTTTTTTTTTTTTTTTTTTTTTTTTAATAACGCAATTTTATATAATAATATAATAATGCATATACTAAATCAGAAATTTCGATTTTTTTAAAATCAAATTTAGCTATGAAAAATTGTGTTCGTAAATATAATCTTAAAATATTCCGTTTTATATATTATAGCAGAAATGTCCAACACATTGACTTATTCGTGTCTAATTTGAAAGGGAAAATTTTTTGAAACAAACATATTTTAAAAAAATAATTATAATATTGATATTTTAAGCAAATTTTCGATTTATATCAAAGTTTATTACAACACAAGGCCACATGCGGACCACAGATCGCGAGTTGGACAGTTTTTCTGTATGATAGGTTTCTGGATAAAATTTTTAACAATTGTGTGTGTATGATGTAATGTTAGGAAATATTTTATCAAATTAGTTTGAAGAAATGCAATTTTAGCACCTTAAGAATTTTACAAATTTAGATCAGGTACCCTTTAAAGCTTCCAAAAATCATTTTTAATATTTTATAATTAAGTTTAATTCTTTAGGAACATTTTAAAGAAAACTCTATGCAAAAATTCACATTAGAAGGGATGTTTAGGCAAAAAATATTTAACCTAATAAAGTATATATTACGTTGCATATATTTCACACCAGACATGGCTAGGGTCGGGGTATCGTAGTATTATAAGTCGTATATATATCGTAGTCGTAGTAACGCCCAGGTACCTTGAGACCCTGAATTTTAGAATTCTGAATTCTAGGCCCGGGCCCTTAGGCAATGAATTCTAGCTTTTCATCCCTTTCAACATAGTCATAGTTCCCCGAAGTTGTCAAACATGTGCATAAAAAAGGTTAAAACTCAATAGCTATTGATCGTATTGGCGTGCGGATGGTTGCATTCAATTCAGCGGAAAACAGTACATCAGAATCTACACTGGTATATTTCATAAATAAATATATTTATATATATTTAATTATGCTCATAAATATATATATATATATAACTATGCTCTGAAAAAAAAACAAAATTTTAAGTTATCAAATAAATTAAGCTATCACTTATACACTAAAGCGAAAGCTGGGTTCCCGAGGTGGTCCTCCCAGACATCCCTAGCCATTCGCCCATTTCATTAAAGACCCATAATTATCTAGAGAATGATTATACATATCAATTTGGGACTGTTCCTGTTCGAATTATCTAACGAAAATACGCAAAAATCATCTCAAATCTAAACTATATAATATTTGCTTTAATTTGGCATATTCTTTCATTTTTAATTAAGTGATTTTTTAATAGATTTTAGACTATTTTTGTGATATAATGAGACTAATATTATAGATTAAAGAAGTTTTGAGACAAAATTCAGCTTTTTCAGACAAATATATGCTTAGAACCTGAATTCAAGGTTTTCATCCTTTTCAACATAGTCGTAGTTCCCTGAAGTTGTGAAATATGTGCATAAAAAAAGTTAAAACTCAATAAATATTGTTTGTATTGATGAGCGGATGGTTCCATTCAATTCAGTGGAAAACAATACTTCAGAATCTACACTGGTCTATTTTATAAGAAAATATATTTTAGTACTCTAAAAAAAAACAAAAAAAAAATTAAGTTCTCAAATATCGACTGAAAAGTGGTTATAACTCGTAAACTGTACACTGCAAAAAAATTCGTAAAGTAAGGTACTTATACCGTTTTCACTCTTTACGTTATGAGTAGCGTACTTCTAAGGTATATTAAGCGTAAAAAAACTGTATATGGGTCATTTCAAATTATAAACGATATTTATACCATAAAATGATTGTTTTTTAGTAAAAAATTGCTATTTATACCGTAAAATAATTATTTTTCAGTAAGAAAAAAGCTGGTAGCCCCGCCTCGGTGTACGGCAAATCCTGAAGTGATGCTCTTGTTTTTATTACGTAATGCGTGCAGACCATAGGAGAGAGGGGAGTGCACCGGTACATATACTTTAAATATTTTACGGTACATATACCGTCCAGTTAAATTACGGTATATATACTGGTCACAAAGTTGCCAGTATATGTACCGTAATTTTTGACCAAATTATTTTACAAAACTGATCGCATCGACCTGTGGATGGTGGATTGTCTTATTCGATTTCTCTCAAAAATATAGATTGGACAAAGTTATCCAAACTTAAAAGGTGGGATGATTAGCGGAATTTTTGCCGAACATGTGAGGTTTCGCCCTTCTGTGCAACTACAAAATAGACAAACGTGATCAATAAGGTACCAAAATGAGGCGCAATTACTCTCAAGTAATACATAATTTTATAAAAATTAGAAATAATTCTGTGAAAAGCTTCTATTAAGCATATTGAGTGTTAAATAATTCTCTGTATTCGGTATTTTGTCTTTTTATTCGGTATAATAAAACAAATGGAAATATTTATTAATGTTTCTGAAAAATAAAAAATAAAAACATAACTTTAAACTCCAACTAAAGAATTTTAAATAACCTTTCACATTAGCTTCCACTTATTTCTCTTTGAATTTACTCTAACATTTAATTAAGTAATTCTTTGAAAAATGCAGAATCTTAAAATAAAAAGACATTTGCTGTCTCGGAATAAAATTTTCGATTTGTTAATTCGGAAAGAGAAAAATTAAATATTTATTAAATTGACTGAATAAATTTTTAACTAAATGCTTACTTTAATAAAACTAATTAAGATGCAGCTATACAAAATTTGTATTATCTTATTTTTCTGTTCCTAATATATATGTATTTATATTTATCAATTTATTTTAGAAAATGCAAACTTTTAATTTTTTTAGACAATATTATTTTAGTAAACCTTTTTTTTTTTGTTAACCATTGGGAAAATGGTTGTTGTTTTCGGTCGAGAATGGACCGCTTGATGTCTGCATTCTACTATTTTAACCGTTTTTAACGAAATTCTGTAACTTTAGAAGAATTTTTTAAGCGTTTTTAACGAAATTCTGTAACTTTAGAAGAACTTTTTAAGCGTTTTTAACGAAATTCTGTAACTTTAGAAGAATTTTTCTTTGAATAGACAATAGAATTGCATAAAATCGTTACAAAAATGTTAAAGTTACAAAAAGGATAGATGCAAATTATCACATATGAAAAAAAGCCGAATTCAAAAATTGACGTCTAATGAGAAATCGGCTTATAAAGAAAAAAGCGTGTTTTCAACTTTAATTTTCTCAAAATATATTTAGCACAGACATCAATCTAAACAACAGTTAAAGCAATACTTAAATTTTGCGTAGGTGATGATCTACAAATAGAAATAGTACCAAACTTTAAAAATTTCAATGCTAACACCTAAAGTTGCCATCATATTTATATATTTGTGTTTATTCTACCTTCGGATACCAAAAAAGAAGTCAGTAGATAGGGAATGGGGTTTCTGCGTCATTAGCATGTGGTGGTAACACCGCTGCCGAGATCATACTATAGT
Source organism: Maratus michaelseni (assembly GCA_963931845.1). NCBI lineage: Eukaryota > Metazoa > Arthropoda > Arachnida > Araneae > Salticidae > Maratus > Maratus michaelseni. The sequence goes on from OZ007596.1 coordinate 276,442,287, forward strand.
AGGTGGGTTGAATAGCTCGCGAGGGGAAGCTATGTTATAATAGGGTGGGGTGAATAGGCGTGCTATAAGAGTGGGGTATGTTAGGGGGAGGGGCGTAAATTAATAAAACTTTTAAATGTCTTATATTACGAGGTAACGTTTATGTCCGGTATAGTCTGAACACTATCCCGCTATCCCTCTGCATTTTCCCAATGGTCGTTGAGATTTATTAAATTATATTTTTTTTGTTGTTGTTGTTTTGAGTTTTAAAGCACAGGAATATTATTATACGTGTTTGTGAAAGCAAAGCGATATTACTTCGATTTTATGCAATAAAAACATATTTTACCATTATCCTGCATGAAGAACAGATCGAATTTATAGAATTATCACAAATAATACGTCCTATGTGTTTCTCTTGTTCACTAATAAAATGGAATTTTGTTTAGTAAATAATACTTATAATAATTTTAAGTCCAATTTTAATACTTTGTGTTGGGTTAGCTTTACATTTTTGAATTTGCCTGATTTTTACTATTTTCTATAACTCATGTGGATTTAAAAAATAATGAAAAAAAATGACTGAGGCGTTCTGCTCTGGTATACGGAACGTGCTCTAGAAAACCCCTGTCGCGCTCGTCGACCTAACCGTTCAGAATTTTCCGTAATTTTCTGTTTTCGAACTTTGTGTAAATATGGGTTAGGATCCCGTACAAAGACGCCCACGGAAGGTAGTTCTCCCACCAGCCTATAACCCTAGCGCAGATAATCGGCCGTGACAAATAACCATTCAACCTAAATTTACTAGTCTCAATGAGTTTCTGTTTTATATACCAGCTGAATATTTTCCAAAGAATCCAAATATGATGTCAAAACCGGGTGTTTGTATTAAATAGTTTAACGTTTGTTACAATTTCTGTATGCAGACGGTCCTCTAAGCAAAATTTAAGTATATCATTTAAGTATATAAGTATATTTAAGTATAAGTTAAATAATAGATGTTATTACTAATCTATTTCAATCGGCGTCCTTTTTATACTATCAATTACAGCAGATTTAGTACGGGGATATAAACTATTTTCTACGTCTGTACTGAATTTATAGTTGTAAATTGTACCATCTTCAGAAAGACAGAACTATTTGTAATTTGAAAAGCAATAAATTTTGGAAATATTTTTAACTTTGTATTTTAGTTTCTGGACCTGTTACCTTGAAACAGCAATTTTTTATTTTTGTTTTCAAATATAATGTGAAATGGGGTTAATCTTGATTATTAGAACAATTTAAGATTAAGAAAATTTACTCAACATTTTTGGTACAGGTGTACAATTTAATTTTGTTACATTTTTTTTGGAAAATTGCAGTTACACAGATATCTTTATTCGATTATCTCAATTTTATTGTCGTATAAAATACCTTCTGGGGAAAAAATTTAAATAGTCTTTAAGTGGAAATATTTTGGCAATATCACGGGTTCGCTGCGTAATTAAAAAAATTCTTCTCAACTTCAAATTTTATCAAAATTTTACACTTCTTAGCATGCTTATTAGATCTTTCGATTCCGTATGAAACAGCACATCAGTGGATAAGAAGTTCTGTTTTCAAATTTGGTAGTTGAGAGGTGCTGATTTCGATCTCATGTCACGATTGTTGTCTTACCGTACGGGATTTCCAGTGGTTTTCTTCGAACTTACGTAAACAATATTTAAATACCGGTTAGGTCCCCTAGAAAGACCTCCAAGAAAATCAATTCGCCCCCCTCCTTTCCCCCAACCTGGGGTTATTTCCCTCGTGCAGGTATGCTACAAAAATAGCGGTTCAGAAATTCACGGTTCGAAATAAAATGAAGCAGTTGCACAGTAGCTGTATTCAAAATTTATTTGCTACATGGGTATTTTTCAATTTTATTCCTATTATTACAAGAGGAAATGAACTTTTAGCGACTATCGATTTCGCTCGCTTGCACATTTTTTATATTTAGAATCGTATACAAAGTTTACAGATGCAGTTATTTGAATTGTACAAATGAAATAAAAAGTTATTATGGAGCTCATTAGATGGACGAGGAATTGACGAGGAATCATTGAATGACAAACATTAAACAAGAACGAAAATATAATAAATAATAATTTATAAACAATCTCTAACACTAACAAAATATTATTAATAAATTTCGTTTAAAATAAGATGTCTATATATAAGCAATTTAAAAAACGCATAACATAGTAATAATCGATTTTTAGCAATTGTTGTCCATATCCGTTGATCCCATATGTTTTCCACATCCGGTAATTTCATATGTTGTCCACATCCGGTAATCCCATATATTGTCCATATCCGTTCTGCGAATTTTTTTGTTCAATCCTATATACGATCTACAGTATTTGTATAGACCACGCAATACTTTAAAAATGAGACCACTGCGGAAAACGTACTTCCAGCAACTATCAACCATAGTCGGAATCATTTGTACAGGGCTGCGACTGGCGACTATTTTTAATCTATTTTACACCACTTACTAAAAAAGAAAAAAAAAACTTTCGCATACACCTTGACAACATGCGCAAGAGAAATATGGCACAAAATGTATTTCTCAAAAATAGCGGTTCGAATAGAATATAAAAATAGTCGCCCTATTTGTATGTCTCTGTAAATAAACAATAAATGCTACGTGTGCAATAGTCTCTAGAAATCATGTTATACTGCGCCTCGGTGATTCTTTTTAATTTCATAAGTATCGTGACCTAATTAAAATGTACCACTAAAAAAGTTTCCCCCATGCCCTAATTCGCGAATATATTCTCAGAGTCACATGCGATTTTTATGTGTTAATAATGTTCGTTACAGAATGTTGGCTAATGAAAATGAAGTGAGCAGCATTTATAGTTCATTTACGGGGACACACGAAAAAATTCCGTTGTATTATGGTCTCTGTTTTTTTTTTCTTTTTTTAAAGACCACCTTAATAAAGGGACCTGGGGGATACTATGCTCTACAGACTTGGTTCGCTTGTGTGAGCAGTCTCTTTTAGGCAATCAAATCAAATCGTTTGCTTTGTATTTTATTTAAATTGAGTATTTCGATATATCATCTCATTGCAGGAAAAAATGAAATTTCTTAAAAATAGTCTGGTAGTGTTACAAAGCGCTTCAAAATCTATGCCTGATCCATGAATTATCGTTATTTTTTTTTCTTTGTAATTTAATATAAGTTCACTCTATTCATTTCTATGATTATGCATGCATGCATTTGTACATTATCCGGATTCGATTATTAGGTCTGTATAAATGCTAATTTCGAATCTACATTATAAGGCTTCAAAGATATCCAATATATGATTCTTTTCACATTTAAAGTGCTTTAAATATCTTTGAATTTCAATGAAACGAAAATTGTGAACAATAATAGAAAGGAATCCGTATCAATAATAATTGAAAATTACAATCTTCATGCCTCATAAATCTGAAATAAAAGACATATATCAAATGATTGTCAAATACTAAAACGATCAAACAATTTATAATACAGTAGCTAATGGAAACTGCTTTTGAACTAATGAAAAGAGTAAGTCCATATATTTAAATCGTCTTTCAATGGATTTAAAGAGTTCAATTTACTGCATGTGAGATACTAGTGTTTGGAAATAGGATTTAAATGCTCTAAAGGAGTTTTTAAGATGATAAAATGGGAATTTATACGAATATTTTACATGATGAAGAATTATTATTTTATTTTTGTAACTTAATTATTTAGTGCAGACTTTATGACTGTTAACGCAAATTTTATGAAAGTATAAAATCGCTTTGCTTTTCTGAAAATTATGATTAAAGATCAATCAGCGATCAAAGAAAGATTAATCCACAAAGATTCGGTTAAAGAGCGCAGAAACCGCATTTTTAGCAATCGGTTGAATGAATACCTTGCTGCTTTCAACATAACCTAGATAAAAAAAAATCCTCTAAACTTCCTTATTGAAATATCCATTTTTATATTAAACATATCTTAAATATATCTTTAATATATATTTATATTTGAATATCTGCGATAATGCTTTCGTTTTCCGTATCTGATAATTCATTTAAGATTTTTTTTACCGTTATTTAAAAATCAATTTTTTTTATCTTTTTTTTCTTAACTGCAATATACCCAGGTAAAATAGTCAGCAAAAACCTTTAAAAAAAACTTAAGAAAAACTGAAGGTATTTTGGACAACAGAACTCTATCATCCCTTCAAGCAAAAAACCTGTAGTTTTCCCTTCACTTTTTGTACGAAATGTCTTCAGTTTTCCTTCAGGTAAAAAACCTGTATTTTACTTTCACATTTTTGTTCCAAATCCCTTCACTTTTTTATCTAAAATAACTCCAGCTATCCTTTAGCTAAAAAATCCATATCTTCCTTTTAGATAGAAAAATTGCATTATTATCATCACTGGTAGTTTTTCTCGGAAATACCTCCAGTTTTTCATGATGAAAAAGTCTGAATGCACTGCACGTTCTTTTTCCAAAATACCTTTTGTTCTGATATTTTGATTTCGTAAGCTTAAGAGCAAGTGATGTTGGCTCTCGTGGTGACACTAGCTAGCTAATGTCAATGGGAGAATTTGAGAAATGTTTCTTGTTTGTATAGGACAGCAGCTAAGATATAAGTATTTTTTTACATGTACGATTTTCGTTGCAGATTTTTTTGATGAGGTCACTTTCTATTCTTAAAATGATTGAAAAAATGAATTTAAAAAACTGAAAACAAAATCGAAAAAGTAACCAGTTAGAGATTAGTCTGAGATATCATGAAAAAAGTAATAATTAAACAATATTGAAATGCAAACGATAAATTAAAGAGCTCATGTGAACATTCTTAGAAATTTCTCATATGCATTTAATTTTTTTTTGTTTGTACGATATCTAAGATAAATGTCTCTAACTGAGTATCTTCAAACTTTTTGTTTTTGCAATTTTTTTATTCTTCTTACGAAAAAAAAATCAAAATTGAAAAGTTACAGATATATATACAGTTAGATATTGTTCTGAGATTGATGCATAAAAGAAAAACAAACACATTTAAAAAACTGAAATGCAAAGGAAAAATGTCAAGGATATCATTAAAAAACGTAAGACATATTGTGTTCAAAATGTGGACCATTTTGTGATCCCTGTAAAAGATTTGTAAATTATCATCTTTTTAACGATCTATGCAAAAAAAGGAATATTTTTCCATTATACCAACACCATTGTCACCAAGCGTAATAGTTGCAATATATAAATATGTCATAATAATGCTGTCATATAAAATATAAAAAAAAAAAAAAACATTGTTGTGCGAAACTGGTCATCTAAAAAATATAACATTTCAAATTTACAGACTTTAACGAATGATTTTATTAAATCAACATGCTTAAAATAAAAGAAATATACAATAAAATATTGAAATAAAACTCGATTTAAACTGTAAACATAAAATTTGTAAATGTCTCTTAGCATTGCAGTAAACATTTCATTTTAATAATAATTTAAAAAAAAAATTCCCGTTCAATAAATAGCGAGTCACAATATTTGACACAGTTTGCAATACAAATCATTTGCATGGTCAGGGTTGCAATAAAAAGGTGCATTAGCATACATTTTGGCTTAGTGTTGGTATAACGGTAAAGTATCAAATTGGAACCTATTTTACGAACATTTCCTAGAATTTTGAACATTTTACAAATTTTCTTATAAAAAAATCTTCAAAGAGTGAACTGTATTGTGTAATTTTCAATTTTGTTTTCACATTTTATGATTTGAATTTAATATTATATCAGGGTTTAAAATGTTTCGCATTTGTGTCAACAAAATTTGTCGAAAATGTGTCAACAAAATTTATGCTAAAAAGAAAAAATATATACATAAAAGTTAAAATGTTTGAATTATTTTACAAATGTGTGTAGACAATAATTATGTAACATCAACTTGTAATTTTAGATTTAAGTTTTCTCAAAGTACTTAACAGTACGAATAGCCCCCCCCTCACACACACTCTAAAGAAAAAGCTATATTTTAGCATCTTAGCTAAAATGCTAATAAAATTGTTTGCCAGGTCAAACTACTCTATATTTGACTAAACTATCTGCAACTTATATTCTACTTTAAATTAAAATATTTTAACTGTGAGTGACTTTTGTTGGACTTTGTTATATAGAATTTGTTTTTGCATTTTAGCTAATTAGCTAAAAACAGGGCTTGATATTCAATTTTTCCGAGGAGGGGAGTTAACTGTTTGAGACGCAGAAAAAATAATTTAAAACCCCACTATTATTTTATGTATTATTAAAATAACTGCTTTAATACAGACATGACAAAATACTATTGAAAAAAATAAATCAACAACTCAGAATAATTATACAAAATGTTTATTTGTATTTTTAAAAAAAAAGAGAAAAAAGACAAGCTTTATACATAAAAAGTGTATTTTTAATTTTTACACTCTATCATTTAACGCAACTTGAACTTGGTTTTTGTATGTAAAGATGGAATTGAGCAATCAATATTTCACTAACTCTCTCATATGCTAGAATAAAATCAAAAATATGTTTTGTTCATAGGTGTGTTTCAGGTGACAATGCAACATTTTAATATCTTTAGAACTCAATTATAAATTATTGCATTAATTTTAAGGATTTTTTCCTTTTATCTGCAACAGGTGATAAATCGCTAAATATGCTTGACGGTTACAATTGCAAACGAGTTAGAACAATGGATTTAATAATGCACCAAAACAAGCTCGCCAAAATAGACCATATGGCTGTGAAACTGCAATGATTCAATTTTAAAAACTAAAAAGAAGAAAATAGAATATAAATAAAGCTTAGCACGTTATTTATATTAGCACGTTAAGCTTAGCACAAAAATACACTTTTATCATTTAATGCTTTCATATAATTAATTTATGATTATATGTTGAGAAATCATGGGAGGGCTATTGCCCTTCCCTCGATTTTTAAATTTAACTAAGTAAATTTTCTTTTTCTCCAATTTTGAAAAATATAGTAAAATTTATTCTGTTTCAATAACTAAAAATAAAAGAGGAACTAAGAATTTTCTATTATGGGGAGGGAGGAATGGGAGAGCCATAGTCTCTTCCTGGATTTTAAAATATAATTAATTAAAATTAATTTTGCTCCTACTTCGAAAGACACAGTAAAAAATGTATTCTATTCGAGAAACTTAAAATAAAAGATGGACTAAGAAATTTTCAGTTAAGGGGTGGGGCGCTTTTCCCCTCCCTGGATTTTGAAGATAATTAATTAAAATTTATTTTTCTTCCATTTAACTAACTAAATTAAACTTTTCTTCGATTTTGAACAACATATTACAATTTATTATTTTCGAGTAACAAAATAAAAGAGGAACTGAAAAATTTCGCCCCCCCCCCTATACTGCAATGTAAAATGTAATGCAAAGTTTCGAATATTACATTTTTAAAAAATAAAATTAGGTATATAACGGGGCAAGTGCATTTTAAACGAATATTTTCATAAACATCAAAATGACTATTAATATTGCTGAAGTAAATATACTTCTTTATTATATTATTATAACTACAGTATATTGTTATGTCATAAGTACATTTTAATATATTCTACCTCTAAAGCATTTAATGCATTTTTGTTTACAAATAAATTTGCATTACATTACAGCGAGCAGCTTTGAGCCATACTAGATAACATGTTCCAATTTCGACACGGCATCTTGCTGTACTAATCCGTTTTCCCAACAAAAACCTCGCTTTGAATAATAACCAAACAGCGTACTGACACTGTACTAGTATGCTCAATAATCTATTAAAAAATGATATTATGTAAATTTCATTCGAACATTAAAAATTAGAGATAAACAATTACGAATACAGTATTACCTTTACATTCAAGAAGAATATTAAATAAATATTTATATAAATCAAGAGAGGAAAGACACACGTTTTACCTCACTCACTTACTTTGTTATTTTGTATTTACTTCATTCGTTATCGTAGATCATACATGTTTCCGTCTACATTAATTTGGTTGTTATATATATAATTAGAAATATTCAAACTGATGTTTCGCTGATAATGAGAATTCTTTAACTTTGTGTTAAAAAACTATTCTTTTTTGTTTCAATATTCTATATTTTCATTTGTAAAATCTCGAGGCACGGCAGTGCCTCCGAAAAGTCGAGAAAGCATAGCCTTAAGCATCATTTTCTGAAAGTCACTCAGGGCACTTTTTACCCTCTCATACCCATTCTCTGGAGTTTCTCAAATGCAAGGAACATCGTTTATTTAGATTTATGTTCAATTTTCACGTTTCTATCTTTTCTAGTTCAGAAGATATATTAACTCAAAGTTTCCATTTTTTGACAATGACTCGCTCACCGATCATCAAAAAGATAAGGTACATCCATTAGCGCTAGAAACTTGAAATTCGGAATAAAGGTAGAGTTTAGGATACAAAATGCAAAAAAAAAATAAAAATCTGGAAAATTCGAAAATTCAAAAACTTGACTTATTTGAAAAAAAAAAAAATCGAAATATTAATAATAATTCGATATTGTAGACTTAGAAGGTTAAACATTGGTGTAAAGCAGGCATGTCAAACTCGCTTACTGCCGCGGGCTCAATTAAGCATTATATACAAAGACGCGGGTTACATAACAAAAGTAGATAATCTTATTTATATTACCATTGCACAGAATAAAATTTGTACGTACAAAACATAGCCATATATTAAAAACATATATTCATGCAAAGTTCCAAAGTTTTTATTATACATAGTTTTTTTATTTTATTTTTCAAAAAAATATTCTAAATTACTTTCCATCAACCAAATATATAAAATTTAATTAAATTTTCTAAATTGTATTTGTTCCAAAATGGACCGCGTAGCGTTCCCAATGTGAATTGCATCGCAATTAACAGGGGTTGGGTAGCGTTAGCGAGCAGGGGGTAAAACCCCCTAGTATAACATAAATTTATAATCCCTATAAGTTTTTAAACACATATCCGACTTTTATAAATCTATCCGCTATATACGAGTAGTCATTTAAATATTTCTACGTATCGTACTTATGCTTGTAGTTTTTCCAAATTTCTTTAACTGCTCTAGACACCATTTCTTCAATTTCGTAGTGAATGGTCGCGAGATATTTATTGTAATGAAAACAATTAGTTTTTTAAAGCAAGTGTATTTTCTTTAATAGTCTTGGTGAAAGCACTTTGATTCTCTTTTAAGAAGTATTAGTTTCAATTCTGACAGTTTACCTTTCCCATGTTTAGCCAAATTTTTGTGAGTTTTGTATATATTTTGAACTGTATCCCCTCTAATGCTACTTTCTTTTCAAACTCCAACAGTGTTTAAACATCACGCATAAAATTTCAGTTTTCCTTTGAATATAATTGAATCGTATTGTAAATCCCTTTAAAAACCTGCGATATTTATCTTCTGTCCATCTTATTCATTCATAATGGTAAATAGCTTTAACATATTTTTAATATATATATACATGCTGAAATCTATATGAGAGTATGTCAGTAAAATATGTATATCAATAAAAAATGAAAGAAAAGAAAGAAATATCACGCAGGATTCATTAAAAATGACACAAATTCTAAGTAATGAAAATAAATAAAGAGTCTAAATCCAAAATCCATCTGTTCAACTAAAGCTCCGGTTCAGAACCTGGATGACATATTCGGGATTTTCTGTCATGCACAAAATTACTTATCATTTGTTTCACTTTCAAAGCGACTCATTTAAAGCTATTTAATTTCAATTTTTTATTTTTAAAATTTTTTAACTCTTCTTAATTAGCTCCGAATTTTATTAATTTTATAATCGATTTCTTTGTATTTAATAAATACAGCATGTTATTGTGTAACGCAGTGTAAAGTCGAAGAGCGTAGTAAAATAAAGTACACTATATTTCCAATGATGACCGGTCACTTGCGATTTTAGACGTTTTGTTAAATATCTGGAAAGATACATGAGGAATTATACCGAACCTTCAGGAGTGTAAACAACATGATAATCGTCATATATTTCCGTGAAGATTTTTTTCCCGAAACCCCATAAGGGGCCGTCAATAAATTGAAGAAAAACGAATATCTTTTGGATAACCCTGTAAAAACTAATATTTCAAAAGCATTCAAACTGTAGATTATGATTAAGTGGCTTATTGTAATAATTTGGGTTCATTAAGATGAAGATAGCATGTATACTCGAAGAGAAATTCAGGTTTTTATAAAAACAGTCCCAAATTTTACCTAGTTGTTTGCTTATAATTTGTAGAGTTTTTAATATAAAAACAAGTTATTTTCGGCAAATATGGCAAACAAAATTATACACAATACCCTGCAATCAGAATTACAGAATAATAAAAATTGTATGAGAAATGAGCAGGTTTACTAAATATTGTTTCATTGCGCATGCGCGAATTCAATCAAAATATACTGTGCATAATATATTAGCTAAATGTATAGACCAACTTTTGTGAAAGTCTCAAAAACATAGCTTGAAAATTCTGCTAGTAATCGTCGATAGAATAAGCTCGAAATTCGCTGTTCCCAAAAGGAAGCAAAAAGATGAGGTGTTGTATCCAAATATACTAGCTTATGAAAGTTGACATAATAAGAATGAAGAGTCTCTCATTCTATATTTGATACCGGAAAATCCGGAAATTTCGAAAAAAAAATCAAAAAATGAAAATTTCGAAAAAAAAACGAAAAATTGAAAAATTGAAAATAGTGTGATTTCTTGGAATTTTCCAGAATTTTTAATTTTGTCTTTTTTGTATCCTAAACATGAGAAATTTCAAATACTTAGAACTGCGAGTAAAACATCAGATTAATAGCACCTCTCCTGGAAGCAATTGAGAGTACTTTTGACTCATCCCCCTCCCCTTCCCCACCTATAACGTAGTGCTTGCCTAGGAACCTGAAACTTATTTTTATCTAGAGAGCAAACGAAACTAAAGTTCCAAATTTTTGTACCTTCAAAAAATAGGGACAGGGTGTGGGCTTGTTTAAAACCAAAAAGTATAGTTGTATACAACCGTCACATTCTCGAGCTGCATAACTGCCAAGTCACAGCTTAATCATTAACTAAAGATGTAGAAAAAGACTAAGAATGAATGAAAATTTCAGAGTTAGTAAGGTAGCTAAACTTTGCTCTACATGTTCTCAGAGCTTTTTTTGCGGTAAAAGAGTCATGGGGTATGGCTACATATTTTACATGTGGTGGTTTTGATGGGATATGTATATTCGACACATTGTAATTGAAGTTAATCTGTCTTAAATCTTACATTTAACTAACGTATTGCATAGCATTATGGAACAAGCATCTGATTATGTTTGCCGAAATTTTAGTACTGGAAACATCTGAAGTTTATAATATTCAAAGTACCATAACACGGGGAATTTCGGTACTAGAAGATATAAATTTTTACTATTGTACTTGACAGAACATTGAGAAAACTTTTCTAAGTATAACTTTAAAAAGACCAGTGACCGTATTAAAAAAATGTACAAAGTGTCAGTTTTTGAAAATTAATGGCATGCTGATTCTTTTTTATAATCTTAAGCTAAAACTTATTCTGAACATGTTTACATACGTATCTCCAACAGATACACAACTAAAGCACATTTCAATCCATTTTGGAACACCCTGTATAACGTTTTTAATGTAATAATCTATTGCTGTGAGTCAAGCATGAGAATTCATCGCGTTTCCACTACACATTCTGTCATACCAATTGAGACTAAAATCTCAAAAAAAATGTTATATTTTTTAATCAATATTCGAATAATTTGTATTTTAGAAGGTTTGGTATTTAAAGCATACCTGCCAATCTTGCGTAGATTTATCTAACCAATTAACCAAAAGTTTAACAAATAAATTTATTTAATAAATTACTTTATTTAGATATTATTTAGTAATCAGCTGGATGTACTATCTAACTTTAATCTATCTAATTGGCAAAATTAAATCAGCAATCACTATATCAGAGGTCCTTTGTTTGGAAAGATGTTCATTTAAAAATACAAACAAACTTCATTGTGTAAGATGTCGCAGGCAGTGGCGGCCCCAACATTAGGGTTGAATCCAAATCTAGGTTCGTTTGGAAAGATCTTTCTTTTAAAATATACTATAATCATAGATATTTGAGGTTTGCTAACAAAAACAAATCTTAGCGCTTTTGCTCGACAGTGTATGCTGCCGAATGCAACGGTGCCACCACCAATAGGTTTGTTTAGAAAATATTTCTTTTGAAAATGTAAATTCTCACAAAAATGGGTTAAATATGTAAAATCATACAAATTTGAGGTTCAGTTAATGTTATTATCACGACACCGGTCAGCTAGTATACTTATTATTAGTTATGAAAAATATATAAAATTACGCAGATAACTAAAGAGGCAAAGAAAAAAATTAACAGTTAGAAAAAATATATATAAAACAATAATTTTTTTAATTAATATTTTTTTTCTTTTTGTAAGCTTTATTTTATTAATAATTTTAAAAAACAGAATGCCCATAATAATATCTAGTTAATTTCCTAGAAATGTTTGCATTTAAAAGTTATATAAAATATGTAGAGATGTTTTATAAATTTTCTTTACTAAAAAATTTATTGCTATTCAAACATTTGTATTTTTTGTGTCAATTTCTAGCTCTTTTGTGCTTTTCACAAATGTATTCTCTAGAAACTTTTATAAAAGATAAAATGTAACAGAAATCTGAAAAAAATATAACACAAGGAAATTTATGTTGAATGCTGAAAATAAACGATATAGCATTGCATATATGAAGACGGTTTGTAAAAATACTTCTTAGCTGTTTCTGTTGATTTTTTTAACTATGAATTTTTTTTTTTTTTTTTTTTTTTTTTTTTTTTTTTTTTAAATACTGTAAAAATATAAATATATAGCAAAATTTCAAAAAGCTGCGAGTCAAAACGTTAAACTAATAAATATAGAAAAGCCGATATGAAGAAAAGTTTTGCCATTATTCAACGTATAAAACTTCCACATTTTTAAATTTCTTATGTATATTTTATTGAATAATTTTTAGATGGATTTGCTTATTTTTATTTTTAAGAATTTTGTTGATGAATAAAATGTTGTACGTCTGGATTTTTATTTAACTAAATATACATTAAACCAATATATAGTATAATATTTTTGTTTTTATTTTTTTAATAACATGAATTTGAGAATGTATATAAATTTCTACTGTGTACATATAAATTTTTACTTGTTGCATAGTATATTAGCTTTACACGTGGCATTAATGTATAACTAAATCAAACATAAAAATTATATCCCTATAATATCCCTTTAAATTTTAGTTATGTATTTAATAATAAAAAAAAATACCAGCGATTTATGTTTATGAATAAATGATCAAGATAATCCGCAAAGAGTAGGTTTTTCAGGCATTATATATTCTAATACGAGCAAATCTTGTGTGTGGTTATATATATATAATTCAATTATATATAATGATAAATTGTTGCACAACAGGTGCAAAAACAGCACATAACATATGCAACAAGAATATAATTCCTCAAAATATGAAATATTTAAATTTTATGAAAGAAGGTGCATATAAAACTTCTTTATAACAATTACCTATTAACTATAAACGCAACATTATATCTTAAAAACTACGCATGCGAAAGACAGTCTGTTTCTGATCAGTGGACGGACAGACAGAATTAACTATCATCAATTCTGTCATAGTTTGGATAGTTAAATCTGACTGTTCGTCCACTGATCAGAAACAGACTGTCTTTCGCCTGTGTAGTTTTTAAGATATAATGTTGCATTTATAGTTAATAGGTAATTGTTATAAAAAAGTTTTATATACACCTTCTTTCATAAAATTTAAATATATCATATTTTGAGGAGTTATATATACATATATATATACATGTGTGCAAATTTTATGTTAAAAAAGGCTCTAACAATTTTGACGAAATATTGTAGCCTACCGTTTTGGAGCACAAGAATACCATTGGGCTAGGTCACATGTTCGAGAAAATTGGATTAGTGGGTCATGGTCAAGCTAATTGTATCTAAAAAACGGTTCAAACGATTTTAACTAAATTTTGTATCCTGCCATTTTCGGGCACGAGACGACTATTGGGCTGGGTTACACCTTCGAGAACTTTCGATTAGTACGTTATTTTGGGGTCAACGTGGGTCCAGTTAATTTTATCAAAAAAACGGCTCTAACTCTTTTAATTAAATTTTGTATGCTACGAGTTTCGGGCACTATAAAATCATTGGGCTAACTCACACGTCCGAGGAAATTCGATTAGTGGGTCATTTTGGTCATGGGTCATTATGGGTCAAGCTATTTTTATCTTAAAAACGGCTCAGAGGATTTCAACTAAATTTAGTATCCTACAGTTTTAGGGTACGAGAAGACTATTGAGCTAGGTCACATGTTCAAGAAATTTCGATTGGTGTATCATTTTGGTCATGAGTCATTATGGGTCAAGCTATTCTTATCTGAAAAACAGTTCAGGCTATTTGAACTAAATTTTGTATCCTACGGTTTTGGGACACGAGAAAATCATTGGGCTAGGTCACATGCTCGAGAAAATCCGATTAGTGGGTAATTTATGGGTCACTGTCGATCAAGCTAATTTTATCTAAAAAACTATTTTGACGAAATTTTATATCCTACGGATTTCGTCCACGAGATGACAGTTGTGCTTGTTCACATGTTCGAGACAATTTGATTAGTGGGTCATTTTGGTCATGGGTCATGATATTTTAACTCAAAGCTAATTTTGACCGAGCATAGCTCTGTCTTCCCTGCTCGTATAAGAGAAAGCTCTATAATATGCATACAATGATAAGTTTCATAAAAATCCAACCAACGAGCCCGAAATAAAAAGTTTTTGCCGTAAACTATTTTTATATTTAAGACAGTTTTTGAAATAAAATTGAATGAATTCTATGAAAGTGCAATAAATTAAAACCCAAACTTAATGTGAACTACAGTGCGTGTTCTTGTATTTCGGCAAAAATGTTTTAATTTTTTAAATAATAATATGCAATCAGGAAATACATGGAATATGTTTCCCATGGGAAATCATCTAAATGAATCGTATGCAAAACCATACACATAGCCTAGAATTTCATATTTTTATGCTTACTGAAAAACATTTGGAATTTAAATACCTGTTGAATAGATATCATTTTAAAGTATTGTATCACAAAATCAACAAGATGTTTTTCTTTAAAAATAAAAAAAACTTAACGTTTTTATCTACCTTGCATAAAATTATGAAGGGTCAGGCGAAAAAGCGATGAGCGTCATAGATAATTAGATAATTTATAGTTATTGATCATTCTTTCTTTCACGCGCATTGAATTTCATTGTAATTCACCTTTAATAATTATCTCTAACAATGTTTTCAAAAGCATTTCATCCCTTTTCATCCTTTCTGAACATACCTTCAACTATGTTTTTTAAAAGGATTATCTTCATTTTTGCCTTTATCCTAGAATTCTAAAACACTCCTCTCAAATTTTATAAAAAAGGAGTCTCCGAATTCTACAAAAAGATTTACAAAAGTTTATTATTGTGTTTTATCTTCGAATCTTCTTATAAAATGTACTATACGAAAGACGCACGTATATTTTTTATTGTTTGAAATCGCAGGCTTTTGTATTAAATAAATCAAAAATGTAAAAATCGCATTGAAAATTCTGACAATTTTTTTTGACAGCGGGGTTTACAATGAGAACCCCATTTCTTCATGTTCAATCGGAAAATAGGACGGAAACTACATTTCTTCACACTAGAAGAATTACGGCCCTATTAATATTTATTGAAATGTTACATTTTTGTATTCGAGTATTATGCATTTATACGTATTTTGTAATGACGAATCCAAATATCTAAATTTCATAATGATAGGCTAATTATAAGCGAAAATATAATTTATTTTAAAAATTATTGATTCGTTTTTTGAACGGATCCTTTCATAGCCGAAACGCCTGACTTTCACTCGAGACATCGAGTCTACTCACCGAAAGACTGAAACTATACTGCCAAATATCGGGGCCCTGTAAAATTTCAAATCATATCGGATTTTTGGATCCTAAAAGTATTCATTCCTTGCTGAAAGTGGGCTGCGATTTTATAGTTTCAAAAAATTTTCGAATTCCGTCCATAATTTTTTATTTAAGCAAAATCCCGATTTTTATATAGATAAAGAAATAAAACGCTAAGGACTTTGCTATTTCATTTCAAATTATATGGGGTTGTATGGGTCCGATCAATACGCGATTTGGCTCATTCGACTCGATATCGATAGAAATTACCGATTTTAGTTCCGCGTTCCACCAGTGAAAAAATAAACTAACAATGACAGATTTTAAAAATACATTGATGCAGTTTCTGTAGGATTGTAAGTGAAATTATCTTACTAAATAAAGTATAGGTAAAATAAGTAAAGCTCCGCTAGTATATAATAAATTACAAAGTTACTCAAAAAATGTACAGAATTTTATGAAATCGTTAAAGTTATTATTACTTTTAGGAAAAGGGCCGAAAATTTATGTATGACAGATTTTTGATATCATTAAAAATGGCCCAAAGAGAGGGGGAAAGGAGGGTTTTAAAAGTAAAAAAATCATAACTTCGTCAATTCAAATGATATCAAATCCGCTTAAATTTATTATAAATCCTCTTAATATTATATAAAACTTTTATACGGACAAGTTTTTATAGGACCAACCCTTATAGCAAAAAAAAATTAAAAACAAAAAAAAATCCCTGCTGGCTCCGCCTGCAAACCAGATTTCGAAGTGGGTGGTCCCAACTGCGGCATCATGGCAAAAAGGTCATTTCTTCTACAATTCCCAACAAACGTCTGCGTCTTCAAAATCTACCTGTGCCTGTAGGCCGAGCCGTGAGGGATTTTTTTAAATGGGTTGTGGTTATCCATTGCAAAACGGTGCGTGTGAGACGGGGTGATGAGGGATCGCTTACATCTGAAAAATAAATTTCAGCTTTATTTCCCCAAAAAGTTTTTTTTTTAAGAAAAATTGATTAAAATCAAGTGGTTTATGCCTCCACTCCCCCCCCCCACCGTCTCTGTTGCTCGCATGAAAAAGGAGGGTGCTTCCGGCATTTTCATGCATGTTGATATCGGACCACATTCGACAATAGTATGGATTATTTATCGGTATACAGTCGCCGCTGTCGGCATTGTCGATACCAGACCATATTTGGCAGGTGCAAAGATAACTGCCGGAGCGCAGTCTGCACAGTAATCTTACTGAATTTATATTCGTGATTTTCTATTGATTGTACGAAATATTTTAGTATATCTTGAATTTCGTTTTACACTGTGGTTTTATTAGGATAAGGAACAGTTTGGAAAGAATCATGTTATCCAAGTAGCCAAAACATAATATTTAGTTACCTGTCAACCACAAAACACCTGCAAATATGATGCATAAGTTGAATAAAATCTCATGTACAGAAGCAACTTATGGAAACATACACTGAATCTACTATGTTTCACTTAAACCTATTTTAGAAATTTAGTGTTATTACAATTTTTGTTTCGCAAAAACAATTTTGATGTTCATTCTATAATATGAAAGTGTAAGGCTTTATCTAAGTACATCCTGATCTACTCGATGGCAATATCATCATACAATCCTCCCAAAATAGGCATATTTGGAAACTTTTTTAAACTGTTGGGTAATTATTCAAATCGTATTCACTGCCAATTCACTAAATAGAAAACGTGATTTGGCGCAATAATATATTTTTTGTGATAGCTTTTTATGTTCTCAATTTCCAGTAATTGTGCTATTTCAGGATTAGTCTATATGTATGGATGCGTTTTACTACTAGGATTTCTTTAAATTAACCATCTCGTTGTACGACAGATTTTATAAATTTTTATTTATTTCGATGGAATACTAAAATAACACAAAAATTAATTATTTTGCTAATAAAATATTTCTGGAAAATAGTGCGAATTACTTGAATTTTATTATTTTGATATTGTTTGAAATATTGTAGCTAGGCAACGGTTAAATTATAGAGGAAATAAAAATAACTAGATGGTACCCGTCAAGACTTGACGGAAAAAATTACAATAACAATATTAGTAAAATAAGCTTCTTTATTACATAAGTAGCTTAGTGGTAGTAAGCTTATGAAACAATCTTTCAAATATTTTATTTTAAAAAAATTTCCCCAGTGAATTACGTTATTGTTTCCGATGCAAACTCCAAACAAACAATCCGTAAACAAAGTGGAAATCAGTTTGACATTACCGCGCTATTCCTCACGGCAAGAAAGAAAATTTCCTGAACCTATGAAGTATCATATAAATAGCACATCCCTACGTTCATCTCATATTCAGTCAATAAAAGAACATATTAAATAAGGCACACATCCCCCCTCTGTGATAATGCAACCGAATGAGCTCCTATGCGCATGTGCATTGCATCTCCCCAAGCGCACCGTCGAAATTCGACGTTAAGAAAGTTTTAAAATATTTTGATCAAAATTTTTAAAATGTCTTCTTTAATCATTGTTCGTTTCAAATCCATATCTTCTGAAACGCATACATTGTTTTAAGCTAATCAATTTTTATGCACAGATGAATAATTTTTTTTACAATAATAAATCAATCTACAAATAAAGGAGATTTTTAATGTTTTCAAGTGTAATTTATTTGTATGGTTTTTTCATTCCTTTACATAAGCAGGATGATTTTTCCTTTTCCATAATTAAGAGAAATAATGTAAATAAATAAATATCCAAGATTATTTTTGATTCTGTTTTCATTAATATATTGTAAATTTTATTGTTAAAAGTTACTGATAAATGATACTTCAGTAAATGGGGATTTTCTTAATTATTTTTTTTATTAATATTTTTCTTTTTTGAGATTTAATGGCAACATTCTTCCGTTTGTTTATTGGGCGCTACAGTTTGGCGATTTATTTGAGGTACTTTTCGGTTAGCAGGGCGTCAATGAAGTATATATATATATATATATATATATAGTATATACATACATATATACAAATATATATAATGTATATAGTTTTGTTTTCTAGTATTGAATTTATGTGGTTTATAGATTTTGGTTGGCTTTTGTGATAATGATTCTGCAAGTAATTTTCTATTCGAGTTTATTATTATGTATATATATATATATATATATATTACTGGCGCCGGCTAACCGAAAAGTACCTAATTTACATTTAGTTTTTTTTCTTAATGGGACGACGGGATAATGCAAGGAATTTCGACGGGTTAATGAATATTTTTGATGGTACCAGAATATTTTTCTGTATTTTATAGTTATATTAAGAAATACATATTTTTATGATTTGCTGAATCACTTATTTGTTTACTTTTTCATGCATTATATTATTGAAGGTTGTTAGTTCTCTTGTTCGTTTAAATATACCCTACTTATATAAAAATAGCGTGTGTTTTCTGTGGTGTTTCGCATACACGTTGTAAAATTCAGGTTTTTAGATTTTATCCAACTTTGCTGTCATAACAGCTGATGAAGCAGCCCTTTTCGGCAATTTTTTTGTTACCTGTAAAATGCTTGTTTTTGGTATAGCCCGAACTAAGAAAAAATGGAGTACTTTTCCATTATACGAACACCATTGTCGCCAAGCATATATTTGCATGTATGGCATGGTGTCGGTATAACGGAAAAAGAACCAAAATTTGCGATCGATCAAA
The DNA here is from genome assembly GCA_963931845.1 of Maratus michaelseni. Classification (NCBI taxonomy): domain Eukaryota; kingdom Metazoa; phylum Arthropoda; class Arachnida; order Araneae; family Salticidae; genus Maratus; species Maratus michaelseni. The sequence continues at coordinate 276,462,029 of OZ007596.1, forward strand.
TAATTGAATTTCGTTAACCATTAAATTTTCTGGTACTTTTCTATTATCCGGTCGACCACTTTTCATAACAAAAAACTATCGCCAAACTGTAAAATTAAACGCCAAAAATTCAGTTCGATTTACTTGATGTCAGAAGCAATATACGTGTTTGTTACGTCATCAAGTGGTTTTTAATTCGAGATTTGCGTCTATTTTCCTTATATTTTACTGAATTATTAGTTATTTCATTAATTAAAATAACAATTATGTCCTTAAATTCATGTATTTTATTTATTTATTTATTTTGATATTTCAATGGCAACGTTTTCCCGTTTATTTGGCGTTGCAGTTTGGCGATAGATTTTTGTTATGAAAAGTGGTCGACGGGATAATAGTGAAGTACCAATTTTCTTATTTTTAATCTGAGAAAGAAACAATAATCATGGATTTAATTAATTTTGCAATATGCGGTGCAACCAAAATAAATTTGATTAAATCAGTACATATATGCAGACGCACTTGGGTTATTTTTTGGCGCCTAAATGACGATTTTTGCTTTGTACGGCAACCTGGGGTTTTATAATAAATTTGAATATGTGTGTAAATAAATAAAATAAAATAGGTACTTTTATGTTAGCTGGGCGTCAAGGATAATTCTCCAAATCTTGTTTCAATTGGAATCATTTAAATTGCAACATTTTACGTGAGATTTGTTATTCATATTGATATGTTTACGTTTAGATATTTTATTATGATTATATTCTAGCTAATTAAGTTTTTTCTTTAAGATTTTATACTACAATGTTAAAATATTACCTAGTTGATATTAGCTAATGTCAAAAGATTGGCAAACCACAGAGTTCAGAGAATAAACTCTATGCCCTCAAAAGTGGGAGTTGCCGTCTTTATGACGTCATAAGCGGAAGTAAAAGTTTAATTGAAAATTACGGCTAATTAATTAAATTTTCGAACAAACGAATGTACAATAACAAATCTGTGTCCAAATAGCTTTCATTTAAAAAAAGAATGGTGTAATTTGATGCAGTAGTTTGTTCTGACGGATTGTCGAAAGAAATCGCTTAGCGTTTTAAATATATAGATGGCACAAATAAAAACTTTTCTTTAAAATCGTCACTGCGCACACTTTTTCATCGTTTTTTCCTTAAACATTGTAATGAAATTATCTTTTTCGGATTCCGTTTATTATACTCATAAACCAAACATTTAAATTAATATTCAACTTAATTTTGTTTTATTCAAATAAAACTATTTAATAGCTTGAAAGTTTTTATTTTAAATTACTACTAAAACAGCCTTTTTAGCATAAATATTATTAACTTTGAAATTTAATTTAAAAAGTATAATTAGAGTATTTGCATTATTCATGTTAATAATATTGAACTGCTTCCTAAAATCTATTAAGAGAGATAGATACGGATGTGTTTGGGTATCGATACTATTTGAAAATCGACTTTAATATGTATAAAAATATAAATATTATATTTCTGTGCATGATAAAAAGCTTTAATATTTTAAGTTTAGTTAAGTTTTCTTTACAAAACTTTCTTAGAGTTACTATCTCAGTAGTTGAATAATTTTTTAATGTATATTTTTATATACAGATAAACTGCTGAAGAGCTGGAAGTCCCACCCGCTATCTGATTTCTATGAAGAATGGATTATAAATTTTAAATATGTATATGTTTTAACTAATTGTACAATTTTAAAAATAAATGTTCATATAAAACTTTATTTTTCGGTATTTCACGAAATACTCGTTTATTAAAAAAAAAAAAAAAAAAAAAAAAAAAAAAAAAAAAAAAAAACTGCAAATTATGCATTAAGATTAGCATGATTGTCAAACACATTCTATCATATTCAGAATACAGTAGAAAAACTTAACAGATTTATAAGGTGAAAACTTATGTCTAAGTGAACAATTTGGAAAACATATAAGGCATTTGAAAACCCATTTTCAGAAATTACCATCAAGAGTCAAAATATATGAAATTTTTTTTTACAGCCCTGTAAATGTTCTATATATATTACATAGTAATAGTTTGTATATATATTACATAGTATGATAAATTTAGTTCAGTTAGGAAACTCATAGCACAGTTGGAAATTCACCCTCAGCAATTTCTGTCAATAAACGGAAATGTACTTGAGACCTTTTATGCAGCCCTGTATATGATCTATAGAATTTATACACATCAAGTTATATACAAAAAACTTAGTTTTGAAACCCATACCATAAATGAAAATGCACTTCAGCAATTATTACTCATTCACAGTGCTGTTATCGAATAATTTTTTGTGTCCCTGTAAATGAACGATAAATGACATGCACACCATTTTCTACAGTAATCAATATTGTTGTGCACCTCAGCGATGTATATGAATTTCAATATGTTGTAAATAGTTTAACATCATTTATGGAGGGGAACTTGGAACAAAATGAAATAGAGGGGCAAAGTGAAATGGTTAAATATTTGGTCTGTATGCAGTGCCACCTACCAGCCGATATTTTAGTTATGTTATTTTACATCGACTTGCTTACGGTCAGGCAACAATCACCTCAAGATATCAATATATTTGAAGTTAGTGACAATTTTCCAAATTATATGAATCTTTTGTAATATTATTAGGTAAGTAAATAACATTTTTTTAAATTATATAATGATAAAGTTCTCATTATTAATATTGTAAATATTATTAATTAATTATAATATACATATTATAAATTAGATTCCTCTGCTGTCTAGTGAAGTATTTGTTTATTTAATATTAGGCCTATTTTTGGTTTTATTTTTTTATAAACATTTGTTATGCACATGCGGGACAAAGTGAAAAAAGACTTTTAGTGACGGGGCAAAGTGAAATATTTTATTTCACTTTGTCCCCACAACATATTTATAATTTTAAAAGTGTCAAATCTTCTTGTTTACATATTCAGGTGTATAATGGTAAGGACATACAAGAGAAAAACAGAGCAGCAATCCCATTCTGAAGCATCGATGGCTGCTGCTCTACAGACAGTAACAGGTACTGATAAGATGAGTCTTAATTCAGCAGCTGAACAATATGGAATACCAGTGGCTACACTGTTCATTTCTTTCGCAAGATGGACCACATTTTCTTTCAATTAAGTTCACGCAACCATACAGGCAAAAGAATTATGTTTATGTGCGGTCCATAACTGATGATACAAGTCTCGTATACTGCCGGCTTCCCTCTAAGTCCACCCAACTTCGAAGAATAATCCGGTATTTTTAGTATGCTGCCACCACCGATATGACTATGTGATATCGGTCACGTTATGAGAGGTATGTTGAGAAAAAGGCGAACGCTATCAATTAAACTTAAACTAACACTTTATTTACAATATTTAAACTTAAAAACTCGGATATAGCTTATCCGGTTCAACATTAAATAAAAATACAGAAAATACTTTCTGTGTACTTCTAAGCTACGTTAATTAACTCAGATCAGAGATTTCTATTAATCTCCCCAACACTTTATCTCTTCACTCCAAGCGATCTCTTTCCAACACACGTGTCCGAGAACTCATTTTCTCTACAACCAATACGCTTCACTCCCACGTTCAAACTAACTCACTCTCTGGTCCCCACCAGAGCACTCTTTGTAAACAGGTCTGGTCCCCTGTTCGTAAGGGTTCCTTGACAGAACCTAATCTCCTGTGATGAATCTTTCATCTTAGAGAATAGGTGAAATCTGTCTTATCTATGCACTTACAATCACAATAGAAAAACTTCTTCCATTATACTAAACATTCTTTCAACACAGATCATGTCACCTACCTACTCGGCTTAAGATTTCAGTTAGGAAAAGCTTTACAGTACACAGTAGATAAACACACAAAAGATAACATCCCATAACAATACTTTTAAGTCTGCAGCTGCCAGGTAAAACGTGACATATACTATACAGAAATTCTAGGAAAATTGTGTAAAGTGAAAGAACTCAGACATGGACAAATTCGTTTCTTATGTGAATTAGCAAAATTATCGCAGAGAGAAATTATCATCATTTAAAGAAGTGAACTTGTTTATATTTCACTTTGTCCCATTAACAATATCACTTTGCCCCAGGTATGGGGCAAATTATTCTGAAGCAAATTATTATTGGGCAGACTATTTTCTGTTTGTTCATTTTGTAAATTGTAATTATTTTTAAGCATTTCACTATGCCCCATGTTACCCTACATTACAAAAGATTTTTCCCCACAGACCGTAATATCATATAGAGTAATATTATACTTTTGAGTGATCATGTAAACTAGCTAAAAATGCTACACACTTCATTTTCAATACCGAACATGTGATGGTAAACATCAATACCATATTTCAATTGTACTACAATCCGAGTGTATTTACGCCATTTAATGCACGGGCAAGTGGAAGACAGACAGCAAACCGAATTCATAAACACTTTTCAACTATGTTGGAAAGTGTTAAAAAGAGAGAAAAAGAACTACGATGGTCATTACTCCAATTGTAAAAGTCTTAGAAAAAGTCTGTTTGCACCAATTCTTATTGTTTTTACTTTTTGCATTCGTGTTATACTGAAATTTGCTGAAGAGATCGTCCAGATAACTAAATTCTACATTACAAATTTCAACACTAACATCTAATTTTCACATCATATTTGTATTTTCCAGTAAATTTTACATTTGGATAGAAAACCTGAAGTCATTCTGTAAGATAATTTAGTAATTATGCTGAATTAGAATATTGAATTCCTTGTGTCAAATTCATTTTTATTCGTTTCAAAGCCTGTTGCAGTAGGCAATATTATTAAAGCATAACTCAAAAACTGCTTGCAGAAATGAGCTATAATTTTGAATTCGGACATTTGAAGATTCTAAAAATCGATTTTTCTTTTTTTTATTAAATAACTTTATCTCGTTAGGATATATTTTTATGTACGCATAAGTTATATTTTTTTCGAAAATTAATTTAACCAAAATATGTTTCCGAGAAAATGATAAACAACGCAGCTTTTCTGCAAACAGATTTATTATGCGACTTTTAAAATTGGGGTAATGATCATCGTTCAGAATTGTTTTCAGTGTGTATTAGAGGGGGGGGGGAGGGATAGTATATATTATTTTGCCTTTTCGAAATTTTTATAAATGTTGGATGAAATTATGTGGTACTGCAAATACTGTTACTAACCAGGATTCTTTAATGATTTTTTTATTTAATGACAAAAATAAATATGAAAATAAATATCATAAAACGTATGTTATGAAAATGAGCATAAATATCTTTAGTGCGTAAGACATATCATTCAATATATATATATATATATACATCTTAATATATTAATAATTCCGCCAATGTTTAACTATCCATATAACAATAACAACTAAGACTATTATAATTTGAAATTAATAAAAAAAAAATTACACCAATGAATGACAGTAAATCAGAAAATAAACATAAGGTAAAATGACAATTTTTTTTAAATGTTGGTTGTAATTTTTAATATAACCTGTTACAATGTAAACTGTTTTAAATTAAGCTCATTTTTTTATTTAATAAAGTTGTTAAAATATTAACAGTACAATAAATAATTAAAAAACTGGCAAAATCATAAGTTTGATAATTATTTAAAATTCGAAATTAATAGTTTATTATTGTAAAGTACTTTAAAAATGTGCATATTTGTCACTCTATATTGGAATTTTTGAAACTGTATTAATTAACGTTCCTTTATCATAACAATAAATTCTGAGGGTAACAAACATCATTATGTAAGCAGCAAAAAATATGCAATTACGAGATCCATTACCATAATTGGATTTTGAATATGTTTATCATAATTGCTTGTTTTTATTATAATTACACTTATCACAAGAAACTAATTTTAAATATGAAAGAATATTTAACTTTACGACACATTGAAATTAATGAAGTTAAGCTTTGAAAACAAAATGAAAATATTGCATAAAGATGAATATTATCTTGAAATAACAATCATGTGAATTCAAACTGCTGTTAACTAAAAAACTATATATGAAATCTTCTAACATAATTGCGATCGTAATTTTTTTTATCCTGTATCTGTTATGCAAAGTCTTATTTATTTAATCACATGGTTATTTTTTTGCATGATGTACTCTTGTAAATATTAACATCCCTTATTTTTTTGACGGATGATTTTCAGACGAGGTTGTTTTATACATAGAAAATATTAAGGGCAATTTATTTTTATTGTTATTAATTATTAATTTAATTTTATTAATATTATTGTTAATATTAAGGGTATTTAAAAGACAATTAAAAATATGTAATAGAAAAGGTTTTAAAAGGTTTAAGGATAGTAGAAGTTTTTGAAAATAGAGTGGAGCAAAAGTAACATTATATTAATATTGCCGACGATCTGATTGAAAAATTTAGCTTTTACTGCAATGTTTTCAACTTCAAAACATCGTATAATTTAAATTTTTACACCGTTGAATAGAAAACAAAATGTACTTTCAAATGAAAGCTGTTTGAATATAAGAGATTAATTACTGATTCTAATTTACTGATTTTGAATGGTTTTTAATAACATTTTTAGTTATGAATATTTTTAAATCAGTGTGCTAATGTATTACAAAAGATTCGCTCATCTTCACTTTAATTAAGGTAAATAATTCGGCCTTTTTTTTTCTTTTCATGTAATCTTCTTTAACTAAATTGCAAACGAATTTAAAGCTACACAAAAATATAAATTAATAAATTAATAAAACATATATGTAATCTAGTTACGCACTTAAACACTGAAAGTATTCGAATCATAAAGGTTTTTATAAAACAATATAATAATATATATGATATTATATATATTCATATATATTATATGAAAGCACCAAAAATGTTTGTATGCGTAGATGACGGACAGTTTAAGAAAACATACTAAATGAAGGAAATCTGTGTGAGTTTACATTTAAAAACCACTTTCATCTACGTTCTGTACACTGGGCAATATATTGATAATTTATAACCGGGTAGCTCATGTTAAATTGGCAGCCTTTCATAAATTTTCAAAAACATTTCTTTTTATACACTATAACGATTTTCTATCATCTTCGAGTTTCATATATTAGCAAATTTTGTGAAATTGTTTATTATATCACTGATCATCGATATAGATTGATATAAGTACATTGCATGTCCGTAACTAACAAGGAAGCTCTCGATATGTGCATAGTCAGAAAATTGACTGCGGACTAAAATATTTTCAGCGGAACCTCGATATAGCGGCCATAAAAAAATAATAAACATTTTATTTTTTTTAGCTCACAGGCTATCAATGCCTGAGAGCTAATGTGCCTACCGGTTCTGTATGTACATACGTATGTATGTATGTATGTATGTATGTATGTACGTATGTACGTAACGTAATAACTCTTGATAGAAATAACCGTTTTGCTTCAAATTTTGTTTATAGGGTCATTGTGATAAGGCGCTTCTCTGGTTAGTTCTGGGGGTTCATTGGTTAAGTATATAGAGGGGGAACGGGAAGCTACCCCCCCCCCTTAATTTAGATAAATGGGTTTTTCATGCAGAATTATCCAATTTTCTTCAAATTTTGTATATAGGTTCATTGTGGTAAGGCGCTTCCCTGTTCATTTTTGGAATTTCTTGGTTAAGTATAAAGGGGGTAACGGGAAGCTAACCCCCCCCCTTAACTTACATAAATGGGATTAATGCAGAATTATCTGATTTGCTTCAAATTTTGTATATATGTTCATTGTAATAAGGCGTTTCCCTGACTAGTTTTGGGCTTTCATTGGTTAATTATAAGTGGAGTAACGGGAGGATGATACCTCCCCTTTAATATATTGTCGATTTTTTTATTTTTCGAGGGCTTATTTCAATTTTTTTGAAATAAGTGTATAATATACAATTAGTGTGAATAGCCTGTGAGCTCAATGCCCTCAGTTTAACTGGGCAGTTTTCTTTTTATTTTATTTTACGATTTATCGTCGGTAGGAGACACAATGAAATTTCAGAAAATGCGCTTTTATGATTAATACTCTTTAATTAAGAACATTCTCTACTGTTCATATTGACCTAATTTAAATAAGTTTAATATATATACACTTTTATAACTAGAGTTTTGTCATATATTTAATGAAATTTAACGATTGTATGGTTTGGAACTAACATTAAATTGATTTAAAATTGTTTCAAACTCAAAATTAAAGTCCGATTCTGAGCACTGTCAATTTGGCTTCGATATTTTTAGTGTGAGAGATAATAATAGAACAGTATTGTTGCCATAAAAAACGATTTATACAGTATTAAAATTTAATACGACGGCGTTCTTAATCAGGTAATTACTTTTAAAATACATATAAAAGTTATTCAGCTGGTGTAACCGTGTAAAATTAAATAGCTCCAGCAACACACAACTTATACACTATACTTATATTATGTTCACTTATATAATATTACTACTATATTATGTAAGTTTATATAAATAATAATAAACTATTCCATTGTTTAGGATTAAATTCAATAAATTATTCGCATTTAAACACTCATTTAACAAGTAATTTCTAAATGCATTAAATTCGCTTGCATTTGGCAAGGAAGAAGTGTTGCTTTTAAAATCGCGTCTTTTTGCGCCATGTATCTCTATATATATTTTTTTGTTTTGTTTTTCAGGTATTGTACTTGAATTCCGCAGCTAAATTTAACTGGTCATTTATGACGTACATGAGTAGTTTCATTATCATTATTTTCAATATATTTTCAGTATGGGCTTTAAGTGTACCTTCCTTGTAAGTTTTGTAAAATCAAATACTTAAACCATTTTGCCTTTAATCACCTCAATTATAGTAAGTAATAAATGTGCAGAACTTACAATGTTTCGGTATACTGCTTTCAAAAATACTATAAAACAACAAGTATCATAGCACCTGATAGTTAATGTTTCGAGGTAAATGATTTTTTATGTACTAACGGAGAAATTTCTTGTATAAGAATTGGTGTTATTTTTTATGGTCATTATTTTAACACCGTTACAGCTCGTAAGAGTGAACTGAAAAGAAATATGTTATTAAAACTCGACATACTTCTTTGTATGGAATTAATGTGATCACTGACATTATTTTTAAATGTAAAGTTTCAATTATCAAACAAATTTATGTTACTTAAAGAAATGTAATACTCATATTATTAAATTGCCTGAAATTTTAAACTAATGAAAGCATGTTATTTTCACTTTGTTAATTTAGATAAATATCAATCATGATCTCTTATTTGAATAGTCATTTTTCATATAAGTTTTTAAAATAAAATGTTTAGTACTCCGAATCCTCTGTCTCAGATTTGTCGTTTGTCCGTACGCTAACCCTCATAAATAAACTCGGATTTCGATGTAATTTATGTATGTCTTTGAGATCACTTTAGCATGTTGGCTATTTAAATTGAAGTGCGTATCATTTATTGTTTATTTAAGATCCACGTAAAAGATTTGCGTCGCATTGTGGTATATGTGTGAAAAATTGTTTTCGGAGAATTTTGATGATGTTAAGAGGATATTTCAAGCGGAATGAAATTAATAGGCATCACTTAGCTTCCATTCATAACATGATTTTTACAGAGTACAGAGTAAATAGATTGTTAGTTTGTTTACATGGACACCCACAATGAATTTCATTACATCATAATCTAGGGGGGAAATTTCAAACTATTTCAATGATTTTACACTACTTCCAACATAATGAGACTCATAGTAATCACTGATGTGCACTACAACATATTTTACGTAGATTATGGAGTGCATAATATTTATCATTCATTTTCAGAGATAAACAAAGAATTTAGCTACAGAACTGTCTATGAGCGATAACTGTTTTTGTGTGTGTTTCGCTATTGTGTGATTTTTTTTAATCTTAAGAATTTTCTGTGTATAAAATTAAAATAAACGTGGGATGTATAAATGCTATAGCATATAGAAGACTTCACGAAATAATGACCATACATTAATGGTTTTGCACAGCATGTGCTGCAAATGTGCTTTTACTGAGTTATGTGTATTTTTATTTTGTTTATATAGATATCTCATTTCAAGAGAGTGTTACTGTATTACTGTATTACTGTATTACTGTAGGGGGGAAGCTCGAAAGCCAAAGCACCGCGACCAGAGGTCTATTGTACTATCCCCCCAGGTCTCCTAATTTTGAACCAATTCCAGATGAGAGACCTGCATCTGGATTGGCACCCCCAGAGGTAACGCTTATATAGAACTTGGAGGGCTTTGGAGCCACGAACAGATTTAACGTGCACCAGCTCCCATTCAAGAGAGTAAGAAAATATGTATACATTGTAAGAAAATATGAAATTTCTTAACAATATTACAATAGCGCTTGAAACTGTTTGATATTATTTGACTGATGCATGATTTATCATTCTGGTTTTACAAGAAATTATTCAAAAACACAGGGCATCTTGGTTGAATTTCCAATTATATTTTTCTCTAAATAATAATATAAAGAAAATTGTAATATTTTAACATATCTTTCAATATTCGCGTGCTGTTAAAAAGCTTCACTAAACTGTCAAGTCATTCTACCTTTTTTTAAGATAACGATTACTTGACCATATAGTGAAGCATATAAGGTCCATAATACTCACCATATTATGGTCAAAATAAAGTTAAATGATGGTTATGTAAACATTTTCAATTAAAATAGTCAAATGACTGGGCAATATGATGCAAATTTTTAACAGTGCCCCTTGTTTTGTGTGATATATAATAAGAGACATAATTAAAAGATGGAAGTGTCTAGTAATCCAAATAGTGACTGCATATACAGAATAAAATACATTCTATAATATGGAGCATTTAGATCTTCTTTTTCTGGTAACCATCTCCAGCAGCTTTAGTGATGTCTCCGCATTTTGTATAAAGTAACGCAAGTCTGTTACAATGTTGTTTAAGAAAAAAAAAAAAAAAAAAAAAAAAAAAAAAAAAAAAAAAACATTGTTATTTATAAAGTTATGGGCGAATATCCAATCTTGGATAATAATAACACAATTTGTATATTCGACTGAATAAATCCTTTGCGAGAGCTGTTTTTCAGATAAAAATTGTTTTTTTACTGTGTACTGTTCAATTTCTTAAATTTGTGCTGTTGTTTCTGATTTTGTTCCTGTATAACTAAGGTCATGTTATATCATATGAAAATGGCATTGCTTATTTTATTTTTTAATTGTTATTAACAATTTAGTCATAAATACAAGAAGAAGAGAGGAATTAAAAAAGGAAAAACAAATTAAATCTAAATTAAATAAATATTTAACATTCTAAGAAATTTTTCTTACAAATCTAAAGTATTTAAGCATGCCTTTTCATAACGATATTCAGGTTTTCAAAACTACTCTAATTATACTTCATTTTGCAGAAATGTAAACATTAAATGTTAACAATTTTCATTATTTATGCAGTGAAAACACATGCAATAACCCAATCCATTACCGTAATTTTATTTTCAATATGCTTATCATAATTGTTTTTTTTTTTTTAAATAGCACTTATCGCAAGAAACTAATTTAAAATTCGAAAGTATGTTTAATTTTGCAATAGAATAAAATTAATGACGCTAACCTAAAAATTCAAGACGAAAGATATTGTAAAATGAATATTTTCTAGCAAATAATAAACATAATTGCTTTTAACTCAAAACATTTTATGACATTTTCTAACCATAAGTATGATTGCATTTTTAAAAATCTTTATAGATATTATGCATTGGAAGTTTTTTTTCAATACAGGTGGATTACTATTTTTATGTATTTTAGAAAATAATAACATCGCACGTGCATTTGATGGGTGATTTTCGGAAGGGAAACTTTTTAAGATAATTAATTTTACCGAAAAGAATACAAAAAGATATTTCAAAGATATTTCAAAAGAAGATGGCAGATAAGTGTTTTCAAAAGCATATTGTTAATTAAAGAAAGTAATAAGTAAGCAGACATTTTAACATAAACTGAAATATTTACTATGTTCAGGAATTTGGGTACACAAAATGCTATATAAAAGAAGAAGCTAATTTCTTGTAGTATCTGAAGGGCAACTTTTCGAAATGAAATTCATTGTTGGAATAATAATTAATTGTTGGAATAATAATTAATTGTCGGAATAATTTCAGAAATCGAATTCAGGTATATAACGAGGTGTATAATGATTTCAAATATTTTACTTATGTTTTCATTAAGACGATGTATTTTCTAAATTTTCTTTCATTTGAAACGTTTTCGCATAAAAATCAGAGAAAATGAGATACTTTTGTGTATGAGTCTCTATGTTTCTTTCATTAGTTTCTAATTATTTAAGCTCATAATAGCAAATGAAACAAGTTGGAAATCGTATGTCTAACGTGACAAATAAAGTGCGTTCGTTCTATAACTAGTTTCAGTGAAATGAATTATATCGTCTGTTATTATGATATGATTAATTTCCGTAATAAAATAAGTACATTTTAAATTGCCAACAGTTTATCATTTGCTGACGTTTACTGAAAATTCCAATGGGAAACTTAAGCCTAGCATCGAAAATTTCAGAACTTGAAATCCATATTTAAACTCTTTTTTCCATATAATTTATATTTCTCCGGAAACATCTATCCAAAAACTTCGGTAGATTATAGCATTGCTATAATTAAACAATTTTAGTATAGAAATTCGGTTTTTAAATTCAGTAATACGGAAATAATATGACTCCATTTTCAATAGGACGTCATCACCATGGCAACCTAGTATCATTACCTGTCATGTGTTATCATTGAATTAATTACGTATCATAGGATTTAATAGAATGATACATTTCAGTTGCTTGGCGATTAATCCTCGGAAGCTGCTATAACAAATAAGTACCAATTAAAAAAAATCAAATTACTTAATAAATATGTTTATTAATATATTTTAAAGTTTTTATTCGATTTTCATAAAATTTGAAATGACTCGACAAAATTCTGCAAAGATTATATAGATTAAATTTCATATCATTTGGTTGGGTAGATGTTGCGCTGTTATATATGGACAGACGGACAGACAGACAGACGGACGGACCAGACGACGACTATAGGTGCTACGTATTTATATAATTACGAACGCACCTAAAAAAGGACACCGGTATTAGAGCTTAAAAAATGTTTTTTTTCTCTTTATCTAATAACATAATTAAGACGTTGTGTATACATGTAATGTTTCTATAATACCGAAACAAAATTATGTTATTTAAGAAAAATGCAATATTATTTATAAAAAAAAAAATATGAACATTTCTAACCACTTATAAAGTTATGTAATTTTAATGTTCTTATTTTAATATAAATTAATCGAGATATATTGTTTAAATATTCATTTTTCAAAGCATAGATATCCAGCATTCATCGTTTATTAAATAACATTATTTAGAAAGCATTTTAAATTTAGTCACATATACTTTAATCACATTCAGTACTTACAATAATTGGATCCAGAATATATCTTAATATGAAAATATATTACGCTGAACATTTTTTCAACACAGGAACATAAAATCTGTGACGTTTTATCGTAGTTTAAATAATAAACTGTCCCGTACAAATCGTTTAACATTTTAAAATTGTTTTTTTTTTTTTTTTTTTTTTTTTTTTTGGAAGCTGGTGGATTCCTTCAAAAAAACTTTGAAATTGAGTCGTCAATAATTAATCGCGCACGAGTTACAGTTCTGTATCTTCTTCGTCGCAAATGAAAAATTATCACTGGGAGACAAATCTGGGCGATACGGTATCCTAGTGGAAACCCCTGTACATGCATTTCCTTCAGTTTGTCCATCGGCAAATGCGTTGTACGTGGCCTGTCATTGTCGTGCAGCAAAAGACATCTCTGATGGATATACAACATATTTTGTTTCTGCAGATGGCTTTCGCTGTCTGTAACAGATGGCAATAGTAAGTGGTATTCACCTTACGTCGATCGTAAAGAATATCAAATAAAGGTAGAGATAACTTTGCCGACGAGTTTTGACCTCAAGGGTTGTATTTTTCTTTCGTTTACCACTCCTTTCTCTTCCATCAAACACTTGGGTATAATTCAGCGTAGCGTCATCAAACTTTGCCTTTAACCCTTTAACGGGTGGTGTCCACAAAAAAGGACACCTGATTTTAATTCCAAAACGGACAAACGGCACCAAGAATATTTAATTAAAATTTCCCTCTTATTAAATATCGGAAAATATGCAAGTTTTTATTTTCTATTGAATTCATTTTTAAATTCTGGTGTCAGTCCAATATTTCACCATTTTACAAAAAGACTTACTCCGCGCCGGAAAGGGTTAACCGAGTGAAAAATTCTGATAGTTTAACGCCTTCATCCGTTAAAAACTTTCTTATAATCTGTTGCGCAACGGACGACGAAAATTCTTGCTTCATGAAAACTTCACAGATTAATAAGGTGAAAAATGATGTCTAAATAAACAATTTTTAAAACACATAACACATGTGAAAACTCAATTTCAGAAATTATCAACAATAGTAAAAAAGAATGTAAGAATTATCGTGTACTGCCTTGTAAAGGGTTTAGAGATATGTACAGTATTATCAAGCTCCGCCGCTACGCTGGTCAATTTCTCTTAAGGCATCTTTAATCAAACGAAATATTGACCTTGAATTTGAACTTTTGTTTAAAAACCATATGGACCTTTACTTGGAATGTCCTTCTGCATTTCTGAAAACGTTGCGAGCGCCATTGCGTTATTACATTTTTAATGCGTCAGACAAAATGTATGCTGTTAAGGACAAACACTTTTAGTTGATCATTTACAGTATAATTTGGTAAAGAACAATAAAACGATATGCTATTTAGTATATTCATCTTTGAAAACTCACCTAAATAACAGTGAAGGTTCCGTCAAAATCCATTCGGCAGAATATTTTTAAAAGGCTAAGCTTTCATAAATGGGTTCATCTGATTATAAAACTTTCCCTCATATTTCTATAACTGGGCAAAGTAGAACAATATTCGAGATACTAAAACAATCTCAACCAACCGACAAAATCCATTCCGCAAGGTTAATAAACATTTCCGTTTAGAATCAGCAAAAATGTAAATTATAACTTAATAAAAAGTATTGACGATTCAAAAAATTAGTAAATTAAAATGTTTTGCATGCTTACGATTAAACAATAATTTTCACAAAAAAAAAAAAAAAAAAAAAAAAAAAAAAAAAAAAAAGATTCGCATTGAATAAATAGCGAGTCACACTGCTTGGCACGGTTTGAAATAAAAAATATTTGCACATTCAGGGTTGAAATAAATGACGCAATAACGTACATTTGATGATGTTAACGGAAAAGTACTAAAATGTATCCAAAAACAGCCCCACCAGTGGCTGAGAGGTTGTGCTCTAGAAGCTGGTAGACGGGAGGTGCTGTGTTCGATCCCAATCGCGCCCGTCGGTCTAATCGTTCGGTGTTTTCGTGGTTTTCTCCGAGCCGTGGATTTATCCATGCGTAAATACGGGTTAGGTTCCTTTAGAAAGACCCCCACGAAGGGCACTCCCCTCGGGCCTATATCCCTAGTGTAGATAATTGGCCGTCAATAATCAACTCAATCAACTCAACGTATCCAAAAACCTTCGTTCCAAACTAGGCCAATTCCTGTACACTCTATTATTGAATATGTCAGCTTTAAAAGAATGAATAATGGTACATTGTGGGGTTTACATTACGGTGTTTATGGAGAAAAATCATTTCCGTTGGGATTTAATGAAGTTACAATACTTCAAATATATTGAAATTGATATGCCTCACTGAGGTGGAATAAAATAAGCTATTTGTCGAGAATTAAATAAAAATCATGCACTCGTGACATCGTAATTGGATTAATTCAGGACATTAATTAAATTTAATAAATCGGGACACATTGCCGTTATCATTATCTTTTTACGCGTGAAAGTTTCGCTATTGTACTCCATTGTGAAATTTGGTGATTTTTGAAATTCAATATTTGAAAAACGGCATAATCATTAGATTTGAAATCAAGAAAAATGCAATTTTTTACTTTTCTAACGCAATTTGTATAACATTTTTCTGACGAATACTTTTCCTGCCATTCATTTTTTCAGTAACTTCAAATGTTTAATTTTCCGAGATTAATCTGTGGCAACGATTAGTGAAAAAGCCAGTCGTCAGCAACGCGTAGCTTTTTATTAAAGAGGATGCTAAAACTTAGTTCGGTTAGGATACGCTGAGCGCCGTTGGGAAGCCCCCATTAGCAATTCCCGTCAATAAACGGAAATGTATTTGAGATCTTTTATGCAGTCAAGTATATGAGCTATAGAATTTATACACACCAAGTATTATACAAAAAATTAGATAAGTTTTGAAACGCATATCAAAATCGATATTTTTTTCTCATTCACAGTACTGTTATCGAATACTTTTGTGTGTCCCTGTAAGTAAGCGAAAAATGCAATACACGAGGTATTCTACAGTAAGCATCTTGTAGTGCCCTTCAGTGATTTATACCAGTTTCAATATGTTTGAAATAGTGTAACATTATTAAAATAAATTGCAAACATTTTCCCCCATATACCGTAATGTAACTGAATTATTTTGAGTGTCCCTGTAAACGACTAAAAATGCTACACACCTCATTTTCAAACAGAACATGCCATGGTAAACCTCAATAACATATATCACTTGTATTAAAATTCGAGCATATTTACGCCATTTAGAGCAAGGACAGATGGCAGACACACAGACAGACAGATAAACCGAATTAATAAACACTTTTCAACTCTGTTCTAAAGTGTTAAAAAAGAGAAAAAGTAATGCGATGGTCACTACGCCAATTGCAAAAGTCGCTGAAAAAGTCTGTTTGCACTAATGATTCTTGTTTATTCTTTTTTGCATTTCTGTTACAGTAAAATTTACTGAATAGACCGTCTAATTAACTAAATTGTACTTTAAAAAAAAATTTTCAACACTAAATTCTGAATTTGACATCATATTTGGACTCTGCAGTAAATGTTACCTTTAGACACAAAACCTGAAGTCATTCAGTAAGTCAGTTTACGCTGATTTAAAATATGGAACTCCTAATGTCAAATTCATTTTTAATCGTTTCAAAGCAGATTACAGTACGCGCAATTATTTAAGCATTACTCAAAAACTGCTTGGCGGAATAAACTATAATTTTGAATTTGGATAATTCA
This sequence comes from Maratus michaelseni, assembly GCA_963931845.1. Taxonomy (NCBI): domain Eukaryota; kingdom Metazoa; phylum Arthropoda; class Arachnida; order Araneae; family Salticidae; genus Maratus; species Maratus michaelseni. Next base: position 276,479,237 of record OZ007596.1, read on the forward strand.
GCTTCTAAAAATAGATTTATCTCATTAAAAATATATACAAATTTGCATGGTTAGGTTGTATTTTTAAATACGCAGAGGTTATATTTTTCTCGAAAATTAATTTAACAAAAGCATGTTTTCTAGAAAATAAGAAACAAGTCAGTTTTGGTGCAAACAGATTTATTATGTGACATTCAGAATTGCTGACCATCGGAACTGGCGTAATGACCATCCTTCAGAATTTTTTTTGTATTTGTTGGCTGAGATTCGATATTGTATATTATTTTGCCTTTTTGAAATTTTGATAAATGTTAGATGAAAATATGTGGCACTGACTATCATTGTTACTAACCAGGATTAATAATGATTTTTTTTTTTTGTAAACAGACAAAAATAAATATGAAAATAAATTTCATGAAAAGTATTTTATAAAAATGAGCATAAATATCTTCAGTGCATAAAACGCATCGTTCACTATATATAGATAGATACCCTAATATATCAATAATTCTGTCAATGTTTAACTATCCACATAACAAGTACAACTAAGACTATTACAAACCGAAATTAATAATAATAATAATAGTAATAAAACTTACGCCAATGAATGTAAGTAAATCCGAAAATAAACATTAAACATTACTTAAAATGACAAAACTTTTTTTAGGGTTTCGTTCATCTCACGAAACCGTATTACTCCCGCTTCGTTGTCTGTCTGCCACAGAGCCATTTTCAAAAACTATATAACTAACAGAGTTGGAACTTTGTGTAACAGAATACTAGCTATAAAGAACTCAAAATATTAAAATTTGAAAAATTCGTATTATTTTAATAAATAGAGATAAAAAACCAAAATTCTAACAGCCTTTTTCTATTAAATTTAAACATTTTTCGTTATAGCAGATGCCAACAATTAAAAATCCACGATGAAATTCTTTCAACAATAATTAATTTTCTATCAGACGATTTCCACGTGAAAAATAAAAATAAAATAAAAAGTTTCACTAGTTGGAAAAAAAGATAAATATGAAATAAAATTGATTGACGTCATAGTGGTAATAAAACGGAAAATGTCTAAGATTTCTCAATAATACAAGGTGTCTGACAAGGACGGTCTCCTTAAAGCGCATACTCAGAAAATTTTGAAAAAAATGCTGATGAAGCTACTCATGGATGTAATAAAGGAACAGTGAAATTTAGCTGTGGAATCCCAGTCGAAAATCTGCAAAAAAAATAAAATACTTTCGAGTATTTGGCGCAAAAAGACGCGACTTGGCTAGCAACATGTTTTCCCCGCCAACCACAAACGATTTTAATGCATTTTAAAATTGCTTGTAAAATGATTATTCGAATGCGCAATACTTAATGAATTTGAACTTAAACGATGAAAGTTTATTATTTTTTTGTATAATTTTTGCATTTTTAACAATGCTTTTTTAAATTTCCAAATATGTCTATGAGATTTTTGTAAAATTTGAAAGCTTAAAATTGTCATAAAAAATTATACGAATGGGTTAATTCTATGGCTCATGATACCATACCCTCTTGTACTGATTCCCATCACTAAATTTTATTAGTATTCTTCGTCAAATTTTATTAGTATACTATCAGTATTCTTATTAGGAGAAGAATACTAAAAATTTAGTGGTGGGAATCGGCCTATTGGCGCCTAGATTTTTGCACTCCTGCCTTAAAAAGTAGTTGTTATAAAACAAAATTTCTTAAAATTTTATTCCGTCGCCAACCGGTGATAAATTGCCAAATAAACGAAATTTTAATAATTTTTTAAGGACGTTATATTGAGGTTCCGCAGAAATTTTTTTATAGACGTATATATCCTCATGAGAAGAATATTCTGTATTTTTTTCAAAATTATCTGAGTATGCACTTTTGGAGACTTCCTTGTGAGTATGTGTATGTAAACAAAGCAGATTAATATCACATCATTAAAGAATTAAAAAGAAAATCTCACGTCATATTGGAAGTTTAATGAATTTTTCAGATGTTTAAGAATAATACAAAGCTAGTATCAATATGAGTAATAGAGAATAGTAAATATGAGTTTGAGAAACATATTGAATCGTGATAAAAATTCGATTATGGAAATATTTGCATATTTTAACATTTTGAAGGTGTACAATTTGTTTAATTTTGAAATTATTTTTTTTAAATACCGCATTTAGTCCGTATGACGGATATTATTATGACAGAATATAATAGCGTGCTGGTTTAGATATTCGAAAAGACAAAAAAATAGACCGGTACATTTTTACTTTATAAAAAACATGACTTTTTTTTTTTTTTTTTTTTTGCTAAATGAAATTTATTTGAATTTATGAAAGAAAGGATAAAGTGTTTTGAAAGGAATATCAGACGAAACCCTTTGAGCGATCTTCGATCACACTTACCCGCTTGTTTAATATTGTTTTCATTTTAAATATAACCTGTTATAATGTAAGCTGTCTTAATATAAGTTATTTTTTTATTTAATAAATTTGTTAAAATAGGAAGAGTACAATACATAATAAAGGAATTGGAAAAAAACTCAGTTTCATCTATATAATAAAACCGTATGTCATGTGACTGTCCTCAACAGTTCCGGGATGCCGCTTCACTTTTTCATATGCCAGGCAGCCATTTTTATTCAAAATTATTTTTTCTAATAAAACTGCATAAAAGTTACATTTTTAGAAAGATCGTTCAAAATAAATTAATATTTGAGAGATGACTTACGTTCAATTATGTATACATTCTGCAATAACTTCAGTTTCAATTAGGTTCGCTGTTCAAATTCTCTATCCATGAAAGTAAACAACAACAAAAAAAAAAGATTCATTCGTTGTGAACGTTTAAAATATTAAACCATGAATTTTTGGACCGCTGCCTTGTGTAAAAAAAAAAATAATCACCACCAGTGAGACAGTCAAAGTTTACCATAATTCTGTTCCATACAACTCAACTTCCTTCGGATCTTTTCTTGATGTAAGTTGAACTCCGTGGTTGAACTCATGTAATAATATTTAATGGATCAAATTTCGAAACAAATTGTCAGCTTTTATTTTTCGTGTGTATTAATTAGAAACGATATTTTAATTTTGAAATCAAATGTTTTGATTTATGATAATATTTCTTATTTATCTATTTTCTATTTTAAAGAAAAATGTGAACGTCATGTATTTTAAATTGGAACAGCTGTCACGGACGCACCAGGGTTGGCGGAATTTTTGTTTTGCACCATTTTGGCGAGAAAATCCCATTTTCAGGTACCTATTAAAGATTACTAAAACAGCATATACTTTTATTTTATTATGAAATAGTTTATTTTATATTAAAAACACACACGCAATGATTAATTTATTATAAAGTGGGTTAAGCGGTTTTTGTCAAGAAAGATGAAATACATAACAACAAAAAATATGCGAAATGCTACCACGATCGCAAAAGTTCTTGATTTGTCTATTAGATTTTTCCGGTTTGGAGAAGGATTAAGAAAAAAAATAAATTATGAATAAAAATAATTTGTTACAATGCTTAACATACATTTAAGGGCGACAAAACTGGTCGCCAGTGGCGGCTAGTGTTTATATAAAATTTAAAATTAATAGTTCATTCTAAAATACTTTAAAAATGTACTTTATTCTAAAGTACCTAAAAAATGTACATATTTATCGCTATAAATTGGAATTTTTGAAACTGCATTGTTTATCGTTCCTTTATCAAAACATTACATTCTGGGGATTAACAAACTTCATTAGGAATGCTATGCAATTACGTGATCCATTACCATAATTAGATTTTAAATGTGTTTATCATAACTACTTGTTTTTATTATAACTTCACTTATCCCAAGAAACTAATTTGATATATTAAAGAATATTTAACTTTACGACACATTAAAATTAATGAAGTTAAGCTTTGAAAACAAAATGAAAAATATTGCATAATTGTGAATATTATCATGCTAATAACAATCATGTGAATTAAAACTGCTGTTAACTAAAAAATATTGATAAAATCTGCTAAAATAATTGCGGTCGTATTTTTTTTTAATCTCGTATCTGTCATGCAATGACTGAGTTATTTAATCACATGCTTATTTTTCTTGCTTGATGTACTCCTTGAAGTATTAACATCGCATATTCTTTTGACCGATGATTTTCAGACGGGGCATTTTTTAACATAGAAAATATTAAGTAAACATTTAAAAGGCAATTAAAAAAGATAAAATAGAAATTGTTTTAAAAGGTTTAACGATAACAGAAGATTTTAAAGCACAGTGTAGTAAAGGTAACGTTATATTAACAATGGCAAAGATCTGACTGATAAGTTTATGTTTACGTAAAGTACCGCAATGTTTTTAACTTCAAAATATCGCACATTCTAAATTTCGACACTGTCGAATAAAAAACAAAATGTCTTTCAAACTCAATTTGTTTGAATATAAGCTGTTAATTACTGATTCTAATTTACTTATTTTGAATTTTTTTAATATAATTTTCAGTTATGAATATTTTTAGTTCAGTGTGCAAATGATTTACAAAAGATTGACTCGCATGCACTTTAATTAATGTAAATGATTCGGCCTTTCTTTCTTTTCGTTCAATATTCTTTAACTAAATTGCAAACGAATTTGAAACATCAAAAAGAAATAAATTTATAAACAAGTAAAACAAAAATGTTACATCTATGTAATCGAATTACTCGCTCAAACACTGATATGATAAGAATCACAAAGGTTGTTACAAAAATTGAAATGTTTCGTAAATGACTGCTAGCATGTAGCATATATATTCAAGTACCAAAAATCCTTTTGTGTGTAGAAGGGAACAGTCAAATAAAACATATTAAATTAAGAAAATATCTGTCAGTTGACATTTAAAAGCGATTTTTCAGCTACGTTCTGTATAGTGGATAATATATCGGACATCTATAACCCGATTAGCTCATGATAAATTGCCTGCTTTTCTTAAATTTTCCCAGTCAAACAGAAATTATACGCAACAATGGCTTTCTATAAGGTAAAATATCTTCAAGTTTTATTTATTTCCAAATTTTGTGAAATTATCCATGCACGAATTCCTTCCATGAATTGTAGCCCCCACACCAGAAATTTGGAATGAAAATTTTCCTTAAATTAAGTACATGAAGTGCTGAACAGTGCTGAAAAGTGCAGCGGCAGTGAGGGGCTTACAAGTTGCTATTAACTTAACGCAAAGTCCATTGTTGAGATGTCTTATTATATTGTCAGCCATTAGGTAATGTATAACTGTAGTTTAAAACTACTATAAAAGTTAAGATGAAAAAAGGATTTAATATTTAAGAATTTAAAAAGTATAAGTTATAGTTAATATTTAAATTAATAATTAAGGTAAAAAGTAAAAAAGTTAAATTAAGGATTAAAATTATGATTGAGTGAAAATAAAGATTTAAATATTGATAGTAGGTTTGACTTAAAAGTACAGCTATAGTTACAGTAACTTCTATAAAAGTTTAATAAAGAAAAAAGTTACCGATTTACGTTAGCACTAGTTCAGTAAAAATTCACCATGACAGGAAGAAAAAGATACTTTTTTTTTTTTTTTTTTTTTTTTTTTTTTTTTTTTTTTTTTGTAGGATAATTTGTAGATTTCTTTTTTTAAATTTTTATATGTAGGATATTCCCTATATTTAGAAAGTTGGGAAAGTGAAGATAGGCAGTCAGAGGTGAACGCAATGTAAAATCTTTTATATTTAAAAAAATAATTTCTGGTATCATTCAATCATTTTTTGACCCCAAAAGGATTAACGAAAAACTTTCTCTACTGTTCATACCGAACTAGTATAAGTAAATTTAAATTAAATACACTTTTATAACTACAGTTTTGTCATATACATTTATATGTGTATTTATTGACATTTAACGATTTATAATATTTTTTTTAACAAAATTTAATTTGATTAGAATTGTTTCAAAATCAAAATTTAAGTCTGATTCTGAACGCTGCCAATTTTGTTTCGATATTTCAGTGTGGAAGACAACAAGAGAACAAGATTGTTGCCGTGCATACAAAGACTTTTACAGTATCTAAATTTATTACGGCGGCGTCATTAATCAGGTATTTACTTTTAAAATACATTAAAATTTATTCAGCAGGTGAAACCGTATAATATTAAGTAACTTCAGCAACACGCAACTTACATACTACACTTATATACTGCTTACTTATATAATATTACTACTATATTATGTAATTTAATAGAAGTAATAATAAGCTAGTCCATTGATTAAGTTCAAATTCATTAAGTTCAGCGCATTTAAACAATTATTTAACAAGTAATTTCTAAATGCCTTAAAATCGCTTGCATTTGGCGAGGAAAATGTGTTGCTCGCCAAATCAGGTGTCTCTCGTATCTCCAATTATCAACATCTTTATGTTCTTCTCAAGCAAGGTCGCAAACGATATACTCCTTAGATGTCAACAGCTGGACCGCCTGCCAATATGTGTTATATCAGTTTCCTCTGAAGCCAACTTTATATGAAAACTGCCATATCTGTCATATCTGCGTTCTTTTCAGCAGTGGGCAAATGTAGTCGTCTATTTTGGTCTTTTGAAACTTGTCTGCTCTCATTTTAAAAAGCAGCGAAAGGTAGAAGAGCGTTTTCATAGTATCCATTCTGTACCACAGACCACTACCGTTTACCAGTTAGTGCGAGAGATTAATACCACCATATGAACAGTGAGAAAATGTCTAATTGATGAGGATACCTCCTCTGTCTATGTAGTATTTTTGCTAGGGACGCAATAGTTGACAACAAAGCAAGTAGCGAAGTGAATACGTGACCTAGATGTTATTTCAAAACATACGCCAGATACTATATTTTATTTAATTTTTCCAGATATTGTACTTGAATTCCACTGTTAAATTTGACTGATCATTTATGACGTGCATGAGTAGTTTCGTTATCATTATTTTCATATTATTTTCTGTATGCGCTTTATACAAATCTTACTTGTAAGTTTTGGAAAATTAAACACTTAAACCACTTTACCTTTAATCATCTCAATTATAGTAAGTAATAAATATGCAGAGCTTACAATGTTTTCGATATACTACTTTGAAAAAGTACTATAAAACCAAAGAAAAAATTATCCTACCACCTGATAAACGATATTTCGAGAGGAGATATTTCGAGATAAATGAATTTTTATCACTAACTTTTGTATAAGAATTAGTTTTATGTTTTATGGTCATTATTTAAATAATATTACAGCTCGTAACAGTAACTTTAAAATAAATATAAATTATTAAAACTGAATACAATTCTTCGTAGGGAATTAATGTGATGACTGATATTATTTATAAATGTAAAATTTCAATGAAATGTAAAACGCACTATTATTATTAAATTGTGAGAAATTTTAAACTATTTAAAAATTATAATTTTCACGTTGTTAATTTACAAAAAACAGTCATTATCTTTTATTTTAATAGTCATCTTTCAAAAAAGTGTTTAAATAAAGTGTTTATTTCTGCGAATCGTCTGTCTCACGTCTGCCATTTGTCCGTATGCTAAAACCTCAGACATATACTAGGATTTCAATGAAATTTTTGTATGTCATTGAGACCAATTTAGCATGTTCGCTCTTTAAATGAAGTGCGTTTCTTTAATTGTTTATTTCAGACCCACGCAAAATATTTTCGTTGCATTTTCGTCTATGATTTAAAAATCGTTTCTGGTGCATTTAGATGATGTTATGACGATATTTCAAACAGAATTCTTTCCAAATAATCCTATGGGATTTCCTACTCAATTTATCAATTATTGCTGTAACTTGTTGAGTTTTCACGATATTTCACCTGTCTTTTTATATGTGTTGCCTTATAGTATATCAAGTCATGGCAAAAATTTTTTGCTGTAGTTCGCGCATGCGCAGTTAAAATTTATTTCATACAAATACCCTTATCTCATCAAATATTCAACGCAGACCTGCCAAGTCTCCGGCTTTTTGGATACCAGTAATTTAGTACAGAAAATGTTGCTTTATTTAATCGGAGCATTTTGCGATTTAAAAGAACAACATTTTTTCAAAAAATTACTGGTGTGCAAAAAGCCGGAGACTTGGCAACTCTGTCAACGTATTAATAGTTTAATTGCAGTAAACTATTTCTATAACTTTTTCAAGTTTTTGGATTGCGGTGTTAAATTCGACTAAAAACTCTGCATGATATATATAAAAAAAAAGAAAAAAGAAATAAAAAGGGAAATAACTGAACAATCTCTTAAAATTTGTAATTTTGTTTCGAATGTTGTTCCTGTATAACTAAGGTCACGTTATAGCATGATGTGAAAATGGCGTGGCTTATTTTATATTTTAATTATTATTAACAATTTATTCATAAACAAAACAAGAAGAGGGGATATAAAAAGGGAAATAACAAATAAAATCTAAAAGTAATGAATATTTAACATTCTAAGAAATTTTTCTTACAAATCTAAAGTATTTAAGCATGCCTTTTCATAACCATATTCAGGTTTTCAAAACTACTTTAATTATACTTCATTTTTCAGAAATGTAAACATTAAATGTTACCAATTTTCATTATTTATGCAGTGAAAACACATGCAATAACCCAATCCATTACCGTAATTTTATTTTCAATATGCTTATCATAATTGTTTGCTTTTATTTAAATAGCACTTATCGCAAGAAACTAATTTAATATTCAAAAGAATGTTTCATTTTGTGATAGATTAAAATTAATGACGTTAACCTTAAAATTCAAGACGGAAGATATGGCAAAATGAATAGTTTCTTGCAAATAATAAATATGTTGAACATAATTGCTTTTAACTCAAAAACATTTCCTAGCCATAAATATCATCGAATTGTTTTATCTTTATTGATGTTATGCAATGGTAGAGTTTTTCAGTACAGGTGCTTGAATATTTTTATGTACTCTAGAAAATAATGATATTTTGCATGCATTTGATGGGTGATTTTCGGAAGGGAAACTTTTTAAAATAATTAAATGTTCCGAAAAGGGACAAAAGATATTTCAAAAGATGATGGCAGATAAGTGCTTTCAAAACTATATAGTTAATTAAAGAAAGTAATAAGTATATAAGCAGACATTTCTTCATAAACTAAAATTCTTATTATGTTCAGGAATTTGGGTATACAAAATGCTATAGAAAATAATTTCTTGTAGCATCTGAATGGCAGCGATTCGAGATGAAATTCATTGCTGAAATGTTGTTAATAATTTCGGTAATCGAAATCAGCTGTATAAACAAGTGTATAATGATTTAAAATACTTTACCCATGTTTGTATTAAGATGATGTATTTTATAAAACTCTTCTTTATTTTTAAACATTTTCGCATAAAAATCAAAGAAAATGAAATACTTTCGTCTATGAATCTCTATGTTTCTTTCATTATTTTCTAATTATTTAAACTCATAATAGCAAACGAAAAAAAGAACGCCGTTATTAGATATTAAAACAAATTTGCTTTCTATTTAGCTAATAACATAACGAAGACGTTATTTATACTTGTGAAGTTTTTATAGCGAAACGAAATTATGTTATTCAAGAGAAATGCAATATTATTTATCAAAAAAAATGTGAACATGTATCAACACTGTCGAATAATTAACCTTTAGAATCTCGGGGCGGAAAGAATAGTTCTTTTATGACACCAGAAATAAAAGTTTGTTGGTATTTTCATATAGTTTATTACTTGTTGACACAAAAACATCACAAAACGGCACATTACACACAGATAAATAAGACTGACACTTCACTTTTTACATTTTCGGAGAACAAAACAACACGACTTAACAATTTTCCATTTACAACACCGCTCTTCGCATAACGAACTCTTTTCGGCCAAGCTCACGCTTCAACTGATCAAACGTCTCGTTTCAGATCACGTGATGCGCTGCGCATTTCGCCGGGAAAAGTCTATTTTTTCCGGAAGGGGATTTCTGCGTTACAAACATTTTTAATCACTTATAAAGTTATGTAATTTAAATGTTCTTAATTTAAAATAAATTTAGTCGAGATATACTGTTGGAATAGTCATTTTTCAAAGGATAGATATCCAGCATTTATCATTTATCAAAGAACAACATTTGGAAATCCTTAAATTTAATCACATATAATATAATCACATTTAGTACTTAAAATAAGTTGACCCACAATAAATTTTAACATGAAAACATATTACATTGAAAAATAAATTTTGAACACATGAACATAAAATTTGTGAAGATCTATGATAATTTAAATAATAAACTGTTCTGTTCTAATCATTTAACATTTTAGAATTAGGATTATTTTGGGAAGCTTGTAGATTCTTTCTTCAAAGAAACTTTGAAAGTGAGTCTTCAACTAATTGTGAACGCCTTCCACAACTTCTGTAACTTCTTTGTCGCAAACGAAACTTGTTATATTAATTCTAATTAAATTAGTTTTTTATTTTAACAATTCCATGTTGACTACTTTATTACTATACTGTTGGACATCGAATTAAACAAGGATGTCGTTAAAAGCTGTTATTTGTTCTTTTAAAACCGATGGCGTATAGAGTGCGTAGCCCGTGGCTTTAAAGGTTAAAATAACAAAAAGATAGAAGTGCGTCACGATAATGCTCGCCCGTATGTCGCTACTTCTGTTCAGTAATATCTTAGTAAATGCAATATTAAAATCATGCCACATCCCTCTTACAATCCAGATCAAACATTATGCGATTTCTGGTTGTTTCCGACGTTGAAGGAGAAGATCCGTGGCAGAAAATTTAATACAAATTCTGACGTTATTTCAGCAGTGCGGGGTTCTTTGAAGCAGCTTCCAGAAAAAAGCTTTTCTACTTTTTTGAAAAGTGGATTGAATGATGGACCGTTGCATATCATCTGAGGGAAGGTATTTTGAAAAATAATGATGTATTTGTTGCTTTAATATATTCTTGATTTTTTATGACATTACTCACAGCTTTAATGGAACGCCCTTTGTTTATTGGTTTCTGGGGTTTCTAAATATAAAGAACACTTTCAGAATTATGAATAATTCGGAAGAAGTTATATTATATTTTCGTAGTAATTATATTACATTTTCCTAGATAAATAAACAATTTTTTATTCAGTGCACCTTGTAATATCGAATATGGCGGTGGTAATCGCCTGTGTTTCGCGAAGAAAAGAGCCCACAAGCTTCTGCCAAAGTCGACTAGTAAAATTTTATTCGTTCTTTACGTCTACTTATAAACTGCACGATGCGTTCGGAAATTTACTAGAGAAATTCCACCTAACGAATCTCTTCTTATGTAGCTCCTGTATAAGTAGAAGCATTCTAGCCTTCCTTTGATTCAACGCCGATATAATTCTTTCAGGATTATCAAATAAGAAGAACGAAAAATCAGGCATAGAATATGAAGCACTTTCCAACACTGACAGAATATTGTTAATGTTTTTTTTTTCTTACAATGAAATGAGATAGTTAATTAAGCAATAAAAAAACAAATAATTCAGTTAAATTCAATTTTCAGCATTTGCTGTCCGTATCCAAAATGCGTTCGGGAATTTTCTAGAGAAATTCCACCTGACGAATATCTACTTATATAGCTCCTACATAAATAGAAGCATTCTATCCTTCAACTGCTTCAACGCCGATATAATTCGTTCAGGATTATCAAATAACAAGAACTAAAAATCATGCATCAGGCATAGATTATGAAACACTTTCCAACACTGACAGAATATATTTAAGGCTTTTTTTTCTTTTAATGAAATGAGATATCGAATTAAGCAATAAAAAGCACATAATTCAGTAAAATTCAATTTTCAGCAATGCTGTCCATATCCAAAATGGGTTCGGAAATTTTCTAGAGAAATTCCACCTGACAAATCTCTCCTTATACAGCTCCTGCATAAATAGAAGCATTCTAAACTTCCACTGTTTCAACGCCGATATAAATCGTTCAGGTCTATCAAATAACAAGAACATAAAATCATGCATTAGACATAGATTATGAAACACTTTCCAACACTAACAGAATATGATTAAGGTTTTTTTCCTTTTAATGAAATGAGATATCAAATTAAGCAATTAAAAAATACATAATTCAGTAAAATTCAATTTTCAGCAATGCTTTCCATATCCAAAATGAGTTCGGAAATTTTCTAGAGAAATTCCACCTGACGAATCTCTCCTTATATAGCGCCTGCATAAATAGAAGCATTCTGACCTTCCACTGTTTCAACGCCAATATAAATCGTTCAGGATTATCAAATAACAAGAACAAAAAATCATGCATCAGGCATAGATTATGGAACACTTTCCAACACTGACAGAATATATTTAAGGTTTTATTTTCTGATAATGAAATGAGATATTTAATTAAGCAATTACAAAACACATAATTCCATAAAATTCAATTTTCAGCAGTTTCTGTCCATATCCAAACTGCGTTCGGGAATTTTCTAGAGAAATTTCTACCTTACGATCTCTCCATATAGAGCAGTGATTCCCAAACTTTTTTTTAGCCGCGCCCCACCAAACCAACTCAAAAGTCCTGATGCCCCCCCCAACCCAAAAGCCGTTCTTATGTAACATATAATTCTTATTTAAGAAAATGAAATGTTATTATTCACATGGACGAAGATTGACAGAACATTAACAATGACAAGTCATTTCACAATTTTTATCTTATCAAATAGGTAAAGTATTTTCTAGAATATGTTTTGAATATAATTCTCTAAATTCAATGAAGTCATACATCTTCATATAAGGTAAAACCAGGATAGATTGCGCACATAGAGGTTCGGGGGGGAAGGATTAGAGTGAGCGCGCAGCGGCTCCAGGTAGTTGTACAGCAGCAGTAGTGGAGTGTCTACTTGAAAGTGCATGTTGATTGTTTTGAACGTCTAAGATAAAGCATTTCTATTTTGTTTGGTTTTCCCAAAGTAAGTGCTTGAATTTTCATAGCTATTCATCAGAAATTTTATACAATATCAGTAGTACAAAATATTTTAAACTTAAACGATTTCTCATAAGCTACTAATCTAGACTAACAATGTGAACATCAACGGTTCGTTTTAGAAGCGGCCATGTTTAAATAAAAGGCCACGCAATCTCTCCTACCGAAATTGAAGAGTTTGCGCATCTGCTACTTAGGAGAGATGATGCATTGATCCCATTAGTTTCTGTGCTAGGAGAGATTACGCAGCTTGAATGAAAATGGACTAAAAAATGAAAATTTTAAGTTAAGGACTAATTTTAAGTTAAACGTGTTATCAAGTAACTTAATGTTATTTTGTAATCTTATCAGAACTTACTTTATCTGACTCTTTATTTTTTTTACTTTAATTAAAAAAATTTAATCGTTTTTTAAATTATTTCCTTCTTCTGATTCTTTAATCATTAAGTTGAAATATTCACTACTAATACAATAATATTTTTTCACAAAAACCTTACAACAATGTCATTTAAGAGTAAGTATTATTGTTAACAATTTAATTGTAGTTATTATTAGTAACAATCTCTCCTACCTATGTGCGCAATCACACCAGCTCTGTAAGGACAGATTGCGCAAAATAACTTTTTTGGTTTTATTACAACTGTTCTATTAAATTGCAACATAACAACAAAATAGCAATGGAAATGCATAAAAAACAAATGAAGTAAAAATTATTCGTGGATAGTTTAGCAAAAAATTCATATTTAGATTTTTTATTGTTATTCTTTTGAATTGTGCGCAGACAGTCCTTGTTTTACCTTATGCCCAAAAGAGTTTTCTCTTTTGCCAATTTACCTCAGTTTGAAAACAGAGTGTTTTATGGTCTCCTTTTCTATTTTCGCAACATTTCTTGAAGAAACTCTCACAGTTTTTTGCATTAAACTTGAAAGTATTCGTACATTTTATAAATGACTTAAACATTTCATTAGGAATAGATGGTGAATTTTTGAACAACAAAATCTCTCTATGAATAACACAATATACGAGAAGCATTTCTGGATTCTTATATTTATCAATTTTAAGTACACATGTGTAAAAATGTCTTCATATGGCACATACATATTGCATAGCGGATAAAAATACTCGTCTTATCCAATAAATGCTAGTAGAAATTTTTTTGAAAATAATCTAAAATACGAGAAAACCCGGAAATTTTTTTTAAAAAAGTTAAATATGAAAAAAGTACTAATTACATTAAAAAATATTTTACATAACTATTCTGAGTAAATATTCTTTTAAAAGTTTTCCATGCAAAAACTTTGAAAATTGAATATATATATATATATATATATATATATATATATATATATATATATATATATATATATATATATATATATATATATTAATTTATATAAAAAAATCTGCTGATATTACATTCGTTTTTAACCTGCAACATTAGTTATTCAAAAAAAGACAAAAGTTAAGTGACAAGGAATGGTTTAGTAATAAATCTGGAATTGCCCTCCAGAAATTCCAAAGTACCCCCTTGAGGGGCGTACAGCCCCCGTTGGGAACCACTGATATAGAGCTAATGCATAAATAGAAGCATTCTAGCCTTCCACTGCTCCAACGCCAATATAATTCGTTCAGGATTATAAAATAACAAGAACGCAAAATCATGAATCAGGTATAGATTATGAAACACTTTCCAACACTGACAGAATATAATTAAGGTTTTATTTTCTTATAATGAAATGAGATAACTAGGACTTCCCTCAAAGGGATTAGTCTGAGTGATATTGCTGAGAACATAGGGTTAACAATTACAATATAAAGAAAAAGAGCAAATTAAATGATAGAATTACAAAATATCATATATAAATTCATATACACTATTAAAAAAATAGAAAAGAAGTACCGTTCATCAGATGTGTTGTCATAATTTTTTTTTAACATGTGGCAAAGAATCTCATTTTCTTAAGCGCGTATTGCACAAAACTTAAAACACCGCCGGATCTTTTAAAACGCCAAGCTTTTTAAAGTTACGTAATTGGATTTGCAGCCAATAGATTATTCTATCAAGCGTGGCTTAACGCAAATTTAATTTCATTGTTGCACCTTTTTTGTGTGTGAATTTAAAATTTTTCTTCCTTGATTATATATCTATTATTTGTATAACTGTTTATAGAAACTCTTACACTTCAAACCACATTGATAGCATGCTTTGCTATAAACCAGATTGCAAAACTATAGTCTAAATTACTATTAAAGTACACAAAAAATCTTTCGATGACTTCTGTAAAATAACTTTTACATTAAATCTCCATATCGGCAAAATTGAAAAATCATATATATTACAAAGTTAAGCTTAACAGATACTTCTTGATTATTCTCTAGTAGGCTGTGCCCCCTGCGCCTTTAAAGTGCCTTTACAGCGCCAATCCGCAGACTTTTCTTTTGCCTGTCTGTCTGTCTCTCTACAATCTGTCTGTTTCCCTATCCGTTCTTCTGCGAGACTCTCTAACCGACTGTCTATCTCTCTACACGTCTCGCTACCTGTCTCTATATTTCTCTATCGGTCTCGCTACCCGCCAATCTATTTCTCTAACCGTCTGTCTATCCGTCTAACTACTTGTATGTCTAGCCATGTCTCTTTCCACTTCGCTACCCATGTGTCTATCTGTCTCGCTACCCGTCTGGCTATACGCCTCTCTACACATCTTTTTAACCATCTACGTACCCATCTACTATCTCTCTACTCGGCTGTATACCCCTCTCACTATCCGTCTGTTTTTGTACCCGACTCTACCCATCTCGCTTCCAATCTCATTACCCGTCATTCAACTCGTCTCTGTACTCATCTCTCTACTCGTCTCTTTATCTACCACGCTACGCGTCGCGCAACCTTTCTCGCTACATTCCTGTCTACCGGTGTCGCTACCCGTCTCGTGACCCATCTCACTACCCCTCTGTCAACCCTCTTTTTACATTTCTCTCTAGCCTACCTATATCGCTACTCGTCTTTCTACACATCTCACTACCCGTCTGTCTACCCGTTTGTTTACTCGTCTTTCTACCTCTCGCCACCTCTTCCCGATATTTAAACAATTCATTTAATATACAGAAGCCGTTTATCAGTTATTAAATGCAAACAGAAGTAGTTTATCTAATAACTGTAATCAGATGCAATTTTTTTTTAAATACATACATAAACCTGAATAATAATTAATCAGTTTTGTGTTCATAGTTGTTTATAACATTTGACAGTAAATCTCAACTTCTTAAACCTGAATTGTCTCAAGCTTTTTAAAAAAACCACAAGGTCTGTATAACTACAAAGTACCCTGAGGGCTATATTAGCTACATGTTTTAAGTTAAGTTAAAGTTTCGTTATCGCGTTTGCAGCCAATTGCTTATGTCAGAAAGCGTGGCTTAACGCCATTTTAAATTCATTACTGTAACTTTCTTTTATTTTCTTTTTTTGCGGGGGGGGGGGATAGGGTTTCAAATACATACATTTAAATTAAAACTTTTGCCTCCATGCCATTAGTGTTGTTTGTATTATTAACTAATACCTTGTAGACCGAGCTTCATTTGAAACAAATGTAAAAGACTTGTGTTTTTACATTTAGCTTTTACAGTTTTTTAGGAGAAACTTTCGTAATTGGGCCCAAAGCCAATCGGAGCATTTAATATCATTATTGTAACTCTTATAGTGTTAAAACAATATTGTTGCTAGTTTGAGACCAGCCTTGCCTGTGTATCTGAATGGGGAAAAGTTTCGTATCCTATGTCGGTTGGCGAAAAAAATTTTAAATGGTGCCAAAAGGCAGTTTTAGCATCTTACAAAATTTTTCAAGACAGCGGTAAAACATGTTTTTCAAATATTTACAAACATACGTTTATTAAAGCATGTTTTTGCACCATCTTAAAAATTTAAGCACGATGCTAAAATAAAATTTTATCGCCATATTCGATATTTTAATAAGTAATGAAAATACATAAACAAACTTATTTAACAAACCTAAGAGGCATTTTTGTGATAAATAATTGTTATTGTCAGGGGGGTAAATTGTAAACAATTAATAAACGGCTAGTAAATAATAAATAGCATTTAAAATCTAAAAATGGAGAAGTGGTCCGTATAAAAATGCAAAACATAACATTATACGCTTGATATATGTAAATCATTTTTTATTTTTTTATTTTTCTGAAGGCACAGATAAAAAGGTAAAAATCAAATAGAAAATATACAAAATAGAATGCCAAATATACAAAATAGAAAAATATCTGCAAAAAAATATATGTACATAATACTACATCTGCAAAAAAATAAGATTTAGAAAAAGTAAGCCAAATCCTGCAGATCCCAACACTCACATCGAAAAACTTATCACCAAAAAAGAACTCGACAAATCTTACGGCACAGGAGATGGATTTTTCCCTTTGAATGCAGAATATTAGTTTTTTCTTGTACGATGAGTGATTATAGTATAATTGTTTCATTTCACATACTACATACCGTTTGATATATTGGTACTTTTATGTTATCCTGGCGCAGTTGATAAATCGCCAAATATTGTTCCTATAACATTTTCATATTGAATTCATTTCATTTAAATATAAACCTTTCACTCATTTAATTAAAAATATTATTATATAAAAATATTTCATTAATCCCATTTAAAATGCTAAAAAGAGAAAAAAAAAAGAAATAATGCCAAAAACAGGGCTCCCAAATGGTCCGCCAACTGAACACCACTGTTTTTTAACAGAAACTTTCGTGGAAGATTTCTACAACATTTCCGCAAAAATTTACCTCCGCAGGTGGTTTTAGCAAAATTTGCAAGAAAAATCTAAAAATAAAATTTTTCTAATAAAATACTGGTATTAAAAAAGCGGACCATTTGGGAGCCCTGCATAAATCGAAACCTTTTATTTAAACACCAAAGAATTTTTTGTTTTAATTTACACACGCGAAATAAGAAAAGCTGCTATTGCTGAGATTTGCGCCAAATCTCTAATACCAAGTTATTGCGGGGGTTTTCTCTCAAACAGAAAAAAATCCAGATTAATTTTCGATTTCTACTAAATTGAAATATATTTTATTATGCTGAATATTAGTGCGTGCATATTTTTTTGCTCCATGTACTCCATGAACTTTTCAATTCCGATTGTCTACGAAAATCTCCCGCCGGTGAAAATGACGTACGCACAAAAATTTCGTGACGTATGTACTTTAATTGTGCTTTTTTATCTATTTTTTTAATATAATTTCCAAACGGTTTGACATTTATTCTTGGTAATAAATAGACATCGTTGTCAACTTTATAGGTACCTGCTGTAAAAATTTGAACGTAAAAGACTTCTTCTACAGTTTTTTTAGGAGAAACTTTCGTAATCGGGCCCAAAGCCAATCGGAGCATTTAATATCATTATTGTAACTCTTATAGAGTTAAAACAATATTGTTGCTAGATTTACTCTTGTTTGAGACCCACCTTGCCTGTGTATCTGAATGGGAAAAAGTTTCGTATCCTATGTCGGTTGGCGAAAAAAATTTTAAATGGTGCCAAAAGGTAGTTTTAGCATCTTACAAAATTTTTCAACAGAGCGGTAAAACATGTTTTTCAAATATTTACAAACATACGTTTATTAAAGCATGTTTTTGCACCATCTTAAAAATTTAAGCACGATGCTAAAATAAAATTTTATCGCCATATTCGATATTTTAATAAGTAATGAAAATACATAAACAAACTTATTTAACAAACCTAAGAGGCATTTTTGTGATAAATAATTGTTATTGTCAGGGGAGTAAATTGTAAACAATTAATAAACGGCTAGTAAATAATAAATAGCATTTAAAATCTAAAAATGGAGAAGTGGTCCGTATAAAAATGCAAAACATAACATTATACGCTTGATATATGTAAATCTTTTTTTATTTTTTAATATTTCCGAAGGCACCGATAAAAAGGTAAAAATCTCTTTTCCAAATGCCAAATAGAAAATATACAAAATAGAATGCCAAATATACAAAATAGAAAATTATCTGCAAAAAAATATATTTACATAATACTACATCTGCAAAAATATAAGATTTAGAAAAAGTAAGCCAAATCCTGCAGGTCCCAACAATCACATCGGAAAACTTATCACCAAAAAAGAACTCGCCAAATCTTACGGCACAGGAGATGGATTTTTCCCTCTGAATGCAGAATATTAGTTTTTTTTCAGTACTTTTCGGTTAGCCGGGCGCCAGTGATATATATACATGTATATACTCAAACACACACATATATATATACACACATATCTACATATACGTATGTATACATACACACATATATGCATATATGTGTGTATATATATATATATATATATATATATATATATGTGTGTGTATATACATATGTGTTTATATACGTACATATATCACTGGCGCCCGGCTAACCGAAAAGTACCTGTTTTTCTTGTACGATGGGTGATTATAATATAATTGTTTCATTACACATACTACATACCGTTTGAAATATTGGTACTTTTATGTTATCCTGGCGCAGTTGATAAATCGCCAATAATCGTTCATATTGAATTCATTTCATTTAAATATAAACCTTTCACTCATTTAATTTAAAATACATGCCTTTCATTAATCTCATTTAAAATGCTAAAAAGAGAAAAAAAAAAGAAATAATGCCATAAATCGAAACCTTTTATTTAAACATCAAAGAATTTTTTTTTTTTTTTTTTTTTTTTTTTTATTCACGCGAAATAAAAAAAGCTGCTATTGCTGAGATTTGCGCCAAATCTCTAATACCAAGTCTACCAAGTTATTGCGGGGTTTTTCTTTCAAACAGAAAAAAATACAAATTAATTTTCGATTTCTACTAAATTGAAATATATTTTATTGTGCTGAATATCAGTGCGTGCATATTTTTTTGCTCCATATACTCCATGAACTTTTCAATTCCGATTGTCTACGAAAATCTCCCGCCGGTGAAAATGACGCACGCACAAAATTTTCGTGACGTATGTAATTTAATTGTGCTTTTTTATCTATTTTTTTAATATAATTTCCAAACGGTTTGACATTTATTCTTGGTAATAAATAGACGTCGTTGTCACCTTTATAGGTACCTGCTGTAAAAATTTGAACGAAATCCGTTAAATATTTTTTGAGTTATGCTTGACGAAAGGTTTTAATATCCGTCGTAGCTATATATGGGGCAAAGTATTACTGCGCTGTGTATGAGTCTTCGTTGCACTCAGACAATTAATTAAGCAATTACAAAACACATAATTTAGTAAAATTCAATTTTCAGCAGTTTCTGTCCATATCAAAACTGCGTTCGGGAATTTTCTAGAGAAATTCCACCTCACGAATCTCTCCATATAGAGCTAATGCATAAATAGAAGCATTCTATCCTTCCACTGCTTCAACGCCGATATATTTCGTTCAGGATTATCAAATAACAAGAACATAAAATCATGTATTAGGCATACATTATGAAACACTTTCCAACACTAACATAATATAATTAAGGTTTTTTTTTTCTTTTAATGAAATGAGATATCTAATTAAGCAATTAAAAAATACATAATTCAGTAAAATTCAATTTTCAGCAATGCTTTCCATATCCAAAATGGGTTCAGAAATTTTCTAGAGAAACTCCACGTGACGAATCTCTCCTTATATAGCTCCTGCATAAATAGAAGCATTCTAACCTTCCACTGTTTCAACGCCAATATAAATCGTTCAGGATTATCAAATAACAAGAACAAAAAATCATGCATCAGGCATAGATTATGGAACACTTTCTAACACTGACAGAATATATTTAAGGTTTTATTTTCTTATAATGAAATGAGATATTTACTTAAGCAATTACAAAACACATAATTCAGTAAAATTCAATTTTCAGCAGTTTCTGTCCATATCCAAACTGCGTTCGGGAATTTTCTAGAGAAATTTTTACCTCATGAATCTCTCTATATGGAGCTAATGCATAACTAGCAGCATTCTAGCCTTCCACTGCTTCAACTTCAATATAATTCGTCCAGGATTATCAAATAACAAGAACGCAAAATCATGAATCAGGTATAGATTATGAAACACTTTCCAACACTGACAGAATATAATTAAGGTTTTATTTTCTTATAATTAATTAAGCAATTACAAAACACATAATTCAGTAAATTCAATTTTCAGCTGTTTCTGTCCATATCCAAACTGCGTTCTGGAATTTTCTAGAGAAATTCCACGTCACGAATCTCTCCATATAAAGCTCCTGCATAAATAGAAGCATTCTATCCTTCAACTGCTTCAACGCAGATACAATTCGTTCAAGATTATCAAATAACAAGAACAAAATATCATGCATCAGCCACAGATTATGAAACACTTTCCAACACTGACAGAATATTATTTTTTTTTCTTCTAATGAAATGACATATCTAATTAAGGAATTAAAAAACTTATAATTCAGTGAAATTCAATTTTCAGCAATTGTTGACCATATCCAAAATTATGTGTGAAATCTTTCGTGTAGCATTGTATGTTTCCTAGAGAAATTATGCACTCCACTTAATAAACTCAATATTAGATTAGTTTAAAAATGCATACCACAGCACTTCCAGCAATTATCGATCTTAATCAGTCCTGTAAGTGAATTATTTTCTATGTTTTTATAAATGAACGATAAATGCTTTGCACACCATAATCTATAGCAAACATTTTGTAGTGCACCTTAGTGTTCCTTTTAAGTTTAAACCAAGTTTGAAGTATCATAACATCATTAAAATGCACCGGAAACGATTTTTTCCATAGATTATAACGTAATGTAATTATATTGTAAGTCCCTGTAAACGAACTATAAAAGCTACTTATTCTATACTCCTGAAAAAACATATTGTAGGATATCTGAACGATAAATTCTATGCACTCCATAATTTACAGCAAATATTTTGCAGTACATCTTAGTCTTCCTTTTACGTTTAAACCAAGTTTGAGGTATCATAACATCATTAAAATGCACCGCAAACAAATTTTGGTCATAGGTCATAACGTAATGCAATTATATTGTAAGTCCCTGTAAACGAACTATAAATGCTACTTATTCTATACTCCTGAAAAATCATATTGTAGTCCACCCGAACTATAAATGCTACACACCTCATTTCGAATACCGAACATGCCATAGTAAACTCCAATAACATATATCAATTGCATGACAATTCGAGTATATTTATGCGAATTGGAGCACGGTCAGACAGATGGTAGACAGATAAACAAATCTAATTCTTAAACACTTTTGCACCATATTCCTAAGTGTTAAGAACTGAGCCTCTCCGCACCGCTTCGCCTAAACCACCAAATTCTATTGAAATAGCTTGAGTTCGGCTTTTTGTAAAAATAATAAAATGAAATATTCACATAATATCTAACGTATTACATTTAATCAAGATATGTAAAAATCGAAAATTATTAAAGAATATTTAAGATTGTAGAAATATTATAAAATCGAACATTGTAAAGCCATCAAGTAGTCTCGCAATTATTACGAAAGTAAATAAGGTAAAGCTAGGATAGTCTGCGCACAATTCAAAAGAATAGCAATAAAAAATCTAAATATTAATTTTTTCCTAAACTATTCATGAATAACATTTACTTCATTTGTTTTTTATGCATTTCCATTGCTATTTTGTTGTTATCTTGCAATTTAATAGAACAATTGTAATAAAACCAAGAAAGTTATTTTGCGCAATCTCTCCTTATAGGGCTGGTGTGATTGCGCACATGGGTAGGAGAGATTGTTACTTATAATAACTACAATTAAATTGTTAACAGTAATAATTACACTTAAATGACATTGCTGTAAGGTTTTTGTGAACAAATATTATTGTATTAGGAGTGAATATTTCAACCGAATGATTAAAGAATCAGAAAAAGGCAATAATTTTAAAAATGATTAAAAAATTTTAATTAAAGGAAAAAAAAATAAAGAATCAGAAAAAGCAAGTCCAGATAAGATTAAAAAATAAAATAATGTTACTTAATAACGCGTTTAACTTAAAATTAGTCCATTTTCATTTTTCATTTTTTTATGCAAATTTACCAATAAGCTGCGTAATCTCTCCTACCATAGAAACGAATGGGAACACTGCGCCATCTTTCCTAAGTAGCAAATGCGCAAACTCTCCAATTTCGGTAGGAGAGATTGCGCGGCCTTTTATTTAAACATGACCTCTTCTAAAACGAACCGTTGATGTTCACATTGTTAGTCTAGATTAGTAACTTATGAGAAATCGTTTAAGTTTAAAATATTTTGTACTATTGACATTGTATAGAAATTCTGATGAAGAGCTATGAAAATTCAAGCACTTACTTTGGGAAAACAAAACAAAATAGAAATACTTTATCTTAGACGCTCAAAGCAATCAACGTGCACTTTCAAGTAGACACTCCACCACTGTTGTTGTACAACTACCTGGAGTCGCTGCACGCTCACTCTACTCCTTCCCCCCAAACCTCTATGTGCGCAATCTCTCCGACTGCGTCATCTGTCCTGGCTTTACCTTATGTTAAATTAAAAATATTACAAATTTCAATATATTTAAACAACAACAGATAAGAAAAAGAAACTATGAATTTCATATAGAATGTTCCAGAAAAATCTACTGTAATATTCCCCCTCCTACAACGAAATATATTGTTTGGCCATTAAAAATCAATTTGAAACACTTTTCAGTTTAAATTTGTAGTTCAAACTCACAAAACTCTCCATCAAAAATTATGTTTTGAATATAGAATAACACTTTTCTGTGTTTGTTTTTCTATTGTTCAGATATTTTGAGACGTTCAGTGTATTCTGCAAATAAAATGGAAAAACATATATGGGAATTTCATTTTGACTTGAAGCTTATCAATTAATTGTTTGAATTTATAGTTCAGGTATACGTATTCCAGTGAAGAAAAAAGTGACACCGCTTTTTCGCACACACATGCACGCAATGTTTACTGCACACACGAAAAAAAAAATCCTTAATTTTTTTAGTGTCATAAATCAATTTGACATACATTTTCTCAAAATCGCTTTTCACATTAAATTTACAGTCCAATCTAAAAAAACATTCCATTATAAAATATATTTTGAAATTATATTAAAACTTCTTTGTGTTTGTTTTCATACGTTTTATATATTGTGTGATTTTCAGATTATTTTGCAACATAAATTCAAAACATGAATAGGAATTTTCTCTCGACGTGACGCTAATAAATCATTATGTTGGATTTATATTTGAGATATGAATATTTTAGTGAAATAAAAAATGGTGGAGGCTATATAATTTTGAGTGCATGCCTTTGAGATTCCTGTATGGCTTGGGAAAATGTTATTGTCAGATAAATACATGATAGAAGTTTTTCTTCCGAAGAAAGTATGGGACTCATTTTTTTACACATATCTGTTTTCATTTTTATTAATATTTACGTAATGGAAATAAATCGAGTATGATGAAACTTATATTTCCGTTTATAATTTAACTGTTACAAAAAGTCACTTTAACCATTTTTATCCTGACGGTACTTATAAGTACCACTTTAATAAAACACCTATATATTCGTATTATGACCGTTTTTCCTAACGGTATTCACAATGGCACAAAGAGTGTATTTCTGACAGCAGTGGATGACAGTGGATGACCACCTCGAGAGACCCGGCTTTTGCCTTAGAGTTGAAGTGCAATCCCGAGGGGCTGACACACCTCCACATCCTGCCAAACCCCAGCCACCAGAGCGGCCAAGGGAAACCCGCTGTCGAAACAAGACCCTCCCTCCGCCTGCTCCGTGACTCCGGAACAGCACGAGAGGTACGTAGGTGTCCTCAAGCCGTCAGCTACATTTATTTAACTAACACAATATATAAAAATACATTTAAAGAAATAGTAAAAATTGAGCAACAGTGATTTTAATTAATTCTGTATGTTCACATTTCTGTATTCACAATATACAGTTTACTTTTCTACAAACTTTTACCATGCCTTTCCGAGTAATTGGAATGTTTATATTTGAACAGAGGTCAGTTCTTGAATATTAACATATTATAAAGTTATTTACAATGTTAACAAACACAATGTTTATAAATACATTCAAAGAACTAATAAAACTTAATTAACAGTGATTTAAATTGACTCTGTCAGTTCACATTTCTTTGTATATACAGTTTTCTTTTTTACAAGCATTTGTCAGGCCGTTCTGAGTTTATGGATTGTTTATCTGTGAACAGAGTTCAATTACAAATTTTATTACTTAGTATGAGATTATTTACTATGTATTCACTGTTCAGAGTTCACTATGGATATTACTTCGAATATTCAATACTTCTAAAATGCAACCTGCAAACGAGAAGGAATAAGTGGCAAAAATGCCTATAGAGAAGATTAAATTAAAAAGAAATAATAAAACTAATATAAAAAAAAGAGATGAAAATTAAATTAAAGAGCCAATTACAAAAATTACTTTGAAAAACTATTTGCAGGTTGCATCAAATTACCTTGTATTATTTCTGTTGGTCAAAACATTTTCGTTCATATAGTCTGTATGACATACAATTACTATCGTATGCATAGTAATTGATATCGAAGTGTTTTTCTGTGCGAGATTTTTCTTTGTTCACAGTCAAACAGTTTGCACAACGTTTCTTATTCGATGTACAATCTTTCGTGTTATGTGAACCAGCACACTTTGCACAGATTGTTTCTTTTACACAATCTTTAGCAATGTGACCGTGTCCCTGACAACGGAAACACCGAGGAGCACCAATAAAGTTCCGAACACTGCACCTGTTGAAGCCGATGTATAACAGTTTAGCTTTCAACAGGTTTGAATCGCTCTATGTCAGATCAATAACTAAATTGATTGTGTCTTTGTTCCGATTAGAAAAAAGAAACTTTTGAACTTTATAATCTGGCTGTTCTGTGTTTAGTGCCTTTTGAATTGCTGGCACTAAACACAGAGGCAGGAGATGGCAAATTCAAGCACATATCCTCTTTTTAACACTTTCCAACCTAGTTGAAAAGTGTTTATGACATCGGTTTGTCTGGACGTATGACCGTCTGCCGTCTGGCCGTCTGGCCGTCTGGCCCTCTGCCGTCTGCCGTCTGTCGTCTGTCCGTGCTCTAACTCCGGTAAATATGCTCGGATTGCCTTGCAATTTTTATATGTTATTGTCATTATCTATAGCACGTTCCCTATTTCAACTGAAGTGTGTAGCACTTACAGTTTTTTACAGAGACACTCGAAAGAATTCCGTTACATTACGGTCTATGGGGAAAAATCATTTGCGGTTTATTTTTATGATGTTACACAATTGCAAACACATTGTAATTGATATATATCACTAAGGTGTATTACAAGAAGCTTAATATGAAATAGGGTGTGCATAGCACTTATAGTTAATTTACAGGGACAGTCAAAAGAATGCCGTTACATTACGTCTATGGAGAAAAATCGTCTGCGGTTTATTTAATTAATGTTTCACTATTTTAAACGCATTGAAATTTATATATATCACTAAGGTGCATTACAAGAGGCTTACTACAAAATATTGTGTGTATAGCAGTCATCGTTCATTTACAGGGACACACAAAATAATTCTCTAGTGTCCGTTAACAATAATTCCTGGAAGTGCGTTTTAAGTTACTGAACGCGATTTTAAATTTAACTCACTTTTTGTTTATTACGTGGTGTGTATAAATTCTGTAGATCATATACAGGGAAGCACAAAAGTTCGCGAACACATTTCCGTTTATTGACAGAAACTCCAGAAGGAGAATTTTAAACTGTGCTACGCGTTTCTTAACTGAATTAAAATTTAGCATCCTATGTAGTATATATACAAATCTATAGATCATATACAGGGCTGAATAAAAGTTTTCGGATATTTTTCCAAATATTGTATACGCTGGAAATTCTTGAAATTATGTTTTTAAATATGTTATGCGTTTTCCATATTGTTTACTTAGATGTTATCTTTCAGCTTAATAAATGGTATGATTTGTAAAATTATTCTGGAAGCGTTGGAAAGTGTTACATAATCTATGCTTGACGCATGATTTTTCGTTCTTTTTTGCATTGTAGGGATTTTACATTTGCCACGCTACATTCGAAATCCATTTTGCAATAGAATTGACATGCATGTTGTTCTTCATTTGAGTAATTTTAGTGGTTTATTACCGCTTATTTATTACTATTATTTTCTATTGTTTTCTATACTCTACAGGTGAACATTTCCTATATACTTAACCTAAGTTTACAATTTGCAATTTACTATTTTTATTTTATATCATAGGGTAAAAAATTTATGTTGGTTACAGTTGCATAATTAACCACTAAAACGCTATAAAAATTATTTTCCTCTTTCCTATGTTTATTCTGCACCAAAACTTATCCAATGATGCAAAAATACAATTAAAAAGTAGCTGGAAAATTAATTCAGGATATAAAGGGTTAAATGAATGCATTTTTTAAATGAAGTCGTACAAAAAAAACAAACAAAAAAAAACAGTATAACTCTATTTAATAACACTTGATTTAGCGATTTCCTCAATTTAACGATACATTTTAACTGTCTGGATTCACCTATATTTGTTTTAATGTGGAATTATCATCGTTTTAACGTCAGTTTTTCCCTATTTAACGATAATGTTGAAAAATTTCAAAAAATGTCGATTTTAGTTACAAGGATTGTCAGTTTGTAACACTTTCCAATATAGATGAAAAGTGTTTATAAATTCGGTTTGTCTGTCTGTCCAAAGTGAGCCTTGGCTTCATGATGCGGCATATTGTGATGCTTGCATGCATCCATTGTTGTTATTTACCAGTTATTTTGCATGAAAAACCTGTTTTTTCCGGAAAAAATTTTTTTTTACTGTTTTTCTTGTGTTTATTTCTAACTTTTCATTTATTATTATTTTTATAAATACGTACATCAGCAGTTTGAAACTTAAAAATTTGTTTATTCATTTAATAATTAACAAATATTAATTTTCAGATATTAATCATTATTATATTTTCAGCTTGCTTTAGAAACTTAAATAACTGGACATAGGCCTGCCTTGACATTCGCCATCTTGGACGTTTCGGTGGCCACCATCTTGGATGCTGTCTTTCACTAAGATTAGTATTACCTTAGTGAAAGACGTCCAACGTCCAAATGACTTTTGATTTCTCCAGAATATGACGTAAATGATTGCGCAATACTTCCAGATTATGACGTCACAGCCTTAGCCAGATGTCCAATTTTTCCGCCTGCTGATTAGAGAAATCCCTTGACCTGTCAACAGCAAAACTATCAAGATCAGATAAGCGTGTGATGTAATTGCGATAAAGGGAGGGAGGGCAGTGAGTCAGCTTCATATCTGTTCTATTGAATTTCACCTGTGTGGTCAATTATTCTTGTGTACTTTGCGTGTTTCGAGTGTTCTCGGTGTTAAGTTCTTCTTAGTCAGGCGCAATCAATTCTGTTTAGATTAGTAGATATATGTTTCGCTTGCATAAAAACTGCTGATCGGCTGCATAATGTTATATTCTACATTGAGAGATCTGTTTTGATAACACATGTACGAGGCGGGCTTTTAAACTTCTCATGTATCATCCGTCTTTGTAGGTAATATACCTCTCAATACACAGTGTTTTGAAATCCAATGAATCATTTATGCTAATCATGTATATACTAGATTCCAAAATGTGCCAAATGACATCTAGACGTTTTAATAAAATTTTGCCTTTAGAAGTTGCGTGAAGGAAAATCTTATTTTATTTATTTATTTTTTTTATTATGGTGACATGCAATCATTTCATAATTTTAGAAACTTAATTACTTTACACCAGAAAGGGTTACATACGCGTAATGCATTATTACAAATCCCCAGTTTTAACACATACAATTAAATAAAACACATTGCATAGAATAATTAAATAGCATAATGTATCGTTCCAATGAAAAAAAAAAATTATAATTGCATCTCAATATTTGAAAATAACAATTCTTCAAATATTTATTTTTAATTAAAAATGTTATAATTAAATCTAAATGCATTTATATCAGAACAAATATTTTAATCTCATTAGTAATGTACAGAACATAATTTTTACAAAATGTAAATATTTCCAATTTTTTTTTCATTTTTAACGAACAAAAAAAATATGCTAATGGTAAACAATTTTTATAGAATCTTTATTCAAAGTAGTTACATAACTTCCGAAATATAAAATATAAATGGCGTTCCTAACTGATTCAATAAAGGAGGAATTTTATTTCGAAATGTTTGTTTCATTTCCGCCAATTTAATTACAAAAATCTTCAAAACACATATAGAGAGCACAAGAGAAATGTTATTTAGACTACGCAAAATATTTATTTAACCATCAGTTTATTTAATAACGTTAGAGACTTAAATACATATTTTATAATTTTTTTAATGTTACATAATACTCTACAAAAACAATTGCGTTTCATTTTGTCAAAAAAAAAAATTAAGTATTCTGAATATATTTTTTATTTTCGGTGAAAATATTATGTTTAATTATTTATTTTTAAGTAAAATTACATAAAAAGGTTATATTATAAAAGTCATATTTTTAAAAACTAGTTTTATAAATATACTAATGATTATACATTTATTATAAATTGCATTTTAACCTTTAGTTTAATTTAAATATCAAACTTAGTGAAACCGTCTGTAAAAAACATACAATTGTGATTCTTCGCAGTATGGTATATTACTTTAATCGTTTCACAATTTCAATATCATTAGTTTCGTTTTCAAATTGTAAATTTTATATCGAATATTGGTATGAGAGAAAACATTGTTTAAATGCAAAAGAGCTTTGTCATTTGTAAATAATAATTTGTATGAACAGGCTTTTAATGTTTTTGTTTTAAAATTTTTTTATCCGATTTAATTAATTACAAATACAAATAAATTATTAATTAATTGTCAAACATTTTTGAACCTGTTGAAGAAATAGGAAACATATTTATATACAGGGTGGCCATAATTAAAGTTACAGTATGCAGCGTACTCTATAGCGCGATATAATTGCAATAATGCAGCCAAATTTAGTATTATGACTAATCAAGAGGGGTCGAAAGATTCCACGAAAAAAAATTGATACAAAATTCGCCGCTATGTGGAAATTTGGTGCTCCAGTTTAGAAAAGAGTGTTTAAAAATTGCCTAATCAGTACTGAATTAAAATTAACTTTAATTTAGCACATTTAACGACTAAAATGAATCTCAATATGGCAACGTTTCCATTGCACAGCGCTACATGGTGGCCGTTAATTAAAGTGACGGTACTCAGTGTGCTCTGTATCGCCATCTAATTGTGAGAATGCAGTTAAATTTTGTATTATATTATTAAAAAAGACGGGGGACGAAGGATTCCGCGCGAAAAAAATTAGTTCTAAAAGTTACCGTTTGGTGGAAAGTTGGCTCTGTGTAATAGAAAAGTTACCACACTGAGATTGACTTTAATCGTTAAATATGCTATATTAAAGTTAATTTTACTTATTTTTTTAACTTTCTTTTCTGTTACACAACCCCACATTTCCGTCTAACGGCGACTTTTGAAACTATTTTTTTCGCGGAATCCTTATTCCCTCGACTAGTTTAGTCATAATACAAAATTTGGTTCCATTTTCTCAATTAGATCGCAATACAGAGCACGCTGAGTAGTTTAACTTTAATTATAGGCACCCTGTATACATGTGTAACATTTCATGACTTCGCTACCTAACCTCAAGCTTTGGATAAAATGAAGTGGTGAGGAGTTGTGATAAACAATAATATATTACACACTGTCAAATCAATATAATACTTTATTCATGGTGAGGTCGCAATCAATGTACACTATAGCAGTCATCGCGGTGAGTTTTAAAAGCAATAGAGATCTTAAAACTTGAGGTTTCCCATAGGCACAAAATTATCATAATCCGTTCAAAAAAAACATATTTATTAGCACTTTACTCCATCAGGATAAAGGTCTCCCAGGCCCTCTGATACTGCATTAAAACGAATCAGCGGATATCTGCCGCATTGTATTATCAACCAATGAAGAGAGAAAAGTTAACTTCAAAGAATTAGCAAATTCACACCTTTTTACATTATTTTGACATCCCAGAAATCAACAGAAAATAACAATATCAAAGTTGATGTAAACGCATTTAAAACCTCGGGTGCAATGATAAACAAGTGGGTAAGTGTGATCGAAAATTGCACAAAGAGTTTCATTTAATATTCCTTTCAAAACACTTTATCCTTTCTTTAATAAATCCAAATAAATTTCATTTTCAGAAAAAAAGGTCATGTTTTTTATAAAGTAAAAATTTACCGGTCTATTTCTCTCGTTTTTTCGAATATCTAAACCGGACCAATAGCGGGCAAAGCCCTCTATTATACTCTGTCATAAAAATATCTGTCATATTGACTAAATACGATATTAAAAAGAAATCAATTTCAAAATTAAACATGTTGTATAGAGACATTCGAAATGTTAAAATATGCCAATATTTTCATAATCGGGTTTTTATCATGATTCAATACGTCCCTCAAACTTATATATTTACTATTCTTTATTACTCATATTGATACTCTCTTTGTATTATTCTCAAACATTTGAAAAATCCGTTATGACGTCAGATTAATTTTCTTTTTAATTCTCTAATGGCGTCATATTAAGCTGCTTTCTGTATTTACACATACTCATAGTCCTTGTATTATTGAGAAATGTTGAAAATTTCCGTTTTATTACCAATATGATGTCCTATTAATCTTCTTTTTTTCATTTGGTGGAACTTTTTATTTTATTTTCATTTTTCACGTGTAAATCTTTCAATAGAAAATTAATTATGGTAGAACGAATTTTATTGTGGATTTTTAATTGTTAGCTACTGCTATAACGAAAAATTTTTTAATTTAATAGGAAAAAGGTGTTATATTTTTAGTTTTTTATCTCTATATAGTAAAATAATACAATTTTTTCAAATTTTATGATTTTGAGCTTCATAGCAGGTATTCAGCAAATATCAAAATTTCAGCTTCTGAGAACCGGCTCTGTGACAGACAGACGACGAAGCGGGAGTGATAGGGTTTCGTGAGACGAACTAAACCCTAAAAATGAAAAGAAAAGAAAAAAAGAAAAATCAAATTATTCTTCCGACAGTGCATTTCGGACTTTTCCTATTAAAAATAAATTAGATCACTTTCAGTTTCTTCATGTATTTGAAAAATCATCCACTTTCGCTACGGTTATTGTCAAATCCAAAAGGGCTTTTTTTGACACAATTCTTAAAATGATTTATTATTAAATGCACGATATTCATAGATGTTGTTATTCATAAGCTAAGAAATGGAGAATGTTTTCCCATTTTCTAATGAGTCAATTTTCGGAATGCGACAGCGTGAAATATCTACCCTATATATATAAAATCCTAATGAAACGAATTTGTGAAACGATTTTATGAAACGAATTTATGAAACGATTTTATGAAACGACTGATTAAACGACTGATTATGTTCTAGGGCTATTTTTAATAAAATATTAAACGCTTGATGGTGAAATTAATACCAATTGTTCATAAAAATCCGCGGATGTCAAAACTGGTAATAGAATTTTGAAATTGGAATTAGTTTTCGAGATATTAATTTTTTTCTAATTTTAATGACATTTCTGTAATGATGGCAACTAATTACTCAGTTTTTTGTGACAAAAAAGGGAAAAAAATTGAAAAGGATCCCGATAGGGATTATTGATTTCTTTTTTTTCGTCATTTTCAAATTGAAATTGAATTTATATTTTATTTCAATCGATAATGAAGACAAGATTGTAATTAAATTATGTTTTTCGGGAAAATTTGAAAAAAAATCACATTTCTATCGTCAGGATTCAATCGTCTGTCAGAATTTAATTTAATTTATAAACTGGAAATATTTTGAATAAATTCGTCCAAATGACGTCATTTATGTAAACGCAAAAGAAAGGGGGGGGGAGGAATTAATAGTAATTATTATTTATTGATATCATTTTGTTATTTTTTTGTAAAATTTAATTAAACGAATTTATAAAATCACTAATTCGGATATTTAGAACGAATATATAAAATATTAATTGCCCAACTGAACGGAAGGAGAATAAAATATCCTGCTTCATTTTTTCCGCCAAGCTTTTTAAAAAAGCGTCAAAACACCTATAATAGAAAAGAAGCAAAAGTTCATTGGGTTTGTTTTCATAACTTTTGGCAACAAATGTACGTATATTAACGAATCTATCCCTTTTTGAAGCTCGAATTACGCCAAACCTAAAAGCAAAGAATCCTATACTGGAAAAGTACCCGATTTTCTTATGGGCAATATTCAAGTGACATAACTTGATGTAAAATTATCGCGGATTGCAAATTTGTTTAAATATCTCATCAATTGATGCCGAATAAATGCAGGCATGCATGCACAAAATATTTAATTAATTTTGTATGATAAATAATTATTAGAAAATTCGTATATACATATTAATTAAAATAAATAATTTACATATTTAAAATAACATGAAAATATGCATGATGGTGCACTAAAATAGAGAGAAAATTAAAACATGTTACTGAAAATGTCTATAACATAGTACTTTTCAATACCGTGGTTTTTAATGTTATTCACAAGCAGATGGATTTTTTCTCATCCTTAAACGCGAAGGAAGAATAGAATACAGATCGTTGTTATAAAAGTTCGAGAGGTAGCCACAATTTAAACCTAACCATTTTATACAAGCTGGTTTTCAAGTTGTAATTGATTTTACTTATCAATCCCGAAAACAGTCGTCAGTTGTCGCAACAGCTGTGTATGAGGCCATGATAATCAAAAAATGCCCAATTAAAACGTTAAAAACATGGCAACCCAATTACAGATTTACCAATATTTTTAAAATAAAGCACGCTGTCATGTTTTTAGAGGCCTCGAAGTCTGAGCGGGGGTTGGCGAGCGTAGCTCGCAGGGGGTAGGCCCCCTAGTATTTATATAAATGTAATATATTTATAGATAAAAATAAAAACACTACTTGATTTCAAATGGCTTCACTATTCATGCCTAAAAATTTTCGCAGTTGTACGAATAAAAATTATGTCGCATTTTTGAGATGGAAAAAAAAAATTCTAAAGGATTTAAGTATCTCAGGTAACCTTTCTTCCTTGTTCTATTTTATCACTTTCCCATTGCGTTTATGGATATGGATCTGTACTTACATTAGGCGTTAAAGAATACTATTTAAAATTATTATTATTAAATAATACTATTTAAAATTACTAAATATTTTTATGGAGTATATTATGTAAATCGACCCCTTGAAAATATTACTTTCGGGTGATACGTCAAATAAAACTAGTCGGATGTGCCACTCCTAAAATTTTCTTCTATCTCATACAGATATACATACATACATCACAAACACAAATACATCAAAACATATCAGCACCAATTTATATCAATGTCTATCCGAATCTAAAGTTTTATAAAATTCCGTGCATTAATTCTTGAGATTGGACTGTCGCTAAAATCGTGCAAATCTTGAAAATGCAGCATAGTAGCGCTACTGGTTGGGAGATTTACACCAAAACCTAATCCACAACAACTTATGTCAGCGTCTAACTGAATCTGAAGTTTGATGAAATTCTGTGCATTACTTCTTGAGATATAGCTATCGTGAGAAACGTGAATAATGCAGCATAACAGCGCCATCTGTTGAGCAGTTTACATGAAAAACTAATCAGCCACAATTTACACCAAGTTCTACCTAAATCTAAGGTTTTAATAAATTCCGTGCATTAGTTCTTGAGATAAAGCGCCTGCACAATTTTTGTCAAATACATACGGACAGGCAGACTCACAGACACACATTTTCCTAAAACAGTCAAAACGTATTCATTACCTTCTAAAACGTATAAATCCGTCGAAAACCGAAAAAAGAAAATTTTCTTGAATCCAATACTTGGGATTGCTGTGGGTCACGTTTAACATTTCATACTGTAAAAAAAATGTAATTCTCAGACTTTCCTTTTTGACAGACACTTGCTTTGAACAGTTTTCTAACGATAGATAAAAAAGTTTAGTCGTGGTTTAATGTTTGATAGAGCTTTAATTTGTAAAATTATATTTTGTCTTTTTAGACTATTTCAAAAGTTATGTCAGCACTATTATAAATTTAATGGACAAAATAATTTTATTCAAATTAAATGTCCTTTCTAATTTTAAAAAAGTTACTAAATTGAAATTGATTAAATTTTTTATTATCCTGATGTTCTTTTATTGGCAATTAATTTGGTAAATTCGTATTAATTTTGACAAATATAGAAGAGTAAGGCGCATGAAGTTGTTTGTACTCAAAATATATCATTAACATAAAGTTTAGATGTAGTAACATGACAACTTTTATGCGTACAATCACTTGGGGTACACCATTCTGACATGTCCGACGAGTCTCGACACCATTTTGAACTGCTTTTAGACTAATTATAAATTATTTATTTATCACTAACACAAGACAAAGATTGAAAAAGGATAACACTGATTAAAACATACATAATCACATTTAATATTCTTAAAAACAGAATGAATAATTTATCGAAATAGTAATTATGAAACATAAAAAATTACTTTCCAGATACGGTTGTAAATGCTTTATTTCTTACTTTACAACCAGCAAAGGAAAAATATTCAATGTATGGTATTCAATATATACTCGTACAGCTATCTGTTGACAAAAGACTGAATGAACATTTAAATTATTTATTTTATGAGAAAGTGCATTTTTTCCATTTACCCGAAGTCTCCCCTATAATTATATTGGGAATAGAAATGCAGCGATTTCTAAAATTTAGAAAACTACATTATATTACAATATCAAAATAACTCTACAAAAATATATAACATTTATTAAATTGCCATATTTTTACAGTGATATATCTATATATATATCTATCTATCTATATATATATATATATATATTAAACAACGTAACGTAAAACATTACATTGTTCCCATTAGTTTCTATGCTAGGAGAGATTACGCAGGTTATTGGTAAATTTGCATAAAAAATGAAAAATGAAAATGGACTAATTTTAAGTTAAACGAGTTTTCAGGTAACTTAATGTTATTTTGTAATCTTATGTGGACTTGCTTTTTCTGATTCTTTAATTTTTTCCCCCTTTAATTCAAATTCTTTAATCGTTTTTTAAATTATTTCATTTTTCTGATTCTTTAATCATTAGGTTGAAATATTCACTCCTAATACAATAATATTTGTTCACAAAAACCTTACAACAATGTCATTTAAGTGTAATTATTATTGTTAACAATTTAATTGTAGTTATTATTAGTAACAATCTCTCGTATCCATGTGCGCAATCACACCAACCTTGTAAGGACAGATTGCGCAAAATAATTTTCTTGGTTTTATTACAACTGTTCTATTAAATTACAACATAACAACAAAATAGCAATGGAAATGCATGAAAAACAAATGAAGTGAAAATTATTCACGGATAGTTTAGCAAAAAATTAATATTTAGATTTTTTGTTGTTATTCTTTTGAATTGTGCTCAGACTATCCTAGCTTTACCTTATGTTAAATTATAAATTAAAAAATAATAATAATAAAAATCTTTAATATTGTAACAATTATAAAATAATTATTTCTATTATGTCCCTTTTAAAGCCACATAAAGCAAATTGCACTGGTTAATCGAATATTACTTTATACAAAAATATTTATAAACTAAAAACATGCGAATATCAATTTGAAAGAACATTGTTTTCGGATTTCATGACTCCTCTATTTAAAATATTAATACGATAAACACGCATTTCTTCAAATAATTAATCACTTGATTTACTTGAAATATTTTAAAATGTAAAAAAGCTCGTAGGTTATTACTAAAAACAAATTTTAAGAAATGTTCTTTATCTTTCCCATATCCACGAGATTTTCATAATTACTTTTAATCCTGGCAAACCTTTCCTTTTCATGAACACTTAATTCCTGTCAGTCTACCTCGTTGAAATAAATTTTCAAAGGCTCGAAATCGCTTTCATTAAATTCGTTGAAATTTTGAAGATCCATCTTGTTCAAATAATTTTCAGAACTATTCTAAATGTTGTTTTAATAATCGTCTGTTTCCCTTTATCGTTGCCGTAAAACATTTGAAAAAATTACAGAACTATGAAAAACTATGACTGTAGGACTGTAGTTGTTTTTAAGTTTACTTTTTAAAAGTAAACGAATGTACTTAATAAAATTACAGATAATTGTATAATCAGGGTTTCAAAAATAAAGGATAGTTAATAGTTTGAAATAATAATGCATTGATTTCTAAATAAACTCTTGCGCTTTTTCTGATTCGAAATAAACTGAAATGTGTATAGCCTGGATTAAAGTTTAAATCAAATAATATTTATTGTGATCGCCTGCTGTCTTTTTTCGTTGTCATAGCTACTAAATTATAAAGAACTGAAATATAATGGCACTCTTTAAATGAAATTATTTCATATTAGCATAAAAATAAAACTGAAAATAAAAATTGTAGTTAAACCAGGAAAAGGTGAAATCAATTCATTCAATTTTCATGCAAAAGAAAATTTATTCTATTATTCATTCGCTTGCATGTCTTGCATACACAAGATTTTATTCAAGATTTATGATCAATTTCTGTAAAAGTTACAATAGGGTGTGAAATTTTATGACGATTTCATAACGGGTTTTTTTTAAAGCATTCATATCATTAAAATTTAACTTAGTAAGTTTTTATTTTGGCCTATGAATTTATCACCTGAATGCCAAAAGTGCATTAAATGCGGGAACTGTCTGAAATATAGTTCCCAAATTTGAGTACACCGTGGACTAATTTTAATGGCTATTTGTTCCTCTTAATTTACATATATGGTTTCTTTGTCAAGTTTTCAAGTATCTCGTTTGAATTGGACAAAATGTCTGACTAAATGGGATGATTATGGAAAGATGGCCACAGTGAAATCGCGACAAGATATGTTGTCCATCTATTTGAGCTTTATCTTACTGATAATAAATTAAAATATGTAACCTGAATTAAGCCTGTCATTTGTTAAGTACACTTTTAAACGCGATTTAACGTTTTATTAATGTTAAATGCTTTATGGAATAAACTACTCTCGCAGTAATATTCGATTCATTGTGAGTAGAAAATATTTATAAAGAAAAGAGCGACGATATATGTACAGCAACATTTGATTCGTTGTGAGGTAAGTGTGATCAAAGATCGCTCAAAGGGTTTCGTTTAATATTCCTTTCAGAACACTTTATCCTTTCAAGGGCGCCCATATGGGGGGGCAAGGGGGGGCTTGAGCCCCCCCCCCCCTAGATTTTGGTTTTGTCAATTTTTTTTAATATAGATCAGTTGCAAGATATGAAAATTTTAACTTTACCTTCTAAAAACAAAGCATAAATAAAATATGCCTCGACAACATCAGAAGTCACCGGAAGGAATTTCCGTTTTAGACGGGTTTCCGTCTTAGCAGGTATAATTGTTAGGAATTCATTTTGTCATAACCATAATTTTTTTTTCTTTTAAAGATGGATTCTGTTTTAGACAGGTTCTATTTTCATAAGTTTTTAATTAGTCCTTTCAAATAGTCTGCTTCTTACAAAGAGGAAAAGCACAAGATAGGAAACAAATTCAGTTTCAGACGATTTTTATCTTAGCCGGTGTTACTGTGTGGTTTTTTTTTTTCATACAAGACGATAACACTTTTTCTGCATAAGGAAGGATTTTGTTATAGACAGGATCCGTTTTCACAGGTATAAGTGATTTTGCAGGAACAAAACTCTGAGAAATTAGAGAGAGATTTAATAATAAGTTGTGAACGGTACAGTGCAATTTTTAATTGAAAAATTCTTTTTCCCGAATCTAATAAAGATTAGAATCCTGATTGTACGCAGCCCGAACTCGAAAATTCTATCTTAAGCCTACAGAACAAGAAAAAATAATTTTCGTCGACCTGAAACCTTATAATTCTTGTAACTCACACTTTCCTGGTCTACGTGAAACAATGTGGTCAGAAAAGTATAAGTCCACAAGATATTTTTCTAATCATTTTGCCACTGTTAAAGAAAATCTCTGTAATCTTTCTCTAGACAATAGTACAAAACAAGAAACACGCTCACAAGTCATTCATTTAGATGCTGCAACGTCATCTATAAAGTTTATTGTATACCTCAAAATAATTTCTCGATATTTTTTTCTATCTGGAGCCAGTTGTAAACAAATTACAATCTGTAGATTAAGATTTGCATTCGGTTTATCAGAACATAAAGATGTACTTCTTGAGATTTTTCTTATACACAGAATGGAATCAGAAGAAGAATTTTCAGAAATTTTCATGGAGCTAAAATGGAGAATTGTAATTGTAAGAAATCGATATTAAAATGTATAGAACGTCTACTAGATAATCTTACCTTCCTATGGCCACTCCTCTTGAATATTACAGAGCAGCATTTCTAAATCCATATTTAGACTCTTCAATTATATCCATTGAGTCAAGGTTTTTGAATCGAAATGAAACGTCATTCAAAGCAATTTTACTTCATCCCAATATGATGAAAAATATAGCAAAAATTTTTTTGTCAAAGAAACGAAGGAGCTATCTCATTTTTATAATATTGAGAATTTGGAGTCAGAAGCAAGAACATGGTTTGATTTGTGGAAAAGCAAAGACTGTGGTGAGAATGTCACGATAAATGATCTCCTCGCAGAAACTACATTTCCCCATTTATTTAACCCCTTGGAGGGCAAGCACGTGGCCTAAAAATGCTACATTTTGCGATGTTTTGACACCAGTAAATTTAAATAATAAATTTTTACCTTTTCAATCTGCAAAAAAGAATAATAAATATTTTTACTTAGTAATACTGGTGGCAAAGTTATACATTAAAAAGTGGTATATATTATATACCGGTACCCCTCAAGGGGTTAAGACAGCCATATTAAATTATAGACAATTCTGCACAAATTTGCACTGTAGGAATGTCATTTTGAGGGGTTCACAACCATAGTACAGTGTGTTTCTAAATGAATATCGGGGTTTTAACGCTTTTATAAAAAACTTAAAATTATACTTAATACATAAAATGAAAGAGCAACTCAAACAGTTTTACCTACAAGCTTACAAGTGTTCAATGTGAACACCTTTCGTCACACGGAACACATAAAGTCGATAGCTCTTCCCAAACACCACTCTACGCTCACCCGATCTGACGCCATGTGATTTCTACCTGTTGAGGTTCATAAAGGATCGAGT
Source organism: Maratus michaelseni (assembly GCA_963931845.1). Taxonomy (NCBI): domain Eukaryota; kingdom Metazoa; phylum Arthropoda; class Arachnida; order Araneae; family Salticidae; genus Maratus; species Maratus michaelseni. Next base: position 276,519,536 of record OZ007596.1, read on the forward strand.
GTATATGCCTCCACTATCAGCTGACCTACACAACCTAAGAAACAGGATTGAGGCAGCCGTTGCAACAATTATCCCACAAACACTAATTAACGTTTGGGAAGAACTGAGCTATTGACGTCATGTGTGCTGTGTGGTGTGTGACGAAAGGTGTTCACAGTGAACACTTGTAAGCTTGTAGGTAAAACTGTTTGAGTTGCTCTTTCATTTTAAGTATTAATTATAATTTTAAGTTGTATGTAATAAATACTACCAAGCGTTAAAACCCCGATATTCATTTAGAAACTCCCTGTATACCAAGTCCACTTTGAAAAAAAAATGAGATAGCCCATTTAGAAGGTGCATAAAATCTGTTTTATCCATTCCCACACTGAGCCAAATCTGTTTTCACTTTCTCATATATGCAGGGCTGATACAGGCGACAATTTTTTAATTCTACCTCACACCACTTTCTCAAAAAAAAAATTGTTGAAATAAAATTCGAGAAAATTTTCAAGAGAAATATACTACAAAATCTGTTTTTTTTTTAATAATGGTGCGAATAGAATAGAAAAATATTCAGCCGTGGCAGCCCTGTATATGTCATCTGTTTACAGACTATGTTTACTGTGAGAGTGTATAAAACAGATTTTATGCACCTTCTCAATGGACTATCTCATTTTTTTTTCAAAATGGATTTTGTCAACTATGGTTGTGAGCCCCTTATTCAGTACCCTCAGGCCAGTGGTGAAGGTGATTATGTTCCGAACTGTCTGAAAATTTAAGGCATTCGGTTCCGAAAATACGAACATAAAATATATCACGGAAGAATATCACAAATTTTGACAAATGGCCACAAAAAACACCAATTTCGTGAATCGTTTGCAGAAAAAAATCGCCAATTTCGTCAAAGGATCACGGGAAAAAGACGAATTTCGTCAAAAGATCGCGATAAAAACGTAAATTTCGTCAAAGGAATCTTGGAGAAAACGCAAATTTCGTCTACAAATCGTGGAAAAAATGAATATTTTGTCAAAGAATTGCTAAAAAACACAAATTTCCCCAAAGGATCGCGAAAAAAGGCAATTTTCGTCAAAGAATCGCAGGAAAAACTCAAATTTCGTCAAAGAATCGCGAAAAAAAACGAAATTTCGTCAAAGAATCCTTGGGAAAACGCAAAATTTGTAAAATAATCGCAGAAAAACGCAAATTTTGTTCAAGGATCGCGAGAAAAATGCGAATATCGTCAAATAGCTGAAAAAACACAAATTTCGTCAAAGAACCGCAGAAAAACGCAAATTTCGTTAATGATTCGTAGAGAAAAACGCAAATTTCGTTAATGATTCGTAGAGAAAAACGCAAATTTCGTCAAAAGATCGCGAAAAAACGCAAATTTCGTCAAAAGATCACGGGGGGGGGGGGGGAACCTCAAATTTCGTTTGAGAATCGCGAAAAAACAAAAGTTCGTCAAAGAATTGTGGGATAAACTCAAATTTCGTCAAAGAATCGCGAAAAAAAACGCAAATTTAGTCAAAGATTCGTGAAAAAACGCAAATTTCGCCAAAGGATCGCAAAAAAATGCAAATTTCGTCAAAAAATTGCGGGGGGGGGGGGAACTCAAATTTTGTCAAAAAGATAGTGAAAAAACGCTAAGTACCTTAAATATTTACTAACATGTATGATAGCTTTGGTGGAAGTTGAGATTTTTTCAGCCCCCCCTTAAAATTAATCATATGGGCGCCCTTGTATCCTTTCTTTAATAAATCCAAATAAATTTCATTTAGCAACAAAAAAAAGCCATATTTTTTATAAAGTAAAATTTACCGGTCATTTTTTTCGTTTTTTTGAAACTCTAAACTAGTCCGATAGCGGGCGAAGCCCGCTATTATATTCTGTCATAATAATATCTGTCATGCTAACTAAATGCAATATTTAAAAAAATAATTTCAAAATTAAACATGCTGTACACCTTCAAAATGTTAAAATATGCGAAAATTTCCATAGTCGGATTTTTATCATGATTCAATATATTTCTCAAACTCATATATTTACTATTCTCTGTTATTCATATTGATACTAGCTTTGTAGTATTCTCAAACATTTGAAAAATCCGTTAAACTATGAATATGACGTCAGATTTTCTTTTTAATTCTCTAATGAAGTGATATTAATCTGCTTTGTGCACATACTCATACTCCTTGTATTATTGAGAAATCTTTGAAATTTTCCGTTTTATTACCACTATGACGTCAATCATTTTTATTTCTTATTAATCTTTTTTACAATTGGTGAAACTTTTTATTTCATTTTCATTTTTCACGTGGAAATCGTTCAATAGAAAATTAATTATTGTAGAAAGAATTTCATTGTGGATTTTTAATTTTTGGCATCTGCTATAACGAAAAATGTTTAAATTTAATAGGAAAAGGCTGTTAGAATTTTGGTTTTTTATCTCTGTTTATTAAAATAATACGATTTTTTCAACTCTTAGTATTTTGAGCTTCATAGCTTGTATTCATATATATATACACATATTTTTTAACTATGTAAGTTACATAGTTTCTGAGAATGGCTCTGTGATGGACAGACAATGGAGCGGGAGTAATAGGGTTTCGTGAGATGAACGAAACCCTATAAAAGACGATAATGTTAAAGGAAAAAATTAAAGGGGACAATTCATAAAGGAAAGTTTGAAGAGAGAAAAATATATATATTGCTGGCAGAACGCCAAAAACAATGAAGACGAGTAGAAAACAGTTACTTTTTTTAAGAAAAAATAAAAAAGGACTGTAGTATTTTAATAGAGGATGATCATTGTGTTTTTGCAATTTTAAAATTCAAATCACTGTGGATGATTTTGTTAACAGTTGACACTGAACATTTTAACGATTCAGCAACAGCCATTTTACTTGGAGGATTTTCTTTCAGCATATAAGATTTTATACCTTTGCAATATCCGACGAATCTGGAACCGACAAGTCGACAAACCACAGCCGTTAGCATCATTTTCTGGAAGCAACTCATGGTACTCTGAACTCCCATATCTTTGCGCAGGAGTTTCCTAAATTTCTCCAATTTCGTTTATCTACAGTACGTGGCAAACGGAACCAGATTTTCATATTTCACGTTTCTATTTTTACTAGTTCAGAAGATATATATGAACTCAAAGTTTCGATTTTTTGGCACAGACTGACACACTCTCTCATCGATCATCAAAAACCTAAGGCAAATCCCGTAACCCTACAAACATGAAATTTGGTATAAAGGTATACAAAATGGAAATATTTGTGGTACACAAAAAAAAAATTAAAAATCCAAAAAATTCGAAAAAAAAAGTCATAAACTCGAAAAATTTGAAAAAAAAATAGAAAATTAGAAAAAAAATTTTTATCCCTTAGTCTCAAAAACGTGAAATTTGGCGAAAGGATAGTGAATTTTCGAAAGAGAAAAAATAATAATAACTTCGGAAAATTCGAAAATAAAATAAGAATATCGTAAAATTTGAAAAAAAATCAAATGTTTGAAAATAATTTTATTTTGTTGCCTTGAAACTGGACATTTGGTATGAAGATAGTGTTTAGGATACAAAGAAAGAAAAAAATTCAAAATCCGTAAATTTAAAAAAAAAAGAATTAAAAAATCGAAAATAGTTATATTTTTTGGAATTGTTCGGAATTTTTGTCTTTTTTTGTGTCCTAGACACTACTTTTACTCCAAATATCAAGTACCTAGGGTTGCAAGTAATACCTCAGATCAGTTGCACCTTTCCTGAAAGGAATTGAGATAACATTTTATGCCCCCCCCCCCAACATAGTGCTTGCTTGGGAAACTGAAACTTCTTTTTATCTAGATAACATTGCAAACAGAACTAAATCTTTTTTTTTTTTTTTTTTTTTTTTAAATCTTCAAATTATAAGAGCAGGGATTGGGCTAGACCAAAAACCATTATGTTGAAGAAACGAACCCATATGTCAAGGAAAGGACGATTGCTTACAAAATAAGTGAAATCTTGACAAAAACATCACATGTAAAAAATGTAGCCAAGTCTTGTGACTCTTTTATCGTACAAAAATTCCGAGATCATGTAGAACTAAATTCAGCTCTCTTATTAACTCTGAAATTTTCATTCACAAATCACTTCTAGTCTTTACTTAATGATTATTTTTTTACTTGGCAATTACGCAGCACATGAAAGTTATTGCACTTTATTATGTTATGGGATTTGATTCGAGTAATTGATTTGCGCCAATTATAAACAATTATCATTTTCTCGTGCTGCGCAATTTGCCAAGTCACAACATAATCATAACCTGAAAATGTGGAGACTAGGAGTGATTTGTACATGAAAATTTCATATTTAATAAGCGCTTTAATCTTGGCTCTACAGTTTTTACGGTAAAAGAGTCACGAGACGTTGCTACATTTTTACATGTGATGTTTTTGTTGAGATTCTTTTTGTTGATGAGAACATTTTTTCCGCTTAAAGCTAAACATTCACGTTTTTTTCCTGTCTGATTGACAATACTATTACCTACTGTGTCTGTAGATATAGAAATACAGTCGAACCTGGTTAACACGAAATCGCTTAACGCGAAATTTCGCTTAACACGAAATAATTTTCAGGTCCCGTCAGATGAGCCTGAAAATCAATGTTAATTAATTCGTTTAACACGAAATAGAATTTTGGAAAATCCCGCTTAAGGCGAAATATTTTTTTTTCGCTTCAAAGTCAAAACATGATTCCTTATGCAATGTTTTCGATATTTCAAACTTAAATGTCACATTCTCTTATTAAAAGTGGGATTTTCTCATGGTTTGAAAACGATTTAAAGTGAAAAAGGGTTTCAGAAAATTCTGAAATACTGAATTCCTGAATAATCCCTGCTTTTCTTTGATCTTTGATATGCGCAAGTGTTCCCACATTAACCATATGAGCAATAGATTAGTCACAGTGAAAGTTTGGGGAAGTAATTTCTTTTTTTGAAAGTGATTGTTCCATTACTCGGTTGACGGTATTGACAGTAACATAAACTATAAACCGGGGGTCTGAATTCTCTTATCTGTGAGTGAAAGAAGTGACAATCTCTACTTCACTACCTGACTAACATAATAGAAATGCTGGTTACAGTTGCTCTGTAGAATTCTGTGAAAGATGAGTCGAAAACTGTAAGCAGTATCTTAAGCAAAAAAATTAAACGAAGTTAGCGATAAAGTGCTGAAAAAAAATCACAAAATGCGGCGAAGTATGGGATACCTACAATTCTTCTACAATTTTAAAGAATCGCGAAAAGATTGAAGAGGTTTATGCTGTGAGTTAATTCAAACCAGTAAGAAAACGATTGTGTAAGAATGAATAAATTGAAATTGCTCTCTTGCGGTGGATAAAAGAGGCAATAAGCCAGAACATTGTTTTAATTTTTGCAGTTTTGCAAGATGAAACAGAGACTTTTGCTGATGCTCTCAGTGAGAGCGATTTCATATTTTCTAACGGATGAATGACAAGATTTAAATAGCGTCATAGACTTGTCTGCAGAAAGATATGTAGCCAAAATCGGTAAATTCTTTCTTAGACATTGTTTTTTCCGAGTACATTTGCATAGATGAATATGTGCTGACTTCGGATGTGACGACAGACGAAGAAATAATTGCTTCAAAATAAAGATGACAACATTGAAGTGTCAGACGAGGAAGAAGAAATTGACACAGAACGGAAAAGTTTAGTGTCAATAAATGAATCTACTGCAGCATTGAAAGTCAATAACGGACTATTTAAAAATATGATTAGCATGTAAATAAAATTATTATTGCCTAAAAAACAATAATTAATTTGTGAATGAAATTTACTATATTTCTTATTAATTTATAATTTTTTGAGCAGGGATATATTTGTAGGTTAATTTATTTAGTTTTTAAATCTAATATAGATGGTGCCACTATTATGACGGTTAACACGAAATTTCGGTTAACACGAAAAAAATTCCCAGTCCCTTCAATTTCGTGTTAACGAGGTTCGACTGTACCATGCTTTTCAAAGCTTTAAAATAACCGAATATGAATAATTCTCTTTTGAAAGTGAATAAATAAGGTAAAGCTAGGATAGTCTGCGCACAATTAAAAAGAATAGCAATAAAGAATCTAAATATTAATTTTTTGCTAAACTATTCATGAATAATTTTTACTGCATTTGTTTTTACGCATTTCAATTGCTATTTTGTTATTATGCTGCAATTTAATAGAACAGTTGTAATAAAACCAAGAAAGTTATTTTGCGCAATCTGTCCTTACAGGGTTGGTATGATTGCGCACATGGGTAGGAGAGATTGTTACTAATAATAACTGCAATTAAATTGTTAACAATAATAATTACATTTAAATGACATTGCTGTAAGATTTTTGTAAGCAAATATTATTGTATTAGGAGTGAATATTTCAACCTAATGATTAAAGAATCAGAAAAAGGAAATAATTTTAAAAACGATTAAAAAATTTTAATTAAAGAAAAAAAATAATAAAGAATCAGAAAAAGCAAGTCCAGATAAGATTACAAAATAAAATTATGTTACTTAATAACACGTTTAACATAAAATTAGTGCATTTTTATTTTTCATTTTATTATGCAAATTTACCAATAAGCTGCGTAATCTCTCCTAGCGTGGAAACTAATGGGAACACTGCGCCATCTCCCCTAAGTAGCAGATGCGCAAACTCTCCAATTTCGGTAGCAGAGATTGCTCGGCCTTTTATATAAACATGGCCGCTACTAAAACGAACCGTTTATGTCCACATTGCTAGTCCAGATTAGTAGCTTATGAGAAATCGTTTAAGTTTAAAATATTTTGTACTATTGAAATTGTATAGAAATTCTGATGAATAGCTATGAAAATTCAAGCACTTACTTTGGGAAAACGAAACAAAATAGCAATACTTTATCTTAGACGCTCAAAGCAATCAACATGCACTTTCAAGTAGACACTCCACTACTGTTGTTGTACAACTACCTGGAGTCGCTGCGCGCTCACTCTACTCCTCCCCCCCCCCGAACCTCTATTTGCGCAATCTCTCCGACCGTGCCATCGCTCCTGGCTTTACCTTATAGTTATTATCCATCGTTTCTTTAAAAGCGTCATTTTGCATTTAAAGAAAAATTTCAGTTTCAAGACGAGAATTCATAGTCTCAAAAACATGTTAGATGTGAAAAATAATTTCTCTATGCAGACGATTTTTTTTTACTCCAAAACAAACTCGTCTAAAAGATGTGAGAACAGCTTCTATATATTTCGTGAATACTATTTATATAATTAAATATAGGTGCATTTTTTTTGTTTTATTTCAAACATTGTTTTTCCTTTATCTGTTAATTTTAAAGAAATAAAAATTTAAAAATATAATTGTTGTAAGAAAAGCAGAAAAACTAAAGCTAATAAAAGTAAATTTAACTAAAGAAGACAGGAAAGGAAAATATTACTTTTAAATAAAAACGTCCAGATATAAGACCATAAAAAGCGTAATTAAATACAATAGTAATTGCTGTAAAATATGCTTGAAATAAGAATAAACATGTGAAAGAGTGAAAAAAACTTTTTCGTTTTAAATTATCTTGACGACTTAATTATTTAATTATTCTTTAATTAGTGAAACGTAAGTGCTTGAAGCGAGTGTTTTTTTTAATTATTATTTAAAATCCGTTCATTTATCATACAGCATATTTTCTTTCATGTGCAGTTAACTGCGTTTTCGGAATTTCTTTAAGAGCTGAAGTAGTAAGATTTGTTTAAATTGGCTTATTAGTGGTTTTGAAAATGAATTTCTCTCTTTTGAAACAAAATACCTTCTTTTCTTTTCCCTCATTTGTTTATTTCACATTTAACTACACATAAATCATATCAATATTTCTCATAAAAGGATAAAATGAAATTTTAGTTCATGATTAAATAATAAAATGATTGTTTTAGGTGCGTTCGTAATTATTTAAATACGTAGCACCTATTATCGTCGTCTGGTCTGTCCGTCAGGCTGTCTGTCCGTCTGTCTGTCGCATATAACAACGCAATAACGACCCAACCGAATGGTTTGAAATTTAAGATATATTATGTTTGCAGAATTTTGTCGAGACATTTCAAATTTTATGAAAACTGAATCAAAACTTTAGAAGATATTAATATAACTATTTATTAAGAAATTTGAATAAAAGAAAAATTGGTGCTTTCTTGTTATAGGAGCTTCCGGGGTTTAATCGCCAAACGACCGAGATACTTATTTTATGACAGAAATTAATCTGCAGACGATATAACTCATTTCACAGAATTAAAAATAATCAATATCTGAATATTTATTGAACTAGCTATAGTGTGAACGCACCACATTTATCACCTTTGACGTGCAATTTCTACCTTGTTCTTTTTTTTGTTCAATTTTCACACAACTAACAACTGTTAAACAGTTTATAACGCTTCAGTACAGAAATTTCACAAAACTGTGCTCTTTGAAAATTTTTCGCACAGAGGAAGAAATTCTAAAAAATATACTCATTTTTGGGAGCATTTTTTACAGAAAAATATGTACTCGTGACGCCCCCCCCCCCATCCACCCACCGGATATAGTAGATTGTTGCATAGGTTACAAAATTTCAAACTGAAACGATATATATGAATTCACTTCTTTTTGAAAAGCTCTTAAACTATAAGATTTTCACCATTAATTCTAAATTGAATCATTTAAAAAGTTATAACTAAGATTATATCCAATTTCCTGTTGAATCTCTAACTTTCATCTTTCAGAAAATACAAAAAAGCCCAAAATTTTAAAAATAATTGAATAAAACAATCGCTTTGTTTTAGGGTTTTTGTCTTTTTGGAGTGATAATCAGAAATATTTCTGAGTTTTGTACAGTGACAAACGATTTATCAACATGTTATATTGAAAATCAAAAGTATTTGTAGTTATTGTGATGTATAGATAGTAATTGCAAACGGTTTAGTTGCAGAAATTCTTGCGGATATATAATACAAATTTACACCTTTTTACAAAAAAGGTTTTGAAGTGATTACCTTATACGCCTAGACAGAATTTAATTTTTACATCTGGAAGTACTCAATATTGATTTTGAAAACCAAATTTATTTTTTATTCAATTGAATTTCTTGAATTGTGAAATCTGATAGTTTCTAGATGCTAAACTTCAATATGAAAGAAAAAATAACTGGGTGAAATGTTTATAATTTTTTTAATTACACTTTTTAAAACTTTTTTTTCTACTTCTATTACCTTTTCCTTTAAATACGAATTTCCCTACGTGTTTCGCACTAATCTTAGCGATCCTATTATAGGTATATGATTTTTCAAAACATCTATCATTTTAAATCCTGATAGACGTTTTAGCCCTTTATCCACTAAAATCAACAAAACGAGTGTCCATATTACGGTAACACTACCAGTTATGGACACTGCAGGAGTAATGAACACTTTTGAATTTGAACCAAAAAACAGTCTTTAAAGTCTGGCTGAGGGTGACGCTCTTCGTAGGGTTACTGTTACAGATATTTACTGTTAACGCTTCTAACTACATATACTTCAATCCAACAGTTCTGGAGCAATGTTAATCCAACTGGGTCATGTTAACGTTATATCTTCCAGTTTGACTTAAGATAAGTAAATTATTGTTTTTTATCACCTACGTTTAATCCATTTTCTTCTATATTTGCTTTCATATGACTAAACTGAGTATTCATAATTTATTTATTTTGTTTATACTTGAATTTTGCATCAGGCTGACTCATTTATTACGAAATTACTTTTCTGGTAGTACGACATATCATCATAACTAGTAGTGGACAACACTGGAAAAAAGACAATGTTGAGAACAGTGAGAGACAACTGATAACGCAACTGGATTGAAAGACTTTATGATATATATACACAACCTGGACGCAAATAGATTACTGCCTTTTTGCAAAATATCCCGATACATTTTTTTGAAGGAGGCTAAATGTTAAGAGTAATAAGGAGCAATAAAAATGAATAAAAGCTGTTGGAATGGTACGAAAAAGTTCACATTTGTCGAAAAATGCCATGACTAGATAATGGAAGATGCGAGAAAAATGTCTAACGCTGACGAGACACTATTTTTTCGAAATCCTGAAATTAGTGAAGCTTCCGCTTTAAACGAGTAGAAAACCGTTCGCGTAAGTTTGTGGCGTGCTGACTCATGGTGATCCCTAGTAGTAACAAAGTCAGTAACAAAGTCAGAAAGTAAGTTTAAAATCTATTTTTATTTAAAATCTTAACGGTAGGGCGATGAGGAAGTCTCACTCGCTGGAATTTTAACTCTGACTAATCACTGTTACCTAAATAATCCTACTCGAGCAATATACGTTACTACATTATAATAGAAAAACTTGAATAATACGAGTAAATGATACTTTAACTTAAGCCCTGATGAGAACTGTAATCATTTCAATTTTAACTCTACAATTCCAGAACTAACTTTGCTACGATGCGCAGGCTCTTCCGCATTGCAACAAGATGACGAAATATCTAAATTAAAGTCCGGCTTCCTCCAAAACAACCTCTCTTCAACACAACAAACTACGTTAACTTACCAAATCAAGATTCAGCTCTGGGCAAACTTCAAAACCGGAACACAACTTAATTCTGTTGATAAAAGAAGTCTTAACTTCCCTTGGGGTGAGATTCGACCAAATCCAACGACACACCAACTGACCAAAAAAGTCAAATTGTGCATAAAACTGCTGCGAAACACAGAAAAGCCACAAATCCCGAAGGACACAAGTATTCGTCGAAAGTTAAAGTAACATAGTCTATAGATGACGCTGCACGCACACAGATGTTATTTTCACAATACGATCTCAATCAAAACAAACGACTGCTTTTATGAGGAGAACGAATCCAGTACAACCCTCCGCCCCACCACCACCCATGGAATTTGCGAAGAAAAATCTTTGGGCGAAATGCAAACCCAAGACTTTTTCTTAACCATAAATTTTGATCCAAAACGTTAACAATAAAATATGAGTAACTTTAAAATATTTGCATCCAAACATCTTTTAAATTTTGATAAACTTTTAACCCATCACGCAAAAAATGGTCAATCTGCAATTCAACACACTCACTTTCAAATAACCATGCAAACTAACTGAAAATACCCCGTACCAAGCTAGAATCTAAAATTCAAATGGCCAGTATAAACTGCAAAGCGAAAAAATTTCCTCAAAAAAGTGAAAAACCTAACCACAGACAAAATACTATACGCAAATTTTCTTATCAAAATTCCGCAAATTGCAGAAACAGAAATTCTCTAAATGATGACTAAATGCCAGAATCTTACTCCCAAAATATCCAAATCACTAATACCCCCAAAACTGTGTTTGAAAGTGAGATTAATTTCTACCTTATATTATTGGGGCACAGACTAACAGTGATTGAATGTTGCGATGTTGAAATTCTATTGAAAAAAAATTACAAAACAAAAATTCTATTGCATAATCACAAAATAAGATCACTAAATATATTTAAAATCTAGAGAAATGCTTAAGTGATACCAAAACTAATTCACCAGAGCGGATGGAACGTTACAATATTATATAGGAATGAGCACCAGGAAGTTTCAAACACGATTAAAAGAGCATATAGCAGATATCAAATATGACAGGAGAACTACAGCATTGGCACGACTACATAGAACCGAGGCAATAGAAATTGATTTTAAAAATAGTAAAATAATTTACCCATCAAGAGTTTACTTCCCATCCATTATCCGTGAATCAATAGAAATCTACATGCGTAACGTAAACATTTGCAATGAATCCGCCTCATTTGAATTGCCTAAAATTTGGCACGAGTTACTTTTCCGTTTTAAAAAGCAATAACGAAATATTAATTTTCACGATTACAGTTGGCTACTTCAAGCACCTGCTTTTCTCTTTTTTCATATTTGGATCTCGTGATTCGTGTTTTCAAGGTTATTTTTCAAAATTTGCAAGAATACTTTGTTTATCATTATTTTTCTTGAAAATGACGCCGTAGGAGCGTTGAAACGTATGTTGATCATTAAAAAGGTTTTTTTATAAACCTTTTGTTATTTCTTTTAGTATCACTTAAGCATTTCTCTAGATTTTAAAAATTCTATTTGTTACATACAATTATTCTTTTGTGTGTAACTAAAAATGTAAAAATTAAATCAATGTAAACAAACAAAAATGACTTTCCCTAGAAAAATATCGTATTAACCATCTTATACACCATATAATTTCCAAGTAACTATATATTCATAATATTCAAAATTTTAATTGCTTAATAGGCGTGTAGCCAACATAGTGAAAAAGTACCCAAGCCGGGACTCGAACCCGGGTCATCAGATTAGCGCACTGACACTACCAACTGAACCACTTGGGGGGGGGGACACCCAACCTGGAGCCCAGTCGTAAGGCTGATGGGCGTACCACCAGGCGGAAAATCCCAACTACCATCCAAATCCACCCAGCCACAGGAACAGACTAAGTCAACGAGCGTTAATTAAAACAATAATTAAACTCAAAAGCAAAAAAGGCGACATCGCCAATGAATCCAGTTGATTCATACTACTAAACTAAAATATATAAACTAATCCTAACATAAAAAAAATAAAATAGCAAGGTAACACACAACCTCCTTATGCTAAAAACTAAATAAAAATTAACTACAAACAAAACAATAAATGAAACAAAATTTTAAGACCAGTATGGTTACACAAGTCTAAATATTATGGAAATAATAGGTGTCTACTGCAACTGTGCTCATCATTATATAAGACAGACTATATTGAAAAAGTTCATAACAGTTCATAGTCTATAAAAGTTCATAGTCTAATTTGAAAAAGTTCATAACAGTTCATAGTCTATAACAGTTTATAGTCTATTTTGAAAAAGTTCATAAGTAGTCATACCAATTTAACTCCAATATATGTACGTCAATAAATAAATTTGAAGTTTTCTTGAGCAGTAAAAGAAAATTATCAATTTAAAAGCGATATCTGATAAAAGAATAAAGATCATTTAAAATATTGTAATTTTCAGCCAGTTTTTTATAATTAGCGGGATTATTCAAAGTTTTGAATAAATTCTGTCTAAGAGTCAAGCCTGAATTGAATTTGAAATGATGCATCATTAAATTACACCTGCCATAAATATAATGTACCACATCTCCTCTACTACCGCATTCACAAAGATCGTTTTCTCTCTTTCCAATCTTATATAGAAAGTGAGGAAAACTGCCATGTCCAGTGAAAAAGTATTGTGCCACCTGTGAGCTGCACAAATAATCTGTTTTTACCTCCTTAATTATGTTGTACGTGTCTCGACCAACTGTAGAAGATTGCCATTCCAACTGCCAGGTCTTTAACATTTCTCTCCTACAATACAACTTTATGGCCGAGACAGGTACCGGCAATTCTATGTGTATATCCGCCTGACCATTAATGATCACACTTTTGGCTAATTCATCTGCTCTCTCATTTCCCGATATACCGATGTGTGCCTTAATCCAGCCAATGTTCACCACCTTATCTGGATTTCGATATAATAGATCAAATATATCTCTAACTATGATATTTGCAGGAAAAATCTGCTGGAGAACTAGGACCTAAGATTGACTGTCTGAAAATATTTTCACTGATTTAAAATTTAATTGTACGAACCACTTTATTGCCTGCTTAATTGCCTCCAATTCAGCCTGATAAATTGAGTTCCATTTTGATAAACTGACTTTATAATCAAATATATAATTTCCTTGGTGGTATACAGTAAAAGCTGCAGAGGTACCGTTGGCCATTTTAGAACCGTCTGTAAAAATAATTGGGTTAACTGAAAAAGGTGGACTGTCGCGCAATGGGTTCATAAAAACTAAATTCTTTATCATATTATAATTTGGATATTCATACTGCTTAATGTTAGTCATAAAATCTTTGCCGCGAAGCTCTTCCCCCCACATTTGTATTGCAGACTTCCCTTTTAAAACATTATATTGCAATGCATCATACTTCAGTTTGATACCAATTGGAGGGACTCCCGCTAAAACACACAGTGCCTCCGTTGAGACATTCCTATAAGACTTTATAATTGTCCTCAAACCCACTCTTTGACAGGAGCTGAGCTTACGCAGCGCATGGTTTTTCAAATCATCATACCAAATTTCGTGACCATATGCAATTTGCTTTTCCATTACGGTCAAATACCAAGTCTTCAAAATCTCATGACGAATACCTTTATCTCTATAACCTGTCTTTGCTATATTAAGTACAAAGTTTCTTAGATTTGACCTCACAGTGTCCAAATGAACAAGCCATGTGAATTTACTATCAAGATTGAAGCCCAGGTATCTGAATGAATCAACAATATCAATTGTGATGTTGTTTAATTTGAAAATCGGATGTCTATTTTCCATAAGATTTGAACCAAATAACATTGCTATTGATTTATCAATACTAAGATTTAAGTGAAAGTTTTGACATCCAATCACAAACCTGTTCAAAGATTTGTTCATAACTGTCTCCAATTCTCTTCTTGTGTCAGAACCATTTACTATAAGGAAATCATCTGCGTAGGAGACTATGAGTGCATGTTTAGCCTTATAAAATTTAATTAAAGCGTCCGCAATTAACAACCACAACAGTGGGCCAATGCAAGATCCCTGCGAGCAACCCTTGTGTAACAGAAACCATCTGATGCCATCTGAATATTGAAAACCTATTTTTCTTTCAGAAAGGTAAAGGGAACCACTTGGGAACGATACATGGCCTGGAACTTTTTCACCATAACATGTTGGCAAGGCTACAAACGCAGCACAAGATAGAATGTTTTCCGTGAGCCGCCAACCCTGGGGCAAACACGAAATCAAAGGAAATCCAGCATCGACAATTAAATAAATTCATATTTATTCACATATTTAAAATTTCCATGTATTAAATATGAATTTATTTAATTGTCGATGCTGGATTTCCTTTGATTTCGTGTTTGCCCCAGAGTTGACGGCTCACGGAAAACATTCCATCTTGTGCTGCATTTGTGGCCTTGTCAACATGTTATGGTGAAAAAGTTCCAGGCTGAGTATCGTTCCCAAGTGGTTCAGTTGGTAGAACGTCAGTGCGCTAATCTGATGACCCGGGTTCGAGTCCCAGCTTGGGTACTTTTTCACTATGTTGGCTATACGCCTATTAAGCAATTAAAAATTTGAATATTATGACTGCAAGGCGTGAGAAATTTTCTCTGGAAAAATTTCAAAGTATTAAATATGAATTTATATATATTCAATTATAACATTTACATAACGCTCCAGTACAATATAATTGTAACATTCAAAAAAAATCCGCAACCTGAGAAAACCATTCCCAATTATAGAAAAACGCAAACGAACCGAATGTCAAGAAGAAAATTAGGTTAACATAATGTTAGTAAAGATAAATAGAAACGCCTGTCAAGAACCACTTGACCTCCGTACACATGCTCGCCTACACGCGGCGCGTGTAAAACAATCCAATAACACCTATCGAGCGATACCTAAAAATTATTATCTACATATAATACATGTGCAATATAACAATAATTTAAACATACAACATTATTTTAAAACAATTAACAATATTTCAGAACAGTGCAAAGTAGTGTAAACTGAAAGGATTTCATATGATATCATACTAATAATTTTTAACAAACATTTAGAACAAAATTAATTTTAGATTAATTTAGAACAAAATCCTGTGTCTTTTCGACGTTGGTTCCTGACTTTCCTTACTAATAAAACGTTTGATACCAATGTTATGACCAAACATTTTACAGTTTGATTTAGACACTAAAGAATAGTAGTCAGAATGATTTCTTTTAAAGAATTGATAGTGACTTTCCTTAACTTATCACGTGGTTAAACTTGCGACGTTTTGTGAGCAATACATTAGACTCAGTTGAACTGCGACCTGCGTTATATAAGGCCAGTGCAGGACGTTTAAAACGTCACATATAGTGGATCATTTTTACACGGCGATTGGTGCAAAACGGGGGACGCGTCGCTTTGCACCAATGGCCGTGTAAAAATGATCCACTCCATGTGACGTTTTAAACGTCATGCACCGGCCATGTATAACGTAGGTCGCGGTTGAACTCCCTACGCGCCTTTTTATCTTTTTACTATGTAGACGCTTTTGCGTATCTTGACCTTTTTGCAGATTTTAATTTTTATATTACTTGGTTGGACAGACAATTTTAGACTTCGTTGCAGAACTCGCATTTTGCGGTTGAGATTTTTTTGAAAACGTAGAACTAGAAATCGGACACTCGTGTGATCCAGGCATTTGTGAATCACTTTGTGACGTAAGAGAACCACTGTTATCCCCTTTCTAAACTTATAAACTCTAACCTGATCAAGAATAACTGTCGTTAGAACACCTTCGATCCATTCCGCTAATCGCTTGAGAGCGTAGGAGTCAGGTCGGTGGATTCGACTCCCACCAGTTTCATTGCAGACACTTTGTGGAGCGCTCGGTTGTAATTCTCTGGTGGTGTAAATTTTCTTATGGCTGTCTCGTTCTTGTATATTGACGATGACTTATAAGCGGGCACTTGATGTCAAGCACACAAGTCAGATGTATGTTCTCAGTGAAACAAGAAACACCTTCGACATCAATTACCAAATTATTATTTTTTACCTCCCATACGTTATACGGATTGTCAAACTTTGGATCTAACTGTGCTACCCATTTTTGCCGACTGGAGCTTAATCAATGTTTTTCCAACAACACAAATTCATCGACATTAATTTCAAACTTTTGTTGACGCATGTTGTAATAAAATTCTTGCTTCTCCTGCACCTTTCCCATCTGCACCTGTGCCTCCTTCACTAACTTATATATATCCTGAACCATATGTTTGTTCTCGGAATATGAGACCATAATTAACTACTGAAATTGATTTATGATGTTACGACCTAACAACAACTCCTCTGGGGTCTATCCCGTCGACTCGTGCACTGACGTTCACAACGCATACGCAAAATGTTGGAAAAATTGATCCAAACTTGAATGATGAGAGCCAATGTAAGAAGAAATCATTTGAAAGTGTGATTCTCCCATTTCGCCTTATTGAACTGTGGCCGGTACGGAACTGTAAAAGAATGAGAAATCTCCAGCTTCGAACATAACTCGTGAAATATATCGATATAAAACAGTGTCCATTGTCACTAACTTTCTGAATTGTGCACCTTATTTTGAAAAAGAGTTATTAAACGGAGCATTAGATACAACATTAGCTGAGGCTTTTTTGAGGGAGACAAACTCATTCCCATTTACTAAAATTATCCAATATTACCAGGACAAAGCGAAATCTATTTTTATATAAGGGGTACGGGCCAATTAAATCAACGCCTATACAGTCTAATGGGTAAGATACTTTTATTGATATCAATTTGCCAGCTGGTCTTATATTTTTGTAAATATAACGTTGGCATATATCGCAGCTGGAGAAATAAGCGCGCACTGCTTCCCGCATTTTACCGAAGTAGAAGAAATCACAAATTCGGGAATATATTTTTCGGATACTTAAGTGTCCTGCTAGGGGGTTATCATGGAATACCTTCATGATGGCCTTACGAAGACTTGGGATGTATACTCTTAATTCTTCGCGTGATTTTATTGTTTATTTAATAAAATAACAGATCATCAATTAATTTAAAAATTTGGGACCAGTTTTGGAACATGCGCATTTCTGCACTATGTACCATTTCGGGATTCTCCAAATACCTAAACAACTATCCAAATTCTTTCTCATCCTTTTGCTCTTGTATCAGCTGCTCCCTAGGACGTAAAACTAAATAGGACAAAGCACACACTCGTATACCTTCCACTACTTCGACAACCTCTTGATGATTCCGGGACAATGCATCTGCTACAGCATTCTCTTTACCTGCCCTATAGACCGGGAGGCGGCAGCATAGACAATCACCTCATCGAGTTCACGGCTGAAATTCCAGAATTAGTTAAAACTCGATTCGCATATTAAAACACAATCGGTCTGCCAAGTCATATCTTGGTGGAAAACACGTTAAAACCCGATTTTAGCGGTTGACTCGTAGGTTTACCATTGTGTTTTCCTGCACCCAAAAGTATTAAAACATGGAGAATTGGACAAACATCAATTTTCAAAAACATCAATTTTATGGTTAGATAAAAATTTTCACATTATAGGTTCGTACATAGGTAGCTGCCCTGTTGAAAAATTGTATAACTAAAACTTAAAATGTTTTTTTTTTGGTATTTTCCTATGTATATATACCATACTTAAAGTTAATATTACAGAAAACATATTCAACACAATTTTCCTTTTCGCCCACTGGAATGGCATAGGTTAAACAAGTTTAAGTAAAGTGTTTTTTTATTTTTTTTTAATAAATCTTTACAATAAGCTTCTGCCACTATTAAATTTTTGTTTTGATAAAAACAATTCACATGATAGCTTTTTTAATGCTGGTAGCGCTCTTGGTAAAAAATTGCATAACTAAAACTTTAAGAAGGTTATTTTTATATTTTCACATATCGCCAAATCACAGCAGTAGTAAGACATCTAAAAAAAGGCAAAAATGAGTTGTCTGACTTACTGGTATGACTAACTGGGTCTGCATCTAGTGGAACAATTTCTGGAACACAAAAAATGTTTTAATATTAATGTTTTAAAATTTCTTTTGGATATTTTATTTATATTAGTTTTATATAAAAAAAATCTGACGACATAAAACTTTTATCAAAGTTTCTCATACCAGTATGTCATACAACTCATTTTTGTTTTTTAGATATCTTACTGTTGCTCTGTGGCGACTATATGGGTACCATTCGTAAAGTTGAAATTAGGAAACATAGACTGAAGAAACATTTTGAGTTATACTCCCCGTGGGAAGAAATAAGATAACCAAATTAAGGTAAAAATAAAAATATTTAAAAAATAATAATAAAGTTTCAGAACAAGCGTTTGCCACGGTAAAATTTATGTTTTGATAAAAAAAATTACATGATAATTTTTTTACGCTAGTAGCAGCCCTAGTGGTAAATTCAATAGCTATTTTTTTTTCTCATGTGGCAATAACCATACACCAAGTTAATATTATATATTACAGATTCACGTCAACATTCTTTTATGCTGGAAACGCCCCCCAGTAAAAAAGAAATAACCAAATTTAAATAAAAGATTTTTTTACTTATCACTGTATGTCAGCATTAAAATAAATATTGTTTGGTTGATTTATCGAATTTCTTCTTTAATTTTTAGCGATCCCTGGTGGAATATAGGCTTTTTACATTTAAATAAAAGAATTATTTTGAGTTTTACTTTATGAAGACATTTACGGTGATTACTTTGAATTGAGACCCATTTCATAATGTAAGCAAAATTTTAAACTATGAATGTAGAAATAAAAACAAATTAACTATTCATTACTGATACTAAACAATCAACTAGTTGTTACATAAAACATACAAACACAAGCTATATGCAATTACTCTGCCTGCCGGCATGTTCATCCATACACAACTTACATTTCTGAAATGCTGTGAAATTGCTTCAAGAATTTTAAATTTGTGAATGAGGCAGATTACAGAATAGCTATCAATGGCACATTAACAAAGTTTGCAACTTGCAAGTATGCTGTATGTCGTGTGTTTGCGCACAAAGAGGGCAGGAGCAAAACTCCTTAATATATATAGACATGTACCCTATATATATGCAGCACCTACGATATATATATATTCATTTTGTGAGTCTATATGTATGTAATCATCATATATACTAATTCTATAGTACCATTTCAGAATGCGTAGTGATGTGAATATGCCAGTTTTTAATTATAAAATTTTGTTAAAATTTATTTTTATTGGTTTTCGACTTTCCAGTTGCCCCTTCTAGACTATGTTGTATTAAATGTTTAATAAATTAAAGTAGGTGTAGTAATTTAAATTAACATTTCAGATTCAATAGTAATTAATTTATTATTGAACTGAGTTCCGTTTACACATTTTAAAGTATTTAAAATATAATATTGTTTTTTTTTTGTTTATTTACCCTTTCTAGTGATATGTAAAAACTGAATAAGTATTTGCTTAAATTAAATATAAAACAGAAATGTGTATTTTATATAGTTACTTCTAAATCACTCTCTTTTTTGTAATTTTTTAAAGATTATAGTATTATAATTTCTTTTGAGCATTTTAGAAACATTATATCAAAGTTTTCTTTTTTCAGGACAAAGTAGCTTTACACATTGAAAGTAATATGAAAATGCAAAACAGTTTCCTACATGTCATAACATTCAGCAACATGTCAATAACGTCCAATGCAAAAATTATATTTTTAAATTATATTATTCTATAATCATTTTCCAATTACGCGATTTAATATACAATTGACTCGGCCCCCTCCACACTACCGCTGCCCAACCCTCGTGAATTACACCGCAATTCACATTGGGACCGCTACGCGATCCCAGCTGGTTTCACTCGTTCGCCACTATTTGCATCAATGAGTATTATCATAAATCATTTACAATTTTGTTTTATGTATAAAAAAATAATTGAGAACTTCGTTGAAAATACAATTAAAAATGCATTTAATTCGCGCTAACCAATGGGCATAAATCATTTCAACATTATAAAGAAAAAATACATTGGAACACAATTAATTTAAAACTCATTGCGCCTTTAATATTGTACAGCACGGCTTTAATTGATTTCGAAAAACACTACGTGATAGTAAGATATTTCAATTTTAATTAACAATCATCGTCTAAAGTTCGTTGGACGTGAAAAATACAAACTCTCTCAGACATAAACACGTTTTCTGCTGTGTTGATCAAAAAGCTGATTTGCTGAATGCATCACGTGACCGAAAACGAACCAGTGACATGCATCGCCAAAAACAGCTACATCGGACGAAAGATCATGCAGTGTTTAAACACAGATCCTGCTCTGAATTATGATTTTCTGAATGAATTATGTGGCCGTAAAATGAACAACTTAGAATTGTCGCTCTAGAAACTACGGTTGTTGCCAACCGTTAAACTACAAATTCAGCCTTATTTTCGCACTACATAAGAGAAGTATATATATAGATAACACATTAATATTTATTAAAAATCTATTAGGAAACCAATTAAGTTCTTATTTTTATAATTCTTATTTTCTTGCTTTAATATATACGTTTTACATTAAAAAATTTCAATATAAAAATATTTATCGCTTAAGGCGATACTATTACTAAAAGACTGAGGATTTAAAATGAAAATATGCTGAAATGTATACGTGATTATTTATTCAATTAAACAGTATACTATATGCATATGTATGGTGAATATCCGAATTTAGAAGAATGAAATTTTTTATGAACCTAATCCTTTAAATCTATAAATAAATAATAATGGATAGAAATAATTAAGAAACAAATGCACAAAAATTAAAATTTAAATAGAATTCATATGTTTCACTGAATAGTTTAACCTCACATTTTATACTGAAATTAAAAGTTTCAAATACTAAAGGGATTATATTAAACATTTTAAATTCGAAAAGAAACAAATACCTGTGCTTTTGACACAGGGGGAAGGTTCACAGTTTTATATCATTACTTGTAACATAAGACGGATTAAGTGTGCTACATAAAAACATAAGACTTGAGACAAATGGAAATTAAATTAAAAGCAAACTGCAAAAGGAATTAAATTAAATAATTAAGCTTTAAATAGAAACAAATACATTTTTACGATTAGATGCGATTACTTGTGGGTACAGAGTTTTATATTAGTACTAGTAATATAAGTGGCATTAAGAGTGAGAATATCGTTTTTGAAATTAAGCTATTATATTACAGAATAGTTATTTTAAATTAATATGCATATATTAATTATTAGTGTGTATTAAATGCATATATTAATTAGTGTTAAAATTATAATATACTTGTATTTAAGATAATACAATTATCATGTTTTTAATTTAATTCAATTTTTGAAAATTTTGCTTGGGTAATAGAAACTTGACAGAGTTTCTCTCCAAGGAAAAAAACCAGCAATGCAATGAACAGCAAATAAAAGGGATTTCCTCCAATTGATGCCAAACGGTTTTACTAGATTAACTTACTACTTTGTAAAGAAAGAAATAGTTTTGTCAAGTATGTAATTGTATTGCGCACGAAATAGCAGTGATTTTTGTAGAAGGTACTACAGAAAATAATCATCGAGAAATGGTAGATATTAGAGGGGACACCCAATCATGGAAAAGTGCCGGCGGACCTGATTACGGAGAAAACCACAGAACATGCGCATAACGATATGCCAGCACATTAACGAATGCCAGAGCATTTACAGGCGAACAAAGAATTCGACAGTGCTTCATGATAAAAGTTAGATATGTTACTCAAATTCACAAGAGTTGTTAAAAATTTACAATTAAGGGTTTGCTGTTTATTTACAAACTTGCACAAAATATGTCAAATATATGAATACTACACGTGATTAAAAATTAAAACGCATTTTAATAATGCCACTGCTCTCTGTCACCTTATTTTCGAAAAAATCATTATCTTTATACCGTTAATTTTATTTTGATTTTGGGATGATCCAGACCTGAGGACGTATCCACCGTGGCTAACACAGCTGACGGCGTATTTCGTGATTGATTTAATAAGCTCAAATACATTTGAAAAATTAGATTATATGATATCATTTTTAAATAATGAAACCGAATGTTTTTAACAGAGTTATTATACTTTTTTACTTATATTTTAATTTCCACGTTTAATGTAAAAATATTTCTTTGTTGAAGTTTCGCAGATAGTTGGAATATTTTAGAGAGTGTGGTAGGGTGCATAATAAACTGCATTTTTGTTGTAACTTGTATACAACTGTGACATTAAAGAATATTGAACGATTCATCACCTGTGCCGCGCGTACGGAAAAATACCTTAATATTAATTTACTAGCTGCTTCTGGCGACAGTTTAACCTCCCTTAAATGTATGCTAAACATTGCAACATGTTAATTTGATTCATAATTTAATTTTCAAGCTTAATACTTTGCCAAATTGGAAGATACTTATAGACAAATCAAGAACCTTTCGCGATCATGGTAGCATTTCGTATATTTTTGATGTATTCTATTTCATTTTCCTTAACATAAAACGCTTAACTGACTTAGGTTGTTCTCCGAATTTTTATGCAAACGTGCCTGGTTTGGAGGCCAGGCCTCAAACCTTGTGACTTCTGGCTGTGGGGTTAATTTTAAAATGTTGCGTATAGTGGCCAGATTGCAAATTCAGCTGAATTGAAGGCACGTATTACGTAACACCTTCACAATGTTATCCCCGATACACTCCGGTCTGTTGTGGAACGTAACAGAGAGACAGACAGCGCCCACCCTAGGGACCAGCTTTTGGCTAATGGCCAGGACGAACCCCTAAGCCTAGGGAGGGAAAAATATTATTATCCGGCGCTAGCTATAATAATTACAAGTTAAACTACAATTTTTACAAAGTATAAACGTTACCCAACTTTGCCACAAGGCTGGGCGAACGTTAAAATTATTACAATAATTGATATTTTACATAAACTTTAATTTTAGTTATTTATATAGCATTTTGAGATTAACATTATAATGACAATTATTTATAGTCGTACATTTTGAATGCATTAGTACGTATACAATAACCTTTAGAGGTATAATATATTTTAAAAAATGATTACAATATATAATTACATTATAAAATTCAAACAATTTTATTACACACAATAACATTTTGAAATACACTATATACAGCGGCCCCTCACACACACGCGACACACGGCAAACAAACACCCGTACTCAAATGCAAAAATTAAAAACATATTTTTGTTTTGTGGAACGTAACATGCTGTTTATCGGTTTCAACTTGTGGTGACAGTGGTGCACAACACATGGAACCTGTCTGCCGCATGTCTAACAATAGTTAAAAGCCGAATCATTATGTGTTTTTTATTCGGTTTTTGGCCCAAGGGCAATTGAAAACCGAATCATTGTGTGCTTTTTATGCGTTTTTTGCCTAAGGGCAATTAAAAACCGATTTTCTCTATCCAATGTGGTACTACCTTGCCGTAGTGGATGGACTTTATACTAACAGTACAACAACTGTTGACTGATTTGAAAGTAATTTTTTTCCGTCCAAAAACCGAAACACTCATGCACATTGAACAGTACGGTTTGTTTACTCTGCAACTCATGTCAAAGTCGTCGTATTTTGATAAAAAAATGCCCCTTGTAGTCGAATCCAGTTTCTTTATGCCTCTTACAGCACCATATATTGATACACTTTGGAATTTCTTTCTTATGCCATAGAGTTTCCCCCTTTTTCCAGTATATTCCGTTCAAATTTTAAGTCATGTTGACTAATGGTTCCTTTTTTAAGGCATTTTGAAAGTGGGAAATTAATTATAATCACCCTGTATATAAATGCGTGTGTTTGTGTGTTTGTATAAGTATAGAACAAACAAATTTAATACAATTTTCAGAACGTATACACATATACATACTTAAAAATTATGTTTCGTTCTTTTCTGTGCCAGTTTCCATCACGTACCTACAATTTACCTCAAAACATCGTATTCTATAATAAAATTCTTTAATGATGTGTTGAAAGAAATATACTTAAAACTTTGGGGGTTGAAATATTTACTATTTCTTAACTATTGCAAACATTTCTTGTCGTCGGAATGCAGTAAATAGTTGAAATGATAAGAACCGACATTATTAAGCTGAATTCTTAAGAATAAATAAGGAATTTCGCCGATGCCTAAAATTTCTTTAAAGAAACATGTTTTATGGAAGGAAAGCATTTATGTTTAATGAAACTACAACCACATTTACAGATATTTTCTATTTAAATACAAGAATTTTCAATAGGCATAGTTTCAAAAGCTGCCTAAAATTCATTATTAAGTTTTTAGTGTATGGCAAATGATTAGTATTTCATTAAATTTATTTATTTATAGAAA
Organism: Maratus michaelseni; assembly: GCA_963931845.1. NCBI lineage: Eukaryota > Metazoa > Arthropoda > Arachnida > Araneae > Salticidae > Maratus > Maratus michaelseni. Next base: position 276,544,548 of record OZ007596.1, read on the forward strand.
CCTTCTAGAAGATATTAATTATACATTGGGAATTGAAAAAGAAAATATAGGGATAAAAACAAATCAATAACATATTGTGTTTTACAAAAATATATGAACATAATTGTGCAAAATATACGAGAGTGAAATTTAATGTATGATCCTTAGTGTTTTATGATTAATTTCTCCAAAATATGTCGAGATTTAAAATTCTTTATATTTGTACTATTTTTCACCAGATTTTCTTTCAATCTCTCGTAATATTTATCAAAGTCGATCCCCTTGTGTTTTAATTAAATTTCTTCAAAATCGGATTTTTTTCCTAATTTTAACTTATATTCTTATTCACGGAACATATGTGTAAAACACACATAATGATAAAAATAATGTAAGTGAAGCAAACAAATTTGGAAAGAATTTAAATACTATTTAATATTTCGCTTTTATATGTCTAATATAGTAGAATGAATCTAAAAATATAAAGTAGTCTTTATGTGTATTTTTTTAATTAAGAAAAGTTATTTACACAATTTTATTTTACATTAAATGTATCTATTTATGTATTTTTGTGTATCAGTTTTAAAATAACTATCTTATATATATTTATTTTTATGTAATAATTTGAAATATATAATTATCTGGCAATGAGATTTAGGTTACGTATGGTGAAATAGCTAGATAATCAAAATTATTAAGAATCAAAATTATGTGGAGCATCATTACCATTGTATTGCGAGTGTTATTTAAACACAACACTAAGTAGTGGTATAATTTTACGATTCGTGCATATAATTAGCGTTGTATGCAAAGGGTTTAAAGCCTAAGAATTAAAACTAAATATATATATATATTTATTTAATTACTATTAATATATATATATATATATATATATACTAAATATATATATATTTATTTAATTATTATTATATATAACTTTTTTAACTTCAGCATCGAATTTTTTAAACATCATATTATGTTAAAAGAAAGATTTTTTATTGGATCACATAACGTTCCTACAGAAAAAATTCATGCAGTGTAGATTTAAATTTGCGGTGTAATTTATTTATAGACACAATGTTAAGAAATGACATTTTTCAGTTGTTGATGAGTGCTGTAGGGTTTTAATTTTTTTTTTGCCATTTTTGTGTTCATTTAATTCAAAAAATATATAAGAATTGTTTGAATGACTAGACAACCATTCCCACTTCGTCGAAATGTGCACAGCATAGACACAAGAAAATAGATGTTGCTGAAGATTATAGCCAGAAACTTCACAATGTGTGTACAATGCATTCACTGGTAGTCGAACAAAATCAACCCACAACATTAGTATTGGTAGACGGGCACCATTATCCCCGCAGCCATGGATGGCAGAAAAAAGAGTCATATGTTCAAATAATCTTTCCCAATGCCTACCATTATCGATCTACAAACGAAAAAAACCCTTTGGTGTGAAAGTCAATAATATGTCATAATTTGCTATTGTTTATGCTTGCAAATAGTTGGTCATTTAAGTAAAGCATTTTCTGCTGACGTTTCATGACAGAACTATAAAACATATCGATTTGGTGAGTTTTTGAACAAGTTTGTAAAACATGATGCTCCACGTACTCTAGAATAACGCAACGGCATCTTGCGTTAATAATTCTCTCTGGAAATGTTTTCATTTCATCTTATATCTAACTGCCATTTGGGATTGCACTATCACTCGTTTTTTAATGCAAAAGTAGTCATGAATTCTACACTTGTTACTTGAGCAACATAATAATAGGTCATTTTGTGCATCTGTATGGTTAAGACATTCAATCAAAATTTCATGAAATTCTAACCAATCACTTTTCAGAAATCTTCCGCTCAATGACCAAGATCGCCGTTTTGAGAAAATTGACTTCAAAGATCAAACTATCCGTTGATCATATAAAAAAAAAAAAAAACTCAGACTGTTTTAGATATAATTTCTCTTCTAAAGGGAATTTTTGCACGGGGTTTATTTTAAAATGTTCCTAAAGACTCATATTTAATTATAAGCTAATAAAACAAAATTCGAATTTTTCACACTTGAAAGTTTACCTGACCCGTAAAATGTATAACAGTTATTTAAAATAGAGATTACAATGACTATCTCTTAAACGTCCATTCATAAAATGTATTTAAATCGTATACAGCTTACTGATATAGCACTTGTTTTACAAGGACGTGTGTTTGACTAATATGCGAAATTTAATTTTTTATAAAGCCCTCTTTCGTATAACTTATATTTTGAAAAATCTTGATCTATCTCTAAGAAGATAATTAAAGAAAGCTTTTATATTTAAGACGGAAACTTATCGCATTATGATTCTTTGAATTTTATGAATATTCAGTCTTTTAAGGCAATAAATCAGAAAGTCATATAAAATTAGTGAATGTTATATCTAAAAGCTTCGCTTGATTTTGATACGTTTTGAAATTTGAAGTATATTTACATTATTCGTGGTTAAAGAGATTATACTTTAATCCGCCATAAATTGTATTTAGAATCATCGGTATATTTATTTTCTCTGATAAGTTAGTTGCGAGTTGAATATCTTATCGTAAGACATATTTTAAATGCGGAACCTTCTAAAATGACGAGACTATTAATAGTAAGTACTTCGTTACTAATGACATACGAATTGCTGAATAAAGTGAAGTACAATGTAAACTGAAATGTATGCAATTCAAACACTTATCCGTCTGAAATGGAGTGTTCAATTTTAAGACGTTTTAAAATGTATTTTTTTTTTCAGACACTTGAAACGTCTGAAAAACCGTCATTTTTTACCGAAGCTAGAACAAGTTTGCAAAAATAATGTAAAAAAGTGAAAAAGAGTTGGTGCCATCACCTAGGGAGTTTTATAGAATCAGCTATATTTGTTGATACGAACGCATAATCTCGTTTTTTTTTACCCAAATGTCGGATCGTACTCATGATCTAAGGTTAGAATTCCAGCGTTCTACCGATCTTGTCAATTTGACTATGCTTGGAAGTCTTTATTTTAAATAAGGGTAATGGATAGTGAGATTGATTCCGCATCGTGTTGATATTCTTACAGAGAAGATTGTATAACATTTTATCTCAGCTCTTATAATACTTCCTACTTTTAAATAACGAGGTTAATTTATTACTGGATATTTCTATTGCTAATGAATAATTCGAAAAGGGTTTAATTAATATAATTCATTAGAAGACATTTCTTTGCTTAACGAATACTTAAACTATAGTTTGATTAATTTATTGCTGAGAAAATTTTAAATTTTGAAAACGTTTTTGTGGAAATTTTCTCAAGTTGAGATGTTGGTTAGGATTTTAAAACTTTAATATTTATAGTGATGGAAATATAAATTATATATAATTTCAATTCGATTGTTATCAGTATATATTTCAAATGAAAATCACTCCCTGGATTTTGAAATTTAACTGGCTAAACTTTCTTTTGACCGATTTTGAAAAACACAGTATTTTTTTTTTTTTCGAGTAACTTAAAATTATTGAACAGTAAGAGAATGTACAACTAAGAATTTTCCGTTGGAGGCGTTCTTTTACCCGAAATCTACCATAAAAAGTAATTTAATTTTTTTATGTTTATGTGTTAAACATTTATCTTAAATGGTGGTTTAAGGCAGTTTTGAATTCCGGCTGCGGTGGCCCGACGGGACATCTCCCCTCCACCCGGGTTTTTAAATTTAACACTTAACTGATGTTAGCGATCTCACAAACAGCTGATTTTTCCATTTTAAAAGTTAAGCTTGTAATTTTTACTTTAGCTATAAATACTAGTAAAATTCTGTTTTGTTTTTAGCCCTAGTACTATTGATAGAGACTTCTGAATAGAAGTATTTTAATTGTAATAGTCCTCTTTAGAAAGTTTAGTACAGAACAGTATCTTATGAGTTAATTGAGACTTTTATTCATATTTCGATCAAGCGGTCTCATAGACCGCTCACAGTAACTGTTTAACATTTTCTGTCACAGCATTTAAGTGTTGATAAACTAAATTTTATTTATATGTGATTATTAAAATAATAATAAATTTAATCTTCCAAGTGATTGCAAAATAATTAAACACTAACAGAATAAGGAACTACGTTTATACCTCCCTGAACCACTCTTAGAAGCCAATTTTAAATTATGCTTTCCTTTTAATACTAAGAGTTTTTATTTTTGCTTGCACGAGGATTCATGAGGACAGAACCACCTGACAGAAAAAACAGTTTCAGGTCTTTATTTTGAGATATTTTGTTAAAAACTTATTTTTAAACATTTAATATTTCTTAATTGTTAAATTGTTCCATCGCTTTTATGTTTAACAATTGTCTGGAACTAGGAGCACTGATAAAAAACTTTTAATTTAGCTTATTTCATGTATATACTAAACATTTTTAAAAAACAGACCCAGCTGTAGATCATTAGCACATATATTCCAAAACTTTGTCTCTACCTTCATTTTTTTTCTTCATTTGTTTCACTGCTTGTATTTCGATGTATGTATCTTAACATTTCAAAAATTTTTAGGAGGGGATGACGATCATGATTTTCCCTGCTTACGCCTTGGAGTGCAAGCAATTTTTGCAGAACTTTATATTTTTTTCTGAAAACAAATTGTTTTCCTACTTTATACATCAAAAATAAATTATTTCCATGGTTTGGTGTACAATTTTGGCACTCGTTTTATGGTATAATCGAAATTTAGTGGAGAAAAAAGTATTTTAAACACCTTTCATCTATTCGAAAACGTTTTCTGATAGTTCGGGCATACAAAATGACATTATTCTGTTACAGTTAAGTGTCTGACACTTAAGTGTCTGAATTTCTAAATGTCTTAATTTCAGACGTATCATTGATCAGATATTTTTCACAATTCTTCCATACCATGATCATAGTAAGACACTCATGTGTCTTAAATTCAGATACCTATCATATCTGAAAATTTTCTGAATGGCTTTTCCAGATACGTATGTGTCTAAATTTAAGACGCCTGTATTTGCAGTGTACCAGTATACACAACTTACATAACACATGAGAAAATAACTACCATTTCGTGCTATGCATATGTTGAAGAACCAGAAGATTTATATCCAAACGAATAAATATAACTCGCATTTCAACTAAATCCAATTAGATATATATTTTCATCTCTAGATACTTTAACCATAATTTCAAACAAAAAAAACTAATAAGATGAATGCTGAATATCCTCGAAAAATCTTCTAAGAATATCAAAATAAATAATAATAATCTTAACATTCAATCAGCACTAATCATCACAGTTTTAATATATCAAAGACAAACTCATTATAACTTGTTTAGCAGATAACAATTTTTATCAAATTTAATTAAGTGTGTTTATAAAACACATGGAATTGCAAGGCTCACTAGTGTAATTATATTTTCCACCTTAAGTGTCTCTTTTGTTTATCTTGCAAATACATGAAGGATATTAATCTTTATCGTATATTAAATTTAATGAATGTTAGTTTAAAAAATATCGTTAAAAAGATGGAATAATGAAATATATTTATTGTTTATGAGGATCGTGTAAGGACGAATTGCTTGTTAAACTTAATTTTCCTCTAGTATTATGAATAATATATTTTTCCTTACGTTTCATTTATATTAATCGACTTGTATGATAACGTTCAAGGGTTTTATGAAAATAAAAATATAGCATACGTAACTGAACGCCTTTTGTGTAATGAATATTTTATACTAATTGACGAATTATACTCAAGAACGACCATTTCAAATTGAAAAATGCAAAAAGGAATTCCTTCATTATTTATAAAGAAAGAAATAATTACTATGTAGTAATATTTTTAAAGAATATGGAAAATAATTTTCCTTACATAACCAGAAATTAGTTCCATTAAGTAATTGTTTGTTATTAAGGAATGAGTAACAAAAATGTAGTAAAAGCTACATTTTAAAAAGCGAATTTTAGATTTTTGAGTTATTTTGAAATAAAAATGTTACTTTATGCATATTAATGTTAGTGGGATGCTCAAAACAATCAATGACAGTTGACTAATTTGAAAGCTTCAGATATATACGGAATTTTTAAATGTTTAATGTTATTACACGAAATTATTTTTGACTTTATTAAAATAATATTTCAATTAAAAAGGAGGTGTTTTTATCTATGAATTTAAAGTATTTCGTATATACATGGTAACATCGCATTCCTTTACACGAGAACCGAGTTAACTACAGCCATGAACGTGATGTGTAGATATAGTTAAACAGGAAAGCGCTAACCGAAGACGTATCTGGTTGAAAAATAAAAGTCTTATGAATGAAAAAAAAATGTTTTCATTGTTACGAATATAATAAATTGTAGGTATTTCATTATACTTGCGATTTTTAATTAAAATAATCACAAAGAGTATTTTGTTTTACTAAAGAAATTTCGATGATTCTGAATTACAACATTCACTTTTTATCGAAGTACAATTTCAAGGTATTTTGGCGATAATTTGCACTCTATTTGAGACAAAGCCCTGTTTTTTTTTCGTGCGGTATTTCTATGATCATCAAAGAATCATAGTTCACTTAGACAATAGCTAAATTTCAATTGCTATATTTATAAATCTATAACAATGGTAGCAACGGCAGACTTTAACATTTAGTGCGCATGCACCACTTCTAAAAGTCGCGTATTTTAAATTTTTACTTCATCGAATAGAGGAAAATTTTTCTGTCGAATGAAATTTTTTTAAACCTGTAGCTTAATTTAGGGACTATTTAAATAATTTTCACGCATGATTTCTTAAAAAATCTAGCTCAACAATAAGTATTTTTTGCTGCAATAATGTAAATTAACTAGAGACAGGGTTAATATTTTTTAAATTGGCAGTTCATTGTCGAATGCCAATTAAAAATTTTTAAAAAGCAGAATAATCATAAGATATTCCGTACGTTTGCACTAATTTAAAGTCTGTCAATGAAAAGACAGATTTTCATTTTATGTTGAACATAAAAATAAAATCAAGTTACATTAAAATGTTCAAACGCATTCGAATATGTTCGGAATTTTTCTCATATTACTTTATGTCATGGAAATATTTCAAAATTTCTTCTTTTTTCTGTTTTATCTTTTACATTCACTTTAAACTAACTACTTTTGATAAAAAATAGAACTGCACCAATACTCAGCATTTATGACAAGTGGGCATATCTTGGCGTTCGTATATCTGTCAATGTCAGCTGATTGGTTGGTTGTATAATAATTGTATGACCTGCCTCACAAATACCGCTACCAAAAATAACTAGCAAACACTACATAAATATAGGGGGTGCACACCACATACTAAATTTTCCTCATTTTTTTTTCGATATAAGTTAGTTTGAAATACGTTCAACTGAATTTAATTTTTTAAATTGCATCTATTTTTTATCCCTTATATATATTTTTTAACTACCCATGCTACAACTTCATACTACAACATCATATGTCTATTGTTCTTCTTTCTGTAATTCAGCAAATGTTAAAATTCAACTATGATTCAGAATTTTATTGTTCCTAGTTTCAACTGGGAAATTCAAGCTTAGAGCACAAACTATAAACTATCCTACATCATAATTAAAACTTCACGAATCCATCCACTTTGGAATTTTACATAAAATAAAATATAATGTATAAGTAAACATTAAGTTTCGACACCCAATTTATCCATCCTGATATGGCCTTTCGTTTAACAACAAAATATATTTTTCTTTTTCCATAGACACCTTTATCCGTGCTAACAACGTTGAGAGAAAAAAACAGTCAAGTGGAAAGGGTAAATGATTCAATTCAAGAGCTCCAGGAAGGCCATTAAACATGTGAATGAGTTGCTTCCTTCCGATAACGTTTCTTTTATTTCGTTCCCCATCTTAATGCCTGTAAACGGTAGATCATTCTTTGGAATCTTTTACAACAAACTGTCAGAAACATTGATAAATCTTTTTTACTTTTGTTAATCTTGACAGATAAATGAAGATATTCTTATGAATATTATGCCATTTTACTTACCCATCATACGTAGTATAGGGTAAGTCTTGTAATCGTTTTGAAAATCGAAAAAAAATTGACAGATTTACACGTTTCAGACACTGGAGATTCCGAAAAACATATTTTTGGAAAAAAAAATTGCCGTCCGTCTGTCTGTAAACGCTCTATCTCCCGAACAAATTGAGAAAGAGGCTTGAAATTTGGTATGTACTTAGTATGTACTAATGGGAAGGAGCTTGTTGAATGTCAGTAACCTCGATTATCCGGAACTATTTTTTTCGGACTCTCGAAATATTCGTTCTGATAAAAGGCTTATAAAAATTTTCGAAAGTGTATATTTTAAGGAGAAAATATAAAAGACAATAAAAAAACATAAATTTTGAATAAAGAATGAAATCAATCGAATAATGAGTTGCCGAGATATTTGTAATTTTATTTTCTCCACTCTTGGATTTTTCATGACCCTGTATTTCCTTCAAATTTCAATTCAGAAATATATTTTAATTTGAAATGAGACGCTTAATCCGACGCAGTAAACCGTTAGTTAATAGTATTATCAATTTTGGAATTATAAGGATGTTTCTTTTACGAAATAATACAGTAATAGAACATTTATAATTTATGACGTGTCATGAAGCCACGATTTTATTCGAATTGCAATGCATTTTATAAATAGTTTACACATGTTTTATTTTCATATTTTATATTATGCATATCCTTGATGGGTAAGTATTACGGGGGCCCCCAATGACTTGTTTTTGTAAATGTAGCGGTGTGTTGAAATTTACAAACGCATATTATCATTCTTTTGATAATCATTCTATTATTTTGTTTATGTAAATTTTATTTATTTTTTTAATTTAAGGAAAACATGCTAGATATTTAAAATGACATTTACAATTACAATAAAACTAAATAGGTATGTACTATTTTTTCTATATAAAAATTTTATATGCAAATTCGTCACGAAACCTAGAAGGCAAATTTACATAACTCCCAATTAGACCTGAAACAAAAATTATTCTTCTGCTTTTGATTGAATTTTACAAAAAAAATGTAAATAAATAATTAGACACTTTATTTTCCACTTTAAGCAGAAGGAATGTTCTCACATTTAATACAAAAAAGTTTTTTTTTTTTTTTCGTAGCTAACTTAATCCGTTCTAACAACGTTAAAACGGAAAACATTCAGTGAAGTGGAAAATCGAAATCATTACATTTTAAGAGCACTAAACAGCCATTAAAGATATGCATTTACTCAGTTCGATGACGTACTATTTATTTCTTATCAGAATATCATTTAATATCTTTTATAACAGACTGTTTAAAAAACTTCATAAAAGTTTTTCGTTTTGTTCAATGTAAATGATTGATGATTTTGTTTGAGAAACGAAGATATTCGAAAGAACGTACGACATTTCGATTTCAAAAATCGATATATTATTACTTGTATCCACTAAATATTTTTCTACATTATTTTTCCCTTAGAAACATCATAATATATTCAAAATGTATTTGATTTCAATCTTAATGTTACAAATTATATTTTTAATCTATTTTTAATTTCAAGGAAAGTAGACACCTTTTCATACAGTTTAAATATTTTTTTAAGATTAAACGCATGTAATCCTGAAAGTTATAAAACAATGTGAATTACTTAGAATTTAATCATTACAATTTGCCGGATTTAATTGATCGTTTTTTTTATTTTTGTTCTATTTATTTTAGAAATTTACATTATCAATGTTATTTTTTAATGACATCATAGATTATTTTGAGAATTTTTATATAATTGATTATGGATCGCTAAAGGCAGATTTAGTTTTCGTTTTACACAAGATGTACAAGATTTTAAATCCGCTTAATGGTCCTATACTTTTGTTAAAAGAAATTTCGTTTTGCCTGTATGTGTCTATTAATCCCAGTTTGGTTTATATTTAATATCGGTCATAACAAATATTTTTATTACCTTTATTTGTATTACCTTTATTTTTATTAACTTATATTTTGATAATTTTGCTATAATTGATTATGGATTGCTAAATGCAGTTTAATTTTCATTTTACACAATCTGTACAACATCTTAAATCCACTTTAACCTTCCTACACACTTGGAAAAAAATCTCTTTGCCTGTATGTGATTATTAGACCCAGTTTGGTTTATATTTATTCTCGGTTATAACAAATATTTTTATTAGCTTTATTCCATATAATTTTATGTTATTAATAAATACTTCATGTTTTATATATTTTATAATCCCACTTTTTTTTCTTGCTTCTCCAGTCTCTTTCAATCCATTGTTGGTGTAAACAGTGTCAAGGATATAAAAGTTTGGAAAATAACACAACTGTTTTTTTTTATTACAAATTCGTTTTATTTCCATAATTCTTGATACTGACAAACAAGATTAAGAGTACACATTTACATGCATTTACATGCCTCGTTTTTGTTTTTTGATCACTCTTTCGACCGCATTCTTCACACCGTCCGCTTTAGCTGAACATATATTTTCTGATATTCTCAACATTCAGAAAAAAGCAACTGAACAAGCAGGAGAAAAGAACCTCAACAATTTAAACATGTACTATAGCATGAGAAAATCAAAACCAAAACATCCAGGAGAAAACAACTCTTCTCCACTAATGGTGACACTCCCGGCCACTCCTGCTTTTGATTAACAGCCGGTTACGACCACTTCCGCCGCACAATGTGCGGCTGTTACTATCACACCCTTCATCAAATTGATAACTGAGTTCTTGTAAAAGCTTTTTGATCTCTTCTTCAGTAAGACCACGTTGACTACGGATCATACACCATAATAAAATAACAAAACACACCAAACAAGTAGAACATTACATGAATACAGCAGTATCGTAATGCCGTGTATCACTAATTATTCAAAATGCATACCATCCAACAATAATAAATTTATTCTTTTGTATTTCTATGCATATTAGTGATGTGGGTCGATTAGACCCAAAAAGGTAAAATGTCATTTTTTTATACTTTTGTTTAAAAAAAATATATATATATATTTGTCAAGTCTGAAAATTTATAAGTAAATAAATTTATCAGACTTGAAGAATACTTATGTCCAAGAATACTATACGTTTTAATTAAAACCTATGGGAGATATCAGCAAATACATTTTAGAAATAGATCAGTTAGACCCATTCAGAGTAGGAAGGTTTAAAGAAATCTAGAAAACATTATTAAGTGAAAAATTTACACATTTAATATGTATGGCTATGTATGTATTTACACATAAGTTACTCAAATTAATGGTAAAACATGAACGAAAAATCATGCGTGAAGCATAGAATATGAAATACTTTCCAACACATCCAGAAAACTGTAAAGAAACTGCACCATTAAATAATGTGAAATAATATAATGTAATTAAATAGTATAGGAAACATATAACACATTTAAAAGTCCAGTTTTAGCAATTACCTTCCTTAGTCAAAAATGTAGTCGAATTATTTTGTGCAGTCCTGTATATGATCTATAGATTTGGATTATATCGATAAGACACATTCAGGGTAGTAAGGTTAAAAGAAATCTGGAAAATATTATTAAGTGAAAAATACACACATTTAATATGTATTGCTATGTATGTAATTACGCATAAATCACGCAAATTATAGGTAAAACAAGAACGAAAAATCTTGCGTCAAGAATAGATTATGAAACGCTTTCCAACACATCCAAAAAACTGTAACAAAACTTCATGATATATACTACATAGCATGATAAACTTTAGTTCATTTAGAAAATTCACATTTAGCAATTTTCGCCAATCGATGAAAATGCACTCGAAATCTTTTGTACAACCCTGTATATTATATAAAGACTTTTGTACATACCCCATTTTAAGCTAAAATTTTAATTCAGGTAAAAAACGCAGAAGGCAACTTCCAGCAATTACCAACCATACACAACAATTCACCTTATTCTTAGTGTAGCCCTCTATATGAATTTATTCGTTTTCCATAAACTTCTATTAGTCTACTAACTATAGTTCAGTAGAAAATTCATAACATAATTAAAAAATACTCTAAAGTCACTCACATAGTGTGTAATACTTACGAATTCCCTTGTGTAGCCCTGTATATAATCAACGGAACTTACACACACCACTTAATATGAAAAAATTTAGTCAAACTTAAAAACGAAAATCAATGTTGAAAACACACTTATCACACAAAGACTAATTATTGCACGTATAACCGATATTTTTTGTGTGTCCCTGTAAATGAACCATAAACGCAATGCACACCTTAATTTTAGGTGAGCATTTTATAGTGCACCTCAGTAACACATATAAATTACATAATGTTTGAAATAGTAAAACCTCATTAAATTACACTGCAAACGATTTTTACCCGTAGAATAATGAGAAAGAAAATTCTATAATTTGGCCCTGTATATGAGTAATAAATGCTTTGCACCCCATATTCTACAAAAAACAAGTTTTAAAGCGCTTCATAATTGATTTATAATTTCATCATTTTTCAAATGGCGCAGTATCATCAAAATGCACTCAAAACGATTTTTTCCATTGACTGTAATGTAACGGAATATTTTTGACTGACCGTGTAAAAAACTATAAGTTCTACATTCTTTATTTTGAATGGTGATAATGCTATAGTAAACGGCAATAACATAAAGAAAATTCATGGCAATCCGAGTATATTTACGTGAGTTAGATCTTGGACAGACAAACCGAAATCATAAACACTTTTCAACTAGGTTGGAAAGTGTTAATTAAAATGATTATTTATATAAAAATAACTAATAAAAAGATGAAACATAAATCCAATCACACCCCATTTTCAAAGTATTTAAAGTACATATTTTTTATTTTCCATTAATTTCATGTTAAACATTTTAAAGATGTTAATAAATACATATTTCTAAAAAAAAAATATTTTTATTAATTACACAGCGTTTTTTCCTATACAATAGTTCGATGATATAGTATTTCATTCCAAATTATTTTACTTTTTCAATACAAATATTTTTATACTGTTAATACGAATTATGACAGCAAGCAGCAATTAAACAAACTAACGCCATTAACAAAGGTGGTAAAATTAAACATTTTTTTTTCAAAATGCTCTATACGTTGTTTCCTCTTAAGCATATATAGAATCGTTTTTAACACTTTCAAACATAGTTGAAAAGTATTTATGAATTCGGTTTGTCTGTTTGTCTGTCTGCCGTCTGTCTCTCTGTACTGTTACTCGTGTAAATATGCTCGGCTTGTCTTGCAATTGATATATATTATTGAAGTTTACTATGGCATGCTCGGTATTGAAAATGAAGTGTGTATCACTTACAGTTCCGTTATAGAGACACTCAAAAGAATTTTGTTGCATTATGGTCTATGGGGAAAAATCATTTGCGGTTTATTTTAATAATATTACATTATTTCAAACATATTGAAATTGATATATACCATTGAGGTGCATTACAAGAGGCTTACTATAGAATCTTGTTTGCGTAGCATTCCTCTTTCATTTACAGGGACACACAAAATAATTCGATTAAAGTACTGTCTCTTAGAAATAATTGCTGGAAGTGCGTTTTCAGTTGCGAGCCGCGCTTTTAAATGTAACTCATTTTTTGCCTATACCTTGGTGTTTATAAATTTTATAGATCATATACACGGCAACACAAAAGATCTCGAGAAAATTTCCGTTTACTGACGGGAATTCCAGAAGGGGAATTTTAAACTGTGCTATGAGTTCCATAACTGAATTAAAATTTAGCATTATATGTAGTCTATATACAAATATATAGATTATATTCAGGGCTGCACAAAAAAATTCAGATATTTTCCCGAATATTGTATGTAATTCCTGAAAATGGGTTTTTAAATGTGTATGCTTATTTCAAATTGCTTAATTGTGCATCATCTTTCACCTTATTAACTGTAAATATTTGTTAAAGTATTTTGGAAGTGTTGGAAAGTGTTACATAGTCTATGCCTGATGCATGATTTTTCGTTCTTTTTTCATCAGTTACCGGATGCTTTTAACAGATGTAAATATTATTCATCTAAAAACGTCATATGTTTCATATATTTTTATTATGGTTACGTTAAACACATTTATGAGGTTTCTATTTAAATTTCAAAGACATTTAATTTGTTTTGACTCCATTTATTAATGCATAAAAAGTTTCATTATTGGATACATTTTTAATGAAAACTGAATATCACTCATTGGATTTTAGTCTTCATACAAAACATCCAAATTAAACTAAACGTTCTGAATGCATTTCATTGCAAAATTATCTTTATCGCTAGTAACGCTTTAAAAATTTATAGTAATACTTATGTGTTACATGACATTTTTTAGAAAATATGAACAAAAAATTAATGTTGTGCAAGATTTTCATTTTTTTATTCTTTTTTTTGTAAAACCTATATAATCTAACTAACTGTCGCCCGTGACTTCGTTCGCGTAATATTAAAAGAAGAATAAATGCATTATAAGCAAAATATTTCACTACCGATAATTAAAAACGTAAATAATTAACTAACCATTTATCACATTTCATAGGCGACAATGCGGTATTTCTTTGTTATAGGGGCCTTGATATATCTCAGTTTAAAAAAAAAATAAATTTTGTGCCAAATAATCTCGAAAATGAAACTGCAACCAATGGTAAAAGAAGGGCCAAATAAAATCGGGGAAATCGACTAATTGGGTAAAATCAAATGTCAATTTTACCTGATAAACCCTTTTATTTTTAAACACTTTGTGAAACATTTTAACAATCATCCTTCAAAAGTAATTCATTGAAAATAGTATATGCTTTTTCTTTAAATTCAATTTTTGTGAATATAGAGCAATAATTTGTACAACTAAATGCAAGGATCTTAAATATGCCTCCTTGGTTTAATCGATAGCTGAAACAAATCTTGATTTCTAAATGACATTATGCTGACAGATGATTTTTGTTCTACAAAATAACTTCATTCATAAAGTTTGAATATGTGGAAATATGTTTTTATTTATCGAAAATTTTATTGCAATCAAGATTTTGTTTTCACCATCTATTCAAATTGAAAATATTTTTTTTTTTTAAATTATAAAGAAAAAATGGCGTAAAAAATATATTAATCCGTTTAATTTCTCCTTTTTTATCCACAAAAATGGAGTAATTTAATTACAATTTTTTTGAGAAAATTCGTTACAATTTTCAAAAAAGAAAAAGAATTAATATCTCGGAATTTAAATTATTTGTTTTAATTCTAGGAGTTTATATGACATCCTCGGATCAATGATAACCGGTTGTTAACTAAATCACGTTGCGCTCTAAAATCTAGGAGGAGTAATTGCAAAATACAAACAGAAGATCAGATTTTAATATAATATATTCGTGATAATTTTTCTTTTCCTAATAATCATGATGTGAATTTTGGCAAAAAACTCTCATCTGTATATAACTGATATTTTCATGCTTAATAATCAGTGTAGTTAAACACATATTTCAATTTTTCGTATTAAATATGACGTGAAACTCATCTACTTTCTATACTTACTGATCCTTGTAATATTAATGTATAAAATTGATTCACGCTCCTTTAAAAACATATTTGAAAGTTCCCGTTTCATTTCAAATATGACGTCACTTTGTTCCCGAGAAATCTCTTTTTAATGATATAATTCTTGTTAATTTTCTTTTCATGCCAATCATAATGTGGATTTTGGCAGAAAACTCACATTTGTATCTAACTGACATTCAATCTTATTAATTAGTAGAGATAAAAATATTTCAGTTTTTCATTTTAAATATGACGTCATTATCCATCTACTTTCATTATATACTGATTTTTATGCTCCCTGCATTATTACGAATATTTTAAAATGCATGTTTTATTTCCAATATGACGTCACATTTGTCTAAGCCAAAGAGGATCCTTTCCATAGTTCCATGCTCCAGAAATCTTTTCCTAATAATATAATTATTGTTCATGTTTTCTTCTAATTATAGCACAATTTTATCTAGAAAACCTCTTCTCAACGTAACCGGTATTCATGCTTCATGTATAATAAGAATCACTTCATATTTATGTTTCAAAGATTACGGCTATTCATCTTCTTTTCAATTATTTTTAATTTTCATTTTTCACGTGGAAATCCTTAAATTGAAAATTAATTGTTGGAGAAAATATTATACCAGGCTTTATATTTATTGGCAATAATAATGCTAAGCAACGTAAAATACATTTTACAGGGGAAATATTCATTGAAAATAACTTTGAAGAAAACGAAATTTTGAACTATTAAGAAACATAGTTGAAAATAATAAATAATACCGATCCTATGTTCATTTCTGAGTTATAATCCATCTATATGCAAATATGCAGGACTATTAAAACTTGCGATTTGACATTTATTTTAGCCTAACATTTCACACACTCGCATTTATCTAATCTATCTAATCTATCTAATTGTTTGTTATTAGGATACATTTTTCTTTTTGTTGTCTATTTGACAACATTTATTCTAAAAAAAACCTTAATATAAATTGTAAATAAATATTCTCTTTTATGATTTGTGAAAATCGTTTGAATTCATGTTCGTGTTATATAGTCCTCAACTTAATATAAATTGATATTATTGAAAATATAGTTATTCGCCTTAACTATTCAGTGATATCCTTTAAAAGGCTATTCTCAAACTTTGTAAATGTCACCATAACATAAAATAAATGTAATGTTATGATATACTTCAAAGCTTTTCAACTCGAATTCAAGTTTGCTATTCAGTGACAGTAATATAAAACTGTGAATAATAATTATTTCGCAGTAAATATGAATGTTATCTGAGAGCAGAATATACAGAAATCTGAATCTCGTTGAAAATAGTAATTTAATTAAAAAGGGTTTTCAAGTAAAAAAAATAAGGAACAATATTTAAAACATGAAAGAGGTGAAGAAATTTCATTAAAAAATCGATTTCTTAGTTCTAATTTCAAAAAAGTAATTTTAATCTTCCTTGTTTCGACACCATTTATTACTGCATGAAACGTTCTAGTAATGCATACATTTATAATGAAAACTGGATATAACTCGTCGAATTTTCAATTTCATACAAAAGCCCCAAATTGCAGAATACATTTTGAATGCATTTCATTATAATATTATTTTTTATTGCTAGTAACCTTTTTTTAAAAAAATATTTTTTTTTTCAAAGCAATAGCACTTAGACAAACATCTATACATTATTATATATCACCAAATCAATTGAAGAATAAACAGAACAACAAATGAAACAAGAGTGACATGTAGAGACTTTAGAGAAAACAAAAAGTCAACTGTAAACAGGGAATACAATCAATTAGGCTGATGTTTTGAGATCCTCATTAGTTCCCTGGACTCCCAATATCTGCCAGATATACTGTTACTTGATAGTGCGGGGTACAGTGGTAAATGCTGTGCATTCAAGATTACATCCTCTCCACAAATAGGGCAATTTGGACTTTCAAGAATACCAAATCTGAAAAGATAAATAGGTAGACAATCGTGTCCCGTGGCAAGTCTAAATAAGGCAACACTTGTTCTTCTTGGTGCTGAAGGGACATGAGATATTGCATTTTTCCATTCTTTATTTTCGATTTCACTTAGTTTTCTCATTTCATATTGATAGTCCATTTTTCTCTTTATAATTCTTGATATTGAATTGAAAGGTATTTCATTGCTTGGTGTTTGTATTATTTTAGTTCCTTTTTTGGCTAGTTGGTCAGCCGCTTCATTCCCGTATATTCCACAATGGGCCGGGATTCATTGTAGTTCTACATCCTTTCCACTCTCTTTTAGTTGTTTAAATTTTTTCCTGCAGTCCTCAATTCTTCTTGAGTCGGGAATCTTAAAGGAAGCTATTGCTTGAATAGCAGAGATTGAATCCGATAAAATAACTGCTTTTTTTAAATCTTTTATTCGTATAATTAGCTGTTGTGTGGCAATACAGATTGCCTGCACCTCTCTATCGAACGGTGTTGTGTTTGTTCCCAAGGATGCATAAAATGCGAAGAGTTCCGAGTAGATTCCAGCACCCGCATTCTCTTCCAAAGAGAGTCTGGAGCCGTCCGTATAAACGCGTAGCCATTCTTTTATGGGGTATCTAGTATAAATAGTTTCAATTGCATATGCATGTAACTCTTTATCCCCAGCATCCTTTTTCCTAATTGGATACAGCAAATCGGTTTTACCTCGTATACAAGGTAACTCTATCGGGTTCGACACTGTAAGGAGCTTTTCAGGATTATTAGGAATTTCTAGTGCAAGGCGATACTCAGTCACTTTCTGCATGAACGCCTGCTGAGTTTTTAACTTTCTTAATTGTTCAGTATTATATTCTCTCCAGTAATTATTTTAAGGCAGTCTAATAAGTTTCTCAAATAAAATCAGTGCCTTTTCTTTAACAATCTCCTCAATAGGCTTATTATCCGTCAAACACAGCATTGCCTGAATCGGTGTGGTTTTAATCGCCCCGGTTATCAGTCTTAAAGCTTGATTCTGAACTCTTTCGAGTTTTTCGATATAAAGCCCTGAGCATGTTATCAGTGGCTCACAGCAATACGTTATCAAAGGCTTAATATACATATTATACGTAGTATTAAGGGTGTCTCTACAGCAGCCCCACATCACTCCTGCTAATCTTTTGAGGATTGAAAATCTCTTAACGGCCTTTTCTGAAATATTTGCAATATGGTGTTTCCATCATAGTCTTTTATCAAATGGTACTCCTAGCTATGTACTGGCATTGGTTTCCCTAATAGGTATGCCCATATACTTTATGGTCATTTCCGTTTCTTGGTGGCTTAGTGTAAAAGTTTGGTATTCAGTTTTCTCAATGTTTACTTGCATTTCATTTAAATTACACCAATCGGCCAGTACCACCATTGCATTGTTAATTCTACTAATCAATTCATCTCTTTTTCTATTGTAATAAACTTTTATTTTACACGATTTGTGTTACTCGACATAGTCTTTTTAGAAAATATGGTCAAAAAGTTAATAAGAACAAAATTTACTTTTCTTTTCTTCTTTTCTTCTTTTTTTTTTTTTTTTTTTTTTTTTTTGTAAAACCTATTTATTTTAATACATTTTTAATTTTGTTGTTTATTTGACAAAATGTATTCACATATATTGTTTAAAAACACTAAATATAAATTGTTAATAAATACATTTTTCTTTTTATTTCCTATTTGACAAAATTTATTCACATATATTGTTTAGAAAACCTTAATATAACTTGTAAATAAATATTCTCTTTTACGATTTGTGAAAATCATTTGCATGAATGCATGTTCATATATTCTATGAGTCCACAAATGAAAATAAATTGCGATTGTTGAAATTATAGCTCATTGTTTTCGATTTAACTATTCAGTGATGTCCTTTACAAAGCTATTCTCAAACTTTGTAAATGTCACCACAATGTAAAACAAATGCATTGTTATGAAATGCTTCAAACCTTTTCAAATCGAATGCAAGTTTTCTATTTAGAGGCAGTAATATAAAACTGTAAATAATAATTATTTCGCAGTAAACGTGAACGTTATCTGAGAGCAGAATATACAGAAATCTGAATCTCGTCGAAAATAGGAGTTTAATTATGCAAGTGTGTTGCAAGTAAAGAGATACGAAACACTTTATAAAAGGTTAAAGAGTCGAAGAAATTTCATTAAAAAATCTATTTCTTACTTCTAATTTCAAAGATAAGGTAAAGCCAGGAGAGATGACGTAGTCGGAGATATTGCGCACATAGAGGTTTGAGGGGAAGGAGTAGAGTGAGCGTGCAGCGACTCCAGGTAGTTGTACAACAACAGTAGTGGAGTGTCTACTTGAAAGTGGACGTTGATTGCTTTGAGCGTTTAAGATAAAGTATTGCTATTTTGTTTTGTTTTCCCAAAGTCAGTGCTTGAATTTTCATAGCTCTTCATCAGAATTTCTATACAATGTCAATAGTACAAAATATTTTAAACTTAAACGATTTCTCATAAGCTACTAATCTAGACTAACAGTGTGAACATCAACGGTTCGTTTTAAAAGAGGTCATGTTTAAATAAAAGGCCGCGCAATCTTTCCTACCGAAATTGGAGAGTTTGCACATTTGCTACTTAGGAGAGATGGCGCAGTATTCCCTTTCATTTCCATAGTAGGAGAGATTACGCAGCTTATTGGTAAATTTGCATAAAAAAATAAAAAATGAAAATTGACTAATTTTAAGTTAAACGTGTTATTAAGTAACATTATTTTATTTTTTAATCTTATCTGGACTTGCTTTATCTGATTCTTTAATTTTTTTTCCTTTAATTAAAATTTTTTAATCGTTTTTAAAATTATTTCCTTTTTCTGATTCTTTAATTATTAGGTTGAAATATTCACTCCTAATACAATAATATTTGTTCACAAAAACCTTACAGCAATGTCATTTAAGTGTAATTATTACTGTTAACAATTTAATTGTAGTTATTATAAGTAACAATCTCTCCTACCCATGTGCGCAATCATACCAACCCTATAAGGAGAGATTGCGCAAAATAACTTTCTTGGTTTTATAACAACTGTTCTATTAAATTGCAACATAACAACAAAATAGCAATGGAAATGCATAAAAAACAAATGAAGTAATAGTTATTCATGAATAGTTTAGCAAAAAATTAATATTTAGATTTTTTATTGCTATTCTTTTGAATTGTGCGCAGACTATCCGAGCTTTACCTTATTTCTTTTATTTTGACACCATTTATTACTGCATAAAAAGTTGCATTAATGGGTACATTTTTAATGAAAACTGGATATCACTCATTGGATTTTCATCTTCATACAAAATCCCCTAAATTGTACGATACGTTTTGAATGCATTCCATTACATTATTTTTTATTGCTAGTAACTTTTTAAAAAATATTTAATAATACACTTTTATTTTATACGATCTGTGTTACACGACATCATCCTTTTAGAAAATAAGAAGAAAAAATTAATGTAAAGCAAAACTTTCATTTTTTTTTAACCTATGTATTCCAATACTTTTTTTTCTGTTTGTTGTCTATTTGACGATATTTATTCTCATATATTGTTTAAAAAACCTTAATATAAATTGTAAATAAATATTCTCTTTTATGACTAGTGAAAACCGTTTGAATGACTCAATGTTTTTATTCTATGAGTCCTCAAATGAATGTAAATAAATCGGGATTGTTGAAAATATAGCTCCTGAAATGTGTAAGAAAATTAATTTTTACTAAAAAGATGCAAATATACATATAAAGGTTTTTAAATCATAAAAACCCGTTAATATATTTTAAAAATATGTTAAAAATCCGAGCGCTTTCAAATGCTCCAAACAGTCATCATCAGGGGAAATTTGGAAAATAGCCTGAGACGAGCCTATTTCAAAGGAGGGGAGACAGAAGGAGAAAGGAGGGAGGATATTATAGTTTCCAAAATCGCGAGAGATATTTAGTGCACTGTACCAGATCCTGGATATATTGTATGAGAGCATATCATTGTAAGGGTTATTTACTTGGGTAAAAATCTCTAAAGATTCTCTGATGATTGATGCGTAGTAATTTAAAGTACGGACTATGATTCATGCTTTATAGAAATCTAAGTCGATTTCTTGTTTATGGTTTAACCTTTTTAGTAAAAATAAATATTCTTGCACATTTCATTTAATATTCAGGGTGAACATGACGTTTAAAATTTATAGTTAAACTATATATTTATTATTAATATAGCTCATTGTTTTCGCTTTAACTATTCAGTGATTTCCTTTAAAAAGCTATCCTCAAACTTTGTAAATGCCATCACAATGTAAAACAGATGTATTGTTATGAAATGCTTCCAAGCTTTTCAACTCGAATGCAAGTTTGCTAATCAGCAGCAGTAATATAAAACTGCAAATAATAATTATTTCGCAGTAAACGTGAATGTTATCTGAGATCCAGAATATACCGAAATCTGAATCTCGTCGAAAATAGGAGTTTAATTAACGATCTGTTTGCATTTAAAGAAATAAAGAACAATTTGTAAAAGATGAAAGAGTCGAAGAAAGTTCATTATAAAAAATCTATTTCTTACTTCTAATTTCAAATACTCAAATGTAAAAATATTTTGACGACATGGAACACATCTGTGAAGCAAATCGGCTACTCAAGTGTTGAAATGTCAGACCTCGCTTTATAATTGAGATAACCCATTGTTGTCGTTTTTTGTTTTAATTTTAGGAAAAAGATAATTAAATTAAAAACATGATACAACAAAATTAATAAGATGGCATATGAAAATGCTTTTTTAAGCTTATTAAACAGTCTTAAGAGTATACGTTTAATAGCACAATGAGCACCAAGTCCTATTCGTAATTGCAATTTCATATCATGAACTTTTCTGTAAAGAATTCGTGATAAATTGTCAATTTTAGGGGTATTCCATTTAAGTCAATATTACCTAACCAATGTTAAGGTATTTAAAAATATTCCCTTGAACATAGGCGTGAAATAAACTGATCTTGCTAGGCAGTTTCATGATTTTTCTTGCAATTGTCATTTATATAAATATTGTCATATACTTACGCAACTATACATATTCAAAATCAGTTATAATTTACTTTATACTGTGCAGTAAACAAGTCTTTCTAAACAACCTAGAGCTTCTCCGTTTCAGATACGACCCTTTAATGTTTAGATTATTTGTGTTTCTCTAGATTTGTTCTATCTCCCATAAATGTTGTGTTTATAATTTACATAAATCATATGTTTCGAGAGACACGTCACATATTTATAGACAAATTTAATGTCGATTATATTGGTATATGATAGATTAGATGCTACAGATACAGAAATTGCTGTGCAGTTGGCGCAGTAGTAAGGGTGTTCCCCTAGCAACATGAGAGAGTCCTCTGGAATGGGAAATGCTTGGCATTCCGATTACTTATAACCATTGACGGTAAAATTTGTTTCAGTAATAGGATGTTGCCTCACGGACAAATATAGAAATACGTAACACTTATAACAATATGTTTTCTTAAATGTGTCCAAATTATTTGACACATTATCTTTTTCATTGAGTCAAGTGTCAATATTTGTTAAACAATACTTTTAGAAATAAATTCTGAGAAGTTTAATTTTCAATTTATCACAATATTACAATAGCTATAAACAATATAATAATTTATACATTGAAATAGTGATTTAGTAACTCCTATGGTTGAAATAAAATTAAAAAGTTTTCTAAGAGAGTGATATGAAAATTAAAAACACAGCCTGCTGAAATTTTACAAAGATAATATCTATAAAAATCCTTACATATCCATAATAAAAATATATCGATATTTTTTATGCGTAAATTAAAATCATTACAAAATGATTAATGATGTCCAACCGTTTAATTACAGAACACAGGATTTCATTTAAAAGGTATGATATGAATTATGTAATATAAATTATCATGCATCAAAGTTAATGATACTTTCAAATTTCATAATGAGATTCTGTAAAGTTATTACACGATTGACAATTTATTTTGACTTTATCACTTTTATGAACGATTAAGAAATTAATCAAATTTAGTTACAAATTTAATATTTAAATTATGTTCCTTTTTTATTCTGCTGAGACATTACAACGACCATTACAGTTTAATGAATTATATGCGTTTCAGATTAAGGAGCTGTATGTTTTAAGATATTTTATAAAAAAAACTCGTTACCAAAATCTAACTTGCGTTACGAATAAATTTTTTATGAATTCAGAAGCACACAATAGGTTTTCTAATATTTATTCTTATGGAAAGGTCTTCGATTTTTTAAATCTAAACATAATTAAATTTAAGGTATTTTAAACTAACATAGAATGAATATCTAAAAAATTCTTATCAATGAAATGTTATTTAAAAACATCAATACATAAATACAATCAACAATATATATATATATATATATATATATATATATATGTTTGTGTGTGTGTGTGTTAAAGTCAATATGATAAATGCGGTAATTATTAATAACTACTGGTTATTATTAATAATTACCGCGATTATTAATAATAATAACATGCTATTATTACCGGTAATTATTAATGATAACCTATTATTATTAATAACTAGCGAGCCCGACATTACTACGTCGTGAACGATTCCCTCTAGAGTTTAATATTTTAAAGGTTCACGATGAATGAATCTTTTGTGTTTATAAAATCTTTAAAGCGTTAACATTGTTTATAATGATTATGTAGCAATATTTGTCTGTAAAGTGCAACAATACAAATTTATCAATCATAATGGACTCAACAATGGTACAAAAAGAAGTCAAATCTTTAACCTCACGCAGTAAATCTCCAGAAGTGTTAATATTGTTAATAATGATGATGTAACATTATTTGCCTGTACGGTGCAACAATACAAAATTAACATTTCCAATAGACTCAACAACGATACAAAAAAGTACAAACGCCTGGCATATGAAAAAGTGAAGCGGCCCTGTTGATGACAGTCAAATGCTTTGCGCTTTTATTATATAGATTACCGGATATATGATATTGACCGTAACATATGCACTGTTAAAAAATACAAATGTTTCTTAACCTGCAAAAATATTTTATAACCCCGAACGAAAATATACAATCCATTTTCTGAGTTACCCATGGCTGCGAAAAGTTTTCTTTATCATTAAAAGCCTCACTAACCGATATATTTTCCAGTTTGAGAGAATCAATTTTAAAAACATGGTTTTTCGTTTGCTGGCACTGATTTTCGGAAACGTTCCCGAGTACTTTGTTTAGTGCATTAATATGTGGTTTCATAACGGAATATCAGATGTTATGATGCTACAAATTCCCAATTAAATATTTTCTGCTGCGTAACTGAATTTATAGATACAGTAGTAATAAACTAATATTTATTTTCGAATTGATGTTAATCCAGTTAATATATCATGTTTGTCGGTGTACAGTTTTGATTTCCTCGAATCACGATAGATGGCAGCACCACAAAAAGTGTAAAATTGACAATTTTCAAGTTAAATCTTTACTACGTCAGAAAAAAAAATAAATAAAGAACTTTCTTTTAAATGATTAATTTGCATAACTTTAATTATTATTATGTTTTAAAATTTCTGTTATATTTTTTCCTTATGTATGTATTAATTTTTCTTCCATTTCTTTTTGTTAGATTATTTGTATGTGTGCGAACCTGTTGTCAGCAAAAATTAAGTTCGATGTTTTGTTTTTGATTCTGAGAGTGTTGTGAAAATTCTAAAGTCTAATGGTCATATTAAATTTCCTAGATTGTCAAATATCTGTCGTTTTTTTACAGTATACATATATACACAGACTTGCATAAAATATTCCTCTAAATATAGTTTTGAAAAACATTTTGGTGTTTCAGAAGCATGCAATATGTCTTTTAACATTTATTGTTAAATAAATGTTTTCGATTACTTTATCTAAAGAAAACTTCATTTTAAGATATTTTAATGTAATATAGAATGAGTACCGAGAATAATTTTTGTCTATAGAATGGTACATAAAGGCATAAATACAAGCATTAATGTATTAATACATATATATGCATACTTACATTCAATTTTGTTTTCTAAATGCATACAATTTCCTTTTCTATCTTAATAATTATTATAATAAATTTATTACACAATATGTCCAAATACCAAAAAATAAAATAAACTTTTTTTCTGTTCTATTTTAATTTATTTCCATCTGTAAAATTACAGTGTGCGAAATAATTATGGCCTTTCGCAATTTTAGCAGATATATTATAATAACAAAAAAATCCTGTGCTATTTCCTCCGTTGTAAAATGGAAAGTAAACAAGCATAAATCAGTGGCAGTAGAAGAATTTGGGCATGGGCATGCACTGTGAAAGCGTATTGGTGAAATCTGGATTTGAAGCGAAGCAGTTATGGCCTTACTCAATAGAAAGTTCATTTGTATGCATGTCGTTTAGCAGAAACATTATTTTCTAAATTTGTGACAACAGTTTAAAGAGAAAATTCACTAAATAATTTATTTAAAGTATTAAATTAAAAAATTAATTAAAATGCCATCTGGATCACAACTTTCTGATATCCAATGGGGTAAAATTGATGTTTTAAGAGCACAAACGGATATGAATTCGACAGATATTGCCCGAACTATTGACAGAAGTTCAATCTTATCTGGAATTGGTTCAAAATTAAGAGACGAACTCTTCTGAACGGGGCTTGTGAGTGCTTAATCCATTTGGTAGACCTCCCCATCCAGCTGACTCTTGACAGAAGTTCAAAAGTCGTTAGAAATTACCTTAAGGATTCACAAGCATCAAATAAAATTGTAAGAGCTCGACAATTACGAAATGAATGAAATTTGCCAGTTACTCCGAACACAATAGTTGCTGAAAAAAATTGGACTTAGCTCAAGAAAACTCCTGAAAAAACTGATGATGTCTTTATTTCATCAGGCTAATCGAAAAGAATTCACTCGCAACCATGGGAGTTGGAGCTGTGAATGGCGAAAAGTTATTTTCTCCGACAAGAGGGGAAAAGTTTAATCTGGATGGTTCAGGTGGTATGCACAGCTATTGGAAGGATAATAAAATATTATTTTGCACTAGACAACAAGGAAAGATTTCAATATGGATATGGGACGAAATAGAATCGAAAAATAAAAGCAATAATGAATTCCTATATGGAAAACTGAACAGGTCTGATTACCTGAACATGCTGAGTAAGTTCTTCGAAATGGACTTCAAGCGGCCGGATGAAATTGGTTGTTTCAGCAGGACAACTGCAAAATTCATGTGTCAAAGAAGTTTAAGGATTGGTTCAAGTAGAAAACAATGAAACTGCTACAATCTTGGCCAGTCATATCGCCTGATTTGAATATAATAGAGAATGTTTGATATAAAATGACAGGAAAAGTTTATGAAAATGGCCAACATTTTAAGTCCAAGGACATTTTGAAAACTGCTGTCAATTAAGTATGGAACTTTATTGATATGAAATATATTCAAGGTTTTTATGAAAGTCTTCCACGTCGAATGGAAGCTTGCTACTGACAAAAAAAATGTGATTCTTTGATAAGTCTTATGGTGCAAACCACATTCTGATACGATACTGTTTAAGGTTTTAAGAATTTTGTAACTAAAGACGGATTTATTGGACACTTTATACTTTAATTAAGTAGTTCGAATAAATAAAAATTGAGCATAATAAACTTAATGAATTATAATTTTCAGTGAATACATTGCACACATAACTTCTCTATTGTTTAAGATATTAATTAAAAAGCATCAATAGTTATACATTAGTTACAAAAATGTTACATTATCATTTATTCAAATGTCACATGTTATTGTTACCCCAACTTCTGCTTTATTAATGGGATTATAATTCAGGTAAAGCTGGGAGAGTCTGCGTACAATTCAATAGAACCCTAATAAAAAATCTAAATATTAATTTTTTGCTAAACTATCCATGAATAATTTTGACTTCATTTGTTTTTTTATACATTTCAACTGTTATTTTGTTGTTATGCTGTAATTTAATAGAACAGCTGTAATAAAACCAAGAAAGCTGTCCTTACAGGGTTGGTGGGATTGTGCACATGGGTAGGAGAGAGTGTTATTAATAATAACTACAATTAAATTGTTAACAATAATAATTACACTTATATGACATTGTTGCAAGGTTTTTGTGAACAGATATTATTGTATTAGGAGTGAATATTTCAACCTAATGATTAAAGAATCAGAAAAGGGAAAGAATTTTAAGAAGAATTAAATAATTTTATGTAAAGAAAATAAATTAAAGAATCAGAAAAAGAAAGCCTAGAAAAGATGACAAAATAACATTAAGTTACATAATAACACGATTAACTTAAAATTAGCCCATTTTCATTTCCACAGTTTGAATGTTTTCTTGTCTGCCGACCGAAGTTGTCGTCGTCCACAATAGATGCCCTCATTGTTGTAAATGGTGCAGCTATCGTACAACCACCTACCACAAGTAATACATTGGATCCAGTCACTGATCGAAGTTGTATCCTGCTACAGTTCGCAACTTTCAATGCACTCATCATCATTGCCCTTCGTTTTCTTTCCTTCAATTTTTTTATCGAAATTTTTCTGGAAGCATGTTATCTTCAGCTGTTTGCTTTTTTTTGTGGCTGCTTCCTTCTTAAGTCTTTTTTTCATGTATATTTTGTGGATCAGTAACATTCGTTGCACTGTTTCCTTTTTGATTTCGATGGCAAAAAAACCACTTGGAATGGGTGAAACCTTTTCTAATACTGTCTTAGATGTAACGAGCAGGGAAGACCGAGCTATGCTCGGTCAAAATTAAATTTGAGTTCAAATATCATGACCCATGACCAAAATGACCCACTAATTGAATTTTCTCGAACATGTGATTTAGCTCAACAGTCTTCTCGTGCCGGAAAACCATAGGATGCAAAATTTAGTGTAAATTGAGCCGCTTTTTAAATATTGACCAAAAATGACCCAGAAATGACCCACTAATCGAATTTTCTCGAACATGTGACCTAGTCTAATGATTTTCGCGTGCCCGAAACTCGTAAAATACAAAATTTAATCAAAATCGTTAGAGCCGTTTTTTAGATAAAATTAATTTCACCCGCTTTGACACAAAAATGACCACCTAATCGAAAGTTCTCGAACATGTGACCCAGCCCAATAGCCTTCTCGTGCCCAAAAATAGTCGGATACAAAATTTCGTCAAAATCGTTTGGACCGTTTTTTAGATACAATTAGCTAGAGCATGACCCAAAATGACCCAAAATGACCCACTAATTGAATTTTCTCATACATGTGACCTAGCCCAACAGTCTTCTCGTGCCCGGAAACCATTGAATGCAAAATTTAGTGTAAATTGACCCGCTTTTTAGATCTTGACCCACAATGACCCAGAAATGACTCACTAATCGAATTTTCTCGGACATGCTACCTAGCCCAATGCTTTTATCGTGCTCGAAACTCGTAGGACACAAAATTTAATCAAAATCGTTAGAGCCGTTTTTAGATAAAATTAATTTGACCCGCGTTGACCCAAAAATGAACCACTAATCGAAAGTTCTCGAACATGTGATCCAGCCCAATTGACTTCTCATGCCCGAAAATGGTCGGATACAAAATTTCGTCGAAATCGTTTGAACCTTTTTTTAGATACAATTAGCTTGACCATGACCCAAAATGACCCAAAATGACCCAAAATGACCCACTAATTGAATTTTCTCGAACATGTGACCTAGCCCAACAGTCTTCTCGTGCCCGAAAACCATTGGATACAAAATTTAGTGTAAATTGAGCCGCTTTTTAGATCTTGACCCACAATGACCCAGAAATGACCCACTAATCGAATTTTCTCGGACATGCGACCTAGCCCAATGCTTTTATCGTGCTTGAAACTCGTAGGACACAAAATTTAATCAAAATCGTTAGAGCCGTTTTTTTAGATAAAATTAATTTGACCCGCGTTGACCCAAAAATGACCCACTAATCGAAAGTTCTCGAACATGTGACCCAGCCCAATTGACTTCTCATGCCCGAAAATGGTCGGATACAAAATTTCTTCAAAATCGTTTGAACCGTTTTTTAGATACAATTAGGTAGACCATGACCCAAAATGACCCAAAATGACCCACTAATCGAATTTTCTCGAGCATGTGACCTAGCCCAATGGTTTTCTGGTGCCCCAAAACGGTAGGATACGAAATTTCGTCAAAATCATTAGAGCCGTTTTAATGATAATTTTTGCATATATATATATATATATATATATATATATATATATATATATATATATATATATAACCATCCACAAGATTTGCTCGTATTAGAATATATGATTTAGAGCGTAACATTAGACTCCCCAGAAGTTACTGGTTAACAAATGCATGTAGCTGCTGCAATGGGTGCGAGGATAGGCATAGAATAGGGGAAGTTTGGGTTTCAGTGATTGTAACGAGTACAGTTGTTGAAATGGATTGGTGTGGATTCCGATGGTGCCTCAATAGCTTCAGGCACAGTTTGATTCATGCCTTGATCCCAGCCGAGCAAATATGCGTGTTTCGGAATCACCTCAATATTTATAGGGTTCCAGGTTTCGATAAGTATGCGTTTTTTGAAATTTATTTCAAAATTGATTCATTCGTTTATTTTTTTTTAGGTAGATTTCGTAAGAAATACTACCTTACATTCTCCCCTAAGTTGGAATTTTTGAAAACTTTTTGCAGATCTACGCCGATCCTGACTCCCAGAACCCAAAACCACCCCCAGTTCAAAACTTTATCTATCTATCTATCTATCTATCTATCTATCTATGTCACTTTTTTATGGACACGATAACTGCAACAATTCTGCACAAATCTCTTCCAAACTGATACATAAAATCAAGGAGCATAAAATCTCGGTCAAGTTCGTTAATTGGCAAAATCGAACCAAGGGGGGGAGCAAATGGGGGGGGTTGTGAAAACAGAAAAAAACACATAATTTCTTAATTATAATACGTATCGAATCCGTTTAAAGATATTGTTACTTCTAGGAAAAGGGCCGAAAATTTATATATGACAGATTTTTGATATCACTAAAAATGGCCCCAAGGGTGGGGGGAAAGGGGTGTTTTAGAAGAAAAAAATTCATAACTTCATCAATTCCCAAGATATCAAATCTTCTTAAATTTGTTGTACATCTCCTTAAAATTATCTACAATTTTCATATTGACAAGTATTTTATAGGACCAACTCTTACGGCAAAAAATAAATAAAAACAAAACAATCTCTGCTGACTCCGCCTATAAGCAGACGTGAAAACAGAAAAAAAATATAACTTCTTAATTTTTATGCATGTCGAATCCGTTTAAAGTTATTATTATTTCTAGGAAAAGGGCAAAAAAATGTATATATGACAGATTTTTTATTTCAATTAAAATGCCCCCAAGGAGGAGGGGGGGATAGGGATTTCAGAAG
This sequence comes from Maratus michaelseni, assembly GCA_963931845.1. Classification (NCBI taxonomy): domain Eukaryota; kingdom Metazoa; phylum Arthropoda; class Arachnida; order Araneae; family Salticidae; genus Maratus; species Maratus michaelseni. The sequence continues at coordinate 276,575,539 of OZ007596.1, forward strand.
AAAAAAATTCATAACTTCGTCAATTCCCAAGATATCAAATCCGCTTAAATTTATTATAAATCTTCTTAATATTATCTACAATTTTTATATTGACAAGTTTTTTATAGAACGAACTCTTACGGTAAAAAAAAAAAATAAAAACAAAAAAATTCCTGCAGGCTCCGCCTACAGGCAGAGGTATATTTCGAAGTGGGTGGTCCCAACTGCTACATCAAGGCAAATAGGTCTTTTTTCTGCAATTCCCAATAAACAGGTTCCCCATGGTCTGCGTCTTCGAAATCTACCTGTGCCTGTAGGCCGAGCCGTCAGGGATTTTTTACATGTAATTTGCAATTTATGCGAATTTACCAATAAGCTACGTAATCTCTTCTATCATAGAAACTAACGAGAATCATTCGCCATCTCTCCTAAGTAGCAGATGCACAAACTCTCCAACTTCGGGAGGAGAGATTGAATTTTTATTTACGCATGGCCGCTTCTAAACTAACCATTGGTGTTCGAACCATCAGTCTAAGTTAGTAGCTTATGAGAAATCGTTTAAGTTTCAAATATTTTGTACTACTGATCTTCTATAGAAATTTTGACGAATAGTTAGGAAATTTCGATCACTTACTATGGGAAAATAAAACAAAATAGCAGTAATATATCCTAGACACTTGCAACAATCAACTTGCGCATTCAAGTACACACTCCACTACTGCTGTCGTTCAACTACCTTGAGTCGCTCCGCGCGCACTCCTTCCCCCTGACCCTCTTTGTGCGCAATATCTCCGAACGCGCGATCTCACCTGGCTTTACCTTAAATGAATTTAGGAAAGACTTTAGTTTATTAATGGTTATATTTTTAATACTTTTCAACATAGATTAAAAGTGTTTATGACTTCGTTGTATATATCTGCCGTCTGCCGTCTGCCAGTCCTCTATCTCCTGTAACTATACTCGATTTGTCATGCAATTTTGATATAATATTTAAGTTTACTATGGCATATTCTCCACTAAAAATGGAGTGTGTAGCATTTATTGTTCTTTTAAAGGTATACTCAAAAGAATCCCGTTGTCCCGCAGTAGCGCGGACGGTAAAGCTCGGTTCTAGTAAGATCACCGAAAGCCAAGCATTATCGACCAAGCTCAGTGCTTGGGAGGGTGACATCCTCTCTCGTCTGCCTCTGCTGTGGGACCGTGTACGTTAATGGGAGCTGGTGCACGTTAAATCTGTTCGTGGCTCTAAAGTCCTCCAAATTCTATATAAGCATTACATCTGGGGGTGCCAATCCAGATGCAAATCTCTCATCTGTAATTGGTTCAAAATTAGGAGATTTAGGAGTCAGATTATGGATCATGCGTAGTGGATTATGACAGCTATACAGAAATAGAAAGCTGCAAAACCGGGCCTTTTAGGTCAAACCAACAACAACAACAAAGAATCCCGTTATTTGTTGAAATATAGCGAAAAATCATTTGAGTTATATTTTAAAGATGTTATAATATTTCAAACATAATGAAATTGATATGCATTTCTCTAGTGCATATCTCTAGAGACATGCTTTCTGTCTAATATGAAGTATATATCATTTATAATTCCTTTTCATGGACAATGAAAACAATAATGTTACATTATGGTCTATGGGGGAAAAACGTTTGAAGTGTATTTTAATGATGCGAAACTATTTCAAACAATGAATTTTATATACATTATTCAAGTACACTAGAAGACACTTATTGTAGAATAAGACGTGCTTAACAGCTATCCTTCATTTACAGAGAAACACAAAAATTTTTATTACAAGATTTGAACGATGAATGTTTAAAATGTGTGTTTAAGTGTAACTAATTTTTTGCGTAAACCTGGTGCATATAAATTTGATAGATCATATACAGGGTTACACAAAAGAATTCGTAAGCATTACTATGTATGAGCGTGAACTGCTTAAGATTTTTTTTTATTTATTTGAATTATGCATTTTCTTACTGAACTATGTTAAGTATAGTAAGAGCTGTTTGTAGAATATAAATAAATTCATATACAGGGCTACACAAACAAATGGATACATTACTGTCTAAGTATTGTTATTTCTGAAAATACGTTTACAATTGTTTTGTGTTTTTAAATTGTTTACCTAAGATATTTTCTTTCACTTTAATAAACGGTGAAGTTCCGTTACAGTATTCTGGAAGTCTTGCAAAACGTTTCATAATATATGCTCGAAACATAATTTTTCTTTCTTGTTGTAATTTAAAAATAACTTTTGTGAGAACTTTTATTAAGAAATTTGAGAATTATTTATTTGCATTTTTTTTTTCAGATTTTGTCTTTCTATTGATTATTGGTAAACAAATATAAATATTTATTAAAGATCCAGCATCAAAATGTTGAAATCGTCTAAAGAATATTCAAAATCTTTAAATTAGTTTTCAAGTGTCTCTCATTTCTTTCCCATTTATTTAATTTATTCTTCAAAATAATATCATTCTTTTAATTAAATAATCCTTTAGAATCTTGAAAGAAAACAGACTTTTTATTTTCTCAGAATAACGTTTCTGATTCATTAACGTGGAAACAGAATAAAGAAATATTCATAAAATTGACTGAATCATTTTTTAAGCAGATGCTTAACATAATTTTAATGAAAGTAATTAAAAAGCAGTCATATAAAATTTTCATTAATGGTTGAATTAATTTTACAAGGCTGTCTTATTACACTAAAATTTTTATTTGTGTGTATTTATTTGTTCGGATCAAAATATATTTTCTTCTTATTCGTCTATAATATAATTAAGAAAAAATATATAGTAAGACATAAGACAAAGAAAATGTAATGACCGAGTTATACAATAAATTATTTTTGAAAATGAAAAGTTTGTTCTCTTTTTAGATAGTGTTACTTTAATCATTTTACTTGTGTACTTTGATTATAATGGTTATTTAAGTGTAGGAAAAAATTTATTCCCTTTTGTGTAAACTGGGCGTTATTTATTCATTATTATAATTTTGTTCAATTATACTTATTTTTTAGAAAATTTATTTCAGAAAAAGAATAATAAAATGCCATTCAAGATACTCTTACCTGACATTTTTGTGCAAGCGTTACAAACGAGTTGTAACATGTTTTAAGGACAATCAGGATCCACTGAAGTCTTTGATTATATTCAGACAAATATTGGGCTAAAGCAGTACTGTTTGGAGAAGAAATTTCAATATTTATTAAAGGAATTTTCGATTTAATATCACAAGTAGGCTGTATAATTTGTAAATTTTTCATTAATCAACTTTAAATTTTATCAAAACTGCATAGCTATCAATAGATTTCTATTAAATACGTATTTTATTAAAAAACTTATGGAAATGAACGACACAAGAAAATAATCCTGAAAATAAACCCACCACATATCACTCGGCTTTACTCTACCAGATAAGAAACCCATTCAACATTCGAGGATAAACTAATGCCTGCCATTTGATAATATGTATTATACCATTTTGATTTTTGGTGATTTATATCTATATGTTATTGCTGTTTTATCACACAGCAATGGAAGTTGATGATATTCAGTGAGAAGTCTTTGCTGCCTTTTACTATTTTAATGAGTATTCTGTATTATAATATACAGAAATTATTTACAAGAATAAAAGATTAAGCATTTTTACGACAATTTCTCAGTTAAAGAGTAATTCTAATGTGTCCGGCATAAGGACCTGACACAGAATTGAAATATTTTCGAATGCAATGCAATGCAATTGTCGCACAATACTTGCGCTTTTTAATTTATAACATTACAATAGCTTAGTTTACTAGATTTTGACAAAGAGATTCAGTCGAGAAAACTACAAATCTCACATGACAAAACCTAACGCTGACGCTGCTCCATTTGCTGCTACGTAAGACTGTTACTAAGCAGTTTGAGTTTATCGCTGTTGCTATGAGCTGGCGTCTTGTTCTGCTATATATATATATATATATATATATATATATATTATGTAGAATGTATTTGTTTATACTTTTTTCATTCTTCAGGTTTTTAAAAATTTTTAAACTATTAGATAAATATCTACTTCTGACATATATTTTTTTTATTAACTAAACTATTAATTTTCTACGACGCCCGGTAGTTCAGTGACCATCACATTGTGTTGCAACACTCCATGTCCTAGATTCGCTTCTCGATTTCGGTAACTCAAACTTTCATCCTATTGGGGTAAAAAAATTAGTACCATACTTGTTTTGAAACTAAAGAAGGACGGTTCCGCATTAGACAAACTCATCACCCAGAAAACGGAGTATGGAACAGCAAGCCATAATCGTTCATTAATTCAAGCACCACGGAGTGTAAATTTATATTTTATTTTACAGTATAGGAGGTGCATTTATCATAGAAGATGCCTTCTAATTATGTATTCTGCGCTTTATTTTTAGTTAGGATAGAAAAACTGCCAAAATATGTTACTTTAAATTAATTATTCTACAATAATTCATAATAAACATTTTTAATACTTATTGTTGAATAAGATGTATTTTTTATTTATTTGTTGAAATGAGATTCCCAAGTAAAAACTCGAGAATTTGTGTGTAACTTTTTTCACGTCTTTATTAAATACTGAAATCTAATTTCAATTCCGGAAAAAGAATTTACCATTATTTTACATTTAAAATAAAATTAAATAGAATATTTCAAGAAATTACTTTAAAGAATAATCTTGCTAATCTTGCTCAATTATCTACATGCCCTTTATTAACATAACTTGGTTTATGTATATAAAGATGACATTATGTTATCACTTATTTATTCGCTTCTTTTTGTGCTATATTTCTAGAAAGAGTGTACAGAGAATGAAATTAGTTACGTGATAATGTCATACGACACATTCTCTAAATTTCATAGACACAAGCTAACATTCTGCGTTTCAGTTACGAATCCTTAATTCAGTCTAGTTATATTTAGACCGCAAAAAATTACCTAAACGATCATTTGCACCAGCATTTCATTTCATCACTATTCAATAGTAAACAACTTCTAGGCACACAAGAAATAAAATATATATGTATTCATTAAACCACATTTTAGAAACTAATTAAATCATGTAGCATTATTTATTTATATAATCTTCATGAAATAATAATATTTCAATCTTTATAAAATTTAAAAATATATAAATACATTTTACTTTTCTACGAAAAAACTGTAGAATCGGGCACAATGAGCCTGAAAAAAACGGCCAACAGATATCATTCACGCCATAGAAATTTAGTCATGAAATACTTGTTACATATCTTAAGGATATGACAAAAAAGTAAGCTATGTTGGTTCCATCCATTTCTTCTTGGTGTAGGGGTGAATACTTAAACGATATGTCTGTCATATCCGTTGCGCCCACGTACGGCTAAATCTAAAAATGCTTCATATCAACATTCGAAAAAGAATAGTTTTCAAAGAATTTCAGAATATATATGTACACTAATGTTCCATGTTTTATTATACTAAAAATGAAACGTACCACAAAATTTGTACTACATTTAGATTCTATATATATATTAAACAAATTTAATTTTCCGTAATCTGCTAAATTATTCTATATATATATTTATTTATTTAGTAATGTTTCGCATATAACCCCGGCTTATTAAAATAATTCTTAGTCTTAACATAGTACTTCACTATCCATATGTAAAGCCATTTTATCCAAATCCACTAAATAGTATTTATTCTATTTTACTCTATTCTGAAAATGGCGCTTCCCGCTTATATTTCTTATTTTAAAATCCTTTTTCATTAAAATCCTTGTTAAATAATCCCTATCATTTCGAGTATCTAAAATCACTCTAAATTCTTTAAATAAGATATAAAATCTCATGTTTCCTAAATTATTCCATCTTAAAAAACCCTATTTCGGTAAATTCTTTCTTATATTAAAATATTAAATGTCCCCCTTACATTCTCCCCTAAGTTGGAATTTTTGAAAACTTTTTGCAGATCTACGCCGATCATGACTCCCAGAACCCAAAACCACCCCCAGTTTAAAACTTTATCTATCTATCTATCTATCTATCTATCTATCTATGTCACTTTTTATGGACACGATAACTGCAACAATTCTGCACAAATCTCTTCCAAACTGATACATAAAATCAAGGGGCATAAAATTTTGGTCAAGTTCGTTAATTGGCAAAATCGAACCAGGGGGGGGGGCAAATGGGGGGGAGGGTGTGAAAAAAGAAAAAACACATAATTTCTTAATTATAATACGTATCGAATCGTTTAAAGATATTGTTACTTCTAGGAAAAGGGCCGAAAATTTATATATGACAGATTTTTGATATCACTAAAAATGGCCCCAAGGGTGGGGGTAAAGGGGGGTTTTAGAAGAAAAAAATTCATAACTTCATCAATTCCCAAGATATCAAATCTGCTTAAATTTGTTGTACATCTCCTTAAAATTATCTACAACTTTTATATTGACAAGTATTTTATAGGACCAACTGTTACGGCAAAAAATAAATAAAAACAAAACAATCTCTGCTGACTCCGCCTAGAAGCAGACGTGAAAACAGAAAAAAACCATAACTTCTTAATTTTTATGCATGTCGAATCCGTTTAAAGTTATTATTATTTCTAGGAAAAGGGCAAAAAATTTATATACGACAGATTTTTGATTTCAATTAAAATGCCCCCTAGGAGGAGGGGGGGGGAATAGGGGTTTCAGAAGAAAAAAATTCATAACTTCGTCTATTCCCAAGATATCAAATCCGCTTAAATTTATTATAAATCTTCTTAATATTATCTACAATTTTTATATTGACAAGTTTTTTATAGAACGAACTCTTACGGTAAAAAAAAATTAAAAACAGAAAAATTCCTGCTGGCTCCGCCTACAGGCAGAGGTATATTTCGAAGTGGGTGGTCCCAACTGCCCGAGCCGTCAGGGATTTTTTACATGTAATTTGCAATTTATGCGAATTTACCAATGAGCTGCGTAATCTCTTCTATCATAGAAACTAACGAGAATCATTCGCCATCTCTCCTAAGTAGCAGATGCACAAACTCTCCAACTTCGGTAGGAGAGATTGAATTTTTATTTACGCATGGCCGCTTCTAAACTAACCATTGGTGTTCGAACCCTCAGTCTAAGTTAGTAGCTTATGAGAAATCGTTTAAGTTTAAAATATTTTGTACTACTGATATTCTATATAAATTTTGACGAATAGTTATGAAATTTCAAGCACTTACTATGGGAAAATAAAACAAAATAAAACAAAATAGCAATAATATATCCTAGACACTTGAAACAATCAACTTGCGCATTCAAGTTTACACTCCGCTACTGCTGTTGTTCAACTACCTTGAGTCGTTTCGCGCGCACACCTTCCCCTGACCCTCTTTGTGCACAATATCTCCGAACGCGCCATCTCTTCTGGCTTTACCTTAAATGAATTTGAGAAAGACTTTAGTTTACTAATGGTTATATTTTTAATACTTTTCAACTTAGATCAAAAGTGTTTATGACTTCATTGTATATATCTGCGGTCTGCCAGTCCTCTATCTCCTGTACCTATACTCGCTTTGTCATGAAATTTTGATATAATATTTACGTTTACTATGGCATATTCTTCAGTAAAAATGGAGTGTGTAGCCTTTATTGTTCTTTTAAAGGTACACTCAAAAGAATCCCGTTATTTGTCGGAATATGGCGAAAAATTATTTGAGGAATATTTTAAAGATGTTATAATATTTCAAGCATAATGAAATTGATATGCATTTCTCTAGTTGAATGAGACATGCTTTCTGTCGAATATGGAGTATATATCATTTATAATTCCTTTTCATGGACAATGAAAACAATAATGTTACATTATGGTCTATGGGGAAACAATGTTTGTGGTGTATTTTAATGATGCGAAACTATTTCAAACAATGAATTTTGTATACATTATTCAAGTACACTAGAAGACACTTATTGTAGAATATGACGTGCTTAACAGTTATCCTTCATCTACAGGGACACACAAAAATTTTTATTACACGATTTGAACGATGAATGTTTAAAATGCGTGTTTAAGTGTAGCTAATTTTTGCCTAAACCTGGTGTATATAAATTTGATAGATCATATACAGGGTTACACAAAAGAATTCGTAAGCATTACTATGTATGAGCGTGAACTGCTTAAGATGCTTTTTTTATTTATTTGAGTTATGCATTTTCTTACTGAACTATATTAAGTATAGTAAGAGCTGTTTGTAGAATATAAATAAATTCATATACAGGGCTACACAAACAAATGGATACATTGCTGTCTAAGTATGGTTATTTCTGAAAATACGTTTACAATTGTTTTGTGTTTTTAAATTGTTTATCTAAGATATTTTCTTTCACTTTAATAAACGGTGAAGTTCCGTTACAGAATTCTGGAAGTCTTGGAAAACGTTTCCTAATATATGCTCGGAACATAATTTTTCTTTCTTCTTGTAATTTAAAAATAACTTTTGTGAGAACTTTTATTAATAAATTTGAGAATTATTTATTTGCATTTTTTTTTTCAGATTTTGTCTTTCTATTGATTATTGGTAAACAAATATAAATATTTATTAAAGATCCAGCATCAAAATGTTGAAATCGTCTAAAGAATTTTTAAAATCTTTAAATTAGTTTTCAAGTGTCTCTCATTTCTTTCCCATTTATTTAATTTATTCTTCAAAATAATATCATTCTTTTAATTAAATAATCCTTTAGAATCGTGAAAGAAAACAGACTTTTTATTTTCTCAGAATAACGTTTCCGATTCATTAACGTGGAAACAGAATAAAGAAATATTCATAAAATTGACTGAATCATTTTTTAAGCAGATGCTTAACATAATTTTAATGAAAGTAATTAAAAAGCAGTCATATAAAATTTTCATTAATGGTTGAATTAATTTTACAAGGCTGTCTTATTACACTAAAATTTTTATTTGTGTGTATTTATTTGTTCGGATCAAAATATATTTTCTTCTTATTCGTCTATAATATAATTAAGAAAAAATATATAGTAAGACATAAGACAAAGAAAATGTAATGACCGAGTTATACAATAAATTATTTTTGAAAATGAAAAGTTTGTTCTCTTTTTAGATAGTGTTACTTTAATCATTTTACTTGTGTACTTTGATTATAATGGTTATTTAAGTGTAGGAAAAAATTTATTCCCTTTTGTGTAAACTGGGCGTTATTTATTCATTATTATAATTTTGTTCAATTATACTTATTTTTTAGAAAATTTATTTCAGAAAAAGAATAATAAAATGCCATTCAAGATACTCTTACCTGACATTTTTGTGCAAGCGTTACAAACGAGTTGTAACATGTTTTAAGGACAATCAGGATCCACTGAAGTCTTTGATTATATTCAGACAAATATTGGGCTAAAGCAGTACTGTTTGGAGAAGAAATTTCAATATTTATTAAAGGAATTTTCGATTTAATATCACAAGTAGGCTGTATAATTTGTAAATTTTTCATTAATCAACTTTAAATTTTATCAAAACTGCATAGCTATCAATAGATTTCTATTAAATACGTATTTTATTAAAAAACTTATGGAAATGAACGACACAAGAAAATAATCCTGAAAATAAACCCACCACATATCACTCGGCTTTACTCTACCAGATAAGAAACCCATTCAACATTCGAGGATAAACTAATGCCTGCCATTTGATAATATGTATTATACCATTTTGATTTTTGGTGATTTATATCTATATGTTATTGCTGTTTTATCACACAGCAATGGAAGTTGATGATATTCAGTGAGAAGTCTTTGCTGCCTTTTACTATTTTAATGAGTATTCTGTATTATAATATACAGAAATTATTTACAAGAATAAAAGATTAAGCATTTTTACGACAATTTCTCAGTTAAAGAGTAATTCTAATGTGTCCGGCATAAGGACCTGACAGAGAATTGAAATATTTTCGAATGCAATGCAATGCAATTGTCGCACAATACTTGCGCTTTTCAATTTATAACATTACAATAGCTTAGTTTACTAGATTTTGACAAAGAGATTCAGTCGAGAAAACTACAAATCTCACATGACAAAACCTAACGCTGACGCTGCTCCATTTGCTGCTACGTAAGACTGTTACTAAGCAGTTTGAGTTTATCGCTGTTGCTATGAGCTGGCGTCTTGTTCTGCTATATATATATATATATATATATATATATATATATATATATATATATATATATTGTAGAATGTATTTGTTTATACTTTTTTCATTCTTCAGGTTTTTAAAATTTTTTAAACTATTAGATAAATATCTACTCCTGACATATTTTTTTTATTAACTAAACTATTAATTTTCTACGACGCCCGGTAGTTCAGTGACCATCACATTGTGTTGCAACACTCCATGTCCTAGATTCGCTTCTCGATTTCGGTAACTCAAACTTTCATCCTATTGGGGTAAAAAAATTAGTACCATACTTGTTTTGAAACTAAAGAAAGACGGTTCCGCATTAGGCAAACTCATCACCCAGAAAACGGAGTATGGAACAGCAAGCCATAATCGTTCATTAATTCAAGCACCACGGAGTGTAAATTTATATTTTATTTTACAGTATAGGAGGTGAATTTATCATAGAAGATGCCTTCTAATTATGTATTCTGCGCTTTATTTTTAGTTAGGATAGAAAAACTGCCAAAATATGTTACTTTAAATTAATTATTCTACAATAATTCATAATAAACATTTTTAATACTTATTGTTGAATAAGATGTATTTTTTATTTATTGTTGAAATGAGATTCCCAAGTAAAAACTCGAGAATTTGTGTGTAACTTTTTTCACGTCTTTATTAAATACTGAAATCTAATTTCAATTCCGGAAAAAGAATTTACCATTATTTTACATTTAAAATAAAATTAAATAGAATATTTCAAGAAATTACTTTAAAGAATAATCTTGCTAATCTTGCTCAATTATCTACATGCCCTTTATTAACATAACTTGGTTTATGTATATAAAGATGACATTATGTTATCACTTATTTATTCGCTTCTTTTTGTGCTATATTTCTAGAAAGAGTGTACAGAGAATGAAATTAGTTACGTGATAATGTCATACGACACATTCTCTAAATTTCATAGACACAAGCTAACATTCTGCGTTTCAGTTACGAATCCTTAATTCAGTCTAGTTATATTTAGACCGCAAAAAATTACCTAAACGATCATTTGCACCAGCATTTCATTCCATCACTATTCAATAGTAAACAACTTCTAGGCACACAAGAAATAAAATATATATGTATTCATTAAACCACATTTTAGAAACTAATTAAATCATGTAGCATTATTTATTTATATAATCTTCATGAAATAATAATATTTCAATCTTTATAAAATTTAAAAATATATAAATACATTTTACTTTTCTACGAAAAAACTGTAGAATCGGGCACAATGAGCTTGAAAAAAACGGCCAACAGATATCATTCACGCCATAGAAATTTAGTCATGAAATACTTGTTACATATCTTAAGCATATGACAAAAAAGTAAGCTATGTTGGTTCCATCCATTTCTTCTTGGTGTAGGGGTGAATACTTAAACGATATGTCTGTCATATCCGTTGCGCCCACGTACGGCTAAATCTAAAAATGCTTCATATCAACATTCGAAAAAGAATAGTTTTCAAAGAATTTCAGAATATATATGTACACTAATGTTCCATGTTTTATTATACTAAAAATGAAACGTACCACAAAATTTGTACTACATTTAGATTCTATATATATATTAAACAAATTTAATTTTCCGTAATCTGCTAAATTATTCTATATATATATTTATTTATTTAGAAATGTTTCGCATATAACCCCGGCTTATTAAAATAATTCTTAGTCTTAACATAGTACTTCACTATCCATATGTAAAGCCATTTTATCCAAATCCACTAAATAGTATTTATTCTATTTTACTCTATTCTGAAAATGGCGCTTCCCGCTTATATTTCTTATTTTAAAATCCTTTTTCATTAAAATCCTTGTTAAATAATCCCTATCATTTCGAGTATCTAAAATCACTCTAAATTCTTTAAATAAGATATAAAATCTCATGTTTCCTAAATTATTCCATCTTAAAAAACCCTATTTCGGTAAATTCTTTCTTATATTAAAATATTAAATGTCTCCCATTACGTTTCAATATTTAAATATTACTCACTTTTCTTCTCTCGTATTCTAAAAAATCGTCTGCAGTCAAAGAATATATTTTATAGCTATTCTCAAAGCTAAAATATTACTTCATTTTACCGCGTTTTTAAAAGCATCTCGAAAATTCCAGTTCTAACCAGAAAACTTATTTGACGCCGATAACATCCGGAAGTCTAATCACTAGAATATCTCTACGCAGGAGATTGGATTAATTCCTTCAAATTCAGACTATGATTGGGTAAAACAGGTCACATGTCGCGTTTGTATCCTAGCGGCTCACTTTCTTAAAATCACTTGCAATGCTCAGAGACACAGAATTTTGACGGATTCTCCTGCCTTTGTAGTTGTTGACAAATAATTCTGGAGTCGTAGTGAGAAAATGGAAGTCCCTGTAGTATTCACAAAATCTTTAACATCATGGAAACTCAATAGCTTCTAATTTTAAAGAGCATTTCCCTCATGTGCTTGATGTGTTGGGCTGAATAAAATAACTGAAGCGAAACCACTGTTTGCTTCTTTCCTATGTTTTAAATTTCACACCGAAGAATATGTTTTCGAGTATGAATGACTGCAATTCCCTGTGCTATGATTCGGATAAAACTGCCTTGATCGCTCCAATACTTTCAAAACGTCACATATATATATTAAAATGCATAGGAGGTCATGTTTTCAATTTACGTCGTTCAATAGCTTGTCTAAGCCTTATGGTTATAAGGTAGATAAAAATTCATAACATTTTTTTCTTTTGTCATTATTTTATTTTCCATATTTCCTAGTTCTAATGCAGAGGTTATGTGGTATTTTACTTCAATTATTTCCTGGATTAATATTTTTCTTTCACTGCATTTATGTTCGTTTATAAATTTGAAACATAAAACTGTCTATCCTTCCAAAGAAGGATTATGTGCTTTTTCCCAATTTCATATTTTAAAAGTGAATATATTTTCCTCATATACTAGCTTTCACTGTTTATTGTGCATAAATATTTATGTAATTTAATTTTAAAAGACATATGCTAAATAATTCAAACAAAAAAATCATATTGGTTTATTCACATTGTAAGGCTTGTTCACTAATTTTTACTTTCTTATATCTGTACAAGAAGAAAGTATTGAATTCATGAAACTTTTCGATTTCTTGTTTTCGACGGATTTATAAGGTCCTGAACACGATTTGACTATTTTTAGAAAATGTCTGTATGTGAGTCTATGACTTTTTCTGCATGTGACAAACATTTTGTGGGTGATCTATCTCAAGAACTATGCACGGAATTCAATAAAACTTTAGATTCAGTTAGTCCCTGATATAAATTGGTGCTGATTAGTTTCTCGAGTAAATCGCCCAACAGGTGGTTCTGCTATGCTGCAATTTTCGCGATATCCGCAATAGCTCTATCTCAAGAACTAATGCAGGGATTTTCATCAAACATCAGATTTAGTTAGACACTGATATAAATAGAAGCTGATTACGTTTTGGTGTATATATCCCAACAGGTGGCGGTGCTATGCTACTTTTTCATGATTATTACGATAGCTATTTCTCAAAAAGTAATACACAGAATTTCATGAAACTTCAGATTCAGTTAGACCTTAACATAAATAGATGCTAATTACATTTTGGTGTAAATAGCCCAACAGGTGGCGCTGGTATGCTACTTTTTTTCATGGTTTTAACGATAACTTCTAATACACGAATTTTCATCAAAGTGCAGATTCGGTTAGACTTTGACATAAGTTGTTGTTTATTAGGTTTTGGTGCAAATATCCCAACAGGTGGCGCTGCTATGCTGCATTTTTCAGCATTTACACGATTTTAGCGATAGTCATAATCTCCGGATCTAATGCACGGAATTTAATAAAAAATTAGATTCAGTTAGACCTTGATATAAATTGGTGCTGAAATTCGTTTTTAGTGTATGCGAAACCTGTGTGAGATAGAAGATAGTTTTGGGATTGGCACATCCGACTAGTTTCTTTAAATTTTCCGTTGCATATTTATCGATTATTATATTATAAAATACCTTAAAGCTATTTATATATATATAGACTTTACAGAAAAAAAATAGAATCATTTTAATTAAACCATAGTTATTATCTGTACTGCACCTCCTAAATTAATTAACGTTCGTAAAGAGTGCAATTGTGAAGTTCCTAGATTTCAGACGTGAGATTCAAAAGACGAGCTGATTTGATGTATCAAGGTATGATATGATTAAAAAACATTACTTTTACTTCCTTCTATTTTTACAAGAAGGAAAGTATTGGATTTTTAAAATTTTTTGACTTCCTGTTTTCGACGGATTTATACGTTTTAGAAGGTCCTGAACACGATTTAACTGTTTTTAGAAAATGTCTGTCTGTGAGTCTGTAACTTTGTCTGCCTGTCTCTATGTAACAAAAATTTTGTGTGCGCTCTATCTCAAGAACTAACGCACGGCATTTACTAAAACATTATATTCAGTTAGTCCATGATATAAATTCGTGCTGATCAGTTTTTGGTGTAAATCGTGCAACATGTGGCGAGCGCATGCTGCATTTTTCGCGATTTCACAATTGCTCTATCTCAAGAACTAATATTCATCAAACAATTCATCAAGACTAGAGCTAATAATTCTAGACATAATATTCATCAAGCACTAATATTCATCAAACACAAAAATAGACGCTGATTACGTTTCGGTGTAGATATTCCAACAGGTTTAACGACTTTGCTGCTTTTTTCTTGATTTTCACGATAGCGAAGAGCAAAATCCAGAATTTTATCAAATTCAGATTCTGTTAGATCTTGACATGAATAGATGTTGATTACGTTTTGGTGTAAATAGCCCAACATTTGGCGCTACTATGCTACCTTTTTCAGAATTTTCACGATAACTATATCTCAAGAAAATTTTATCAAATTTCAGATTCAGTTAGACGTTGACATACGTTGTTGTTGATTAGGTTTTGGCGTAAATCTCCGAACAGGTGGCGCTTCTATGCTGCACTTTTCCTGATTTACGTGATTTTAGCGATAGTCATATCTGAAGAACTAATGCACGGAATTCAATAAAATTTCAGATTCAGTTAAACCTTGATAAATATTGGTACTGATTCGTTTTTTATCTATGCGAAACTTGTGTCAGATAAAAGAATGTTTTTGGATTGGCACATCTGACTATTTTATTATTCTCACACATTTTACATATGTTCATTTTGTGAGATTATTTCCATACATTCCATGAAAATGCATATTATCGGTACTCACATACTAAGCGTAGATATACATATATGTTGTACATCTACAATGTATTAATCAACAAGTTTTTGTATTAAAATTTTAAATCTTAAAAAATATAAAATAAGTGATATTTCTAAATTTATAGTGCTTTTAAATATCTTAGTAAGAAAATCATATAATCACATTAAACGATATTTTTAGTGATGAATCGGTCTAAATAAAACTCGATAATTATAATCTCCATGAATTAGAAATCTCAAACATAAGAGTATCAAATGATTTTGAAACGCTAAGAGCATCAAACAATTTATGATTTAATAGCTAATGGAAACTGCATTTGAACAATAGAAAGAATTTGAAGTTATAAATTTGAATCTTCCTTTCAAATCATTTAAAAGACGTTCCATTTATTTCAAGCGAGATTAATAGTATTTTCATTAGTATATGTATGATAGAAGACCTTTTAAGATAGTATGATTGAAATTATGCGAACTAGACTAGATGTTACACAATATTATTTTAAATGTTAAATTTATTTATTCAGAGAAGAAGTTTTGTTATGAAAGTAAATGTTTATGTTTCTTTTAAATTTTTTTTAAGTTACAACTGTCATCTTTTACTAACAATTATAATTTAATGCAAAACATAAAATGCATCATCTTCATACATAAAATACCATCAGTTAAATGGATCCCTAAATAAACTTTAAATCATAAAGCTCTCTAAATCACTGTTCTTACATTTTTAAATCTACCATAAATATTATGCATATCATAAAGAGATATTTATGTAATAATTTTAATTTTCAGACTGCCAATCTATTTCCATTTCTGATTATTGAAATCAGAATTGTACTATATTTTTCAAAAGAAATCTAAAATACATAGATATATTGTACATCGTCACAGAAGGAAAAGACAAAAAGAAATTTCGCTTAAATATCTCAAATGTTTAAATAATATATAACGTGTAAGTACCAACTTTTTTAGAAATAAAACTTATAAATATTACTAAATTAACAAATTTTTTATTAAAATGATATTGAGTTATGGCATTGCTGAAATAAATATATATTTTTAATATTATATTTTAATTATAATAAATTTTGATATTGTTTTAATTTTATCGTCCAACGGGGGAAGGGGCGGGTGGATGTAGAGACTCAAAATACAAGAGTTTTAGAGTTGGACTGGCACATTAATGTTTCTTTACAAATGTACTCGCTGTATATTCGTAGCCCTTATGCGTTCATATATACATTTATGCGTCCATTTATACATCTGTGCATTTATGTGTTCGATGGTGCAATATGTATACGATTGTCTGGACGAATATATTTTTCTGAGTCTTTTACTTATACAAATCAAAAGTGAACAGCAGAATAAATGTGTCGTCTAGTTGCAAAACTGGCCATCTCCAAAAAGTAAAATTTTGAGAAAAAGATCATTTTTTGCCACACTTAGCCAAAATAAGATTAGAACCAAAACTCTTTAGTTTTATAGTCGTTAAGACAGTATATTTGAAAACACAAAATAAGGTGGCAGGGACACATGAAATGAGGGTGTTATTCTAGTCTTTGTTTTGGATTTGGCCACCTTTGCAAATTACTTTCGAGTTGGACGATTTTGCAACAAACCAAAAATTAATTTTTACTCAATATAATGTTATATTGAGTTTTTAGGGGTAGCAAACACACAAAAATGTTCGGGGAAGCGTTGAAGAGCATTGGTAAGCTTTTGAAGAGTGCCCACACATTGGATTTCTTGGATTACCAGTAAGGCAGTACCTGAAAAAAATAATGCCAGAAATTATGAAAATGTAATCACAAATGTATTCTCAGATTTTAACTGTAGCAAAAGCCCGTTCATTCCACATCTACAATCCTCAAAATACTAAAATTTATATAAAAAAATTAAATGGAAGAATATTTTATTAAAAAATTAAATAGATTAAAAAATTCTTAAATTATCAGAGAAAATTCACTTACAGTTTTATGAAAGCGAAGGGAGAGGGCACAGAAAAGTATTTTGCCTAAATCATAAAAATATGTTAATCCGCACCTGGTTATTACAAGGTGAACTTTGGCTGTTTTCCTTTTCCACGTCGTAGGGTAAACTTTTCCATAGTCAGAGAAAACACCAAACTAAATTATTAGAAACTTTGTATACACCAAGGAGGAGCAGTCACAGGCAAGAGAAAACACTGTAACATTAATCTAATCAACAAGTGAGAGGTTACTGTGGAGAGAAGCAGAAGTGTCATTTAGCGGATACGGAGATGGCCGCGTTTGAACCTCATTAGTTTATGGATTTGACCAGCTTAGGCATGTTTCTTGTTTCCAGATGGTAGAAAAGTTTACTTAGAACTTAAAAAGTTGAAAAAACACATTTTCAAAGATTGAGGAGTTGGACGGTTTTGCAACTAGACGACACAAATATTCTCTTATCTCGTAGTGCGAGTAAAATTATATTTATGTTGTTGCACTACATGCTATAAAAAAATGTTGAGCATTTTGTTATGTCTAGTAAAATTGCGTTTCATACTAGTCCAGAGATGGCATAAGTATCATTAGCGAGTCTTGATCTACTACAAGTTATAGGTTCTGCGATGTTTAGACTTCACCTGAACCATCGACATCGATAGACCACGGAAATTCCATACTCTCGGCTATTATTCAATCTTCGGTTCTCACGTTCTATCCGGATCAGGTTATATTCAATGCCTCAACAATGGCGCCAAAAATATTAATTACAGTAACAATTTTTTCGCTTCATTTTAAGTGCATAGTTGTATTATATAGTTGCTTCATTAAAGACAGTTTCAGAAGTCTATATTGCTTTGTAAATGAATACGTAATTTAAAAAATAAGGTGAGTTAATTTGCGAACTAGTTAGATTTTTTTTGTACGATTAAGTTTTAAAACGTTTAAGTATATATATTTAATTATTGTATATAATTAGACGTTTTAATTGAATTTTATAATATGAATTATAATATGTATCTGGTTCATAGCACTTTAATTTTTTTTTTAATTAATGTGTAAGATAATGATATAATACTGTATGAATAGTAAATTAGTATAATAGACGAAATGGTTTTAATGCATTAGTTTTGCACTTAAAATGTTATAGGGGGCGCTATTATGTTTCTGCTCAGGGCCCCCGAAATCTGTAAGTCGGTCCCTGGTTAGCTCTAACATTTTAACGATAAACAACATTGATCGATTTTTAATGTATATTTGTTTTGAATTTTAAAGTTTTATATATTTGAATATTTGTTTTGTTTCACTTAAAGAAGGGGGGAGGGGAGGACTTTCCCAGGTGTTCTAATTAGGTCCTTAAAATAAAAGTCTTGAAAACAGTATTAATTATTATTAATAAAGTAAATAGTGAGTCATGCAACAATAATAAAAACTGAAAAGCTTTAACATCACTTTTAAAACTGCAGATTAACTACAGAAAATATAACACGAGCTTTCCATAAAATAAGTTCTGTAGAGTTACCTCATAGTAACTACAGTTAAACTGCAGATACATCAGAAAATATACTTCTGAATTAATAACTGTAAAAATACTTCAAATTTACTGCAGTTTTACTACAAATGTAAAGTCTCATTATTTTTTTAATTGATGGTTGTAAAATGATTTCACATAAACTACAGTATTTTTGCTGATAATAGCTCAGAGTGTTTTTGAAATAAATCACTGCAAAATTATTTCACATTAGATACAAAATAACTGAAGTATTTTTGCAGTCAAGATTTCAGTGCAGAAAATCTACAGTTGACTGTAGAAAAACTTCAAAAACACTTCACTTCTGTAGAAAAACTGCAGTTAATTTTTAGCTGGGGTGCGGAAGTCCACTTTCACCTGCACCAGAAGTACCGCACAGTGCTTCTACTCACTTGTATTCAATGCCTCTACTGGATTACTTACACCGCACTTATTATTATACCGCAACATAATATGAATTATGTCTTCAAAGCAGAATGCTGCTCCTATGTCCCTATCGCAAGGATAGACACAACTAATTGTTTCTGTGCATAGTTAATATATGTTTGTGTGTGCAATTTTCTACAGTTTATTTTCTACTCTACACACCTACACATCCTCAAACGTGGATACGAACCCCGACAACACATAATAATCAGGGCATAAAAAGTATTCGTTACAGAACTGAATTTTTTGTATTAAAAATATATATGATTGAAGACACAATTTGGACGATAAATATTTTCAGTATGTAAAATGCACCTTTCAAATATATATATTTCGTAGAATATTAAGACATTTGCTAATATTCAATTTTCCATGTAACATTTATAAATAAGACTATTACAATTTGAAAGTAATACAACAATAAAAATAAAAAATTACTATTTTATCGCTCAGTATATCAAATAACATAAGAGTATAAATAAAAAGGAAATGTAAAATACACCTTTAAAAAATATATATTTCTTAGAATATTAGGACATTCACTTATATTTAATTTTCCATCTAACACTTATAAATAAGAGACAGTTACAATTTGAAAGTAATACAACAATAATAATAAAAAATGACTATTTTATCTCTCAGTATAACAAATAATATAAGAGTATAAATAAAAAGGAAATGTAAAATACACCTTTCAAAAATATATACTTCTTAGAATATTAAGACATTCGCTTATATTTAATTTCCCAGGTAACATTTATAAATAAGACAATTACAATTTGAAAGTAATACAACAATAATAATAAAAAATGACTATTTTATCTCTCAGTATATCAAAGAAAATAAGAGTATAAATAAAAAGGAAATGGGAAACAAATCTAAGGTTAAAGATTATTTAACATTCGAATTTTATTTTTAATACACTAAAGTACTTAAACGTAAACATACCTATTCATCCCCGTATCTTTATTGCAATTTTGTACTGCATAAATTGTTTGTCATTCTTTTTCTAGAACAATAAACTTTGAATGTTAACAAATTTCATTATGTATTCAGCAAAAACAATTACGTGACCAATTACCATAATTAGATTTTCAATATGTTTACCATAATTGCATGTTTTTATTTAAATTGAACTTACCACAAGAAACTAATTTGAAACATGAAAGAATATTCAATTTTACGACACATTAAAATTAATGAATTTAATCTTTAAAAAAATAAGATGAAAGATATTGCATAGTAATGAATATTTTCCTGATAATTATATTCGTGCAGAACACAAATGCTTTTAACAGAAAACTTTTGTTGATATTTGCTAGCATAATTACAATCATAATTTTTATTATTCTCGACCTATGTTATGCATTGCCGGAGTTTTTCAAATCACAATCATATAGTTAATTTTTTTCAAGTGCTCTCAAAAATGATAACATCACATATGCATTTGATGGGTCATTTTCAGAAGAGAAAATTTTTAACTAATTGAATTTTAAGAAAACGATAAGAAAGGTTATTTAAAAAGACGATGAAAGAAACATGTTTCCCAACGTTTAAAGTTAATTAAAGGAATTTTAAAAAATGAATATGCAGACCTTTTAATATTTAGAAAATATTTTTCATTAAAATTTGAAAAGTTATTTTTAGAAAATAAAATATTTTAATAAAGAATAACAAAGAATCCGAATGTTAATAATTCGATACAAAATATTATTTTTCAATTTTTGTATGAAACTTTAAGGCTTTTACGCTACAACGAAAGCATTACACAAAAGCATATATCGAATAGCACTCTTTCCGAATAGTAATCGTAGTTTTATTTTATCGTAAATTTATGTTATTAACTAAAGCAATTATTTCTATTCGGAAATCATGGCACTCAACAAAAGTTTTTCTGTAATAAATTCGGTTTCGAAGTATATATCCCTTATATTAACACAATTTTAATTGAAATGGCTGAATTATAAATTGGTATATATAATTTAACGAATTTACAAACAAATCTTTTAAAAATAAAACAAAATAATTCATCATAAGTTAAAACAAAATAAAAATAAGATAAAATTCAGGTAAAAATTCTTTAGAAGAAAAATAATGCTTGAGGATGAGATATTGTGGTATAATTTACGGAAATACTTTACAGTATTTTAAATAGGTAAATATATATATATATATATATATATGTGTGTGTGTGTGTGTGTGTGTGTGTGGAGTTTTACGAAGATGTTTTTTTATTCCATGAAAAAATGGTAGTTTGTTCAAGATGGTGAATGATTGCAGCCGATATCAAGAATCATGGCGAAGAGGTGAGGCAATGATGAGACACCACAAGAGTTTCGTCAATAAAGAGCAGCCGATTTCCAGACAAATCGTTTATTAATAGACAGGAGCGATGCCAGGAACAGTTCCCACAGTATTCGGTATAAACTTATAGCCCTCAGGCTTGACGTTGGCTCACTACATAGTTTAAAAAATCTTAAAGAGCTCATATGAAAATTCTACGTGACTCCAACACCACATAACCATTTGATTACACTTCCAAACACGACAAAAATCTGCTCTCCAAATCTTGCAAGCGAGTTTTGTTCACGACGCGTAGAGTTACTGAATACGACGTCACGAGCGCGCAAATCAATGAGTGAGAGGCGAGTTCAAGCCAAGCGAATGAGGCGCGAGGGAGAAGATTTAACACGAAAGAATCCTCAACACAACGGCGCATTCATTTTGAAGTGAAAAATACCCAGCGCGCGAAGCAAAGCATGGAATAACATTTTTAAAAAATGGCTTTTAAAAACATTCGAAATGACAAAAGCGTCTCTCAGAATTTTATAGATTGGGGAGTTGATAAAAACTACGAATGAACTTAAAGTTTTAGATTAAGATTTGGAATAAGATAATTATTAATATACGGATTATTACTTTTAAAAGGACATCAAATAGAAATAAATATTATTAAGAATTAAGGAAATGAAGTTAGATTAATTTAAAGGACTAATGCGAAATAAATGCGAAGGATATGCGAAGGAAATAATTTGTTATATAACATATATATATATATATATATATATATATACATGAATCAATGAGTCATGAATTTTTAGCTTGAAATCCTGACATTAAAAAATTACTCTCGTTAAATCACGAAATATAGATATATATATTTATTTCATCATGGCCATGAATGTAAGTAACTCTAAACAAATTGATAAAACTCTTCAGACATTAAATAAAACACTAAAATACAATGTAAATACAATAAAAATTAGACGTTTCGGAAAAAATTCTGAACTTCTCATCTGTATACAACATTACACATACAGAAACAATCACATAGACAATCAAAGTCAATCCGTTAAAGTTTTGATCGGAGTAAAACAGTATATAACCGGTTGAATCGGACTGCTTCGTTCATGGAAGATTCCGTCAACTTTGTGAACTAACACGCTAGAAAAATACGGCTATTGTAAATGTAGCAATTCGGCTTAATTATCTGTGCATTCGCAAAATCTAGAAAATGATCATGTTGTAATGCATGTAGAACAATTTTCGAGCTAAGAGTATCTGTCTTAAATAAGTGTTTATGTCACTTTAATCTAATGTTAAGAGCATGCACTATTCAGGGAAGAAACACTCAATCTAATGTTAAGAACATGCACTAGTCAGGGAAGAAATACTCAAGCTAATGTTTAGAGCACGCACTAGTCACGGAAGAAAGACTCAAGCTAATGTTAAGTCTATGGGAAGGCTCTTTACAGATTTTTCGCTCGCATTTTAATATTTTTAAATGCTTTTTTTTTTTGCATAGGATAGATGAGGTTGATCTCTAACGCTGTTAGTTTTTACTTTTTCGATTTTGGTTACAGTTGAAAAAGTCCGCATATAAATGCGGACTTTTACAATTTTGGGACCGTTTGGAACCGGTTCTGAAAATAGAAGTACCCTTACATAAAACAAAAAATCTGGAACCAAACTCGAAAAAGTAAAAACTAACAACGTTAGAGATCGACCTCAGCTATCCTATTCAAAAAATCATTTAAATAATAAAAATGCGAGCGAGAAATCTATGAAGAACTTTCCCATAGACTTACCATTAGCGTTAGAGATTCTTTGGGTAACTAGCGTAGGGTCAAGAGTACGGCCAGTCTCGCATAAATAGGATGACAACATTGTTATGAAATTTTATATATGAATCCTTTCTCGTCTGATTTTAGATATTTATATTTATAACTAGTTAAAAATACTTTTAATTGAATTCTGATGTATAACTTTAGCTGATTGACTTTGGTTGTCTATGTGATTGTTTGCGAATCTGTAATGTTGTATACTGATGAGGGATTCAGAATTGAATTCGAAACGTCTAATTTTTATTGAATTTACATTGTATTCTAGTATTTTATTTAATGTCTGTCGTTTTATAAATTTAGCGTTCTCATTAAGTATCCAGACGTAACATGGCTATGTTTTTTGGATAAATGTAAGTAATTACTAAATCCGAAAATTATTTCTTAGTATAGTAAGGCATTCTCTTATATTTAAATTTCCAGGTAACAATTATAAATAACACTGTTACAATTTGAAAAGAATAAAAGAATAATGATAGTAAATGAAAAATTAACTCTCATTATATCAAATAAAATAAGAGTATGAATAAAAAAAAAAGAATTAGGAAACAAATCTAAGTTTAAGGATTACTTAACATACGAGTTTAATTGTTTAATACACTAAAGCACTCACACGTAAACATACCTATTCATCAACATATCTTTATTGCCTTTTCTGTACTGCATTAATTATCATTCATTTTCTAGAACAATAAACCTTAAATGTTACCTAACTTCATTATGTATTCAGTAAATACACATACAATTACGTGATCAATTACGATAATTAGATTTTCAATATGTTTACCATAATTGCATGTTTTTATTTAAATTGAACTTACCACAAGAAACTAATTTAAAACATTAAAAATATTTATTTTTACGACACATTAAACTTTATGAATTTAATTTTTAAAAATAAGATGAAAGAGATTGCGTAGTAATGAATAATTTTCTGATAATAATATCCTGATATTAATATCCATAACACAAATTCTTTTACCACAAAATTTCTGTTGATATTTGCTAGCATAATTACTATCGTAATGCTATGCACCGCCAGCGTTTTTGAAATCACATTCACATGCTTAATTTTTTTCTCAAGTGCTCTTAAAAATGATAACATCACATATGCATTTGGTGGGTCATTTTCAGACGGAAAATTTTTAAACTAATTGAATTTTAAGAAAAAGATAGAAAGGTTATTTAAAAATAAGATGAAAGAAAAATGTTTCCAGATGTTTAAAGCTAATTAAAGGAAGTTGAAAAATGCAAATGCAGACCTTTTAAGATTTAAACAAAATATTTCATTAAAATTTTATTTTTTTTATTTTTTTTAGACAAAAAAAATATTTTATTAAAGAAGCCGAATGTTAATGTTTCGATATAAAAAATATTTTTGCAGCTGTTATATAATTTTAAGTCTTTTACTCTACAATGAATTTATTACAGAAACGCATATATCGAGTATCACTCTTTTTTAATAGTAATATTCGTTTTATTTGATAGTAAATATATGTTCTAAAGTAAAGCGAATATATATATTTGGAAATAATGGTACTCGTCATAAGCTTTTCTGTAGTAAATTGAGTGTATTTCCCTTATTCTAATAACATTTTAGTTAAAATGGTTTAATTATAAATTGATGTACACAATTTAACTAATTTACAAAGAGATCTTTTAAAACTAAAACTAAATAATTCATCAAAAGTTAAAGCAAAATAAAATAAAATAAAATAAAAGCTTTTAGATAAAAAAAATTTAGAAGAAAAATAATGCTTGTGTTTGAAACATTATGGTATAATTTACGGAAATATGTTACGGTATTTTAAATAGGATTATTTATATACATATATACAGGGTGGTTATAATATAAGTATCTCTATTTGGAGCTGTTTGTAGCTCGAAGGAATGATCCAAATTAAACCAAAATCGCCGAAATTAAACCAAAATCGGTGTACTTACTATTCGAGAAGGGGGAAGCAGAGTGGAATAATAAGAAAAAAAAATTATTTCTATAATCACTGACAAATGGCGCTACTGAGTGTGAAATGTAATGTGTAATACAAGAACAAAAAAGTAAGGCGCAGACCGAATGACACACCTAATTTATTGCAAAATGTCACAGTGAACGTGGTTATTCTTTTGCATGGCGGTGCCGCGATCATATTCAGGTTCCACATGGTCTTTGTGCTGAAGGACACAATCCAGGCTGCGCACAACGTGCTCAACTGCGGAATGTAATGCGTCAGGAGTGATGTTTCGTACATGTTATGATATGCAGTAAAGTCATTGATGTTTGTGACACCTCCACGGTACACAATATTACACATTACATTTCACACTCAAAAGCGCCATCTGTCGGCGGTTATTGCAGTTAATGTTTTTATTGTTCCATTCTTCTTCCCACTTCTCGAATAGTAAGTGTACCGATTTTGGTTTAATTCCTGTTATTACTGTAAGCTACAGAGAGCTCCAAATAGGGATACTTATTTTATAACCAACCGGTATATATATATGAAAATGAGTCTTGAAAATGAGTCAGTTATTGAACTTTTGAGGCTAATAAGGTCTGTCGGCTTCTTCTTGTAAGCCAAATCTTTCATACGACTCTAAAGATAGAAATAGGATGGATTCATATCTGGTGAATAAGGTGGCCAATTTTCTTATCAGATCCCTTAGGATTGTTCTAGAAGTCTTAGGTCGGTTTTTGAATGTTGAAGACCACTTCCGTAGAAATAATGTTGCATTTTCAGCACTAAAACACCAATTTTTAACAATCAAAATACGGTGTTCAGTTGAATAGGACGCTTTGTGAGGAAATTTCAAAATTGCATGGAACTGACACTAAACAAATAGACTTTTATGCCCTCTCTCACTGCACGCAATCGTGCCGCCATCTAGTGAGTCTCTGAGAAGTTATTTCAGTTTAAAATTGTAGGTTAAGTATTTAAGATACATGAATCATGAAGAATTTCTTATAATAAATCTAGTCCTTTAAATATATAATCATGATACGAATTATGATAAATTTTAGTTTATTTTATTTTTTTAGTTTGAATTCATGTCTTACAAAAATTACTCTCATTAAATCAAGATATATATATATATATATATATATATATATATATATATATATATTTCATCATGGACTTGAATGTAAGTAACACGTTAAAATTGATAAACCATCAGACATTAAATAAAATACTTAAATACAATGTAAATACAATAAAAATTACACGTCCGGATTCAATTATAAACCTTTTATGCGTATACAACATTACAGATCCACAAAAAATCACATAGAGAATCAAAGTCAATCAGTTAAAGTTATAATAAGGTTAAAACAGTATATTCAGCCGGTATCAGGGCTGTTTCATTAATAGGCGATTCAGCCAACATTGTGAACAGCTCCTCTAGAAAAGTATGGCTATTTTAAATGTTGCAATTCGATTTAATTTTCTCAGCATTCGCAAATTTGGGAAAATGATCATGTTTTAATTCATGTAGAACAATTTTGGCGTTAAGAGTACCTATCTTAAATGAGCGTTTATGCTCTTTAATGTAATAATAAGAGTATGGCAAGTCTCGCTATTATAGATAGATTGACAACTTTGACATGGAATGTTATATATGATTTGTTTACTGTCTGATTTTGAATACTATATTTAATACCATTTTTTAAAGTTATTTTCATAATTTCAACTGTATACATATATTTTCACACTACACTACCATTCACAGACATTAACAGCAAATTTCACATATAAAAGCCAATGTAGATGTTATTTACAAAGTTACGTTACTTTCCTCCAAACAGAAGTAGCCAGTCCTTTCAAAAACATTTATGTGCTAAAAAAATATTTTCGCTCATCGTCTTGGGCATCCTCAGTTTTTCTGATCTCCATCCACGCCTCTTGATGTCACTCTAACTTCCCCGGTTTTTTCAAAATGTAACAGATAGCGCCATCTATTGTCTATTGTCGCATGCATAACATCATTGCAAGTCTCTGTTTTTCTGTATCTGTTTCAATGGCGTCACTCATTAAAGCATAATTTAAGTTGATGTACTTTCCAAGTTTCTGTACTTCTTTAAAATTTATATGTATTAGGGATTTTTTTATGTAATCAGGCTATTGCTGTGGTTTCTTTATTTAATCTGTTATCTATTTCATGTTCTTTAATCCTTTCTTCTATTTTCCGTTTTGTCATACCTATATAAAGTAAAGCCAGGAGAGATGGTGTGGTTTGAGAGATTGCGCACATAGAGGTTTGGGGGGTAAGGAGTAGAGTGAGCGCGCAGCGACTCCAGGTAGTTATACAACAGCAGTTGTGGCGTGTCTACTTGAAAGTGCACGTTGATTGTTTTGAGTGTCTAAGATAAAGCATTGCTATTTTGTTTTGTTTTTCTAAAGTAAGTGCTTGAATTTTCATAGCTATTCATCAGAATTTCTATACAATGTCAGCAATACAAAATATTTTAAACTTAAACGATTTCTCATAAGCTACTAATCTAGACTAACAATGTGAACATCAATGGTTCGTTTTGTTTATATAAAAGGCCGCGCAATCTCTCGTACCGAAATTGGAGAGTTTGCGCATCTGCTACTTGGGAGAGATGGCGCATTGTTTATATTAGTTTCCATGCTAGGAGAGATTACGCAGCTTATTGGTAAATTTGCCTAAAAAAATGAAAAATTAAAATGGACTAATTTTAAATTAAACGTGTTATCAAGTAACTTAATGTTATTTTGTAATCTTATCTGGAATTCCTTTTTCTGATTCTTTATTTTTTCCCTTTAATTAAATTTTTTTAATCGTTTTTAAAATTATTTCCTTTTTCTGATTCTTTAATCATTAGTTTGAAATATTCACTCCTAATACAATAATATTTGTTCACAAAAACCTTACAACAATGTCATTTAAGTATAATTATTATTGTTAACAATTTAATTGTAGCTATTATTAGTAACAATCTCTCCTACCCATGTTCGCAATCACACCAACCCTGTAAGGACAGATTGCGCAAAACAACTTTCTTGGTTTTATTACAACTGTTCTATTAAATTGCAACGTAACAACAAAATAGCAATGGAAATGCATAAAAAACAAATGTAGTCAAAATTATTCATGGATAGTTTAGCAAAAAATTAATATTTAGATTTTTTATTGCTATTCTTTTGAATTGTGCGCAGACTATCCTAGCTTTACCTTATGTATACCTCTGATTTGTCATACCTCTTTTCCTTCCTTGTCTTTAAATATTATCCTATATATTCCCGAGGTTGTTAAATGTTCCCTGTCTGTTCTTATTAATTTGATTATTGAGGGGTCTGGGGTTATTGGTATATTGAACTTCTAAATTTATATCTTTCTGAGCTGATTGTATTGTATTATATCTCAATATTACACTTCCGATTAATATGTACATTAGCAATATAATTCACATATAAATATTTTTAAAAGAACTGACTTTCCCTGTTTGGAGGAAAGTAACGTATATCTTTGTAAATAACATCTACATTGGCTTTTCATATGTGAAATTTGTTGTTAATGTCTGTGAATGGTGTGAAAATATATGCGTTTATAACCAGTTAAAAAATAATTGAATTCTGGGGTATAAATTTAACTGATTGACTTTGGTTTACTATGTGATTGTTTGTGAATCTGTAATGCAGTATACCGATGAGAGATTCAGAACTGAATCCAAAACATCTAACTTTATTGTATTTTAGTATTTTGTTTAACCTCTGAAGTTTTATAAATTTTATCGTGTTAATTAAGTATCCAGACTTAACATGTTTGTGTTTTTGAATGAATGTAAGTAATTACTAAATCTCAAAATTATAACAATACATAATGTTACGCTATGTAAATTAAAATTAATAATGATTATTATTACATGTTCAGAAAACTTTTAGCACGAAATTTCGAAGTTAAGTAACAGAATATTCTTTTATGATTTGTTAATGGAATAGCAATTCTTCAATAAATGGTTATATTTATAAGTAAATATCGAATTATAAAGGATGATATTATCGCATATATTCTAGTTATCGTTAAATATATTCCAATATAGAATACATATAACGGTTTGCTTTATTACTTTTTTTCACTTAATTCCCTTGATTTAAAAATTTATACTATATTATTTCTTTTTCTTTTTTGCCTCTCTTTCTCGTTGGTAAAATGTAAGTGCTGGTTAAATGTTAGCATTAAATAAGAATTTGTCAATATTTTAATATTGTAAAATGCCTATAGAGTATAAAAATTTGGTTAAAGAATTTGAAAATATTTGAATTTGGTAAAGGGTGCACACAGTAAAATAAGGTAGAAATTTAGATTAAATAATTTGATAAAGTGTATGTAAAGTATAAAAACTTGGTCAAAGTTTTCGTAAATATATCAATTTGGTAAAACGTATGCACAGTATGATAAGTTGTATAAGTTGTGTGAGTCAATGTCGACTTTTCGATCAATGCTGCATGTATCCGGAAAGCTAAATATATGTATATGTATATATATACAGGGTGTCCGAAAAGTCTGGAAACGGTCAAATAACTCGAGAAATATACATCGGATTGAAAAACGGCAAAATGCATGTTAGATATTTTTGAAAAATCTATTTAGGGTTATGAAAGTTCCCCCCCCCCAACTTTGCCCCCCCGGGGGAAAAGGGGGACAACTTTGAAATATTAAATGATGAACCCCATTTTTTATTGCAGATTCGGATTCTACGAGAAAAAATACGTAACTTTTGTATCGAACATTTTCTTCGAAACATTGTAGATGGCGCTCTAATCGAGTGCAATGTTGTGAGAATCGTTACCATTGCAATGTCTGGAAACGCTCCAATAACTCGAGAAATATACATCAGATTGATAAACGGAAAAATACGTGTTTAATATTTTAGAAAATGGCAACTTTGATATCCCTAAATAGATTTTTCAAAACTATTGAACATGCATTTTTTCGTTTTTCAATACGATGTATATTCCTCGAGTTATTCGAGCGTTTCCAGACATTACAATGGTAGCGATTTTCACAGCATTGCACTCGATTACAGCGCCATCTACAATGTTTCGAAGAAAATGTTTATTACAAAAGTTACGTATTTTTCCCGTAGAATCCGAATCTGCAATAAAAAATGGGGATCATCATTTAAGATTTCAAAGCTGCCCCCCTTTCCCCCCACTGTCGCGCTCGTCGACATAACCATTCGGAGTTTTCCGTGGTTTTCTTCGAACCTTGCCGTAAATACGGGTTAGGATCCCTCAGAAAGACCCCCACGGAGGGCACTCCCCCCTAGGGCCTATATCCCTCGTGTTGATAATTGGCCGTCATAAATCAACCCAACCCAACCCTTTGGCCCCCGTGGGGGCAACTTTCATATCCCTAAATAGATTTTTCAAAAATATTGAACATGCATTTTGCCGTTTTTCAATCCGATGTATATTTCTAGAGTTATTTGACCGTTTCCAGACTTTTCGGACACCCTGTATATATATACATATACATATATTTAGCTTTCCGGACACATGCAGCATTGTTCGAAAAGTCGGCATCCACTCACTCCATATATATTTTTTATCTAAATAATGCTCCATGATTCATTATCAAGAGATAAAATAATTCACTCAATCTTTCACAAAAATGTATTTGTAATTGTGACAAATACAAACCATTCATCCAAAGAAAAGGTTGAAATCATAAATCACAATAAAAACATTAAATGACTATTATAAATGTGAATATGGTCTTTCCGACGAAGATTAATTTATTTTCATATATTAATGCTTTCAAACACTTTCTCCATTGTGAGAATATTTTATATGACAGTAGAGGAAATTTGATTAAGGTGTTTCATATTTCTCTACGACAATGAATGATAGAACTGAAAAAGCCAGAATTATATTTTCGATGATTATTTTATGAGAAGGAAGCATTTGTATAACGATTAATCAATTTTATTACTCAATAGAATTCAGATCCATTAATTACTTGAACTGAAATTTGTAAAATATTTTCAATTCAAGATGCGCTAATATGTGAGTTGTGTTACTTATTTTGTTTCAGGCTAATTGGCATAATGTGCTTTGCAGATTAATTGATTTTACTAATTATAATTAAGATCCATTAGTTACATGAAGTGAAATTTCCAAAATATTTTCAGTTCGATATGCGCTAATATATAAATTCCAATACTTATTTTGTTTCAATCAAGATAGCAGGTTATGGTTTAAAGAAAGATCAATTTTACTACTCATTATTATTCATATGTCTTAATTGTTTTAACTAAAATTTGAAAAAATATTTTCAGTTCCATATAAGCGAAGATGTGATTTATTTTATTTATTTTTTTAAAGAAATTGGTAGATTGTACTTTAAAGAATGTGTTGTTGTCATCGTTAGGGGAACGCATAATAAAACTGTATACGTGTGTGATACTGGAAATTATACTTTTGACTCGATTTGAGCAGATCTCTAGCGGGTAAGGGTTAAAATACTTCGTTCTAAGCTAGAAAAAGAAGTGTCTATTAAAGTACCTACAAACTGGAATTTATGTAATTTCTGGGAAATTTATTTTATCATATTTTATATTACTAGGAGCCTCGGCCCCTACTTGCTAACGCTCCTCAACTTTAGTGAATTTCAAGAGAATTCACGATGGGACCGCTACGTGCTCCCAGCTCGCCACAATTTGCATAAACTCTAGCCAGAATTAGTATTATCAATAATCGTTTGCAATTTTGTTTTATGTATAAAAAAGCAATTCAGAAACTCGTTGAAAATACATTTAAAAATGCACTTAGTTAGTGCTACCAATGGACATATATCCTTTTAACATTTTGAAACATATACCTTGGAAACACAACTAATTTAAAACTTTTTGCAGCTATAATATCAAGGTGTCAACGATTAAAATCAAATAATTCAAATCAGTGATTTTAATCATGATTTAAATCAATTGATTTTTTTTTAAATCATTGATTTAAATCATTTTTTTATTTAATCTCTGGAAATCCTCATGAAAATTTAAATCTCACTAATGCTGTCTTTTCTTAGTCAGCACTATATTCCTCCTCTATTTTTGTCCCTAGTCTTTCCTCACTTGACCATTCATAATTATTCAAAGTCTCTTTTAGGGTGTTCCTTATTTCTGCACCTGAACCCTTCATGTGATAAGAAGTTTAGATTCTTTATCTAAAAACCTGTTTTCCAGTTTACTATTTGCACAAAGAGTGGACATTTTCAATTTCTACTGCAATCACAACTTCTTTCTTACTGTAGCACATGGTAATCTCTTGAACATTGTTACACTTTTGCTGTAGAAGATTTTTGATACTATTACTTACTTTAGTTAGAGTTTTGCTGTTATTATTACTTACATATTATTTAAGTTCTTTGTTAAAACTCTAAAAAAAATGTCTGCTGGAAGGAAAAGGGATATAATTTGGTTTTATTTTAATGAGAAAATTGAAGTAGGTAAAAAAGGAAGGAGAACTATTTGCAAGAAATGTGGAAAAGAAATGCAAGAGTGGGTTGAAGATTAAAAATTCATTTTTCCACATGTGGAAAATGAATGATGTAGATGATCCACAACAACTTTCTGAAGGTAAGTCACATGCTTGTGCTTAATTATTCCTCTTCAATTAATTAATATGTAAATATAAATATTTTAGGGGAATAATTTGTATAATAATAATATCTTTTTTATATTTATATTAATAAAAAGTTATATTATTAACTGACTAAAGAAATATGTTGCAAATAATAAGATTTTAAGAAACAAGATACCCTTTGGGAATTGAAAATATCTGTTCACACCGCAAATTTCATCTAAGATAACTCACTGAAAATCACCGTGTGTCAGATCTGAACAAACATAGAATGTGCGCATGCGGGTGCTTTAAAGCCAGCCTCAACATCTAATAAATTAAAAATAGCCTCCAGATCCAATCAAAGTTAGTGGTAGTGCCTGTATCTAGCAATATAAAGTTCGAACCCACTGAGTGAGTTCGAGGAATTCCTTCAGTGAATTCGGTGGTGTAAGATATCTGAAATATCCGATCTGAACATGGTATCAGACGTAAACGCGTTTTCTGCTGTGTTGATCAAAAAGACGATTTTCTGAATGCATCACGTGACCGTAAAACGAACCAAGGACATGCATCCCCGAAATCAGCTACATCGGTCGAAAAATCATGCTCTGTTTAAACACAAATCTTGCTCTGAATTTTGGTTTGCTGAATGGATCCTGTGGCCGTAAAATGAACCACTCAGAATCGTCGCTCTATAAACTACGGTTGTTGCCAACAGCCGTAAGCTACAAATTCAGCCTTATTTTAGCACCACTTAAGAGAAATATTCATATAGTTTATATTTATTTTCCAAAATTCTTAAATATGAACACTGTTAAAGTTGCTGACACTTATTGTATGCTACATATTTAACGAGACTTTTTTCAACAATGAAACGTTTTCTTACATTTATATAATCTATCTTTTTGGTTGCTTTCCTATATTAATTCTTTGGGGTAAGACCAAATATCCTACGTGCAATAAAACCGGATATTGGAAAACGACGATTGAAGAGCTGATTAAAAATGCCGGAAGTAAAGACAGTGATTACGATTTTTTCAAAGCTGATAAAGAGATTAATTTCCTTTCTACAAATTCTCAAATTGTAATAAAGATAATAATAATCTTTTTTTGTCTTTGAATCATTAGACTTAAAAATGAAAAATTTTAGTTAAATTCCTTAGTTAATGTTGTACAGCAAAATGTTTTATTCATTTTGAAAAGAAAGTGCATATGTTTTCAGTTCCTGTGAGATAATCAGTAAGAGCACAGTCCATGTGCTTTTACCCAACCTGTGGGATAAGGTCGGATGATTTCACTTTTCTAAAAAAAGCATTTTTTAATAACCATCTAAATATACATTTAAAATGATATTATGTTATATGTATAAGTGCACAGTATGTACTCAACGTTATATTACATTCTGTTGAAAATTCTGGTTCAAGAAGCAGCTAATATTAGTGAATGCGATTTTACACTACTGTCGCTTATTACAAAAAATCTTAGATGTTAAAATTACAAATTTCTAGATTTAAGCTATAATTAACAAGGCATTTTTTTCTTTCAAAATTAAACTTTTAGTTGTTTAATGTTAATTGATTCACTTTATAATATTATAAAGTTATGATTTTAAAATTAAAGTCTTCTGTCACTATTTTTTAATTATTTTAGTAGTAAAACAACATTTATTTCTTTATAATTTATTGTATAAAAGTGATATTCTACCAAGTAGTTTAAACAGCATAAATATTTGAAAACAAGATGATATTATGCACATTATGCACATTATATTTTGATTGCTTTCGCACATGCGCAGTGAAACATTTTTTAGTAAACCTGCTCATTTTTCATTTAATTTTTCTTATTTTTTTAATTCCGATTGCAGAGTATTATGTACAATGTAGTTTGTCATATTTTCTGAAAAGAACTTTTTTTTATATTAAGAACTCTGCAAATTATAAGCAAAAAACTAGACGAAATTTGGGACTGTTTTTATAAAAACCTTAATTTCTCTACGAGTATACATGCTATCTTCATAAAAATGAACACAGTATATTACAATAAGCCACTTATTAATAATATCAAGTTTGAACGCCTTTGCTACATTAGTTTTTACAGGGTTATCCAAAAGATATTCGTTCTTTTTCAATTTGTTGACAGTCCCCTATGGGGTTTCGTGAAAATAATCTTCGCGGAAATATATAACCTATACTATACTGTTTACACACCTGCAGTTTCAGGTTATTTCCTTATGTATTTTTCTAGATAGTTAACAAAATGTCTAAAATCGCAAGTGACCGGTCACCTTTGGCAATATAGTGTATATGTTTAGAAATTAATCTAAAACAGCCATATCGTTAATAATATAATATGAAACAAACCGGAAAAAAAGGCAAATAAATTTTCCTTCTCTGTTATGTATATTATCTCTGAATCTACGTAAGAAAAAGTGCTTTTTATACAAAGGTACTAACTAAAGTACATACTGTACTTTATTATCTGTTCATTTCTCTATAGTTTCTTGTTAAATGGAAATGTTTTAGAGATAATTTACTTTTACTTATAGCAAAATAATGTATTCGATTTTTTCTTATAATTTCCATCAGCAGATATTCTAGATTTCTTTTTCTTTTTTACAATAATTCTATAAACTTACAAAAATTATCTATATTCATTTTATGTTTTAGGAAATTATAAATGCGTTGTATCAAATTTAATAACGTTTTAGGAGGTTCTGACTTTTTTCAAAGAGTATTTATTACACATCAAAATTGACTATAGAGCGGCACTAATACTCAACTGACCAAACATCATCGAAATCTGAGGACGTCGTCAAATTTCTTTACTGTTCCCAATATTTTTGATTTCAATAATTTATTACATTTTAAGAACATAAAAAAATTCTTGGACAAAAAAATATAAACATTAAAAACTTATAAGCTTTAAAATTTCAAAAATGTTAAAAATATTTCATTATAAAACTTAACACATTATAACATTTGGTCACCTTTAACCGATACATCACTGTACATAAACATCAAAATAATAGCCACTGATAATAATTAATCATTGTACTTAACAGTCATATCGTCCTAACAGTCATATTAGTCATACACCTAAGAATTAACCATATTCTTTCTTGACATTATATATTAAAGGAAACTTTGTTGTTCAAGTCAGGATTTTATTCCATACTAATGCATGCTATATCCCGGCTAAAATGCTATTTACTACAAGCCGCCAAAGTTGCCACTGCGGGAACATTCTAAAACAAGTGGATAAGTGTGATCGAAGATCGCACAAAGCGTTTCGTTTAATATTCCTTTCAAAACACTTTATCCTTTCTTTAATAAATAAAAAAAATCGTTTTTTTATAAAGTAAAAGTTTATCGGTCTATTTTTTCGTTTTTTCCGAATATCGGAACCGCCCGATTGCGGGCGAAGCCTGATATTATACTCTGTCATAATAATATCTGTCATGTGAACTAAATGTGATATTATAAAAAAAATCAATTTCTAAATTAAACATGTTGTATACAGATCTTCAAAATGTTAAAATATGCCAATATTTCCATAATCGGGATTTTATCATGATCACTATTTTATCACTTTGCTCAAACTAATATGACGCTATAATCACTTGCTGACGTCATATCTACTTGCTTTCTCTAGTACTCATATTGATACTCTCTTTGTATTATTCTCAAACATTTGAAAAAGTCCGTTAAACTTCCAATATGGCGTCAGATTAATTTTCTTTTTAATTCTATATTGACGTCATATTAACCTGCTTTCTGTACTTACACATACTCATACTCCTTGTATTATTGAGAAATGTTTTAAACTTTCCATTTTATTACCAATATGACGTCATATTAATCTTTTTTTTTTCCAGTTGGTGAAACTTTTTATTTCATTTTCCTTTTTCACGTGGAAATCTTTCAATAAAAAATTAATTATTGTAGAAAGAATTTTATTGTGGATTTTTAATTGTTGGCAACTGCTATAACGAATTTTTTTATTTTTTTTTTTATTTAATAGGAAAAGGCTGTTCTAGTTTTTCTAATTTCTAGTTTTTTTATCGCTCTATATTAAAACAATACGATTTTATCAAAGTTTTATGATTTTCAGCATGACAATAGGTATTCAGCTGTAAGTACACAAAATTGCAAGTCTGTAAGTTATACAGTTTCTCAGAACCGGCTCTGTGACGGACAGAGTGAGAATCGGAACGAATAGGGTTTCCTCAGATGAAAGAAACCGTAAAAATGATTACAGCATAATTTTTAATTATTCTGCTTACATTGGATTTTCAATATGTTGTTAGTTAAGATGTTGTTTTAAATATAAATTGCATTTATAAGATTAAAAATATATTTTGTTTGTTTTTTTACTATTTTTTACTTGAGATAGTAAAAGAAACAAAATTTCTCAATTTTAAAAAATCTGAAAAAAAATTGAACGTTGAAAAGTATTGATTTGAAAGGGGGGAAATGTCAAATACTGCTCATTTTCATATAAAAATATATTTATGTATTGCTCTAAAATTATTTAAAGACATAAATCAAAAATGTATGTTTCTAAAACAGTAACTCTGGTGCTTAATGGATTGAAATGCATAAAGAGTACTTTTTTAATCAGTGATTGCACATTAAATATATATATATATATATATATATATATATATTGTATAAATGTATAAATACCATTTGTAGATTTAAATTATTTATTATTATTAGTATTAAAATAGATTATTTTATTCAATGAAAATTATAAACAACTGTGACTTATAAGCTGCAAATTCTTATGATTTTGATTACTCCCATTTTAGAATACTGGTCTTCGTCCTCTTTAATCTTAGAAATTCTGCAATTAAATATCACAAAGATTAATATTCGAAAATAGTGCGAAGAAGAAAGCGTAAAAGTTTTCAACTATGCCCATTCTACTAAATTTAGATTTTCTTCTTCAAAATACAAGAAAAAAGGGGAATGATATATATAGAAACGAATAGAACAAAAAATCATAGGAAATTTATCTTCAAAACCATTTCTTGAGAAACTGAAATAATCAGGCAAAGTTTAAATTTTTTGGCATTAGTGACAAATTGGAAATTTTTCTGTAAAAAAAAAAAAAAAGGCAGTTGTAAATAAGAAATGTCAGAAAACGCCAACTGAGCATAAAAGTATAAAGAACTTTTCGGGTGATAAAAATGGAATTTTTTCAAGAATTTTATGTTTCACGCTGTTTTATAAATGGGAGATGCGAAACTTTAAAATGTGACACGTGAAAACAATTGAAAAATACTATATTTCATTTTTTATTTATGTTAATTATTTGAATGATATAAAGATCGAATTAAAATTTGTTTATTTCCATATAGATCAATTAAAAGTTCATAACACTTTTACATTTACGTATTAATAGAAATTTAAAAATATAAAAACATTACATTTTAAAATACGCTAAACCAAAAAAGTTATTAAAATTCATAAAGGTACAACTAAATGTAAATATAGTGCTTGAAGGTGCGTAAAAACATACATAAAACATTTAAAAGCACATTAAAGTCCTTTTAAAAATTCAAAACGTTTTCAACCGAACTACTCGGTCATCATCGTTGAAACACTGATGAATAAATAATTGGCATAAAGACGAAAAGTGTTTAATATTGTAATATTAAACATCAGCGTGTAAAACTCACTTTTTACTAAATTAAAATTGTTTAATATTGCGTGAAATTTATTGATGAAAAACTGGAGTTTTTCACTGATGATGACCGAGTAGTTCGGTTAAAAACGTTTTGAATTTTTAAAAGGACTTTAATGTGCTTTTAAATGTTTTTATGTATGTTTTTACGCACCTTCAAGCAATATATTTACATTTAGTTGTATCTTTATGAATTTTAATTATTAAACAAGGTGGATTTGCACTGAAATTTTAACTTTTTATCAAAAAAGTTATATCAAACATATAATTTAAGATTATAGACTATTTAAAACAATAATTCTAGTTAGTGAAAGTTCTCAATTAATCAGAAAAAAAAATACATTTTTATTACGTGTATCTAACATGCATGAAAACAGTTTACTAAATTTTATATGATTGAATAATATATGGTCATTCAATGCGCAAAATACACACGTTTCAGGCAATGTTTTACGTACTATATTTTTTTAACTATAAATCTCGAAAAAAAAATTGTTATTATCCAGTGTTTAAATGTTTTTAATATTTCATTTTCTTTACGTTTTTTCAATGAAATTAATTAATTGAAATTTAGCTATTTCGTCTTTTTTAAAACGATATTTTGCCCCAAACATACAGTATTTTCCTCCGTTATTACACCTATTGACTCAATTGCCAAAGTCCCACAGTTTGGTTTTCCCCATGCGTAGCGCTCAGTTACATGCGTTTCAGATATTAGATGTTTTACTTATCATATTTTTCCAAATATCATTCTTTGGAAATAAATACCTTTTAAGTTGCACTTTGTAAAAATATCTATTTACTTTTTCCAGTTTTTAAATGATTTTCATTTCCCACTTCATTCTTTTTTTATTATGAATTTTATTAATTGAATATTACCTAATTTGTCTCTCTTAATTTTTTTTTTTCGCAGACATGCATTATTTTTCTGCCCACTTACATGTATTTGTTAAATTGAGAGTAAAAAACAATTGCTTTCACATGCATAATTCTATTAAACACTGATATGTAAATTTATGCGGCGTGAATTGGAAAAAAATGCTTCCGGGTTTTTTTTTTTTCTTTTTTTTTTTTTTTTTTTTTTTTTAATGGTGTTCAAATGAAAGTGATTCGAGCTGTGCATCCATGAGATGCGTACGTACAGAAATGCGACATATACACAGATAGAAACAACTATATTTAATGAGTGAAATGTGAAATGCATACAAAGTTTGTTTAAACAAGAACGAAAAATCATGCGTCAAGCATAGATTATGTAACACTTTCCAACGCTTCCAAAATAATTTTACAAATCATACCGTTTAATAAGCTGAAAGATAACATCTAAGTAAACAATTTTAAAAACGCGTAACATATTTAAAAACATAATTTCAGGAATTTCCAACGTATACAATATTTGGAAAAATATCCGAATACTTTTATTCAGCCCTGTATAGGATCTATAGATTTGTATATATACTACATAGGATGCTAAATTTTAGTTCAGTTAAGAAACGCGTAGCACAGTTTAAAATTCTCCTTCTGGAGTTTCTGTCAATAAACGGAAATGTGTTCGCGAACTTTTGTGCTTCCCTGTATAGGATCTACAGAATTTATACACACCACGTGATAAACAAAATGTGAGTTAAATTTAAAATCGCGTTCAGTAACTTAAAACGCACTTCCAGGAATTATTGTTAACAGACAGTAGAGAATTCTTTTATGTGTCCCTGTTAATGAACGATGACTGCTATACACACACTATTCTGTAGTAAGCCTCTTGTAATGCACCTTAGTGACATATATAAATTTCAATGCGTTTAAAATAGTGAAACATTATTTAAATAAACCGCAGTCAATTATTTTCCATAGACGTAATGTAACGGAATTCTTTTGACTGTCCCTATAAATTAACTATAAGTGCTATCCACACCCTATTCCATATTAAGCTTTTTATAATGCACCTTATTGATATATATCAATTACAATGTGTTTGCAATTGTGTAACATCATTAAAATAAACCGCAAATGCTTTTTTTCCCATAGACCGTAATGTAACGGAATTCTTTTGAGTGTCCCTGTAAAAACACTATAAGTGCTACACACTTCAGATGAAATAGGGAACGTGCTATAGATAACGACAATAACATATAAAAATTGCAAGGCAATCCGAGCATATTTACGGGAGTTAGAGCACGGACAGACGGCAGACGCCCAGACGGCAGACTGCAGACGGCCATACGGGCAGACAAACCGAAGTCATAAACACTTTTCAACTAGGTTGGAAAGTGTTAAAAATCACCCATGGAGTTTAGGCAGGCGCCCCATTGCTTAGGAAGGTTACGAATTCCGTCCACGAAGAACGATGTCGGTTGATCATTGAAGCAGTTCAGAACTGCAGTCTTTACGTCCTCACCGGAGTGAAATTGGTGACCCTTTAGGCTTTTCTTCAGCGGTCCAAAGATGTGATAATCGCAAGGCGACAGATCTGGACTGTAAGGTGGATGTTCCAGGACTTCCCACTTTTTACGGGCCAGTGCCTCGGCACACACTTTGGCGAAGCGGCCGGTATTCTGCGATGGATATCCACTGGCTTACACCCTTCCAGTGTTAAAAAATTACTGCTCGCTGATCCGTTTTGGACGCAGTTGCATCCATACCAGCCATTTTTAACTGAATGCCACGTCCTTACGAATGAAGTTATCACAAATCTTCTTGCTCATGCGCACGCGCAAGCGTGGTACTTACACCTTCACTATCGTGTTTGTGTCACGAAAATACATTGAAAACCATCAAAGAAAATTTAAATTTCTATTTTCAGAAGAGATACTTTGCGATGTACACAGCTCTTATGAAAAGTAAAATAAGAAAATCCTTCAAATAATATGCATTTAATTATTAATTTGAATTTCATAATAATGTTCCTACAGTGTAATAAGACATTAAAACTGAAAAAAAAATTAAATATATGTAGCTCTATGATTTTTTACTTACATTTTATGCACGGTAATTCTAGGTATACATCCCTGTAGATTAAAAGTATTCGTTGGATTTCAATTAAATTCCTGTTAATTCATTATACTGTATAGTTGGGAAAAGTCAATCAATTTCATTTATTAAATTTCGAAATGCAACACTCTCAGAAAAAACTGTAAATTTATGAGCGTTTCCCCTTCAATTTTCACGGGCAACAGTCTTATTTTATGAAAAACGGTCTGATTTACTATGTAAGCGGCCTTATCTCTTAAATACTTAGAAAATTAAGGGCAATCCACATATTCTTACAGTTCTAGCCCATCTGTTAGCAAACAAACGGTACGACCCCATACATTTTCCTCCGCTAGGGTGTAACCCTTCAGTTTAGTCCTGTTTCGAAAAATATTGTCACTTAACCGCGATCATAACATATATTTAACCCACCAAAAAAGCGATTCTGTGATGATTATCCAACGTGCTACGTGCTACGGAACAGTAAGTAAAGTGCTATTGTGTTTTAAAGTGCATTATATCTTACGCATTATAATGCTGTATTACATTGCCCCGTAAAATTACGGGCTGGGCTGCAGAAAATGATGGGCATAGAGTTTTTTTTTTTTTTTTTTTTACGGGGTATGACTGGAATCCCTGCTGCCGCCATCTGTCCGTAATTTTTTTTTACAGTGAACAGTGATGCGAGCGAAAAATTACGTGTTCGGTCGTAGATGACCCGGCTTGGTTCTTCTAGCGTTAATATGTAATGATTTTGTTCGGTTTTTTTTTTTCGCTTATGTAAGACGATGCTTGAGCTGAAC
Organism: Maratus michaelseni; assembly: GCA_963931845.1. Classification (NCBI taxonomy): domain Eukaryota; kingdom Metazoa; phylum Arthropoda; class Arachnida; order Araneae; family Salticidae; genus Maratus; species Maratus michaelseni. The sequence goes on from OZ007596.1 coordinate 276,618,044, forward strand.
GAGTGAAGCTCCTATGCATTCAGCCCAATTGTAAATTTGTAATGTTTCTACTTCTAAACTGTTCGGCCGATGAATGAATAATTATCACTGTAAATATCTGCTAAAGACGGCATGGTATGTGTAAAACAATCTGCCAATAATCATGCTCTTCAAAAATAATTATAGATCGTATGTGACATAATTCTATAATCAAGATACAAGAAAAATATTAGTTTAAAACATAGCCGGGAGGTTAGTCTACAACGCAGAAAAAAATGAGTCGATCTACTAAAAAAATTTTTAGTTTTTCTCATTGATCCTTGCAATTACTAAAAAAATTGTATTCTTACTCAGTTACAAGAAAATCTGTAAGAATTACTGAAAAACAGCTCGCAACGATTCCGGTTTATAATACCGGTTACTAAAAAATTATGTGGAATACAAATTTACTAAAAAAAATTAGTAATCTCATGATTTTTTTTACAGTGTATATATATATATATATATTTTTTTTAAACATTATTTGTGTATATGTTCCATACACAAATGCTCCGTTTTTGACCTATTTTCACAAAACTTCATATATGTACATTTTAGAACATGAGTAAGAGTACTGTCAATTATAAAATATTTTCTAAGACATTCATTACCCATTTTTCCGATCATCTGCCATAAATTATCTCTATAAAAATCTAGTTTTATTTTTTTTTATTTTTAATGCATTTTTTTCTTGCCTGTTGCTACTAAAATAAAATACACGTATAGACATTATTTTTATAAGTCAATAAAAATTCGGACTCACTCAGTATATTTTTGCATGCATAATTGACGTCATCTTTAATGTCATTACTATAAGTGTGCTAAAATGATGTAATACTTTCATTTAAATTTATTTGGAGATGAAATATCAACTATAATACAGATATTTTAATTTTAAAAGAAATATTAATAATAATAATAATAATAATAATAAAATAATTTACTAAATATGACATACCGCTGACTAGCAGTTTCGTTATCAGCACCATCAAATTTATTACAGATTCAAAAACCATCGACACTAAAATTGTTTCCACAAATATGGACCCCCGGACTATATACATTTCCAATTAAAAATAATGCGATACGAAATAAAACATCACTAAATTCTACGCTATATCATTATCATTTTTTAAACATTTTTTTTTCCGTATTGACAGTGAAACCTCTTCTTTTTTTTTTCATATTACACTTTCCATACAAAACCTGCATTCTCATTTATAAAGCTGAAAGATTTTACTATGATTGCGTCAAAGTAACATCATTATTTTCAATGTCATTTTAAAGATTTATGGGTGCGAATGCACAGAGCTTCGTTATTGTGATAGCGATATTATTGAATTTGTATCTATTTTACCCGTAAAACACAGCCGAGTGATTCTACTAATCATCATATAAAAATGTGATCTCTACAAATCGACTAGTAATAACATCTATTAATGAATGCTGTACACAAATTTTGCCTAGGAAATCATCTACATACTGGAATTGTAACATTCTTTTCGCATAAAATTTCGGTATTTTTTTTTGTAAAATTTACTTTCTGTTTCAAAACGGGAAGTCAGTTGAATAACTGGTTGAGGACATTTGACATAGATTGCTCTGAGACTTATAAGCTACAAGACTGTTGCCTCGAATGATCCATATTTTTTATTCACAGAAATACATACAGGACTTTGAAAAATTACATAAATCTTCTTCTTGGGGACGTGATAGACGCAGGAAAGTCGAAGATACACACACAATGACAGCCATGCCTCACACGGGATTCGAACCCTGGGCCCTCACCGTGACTGAAGCCTCCGCTACCAACCACGCTGCCGGGCAGTAACTGGTTGAGGTATTCTATGCATTTTGGAACATGTAACGTTAAATTCATTTTTATTCGTTGCAAAACAGATTTAAATGATGATAGTTTTTTAGTCATAACTGAAAACTTATTGGCGAAATGAGCTGTAATTTTGGATCCGTATATTTGGAGCCACTGTGAATCAATTTCTGTTAAAAAATGTATGTCTGACAATTCATACCCTTTTCGAAAACTGACTTCGAACATTTGTATATTTCGATCCAAATGTAAAATATACTGAAAAATCGAAAAAATTAAATTAAAATTAGATGTTAGTATTGAAATTTTAAAGTTTGTTACAATTTCGATATGTAGATGACTTCATAAGTAAACTTTAAGTTTCGCATTTCATTGTAGACGTTATTCGTAATCGATTGATAATTGTCAAATTTTTAAACGAATATTTGCACTAGAGTTATTTGCCGGGATTCTCTTGCCCCACCAGTGGCTGAGAGGTTGTGCTCTCGAAGCTGGTAGACGGGAGGTGCTGGGTTCGATCCCAATCGCGCCCGTCGGCCTAATCGCTCGGAGTTTTCGTGGTTTTCTTTCGAGCCGTGGATTTTCTCCATGCGTAAATACGGATTAGGTTCCCTTAGAAAGACCCCCACGAAGGGCACTCCCCCTGGGCCTATATCCCTAGTGTCGATAATTGGCCGTCAATAATCAACCCAACCCAACCCAACCCGGGATTCTCTTTTTAGCGTTTCGTTCATCTCATGAAACCCTATTCCTCTCACTTCTTTGTCTGTCTGTCTTTTTGTCCGACACAGCGTTCGTACTCGTAAACTGTATAAGTTAAAGACTTAAAATTTTGTGTACCTACAGCTCAATACGTTTTGTCACATGACAAATAATAAAATTTTGAATGCGGTGTTAATTACGAGAGATATTAATTAAAAACTCACTAGAAACTGCGCATAAACTTTAAAAATACATTATCGCTTATATACTCCGTACCAGATTAGATTCTCCATCCAGACTGTCTAGATATCTTCTTTCACCATGACTTAGACAGATCAGTGACCTATAAATTTCACACTCAAAGTGATAACAACCGCAAACAAGTAGGGTTATTTCTGGCTCTTTAAAATTATTAAAAATATTGCATTTACCAATTTCAAAATTACGCATTTATGTATAGATTTGATTGCTGAATACAAATATCTAATTTTTATAAAAAATAGGACGGTAATTATCAAAGATATTAATAAAAAATTCAAGTGAAAACTGATTTATTTTTATAACATGTGCAATGCAGGTTGCTGGCAATCGATAACAGACAGAACAAAACAAAGATATTAATCAGAAATAAAATTTGCGGTACTGGGAGATTTTAAGGTATATATATTTTTTTTAAACTACCGTATTTACCCGCGTATACGTCGATCTCGCGTATAAGTCGACCCCCCACTTTCCCGATCAAGAAATTTGAATTTTTTTAAATCCCGCGTATAAGTCGACCCCGCACTTTTCCGATCAAGAAATTTGATTTTTTTTTTAAATACATTATTCAAAATCACCTGGAAAAAAAAAAGAAAGTGCTAAATATACAATAATAAAGAAACTTTAATTTTTTTTGTACATTTATTCGAAATCATCTGAAAAAAAAGTACTAAATATACAATAATGAAGATAATAATATACTAAAATAATATACAAAGTTAAATTGATTCAAGGTCCGATTCCGTATCGGACTCGCCAAACAATTCACAAAAATCCTTCGTCGTCATCGGCTCATCATGATACACGTTTTCAATTTCTGTATCGCTACATTCTTCATCGTTGTTATCACTTTCGAAAATGGCATCATTTTCTGTGCCGTCTAGTTCGTTGCTTATGCAGCATTTCTTGAACGATTTTATAATCATTTCAGAATAAATTTGATTCCACGCATCTTTAACCCACTAGGCAATTTTTCGTGAACCCCAAACTGACGAGAAGCAGCACAGTTGTTAGACTCTTCTGCAAAAGAAATAACTTTAAGTTTAAATCCAGCTGCGTATGAATTGCGTTTCTGTTTTCTAATAACTAAATCAGCCATATCAGTAGAAACAAGGAGAAAAAGTGCAGTAGGATAAACGAAGAAATAATGAATAAATGTACTATCAAGAACACGTAAGATATAAAGCGGGTCACGTGTTTTTAGAGAGTCACATGTTTCTAGCCACTCGCAGACGATTCAATTGCACATAGGGGTGACACATTCTCGGAATTTTATCTACTGATCTCTCAGACTGAGGGAAGGGGGCGGGGGGGCTGGGGTAGTAGGCGTACATTCATCGCCAGCACTAAACCCGTCACTCCGTCTTCAAATCTTTACCTCAGTGCTGATAAGGGTTGGGTTGGGTTGGGTATTGACGGCCAATTATCTACACTGGGGATATAGGCCCGGGGGGAGTGCCCTTCGTGGGGGTCTTTCTAAGGGAACCTAACCCGTATTTACGCATGGATAAATCCACGGCTCGAAGAAAACCACGAAAACTCCGAACGATTAGGCCGACGGGCGCGATTGGGATCGAACCCAGCACCTCCCGTCTACCAGCTTCGAGAGCACAACCTCTCAGCCACTGGTGGGGCTCAGTGCTGATAAGGAAAATCAATTAATTCCTCTTTTTCTCTCCTGGTATAGAAATCGATAGTAAACGACGCCATTGTGCTATGGAATGCGAAAAGAGAACAATTGCCTTTCAGAAGAGCATTTTTGACTTCTGGTTAAAAAAAAAAAAAAATTAAGGACCCTCGCATAAGTCGACCCCCCCCCCCCCCCAAGTTTAAAGTGTTTTTTTGTCCGAAATTTCTCGACTTATACGCGGGTAAATACGGTATATAAGATGCGGATTTCTAATTTTTATTTATACGCAAAATCAAATGTCAATTAAGAATTTCCAAAAATCGAAAAAATCGATCTGTATCTTTTTAATTTAAAAAAAAGTATTTGTTTATTTTACTTTCGGATGCGAAAGATAAAAAAAATAATAAGCAATGCTGATGATAATTAAATACCTCATTCACAAATTTTAACGCATGTTCAAATTTTTAAAACTTTATAAGATAGGGATTTGAAATTTGGTATAGATACGCAAAATCATATTCTATTTAAGAAATGACGAAAATTAAGAAAAAATTGACCGTAAATTTTAATTTTATAAAAAACTTGATTTTTTTTAATGTAAAATGAAATTTATTTGATTTTTTAATTAAAGGATAAAGTTTTTTTGAAAGGAATATTAAACGTTGTTTTTGTGCAATCTTCGATCACACTTACCCATTTGTTTCTTTTTTTACACTTCTCTACACCTATACCCTTCAAATATGTGTAGCTCATCTTTATTGTATAAAAAGAAGGCAGTAGGGGAGACCGGGGCAAGATGAAGAGTGGGGCAAGATGACGAATGTCTTAATTTTTCCGTTTTCCGCTAGGTGGCAGCATCACCCGGACACTACTGGCTCTCCTATCGGCTGTTCGTTAAACAATACTATAGAGACGCTGAAATCGCCATTTTTGTGTCAGTTGTGAAGCTTTGATTGTTTTCCGCTGCCACATTATAACATTTATGCATGTGCAAATAAGCTCTGCTACAGATACAGGTAAGATATATCGTTTCTCTTTAATATTTATGAGTAACTTAGTTTAAATACTACCTATTACCATGAATAAATGTCAATTAATCGCCTTCCTTCATGACAATGAAAACGAATATTTTTAAACAGGTATTCCGGGGTAAGATGACGAGCTTGTCATCTGGCCCTGTGTTTCGGAATTTATTAAACTAACTGTGTTGTCCATTCCATTTTAATCCTGTAAACGCTTGTTTGTCTGTGTGTTTGCTCGCACGACCTTGCGCTTCTATCTCCTCTGGGGCTAAGGGGCGCATGGGATCAGGGGAGGTGTCGTTCGAAAGGGGGCGGCCAGAGAAAGACATTTTTGCCATCCGCTAAGCACCCCCCCCCCTAGCCTTCCGAAAGAAAAACCATATCGGGGTCCATATCTCCACTTCCAAGAATCCGATTGGTACGAGGAGAGTACCGTTCGACGGGGTCCAGACCTCCCCCCTCCCCCGCTGGTCCCCCTCCTCCCAAAAAATGCAAAAAGCGTTGAAGGCCAACTTCCGGCATTGTGACCCACCAACAGAAGAATGGATCCAGTGCTGTAAATGCCAAGAGTGGTGGCATGAGGAATGTTCCAATTATGAAAAGGGCATTTTTATCTGTGACTTTTGTTAGCTTCACAACTAAACACTTCAAAATTACGTTACAATCAATGCATTATGCTTATTTTGATACTTTGTAAGATGTAAAAACACAGTTATCATTTGTTAAACCATGTAACATATTCAAAAGATAAAATATGTTCAATCTTTTTCAGTGTTGTCATCTTGCCCCAAAGCCAAAGTCATCTTGCCCCAGTACTGGGGCAAGATGGCGATTTGTTAATGTTATGAAAAAATAAAATTATGCTTTATTTTTTTTTATTTGAAAAATTAAATGGTAATGTATTTAATACTACAAAGGTATACTCTATCAGTTCATGTAAAATTAATTTTACTATTACTTCAAAATAAATTAATAAACAACAAAAATTGTTAACGTAGTCATTTTGCCCCGGTCTTCCCTATATGTTTATTTTAGATCATATCATCGTCATGATGAATATTATGATCTACATTTTTTAAAACGATGTATTGAAAATTAAACTTTTCTGGCGATACTTTTCAGTGTTTTAGGATAGGCTGTATTTCGGGAATTATAAGTATCTTAAGTATTTAATCTTAAGTATTTACTATTTTTTTAAAAAGCCACCACAGAATAAGCAATTTTCATTTTCATTACAGATTTTTATGAAAAAAGTTTGATATTCATCCGAATCCAGTCGGTAAAAATGGGACAATCTTACCAATTTAGTATTATTAAAACAATAATAATTTTAATTGCTACTTTTTGCTAATTTCAGAAAAATATTTGTTCTTAATATTTTCTGCATTAAGTAAGTAGTTTGTATAGCTTGGATAAAATAGCTTGCATTTTGAACTGAGGTGTATACATTATGTACGTTATACTGTGATCGAAAATAATATAATTTCTGTTTTTAAAAAAATATTAATTTTATTAGGATTTAATTTCGGAAAAAAAGAAATATCAATATTCTGGCCATTAATGTTATAAATGAGATTCACATACATTTAATTGTAACACTGCACAATTGAACACACCGGAAATAAAAACCTTTTTATTATATATAGAATTTAAAATTATTTTTTGGATATTACAATTGCACCTTTTAAATAGAATAAATTAATAAAAAAAATAATAAATACTTGTTAATTTGCAATATTTTTTCGTTTTGAATAATTCTTAATAAACATTTAGACTAGAAGTTTAAAAATCACAATGAAATTTACAAAACATTTTCCTATGCATTGTAATAGGTAGTAAAATTAAAAGAAATTATCATTTTAAAAGCACCTTTTATTTAATGAGTTTTCAGACATTACAGTATGATTTACGATTACGGAAAAAATAATAAAAGTAATAAAATCATGTAATATATGACTTTATTAATAATATATTTAATATATATTATATAATATATTTAATGATATATACTATATTTAATTATACATATATTATATATAATATACAGGGTGTCCCAAAAAGGAGTACCCATTTTTAAAAATGAATAAGAAACAAACGAATAGAGTTATTAAAAGAATTCTTGCAGGAAACGGATATGTGAAGTCTGGAATCTTATTTAGAGTATTTTATTATGTTAGTTCAAATTCTTACCGACAGATGACGTTGCGGCTACCGCATTCATTAGCAATAGGTGAAAATTAAATGACAATATTTTCAATATGTCCTCCATTCATCACAATAACATGCCGGAGTCTTAGAATGAAATTAGCACACACCTTCTGCAACGTCTGTACGGAAATGTCTGCACACTCTTGAGCGATTAATCGCTGGAGCTCAGCTAGCGAAGTGGGATTTTGGCAGTAAACTACATCCTTCAGATGGCCCCAAAGAAAGAAATCACAAGTATTTAAATCTGGTGAGTAAGGTGGCCAATTCATACCCTTGCCGGTTAATTTCGGGTAATTTTCGGTGCTGTAGCGCCATCTGTCGGTCAGATTTTGAACTATCATAATAAAGTTTTCTAAGCAAAATTCCAGACTTCACACATCCGTTTCCTGCACGAATTTTTTTAATAACTGTATTCGTTTGTTTCTTATTCATTTTAAAAAATAGGTACTCCTTTTTGGGACACCCTGTATTTAATAATATATACTATATTTAATCATAAATATATTATATATAATATATTTAATAATATATACTATTATTTTTTTTTATTATTCCAAATCATGAGATAATGTCTTAAAACTTACTAAATAAAAGGAATTTCTAAAGCGATACATGAATTTTGAATATGTCTATCTAGTACACTGCATAGAAGAAGGTTCTGAAAATTTTACTGCAACTTTTAAACTTATCTTTTAAATGTTTACTGAGAATTATTCAAAGCAAGAAAATTTTGTAAATTTACAAGTTTTGATTAATGTTTGTTATAAATTTATTCTAACTTAAAAGCGCATTTATAATAAACAATTTATTTTTTTAAAAGGACTATGCTGTAGAATTTTGTCTTTCACACAGTTTCGAAAAAAATTTCTTCTAAAATATTTTGAATTTCTTGTGTAATCCTTAGTTTATCTGATGTCTTTTCACTATTTCATACCAGTCCTTAAATGTGACTATGCCTCGTTTAAAATTATTTATTAAACACATTTTTTTATGCGTAGCATTCATTTGATCCATTTGATTTTAGACTATTTTAAATACCCTCTAAATATCTGCACATATTCCTTTTCTCGATTAGTTCACATTTAATTTTGTTTATTTAATGTTTTCTATTAACATTTATTTCAACAATTCACTTATGTAATTTTTTTAAGAAACAAAATTATCGAAAAAGATTGTCAAAAACTGAAAATTTCGCGATATAATAATATTTAGCAAAATATATTTTAAGGTCATGTGAATAGATATACATATATATATATATATATATATATATATATATATATATATACATATATGATGTTGGATTGAGGAGGGGTGTGGCGGAGTTGTATGGAAAAATACGCATGGTTAATTTATATTATTAATAATTAAAAAAAATGGGGGCATTTTGATTTACACAATTGTTTGATATTACACATTTTATAATGGACTGCGATGTGATTTTTTTTTATATGTATATTAATTGAGTTAAATTTACATATTCATTATTTAATTTATTTAAATAAATTTATATTCATTAATATTAAGAATGTTTTTGTTCTAATGATTTGGATTAATACCTACGGTGGACAATATCATATTAACTTCTAATATAATGTATACTTTTCTACAGTGTTAATATAATATGTTTTAATTTTTATTAAACGTTCTACCCTTACAACTTATATTAAGTGTTTATAATTTTTTTAACTTTGTATGAAGAAACATTGTATGTGACTAATTCATTTCAATATATATAATTAATATTAATTTAAATTCTTTGTATCTTAATTCAAATATTTAGTATTTTATTTTAATTTAATTTATGTGTTGTTGCATTTTTGCACAGTTATTTAATCGTTTTTGTCATTTAATGGTACATATTTTTATGTTGTTTTAATTATTAATTTTTCCATCTTACTACTTATTTTTAACATAGAATTATTCATTAATACATCCATTACTTTATTGTAATTCGATATTCTATTTATTAGTTAATTTCATTTATTTATTATTTAACTAATTGCTATCATTTAAGATAGTAATTTGGTTTAATTATTAAACATTAATTTCCATCCAATACTTTCTATTCAGATTATATTCACTTTTACCAATAGATGGCAGCACTAATGTTCCTGTTTGCTTTGCAATTTTCATATTATTCTAATATTATTTATGGCAACATTGTAAAGCATTTTATATTTCTAAAATTGGCAACATGTAATGATTTTTTTTTTTTTTTTTTTTTTGCAATTTATTCCCTAGTTATGTTGTGTTTCATGCTGATTCTTGTGGAGCACAGGTATCTTTTTTAATCATTATGGATTTTATACTTTCTGACTCTATTTAATGATTTCTCTGTATAATTTAAGTTTGGCTTCTTTCCTTTTTAATATTGTATTTTATTTTTTAATTTATCACAGGTTTGCTTCATTGTTTATGAGATGTAGTCCCAAAATCATATTCTTTAGCAATGTATGGCTAATATGATGATGAAACATCTCATTTCATTTTATTTGTGGTATTTAGGCATTTGGGACTTGATAATTCTGTATAAATTCCACAAATTTCATTTCATTTCATTCATTTAATTCCATTTATTCAATTTTTAATTTAATTTCTTATTCTTTTAATATGTTTTTGTTTCCATATTCAGTGTGATGGGGAATCTTTCATTGTCATCTAATTATTACATACTTAATTATTATTTCATTGTATCAGTTGGTGTTATGATAATGTTTCATTTATTGTTATATATATATATTGACAGGGACTGTCATCAAATATTCCATAACCAAGAAATTTTAGTTCATAAAATCACTTCAATATAACGAGCTTCGTCTCTCCTAAGTTTCTGAAACTTTGAAATGATGACTATTATTCATTATCAAATAAATTAAAACTTTTAATATGTAAACTAATTTTGAAAATACTGTAATTCCCTATTTAATTATTACAAAGAGCATACCGTATAATTAAAGTTAATTTGTGAAGCGTTCACGGAAATTTAAATTCAGGAGGAGTTATAGAAATGACAGTTTTGTGATGTACTGAAAGTTCAACACACTGCAATAATTAAAGAATATTCTTTGCTACTGGTGTTTAAAAACCATGGAAATGTTTTCAATTATTTCGACATAGATCCAAATTAATTAAACAAATTATTTCTGCTTATTATAAAGTCAGTGGAGCATTTGACCTATTTGTTGCGAGAAATGTTTCACTTTTGTAAATTCAAATACAGGGTGCGGGGAAAGTTTTGTATGGTCATAAAATCCGTTATTCCGAATTCATTTTCCCTTTTCAGAAAATCTGATTTCAATGCATCATTTTTTTTCATTTGGCAATACGACAGTAATATTTCTCTTTTCCATGTATTCGAAATCAATTGGAACAGTTATTATTTCTGGTTTGTTCTAGAAGCTTTACTTCGCGCGTTTTACGAAACTTCATTACACCGAAATGATGCTTCCGCGGTGTATAGCATATTCGAGGCATTTTGATTGGATAAACTTTATTTCTAGCATGCATTTTATGGTCTTGCGCAAAGATGTTTAAAATCAACTTCGTGACATCAGAACGCAACTTTTTCATCGTTTATCGTCAGTTAAAATGAGTCTCAGCATCAAAAGTTTGGACGTTAACATATTTTCATAAAATGTCGTGTCGATTAATTCCATTAATTCAAATGTCGTGCTCCAGTATATGTTTGAAGAATATGTAAATAAAGAACTCAAGCTCTTTGATTCTTTCTCAGGGAAACATCCAGGGATTTTCAACGTTTGGCACACCTGTCTTTGGTTCACTCGATTCCACTCTGATATGACTACACGATTACTAACTGTGGTTGTATATTTAATTGACTGTACGCTCCAATTTTTAAGTTATATATGCACACTGGTATGTCTTCAAATCAGTATGATTCGCCTCCAACGTGTGTGAATATGTGATTGTTTGGAATATGACATTGTTAGTCATTGGCAGGCATGTTTTTATGGCTATTCAAATAAATTCAATCACTTCTGATTTTCCTTTACAACCCTTTTTTTTTTTATAATTCCTTTACAACTTATTTATGAGATATCGTCAACTACAATTTTTGAATGTAAGACTAGCACGCCTTTTGAAACCGAAAAGGGTTCATTTTTATAGTGGGGAGTGGATTTCTTTTTCCGCCTTCTACTTATGGATGAGAAAAAGGCAGTATTTAATAAAAAATAAATTTTATTTGTTCGGTATTTATTTAATTTCTTATCAAGAAACACACACATATATATACATACATACATATAGGTTAGATTTTAGCTGTAAGATTTAAAAATAAGTTATACAGTAAACAAGCGTTTATTCAAGCACAGGAGAGAAGACGAAACAATTCCCACAGAACGCAGATGTTTTCTAAAGCCCTCAGGCTTGACAATAAATCATTACATCGTTGAATTGATCTTAAATGGCTGGTTTCGAAATCCCTGGTCATAAGAAAGCCAGATAACCTTTTGTTCAGCACTTGAAAACAAGACAAAATTAATCTCTCAGTAGTCTTGCAATTCTTTTTTAAATGCGCGGATAGCTACACAATCGACGTAATACGTACACGAACCAATCAGTGAGAGGTGAATTAAAAAAATGGATGGCTAAGTGAATGGCGCGCGATGGAGAAGTTTTTTTAAGAATGAATCCTGAATTTAGTGGCGCATTGTTTTTGAAGTAAAAAAAATCTAGCGCGAGAAGCCAGCCCGTGGAATAAAATAACAAAATGGCTTTTAAAAACATTCGAAATTAAAAACTAGCTTCTCTCAGAATATTATAGATTGGATAGTTGATAAAAATTATGGATGGACTTAAAGATTTAGATTAAGATTTGGAATAAGATAATTATTAATATACGCGTTATTAATTTTAAAACGAAATTAAATATTAAGAAATATTATTAAGAAATAGGGAAATAATGAATATGTCAGAATTTAGAATAATTTAAAGGAGTATTCCGAAATAAAATTTTTATAAAACATATGTATATGACACCTTATAATATTAACCTATCTTAAATTTATTCTAAAATTTTCCCCATTTAATTTTACTAAATTTCATCTGAAATGTTATTATTCATTTTCCTATTTCAAAAAATCTATGATTTCAACACTTCATTTTTTTTCATTTGGCAATGCGCCTGTATTATTTCTCTTTTCAATGTATTCGAAATCGAAACAGTTATTTTTTCTGTGTTATTCTAGAAGCTTTACTTCCCACGTTTTAGGAAACCTCATTATACCGAGATTATACCTAGGAAGTTTAATTTTACTTATATATATATGTGTATTATATATATATAGTCTGTTACTTTTGTAATAAAAATAATAATGTATTGTGTATTTTAATGAGTAAAGCAAGTCTCCTGTGGCAGTTGACTTCAACCTTATTTTTCTAGCTTAGGAACTATTGGAATATGTTTTTTGTTCTATCTTTGTACTACCAATTTAACCTTAACTAATTTATTTATTCTGCTATGTTGTTTTGTATCGTTCTTATAATTTAAATTTTTATTAATTTTAAATATAATTCCTTTTCATGAAATGATATTCTATAGTTAAACTTAATTTCTCAATTCCCTTTAATGCCTCGACAAGTCGCTTACATAGCTCTTGGATGTAAAGTTGTACGCAACTTGCAACTTGGAAATCCATAAAAGATATTATTTTTCCCATTTATTTATTTACAAAGCAAACATTGTTTCGAAATAAATTTATTTGATCTAATCTAGTTACTGTTGATGATGTAAATGATTCTCAATAAGATAATATCAGACGTTCACAATTTCACAAATTAATGAATATTTTCTACCACTGTAAGACAAACATTATTCTTAATGTTAATCATAGCTAGTGATTTAAATCATAGCTAGTGATTGGATTTAGTAGTGTAAGACGACCCTAGAAAACATTAACGTAATATATTTGGCATAAGCTCTGATACACGCATATGCATAAAATGTAGATTTTAAGTTTTTTGTAGTTGTATTTTGTATAATTTGCTCCCAATTTTAAGACAATTTTTCTTGAATGCATATATTATTTATTAATCGGTATTTTTGCCTTCAGTTTCAACTGAAATATTGCATTATAGTCCTGATTTAAAAATATCTCTTTAAATTACCACTTTAGTTTGGTTAAGTATTATTATTATTATTGATAAATAAAAGACAACTTCTAAAATGTGTTCAATTACACTAGATAAAAAACGGGATAGTTTATTCAAGTCAAACATCCCGCAAATGTCATTTTGAAAAATATTAAAGTATAAGAAACACATGGCAATATCTATATCACGTTCTGTATAACTACTTTGTCTCTAATATCATTAAATAAAGTACACTATAAAATAAAAATATCTTTAACTTTATCTACAACAAGCACGGGAACTTACGACTTACAAATAGAAAAAACTTAACTTTTTAAAAGAAAATTGTAAACTCGCACTTAAATTTTTTAATATAACCACAAATGGCTAATAAACAACATTAACTAGTAGAAAAGGCCTATAAATTTCTCCCCTTTTGTGGTTATCAGTAAAAAAGATTGGTTAAATCATATAAAGGAATTAACTTACCGTATGGTTAAACATCCCCATTTTCCCCTATTATCATATAACATAACAAACCTCTTGTGTACCACAGATATAAGTTTTTCAACACTTCAAACATATTTTATCAAAATAAGAGGTAGACAAAATCTTCTAAAATGTTGTAATAATTCAATTGAAAAATTTAGGGAATTCAACTATTATTTGATATATAATATAAGTGTAACTCTAATGTTGTTGTTTTTTTTTCTGAAAACTAAATCAATAGGCATAAATAATTAGAATGTCTAAGTCACTCGAAGTTCAAAACACAATAATAATTAGACTTAAATTTTTATTTTTTGTAACATTCTCAGCGTAAAAAACTGTTGATATTTGGATTTTCGAAACTGTTTTTTGTTTTAAAACATTTTCCTACTCAGAAGCTTCATATTTTATTTACGGAAGTTTCTAATGAATGTTAGAAAGTTAAAATATATTTTATCAATGACAAAAAGAAAAAAAACAGAAAAAAAAACAGGGCTGATTAATAGATAACGATTACTAATATTTAAGGAAAATTATTAATAGGTTATGAAAAGGATGAATTGTTAAATTTACTTTTTGTGTTATTATAGTTGAAATTTTGACCCTTTCATATTGATTATTATCCAAGTTGTTTGTTTTAAATATATCATTCACAAATATTCTAGTACATAATCGAAACATCGTTTTTACTGATTAAAATGAAAGAAGTTAATATAGTTCAAGCTATTAAAACAAATATTTTGAATTTTATAAATTTAATAGGAAATTGTTCTTTTAATATATCATTTTCACAGGCATTATGCAGAAGAAAGAAGAGTTTTATAGAGTACAGAGTCTGTTTGCTCATTTTTTGAAGATTTTTTTATTATAGTGTGTCCCAAAAATGACTGATGGATTTTGAAAGTCAATAAAGAAGAAAAAAAAAAAAAAAAAAAAAAAAAAGAAGAAGAAGAAGAAGAAGAAGAAGAAGAAGAAGAAGGAGCGCGATCGAAATGTATCGTTTGCAGTTTCATGTTTGGGAAACCAGGAAATTTTATCCCACCAATTTGCAAATTTAATTAACATTTTCGCCAAAAGATAGCGCTGCAGGTATGCGAGAGCTGCAGAGAAATTGAATCCGTCACATCTTCAATCGGTATTTTCCTATGCAATCTGTTAATGAGTGCTTTTGAAACAGCATACACTACTGAAAATGGTTTATTCGTTGGTACAGCGGATATTTCTCGTTTTGGAGTATCACCGCTATCTTACAGCGTCACCTTTTGGCGAAAATGTTAACTAAATTTGCAAATTGGTGGGACAAAATTCTCTCCCAAACATCAGGCCGCAAACGATACATTTCTATCGCGTTCCCTTTTTTTTTTTTTTTTTTTTTTTTTTTTTTTTTTTTTTTTTTGACTTTCAAAATCCATTTTTTTTTCGACACACTGTTAGATACTTTACAATACTTTTATGTTTTTAATTCTGATTATCATTATCTATAATTATCTTCTTACATCGTAATTTTCATGACAATATTGATTTTTATGGTATTAAAGAGATATTTTAACATCACACACTGCACTTTCGAACCTGTGACATGACTTTTTTGCTCCTCCTGAAGAACAACCATGTTCATTTGGAATACGTTGTGTATTTTTCATTTTTAAGTATTTTAAGAAATATTTCCCTTTATTTTAGGTATTACAGCAGTTCTTATAAATACATAGGCTTGACAAGAAGTTAGGATAAATGCTAATAATGCAAAATATAATACAAGTCCTTTTCTGATAGAAAGAAAGTATTAGACTTTCCAATGAGGTACACATGGTCATTAAACTTTTTCGGGTTATGTAAGTGTCCGTTGATCACACATGTGTGTTAGAGAAAATCTTATCTTATAAAATATCCGAAATTACGGTCTTTGGTAATTTTCTCCGTACATAATTGTCTCGTATGCTATTTTTATAAAATTCTATCGAAAATTAAAAAAACTGATTCTTATAATTAGAAAGATAGTTTTAAGAATTACACGAAATGCCTTTAGATATCTTCCATAATCATTAACTCAGAAAATGATCAGAGTTTCTTTTGTAGGTATTATTCCAATGTAAAAATTAAAGCAACATTCCTGCAAAATAATTTTCAGTTGCCCAAAAGTTTCAAGAAATATTTCTTGAAAATGTCAGAAACTTTATTGGCAGCTTTTAGGAAGTTCGGTGCACATACAGTTATTTTGCCAAGATATATGACGTTTGATCAGCATTACTTTAGAATAGAAATTGAGAATTTTCCAGAAAATTGTTTTCGGACTCATTAACGGACTCATTAACGGACTCATTCGGACGAAATGGCTCATTATTTCAAAGGGACGTTTCCAAAATTATTTACTTTATTAAATAAGCACCAAGCATATAAAATGTAAAATAAATGAACTTAATAAAATTTATAGTTTGATTAAGAAAAATACGGATGGGAATTATCTGCAGCGTTTACACACTTCCTACCCTTCAATACCACAATTTTAATATATGTTCTTTGCCTTATTTTATTACGAAAATTCAGTGATTAAATAGGCTTGGATTTCTATATTCAAATACAGGTAATACTACATTTCCAATGTAGAAACCGTGCAAACCTTCCGCATATTTCACATCCCTGAAAAATTTATTAGCAAAGTAAATATGGCGCATAAAGTGAATAACAATCTGTGAAACATTCTACATATCCAGCAAAATCGTTATCATACAACATTTAAGTTAAACTGTACATAAGAATCAATATAACATTAAAATTACCTTATTACTTTCTTCTATATTTACAGGAAGAAAGTTTTGGATTCATGAAAATTTTAAACTTCCGGTTTGCGACGGATTTATATGTTTTAGATGGTCCTGAATACGATTTGACTGTTTTTAAAAAATGGATGTTCGTGAGTCTGGTTCTGTGAGTTTGTTTGCATGTGTCAAATATTTTGTGGGCGCTCTATCTCAAGAACTAATGCACGCAATTTAATAAAACTTTAGCTTCAGTTATTCCCTGATATAAATTGGTTCTTATTACTTTTTGGTGTCACACAACAGGTGGCGCTGCTATGGCGCATTTTTGCTATTCCCGTAATAGCTATTATATATAATTTGCTATTCCCGTCTCAAGTACTAAATGCACTGATTTTCATCAAATTTCAGATTCTGTTAGAACTTCACATAAATAAACTCTGATTATGTTTTGGTGCAGATATCCCAAAGGGTGGCGCTGCTATGCTACATTTTTTATGATTTTCATGATAGCCATATCACAAGAACGAATGCGCAGAATTTTATCAAATTTCAGCTTCTGTTAGAGCTAAACATAAATCGTTGCTGATTACGTTTTGGTGTAATTAGCCCAAGAGGTGGCACTACTATGTTATTTTTTCATGATTTCCATGACAACTATATCTCAAAAACTAATACACAGAATTTCAGAAAACTTATGATTCAGTTAGACGTTGACAAAAGTTGTTGTTAATTAGGTTTTGGTGAAAATCACCCAACAGGTAGCGCTGCGATGCTGCATTTTTCAGGATTTACACTAAATTAGCAATAGTCAGATCTCAAGAAATAATGTACGGAATTTAATAAAACTTTAGTTCCAGTTAGACTTTCACATAAATTGGTGCTGAATGTTTTTTAGTGTATGTGAAACCTGTATGAGATAGAAGAAAGTTTTGGGATTGGCACATCCGGCTTGTATATAATAGTGTATTTATATATTTCAAAATTATTTATCACTAGTAGGAATTAATGTAATTAAAAATTGGATGAGCCGAATCAGAAACGTTTGTTAGTGCTTCCAAAAATAAAAATAAATTAAAAAGAATGAATAATTCTCCTCACTGTAATTTTGTCATTTTATTCCACCAATATACAAAATTCTGTCATCCATAATTATTATATCTTAATTAAAGGAAAGATCACCTGCTACTTCAATTTTTCATATTATGATAAGAACGCATTAAAAAGAAATTTATAGGGGAAAAAAATCAAGCACTTTATTCGGATAAGTCTAAGTCAAACGAAATGAAGTTATCTTAATGAATCCTAATTAATATTGTTTTGTTTCATGCTCAGAAATATTCCTTAACTGTGGAAATCATGTCCCAAAATTATAATTCTTACACTTTTAATGAATAAAAATGCATTTTCTGAGGAAAAATTTTAGTTTCTATAAAAATTAAGAAAATTTAAGAAATTTCTACAACAACAATAGGATAATATTTAAATATTAAATATTTATGATTTTGAAATCTTTTTTTATTATTATATAATCGGTACAGTTTATTTGACTTTTGCATGAACCGACATAATAAAATATAAATAAATATTATTTTAAAAAGAAAGAAATGGCCTTAGCATGTATTAATAATGTATTGGAGTACCACTGGATACGGATGTGATAATTAGATTAAGTTAGAAATAAAATTATTGGATGTATTTGCATTTAAATATTTAACAATTTCCATACTAGTTTAAATTTTGAATGCTTAATCATTAAATATTTAAGAATAGCTTCAATTTCAAATTCCTGAATTTATTATTTCTCCTTAATTGTATTTTTAATTTATTTTTCATATACATATTTAATACATAGTTAAAGGTCTGATTTGTTTTCGTTATTTTTCTCCAAGCACATTTTTAGTGCTTGGGAAATTATATATCATGCATTTGTTATGCGATACTTAAGTATCAGTATAGATTTCAGTCATAATAAATATACAAAATATCGTATCGTATATTTAATTATTCATCTATTTAAAATATATGCATACTACTTGATACTATTAAAATGCTATTTTGCAAACAAGTTGTAGCCGCACTTTTATTTAATTTTCATTATATAAAAGTGAATTAAATCATTAAATATTTGTGAATTAAATCAAGTTCATTAAATAAATGAATAATTAAATATGCGATACGATATTTTGTATATTCATCATGAGTGATCAAATACACTGATATTTAAGTATAGATTTCCCAAGCTTTTATGCAAAATAATAATTTCCTCTTATTTATTGAAGTTAACTACCTTGCAAAAGAACCACTCTATGAATTTTAATATATGATGATTTTTTTAATAACAAGTGTTATCTGTTATTAAAGGCAAAATAATACTCTGCAGTTTATTTAAGGACTATAACTTTCGTTTTCCTTGCATTTGTATGGAAGTTAAAACGTTTTATTATTATTATTATTAATTTATATTTTAATATTTCTTATGTTTTTAATCAAAGAAAAAAGTACAACAAAGAAAAAGAATATAAATCTGATAATAACACCCTCACTCTTAGAAAATTATTAAATTATATAATACAAATATAAAAGCAGTACAAAATCAAATCAGTTCAAAAAACGTTTTTTTTATTATTATTATTAATATTAATTTATATTTTAATATTTCTTATGTTTTAAATCAAAGTAAAAATTATAAGAAAGAAAAAGAATATAAATCTGTTAAAACACCTTCACTCTTAGAAAATTATTAAATTATATAATACAAATATAAAAGCAGTACAGAATCAAATCCGTTCAAAAAGTGTTTATTAGTATTATTATTATTATTAATTTATATTTTAATATTGCTTATGTTTTTAATCAAAGTAAAAATTATAACAAAGAAAAATAATATAAATCTGTTAATAACACCCTCACTCTTAGAAAATTATTAAATTATATAATACAAATATAAAAGCAGTACAAAATCAAATCAGTTCAAAAAACGTTTTTTTTATTATTATTATTAATATTAATTTATATTTTAATATTTCTTATGTTTTAAATCAAAGTAAAAATTATAAGAAAGAAAAAGAATATAAATCTGTTAAAACACCTTCACTCTTAGAAAATTATTAAATTATATAATACAAATATAAAAGCAGTACAGAATCAAATCCGTTCAAAAAGTGTTTATTAGTATTATTATTATTATTAATTTATATTTTAATATTGCTTATGTTTTTAATCAAAGTAAAAATTATAACAAAGAAAAATAATATAAATCTGTTAATAACACCCTCACTCTTAGAAAATTATTAAATTATATAATACAAATATAAAAGCAGTACAAAATTATATCAGTTCAAAAATGTTTTTTATTATTATAATTATTATTAATAATTTATATTTTAATATTTCTTATGTTTTTAATCAAAGTAAAAAATATAACAAAGAAAAAGAAAATAAAACTGTTACTAATACCCTCTCTCTTAAAAAATTATTAAATGATATAATACAAATATAAAAACAGTACAAAATCAAAGCTTAATATTTTACATTACTATATCCATTTTTCGTATGTTACGATATAATAGAACAATTTTTTTCGCATATGTAACATTTTGTTTATCCTACGTGCAAACCACACCTTAGTTATTTTATGTAACAAAACATTTGTATTGTGGAAAGTTTTATACAATGTTATTTGAATTACACACCAAATTGCGTGGAAAAGCTGCGATTAAGTAAAATTATTAAAGAATTACTAGTGTTAAAGCAGAGCATTTTTTCTGTTATCATAAAATATATTTTTGCAACTACAAAAACTATAATACTATATATTACTAATCGCAGAAACCTCGAGTAGAGTTATAATGCTTTTTTTCTTAAGATAATAAACTATTGATTTTAAAAACCTAAGTTGATATCAGGTAGAAAATATGGAATATAATATTGGCATTAATAAATTTCCTCGATGTTATGTTTCTCAAAATTCTCGAGTGACAAAAGTTTCTATTCGATACCATTTTCTGTAAAAATCAACAAACTAATTAGTACTTTCTTCTATCTATAATAGAAGAAAGTGTTGTAATATTTTTTTACTTCCGGTTTTGGACGTATTTACATGTTTTAGGAGTCACAGATTCCGAAAAACATATTTGTACAAAATGTCTGTCTGTTCGTGTGTTCGTATGTTCGTGTGTCCGTGTGTATGTATTCTTTGTATCATCGAAATGTGTATGAAGTTATGCCTAGAATAGAAACAAATTTCATTTATAAGTTTTTGGCTATGGCCAGCAGGTCCCACTTGAATTTGGGGATATTCTAACGAAGCAATTTTCCTTCCATTTTCTATAATGTATCATCGAAAAGTGTATCAAGTTATACAGAGAATAGAACCAAATTTTTTTTGTATATGGTTTAGACCATTGTTTGCAGGTCCCAGTTCAATTTTGGAATATTCCGCTGGAAAGGGGCGCTGCGATAGCCATTTAAATATATAAAATTTTAAAAAAAATTACAAAAAATTAGAAAGCCTGAAAGTTGTTTCCGTTAAATGTTTGGCCTTGATCCAAGGATTCCGGAACAATTTTTGTTTTACCTATATCTTAAAAAATGACTGAGATATAATAGTTTAAAATTTTAGGGTGGCTGACATTTTGAAACAAGACAGCAGGATTCCTCCATAAAAGGGTTTAATTTAGGAATTTTCTGTCATTGCTGTAACCATCGATCCAACTCATTTGTTTAGCACTACATATTCATATTCCCCAGCGTCAAATTCGCGCTAAGGTTGGCGATATCTCAATAAATGTCGCCATGTGCGCGCCACGCGATATTTGTCAAAATATCGCCAAATTTAGCGACAAAATAAGTTGCCATAAATGAAGCCAACTCTGCTATAACTGAGTAATTTGGCGACATTCTTATTGAAATTCAATATTGATGAGAACTGGGAATGAATCTTCTGTAATTCGATTCCATTCATTTTAACCTCGTGTTTTCCAGCGAAATTAGTGAAAATAAAAAAAACTAAGGAATAGAGAGGCCATCTGCTCTTGCCTCAACAGGCCAGAATGACTTTTCGTAGTTGTGCTGTACTTAGTATGCTGGTGCAACGAAGGGTGCTGGCATACAGGTATCCCGACGACGCTGGAAACGTTATTAAACGGGATTACACCCGGGTTCGATTCCTGGCCCGGACTTTTTCGCCCGGTTGGGAAAATTACATCTCATATGATTTATTTACCAATTAGAATAATGGTGGTAAAATTAATGTAGTGCAATCACGTTTCCAGCATTTTCAGGAGGTCCCATTACCTGTGATTTATGCTGTTGTGTTTATTTAGATATCAGACCAGATGCTATGATCATTAAGGTTAACTGGGTGAATTAATTCAACCATATTCGTCCGGGATTTCTCAGTTGGTAGAGCTTTGGCAGCTTCAGCCAAGGCATCCCGGTTTTCGAATCCTGAACCGGACTTTTTCGTCCAGTTGGGATTATTACATCTCATATGATATCTTTACCAATTAGAACAATTGTGGTAAAATTAATGTAGTGTAATCACGTTTCAGGCGTTTACTGGAGGTCCCATTACTTGTGATTTATGTTGTTGTGTTGATTCAGATAGCAGACCAGATACTATGATGTGAATGAGTTCAGCCATATTCGTCCGGGATTGCTCAGTTGGTAGAGCATTTTTAGCTTCAGCCAAGGGATCCCGGGTTCTAATCCTGGCCAGGATTTTTCGTCCAGTTGATAAGATTACATCTCATATTTAAACCTGTTTACTTTTTATTTATACTTTATCCTCTATAATTTATCTGAAATGGATAAATGCAAACCTCACAATTTTTTTTCATGTGAAATAAACATATTTTGAGTAAGCAAATATACTTAAAAATTTAACCTAGTAAATACTACATGCAAACATAGTACAATTAATTAAAAAATTATTGCTGGTTCGAAAAAAGTAGGATAGTCGACAACTATGGAAATACCATTTTTAATATCCATTACTAATCTATTCAATTTACCAAGAAGGACATATAGGTTGAATTTTAAATCTCTATTAATATTATAGCCAATATTTTCACAATATGTTATGGTGTCATGACTGTTATATTTATATAACAAAGAACGAAATTATCTCCAATAATTAAATTATTTTTCACTATAATACAATTTTTTATATTTATGCTGTTACTCAGAAACACAAATCCAAACAATACCGATGAAATAATTGATTTCCAGCTGAAGAGATTTAAAAGTACAGCGGAAATACGTTCGCTGTCATCTTAACAAAGAAGATTTAATTGCTTTAAATTACCAAATATCCTAATAATTAAGTTTATTTACCCCATTGAGCAGTGATAATAAATTAACTTGAAACACATTTTATTCTACGGAAATATTTGTAAACATAAATTAATTAATTCATAATTCTTTTTAAGTTTGCGATATCTGATGGAAGAGCTTGTTTTGTAAGTTTTAACAATAAACTTAAATCCACACAAAAAAAAAAAGGAAAAGAAAAGGGAAAAAAAAAGAAAAAGAAAAAAATTGTGCATTTTTTAGTTATTATTTTTCTTTTAGTTATGATTTTTTATGACTTATTTATTTATTATTTCTTATTATTTTAGTTATTATTTTTATTAAAAAAAATGTTAATAATTATAATAATTTTTCAAAAAAAATATTTATGTGTTGGACAGTATTATGGTCAGAATACTAGCGTTAAATTACGGTTATGTAACCGTTTTTTATGAAAACGGTCGGATTACCGAATACATTGTTGCAAATTTTTTACAGTGATATTTTTAGATTTTTTCCTATAGAACTTTTTCTTTGATGAAATTCGTAACAAATCCAAATAAATTTTTTTTTTCATTTGTTATCTTCCACTTGACAACATGAACGAACATTTGACTTGCTTTTTTGTTGTCCTTGTTGATTTGTTTGGATTTTTTTTTTTTTTTTTTTTTTTTTTTTGTTGTTGTTCTTAATTTGACCTGTTACGATCATATCACAAACACGTACGTAGCTGTTTCTTTTTGAAATTCTTAATGTTGGTCAAAGAAAATTGGTTTTAATTTTATTTGTACCCTTAATATATTACCTTTACAGGACCAAAGGAAAGTAATGCTGTTCCCAGACGAACGGTGAAGTGAAGTAGTACTCTCGAATATTGTCAGCACTTAAGAAGTTTACCGCTTGAGAAACACTGCACTGCAGTTGGATTCCATGTAGATAACCACGTAAAATCAGTGTTGCAGAAAATCCGTTTCCCTGGGATGTTGATATATGGACGGAAACCATGTCGCAAATTTCCACACTGTTAAAATTTTGCAGAAAACTGTCCAGTCATTTAATCGTTTTTATAGGAAATGGTTACATAACCGTAAATTTAACCGGTATTCTGGCCATAATATGAGCAATAATATGGTCAGAATAGAGTTAAAGTACGGTAATGTAACCATTTTCTATAAAAACGGTTAAATGACTGGACAGTTTGATGCACATTTTTAACAGTGCATCCTTCTGTCCGGTAAAGATCGAAATTGTAAAGAAAAACATTCATATGTGCATAATAAAGTAAAATATATGTAAAGCCTACTATAGCATTATGAGTCGTTCATATTGAAAAAAATTAAGACATAATTTTAATACATTAACTTAAAAAAAACTACGTTTTTGTCATGGCATATCAATTTTAAACGATATTCAAACAAAAGTCCATCAGAAAAATAGTAAATATGCATCCTAAAGTTTATTCAAACATTTTTTTTTAAATAGAAGAAAAATTAAAGCTATTTGTGGGTAAAAAATCCTTTATTATATTTATGCAATATGCTACTAAAACATACTTAGCACAGTCTTTGAAAAAAAAATCATCACATTATTATAATAATGTGTATTTTAACAACATTTATTAAAACAACATATTTTTGAATAATTAAGAAGCATGATACATTACATTGTGTGTATAAATAATGTTGAATAAATATAATAAGCTTTGCACGGTTCTTATATGTTCATATACTGTATGCACCATTTTCAAACTACAATGATTAAACTTTGTAAACTCGTTTAAAATTATTCTGCATTCCAGAACATCCCTGTGTTTGTAATTAGTCCCATCATTCTGCTCGTAGAATGCAAATATGATAAAGTTAAATCGACGGCACCAAATACCTTTGATGCAATGAGTAAACTGATAAATATTATACATTATAAGAGAAATTATTCTTATTTATTAACCTCGGGATTAATGGAGAGATAACAATATGATTATCTTTCTGATAAATTGTTCCTAGTGCAATAATATTTTGCAGATACGATTTGAAATAGCTTTCGACATTTATTTATCTAGTACCTGGCAGACTGAACAGCACGTAGTAGTTTTGCAACATTCAGACTGGGCAGGCATACCACAACAAAATTTAATACATATAATATAAGACTGGAATGGGTTTAGTCGACCTCGTCATTAGAATGTTAAGCGACTACCGTTATACACTTCTCAATAAGAAATGGTGGTATAATTTAATTGTTATTGTATTAAATATCGCTATTGTTGCTGGTTGGACTTTATACATTCAGCACCTTATGAAAAATGACAAACCGATTCACCTGGAAATTAGTAAATAAATTACAATTGCTCTTCTAAGGATTGCACCAAGAAAAGATGGGCCTAAACCAAGACACAAAGTTCACCGTCATATACAGGGCTTGACAAATACGGTCAGTGGCGTAGCCAGAATTAATTTTCGGAGGGGGTCCAGAATTTTCCTTCAGATTATCTATATAGTAAAACCTACCAAGATAAAGTCACAGAGAGTCGTAAAAAAATTCGTTTTAGACAGGTTTTCGTCTTAGCAGGAGTAATTGTATGGTATTCTTGTAAATGGGACCAAGGAATATTTCCGTTTAAATCAACATTCTATTATAGGTAGTTGCTGTTTTCCCAAGCGTCGCTGTATTTATATAAATATACCTTTTTATGTTATAAGGATACTAAAACCTGTGAAAACGGAATCTGTCTATAACAGAATGCAGCCTTAAACGAAAGCGTTAGTCATGATATGGATTACCATACAATTAAATCCGCAGAAAACCTTTCTGATACGAGATTTTTCAGAGCAGCGATTACATCTTAATATGTTTTATTGTACTTATAAACACACATTATAATACAGTAAACGTGGAACCTTTCGATTACGGAATCCGAATCCTATTTTAAACGGTAAAGTTTGAGTATCCCGACGAAACGAACAGTACATCTTATTGAGATAGTGTACCTTAGAGGTACAATTAATTACACTTATATGTAAGCGGAAAATCTTCATAGTCCCAACGAAAGACATACCTTCAAATTATACCTGCTAAGAAGGAACCGGTCTAAAGCGAAATTTTCATAGGTTCTATGCGATTCCATCTTATCAGCTTTTAGTGTTTTTGAATCCATGATTCAGTAAACCAGTCCTTCGTTCGGGAGGGGTCCGGACCCCCTGGACCTCCCCCTTGGCTACGCCACGGAATACAGTCGTCAGGTCGCCACTGGCGATCAAATATTTTTATCTGGTGAGCAAGTTATTTAATCTAACGGGGTTTTTGTTGTTCTTTCTTTTTTGTACAAAAATTGACCCAAGCTTTCTTGAAATGAGCACAATTGCCACCCCCCTCCCTTTCCCAATATTAAAAAATAAACTTTGAAACTATATTCACACAAAAAATAGTTTAAACTTTTGTTTCTAATTTGGCAAAAATAAGTTCATCAAATGTAAATTTTAAAATAGTCAGATGAGAATTATTTGAGACTTTGACAGAAAAATAGGCGAAAATTTGTTTTCCTGATTCACTATTTCACTCTTCAGCAGATATAGATTTTGTAGTATTCAACTATTCGGACATTTTAAGCATTCGGCAATCAGCATTTTCCAAACATTGCGGTTAATTCACTCTTTGCAGTATTTTTCTTTTTCTTTTCTTAAGATATATGATTGTGATAAGTTTCATTAGAAAACTTAGTTTATATTATCTTTCTAAACTATGTAACTAATAATTATAAACCATGTCTGTTATTATTTTTTCCTCAATTAATTCATAAAAACTTTGGTGCTTTTTGAAAATAAATGACGAGGAAGGAGAGGGTGGTAAATATTTTTTACTGGCTACTAGAATTTTTTTCTGCCTACCATATTTTATCATGTTTGTAAAGCCCTGGTCATATAGCACAAAGAAAGAGTGATGGTAGTTTCCTTGTATAAACAACACAAGGTAGATGTGCACATAGCACTGTAAATGCTGAAATACCCTGCATTAGTGCAAAAACAAATTCCATTTTAAATGCATTCAGCTATATCATGTAATAAAGATATAATCTACAATATTACTAATTTTTATATACATAAAAAATTATTTTCATTTTTATTTATAAATTTTCCTGTGAGTTCTTAAAGTTAAAAATAAATATTTCTTTAATTCTTACTACTTTAACTTTTATTAAATCTACTCATCCGTAAATTCCTTTTCTTAATCCAGTGTAAAATAATAGTGAGAAGTAGCCAATGTTTTGAATCAGAAACGCCATAAAAATAACAAATGTATATTTTTTCGAATTTTAAACGACTAATATTATTCATTTAAACTGTAAAAGGCAAAATATGCGTGATGAGAGCTATTCATAAAATTAGGGTATGTCTATATTCAGTCACAGCCTAATAGCCACGAGTTCTGTGATCATTTCGATACGGTTGACTCTGCCTCAATAAACCTGTCAATACGCAATTTTTCAAGTAGCACTGACTTATTATATGTTTGGTTTGAATTCATTCACGGCGGTTTTTTTCGATTCTCTTGATATTTTTGGAGGTCGATTCTATGGTTTTTCCTTTCTTCTTTCTACCACTTAGATTCGAAATCAAAGTAAATTCCTTTAATCATATATTACAGAACCTGTTTAATAGAATAACTTAATATTTTCATAAACTAAATTTCTTTTATAGGACATTTTTTACCACCTGCTGTTACAGATTCAGCGTAAAAACACATAGGAGATCGTTGGTTTCACGTAAATATTTGGAGAGCATGACAGACGATAGGCGGTTAGAAAACAGAAAATATCTTTAATTAATCAACTAATGGTGCAGTCACTCTACTTTCAAATAATTTTTTATCAAATGTTATTTTTTTTAAAAAAATTATGAAATGTTTTAATAATACGAGGGAAAGTCATTAAGTAAGTCACAAAAGATAATTAAATAATAACTTACAATGATATTTACTTCAAAACTATTTTTATTTCTCAACATATTCTCCACCAATATTTATGCACTTATATCACCGTTTTATCAGTGCCAAATACCAGCTGCATAACATTCTTTGGGTTGCTGTCTCAGCCACATTAGGACTTCAAGTTGAACACAGGAGACAATTCAAAAGTTTTGTTGGCAACTTCTTCAACATCCACCATACATCTTTGACTTAAAAATTCGACTTAAAACCCTAAGCGATTTTCATCTGTTTAGCCCACTAAAAAACCATTTTGGAAGCAAGAGGGTGCTCACAGATGATGAAAAGGTTCAACTTGAAGTCTTAATGTGGCTGAGACAGCAACCCAAAGAATTTTATGCAACTGGTGTTGGGGGACTGATAAAACGGTGATATAAGCGCATAAATATTGGTAGAGAACATGTTGAGAAATAAAAATGTTTTTGAAGTGAATATCATTGTAAGTTATTATTTAATTATCTTTTGTGACTTAATGACTTACCCTCGTACAAGCGTTTTGTGAGCATTTTTTTTAAAGTTCTTTGCATACTTGAGATTTTAGATCGTTTTATTTCTTAATTAAAGTTTTAAATGGCGTTCTTTTATGTCAATTTTTGAAAGACAGATATTGCGATAAAAGGAAATGAAGTTTCAAAAGTATTACTTAATATTTTTTTTAACACTACATTTTGCATGGCATATTAGATAGTAAAACAGTATAACACGTGTAAGCTATAATTGTAGATGTTTTCTGTACCAGAGCAATAGAAAGTACATCATAAGAGTTTCGCACTTTATAAAGCAGATTAAGTTTCAATTAACAATGAAATAATTTTTGATTTGAAAACGAACAATTACAAAGCATAAATGGTTATTAATTATTATTTAATTGTCGGAACGATTCTGTGCAGATTCGAAAAGTTTTTGTTGTATGTCTGTCTTTTTGTATGTCTCGAGATAACTCCGGCAAAAAGCATCCTTTTAGTCTGTAATTTGATATGTATGTTGGCAAGGTACCTGAAATTAGCTATATAGTGTTTGGTTAAATTTGGTTCATTCTTTCGAAAAATATAGAACATTTTCATAATGCTTTTTAGTGGAAATTCAGAAAATTTTAAAATTTTAATATTCATCTAAAGGAAAATAACGAATTTTGATAATTGATTTAAATGTTAAATTATAGTAGCTAAAATTTCCAAATTAAGGTCTTAAATTAATCTGATTAGTATGAAATTTTATCAGTACATATATACAAAATTCTAAGTTATCCATATATTTTTGATGAAATGTTATGCATTTTTTCGAAAAATGTAAAGAATTTTAAGTTTTCTGTTTTAGATTTTTGCCATTAATTTAATTCACGTTTTTTTCCTTTTCTTTCACTGTTACCTAGCAGCAGTATTTCATAATGTATGACAGAAGGAAAATGTGTTAAAATAATTCATTCATTGCTACATTCCTGATTATAAAAAAAGTTTAAATTATAAAAGCAAACAGATTAACTATTTTTCTGTTATCGGATCTTCGACTAAGTTAGAATCAAGCATGAACTATGCTAGAAACAATATGGTTTAAAGTGGATGTGGATACTGTTAAAGTACTGCCATGAAAGCCACTCTACTACGACAAATGAACCTTGTTGAAAAGCGACAGTTAGCAGTAAACTCGATTACGTAAGATTTCGTATTATTTTTAAGCATATACACGTAAGTGGACGCGTTTCAATGCATGTAGACAATTTGGTGTGTCACAGCTGAAGTTAATATGTTAGGATATTTTTCTGAAGTTCTGTACTGGAAAGCTGAATTACACAACAATAAAAAAATATACGAAATTCCTCCATGGGGTAAAATATTCTTGATTTCACTATTGATTTCTCCTCATTTGGTAGAGGATGAAGTAAATAACGTGAATCGATAAAGTGCAGTTTTGCAATGAATAGCATACATTAAAAGCTCATCACGCTGATCACCACAGGAGAATATTTAAATTAAAATTACAACATTTTATTAACAAAATGCCTTTTCGCGGTATTTTTGCGTGATTGTTGCATTAAAGTAGATTTAGACTTCGTTCGATAAGGATTTTTCTTAAATAATAGCCACCAAACCTGTTTTTCCGAACAACTATCATAAAAACGTTAGACTTTTAAATTTCATATAAATCTCGTAAGAGAATTTACGTATTCATAAGCATTTTACTGCATAAGATTTTATCTAACGTTTACAACAAATGTTTACCATTTGTAGTTGACAGACATGTCAGAATTTTATTACAATAGAATAAAATCTGGTTTACAAATACCTTGTTTTATGTAATAAAACATACTTTAAAATGCGCTTGTAAATACACTAGAAGCTTTAAATGGCACAATTATCGATAAATGAAACACAATTGTATGGGACAATGTAGGGTTCAGGTTTTTATTCTAAAACATTTAAACAATAAGCTGTTGAAAAGTGTAATTGCACGGAATCGTGTTTAATATAATGGTTCTTAAAAGTTAGATTTTCTGAATTATTGAGAAAATTTTATATGCTTAAAAATATACATACAATGTAATATTATTGCAGATTCCAGGATTTTAGATATTGTGAGATGTGAGAAGAAAATAAGAAAATTAAAACGTTTTGTGAAATATTGACGTTGAGGTCCCTGATATGAAGATTTTCTAGCTACAAATTCTTTTGTGACGTGGAAAAGTATTTACGTATTTCTTTAATGATTTATTTGATATAATTTTCCTTTTATGAGAATATTTTTTCTTTAATCTTGTAAAAACTTGTCTAATATATGAAAGTTCGTCAAAAAATACAAATCATCATTGAAACTTTTGAAAATAATTAGGATTTTTTTTATGTGATCTCTCACAAAAAAATAATTTTGAATACAACGTCAAATTAATCATAAGAGTTTTCTTTTTAATATAATAACAAAATGTTCATAACGAAATAAAAAATTTGAAATAAAGAGAGAGAGAAACCAGAAAGTTAAAACCAGACAGAGCTCATTGAAATTACTCTAGAGTATGCATGTGTGAAATATTCTACAGTAACTAAAAGAGCATTTAAAACATTGTATAAATATTAACGTCAAAACTTAATAGCATTTCATCCAATAAAAAGGCATTGAAATCGGAATTTAATTTAGCTCTAAAAAACGATTTCGTGTCTTATCAAACGCTAATTTTCTTATAACATAAATTCCACACATAGTTAAAACACAAATTTTCCTGTATATGCATCTTTGATGTGGATAAATTACTTTTATCATGCATGAAACAATTTTAAAATTCATTTTTTATAACCAATTACCTCTTTTATAAAAAATTATACCAAAAGGACTAAATTAAATGAATCATGGATTTAATCAGTTAAGTGATCCTATATATATATATATATATATATATATATATATATATATATTAAACATGTGACAGTAATTATTTAAAAAAGCAATTAAAATTATTACATGCTATGCCTGATTAAATTATGGTCATATCTTACATTTCATTAAAGATGTTTTCTTAAGATACGCTTTGGATTCCAAAACAACAAAAACATAAGTTTTTTTCATATTTTAGTTGAAATATTTTTTTTATGAATACGATTTAGTTATAAAATGAAAAATATTATTCTGAGCTCAATCGTTTTTTTCTAAAAATGCAGAAAAAATTATTTTACTGAATATTTTTTTTTTATCATTATTTGTTCTTTCTATGTTTTGATCTTATTAATTAACGATTTTAGATTCTGCATTTTATAAGAAATAAACTATTTTTTTTAATTAATTCTTGCCAAATAAATATTGTATAACATTTCACTTTCATAAAGTTTATTTTTCACCGCCTACTGTCATAATTATTATAATTTTAAGTCCTTCTTTCTAGCTCCAAGGAGGATAATTTAAATGATGGAACATTTGAACAATAAATTAATTAATACATCTAATAATTTTAGAAAAAATTATTATAAAACGTCACACGAAAACCCTTTTTATTTCAGGAATGTGAGCCAATCAAAATGCTTACTTAAGATTTTTCTTAAGCCAAAACTTGTATTTTTCTGCCACAACTTGCTCTTTTTCAACTCACATATGCACATATGTAGGTATTATTCTTTCTGATATTTTAATTCAGATTCTTAGGAATGAAATTTACTTCAAACTATCAATTTTATATCTGCAGTATTTAATAGGTCTGCAAGTAACTTTTTAGCGTTTTAGAACACGTTTTTAATGAGTGATTTTAAATCGATTTGAAATGGTTTGCAGACATTCACTGTATTGTTCAATAAGTTCATATTGTGTTTGAGAAGACTCTGCATCAACATACACTCTTCATCTTGAACCTTCGTCGGTTCTTCACATCGTACATGATCAATAATATCAAAATTTGTATCTTTAAACCGTTAGAATGTGTATTCTTATGCGCTATTCTCTCACAGAGCAGAGACTATCAAAACACAGGCTTTTGAAGCACTTTTCTCTTGATGAAATTCGTAACGAATGCAGTGGTGAAAAATTTTGTTTCGTTTGCCATCTTCCATTTGATCACAATCACAAATGTTTGACTGTTTGTTTGATTCACATTCGTTCTTCTGGGTTTGTACGTACATTATACGTAATCAGTACAAAAATCCTTAACGGGTTAAAAGTTGTGACGCAGCACTTTGTTTTGGCTCTATAAATTTTAAATATGGGTCTTAAAAGCAATGATATCAAATTTAAGTGACGCTATGTTAATAATTTTTTTTTAAATCATAGTATTCTTTTTAGTTTTATTTATATTCACAGGTGCAATTATTATCTTAATATGAAAAAAATATATAGAATTTATTCGCTGATGCTTTTTCATTCACATCTCTCATGAATTCAAAATATGGGTTTTAAAAGAAATGATATCAAAATTTGAGTGACACCTTGACGTGAATTTAATAGGACACTTTTAAAATTCAATTTAAATTATTTTTGGTTTGTCTTCTAAAGTATATTTACACATACAAACAATACTTTTAATTTTTCAATACACTTTTAAATATATTACTTTCACTGAGCCTATATTATGTATTGAAATGTATTTATTTCAATAAATTGATTTATCTTCTGTGCCACGCTATCCCAAATCATAAGTAAAATTTATGTAAATGATTATTTTGCGTCATAGTATCCAAACAAAGGGAAATGTATTCAAGTGGATAATATGACGCAAAATAATCATTTACATCAATTTTACTTATGATTTTGGATAGCGTGGCACAGAAGAAAAATCAATTTATTGAAATAAATACATTTCAATACATAATATAGGCTCAGTGAAAGTAATAGATTTAAAAGTGTATTGAAAAATTAAAAGTATTGTTTGTATGTGTAAATATACTTTAGAAGACAAACCAAAAATAATTTAAATTGAATTTTAAAAGTGTCCTATTAAATTCACGTCAAGGTGTCACTCAAATTTTGATATCATTTCTTTTAAAACCCATATTTTGAATTCATGAGAGATATGAATGAAAAAGCATCAGCGAATAAATTCTATATATTTTTTTCATATTAAGATAATAATTCCACCTGTGAATATAAATAAAACTAAAAAGAAAATTATGATTTAAAAAAAATTATTAACATATCGTCACTTAAATTTGATATCATTGCTTTTAAGACCCATATTTAAAATTTATAGAGCCAAAACAAAGTGCTGCGTCACAACTTTTAACCCGTTAAGGGTTTTTGTACTGATATCATTACTTTTTTAACACTAGAACGCCTGAAATCTTACTACCCCCTGAAACGCCGGTCAGGTGTCATTTTGACACTGATCGATAAGTAAGCAAAATTTCAAAGAAAATGTACATTTTAATATTCTTTTTACGAATACATATATTGTACACATAAATACTATTATATCTGTAAAATAGGAATAATTTTACAAGATTATATGAAAATATATATTGTACACACAAATAATATTATATATTTAAAATAAGAATAATTTTGAAAGATTATATGAAAATATGTCTCTGAAAGAAAGTCTCTGACTTTGACGAGACATGGTTTCTTTGCAAAAATTTATACCCCATGAAGTAGACCATAATGAATGAAGCTCCAGGTTACTAGCTCCTGAAACTCCACGTGCATATAAAATCGAAATGTAAGCAAAAAGTTCCTGTTTTGAAAGAGATCAAACATCATTTTCTAATACTCGACGAGCTTCTGTGTTTGTGCATTTTATTATATGCTCTAAAACCGTTCTGTCTATAAAAAGCAACCAAGCACTCAAAACACTGTCATTATTCACATTTATTTTTGCATAACTAGTTGGACCACTATTTTCTCGCAAAATATTTTGGATTGCTAATCTACCGGTTGCACTTCCTGAACCACATTCTTCACACTGAGAGCCATCGCGAGCAACAAATTCTTTCTGATTTCCAGAATCATCAATTTAAACATCCTCATCGCTTTCCGATTCAGATGATATAACAGGAATAAAATTTTCATCATTCGATTCATCATACATGTCAGATAATTCTCCACCTTCTGATTCATTATCTGACAATTCTCTCATAAGCGCGGTAATTTCTTCCGTAGTAAGCCCTCTCTTACGAGACATTTTAAATTTTACTCATAGAAAGTAACAAGAACGAAAGAAAACCTCAGAAAAATTCTTCTAATCATACCTCACAAGTAACCGCGCATGCACTATCTTTGTGAGAAATGAAATCTAAGCGGAAGGTGTTGTTGCAACTGACTAAATCACGTGATGACCAGATGTCAAAAAGAAAAAAAAACATTACAGGACTCTCTTGTTTTACACAATGAACGCGCAGAAGAACAAAATTTAAAATAGGGGAAGTGAAATTATTGCGGTGTCCATTTGACACCAAACCGGCGTTATAGGTAAATCTATCCGTAAACTAAGTTTGAATAAACCTAGTTCGCCAAAAATTTTTATGTGAGTTCTATCTACATATTTAATAAAAGTCGAGCGAAATAAAAAGGATCCTTCAAAATTTACAGATTTTAGAAAGAAACTTTCACGCTTCGGTGTCGAAATGACACCGTCCGGCGTTCTAGTGTTAAGGTTATTGATGAAAATGTCAATTAGTCAAAATTAAGCATATATAAATTAATCAGAATAAAATTTTAAAGAAATGCTAAAAAAGACCCCTTGGACCCCAATCAAAATATGAGGGTGGTGGCCCAGGGAGAGGAATCCAAGACTCAACTTTTAAATTATACAGCGAGAGAGTAACACAATTAGAAGTATGAAAATGCATGGCAAAACCCGATTGTTCCATCTTCCTCCGCCAAAGGGCACAATCTTTCCAATACAAACATAGCTGAAAATTTTCAGGCTGTCGATTCTGAGTCAAATGAGTCATACCTCGTCGTGATCGGTCCCATAGAAACCGATAGGAATGTGCCCTCTGGTGGTGAAAATTGAAATTAAAATCGATATATCCTGTCGATGCCGAGTCGAATAAATTAAACTGCATTGTGATGGGACCCATAGCTGCAAAATCCGTTAGTTCCATCTTCCACCGCCAGGGGGTGCACTCTGTTCTATACAAACATAGCTGAAATGTTTGAGGCTGTCGATTTGGAGTCGAATGAGTCATACCTCGTCGTGATCGGTCCCATAGAACCCGATAGGAAAGCGCCCCCTGGTGGTGAAACTTGGAACTAAAATCGATATATCCTGTCGATGTCGAGTCGATGAATCAAACTACATTGTGATGGGACCTATAGAAATAGAGTTAGCTACAAAATCTGTTAGTTCCATCTTCCACCACTAGAGGGCGCACTCTGTTCTATACAAACATAGCTGAAATGTTTGAGGCTGTCGATTTCGAGTCGAATGAGCCATACCTCGTCGTGATCGGTCCCATAGAACCCGATAGGAAAGCGCCCCCTGGTGGTGAAACTTGGAACTAAAATCGATATATCCTGTCGATGTCGAGTCGATGAATCAAACTACATTGTGATGGGACCTATAGAAATAGAGTTAGCTACAAAATCTGTTAGTTCCATCTTTCACCACTAGAGGGCGCACTCTGTTCTATACAAACATAGCTGAAATGTTTGAGGCTGTCGATTTCGAGTCGAATAAGCCATACCTCGTCGTGATCGGGCCCATAGAATCCGAGATAGGAAAGCGCCCCCTGGTGGTGAAATTTGGAATTAAAATCGATATATCCCGTCGATGCCGAGTCGAATAAATTAAACTGCATTGTGATGGGACCCATAGCTACAAAATCCGTTAGTTCCATCTTCCACCACCAGGGGACGCACTCTGTTCTATACAAACATAGCTGAAATCTTTGAAGCTGTCGATTTGGAGTCGAACGAGCCATACCTCGTCGTGATTGGGCCCATAGAACCCAAGATAGGAAAGCGTCCCCTGATGGTGAATTTTGGAACTAAAATCGATATATCCTGTCGATGAATCAAACTACATTATGATGGGACCCATAGAACTCGAGTTAGCTACAAAATCCGTTAGTTCCATCTTCCACCACTAGAGGGCGCACTCTGTTCTATACAAACATAGCTGAAATCTTTGAGGCTGTCCATTTGGAGTAGAATGAGCCATACCTAGTCGTGATCGGGTCTATAGAACCCGAGATAGGAAAGCGCCCCCTGGTAGTGAAACTTGGAATTAAAATCAATATATCCTGTCGATGCCGAGTCGAATAAATTAAGCTGCATTGTGATGGGACCCATAGAACTCGAGTTAGCTCCAAAATCCGTTAGTTCCATTTTCCACCACCAGGGGGCACACTCTGTTCTACAGACATAGCTGAAATGTTCGAGGTGTCGATTTCAAGTCGAATGAGGCGTACAGCGTTGTGATCGGGCACATAGAACCCGAGATAGAAAAGCATCCCCTGGTGGTGAAACTTGGAACTAAAATCGATATATCCTGTCGGTGTTGAGTAGAAGCAAACTGCATTGTGATCGGACCCATAGAACTCGAGTTAGCTGCAAAATCCGTTAGTTCCATCTTCCACCATCAGGGAGCGCACTCTGTACTATGCAGACATAGCTGAAATCTTTGAGGCTGTGGATTTCAAGTCGAATAAGCCATACTGCGTGGTGATTGGGCACATAGAACACGAGAGAGAAAAGCGGCCCCTGGTGGTGAATTTTGAAACTAAAATCAATATATCCTGTCGATGTCGAATCGAATAAATTAAACTGCATTAGATACCAATTAATCTCGGAAAAAATTGCAAATTTCGTCATTTGGCAGCGTAAAAATCATGAATTTCATCGATCGGCACAGAGAAAACATGTATTTTGTCGATAGGGGGAGAAAAGATCATAAATTTCGTCGAACAGGCGGATAAAAATCATGACTTTCATTTGTTAGCGCATGAAAAACACAAATTTCATCAAACGCTTGCATAAAAATAAAAAAATTCGTTGATCGGGCATGAAAAAACATTAATTTCGTCAAGCTTGCACGCAAAAATCACAAATTTCATCAAACCGTAGCATAAAAATCAAGAATTTTGGCAATCGGGTGATAAAATTTTTTTTGTCAATCCGGCCCGTAAAAAGAATGAATTTTGTCGATGAGGTGCATAAAAATTGTCGAGTCGAATGAATTAAACTGCATTAGATACCAATTAGTCTCTGAAAAAATTGCAAATTTCATTATTTTGCAGCATAAAAATCAGGAATTTTGTTGATCAATGTGCAAAAATCATGAATTTCATCAATCGGCACAGAAAAAACATGAATTTTCTCGATAGGGGGAGAAAATATTATAAATTTCCTCAAACAGGCGGGTAAAAATCATGAATTTCATTTATTAGCGCATGAAAAACGCAAATTTCATCAAACGCTTGCATAAAAAAAAATTCGTTGATCGGGCATGAAAAAACTCTAATTTCGTTAAGTTTGCACGTAAAAATCCCAAATTTCATCAAACAGGTGCATAAAAATCAAGAATTTTGTCTATCGGGCGATAAAAAAATGTATTGTCAATCCGGTACATAAAAAGTATTAATTTTGTCGATGAGGTTAAAAATAAAGGTAATATGAGTCAAGGGGTCTAACCTTATGAGTCTCCTTATTTTCTTTCTTGTTCGGATGCAAACAATTCATATTTTTAATCTGCATTTGGTCGAAAAATGAATTATCTTTAATTTTAAAAACGAGAAATTCGTAATTACATGTATAAAATTCGATTGGAATTTATTATTGGTATTTATGATTTCAAAATTTTTAATAAGAAATTGTTTTTTTGCTAGTATACAGTGGGCAAAGTCTCTAGCCATGCCAACCAACCAATCGGTTGCTTATGGATCTGCTTATGCTTATATCACTTATTCATATAGTTTAGCTTTGACTTGGCTGTTATTATTTTGTCTTTGGCTTGCCTCTTATTAGTTTGTCTTGACTGCTAAATTTTTATATTTCACATTTCATAATTTTTATTGCAATACTTCAGGTAAGAATGCTTTTTAACTTGATTATTTCCTGTATTTATAATAATTTTTTGTTACTAACATTCTTGTGTTTTAATGGGTGCAAAATTTAAGATTGACGAAAAAGCTACTAAAGGTTCTTTATTTCAATAAATTGTTTTATCTTTTGTGCCATGCTGTCGAAAATTGAAAGAAAAATTTATGTAAAGGTTTATTTTGCATCATAGTATCCAAACTAAGTGAAATGTATGCAAATGGATAGTATGATGCAAAAAAAACCATTTACATAAATTTTTCTTTGAATTTTCGACAGCATGGCACAAAAGATAAATCAATTTATTGAAATAAATACATTTCAATGCATAATACAGGCTTATTGCAAGTGATATATTTAATGATGTATTGGAAAACTAAAATTATTGTTAGCATGTGTAAATATACATAAGGAGACAAACCAAAAATAAATTAAATTGCATTTTAAAACAAACCCATTAAAGTCACATGAAGGCGTCACTTGAATTTTGATATCATTTCTTTTAAAACCCATATTTTGAATTCATGAGAGATGTGAATGAAAAAGCATCAGCGAATAAATTCTATATATTTTTTTCATATTAAGATAATAATTGCACCTGTGAATATAAATAAAACTAAAAAGAATATTATGATTTAAAAAAAAATTATTAACATAGCGTCACTTAAATTTGATATCATTGCTTTTAAGACCCATATTTAAAATTTATAGAGCCAAAACAAAGAACACAGAGCCAGAACACATTTCTTTTAAAATTCATATTTTGAACTTATCAGAGATGTGAATGACAAGCATGTGCAAAAAACTTATATATATTTTTTCATGTAGAAAATAATATTTGCACCACTGAATATCAATATAACAATAGGGGGAAAAAAAGAGAAGATTTTTAATTTATAGCATACCGTCACTCAAAATTTGATATCATTAATTTTAAGACCCGTATTTGAAATTCTTACAGACAAAAGGTAAAGTGCTGCGTCACAAACTTTAACCCGTTAAGGGTTTTTGCACTGATTATAAATACAGGAAATAATCAAGTTAAAAAGCATTCTTACCTGAAGTATTGTAATTAAATTGTGAAATATAAAAATTTAGCAGTCAAGACTAACTAACAAGAGGCAAGCCAAAGACAAACTAGTGACAGCCAAGCCGAAGTTATACGAATAAGCGATATAAGATATAAGCAGATCCAGATCCATGTCCAGCAACAGATTTGTTGGTTGGCATGGCTAGAGGCTAGAGACTTTGTCCACTGTATACTAGCAAAAAAACAATTTCTTATTAAAAATTTTGAAATCATAAATACCAATATAATAAATATCAATCGAATTTTATACATGTAATTACGAATTTCTCATTTTTAAAATTAAAGATAAATCATTTTTCGACCAAATGCAGATTAAAAATATGAATTGTTTGCATCCGAACAAGAAAGAAAAAAAATTAACCATAATTTAATTTAAAACATATTTTGGAATGTATAATAAACTGTTTTCGTATTAAAAAAAAAGAATCTAAATAGTTTTTCAACGATATGGAGATGCTTTAACTTTTAACTGTAACCGTGATAGCCATGAACATCCTTACTGCACAGTAATAAAAAAGGGTGAAAAGGCCGAAAATCTGTAATGTCTACCAGAAAAAGCATAAGAAAAGAGTCCGATTTTGAAACTGGATTATATAAAAAACAAGAGTTTTCCTACGTTAGCTCAAAATCTTATACGCTTCATCTAAAACCGATTAATATAATATATTAATTTTAAAAAAATACTTCCAGCCGTTTTGGAGATAACACCTCTGTGCCCATTACACCATTACATCTCCCATTTTCGCTTAAAAATTGGTTTCCAGATCTCAAAATCTACTGCATGTAGAAATCTATAAATTTCAGGATAGAGTTATGCCATAGATATAAGACTAATGTGAAAAAATCGAAACGGTATGCCTCATATTTACTGAGATATTAAATGTCGGCGTTTCGATTTTCCTTTGATGTCCTGCTAGCTATATATATGAGAGTGACGGAATCTTCGGTTTTGGGCTTACGGTTTTCGGTTTTTCGCTGCGTCACTCAAGAAACTACCGTCTCTTATGATTATTTCGTATTAAAATTCACGCTTTAAAAAAACGCTTTAAATCTGATTTGAGCATCCAATAGTTTACTTTTAAAAGGACAACGGCAAACAATTCTGTTCTCATGCAAGCCCTAAAGTGAACTAGATTTGAAACGCTATGTTGACTATTTTTGTTTGCTTTGAATTTGTTCCCCTGGGATTGGTATGAATATTTCACATACATGTACGTAGCTCTATTTCATATAGAGATACGGTCATGCTATTCACGGTGTCAATCACACACAGAATAATTAAATGTGCAAAAGTGTGATCGAAGATCGTTCAAAGGGTTTCGTTCAATATTCCTTTCAAAACACTTTATCCTTTCTTTAATAAATTCAAATAACTATCATTTAGCAACAACAACAACAAAAAGAAGTAATGTTTTTTATAAAGTAAAAACTTACCTGTCTGTTTTTTCGTTTTTTCGAATATCTAAACCAGTCGGATAGCTATTATATTCCGTCATAATACTATCCGTCATACGGAATAAATGCAATATTTAAAAAAATAATTTCAAAATTTAACAAATTGTACACCTTCAAAATGTTAAAATAGGCGAATATTTCCATAATCGGATTTTTATCACGATTCAATATGCTTCCCAAACTCATATATTTACAATTCTCCATTACTCATATTCATACTCGCTTTGTATAATTCTTAAACATTTGAAAAATTAATTAAACTTCCAATAGGACGTCAGATTTTCTTTTTAATTCTCTAATGACGTGATATTAATCTGCATTGTGTAACATACGCATACTCATACTCCTTGTATTATTGAGAAATCTTAGACATTTTCCGTTTTATTACTACTATGACGTCAATCAATTTTATTTCATATTTATCTTTTTTTCAATTGGTGAAACTTTTTATTTCATTTTCATTTTTCACGTGGAAATCGTCTGATAAAAAATTAATTATTGTAGAAAGAATTTCATTGTGGATTTAAATTTTTTTGGCATCTGCTATAACGAAAAATGTTTAAATTTAATAGGAAAAGGCTGTTAGAATTTTGGTTTTTATCTCTATTTATTAAAATAATACGAATTTTTCAAATTTTATTATTTTGAGCTCTTTACAGGTGGTATTCATCTATATACACAAAGTTTCAACTCTATGAGTTTTATAGTTTTTGAGAATGGCTCTGTGACGGACAGACAACGGAGCGGGAGTAATAGGGTTTAGTGAACCCTAAAAAACATACTTTCATTGAAATTCACAAAAAAGTCAACTTACAATATAAAACACAAATGTGTGCGTCACTCAATGCTGACGTCATAATATTGCAGGCAACAATGTGGTGAAAATGGATTGCAACAATGGAGCTATTTTTTCAATTAAACAATCGTAACATTATTTTTATGGGGAAAATGCAAGTTTTGAACCGACTTTGACACCCCTCCTTCCCCTAGGTATCGATTTTTATAAAAAGTAATGTCCAATTCATGTATTGTCCTCAGGAATACATATATATTCCAAATTTCAAAGCTCTATGTCAACAGGAAGTGGCTGAAAAATGAGGATCAAGATTTGACTGCGACATATATACAGAAATGTTTTTGTAACATTTTAAAACAGATTTGAGAATCTAGTAATTGGCCAACAGTAACCGATGTTCTTCCCAAACAAACCCTAATTGCGAACATTGTTCAGCAGTTGGCTTTCGTGTGGATGTCATACACCTGCACATAAAAAAGTGTTGTAGCAAATCCTCTCACTGGGATACTGATAGGTGGGCAAGAATAAATCTGGGAGGTTCCCTTCTGGACAGGGTCAAAATTGTGGATAAAATCATTATTGCCACGTCAGTCTTCCGCTCCTCTGCAGACTTCACAAATGTATCTTCATACAATTTACCCAGTTCACCGTCGATAAGATTTAATTTCTAACGCGAAAAAAACTAAATGTAGTTAATTTTTTTCTCAGTATTTTGGGCCTTTTTCATTAAAATAATATCAAATAATCCTAATACGTACGCTTTTTCTCAAAATAATATAATATATGTAAACAAACGCAGCCTAATAATGTCTTGGGCATAAAAAAATGTCGCCCAGAAGAAAATTCGATTTGAAACTAACTCTTATTTCAAATATCGT
Source organism: Maratus michaelseni (assembly GCA_963931845.1). Classification (NCBI taxonomy): domain Eukaryota; kingdom Metazoa; phylum Arthropoda; class Arachnida; order Araneae; family Salticidae; genus Maratus; species Maratus michaelseni. The sequence goes on from OZ007596.1 coordinate 276,660,996, forward strand.
CCAAAAAATTGACAGTAACAAAACTTTTTTTCTTATAATGTAGGGAAATACATACGGCTATAGGTATGCAGTATTTGTAATCTATACCGAGACATATTAATCAGAAAAAAATAAAAAAATAAATGAACAATCACAATTTTTGAAACACTTTTTCAGTAAGTTTTGGGAGAAATCTCAATGAAATCAAATGATTTTTTTTTATTAAATAAAAATAAATGAAAATACATTTGTCTATGAAATATAATGAAAAATAAATAGTCGAAATACATATTTAAAAAAATCGATTTCATAAAAATTCCTCAGGATTTAATTATTCTCTCTCTTTTTTTTTAATTAAACAAATGTATACAATAAAGGTACCCAATTATATAGCTTTTTTATGTAGTTTCAACTATTTCATTATGCTATACGCAATAAAATGTGCTTCCAACTTTGACTGAAGGCAATTTTGCGGTGTTTTAATCAGTTTGCTTATCCCGGTATCAACACAAAAACATCGTTTTTAGGGTTTCGTTGATCTCACAAAACCATATTGCTCCCGCTCCGTTGTCTGTTTGTCACAGACACATTCTCGAAAACTGTGTAACTTACAGAGTTGAAACTTTGTGTATAAATCAGAATATCAGCTGTAAAGAGCTGAAAATATTAAAATTTGAAAAATTCGTACACTGTTAAAAGTAAATCCTCAAATTCACGGTAAATGCCGGTTGCCGGGCAATTTCCGTTCCGTTAGTAGATTTTCCGTTTTGAAAGATAAAAGAAGGATAAACTCCGTTTACAGAAGGGGTAAATTTCCGTTAACGCTCTCAGAAATCACGGAAATATTCCTGACTGCACTGGCAGGAAAGGAAATTATCCGTTATAATTAAACTCGGTTATAAAAAATTACATCTATATGTGCTGCCATCTGTCGCCTATTGCGGGAGTATTTACTATCTGATAAACGTCAAGAACATTTTCTAGTCGACATCGGGTTTGAACCAAGGATGACAATGCCTCGAATCAAGTGTCTTGCCCATTCGACCAGTGGGCGCTTGTTGGAGTAGCAGTTTAAGAGGATGATATGGGGTTTCTCAAAATGACGGCTTAGAACTTAAACAATTTGGGGTTTAGAAGCTTGGTAATTTTGAAGTTAATTGCGGGGAGATTTCGTTATAAGATGATGGTGATGTTTTAAAATTGTTATATTAATAGAGGATAAAAATATGAATTATATATATTCTTAATTTGATTGTTAGATGTAAAATATGAATATTACATTTTGAAATAAATTCGATAAAAAATGTTTGCTTTTTTGGGAAAATCGATATTTTTTTCAACTATTGTATATTTTTAAAATGTGTTCGCTTAGAATATATTTTCAGTGCGAGTGCTTTTTATTACTTTAAAAAATAAATTTCGAATAATTTTAAAGGAATGAGAAAATTGTTATTATTATTGCTTTTTTAATTTGAAAGGATTATTTTTTAATTCGAAACCATTATTTTTGTTTGTTGCTTTTTTGAGTAAAATCGATTTTTTTTCACTTAACTTAACTACTATATATTTTTTTTAATTTGTTTTTTTATAATATATTTTAAGCACAAATATTTTCTTATAACTTTAGAAAATAAACTGGAAATAATTTTAAAAGAATGCGAAAATTGTTACTTTTTTTTTTTAATTCGAAAACACTATTTTGTTGTTATTGTTGTTGTTTTAAATAAACTCGAAATTTTCATTTATTGAATTTTTAGTTTTTCTGTGCAGCAACATGTCAGTTTTTTAAACATTGAAAATAAATATGCAACATATAACGGAGTATCTCCGTTGGCCGCTTTCGTCTCCGTCCGTTCTGTTGTTTTCAGGAAATATGAGGAATTTTTCTGTTTTTTAACGGAAAATACCATTTTATCGCGAAAAGGGACTTTTTCTGTGAAATTCAGAAAAAAAATACCCGTGAATTTCAGATTATTTTTAACAGTGTATTTTTTTAATAAATAGAGATAAAAAACCAAAATTCTAACAGCCTTTTCCTATTAAATTTAAACATTTTCCGTTATAGCCGATGCCAAAGATTTAAAATCCACAATGAAAATCTTTCTACAATAATTAATTTCTATCAGACGATTTCCACGTGAAAAATAAAAATGAAATAAAAAGTTTCACTCATTGAAAAAAAGATAAATATGAAACAAAATTGATTGACGTCATAGTCGTAATAAAACGGAAAATGTCTAAGATTTCTCAATAATACAAGGAGCACGAGTATGTGTAAGTACATACAAAGCAGATTAATATCACGTCATTAGAGAATTAAAAAGAAAATCTGACGTCATATGGGAAGTTTAACTAATTTTTTAAATGTTTGAGAATAATACAAAGCGAGTATCAATATAATCAATAGAAATAATAGAGAATAGTAAATATATGAATTTGAGAAACATATTGAACCGTGATAAAAATCCGATTATGGAAATATTCGCATGTTTTAACATTTTAAAAGTGTACAGTTTGTTTAATTTTGAAATTATTTTTTTAAATATTGCATTAGTCCGTATGACGGATATTATTACGACAGAATATAATAGCGGGTTTGGCCCGCTATCCGGCTGATTTAATATTCGAAAAAACGAAAAAATAGACCGGTAAATTTTTACTTTATAAAAAACATGACCTTTTTTTTTATTATTATTATTATTATTATTATTATTATTATTGTTGCTAAATGAAATTTGTTTGCATTTATTAAAGAAAGGATAAAGTGTTTTGAAAGGAATATTAAACGAAAACCTTTGAGCGATCTTCGATCACACTTACCCACTTATTTTTTGTTGTTGTTGCTAAATTATATTTATTTGAATTTATTAAAGAAAGGATAAAGTGTTTTGAAAGGAATATTAAACAAACCCTTTGAGCGATCTTCGATCACACTTACCCACTTGTTTCTAATGGTATCCAGACACAAGTAAATATTTGCAGTATCAGACAGTATTGTTCAACAGACAAGCATGTAAATTAACAGCGTAAAATTAAAAGTACTTCCGGCCTGTACCGGGAGGAAAAGGTAGCTTTCCTATATCTTCGTTTTAAAATTTTAGCTAATGTTACACGAAAACAGCAAGTTAAAATGCAAAGAAACGTTTACAAAAGATTCGTTAATACTGAATTTGAATAAGAAATTCGCCAAATTATTGAGCAATAGCCAAATTGGCTTCATTTATGAAGACTTATTTTGGTCGCCAAATGTCGCCAATTTTGGCGAGAATTTGGCCCTAGCGGATATTAATATATAGTTTTATGCGTATGATTGGGAAAATTACTGCAACAATGAAAGAAAATAATTTGCGAGTAATCGCGTTAATGTGCTGTTTTGTTTCAAAATGTCAGCCACCCTAGAATTTCAAACTGCTCTATCTCAGCCATTTTTTAAGATAGAGGTAAACCAAAAAATGCTCTGGAATCCTTGTATCAAGGCCTAACACGTAATTAAAATATAAATTTGAATTTTTAACTTTTTTGTATATTTATTTTAGAATTAAATTTTTAAATGGCCGCCATCTTGAAACAAAATGGCGGACCAAGCTGGCCAACGAACTCGGTCGAGACATTGGTGAGCTTAATACACACAATTAGTTTCATCGAAATTGATATATAAATACGAGCGTTATCGTATGACATAGGTTAGATATATATATATATATATATATATATATAAATCAACATTTGAACGGAGGGTGGTTTTGAGGTCTGGGGGTCATGATCGGTGAAAATATATCGAAATTTTCCGGAACAACTTTCCTCCGAACGGCTGTAATAGGAAGATTTATACTTTTAGGTGGCTTTCAATACAAAAAAGTCTTTCCGGCCTGTACCGGGAGGAAAAGGTAGCTTTCCTACATCTTCGTTTTTAAATTTTAGCTAATGTTACACGAAAACAGCAAGTTAAAATGCAAAGAAACGTTTACAAAAGATTCGTTAATACTGAATTGGAATAAGAAATTCGCCAAATTATTGAGCAATAGCCAAATTGGCTTCATTTATGAAGACTTATTTTGGTCGCCAAATTTGGCGATATTTCGTCAAATGTCGCCAATTTTGGCGCCAATTTCGCCAATTTTGGTGCTAACGGATATGAATATATAGTTTTATGCGTATGATTGGGAAAATTATTACAACAATGAAAGAAAATAATTTTCGAGTAATCGCGTTAATGTGCTATTTTGTTTCAAAATGTCAGCCACCCTAGAATTTCAAACTGCTCTAGCTCAGCCGTTTTTTAAGATAGAGGTAAAACAAAAAATGCTCTGGAATCCTCGTTTCAAGGCCTAACACTGAATTAAAAAATAAATTTGAATTTTTAATTTTTTTGTATATTTATTTTAGTTTTAAATTTTTAAATGGCCACCATCTTGAAACAAAATGGCCGACCAAGCTGGCCAACGAACTCGGTTGAGACATTGGTGACCTTAATACACACAATTAGTTTCATCAAAATCGATTTATAAACACGAGCGTTATCGTATGACATATGTCAGATATAGTATATTTATATATATATATATATATATATATATATATATATATATATATATATATATGTGGATATATATATATATAAATCAGCATTTGAACGGAGGGTGGTTTTGGGGTCTGGGGGTCATGATCGGTGAAAATATATCGAAATTTTCCGGAACTGTTTTCCTCCGAACGGCTGCAATAGGTAGCTTTATACTTTTTTGTATTGAAAGCTACCTAAAAGTATAAAGCTACCTAATGGATCTATGTATGGATTTATTTATATTAAAAAACATCTTTTAAAATAATAAATATAGTTCATCAAGAAAATTTACACCACAATTAGCCACACTCAAGCAATTCATACCAATAGACAGGAACACTTACTAAATATTTTTTGCAGCCTTGTAAATAATCAAAGGAATTGTTTTGAGTGTCTCTGTAAACCAACTATAAATTCTACACACTTCATTTTCAATCACACTCTTGCTATATTAAACACTAATTACATATATCAATTACATGGCAATGAGTGTATATATTTACGGAAGTTACACGTACAGACGGACAAATAGCTGACAGATAAGCCGAAGTCTAACATTTCAAATATGTTAGAATGTATTAAAAAAGAATGATTGATAAGTATATTGACTAAGATTAGACTATTAATTTCACACTGAAACCGAAAATTTATTTACCACAGACGCAATATAGCACAAAAGCATTGTATCCTTGAAATAGTGGTTTTCTAATGCATGAAAATTTTTGCATATAGTGGGATACGCGCTATATTTTATAATGTTTAAATATTTTTGCATATTTAATGATCTTCAAAATGTTAATATATGACCATATCCATAATAAACAATGAAGCTCAATACTATAGTCTGAGACGAAAACATGGTTGTTTTAAGGGTGCCAATTTCCATTTTAAGTTCCAGTTTATACATTTTTGTAGTGTTTTTAACACTTTCCAACCTAGTTGAACAGTGTTTATGACTTCGGTTTATCTGCCGTTTGCCCGTCTGCCGTTTAGCCGTCTGTCCGTCTGCCGACTGGCAGTCTGGCCATGCTCGAACTTTCGTAAATATACTCGGATTGCCCTGAAATTTTTGTATGTTATTGTCGGTTACTGAAATAATGAAGTGTACTTATAGTAGCACTTATAGTTTTTTTTAGGGACAGTGAATATTATTGGGTTATATTACAGTCAATGGGAAATAATCGTTTCAAATGCATTTTGATGATGCTACGCCATTTGAAACCTGATGAAATTGCTATATAATTATGACGTGCATTAAAACATGCTTTTTTTAGAATATTCGATGCAATGCATTTGTTATTCGTTTACAGTGTCAAACAAAAGAATTCTGTTACATATTGTTCTACAGGAAAAAATCGTTTGTAGTGTAATTTAATGATGTCATACTATTTCAAACATAATGAAAATTATATGCATTACTGAGGTGCATTAAAAATAGTGTGCATTGCGTTTATCGTTCATTTACAGGGCACACAAAGGATATCGGTTGCAGTATACCTGCGATAATTACTGTCTATGTGTGATAAGTGCGTTTTCAAGTTTGGTTTGCGTTTTTAAATTTAACTAAATTTTCTAATATTACGTAGTGTGTATAAATTCGGTTGATCATATACAGGGCTACACAAGGGAATTCGCAAGTATTAGAGACTATGGGAGTGAATTGCATAAGAGTAGTTTTTGATTATGTTACGCATTTTCTTGCTTAACTATTTCGTAGAATAATAAACGTTTGTGGAATATAAATAAATTCATATACAAGGCTATGCAAATAGCAAAATACATTGTCATTTACGGTTGGTAATTGCTGGAAGTGATTTTTAAGTTACCTTATGCAATTTTTTACCTGAATTAAATTTTAGCTTAATACGTGGTTTGTACAAAAGTGTTTAAGTAATATAGAGGGCTGTACATAAAATTTTGAGTGCGTTTTCTTTACAGTTTTCTGAATGTTTTGGAAAGTGTTTCATAATCTATGCTTGGCGCATGATTTTTCGTTCTTGTTTAAATGTGTCTTAGCTATTCTTCCAATTTCAATTTTTAGGGATATTACCATTTCACTCATTTCTCAGATGCGGAAAGAGTGAAACATACTTGTAATGTGTACACAGTACAGGAAAACTGCGATACATTTAAATTTTAATGACTATTATTCTTTCACAAATGTAAGTTAAAGGAAAAAAGACTTTGCTTTTTTATATTACTATGTCTCTACAGCTGGAAGATTAAGATCATTTGTAGTTGAAATATCCCTTTTTGAAGATCAGACAAAACTACTGAATTGAGGTGGTCGGGGCAAGAAAGTACTAAGCCAGATTTATGAACTTCTGAGATAACGTAAACCCAAGAGAGATGGCGCGGTCGGAGAGATTGCGCACATAGAGGATTCGGGTGGAAGGAGTAGAGTGAGTTCGCACCGACTCCAGGTAGTTTTACAACAGCAGTAGTGGAGTGTCTACTTGAAAGTACACGTTGATTGTTTTGAGCGTCTAAGATAAAGCATTGCTATTTTGTTTTGTTTTCACAAAGTAACTGCTTGAATTTTCATAGCTATTCATCCAAATTTCTATACAATGTCAGTAGTACAAAATATTTTAAACTTAAACGATTTCTCATAAGCTACTAATCTAGACTAACAATGTGAACGTCAACGGTTTGTTTTAGTAGCTGCCATGTTTAAATAAAAGGCCGCGCAATCTCTCCTACTGAAATTGAAGAGTTTGCGCATCTGCTACTTAGGAGAGATGGCGCATTGTTCCCATTAATTTCTATGCTAGGAGAGATTACGCAACTTATTGGTAAATCTGCATAAAAAATGAAAAATTAAAATGGACTAATTTTAAGTTAAACGTGTTATCAAGTAACTTAATGTTATTTTGTAATCTTATCTGGACTTGCTTTTTCTAATTCTTTATTTTTTTTCTTTTAATTAAAATTTTTTAATCGTTTTTAAAATTATTTCCTTTTTCTGATTATTTAATCATTAGTTTGAAATATTCACTCCTAATACAATAATATTTGTTCACAAAAACCTTACAACAATGTCATTTAAGTGTAATTATTATTTTTAACAATTTAATTGTAGTTATTATTAGTAACAATCTCTCCTACCCATGTGCGCAATCATACCAACCCTGTGAGGACAGATTGCGCAAAATAACTTTCTTAGTTTTATTGCAACTGTTCTATTAAATTGCAACATAACAACAAAATAGCAATGGAAATGCATAAAAAACAAATGAAGTAAATGTTATTCATGAATAGTTTAGCAAAAAATTAATATTTAGATTTTTTATTGTTATTCTTTTAAATTATGCGCAGACTCCCCTAGCTTATCCTTATATCAATTTAAAAATTAGTTCAAATACTCAAAGCAAGATGTATAACATAATGTTTTTTCTCAAAGTCAAATATCTGTGACTTTAATGATATTGCTATTACGTTCTTTATAATTTAGCTATCTTCATTGGGGGCATAAACGTCTGGGGTAAACACGAAACCTGGGACGTATGCTGCCATCAAGTGACATTAGAAACAAATAATATGTAGGATATCATGATTTACAATAATAAGCAACAGATTACAGTGTCAGATTTATTTCATCAAAAATGTGGGTTGGCACTTTCTTGCCCCGACCCCCACAATTATATTTTGAAATTTATTTCGATATTATTTACAAAAAAATTTTGTTCAATAATTTTTTTTAAATGTACAAAAAAGATTTAAAATTATGAAATTAAATATTTGTAGGTGTTTGAGAAAGAAAAGAATGGAACATGTATTATACCGGTCTCTCTCTCTGTATCTTGTTCCTCTCCTGGGGTAATACGTTTAGTATTGGCTTTTAGTATTAAACATGCTGCTTTTAATGCTTAACTTATTAATGATTAGTATAAAAAAGGTATTTGGACATATGGTAAGAATTCATAATTTTTGCTTTGCAAATTTTATGTTTCAAACTTATTTTTATTAGATGATTCAATATTTACTTTTGATCTGTACAAACGGGACTTTTCAAATAAAACAGTTTATAATCTTGCAACAGTACAATTTGTAGAATATATAAATGCGTTTATATATTTTCCATTTTATGTACACATGAAATTATATAATAGTGTTTCAGTTTTAAAAACAATAGTTTTCTCCCACTCCAGGCTCCTTTCCCTCCGTACATTAGCATATCTATTTTAATATTTTTAAAATAATTTTCGCGTAATTTAATATCGTTTTCAATTATCTACAGACATGTGTTTCAATAATTTCATCGTAAATAAGAAATATATATAGATACTAGGACAACATATGTCCAGAATAATGTAATTTGGCATAATATGACTAATTAAATAAAATTTAAGTAAAACAAGCCTAAAGCTAACAAAATTCATAGCTCATACCAAAAATAAATGATATTGATTTTTTGTTTCTTTTTTAATATGATTCATCTAAATGAGAAATTAAACTGCTTATTGAATATTTCAAAATCATTACACAACAGATGAAACTATGCATAATGAGTTGCCGGAAAACAAATTGAATCGTTAAAATATTAACGAATTGGAAACAGTTCATTAGAAAGAATAACATAATATCATCTCTCCGTCAGTCCGGATGTAAACAAATAAGAATGATTTGTTAATACAATATAATATTTAATAGTTTACTCATTGCATCAAAGGTATTTGGTGATATAGATAACAACACTAAGTCAATTAAACTTCATTATATTTACATTCGAGGAAGCTCTCCGAACATAGTGACGAAACTAATTACAAACACAGTAATGTTCTCCAATGCAGAATAGTTTTAACTGAGTTTGTAAAGTTTAGGCATTAGTTATAGTTTAAATAGGATGCGTACAGTATATGAACATATCAACGAATATGAGCATTCATTAGATTTATTCAACATTATTAATACATACAATTTAATGTAATCATGCTATTTAGAGCTTTATAAATAATATATTCCCTGAAAATATACAGTATTGTTTCAATTTCAATTTTTGCAAAGGCTGTGCTAAGTAAATTTTTAGTAGCTATTGTATTAAACATTACATAAGAGGTGTATAAAAAAGTATTGATTTTTGTCTCCTAGATAGTGTCAAAAATCTTTTCTGTTTTAAGACTTTTGATAAAGTTAATAAACTTTAGGATATATATTTACTATCTTTATAACTGTTTTTTGTTTTGAAAATGGTTTGCACTTGTTATAGAAATAAGAAATATGGGTTTATTTAGCAAATTTTATCCTATTTCAATTATATCAATTTCATTTTTTTTTTATATGAACAGCTAATAACACATCGTAATTTTATATATGTTTCACTTTACTATGCAACTATTAACATATAAAAAAATATTATGGTGTTTTGTGCGATACAGATTTTTAAAAAATTAAATACATTAAAATTTATTAAATAAACAAAACCTGTATTTCCGGTCATATATATCATATTTAAACAATCTTCAAAGAAATATAAATCAAAGAGGATAAACATCCTATATTACAATAAAACAATAAAACCATCTCAGAAAAAAAATGTGTTACCTTAAAGGAAAGGGAAGAAAAAAATCAATGCTTATCTAACCACCTCATTTTCTGTGAATGCGCAGATTCTTATGCCGTTGATATAATTGCAGAAAACATGTGCATATCATTCACTTGGAAGAAGGCTGACACAATACGAAAACTATAACTTTACAAGAGAAGTGTTAGCCGAAAGATAACAGGAATTTGACTGAAATGCAAGACTTCCAAGACCTTTTTCCAGAAGTCGGCAATATTTTAGCAGTTAAAGCAGTGTAATAGCAAGCAGTTCAATATTTACCGGTAAATATTGAAACTGAAATTCTGGCATTATTTATCCCCCAGAAATATACGTGATTTGAACCTTGCCAAGAAATTTCATATTTTGGAACAAATCATCTTTTAAATGAAAGATATTTTAATTATAGTGATAAGACCTTGATAGCATCATCTAAAATTCGTGTGGCATACATAATGTGTTTTAATATACAAATGGGAGATAAAAGGTAACGCTTGTAATATATATATATATATATATATATATGTCGTATAACATGGATTCTTTACAATTCCGTCAGTGTTCGATAACATGATATGCATAGCTGCAAGGTAATTGTTGTAGATAAAAAAATACGCAGTTACTCCAGGTGAAAAAGGCAAGCACAGGGTTAGACGGCAGATAAATTTATTTCGTAAAAAGGCATCATTAAGTAAAGTAGCAAGAAAGTCATGAAGCAAGGGGAGGTACCCTTAAAAAAACGAAATAACGTTACAACTTCTCTGGTCAAGCGTAAAAGCAGAAGTGATAAAGTTTGAAAAGTTACATGTACGGGTGTTGGCGCAGAAAACATGATAAAATCGCCAGTACTTGGCGAGAGAGCTTTTAGAGAATAATGTTGGAAGCATGTGGGAAAAAGCGATAAATTCTAGCTTCTGTCTATGATTATGCATTCGTTTGAGAGTGAGGGGGTTGTAAAGATTCTTCCATGGAGATAAAAAAAAAAGGAAAAAGAAAAGTTAAATTTTTGAGAATGGTCGCTTGTTGTGCCGAGAATACAGCTGCTTTTTATCGGTTAGTTGTGTCTCGAATATAATAACTGGGTGTGAAAAATATGAGCTTGCATATTACAATTTACATGTGGGAATGCAATCATTTTTAATTAATTCTTTTGAGAGCGAAAGAGGAGTGCTAATGCATGCAGAAACATTGACAGTTATACGTTACTTTAATTTCAACAAGTGGAGGACAGCTGCATATGTTTTGTCTAAGTTTTAAGGCAGATGCACTTTTGATTTCATGAGAAGAAAACGGTTGGGTTAGAAACGTGTGAACACTTATGACTTATTTTAACATAACCGCAGAGATTTGTAAAACTTTCTGATGTCTGCGAATAATGACTTAATTTTAGAATAAAGAAAATCAGATTCGTTATCTAAATTGAATCAGAAATGGATTTAGTTAACATATTGAATTTTTTTTTTTTTTTTTTTTTTTTTTGGGGGGGGGGGGGGGGGAATTACAGACATTTAAAATCTATATTTATTTATTCTTATAATTATTTTTTTTGGGGGGGGGGGAAGGGGAAGCCTGAAATCAATAGTAGCTTGTTAGATTTTGGAAGAGGAATGGAAAAGTTTATGTTAACTTGTTAAATTTTGGGGCGGGGGGGGTTGTTGAACTGAAAGCAAGATATATGACAAACGTCTTTGTCATATATATCACCCCATTGACCAGAAAAGCTGTACTGTTTACAGTACAGTTTAAAAAAATACAATACAATTATACTCTCCCCAAGCTTAAAATAATACATACATAACATAAAACAAAGTACTTATAAATCATATTGGTTGCAACAGCATAAAGGATTTTGTTACTTCATTAGTCCGTAACCAGGCTATAAGATATAAAACACAGTGCACTACATTCGAAGATTTTTTTTTATTTCTTCGTCCTTTTCTTTTATTTTGTGTTTTGTTCTGGTACCAGTAAAAATATTAGTCAAATAGGCATGTCTAATGATAATTGAGTACAAAATTTTACTCATTTCTTAATTTTCTTGTACTTAACTACAAAGTTTGATACTTAAGTATGATATGAATCACAAATGAAAACAATTAAAAAAATAAACACAATATAACACATAACATAAACATATATCTTTAAAATGAACTTGAATTGTATGAAGAAAAGTGAAAATGGTTTATCTCAAGTGTATTGTAATAAAAATTGTTTGAGAAACAAAAATGTTAAAAAATTCCTGCAAGCACAGCACGGTAACAAAAGGGATGCATATGGCACGCCCATAAAAAGGGGACCGCCCTTAATCTTGTCAAAGGACAAGTGTTATGGCTCAGGTTTAGGGCCTTACGCCTTAAGTGAGTAGGGCAGTAATGAGAGTTCACATCATTACAACATGAACTCCATGCTCCCCAATGAAGATCACACTGATCCCCACACAGGAGCACGATTCAGGAAAACATGTACTTTTGGGAAAAGGGAATATTGTGAATTAGTAAACTAAATCACAATTGTCTCTCTAAACACAATTTGGTGAGGTGTGGTAACCTAAGGGCAAAAATTTAGAACGGTACCACTAGCCTGAAGGGGAAGAATTATTAAAAATAAAAAAACAAGATACAAGTGTATCTTATGCATATCCAAATGTATTGACAGTCCTTGAGTGTTGAAAGACCTAAAATATGTCGTAATCGGGTATGATGAAGTAAAACTGTACAAGTCATGTAAGCAAATCCATTAAGTTTGTTTGAGAGAACTTTTTTTTATTTAAAAGACTTTATTTATTTAAAATATTTGCAATTTTGTATTCAGTATGAATGAAAGTTTAAAGTGTGAAAAAAAAAAAATGTGAAAAGATTATATTTATCTACTGTTTATAAAATTGAATGAAAAAATTAAAAGAAAGATGTGACCCGATACAAAATATTGTGTAAAAGTGGTCTTCACAAGAAGACATGGACCAGCCGTGAAGTCAAGTGAAGACAAGTTATGCACAGTATACGTAGAATCCTGGCCAGGGATAAAACACTTAGTATCAGATCATATAAAAATTTAAAAGTTTTTTTAAAAAATTTTGTTACAATTTATCTTTTTCTTAAGTTGTAGCGAGGGGCGAGAATAGTGTTAGAAGAATTATTATCTATAACATGACTTGCAGGATCACATAAATGTCCATATCGAGGTGGTGCTAGAAGAAGTCTATCAATATGTACCCTAAATGCAGTATCATCATGAGCATATAACCTTTCAATTGAAAATGGGACAGGGGAGTGTTTAAATGTTACAATATATGGATCGGTATATTTAGGTTTAAATTTGTCGACTGATTTTACATAAACAATATCTTTTAAACATATATTTCTTAATTTAGCTTTTCGACTGTGAATTTTGTAACGTCTATCTTGAGCAGTCTTAATGTTGCTATATGCTTTGTCATATATTTTGTTTAAGTCATCCAGTAATTTATAAACTTCAACATGTTTATCAAGACCCAGATAGCATATGCACATTTGCAGCAACTTTGATTTTTTCTTGATATTATCTTGCCATGACACATTCGCAGCGAAACTGATGCAAGTTTGAAGGAACAAAATCCAGCCCGCCCCTTACAACGCAAGTTTGCGATGAAGCTGTTGCAAGTTGCGACGAGCTTCTTCGCTCGTCGAGTGGACTCTGTGCAAGCAGACAACGAGCGCATGCGCGGAAACGAAAGACAAGACAAGATGCAGACAGACGCTACGATATACAATGGCCGTGTGTTTGTTTGTGAAGTAAAGAATCTCAGAAAAAGGTATTTATGATTTTAACTGTTCAAATACTATGGTTATTTTTTGTAAAGTAATATTTGCTCTGTATCTGCAACTTAAGTAACATTTCAATTTAATAGAAATTTTATTAACAAAGTACTGTTTACGTTTTTCAAAAGTTAAGTAACCATGTTAAGACAATCTTGAAAATTTTTATTTTTAAATTATTTTTTCTCAACTTTATGGGATTTTCTAATATTTCATTTTAATTAATATTTATTTTTTGTCTATAACTCCTTTCGAGTCTATGATTTTTTAAATATAAATGATCTTTTCATTGCATTAACTCTTAAACTTTTTTTAGTTGCCGATTCTGCATGCTTCTTAGCGTGACCTTCTAATGTACCTCTATTTTCAAATTTTTATTGAAATTATTGATATTTCCTACCGTCGTCAGTTTTATTTAACTCTTTAAAAATTTATCTTTCTTTTACAGTGGTGGACATAAATACAAGACACTTACCTAATTTGACATACATTGAAAGAAAAGATTCAGAGCTTAAAACTGCTTTATCAAATACGACAAAAACATAAATTTATTCTGTTATCACACGTAATTGTTTTACAGAAATTATATTTTTATAGAGTTTAATAAAAAAAAATTAAAAATACCATGGACAAAATTATAAGACACCCTAACATTTTAATTAAAACACCTGCTTTTTTTTCGAAATATGCAAATTTTCTGCATGCTGTTATAACGCCAGCTGTTAATTAAAGCAGACGATAACCGACTTCACGCATTTACAAACATGGCACGAGGTACAGAATTAAAAGAAAGTGAAATTCGCGAAATTTGGAGATTAAATGGAACTGGTGCTTCAGTTAATAATATTTCAAAAGTTATTAAACGATCTAGATGTGCAATTTCAAATGTTTTGAAAAGAAGAAGCAATGGATCGATGATTAAAAGATCTGGACGTACTCCTTGCTTGTCCTCGAAAGACAGACGCCATGTGCCTTCTCCCGCTACACAGAATAAGATGCCCACTACAGGCATTAAAAATGCTTTGAAACTGAATTGTTCAAGGAGAACCATTCGCAGGGTGTAGCATAATGCTTCCTATGTGAAATTTAAAAAATTGAAGGAAAAAACCACCGCTTCTAAGGCGGCACAAAATGGACCGTTTAAACTTCGCTAAACAAACTATGGCCTGGACCTCCAAATGGTACTCTGTGTTATTTTCTGATGAAAAAAAGTTTAACCTGGATGGTCCTAACGGGCTTCACTATTATTGGCATGATTTACGGAAGTCTCCTGATGTACAAATGAGCCGCCAAATGGGTGGAGGGTCAGTAATGGTTTGGGCTGGTTTTTCGGCTCAATGGAAAACGGATATCATTTTTGCGCATTCAAGAATGAGTTCCGAAAAGTATAAGAATCTTCTTAAGGATCAACTAGCCATATACGGTGAACTTCTTTGTGGCGAAAACTAGACTTTCTAGCACGATAACGCGTCGATTCATGCATTACACGTAACAAAAAAGTGGCTTTCAGAGCAAAGTATCAATGTTCTTCCGTGGCCTTCTCGCTTCCCATACTTAAATCCCATCGAAAACTTGTGGGGGATCTTATCTCGTGAGGTTTACCAAAATGGGATGCAGTTTACATGTGTCGAAGACCTAAAGAATGCTATAAAATGTGCTGGAGCATTCTGTACCTCGTGGCATGTTTGTAAATGCGTGCAGTCGGTTATCGTCTGCTTTAGTTAAATGCTGACGTCATAACAGCGTGCAGAAAATTTGCATATTTCGAAAAAAAGCAGGTGTTTTATTTAAAATGTTAGGGTGTCTTATAATTTTGTCCCTTGTATTTTTATTTTTTTTTTATTAAACTCTATAATAATATCATTTCTGTAAAACAATTACGTGTGATAACAGAATAAATTTATGTTTTTGTCGTATTTGTTAAAGCATTTTAAGTTCTGAATCTTTTCTTTCACTGTATGTCAAATTAGGTAGGTGTCTTATAATTATGTCCACCAGTGTAACATAATTAATTGCCGTGTTATTTGGATGTGCATAAGTTTTTTTATTTCCAAATTTTTCCTTTTTGCCAATGGAATAGACTATTTAATTAAAAGCTCATTAGAACTCTCTCAGTTTAAATCAGTCGATTTGCTTGAAAAAAATCTGTGATAAATACATAATTAAAAAATTAATTGCTGAATCATAAGAAAATGAAAAGTGTTAAAAAAAGATAAGTTATTTCTTGTGTTGAAAGTCAGTGCGATATGTGTATCTATTACAGTTTTCAACGATTCTAAGAGATTTTAAATGTTACTAAAAAATGTAGAAAACTTTTTCTAATTCTGCCAAACTTGTGATTCAGCAGATAAGATTTTAATTATGTATTTATTACTATGTATATGTACTATGAAGTAACTTCAGTAAGTTATTCAAGTAAATTGAACAATCAAAGTTAAACGACTGATGCATGAATTCTGATTAAATTATTGAAATGATACTATATACTATATAAATAATTATTTGGTACTTTTCGGATAGGCGGGCACCAGTGAAATATATATATATATAGGAAAGACCGGTACAAACTGGACCTATGGGCACAGTGGACCACCCCCTAATATTTTATTTATTTAAATTTTTTTAAAGCTTCTCTTCTATCGTAATAGATAACAACTCTGCACTAATTATTTATAGCCTTCAGAAAATATGTTTAGCTCAGATTGAACTATTTTATCCTGATTGGTTGTTTTGAGCTTCTAAAAGTAAAATTTTTCATCATCATATTTTAATTTTTTTAGTAATTAAAGGTTGTAGATAAATCAGATAAAACAGTTTTTGCGAAGCTAAGATACTTGTTTTTATTTAACTTTAAAGTTAATATGTTTAAACGAAAGCTATAAACAATATTAATATGATTATTTATTGAACTTCAACACGGGACACAGTGGACCACCCACTTCTGGGGCACAGTGGTCCACAATCCACTCTGCTCCTGTAATGCAGAATATTCAAAATATTTTATAATTGCTTATTTTCTATAAAGAAATATTGTTTAAAAGTAGTTATTTAACTGTAAAATAAAGTAAACAATTTATTTAACATAGTCAGAAATATTTTGTTTTGTATTTACCGCCTTTGATAAATATAACTGTAGTCTAATTGGTGACGATTCTATTCATGTAAGATTCATGAGACGCAAATTGAATGGAAATCAGTTTATTTTTCCTGAAACTGTAGATGAATCTATTGTTGATGTCAATTGTCAATGATTTCATAATACACTGCTCAAAACAATTAAAGGATATTGCAGTTTTAGGTGGATTTTGTATCTGGGAAACTTTTTAGCTGATTGATACATGGTCGACAGACATAGTAGGTTATATGAAAATAAATTACACATGTTTGGAAGAAAAAAATGCATTTTATTGCGCATTTGTGTACAAAAGGAAAAAAACACAATTTGTGCATATGAGAAAAAAAGAATAAGAAAAGGTGTTTTCTTCAAAGTAAATCATTTTCAGTAGGGGGTATGGTTTCCACGGGCGGCCAGCAACGTTGAACACCTTTGAGACTATTAATGACGAGTTGGGGTATTCTGCCCCACTCTAGAGTTTGTGGGGGTTGTTGGCGGCCAGAAACTCGTCTTCCTAGAGCGTCCCAAACGTGCTCGATTGGATTCATGTCTGGAGAACACGCTGGCCATTCCATTCGAACGATTCCTTCCTCGAAAAGGAAATCCTCCACCAGGTTTGCACGATGTGGCCTGCAGTTATCGTCCATTAAAATGAAGTTATCTCCGATTGCTGCAGCGTAAGGGACTACAATAGGTCTGAGGATCTCATCCCTATATCGGCGACCTGTCAGAGCTCCATCTCGAATAATGTAGAGGTCAGTGCGCCCGTCAATGGAGATGCCACCATACACCAACACTCCTCCACCGCCAAATCTGACACTTTCGTGCACGAACGCAGGATTATTCCTACTGCCACGGTCCCTCCAGATGAAAATACGTCTATTATCCGGATGCACAGAAAAACGGGACTCGTCAGAAAACAGAATATTGCTCCATTCATTTGTCCTCCAGTTGACATGCTCGGTTGCCCAATCCCTGCGGTCGCGACGATGCCTTGATGTTAATCTAACACATACCATCGGTCGGCGAGCATACAGACCTATAGCATGGAGCCGGTTTCGGACAGTCTGAGTTGTTGGAGAAGAGTACCGTTCATGTTTCGGTGTCTCGTTTCGGTGTTCGGCTGTTAACGCTAAATACCGATCTTCATTGGGCATTGTTGCCCGTCTACGACCTTGCCCTGGTCTTCGGCCTGCACATCCACTCTCCAAAAAACGGTTCCAGATCCTGGAAATGACACTTTGTGACACTCCAATTGCTTGCGCTACTTCGGCTTGACTTTCGCCCCCTTCTAACCTACCAACAATTTTCCAAGCTTCTGAATCTGTCAAATGACTTTGCTGAGACATCGTACTCATCGAAACAAAGCAATCACTGAATGCCGATCATCCTTGTCTTCATTCTCTTTTATCCAGTTGAAAGTCAAATTTCATTCGCTGCCGCTGAAGCGACGTTTTTGACGTCAAACTCAAAATTTGCATACTCCACAGTTTGAAAACCAAAAAAATTTGCATTTGTGATTCTCTTCTTCTATTTTCGGCAAAAAAAATTTCGTTTATATCTTTATTTTATATAAAACTTCAAATATCCTTTAATTGTTTTGAGCAGTGTATTACTCCCAGACCTAAAAGTATTTCAGGAAAATTCCAGGCTCAATCTTACTCATAAGTATTTTGGAATTTCATTTGCAAATTTTAATGTACGCTGATTGTTTTGTACTTAAGTAATAACTTCAACTAAATTACAATTGTTCCTGTATTAATGTGTTATTACTAGCGGGCTCCTACTTTACATCGGTGCCTCGAAACTTTTGTATTCTCCGGCTCGCATCCCCCTCGAACCGAACGAACCTCCGACCCGAGTCCCCACTGCCTTCCGCACCGTATACTGGTCGTGCTACGCACGCACCGGATAATCCCTTAATTTGCACATTGAATAGTATAAACCTCTAAAAGAACGAACCTCCGACCCGAGTCCCCGCTGCCTTCGGCACCGGATAATCCCTTAATTTGCACATTGAGTAGTATAAACCTCTAACCGAACGAACCTCCGATCCTGGTCCCCGCTGCCTTCGGCACCGGATAATCCCTTAAATTGCACACAGAATAGTATAAACCTCTAACTGAACGAACCTCCGGCTCGGGCAGCATGGGTGCTATCGGTGTCGGGTAGCGTTTATTTTCCCCTCGTGGACTTATTGTTCCTATACCTCACGGGTGGCTGTCCACGAGTGGGTGATTTCGGTCCCCGCTGCCTGCGGCACCGTATAGCAGTCGTGCTGCGCACGCGCTGTAGTATACGTTAGTTCCACCTTCCACCACCAGGTGGCGCAATCTGTTTATACGATCATAACTGAAATTGTTAAGGCTTTCGAGCGCCCCCTGGTGGTGAGAGTCGGAGCAAAAATCGATAAGCTGTAGTATCCTCTATCGACGTTGAGTCGAATGAGTCATACCCCGTCGTGATCCGGGCTATAGAAACAGAGATAAGTAAACGTCCCCTGGTGGTGAAAAACGAACTAAAACCGATAAGCTCTACTCGAATAGTATAAACCTATAACTGAACGAACCTCCGGTTCGGGTCCCCGCTGCCTGCGGCACCGTATAGCATTCGTGCTGCGCACGCGCTGCAGTATACGTTAGTTCCACCTTCCACCACCAGGTGGCGCAAACTTTTTATACGATCATGACTGAAATCGTTGAGGCTTTCGATGTCGAGTCAAATGAGCCAAACCCCGTCGTAATCCGGTTCATAGAAACAGAGATAATAAAACGCTCCCTGGTGGTGAAAAACGAACTAAACCGATAAGCTCTAGTATCCTCTATCGATGTCGAGTCGATTGAGCCAAACCGCGTCGTGATGTGACCCATAGAACCCGAGTTGGCTGAAAAATCCTTTGATTACACCTTCCACCACCAGGGGGTGCAATGTGTTCTATACGAATGTTATAGAGGGTCCTTATTACTTTAATTCTGATGTTTGGAATCAGTTTGGGGGAAATTCGTAACATAGTTTCTGAGTTATAGAAGCGGACCACAGTTAAGATCAAAAAACTTGAAGACTTCCGGAATTAGACTACCGGAAAAAAAAAATCTGATGTCTTCATTACATAAACCGTCCTGATTCGATAACGGGCGAAGCCCGCTTTTTACTAATCGAAAATAGTGGTTATTTTTCTATACATATAAACATAAACAATCAAACGTTTAAAAATGTTAATTTTTTTGAAATGGAATTGGTTTCCTCAAAAATAATACAAATCTACAAATATTTCTTAATTTCAGCAACCGTCCCGATTCGATAACGGGCGAAGCCCGCTTTTCCTTATCATAATATCTGGTTGCGACTCTTAAAGAAAAACGTAAAATACTCGTCATGCAGTTTTTGGACGCGGCCTACTTCTTAAAATCGTAATATATAGCGGGCGCTGTGATGGAAATCTTTCTTTTGCGTTAATTATACGAATGTTGATTAATTATACAATTAAATAATATAT
The DNA here is from genome assembly GCA_963931845.1 of Maratus michaelseni. NCBI lineage: Eukaryota > Metazoa > Arthropoda > Arachnida > Araneae > Salticidae > Maratus > Maratus michaelseni. The sequence continues at coordinate 276,681,483 of OZ007596.1, forward strand.
CGGCTCGTAATGGAGATATGAGAATAATTTTTAGATATTCTGAAAGCAGAATCAATTTTGCGTCGTCCTGTAAAAGTTAGGAATTACTGCGCCCCTTAGATTCTGAGATTGGGCCCCCCTCTGAAAAGTTAAAAGAAGAAAGCGGGGGGCGGGGGGGGTTGTTGGCGATGACAATGCTTTTCCTCAAACAACTTATGTAGACTACCTGAGTTCTAGTTCAAAGACAGTGAGCTGTAGAAAAACTTAAAACTAAAAAAAAAAAAAAAAAAAAATCGATAACTGGCGAAGCCCGCTTTTCCCTATCATAATATCTGGTTGCCACTCTAAATAACAAAAACTTAAAACAAAAACTGTAAAAAACAAAAACTTAAAATACTAAAACTTAAAATAATAATGCAGTTTTTAGATGCGGCCTACTTCTTAAAATCCTAATATCTAGCCGGCACTGTCATAGAAATCTTTCTTTTGCTTTAATTATACAAATAACGATGATTAATTATACAATAAAATAATATATCGGCTCCTAATGAAGATATGAGAATAATTTTTAGATATTCTGAAAGCAGAAAAAATTTTGCGTCGCTCTGTGAAAGTTTGGAATTACTGCGCACCTTAGATTCGGAGATGGGCCCCCCCCTCTGAAAAAGGCAGTTGAAAGTCACGTGACTATTTTATCTCTTTCAGAAATGACTTTTGGCCTGGGTTGAATGTTGAAATAAAAAAGCAGCTGTCTCTTTGGAATAGAAATAAATTCATTTGCCGTGTCATTAATGAGTTTTAATTGATATCTTTAAAAATTACTGGTCGATTTTTACGAATTTTTTTTTTGTTGAATTCGCGATTTTTTTATACACGTGTTAGCAAATTTTCGTGAATGTAGAGTCATTATTTCCACTTGTTTCAAAAAGGAATGGGGCGATTTGATCTCGGATGTGTCGACCCGGCATTCTTTACGGTAACCTTTTTCCCGTCTGGGGTCGATGTTGGATGTCTGGTCAGTTTTTGGCCGAAATAAAGAAAAGTTACGGTCCAAATTTCAAAAAATTTGACATTTTGGAACGACAAAAATCGGCCGCGTGTGTACCCCGATTTTCGGATCGATACCTCTGGTAGATTTTTTTTTATTCGATGGTGCGTTAAAAAGCGACAATTTGGATGTCTGCGATTATCAAAACGGAAATTTTTTTCGATTCTTTTTCAAGTTCGATTTCGGTCCGTAATTAAAACAGTTTCGTCGATTAATAACTCCCCGGGTCCGGGTCGGACTCCCGACCCGGCCCAAACTTGACATCCGCGCCTTTTTTCCCAATTTTTCGGTCCGCGTCCGCTTTCAGTGCGTCGATTCGTCCCGGAGCCTTTGAGTGTACAGATCGGGAATGCACAGACGCACACACAGACGTTCACGGACATTAATAATTATCCGATTTTCAAAATATAATTAATTTTTTGTTTTTGTTTCAAAACGTTACTTGTAAATTTATATTACTATGTTATTTTGCGGGTAAAGGGAATATAAAAAAGAATTAGATTAATGAAAAATAGATTTATATTGTATTTCAGATAATACCTAATAGCGGTCCACTGTGCCCCGGTGGGTGGACCAGTGTGTCTCAGAAGTGGGGCACACTGGTCCACTTTACAGGTGCATATAATTCTTTTTTTTTTTTTTTTGAAAAATGTATTGAAAATTATGTTATAAAAAATTATGATGAATGTATAACGGTTTAAGGAATATTCAAAAATATTTTTATGCAGATCGGTTTGTCCATTAAAGAGAAAAAAATTTTAACTGAAAAAGTGGTCCACTGTGTACCAGTCTCCCCTACATATACCAGACGCACACATAATATATATATACACACACACACATACATACACGTATGCATGTATATATATATAAATTTATTTATTTATTTATTTATTTATTTCACTGGCGCCTGGCTAACTGAAAAGTATCAATTATTTTTTGAGAGAAATTTTTTATTCATATATCTGGATTACTTTTTATTAAAGGCTTAATTCAAGTTATTAAAAAAAGGGGAATAGAATAATGAATATTCTAATCATGCAATTCTCCTTTATATATATATATATATATATATATATATATATATATATATATATATATATATATATATATATATATATATATATATATTTATATATATATATATATATATTTATTTATTTATTTATTTATTTATTTATTTTTTTTTTATGTTGCACGAAAAAAAAAACTGATTTTAGGCAGTATAAGAACAGATGAAATTTAAAATAGCAAAATTAATTTTTCTGATAAAATTTAAAAGAATTTAAAAAATATATGCAGAATCTGCAATATTATATAATTTTTTACATTTTTTTAAGACAATTATAAAGGGGAACAAAAAGATAAACAATCCAGAAATTTATATTAAGTAATAGAAAGAAAAATTTTATTCGTAAAATATAACCGCCACATATGTTTTGCTTAATATCTCACACATTTTTCTCCAATTGTTTTGTCTGAACATTTTCTGGTTAACTTAAAATTGAGGTACATCCTCCAAAATTTATATAAAAAAAATCAAATTGGAAAATTTATGGATTTCTTGTGTTTTATACACATCAAATTGTAAATCGCTCTTACAGAAGGAGTATACATTTTGTTCCAGAACTAGGATTTTTCACTAGTTGCAGTTAGAGGTAAATGTTTTATTTTTCATTTTTAGTGGCGTTAAGTTAACTGTGAAACAAATGCTCAGAAGCACACGATTTAAGTAAGAAAGTAAACGAGGATTTGTGTCTTGTAGTATTTTTAATTTTATTCCGATGTATGTAAATTTAGGGAATGATTTCTGTAGTTTCTTAGCTCCTTTATAGCATGTTGTAACAATTTGTAAGTTGGTCAAGTTTTTCTTCCCTCCCCTCCAACTTCCTCCTCCAGAAATGTCAGTTACTATTTTGTTTTTTCATGCACAGATTGTTCTGATTTCAGTTTTTGTCATTTAGTGTAATCTGAGGAAATCCCTACACTTTCACAAATTGAACTTCAAAGGTATTTAAAAACAACAAAAATTACAAACTGTTTTGACAACAAAACATACCATTTGAAAATGTTATTTATGTTACCTTTTATCATTGTGTAATGTTGTTTCTTGTCTCAGTAAGTCCAATATTACAGAATTTTTCAAATTCAAATTATTTTAGTTCCAAAGAATCCTGCAGTGTATAGCAACGCATCACATGAAGTTAGAGATTTTTCCCATTGACACTTGCTGCTAAAATCAAGTACTAACTCATCAAAGGAACTAATTTTCTACCTCACAACATTTGATTATTTACTTGTTAGTAGGTCTTAACCACCAGGTTTCATATTTTTCGGAATTGCTTTATTTACATATTTATTTATTATTTGCATTTAGAGGTGTTTTCCTGCAATTTTCTAGATTATAATATACCACTCAATTTTTCTACGAAATTTGTAATGTGTATATACAATAACATTTAGAAGACAAACAGAAAACATTTTCTTGTATGTTATCTTTCTTAATTTTTTAATGTCCTCAGTTATGTCGCATTTTAAAAATTATATCCCGGCAGACGTGATATAACCAAGGATCGCTGTATCATTTAATCTGTGTCTTCATTTTTGAGTGTAAATTGAATCCTTTAACAAAATCTGAAAGTAGAGAAGTAGTGACTACTTTTGAAAAATAGTTTGTAGTCGCTACTTTTGTAGTTGTAGTTTGCTACAATAAAAAAGTAGTTTTTCCAGCCCCTGCATGTGCATAAGTCATATATGATGTAGTATATGTATATATATGACATATAAGACATAAATAATATGTGTATAATGACGTATATAGGTGTTTGGAATAATATGTGTATATATGATGCATATCAGGGTTGGAAAATTTCTTCCAAAGTGGAAGAAACTATTTCTCTTTTGAAATTTACCATATAAGTTGCAACGTTGTAAGATACAATAAAAATAAATGCATTTTTCTAATAGATATATAGATAACTTTAAGAAAATTTAATGAGATCTATAAAAATTTAACTATATATCAGAGTTTCCCCCAGGTTTAAAAAGGGCAGGTTGCTGCTGGTGAGAAAAGGGCACTTTTTTAATTCTTAAAGGAACTTTTTGGATTTTTTAGGGCAATTTTCAGATTCTTAAGGGCACTTTTTTTAATTGTTAAAGGTATTCATTTAGTTCTTAAAGCCACTTTTGATATTTCAAAGTCAAAACACTCTTTTTAAGACAACATTTAGTCAGTTTTTACTATAAAAGCAAATTTTTTAATGCAAAAAAGGAGAAAGGGCACCTTTTTTACTGAGGGCAAGAAGAGTGCTAATTATTTTACTAGAGGGGGCAAGAATGGTGCTAATTCTTTTTATGAAGGGCAAAAGGGTACTATTTTGTAAACCAAAGGGCAGGCAGGGTGCAGCACCCTTCTGAAACTGTCTGGAGGAAACACTGATATATGATAAATTGATAATTACATCAGTTTTTTAGCCAAGATCACACACCTGTCTAAAGCTTTCTAATCATTGTGTACCTGAATAAAATAAATGGTACTTTTCTGTTAAACTAACACCATGCTAATATGCCATTTATTTCAACCCTGATAGTGCAAAGGATTTTTATTGCAAACCATGCCAAACATTGTTATTTGCTATTTATTGAACGTGAATCTTTTTAACTATCATTACTTAATCGTAACCTCGCAAAATATCTTAATTTGCTATTTTTCAAATAGAAAATATTAATATTAAGTTGTAACTTATATTTATTGTTGACACTGATATGGATTTTATCATTTGGCAGTTACCAGATGATGAAGAAACTGCAATAAAACTGTTTCAGGACTATGAATACATAAAAAAGCTTTTTATTAAGGAAAAAAAACATAAACGTTTTCATTCAAAAAGTGAAATGTTTACTGCAATGCTAAGAGACATTTACAATTCCATGCCTGGAGTTTAAATTGAGTTTTATTTTATTATTTTGTCGTATAATATTTATTATTTTTTTTTTAATTTCAAGTCAATATTTGTATTGATTTAATAAAATAGTTTGTGAAAGTCTGTAATTTTCAAATGTTATATTTTTAATTGCTCAATTTTATGCCAACAATGTTTTTTTTTCAAATGAATCTTTTCACCGGAATTCCGTATTGTGCTAATTATTATGCTTGGCGACAACTATGGTGTTATTACTAACAGAAATGTACCAAATAAATTTATACAAAATCAATTACAAGTACTAATTCAATTCAAAACAGGTAACATTTTTTTTTTTACTTTTGTAAATAGTATGTGAATTATTTACCTACTATGGTATGAAACTCCTTTAAATAAAAGACAGTGCTTTTAATTTACATTCATTTTATTAAGGGAACTAATATAGAATAATTACTGTATTGAAAGATTTCATTAAAATCTCCATTTTCCATATTACAGTGCAACATGGTATAACAAAACCAAAGTATTTTAGCAGTAGGATGCTGCAATCAATTTCTCAACTTAGAATGGATGATTGCAAAAGATGAAAAAAATCTTTCAAGTCCTGTGCAACTTGGAGAGTTTAAAATAATTTTGGCATACCCGTAGAGTTTATTTTTAGAACATTTATCTTTTAAAATCAGCATTGAGATATGCGTGCTAGTATACATAATTACAAATTTGTGGTACATCTCTATCATCCCGTCGACCACTTTTCATAACAAAAAACTATCGCCAAACTAAGATTAAACGCCAAAAATGCAGTCCTATTTACTTGATGTCAGAAGCATTATATGTGTTTGTTATGTCATCAAGCGGTTTTTAATTCGACATTTGCGTGTATTTTTCATTATGTTTCACTGACTGATTAATTATTTCATTAATTAAAATAACAATTGTGTCCTTAAATTCTTATATTTTATTTATTTATTTATTTTGATATTCCAATGGCAATGTTCTCCCGTTCCAAGGTGGAAGATTTGCCGATTCCAGCTGGCCAAAATTATTTTTCAACTTCTATTTGATGAAATCTATTTTTCGTTTATATAAACGATATATTAGGCTGATTTAAAGAAAATATATGAAATTTCAAACGGTAGTTTAATAAGAAATCATTATATTTAATTAAAAATTATTAATGTAGTACATTAGATGTGCAGTGTGGCTAGTGGTCAGTGAAAAATACGGTCAAAAAAAGTTATAAACACCAATATATTTTTATAGAAAAATTCATGTTAATTATTTGATCGAATAATCGACATGAATTTTTCTATGAGAATATACTGGTGTTTATCACTTTTTTTGACTGTATTTTACCCTGACCACTAGCTACCCTGATGTGAATTTTTTTATTATATTACTATGATGTACCATTCAGTTAAATATTTAAATTATTTAAAGCTTTAAAACATGTAATGAATGAGTTAATCTTTTACTTGATAACTAAAAAGGACAATATTTATGAACTTTTATAATATTATTAAGATTTAAGCGATAGAATTATATTTATTATATGATACCAAATTATAAAAGTAATTTTTTATAATAATCTACTAGAAATTGGGATACAAAATAAATATTAAAGAGTAATACATATTATTATATATACAAAGGAATAAGAAAATTGCGTAGAAATTTTCTGACAATTCACCATCTAATAGTTCTTCATTCTGGCTTTCCTCAGTAAGTTACGAGTACTCATTGAGCGAGGTATTTCAAAACTGCTTTGCAGCCAAGTTTCATAGTTTTTCAGAAATTTCTCATGTGCTCTATGTACAGCAGTCCACTTTTGTCTAAACTGGTTCTTCTGTATAATCATTTCCTGCTTGAAAACTTTCATTTGTACTTCGTTATAATTTTAATCTGTCAACAAAACATATTAAGCCAATTCGATTTTTTCGTTAAATGTGGAAGCTTATTGCTGCTGTATAATATTATAAAAGCTTATTCGTGTGATTGGTTTACATTCGGATGACCCTGGTAAAAAGAAAAGTATTCTTAGAATAAAAAATATAATAATAACTTTAGACTTCGTATGATAAAAACAACTTTAAAATCTACGGAAGCAGATAGAAGCAGACAAGTAAACGTTTATCCAATATCTACGACTCTAAACTATTTACTAAAATTAAAAGTTGAGATTTATCTAGCTTTATCATATAACTTTTTGAATTTTCAAAATGAAATTTATTAAAAATACATAAAGTCATTAAAAACATTAAATGTGAAATAACTACTGACAAAAGAAAAAATTATGCTTATAAATTAAAAAAAATAAAGTACATGCCTTGTGCTAAAGCACTCATGATGTACAATTTCTGTCAATTTCTTCAACATTCACATATTAAAACAATATACTAGAAATCATCGATTTATTCTCCTCTAATAAACGCCAACTTCATACTCACCTACTGGCAGTACGGTTGCATTTATATCAAAAACATCTGCAGTGTCCACCACCTGCACATATAAGGTACATGTGGTAAAAAAAAATTTCCAGTTGTATAAACTTTGAAAAATCGACTTTTGGCCAGCTAGAATCAGTAAATCGTCCACCGTGCGTTCATTAGGCATTTCAGTTTGGTGATAGTGTTTTGTTATGAAAAGTGTCGACGGGATAATAGAGAAGTACCAAATTTGTTTATTTTAAGTGTTGCACAATAGTTTTTAAAATACTGCATTTTTATATGATAAATAAAGAATTGGTAGATAGTTTTTTTTTTTTACAGAAATGACATAAACAATGAAAAATACCCCCCCCCCTCTCCTACATCTAAAGTTGTAAAAAACATAACCTGTAAATACCTGCTGAACATGAAGTTTGTTATTAAAAAATAACTTATATTTTCATAAACAATATTTTAATATTAATTAAAGTTTCCAATTTAAATTTCATATAATTAGGTTTTGAATTTAACTCTTTTATATAGTTAATAAACTTTAATTTTGAACATCTGTTTTATTTTCTGTTGGTTTCTTCCATTTTTTCCAGTTTTTTCCATTTCTTTCAGTTTTTTCCATTTCTTCCAGTTTCTTCCGGAAGAAACCCAACCCTGATGCAGATATAAGTTTTTCTGAGATCTTGGCGAAATCAGAACTGGAACCTTGGCATAATTGTATTTGTGGAGGCCGCTAGAACACGAAAGTACCAAAATGGGTATTGGACATTGTTTCATAATGTACAGCTAAAATGATATTTTATCAGTGCTCGTAGTTACACATTTTTTCTGAGGCAGTCCAAATTTACAACAATAAAAGAAATGCCCTATCTCTTAAATATGTAGAATGATTAGTGTTTTTGTACCATAATTTGCCATATAACAAATTTAATTATTAATTTTTTTTAATTGCATTTATTGTTTTTTCTTATTTTATACACTACTTTCTTTATCCACAATCATAGTCTTTTCTTACAGTTTTAAAAATAACTTTTTTTTTATTTAATATAAATATAAAACTAAACTTTAATTTACATTAGTTTTGCATGGGATTTTTTTCTTAACTTTTTCTATGTTTTATAGATAAATTTTTATGTACCGAGTAAATAGTGGTTATGGTTAAATGGATTTTTTTGTCGGTTGCAGGTTAACTTCAAAATGGAATTTTTAGTTTCAGAACAGGTTGCGTACCGGCGGAAATTATTTTCTCCTTTTTGGATCAGGTTGCGGTGCAATGGAGTTTTTTGTTGTCATATTTTGGGTTAATTTCGAATGGAATTTGGATCGGGTACAACACGATATTTGTAAAATACATCAGGCTGATTGAGAAATAATGACCATATTCCAATTAGCCTAACGCTGTCAAGGCTCTGTGCAATAAGCCTGAAAACTATATGGCTGATTGGGAAAAGGGAGATGAATCTCCAATTAGGCTTTTTGCAAAGAGCAGAATTTTGCGGTTAGCCTACGACATATATAAACTAATCATATAAAAAAAAATTACTATTTTCAATGATTTGGAATGTGCATGGAACTATTTGAAGCGTTTTTCAATAATGCTTTAAATGCTTGAAAAAAAAAAAGGACTTATTTTTCATTAAAATGATGGTTTAAGTTCTAGTATCATAAATACATGCATATTATATGTTTTTGCTTGGTGCTTAGAGTTAAAATTTGGATTATTGAAAAAATGAGTTTGAAGGTCTCTCCCCTTTAGGCCATTTACAAAAAACATAATTAACTTGTGTCTAAAGAATTACTAATTTATAAGAAATGTGTTAAACTTGTAAGCAAATTTATAATCCCATAATTTATTCCTGTATGTTTTTCAGGGTTCATTGATATGTATCAATGGATATACATCTTGATAATATCAAGATACATATCCAACAATTATTTTCAGAATATCATGATTTTTTATATTTTTATATTTAATTTATTAAAACGATGGATATTTTTATTATTCTCAGTCAAAACAAGTGTAAATGAATCTTTCCAGCCAATAACAATTGACTGTGTTGTTCTATAGATAAAGCACTTTTTCTCTGGCAATGACTTTTTTCGTATAATTTTTTTTTAATTGTATTGTAATTATTGGTTTAACTATTGTCGATTATTTATGTGGTTTAATGGTTATTATTTACAAAAATTTTGTTATATATATATATATATATATATATATATATTCAATCTTTATGTTTGAAGCTGAATTTTTAAATGTAGAACCAATATTTAAGAGGGAGAGTGTTTACCTAGAACACCTATTGAAAGATAAGCGGTTTGGTTTAGATACGTTATTTATAGCTTCATTAGAAAAAATCTTTTTGTTTTTGTTCATTTTAAACAGCACAACAGATTAGGGAATGAAAAAGCAAACAAGCTTACATTTATGTTCAAATAAAAATACATATATATACAGTCGAGCCCCGATTTAATGAATTTCTCAATGTAACGAATTTTTTTATGGTCCCGACGAAAATGGAATAAAAGTACTTTGAGTTAACAAGTAATTTTCGATGTCAAAAAAGAAAAAATGAAGAAATGTTCTAATATTTTTCAAAAATGCTCAATGTTTCTTACAAAGCTTTTTTTTTACCTCTTCACTAGTCTTCTTTCCCATTATCTTTTTTGTAAAAATAGCCGCCCCCGTCTTCCTCCGTCAGCTTGCGGGTAGAGTCTCCGGGTGGTTCTGACTTGACCGCTTAGGTGTGAAAGATGATCAGGAGCCTGGTATTGCACATAGTAGCGTTTAGCTCGACGGGTACTTGTATGTGGTCAAATCACAACCTCCGAGCGATGACCCACGAAGATAGAGGTACTGATAAACTCGGCGGTCGCAGTTTCTGGACCGTCCCCTTCAAGCCCGGTTCTCGGAAGAAAGTGGGATAAAACGGCCAAGCAAGAGACGGCTCGTAGCGGAGAAAACACCTCGTAGGCCGATTTCCAGTGTACAGCCTAAGTCGGGAATATGACATGGGTGGCAAAGGCTAGCTAATGTGATAGGACCACATCTATGATTATCTAGGGTGAGACGGAGGCGAAGACGTAACCTGAAGAGCAAGGATCACTTGGGCCTCTATAGTGTCGTTTGTCCAGTGCGTGAGGCGGTGTGAAGCATTCCTCAGTACTGGCAGACAGTGGAACATAGACAAGGTATGACCGTTCAATGGCACGAGTGATTGGGTTTCCCGTCCGAGCCCCCTCGTGACCATTCAATCCTTGCAATCCCTCTGCATCTGGAAGAGTTGTGCGCCGCCCTCAAGGTTCAGTCGAAAAAGGGAGACGGCCCGTTGACCAGAAGGTAGTTCGTGTCTATCGTAACAACGTAGTGGTACTATGGCGGATACTACTGCTTTGGTAGGGGGATAACCCGTTCTACCTAAAGGTGAAAATAAACACTAGCCAGTCGCAACTCATCGATTAAACTTGAAAAACTGGCGATTAAAAATATGGAAAGAACCGGCCAAATACAGGATTTTCTGATTTCTTTTTTTCTCTTAAATTCGCCATTTTCCCGCACTCAATCTCTGAAATTCATGATTTATTCGCGTCCGTTCGACGAAATTTATGATTTTTTTTTCGCGTTTGATTGCCAAAATGTATGATTTTTCAGCACCCGATCGATGAAATTCATGAGTTTTCCGCACCTAATCGACGAAATTTCTGATTTTCTGCGTTCGATCAATCGAATTCAGGATTTTTCCGCATTCAATCGACGAAATTGCAGATTTTTCCACGTCCGATCGACGAAATTCGTGATCTTCCGCACATGATCGATGAAATTCATGTTTTTTATGCTCCCAAATGATGGAAAATCATGATTTTTACGCTTCTGATAGTGACGGAAATTCATGATCTTTACGTTTCTGATAATGACGGAAATTCATTATTTTTACGTTTCTGATAATGACGGAAATTCATTATTTTTACGTTTCTGATAATGACGTAAATTCATTATTTTTACGCTCCCAAGTGATGGAAATTCATGATTTTTACACTCCTGAATGACGAAATTTGCAATTTTTTTCCAGGCTAATTGACAAAATACACATTTTCTTCATTTCTGAAGGTGTTCGCCACTTTTGGTCCGCGGGCCAAAGGTTGTGCATGTGTAATGTATATCATGTTGTGGGTTATTATTTAGTGTATAAACATACCTATTTTATTATTGTCAGATCTTAATTCTAGACAAATATATTTGTTAAGAAAGGTACTTATGTAATTGGCTACACAAGTATCTAAGCTTAGTGAGACTTATGTAGCTAGCTATATAAGCATGTTGTGTATAACTTTGCTGGTAACTTATTTTAAAATTTAAAATAAATTGTAAATTAGAATCTCAAGTTTATTCAAAGCAGTATAAATTAAAATATTTTTATTTAGTACATAAATTGCTATACTGTGAATTCATTATATAATATATATATTTTAATTAAATATTCAGTGACATAAATGTACTTACTGGCCACTAAAGAAATTATTCTCACTCGCCACAAACTGGCTACTAAAAAAATCAACATACCGCCCAGTGGCTACTAAGCAAAATTCCTCATTTTCACCTTTAGTTCTACCCTATTAGCCGACACATTTACCTATCAGCCAAGAAGAACTGGGTCGGAGGCTCTTCAGTTAAAGTGATGGTGTCTAGACAAATGTCAGAACCCTGGGTCAAGAACCAGTTAGCGTGTCTATGCATATTTTGGAGCTTTCTGAGCCCGACGTTTGGATAAGTCGGAGTTTCTTGAAACTAATTTTCAAGCTACTAACTACCACTTCTGTAGCGGTCGGGAGAAAGGTATCCATGGTCCTCCGTGCTTGTTAGTGCTGCCTATTATTCCCCTTGGTGTACCAGTCACATGGCACGGTTTGGAATTCCTCAACGTTTAGGAACTAAGTGGCCGGGAGGTAAGGTGTGCTGAAGTTTGTAGGCTAAGTGGTCCGATCCTGGAACCTACAGTCTAAGCAGGTACATATCTAAGCGTCCAGGGAGGAAGTTACCGCAGCCTCCCGCACCTACAAGCGGCCCCTATTGCTCCATCCATAGCTGATGGGCTAGTGATTATCTTTGTAGTTTTGTTCATGTTTGAAAGCATTGGTAAAGCAATTGCGTGTCCGAGAAACTCGAAATTATGATCTAGGGACGGGTAACTCTTCTAGGTGAGCAGCATAGCCGAAGCCTCTGATTAATCGAGCATGGGAACCCAGAGTAATGTGGTAAATATTCTTTAGTGCATGGGTACTAATGTCGTGACAACAAGTCATTTGGGTTGTCAAGGGCAGTGCCCTCCCCTTCCCCCGTGGCCAGAAGCATGGGTCTGTGCTATGTCCTGCGTCAACTAGGCTCTCCTGGCACATAGATATAAGGGTTCTGTTAACCGGGGACCAGAAGATGGCTTGCCACTTTCCCCTTTCAGTCCATGTATGATTGCTCTGTAGTGTTTGAAATGTAGAACTGTTGAATGACCTTGACTAACTTCGAAGAAACGCTCATCCCCTTCTCCAATGAATCATTACAGTGTGGTAGAGGTCACTAAAATGTCCATTGACAAAGTTTCTGTGCTTTGCTCTAGACGTTCTTGAAATCTATGCTAGTATAATATCCGAATCGAAAAACGTAAAAGGTTTTCAATAAATTGATTTTTTTTTTTTTAATAATGTTTTGATGATCCCACAGATTTTTATTTTCTGAATCTTAAAGTGGTTTTTGTCCCTGAAAATTGTACATCTGAGCTATAACTCATTGATGTGGGAATTATCCTATCATTTAAAGTTCAATATTGAAAACTTCTTTGCAAGAAAATTCTTGATAATATGAAAGAAAACTCGCAGAAGAAAGCTGAACATTTTTTTAAACATTCTTGAATGGCATTTGAGAGTCGTGGAACGTGGTTACTAAACGCTCTAACAGTAATTGCTTTTCATAAGCAGGTTTCCAATCAGAAAATGTGCTGAAAAATCTACATTACATCAGTGAAAATGAGGAAACAGTAACTGAGCGGGCGGAAATTCTTTCTGATTGTGAATTTTCTGAATATGTATCTTGTGATGCAAGACTATCTACATTCGAAAATGTACATTACAGTGAGGTAATTAATAGCAGTAGTATTGGATGGGATGTAGAAGATGAAATAGATATAAAGCATGCAGCATTCGAAGAAGCAGTTAACAGTTTGCAGGGGTCTGTCCAGACACTTTTCCCAGGGTCCTGTTTTTGTGAAATTGTGAACAGCTTTTTATATTTGTGAAAAATCTAATCATAATTTTGTGAATTTGAAATGATCGGTATATCCAGGTTCTTGTTTATACATTTTTAAAAAGATACATGGATGTAAAATACATATATTTTCTTTATTATATGTAAAAGTGACAGGTCAGATTTTACTTTTAAATGAATTATTTTTCGAATGTTCGGCTTAAAAATGGAAAAATATTGTTAAAAACCTATTTTTAAGACACAGAATTTTGTGAAGGGTCCTGTTTTAGGAAAAATAGTTTTGTGAAGGGTCCTGTTTTGAAATAAAAAAATTTGTGAAGGGTCCTTTAAAGGACCCAATTTTTTCCTAAACAGATCCTTGGTTTGGATATTTTGAAAGGGTATTTGATAGCTGGTGATGTTGATACTGTTTTCACAGATTTGAAAAAAAACGATAAAGAAGTTTGGAATACAAAATCTAAACAAAGAAAACAAACATTTCTAAAATATTTATTTTCTAAAAAATAATTTATATCTATAAAATTTGAATAAATGAGATTTTGTCTTAATTATGATGCTTGTGATTTATATTAGTACATAAAAAAAGAATCACTATTTATACAGTGTATTTCTTAAAGCAATAAATGTTTAACATCATTATTAAGGTAAAAGTGAGCATTGTTCTTTTTATTTATAGCCTTTTAAAACTTATTCTATTGTATAAATAAATTCTTTTAATTATCCCGATTTAACTAATAAAGTTGCTAGTCCTGAACAATTCGTTAAATCTGGGTTCGACTGTATATATTTCATATTTAAAATTTTGTTGTATATGAAACAAAATTTTCTTTAAACTTGATACTAAATCCTGTAGTTTGTTTTGGTGAGTATAAAATGCAAGTTGTGAAAGTTTTTAATTAGTTGATCTTCAATAATGCAAAATGCTGGTAGAAAAAGTGTGTAGCTTGCATTATTCGCAATGTGCAATAATGTGGATATAACAAATTTAAGTATTAAAATATTTCTTTTTCATTTATTGTATTTTATGTTTCGACAAATAGCCTTTTCTTAGTTTTAAAAAGACCTATTCAGGGGTCGATCCAGGGAAAATTTGGGGCCTTTTTAGGGCCCCTTAACAAAAATTTTATTTAATAAAATGGATCCCTTCACAAAAATTAATTTGATAAAATGTCCCCCTTCACAAAGTTCTATTTCATAAAAACTTACTATTTATTATTTATTTATTATTTTGTGATGTTTTAAAATGTGTAATTTGTAAACAAATAAGTTCACCAGAGAGGAAACTTCAGCGAAAGGATTTTAAAAAGTTTTTGTTTATAAATGACTGGTTTGAATTTGATTAATTGGATTTCAACTTTCGTTACAAAATGTTATTTTTCACAAAAATATAATAAATTTCACAAAAATAACCTTTACTTTTCACAAAATGGGCCCCAAGAAAAAAACCTGCATCGAACTTTTTTATATTTTGTACACATATTTTGATGTACAAAAAGTTTCTATGAATAATTGCGTATATTAATATACATTTATATTCAAATATAGTGTTCACATTTCTTTTAAAAAGGACAGGGCGATTTTGCAGAAAAGGGCATTTTTGTCCGGTAAAAAGGCACCTATATTGAGTGTGTGGATTTGCTGAAAAGGGCATTTATATTGAGTAAAGAGGCACGTTCTGTTGAGTGAAAGGACACTTCTCATTGGATTTATCATTTGTCAGTTCTGAGGAATGGGGATTTCAACTCTAAATCATTAATAAGTATTAAGTCCTAAATTTCCTGGAGAGCATTTCAGGGGGGGGGGGAAGGGGGAATGATTTTTAAAAATTTAAATAATGGTATAAAAACTTAATGCAATAAAAATATATTCTCATTTATATCATCAGGTTGAATATTGAAATTTGTTAGTTGATTTGGCATGAAGACCCAAATATTATGTTTTTTTAGCTATGCATTTTTTGGGTAAAAGATTATAGTTTTTCAAAAGATGGTAAAAAACACCAAGTAATAAATATCTGCCACCTCTGACTTAGCCACATATTGCCATTGAGTATTTCTTATTGTCAGTGATTGAGAAAAAACTATATTTTGTAGCAAACTATTCTTAAACCATCTTTTTTTTGCTCCCCTAGAACTCTGGCGGCCGACATTACTGATTGATTTTCTCCTACTGCAGTGGCACCTGCATCATTTTTCATGTTTTTAATGTTTGTCTTATTTGTTTTTAATAAAGCTTTTGTGTGTTTCGTTTGTATAGAATAAAATGATATGTTGACAAGGTTCTTTATTGAACCATAGAACTACCTTAGTCCACATGGACACACATTTTAATATTTATTTCAATAAATTGGAGGTGAGAAATTTTTCTATTATAGTATTCTGCCTTAGACAAAATTTAATCTGCCTTTGGATATGCCATGCTGGGAAATCTTTCTGCAGTAGATAGAATTTACTGTAAATATATAAATTTAATATAAAATATAATTAAATTTCAGTCTGTGTGCCTCTTATAATGGTGGCATATGCATGTGCCACCATTATAAGTGGCACAAAATGTATTTTTAAATAAGAGATACTTGAATATATAAATTCAGTGGCACGCTGTGCCTCTTAATTTCAAAAGCACTTAAGCTGCTATGCCTCTGAATCCCAAAGGTATTATGTGCCTCTTAATTTCAAAGGTACCACATGCCCCTTAATTTTAAAGGCACCATGTGCCTCATAATTTCAAAGGCACTAAGTGCCTCTTAATATTTAGAGGCACAAAAATTCAGAATGTACTTCTTAAATCAGAGGCACAGTTTTAAGAGTGTATACTTAAATAATAGCAATTTTACTATCATGAACTTTTAATCATTTTCTTTTCTTCTAAGAGATGAATTTTTAGCCGTAATGGATGACAAAAATCTTCTAGACAATTTACCTTGGTTATTCCAAATACACCGGAAATTTTTCATTCTTGCCTTGGATGGACTTCTTGCACCCATGCATGCGATACATGATATAGTATTTGAGATTTGCCTGGTCTCTGTATACATGATTATTGTGGTCACTGCTTAAAATAGTTGACTGGTGATTTTGAATTCAACGTTAAGAAACCATTAACATTATACACTGTGCAATTTTAAAAGGGTTCGTATCTTTTTACCACAAATTTTTAATAGAATATTTCACCTTACTTAAATACAGAAAAGTATTGAAAATCCTGCAATTGAAAAAGGCGTCAACAATTTCTGCTATTTAAATATTAAATAGAAAAATTCTATTAAAAAGTTGTAGTAAAAGCATACAAACCCTGTTAAAGCATCAACTATTGCTACTTGTCTATCTCTCCAAATGAGGCATTAAAACTAGATTGGTAGTGTCTGTCGCCCGAGGGTGTGACATACATAAAAAAATACAGTAAGCCCTTTAAAATTCTTGAACTCCTTAGAATTTTTCAATTACTTTGCACAAATAGTGCACATTCAATGAAACATAAATAATATGCAATTAAATATTTATTATATTGCTTTACACTGGTATTATATAGTATAGTATTAAATTAAATTGAATATTTAATTTAGTATAGTCTTTCAACTGTAAAAAATTTCAAAGTTTATCCGTCTGTATTAAAAAAAGGGGATTTTGTTCAATCTCGCACATTATTTCAAACCCTGAAAGGTATGATCATATAAATTCAAAATATTGACATGGTTTCTATGAAATTAATACATATTTGCAAATAGTGCGACATGACAAGATTCAGAGTTTGCAATTCAATTGCAGATAGTGTGATATGAAAAGGTTGCTAGTTTGCAGTACATTTGACGTGACAATGATAAATTTTCTAGTTTGCAATGAATTTGCTGTACATTTGACATGACAAAGCTACAAATTTTACTAGTTTACAATGAGTTTGCAGCACATTTGACATGGCAAAGCTAAATTCTCTTACTTTGCTATGAATTTGCCGTACATTTGACATGACAAAGCTAAATTCTGTTTGTTTGCTATGAATTTGCAGTACATTGGACATGACAAAGCTAACTTTTCTACTAGTTTGCAATGAGTTTGCAGTGCATTTGACATGACAAGAGTGTAACTTGCACGACAAGTTTACTGCAAGTTCAATGTATGGTGACTTCGAAGTTTACGTTAACTTGCTGCAGTCTTGCTATGAACTTGCAGACTTGTCATGCTGAACTTGCTGCAAGTTTGCAGACTTGCAAAGCAAGACTGCTGCAATTTTGCTGCAAACTAAAATTGCTATGTGGGGAGAGACGAGGGCAAAAGACTTATGCATCAAAAAACACGTTTCACTATACTCTTTCGATTGTTGCTTACTTAGATTTTTTTTCATTATTACACTAAGGTGTAGTTTCTTGGTTAGATATACAGGTTGTCAAAAAAAAGGTGGTAACAGTTTATTTTGTCCTTAATGTAAATTGGAAAAATGTGGATTGGTTTGAATATCTATCTCCAAAAGTCCTGGAGTTGCTCAAGTAAAAAAATGTGACTTATTTAATGTGCCATCGATTATCAAAACATTGAAATATATTTGTGAGCATTATTCTGCGATCTTGATCAGATTTTTAGAGGTATTCAAACCAAACCTATTGGGTATGAATAACTGAAACCATGATTATTTTTGTAGCTGGGCAGTTTTGTTTATGAGGAACATAATAAAAATGAAACAGTTCAAATTTTTATCTTTCTATCGACAATTTTGTTATTTACACTACCTATCTCTTATACATAATCGCTATTGTGCAGAAATGTTGCCACATTTTTTGGACACTATGTTATCGAAGGATGAAATCATGTGCAGTCCTGAAATCATTACTTTATGCTCATTTACTGTCCTAATAACTCTCATTTCTGGTGATACATAAGTTGCCAATTTGTATAGATTTACATCACCACTGAAATTTAATGGAAAATTTTGTTACTTTAATTGCCGAAATCTTCTAATTTAATAATACAAAAAATTCTATTAAATTTTAGTGGTGAGGAAAAGCATTACAAACTGGTAACTGTGGGTGATACTGTATATATGACTGTGAATGACAAGAAAGCTACAGTCATTTACACTTAATTACAGTCTATACATTACTGTGATTTATTGTCAGATACATTCTTGAAAAATACACTGATTTACGGTCAGCTAAGTTCTTGAAAATTACGCTGATTTACGGTCAGATACATTCTTGAAAATTACGGTGATTTACGGTCAGGTACATTCTTGAAAGTTACAGTGGTTTACGGTCATATATAGTGCAAATAGATAACAGTACATACTGTAATATTACAGGAAAATCTTGGAGTCTGTGCTGCCAAGCTTTTCCCGTAATCCAACGGTGAAATTTTTATCAGTGTATTGAAACATGTACATACTCAAAACTGAGCACATAGAGGTCAGTTCATACTCATTTTTTAAGTATGGACATACTAAAAAATGATTAGAATCAGTTCAAACTCGTTTTTGAAACATGGAAAAACTCAAAAATGAGCACATGATGTTTTATTCTTGAGTATTCTTGAGTTTTCAGAAATGAGTATATACATGCTTCAAACGAGTAATTTTGATTCGGAGCCATTTTGAATATGCAGCATACTCTGATTATTTTAGTATTTTTTGCTCAGTTTTGAAAATGTCGTTTTTAGAGTGTATACTTAAATAAATATTATTTCAATTAGAAAAAAAGTATTCAATCATGTGTAATGTAATGTGTAGCATCTTCATTTGACTTCATATTTTACTTAGTTTATGCGGTTCATATTGTAATATACTATTCTGATGTCTTCATTTTGATATAAGAGATTAATTACTCTGAGGATAATTGAAAAATATTAACATCGTATAACAGATCTGTTATAATTTAACTGTTTCCATAAAATATTTAGATTTTATGTACGGTAGTTTAAATTATAAAGGGTGTTTCAAAACATTTTCGACAAAATTTAAGTGGAAATAGAACACATTTAAACAAAATCAAACAACATGCCATTCATGGTCATGATTTAAGCACTGGAACGTTATGGGGAAGGGGCTATTTAGTATGGAAAGAAATCTAATAGCAATTCAATATCATGTAAAATATTTTTACATGTTTATGCACTATACTTGGTGTTTATAATATAATCAATGTGTTCCTGACTTCCAAATGTCAGCGTGAGGTTGTCACATCCTTCCAATGGACCCCGATTCTGCAGACCACCACACGGTTTGTGATTTTTCAGTATTTGTTGTCATTTTTCAATTTTCAATTTTTTTCATTTTCTGCGCATGAAATAAAAATCATTGCTGTTACATAATGTAAATTTCTACATATTAGCTACCATGTAACACCGAACAAAATTGTCTTGGTTGTTTATTATCTTCAGTATAACAGTTTAAAATTAGGGCGTTTCGTTTCGGACACCCTGTAATTTAGTAAAGCATCGATTTGAACTTGCATGGAGCTAGGTCTTTGCACTGACGTACATGAACGTATTTGAAGTTTCCTGGAGATAGTAATTGTTCTAGAAAAGAAGAAAGCAAGACATGAATGATGCGACCATAGGTAACATGAGCAAAAATATTACAAAATTAGTGATTTGATCATTTTACTGCGACTGTGAAATAGTGAACTTTACAGAAGGACCTCAGGTGACTCAACTATACTACGTCTGACCTGACATTTGGCAGATGTCTACCTCACACTTTTGGTGCAGCTCACACCTAGCATTGATAATTGGTCCATTTTAAAGCCCTATATTACGAAGTTTGAGAATCGCTAAAAGTTTTCTGTTAAAACCATTTTGACTATGAACTTTCTGAAAAAGCAATTTTCGAGACCAGTTATCGTACTCTTAACATAGAATTTTTTTTTTTTGTTTCTTTTAAGCAGTTAAAAATACAAATTAGTCAATAATAGGTATAAAATATTGAAAAAAGTTTAAAAATTCCCTCAAGAACCTACGAATTTGCTTTCAAAAAATTCCAACATTATATTTACATTTTTGGCGGGGAAAAAGTTGTCGTTGTTTGGCGATTTAATTCTAACATGTGCAATATTCACGTACACACAGTGCAGGATGAAGTGGGTGAAAATTTGTAGCACCATATTTGGCAATTTAACTCTCTTTTGGCGTGAAATTAACAATTAAAAATCCAATAATAAGAAATTAAAAATATAATTTTAACACAGAAATTTTATCCGCTCTCTAACTTTTATGTATAAGGCTACAAAATGAACCAGGTATCCATGCTAGGTGCGAGCTGCACCAAAAGTGGTTCCTTTGTTAACCCCTTCGGGACCGGCGGCTTTTACACCAATTTTATTCGGTTGGCAACACTTTTTTTAAAGAAGCTACCTTTACTTAAACTATCACAAAAATGCTATAATTAGAGAAAGCAAATATTACTTTTATTTTTTACTGGTGCCTAAAACAAATTCTGTATGCTCTTTTTGAGGGTGCATATATGCACCCATGGTCCCGAATGGGTTAAACCTATATGTATGTCATGTAACAATTACTTGAAAATTGAAGGGGATCGAGCAGCCTCTAGGTAAATTAACATGGAATGATCCATTTGTAAAATATATATTAAGCGGTTGTGATATTTAGATGATTTATCTCGCTTTAATTTTTGTTTTAAAAGTAAGCGTATTGTAAAGAAAAATTCTGTCTTCTATAAATTAAACTAAAATTAAACCGATATTTTTAAATAAGTTATTATGGTTATAAAAAAATAATATAAACAAGTGGGTAAGTGTAATCGAAGATTGCACAATGGGTTTCGTTTAATATTCCTTTCAAAACACTTTATCCTTTCTTTAATAAATCCAAATAAATTTCATTTTTTAAAAAAGGCATGTTTTTTATAAAGTAAAAATTTACCGGTCTATTTTTGTCGTTTTTTCAAACAT
Source organism: Maratus michaelseni (assembly GCA_963931845.1). Lineage (NCBI taxonomy): Eukaryota > Metazoa > Arthropoda > Arachnida > Araneae > Salticidae > Maratus > Maratus michaelseni. The sequence goes on from OZ007596.1 coordinate 276,703,018, forward strand.
CTGAACCGTTCGACAGCGGGCGAAGATCGGACCGCTATGTCATAATAATATCTGCCATGTGGACTAAATACAATATTAAAAAAAATCAATTTCAAAATTAAACATGTTGTATAGAGACCTTTAAAATGTTAGACGTCAGATTAATTTTCTTTTTAATTTTCTAATGATATCATATTAAGCAGCTTTCTATATTTACACATACTCATACTCTTTGTATTATTGAGAAATGTTTGAAAGTTTCTGTTTTATTATCAATATGACGTCATATTAATCTTTTTTTCATTTGGTGAAACTTTTTATTTCATTTTCATTTTTCTCGTGGAAATCTTTCAATAGAAAATTAGTTATTGTAGATTTTTAATTATTGGAAACTGCTATAACGAAAAATGTTTAAATTTAATAGGAAAAGGCTGTTAGATTTTCGGTTTTTTATCTCTATATATTAAAATAATACAATTTTTTTAATTTTTATGATTTTGATCTTCATAGTAGGTATTCAGCTATAAGCACACAAATTTTCATGACTGTAAGTTACATAGTTTCTCAGAACCGGCTCTGTGACAGACAGACCATGAAGCGGGAGTAATAGGGTTTAGTAAAATAAACGAAACCCTAAAAATGAGGTAATTCACATAAAGTGTCAATCCGCTTAAAACGCCACTGTCGTCCGATTTCACAAGGTGTCATTTAACGAGGTTTCAGAGTATTGGTATTTTTAACGTATCTAAACTATTTCTAAGTCGCTTACGAATGTCTTAGGATGTAGCTAGTGTTGCACACCAGTTAGACGTCGACAAAACAAACGAAAATCAATTTCTTCTTTTCTGAGAAAACTGTCAAAATTGTAGTAGACAATTTAAATAATTTAAATGTTGAATATTTATAAATATATAAGGAGTTCTCCATAAGTGATATGCAGTAGATTTATAGTACTTAGTGATAGGAGATTAAAATTACACTGCTAAAAATTTCCAACACGCTGTCCAGTCATCCGACCGTTTTCATAGAAAACGATTGCATAACAGTAATTGAACTCTATTCTGACCATAAAATGCGCAATAATATGGTCAGAATAGAGTTAAATTACTGTTATGCAACCGTATTTTATAAAAACGGTCGAATGACTGGACAGTGTTTTGGAAATTTTTAACAGTGTTATTTTAATCTCATATCACTAATTACTATACACCTATAAACCTACTGCATATCACGTTTGCAGCATATACTGTCAACCCGCTTAAAACGCCACTGTCGTCCGATTTCACAAGATGACATTTAACGAGGTTTCAAAATATTAGTATTTTTAACGTATCTAAATTATTTCCAAGTCTCTTATGAAGGTATTAGTATGTAGCAAGTGTTGCACACCTTTTGGACATCGACAAAACAAACGAAAATCAATTTATTCTTTTCTCAGAAAACTGTCAAAATTGTAGTAGACAATTTAAATAATTTAAACGCTGAATATTTATAAACGTATAAGGAGTGCTCCAAACGTGATATGCAGTAGGTTTATAGGTGTATATTATTTAGTGATATAAGATTAAAATAACACTGTTAAAAATTTACAACACGCTGTCCAGTCATCCGAACGTTTTCATAGAAAACGGTTGCATAACAGTAATTTAACTCTATTCTGACCATAATATGCGCAATAATATGGTCAGAATAGAGTTAAATTACGGTCGTGTAAATGTTTTCTATAAAAACGGTCAAATAACTGGACAGTTTGCTGCAAATTTTTAATAGTGAAGGATAGATGTAAATTGAAGAATAGTTCACAATTATCGCAATCTTGAATTTAAAAACACTCATTTCCGGAAAGAATAAGAAACATAGTTGTTTTTTATTTATAACCAAAATTAAACATTTCATCGTACAAAACTCACATTCTAAAATTAAATCAGCATATTCTCAGCCATTTTATAGCCATTCTTATTTTTTGCCATTTTATACACTGTAAAAAAAGGCGAAATCTCAGGAAATGTATCGGTAAAAAAATTGCAGGATGTTTGCCTTTTTAATTACTTTGCTGTTTTTTTCCACAGAAATCCTGTTTCAATATTTCCCTTGTGATATTTTTGTCGAATTATCGTAGAAATAAAGATGAAGCATTTCCTTTTTCATCATTCCGAATTGATATTAACTAGAACGTATCCTTGGTAGAGGAGGAAGTCCTGAGACATTGAAGATTGTCGGATATTGTCTATTAAAAAATTATCATAAAAGTTTCATCCAAAAATTACATTTTGTTGCTTTTGATAGAACGTTTAATTATCGTAGAAAATGCATATTGAAAAACCTTTGTAAAATTAAAAAAAAATAATTTGTAAGTATACTTTTCAATATTCTGAAAAAATAAAAAATCAGTGAAGCAGAAAATATATGCATTTAATTATAAGTAACATTCGATTCCGCAAAGCATAACACTTGAAAGCACAATTTCATATTAGAAAAAAAATCTATAATTAATTGCAGTATCCAATTTTAAAAAGTAAACGTGCGTGTCTACATGCTGTTTAATTCAGTGGTTTTTCCATTTTCAAAAATTCATGAAATTTTTGTAATGTCATTCTAAATTTCAGAATTTTCTCATCTGTTTTATACATTCAGGAAATTTCACGGGTTATATTAAAAAATGTTTCACCTTGCTCTAACAAGTAAAATAGTAAATTTAAATTTTTATACAAGCACAACTCACCCAGTTATGATGCTTTGAATTTTCTCAATTACCAGTGTTTTCTCGCTATAAAACCAGAAAAATGCGTTTTGAGTGCCTAAAAAATAAACATTCTTTAATTTCAAAAGATCATAACTCGACAAGATTTTACCGTTCAATTATTAAATGTTTATTATTTAAATTCTTAAACCCAAGGGAGGACTTTTTAAAAAATATTCCCAGAAAAAAAAATTACGTTTATCAGACTCGAAATCGACGGGACCCAACTAGGTAAAGTCTATTTTAAGTAATTATTAATAGATTGGGCTAACCACTTCCATATCTGATATCAGATTATTCATTTAAAGTAGCAGGGATTCCAAAATTGGCTTCTAGACGTATTAGAGGTATGCAAAGATTTTTTTTAATTCTTTTTAAATTTTCTTTTAAATTTTGTGTTATATTTATATAAAGTTTCGACCATAGTGATTATATAAACATGAATTAAAACACATTATTTATATTTGGGAGTGTTGTTAACGATGTTAAAAAAAGGAAGTACCCAATTGGGGACCTAGGGGTTCAAATGCTATAAAATTTTGTTATTTATTCTTTTAGCTCGTTATCTGACATACGAGGAAATTCAAGCTCTTCTTTCACAAAACAATGCAAAATTATCAGATATTGATTATCCTGATGTTTTTGATAATTTCGAACCTGAAAGAGATAAACTGATGAGCAGAAACAAAATAAATTGCACTCAATTAGACCCATTATCAATTCCTTCCGGGATTACTGTCTAACACTGCCTCGGACAAAATGTTTGTCCATTGATGAGAAAATGATTCCATTTTCTGGTCGTTGTGTGTAGGATTGAAAAATTTTGTACTCGCTGCACAGGATGGTCTAGTTTTAGATTTTGTTATCCATGCGGGTGCAGATAAAGTACCAACAAATGAAAAGGCATTCTATGGTTTAGGAGGAGCAATAGTAAAGTAGTTAGTACAGTACCAGAAACATCAGTTTTTCATCTATTTACTGATAGGTTTTTCACGGGTATACTAATTCTTGATTATCTTAGTACCAGAAATATTTTCTGCCTAAACCATAATGAGCCATCGAACTGAAGGTATTGCAGCTAGTTTTTCACAAGATCGATATATGGAAAGAGGTCTTCTAAATTCCAAAATCGTGAAGATGGAAAACCCTGTTTAGTCAAATGGTAGAACAATAAATCGGTATTGATGTCGTTCAATGCAATTGGCATCAACTCAGAAGGAACTTGAAAGAGATGGAGCAAAGCCGCAAATAGAAAATAGATTTCAAACAACCTTCTGCAGTGAAAGCTTGCAATACTTATATGGATGGAGTAGCCTTAACTGATAGATTTATTTCGTACAATCCAATTTCAACACAAACCAAAAAATGACCAATGCGTGTTTTTGCACATTTCCTAGACATGGCAACGTGTAATGCATGGATTTTTTACACACGCCATTGCAAACAACGTCAGTAGCGGATAAAAGACTAGTATCTATAGTTGATGCAATTCAAACTTGCAATTGCAGAAGTTTAATTCGCAAAAAATCCTCAAAAGTATTAGAAAGCAGTTCAGTGAAAACAAATAGTTAAAATGGTGATTTTCAAACCATGGAATGATATGCGATTTGACAGAATGGTGTATTTCCCAGAGCATGTCAAATTGCAAAACCAAATCAAATGTCCCAGTCCAGGCTGTAAAGACAAATCTAGAGTTAGATGCATTAAATGTAACGTATTTTTGTGCTTGCAAAATAGAAACTGCTTCTTAGAATTCCATGAGAAGTAAATGATTTTTATTTGTATATAAACCGCAGGTACCACTTAATTAACATAATTAAAATTTTGAATTATTTTTTTTATTTATTTTATTAAATGTTATTTATAGTATATCTCTATATTTAAAAAAAAGTAACCACCCCCGCCACAGAAGACGCCGCTGTCAATGAAGATTTTGTGCCTTGGAGTATTTCTGGACGAATATCCAGAAAACTATTTTATATAAAAATATGAAAATTGGTAGTTTTATAAAGAAATGTTCAATACCCACGCTGAAAGAGGTAGTTTTTAAATCGAAGAATTATTGTAAGAGATATTTAATATTAAAGTTGGTCAAAATAGTTCTCTTAAAATGTTAAAGGAACTAAAACTATGCACAGGAATTTAACCATAATTTATAATGATATCGTTGATAAGCTTGCAGTGTGCAGACTGCAATTATTGTTTTAATTTGAGTAATTTTTTGAGGTTATGTTTAATTTTTTATTCAAAGTTTCATTATTTTGATGAAGATTTATTTCATATTTCATAAAATTCATTATTTGAATTGTTGCCAATTTGTAAAATAGCGCACATAATATTCCCTTTCAATTAAGAAATGTATTTACACGTGACTATTAAAAACAGAAATAAAACTTTAAAATAATAATTAAATGATCACGTGTTAAAAGCAGTAAATGTAGAAAATTGCGTAATAAAAAATATACTTGCGCGTGAATATTAAAAAGGGGAATAATTAAATTATTACATGTTTTCAAAGCATTAAGTAGGGAAACTTACGTCATATTTAAAATGCTCAAATAACAATATTACCAAGCTGTTTCAATTTCAAATTTATTTACACGAGAGATTAATTTATTTCGACAAATCTTTTACCTGTTATTGCAAATTTTAAAACAGAGTAAATAGTAATATTTCCTCTCAATTAAAAACTATATATTTACGTTTAATAATTACCTTTAAAATACCGAAATAACTAATAAATTGATAAAATATCATTAAGCTATTTTGAGCACAATTGACTCTATCTAATGAAGTGGTTAATGCTTAAGGTAGCTTCATTTATATTTTTGAATTGAGTAAAGAATACACAATCCAACCTTAAATTCTGCCTGAAATGGCGACCACTATACGATTGTTTATGAAGTCATAATAGCTGGAGTGTGGAGATTTGATTGAATTAAACTTATTTGTATGATTAAATAAAAATGTTTAGTTTTATTCGGTATTTTCTAAACTGGACTCATATTCTCAACAACATATGCACCATTTGTGTCCCTTTGCAACTCTCTGTAGCAAGCTCTTTCAATTTCATCGGCCAACTTAGGGAGGGCCCTGGGTAGGACTATAGAGTGATCTATGTATCGTTTCTTAGTTAAGGAAGGGCAGTGTCTGAGGACCAATGAATTCCCTCTTCTTTGAGCATATGAGTGTATTGCAATTTATTTCTGTAAAATTTCAGTACGTTGTGCTGTAACAATAGTCAACACATTTCATATACAAATAAATTCTCTTCTTTATTGTAATAAATATTTACATTCTTAGAATTGTCTCAATAATATAAAAACATCCTACGATGGACAGGCCAATCAGTTGCTAGATTGTTTGGTAATTGTTCCGTTACAAGTCTCGTACTTGCCCAGAGCCGACTGTTACACATGCGCCTACTGTTCTTATAAAAGAAACAGTTATACACTCCTTTTTAATAGTATTCTATCTTTCAAATCACATCCATATAAGTACAAAAAATGCATATTTATGTATATAAATAGTATCATCTAGGGTCCACCGTCATCACCGGAGTCGAACATTGTGGTGCTGGTTTGACTCGAATGGTGGCAGAGTTTCGGTGATGGTAGAGGCGGCGTCTTCGGAATACCGGGGCCTGTGCGCCTTGTTTCGCGTCAGCAGGAGACAGGTACCGCAGGCGGCGAGCAATCCTATCTGCAGGAAGAGAGCTCCCAGCGATGATACCACCACGACCGTCTTCGTCGTACACACAAGTTCGTCAGAAAATGCGTCTTCTCGTATATCTGAAAAAAGAAAGAAAGAATGTTAGTTTAAACAGCATTATGTCGATGTGGATTACATAGTGTTACAAATATTTGTAAATATTTCTTATATCAGCTACAGCAACTACGATTTTTTTACAGCATTTACGATTTTCCTAAAACTGTTGCCAAACATATACAAGGCGTTTAAAAATTGTACACACAATTATTAGCCAATAACTGGTATGTTCTTCTCTTCTTTTTGGGTTTAACTAATTTGAAATAATGGCTAAGACCAGACTAAACTTTGAGTAAAGGAAATTTATGCTAAAATGCTACCGGAATATCGAAAACATAGCTGAAGTGCAGAGATAGTTTATTAGGAGAGCGTTTCAATTCAAGACTGTCTTCACTACGCGACTTACAATTACTTGCATTAGAGATAAGTTTGGAGGACATGGGAACTGGTCAAAATGTTCACAAGCAATGTTCAGAAAGACCGCAGACATTAAAAAACCTCACAAATTAAGAGAGGTTGATTAGGTTAATGTGTGCATTATTTCAAATTATCAGCAATACTAGGATCAGGCTGTGCCATCATTTTTAATACAGGATTTAGTTTTATAAATTTTATACTATTGTAGTTCCATTTAACAATCCGAAATAAAGTTTATGTTAATGAACATTTGTGTTAAATTTGTGTGAATTGTGTATAAATTTTTTAAACACCGTATTTGTACGCCATATACACGAAATGCGTCATATATACACCATACCCAACATATATCATTTATAAGTCATATTTACTTCATATATATATCATATATGTCATATATATACATCGTAGGAGATGGGATACATACATGGAGCACATAGATACATGAGGCACACAGATACGGTCGTCGCTAAATCAAAGCAAAATGTAATGCTTATCCATGCACGGCACACATACGCAGGTGTCTTCTGAATTCATCATACGGCAGAGTTGCGCCAGGGGGTCCGTCACTGCTTCTCGCTCGACAAGTATAAACTGTTTTCGAAAGCTCGAAACTGAAGGATTATCTTCCCTTTTGAGTGACACTTTCTATGCAATTTTCGTGTTAAATATTCAAAATAACGTAGTATGTTAATAACTACATATCATTCATAATTTTGTTACAGTTATAATTTTAAATAATTGTTTGATTAAATTTAAAATTGTATCTCTCTATTCTAAAAATGTCAGAACAAGTCCGAGTAGGACTCGGACTGGGTTCCGTACCGTTATATCATATTACCGTAAAGCTTAGTAAGTACCTAATTTTTTGAAAAATATATGAAATATTCAGTAATTCTATTGGTCAATAAAGGTATCCTTCGATTCTGCTTCTCCTCCACATATATACGGGCGAAATTCCATCATTCTTTTTACTGATGATGATACGTTGAATGCTATCGAAACTAATCTGCAAATAGTTAAAAATATTCTTGTGCTTAAAGCATTGCCGTATGTTTTAAGCATCTTTCCTGCCTATGTTGTATTGTGCCAAGTATATCTTAATTGTAAGTCTCTAAGGAATTGGCTTGTATTTTTCTGTTATTTGAATACAAATTAAACTTTTGTAGACAATATATTTTTAAAAAATAATTTTATTTTAAGAACTGTTAAAGATAAAGGAATTTAGCGTAAGAAGTATTTTAGCATGAAAGTGCCAAAATACTTTACCAATTTTAAGTTGATGCGAATTTTGACATATTTACAAACTCATTTTTATTATTTTATTGCATGAACATTTTCATGTATTCTCTTTTATTTCTCTCCCACTTACAGCTGAAAATAAATTTGGGAGTATGTAAAAAATTCGTGAACTCAAATTCAGCCTTAAATTATTAGAAAATTAAAACTAACGATAAAATAAATTCAAATATGCCTCCACTGAACTTATAATATTAATTTGGCTTTAGTATCAAATTATGGAAATTCGCGAGTTTGTAATCCACATAAATTTATAAAGTAATGCTATATTAATTTTGACACACTTATTCAAATTTATAAATAAATCTTAGGAGATGAAATCTTTAATGATGAAACTGGGCGAAAAAGTCCGGGCCAGGATTCGAACCCGGGATAAAGGACTTTTTCCCCCAGTTTGGAAGATTACATCCCATATGATTTCTTTACCAATTTGAATAATTGTGTCAAAAATTAATCTAGTGTAATCACGTTTCCAGCGTTTACTGGAGGTCTTATCACCTGTGATTTATTCTGTTGTGCTGATTCAGATATCAGACCAGATGCTATAATCATTAAGGTTAACTGGGTGAATTAGTTCAACCATATTAGTCCGGTATTGCTCAGATGGTAGAGCATTGGCAGCTTCAGCCAAACAATCCCGGGTTCCAATCATGGCCCGGTTTGTTTTCTCCCAGTTGGAAAGATTATATTTCTTATAAATTAATGTGTTTTGGAGTTTTTCCTTTAAATGTGTTATCAGACCATCCTTCGTTCCAAATTCCAAGGTTCCGGGTCAACCCGAAGTACCCAATAGTTTTTATTCTAAAAACATACATGGTACTTCAGGTTGACCTAGAACCTTGAAATTTGGTACGAAGGATGGTCGTATAGCACATGTAAAGGAAAATATCTGAAAATCGATAATTTATAAATCATGTCGATTTATTACGTGACTGACTTATAATTTAAGAGTTAAATTATAAGATTTTCCTCTTCAGTTAGAGAACCCTGAAAAGTAATTAATGCTGTCGCTGCTGCTACCATAATTGAATGTATTGTAACCTTTTCACTTTCCTGGTACATAATAAAAAATAATACTGCACATATAACATGAAAGCTGGTAGTTTTGTATCAAAATGTATGATAAATACGCTGAGGCAGACAGTTTTAATTGATGAATTATTTTAAACGCTATTTAATATTAAAATCGGTCAAAATATCTCAGATAGAAACTATGCGCAGCAATTTAACCATCTTTTGAAGACACATACTTGACTAGATTGTGGTGTTCAGTGTGGAATCATTTTTTTTTAATTTCTCTTAATTTTTAAGGGTTTTTTTTAAATTTTTTATTCAAAATAGAGATTTAGTTCATAGTTTGTAATAGCCATTTTTAGGTGCGTTCGTAATTATATAAATACGTAACCTATAGTCGTCGTCTAGTCCGTCCGTCTATCTGTCTGTCCGCATATAACAGCGCAAAAATTACCCAACCGAATGGCTTGAAATTTAATATATATAATCGTTGAAGAATTTTGTTGAGTCATTTCAAATTTTATGAAAATCAAATCAAAACTTAAAAAGATATTAATAAAAGTTTTCTTTATTCTATTAAATCTTACCATACTTAATCTGTATGATAAAAGCGCAAGTCAGGCGACTGAGGAAAACAAATACATTCAAAACCACATCTTTTTTCCATATGCCAAGCGGCCATATTTATTCAAAAGTAATTTTTCGAATAAAATTGCGTAAAAGTTACATTTTTAGAAAGATCGTTCAAAAAAAATTGTTTACTTGAGAGATGAATTGCATTAAAAAATGTGTAGATTCTGAGAACTTCAGTGAAAATTAGGTTAACAGCCGAATATCTCATTCCATTAAAGTAAATAAACAAAATATTCATTCATCGTGATTCATAGAAATATTAACCATGGAGGTAATCATTCGCAAAGCAAGATCTCATGGTAAATTTACAGCTCTGTCTGGTGTTTGAAAAAAAAAATTCGCATCTATAAACATGGCATACGTAATAAAAAAGAAAAAAGGCATCCTCATTTCGTTCATAGCAGACGATATAATAATTTCTCTGAAATAATAACGATGATTTTTTACATTGTAAATCTAGTTATAGCATGAAACGAACGCAGCTGATTTGTCACGTTTAACGTACAATTTCAACGTGTATTACATGTTGTTCTCAGATTTTAAAAGCCGAAATAATAGCATTTACAAACACTTTTCAAATGTAAAATATATTTACACGTGGATTTTAAAAAAAACTTTAAAAACATTAAGCTATTGGGTGTGAAAAGCACTTAATGTTGACAATTAAGCAATATTTAAAACTCTTTTCTTATACCATTTCCAAAGACTGTGTTTTTAATTGAAATATATATTTACACGTGAATATTGAAAAAAAAAGAAAACTAATTATTACACACGAATGTATTTAATAGTAAAAATTGCGTCATAAATAAAGCGATATAATTAAAATGTCATATTAAAAACTTTTTTCTTATAGCATCTAAAAAAATCTTTTTAAACGTTATAAAATTCCGGGAGGCAGCGACATTTTTTACTTAACCATTTCGTACAAGATTATTTTCAAATGTGGAATTTATTTTTACTAAACAATCGCGAAAACAGCCGTCAGCTGTCGCGATAACCATGGTTGCGGTCTTGGGCATCGTACAATAACCATTCAAAGGGAAATGAATGACAACTAGCTTATAGAAGATTGCCACTGGTCCTGATAATATCATTTAATTTTCCGTAATCGGGTAATATTTTTAAAACAGAGAAAATTTGCGTGATTTTAGAGTCTGTGGAGTCTGGACGGAAATTGGCGTACGTAGCTCGTAGTAAACACAGTCTCTTAGTTATTTTTTAAAAAAGTAACTTGGTAATAATTTTAAGTAATAATTTTTAAGTTCCATATTGCAACGTTTCGAAAACTTTTGTACTAAAAATGTATATATAGTAACTAACAAATGCATAATTTGTAATATCTGTAGCGCTAACTTCGTCTCAATCTTAGCAATAGAACGCAACCCAGAGCCCCTTGAAGTGTTTAAAATATTTCTTGCTAACCATGTATATAAACTGAAGAACATATATCAATATTCAGAATTTGCAGTACAGAAGCACATGATGCTCAACTCACCGACATATTGCGAATCTGTGGGTCCGGTGTTGTTGCCGAAAGACGCGCTTTTCACCACGATGGCCGCCACCAGGGGGTAGTCTGGCAAGATGGGCGCCTCGGATTCGACCTCTCGTCTGCGCCTTTTGCCGTAGGACTGTGTGCCTCCAGGACATATGATCGGGTTGCACTCCTCCAGACAGAAATGGACATTCACCTGAAAGTAGAGTTCAAGATGTTGAAAACAAGAACGAAAAATCATGCATCAAAGATAGATTATGAAACACTATCAGAATACTGGTGATTTTGGCCCATGAAATAAGACTAAAATTCGATTTTGTTATACTGACTTAATTATTTCACTTTTTAATATTAGAAGTGGAGTATATTTCAATAATAGGTTTTGCATTTTGTTCAGATTTATGTGACTTAAACAAGCTCAAAGTTCGTATTGTTCGTAGTTTTTGATGAAAAATACGCATTTTCTCCTAATTTTACCGCAATTATTTATATGAGCGCAATAATGCAATACTTTCTTCTTTACATACATTATAAAATACATCAAAATGTACAAGATATGTAAAAATAAAAGTGTTGCAAAGCTACACTCATAGTAAAAAATTAAATACTAGCAAGCTACGTCCGCTACGCTGGTCAATTTCTTATAACGAACTTTTAATCCAACAAAATATTGACATTTCATAATTCACTTTTATATTTTAACAGAATAATAAGGCTACTATAATTTGTGACTCGTGCTATAGCCAATATACACACCGGGACACGTCGCCCTTATCATTATCTTTTTACGCATGAAGGTTTTGCTATGGTACTCCATTGTGAAATTTAGTAATTTTTCAAATTCAATATTTGAAAACTGGCATAATCATTAGATTTGAAATTTATATCAAGAAAAATACAATTTTTTACCTTTCAAACGCCGTTTGCCTAACAATTTTCTGACAAATACTTTTCGAGCTACTATTTTTTTCAGTAACTTCAAATGTTTCATTTTCCGAGATTAATCTGTGGCAACAATTAGCGAAAAGCCCAGTCGTCAGAAACGCATAGTTTTTTATTAAAGAGGCTGTTGGAGTAGGGATTGTCACCACCAATTTGACACCATCACTTTTGAAATCGGTTCGGTAGTTCTAGAGATTCCATAGAAATTGTAATTTAGAATGTTTTTAGAATTCTTTTCGCTGATTTCATCCTTTTAAATTTCGATTTTTTTTTTTAATTTTATTCTTAGAGAGCATTTACATCTTTTAAGTAACTACAATGCCAAATTTCAAATTTCTAGCTCCTTCAGTATAAAAAAAGTCGCAATTTTAGAACGTTTATCGCTCCTGCACCCTCCCCCCTGGGGTTAGTGACACCGACATAAAATATAGCCTATGTTGAAGCAGGGGTTGGCACCATCAATTTGCCACCATCACTTTTGAAATCGGTTCGGTAGTTCTAGAGATTCCATAGAAATTGTAATTTAGAATGGTTTTAGAACGCTTTTCACTCATTTCACCCTTTTAAATTTTCGATTTTTTTTTTTGTTTTTAGAGAGCATTTTCATCTTATAAGTAACTACAATGCCAAATTTCAAATTTCTAGCTCATTCAGTATAAAAAAATCGCAATTTTAGAACGTTTTTTGCTCCTGCACCCCCCTGGAGTTAGTGACACCGACATAAAATATAGCCTATGTTGGAGCAGGGGTTGTCACCATCAATTTGCCACCATCACTTTTGAAATCGATTCGGTAGTTCCAGAGATTCGATAGAAATTGTAATTTAGAATGTTTTTAGAACGCTTTTCGCTCATTTCACCCTTTTAAATTTCGATTTTTGTTTACTTTGTTCTTAGAGAGCATTTACATCTTATAAGTAACTACAACGCCAAATTTCAAATTTCTAGCTCCTTCAGTATAAAAAAGATCGCAATTTTAGAACGTTTTTCGCTCCTGCACCCCACTGGGGTTAGTGACACTTACATAAAATTTAGCCTATGTTGGAGCAGGGGTTGTCACCATCAATTTGCCACCATCACTTTTGAAATCGATTCGGTAGTTCCAGAGATTCGATAGAAATTGTAATTTAGAATGTTTTTAGAACGCTTTTCGCTCATTTCACCCTTTTAAATTTCGATTTTTGTTTATTTTGTTCTTAGAGAGCATTTACATCTTATAAGTAACTACAACGCCAAATTTCAAATTTCTAGCTCCTTCAGTATAAAAAAGATCGCAATTTTAGAACGTTTTTCGCTCCTGCACCCCACTGGGGTTAGTGACACTTACATAAAATTTAGCCTATGTTGGAGCAGGGGTTGTCACCATCAATTTGCCACCATCACTTTTGAAATCGGTTCGGTAGTTCCAGAGATTCCATAGAAATTGTAATTTAGAATGTTTTTAGAACGCTTTTCGCTCATTTCACCCTTTTAAATTTCGATTTTTTTTTTGTTCTTAGAGAGCATTGACATCTTATAAGTAACTACAACGCCAAATTTCAAATTTCTAGCTGCTTCAGTATAGAAAAGATCGCAATTTTAGAAAGTTTTTCGCTCCTGCACCCCTCTGGGGTAGTGGTACCGACATAAAATATAGCCTAAGTTGGAGCGGTGGTTGTCACCATCAATTTGCCACCATCACTTTTGAAATCGGTTCGGTAGTTCCAGAGATTACCCCCTACAAACAAACAAACAAACAAACAATCTTTACTCCTTTATAATATTAGTATAGATAGGGAGTTAAGTAACTGCATTCCTTCACGGCACTAAGAGATTTTAGGATGCAGCAACGTGTTTAAACGTGCTAAAATGAATTTAACTATTGCTAATAACTGCATTCCTTCACATTAGCAATATTTACGTTCATTTTAGCACGTTTAAACACGTTGCTGCATCCTACACTGTTAAAATTTTGCAGCAAACTGTCCAGTTATTCGACCGTTTTTTTAGAGAACAGTTACATAACCCTCATTTAACAGTATTCTGACCCTAATCCGGGCAATAATATGGTCAGAATAGCGTTAAATTATGGTTATGTAACCGTTTTCTATAAAAACGGTCGAATGACCTGACTGTTTGCTGCAATATTTTAGGTAGATTTCGTAAGAAATACTACCTATTACATTCTCACCTAAGTTGGAAATTTTGAAAAATTTTTGCAGATCTACGCCGATTATGACTCCCAGAACCCAAAACCACCCCCAGTTCAAAAGTTTATATACAGTGGAACTCCAGTTATACGTTTTGCTCGGGACCGGAAAATAAAACGTATAACTCAGTAAAACGTACAACTCAATTAATGATCTACCGGAACCATTTTTTAAATATATCCTAAAAACTTTGTTCCGCTGAGGAGTTCCAGTTATCTTTTATATCAAAAACGGAAGTTTCGTAAGTATATCTGCGCCCATGACATAAAGTTTCGGAAATGGAACAGAATTAAAAAAAAGTGCATAAGAAAAGTATACATGAAGTTATTTTATCATAAAAGCTTTATTAAAAGTATTTTAATACACATAGTGTACTTAAAAGAAATTATTGAAATCGCCTTGGCATATAAATCATTTATCAAAAGACATTTCAGTAGTTTACTGAATCTTGTAGAATTAATCACTAATATTCGATTGTTTCTTTTTGGCAGTGCCGACATTGAACAGCAAATTTTGCATGTCTGTTAATAATGCAGCCGTCTTACCGTTATTGTTTTTACTACTGGCGAACCGCTTTATTACGTCAAAAGCCCTTAAAGCAGCTCCGAAGTTAGAGTGAGATTTTTTAAATCATACTCATCCGACGAATTGTCAGTGTTTTCGGTAACAAAATGCATAAATGAGACAAAATTTCGGCCGGGAACGCAAAAACTTAACGTATAACTGAGGGAAATGTACAACTCAAAACGTATAAATCAGCTAATTTTTAATGGCAAGCGGCCGGGACCGCTGAGTTGAAACGTATAACTGAGGGAAACGTACAACTCAGATAACGTATATCTGGAGTTCCACTGTATATATATATATATATATATATATATGTCACTTTTTTCTGACCACGATAACTGGAAAAATTCTGCATTAATCTTTTACAAACTGAAACATAAAATCAAGGGCATAAAATCTCGGTCAAGTTCGTTAATGGGCAAAATCGAACCAAGGGGGGGGAGGGTGCGGGGCTTTTTGTGAAAACAGAAAAAAACCCATAATTTCTTAATTATGATACGTATCGAATCCGTTTAAAGTTATTATTACTTCTAGGAGAAGGGTCGAAAATGTATGTATGACAGATTTTTGATATAATTAAAAACGGCCCCAAGGGGGGAAAAAAGGGGGGTTTTAAGAGAAAAAAAATCATAGCTTCGTCAATTCACAAGATATCAAATTCGCGTAAATTTATTATTAATCCTCTTAATATTATCTAAAACTTTTATATTGACAAGTTTTTTATAGGACCAACCGTTATAGCAAAAAAAAATTAAAAACAAAAAAATCCCTGCCGGCTCCGCCTGCAAACAAGTTATTTTTCGAAGTAGGCGGTTCCAACTCCCGCATCTTTTCGAAACTGATACATAAAATCAAGGGGCATAAAATCTCGGTCAAGTTCGTTAATGGACAAAATCGAACCAAGGGGGGGATGAGGGGGCTTTTTGTGAAAACAGAAAAAAACCCATAATTTCTTACTTATGATACGTATCGAATCCGTTTGAAGTTATTATTACTTCTAGGAGAAGGGCCGAAAATTTATGTGTGACAGATTTTTGATATAATTAAAAATTGCCTTAAGGGGGGGGGGAGGGGGGTTTAGAAGAAAAAAATTCATAACTTCGCCAATTCTCAAGATTTCAAATCCGCTTAAATTTATTATTAATCCTCTTAATATTACTTAAAACTTTTATATCTACAAGTTTTTTATAGGACCAACCGTTATAGCAAAAAAAAAAATTAAAAACAAAAAAATCCCTGCCGATTCCACCTGCAAACAAGTTAGGTTTCGAAGTAGGCGGTTCCAACTGAAAGTTACTGAAAGCCCCCACCTCAGGAACCCGCTTTTGGCATATGGTTGGGACAAGCCCCAAAGCCTGAGGTAGGAAAATAGCTACTACTAGCGTCTTCAGTCATGGGAACGCCCTTCGAAAAACCCCCCAGGCAGAGCCGGCCCTGATTTATTGAAAAGAAAAATTTTTGGCTTTTTACATTGAGGGTTACAATTTCTGAAGTCCTCATTCGGACTTAGACAAGTTGTTAAAATGCCACATGGCATATTGTTGAAGTTTCTTCTTTTCTTTTATACATACTATTGCCCAGTGGCAAGATAATCGCATTATTTAATGCCACATGGCATATTGTCTGAGTTTCTTCTTTTTATGGAAGATCTTATTTGACATACTTTTGCCAGTTGGCAAGAGGGTGGGCATTATAAGGGGTTAATATATATTAGTTGATTTGATTATTACTTGTAGTTACATTTGCATTATTCTTGAGTATAAATATAATATTTACAGTTTAAGATGAGTTGATTGCTTATTTACAGTTTATCGGTTAGTATTTACAATTTGTTATTGATAGTGCAGTCTTGATCACAGGTATTTATTAAATTTGAGATGTAATTATTTATTTTAAGTTTATTTAAGTTAGATATTTGTATCTGATAAATGAGTATTTTTCGTTTAGAATGTTATAGTTTTCATATAGTTTTTTAAGTTTAGTATTGTCTTTGAGGATTTCCATTATGTTTTGTTGGAAGGTTTTACTTGTGTCTTGTGGGAATTTATGTTTCATGTAGCGACACTTACCAAACAGATAGTGAGTCGGGTCTCCACGTTGACCACATTGACAGAGGTCATCATCTTTCTTGCCTATTCTGTGTAGAAATGATGGAAAGCTACCACAGCCTGATAGAAAGAACATGGAGACCCTGTCGCTACATATGAGTGAGAAATGAACTTTCGGTATTAATGAGTATGTGTGTCTGCCACTTTCCGAGTGGTCCCAGTTATATTGCCATTTATCCAGGAGACTTTGTTTAATTATTTTATTGAGGTACGATTTTGGGAGTTTAAAGTCTCTGGATAATGGGTGATCACAGTAAGTGGCAGCCTCATTTGCCAGTTTGTCTGCAAGCTCATTTCCCTTGTTCCCAGCGTGGCCCTTCACCCATGTGAGGTAAAAGAGTTTGTTTTTGTTTCGTTTTATTGTTTGATGTATGTCGTATATGTTCTGGATTGTTGGGAATATGTTAGTTAAGGCTAGTATTGATGATTGGCTGTCGCTGAAAATTTGGAATATTGATTCTGTTCGGTTTATGGCCCATTTTATTGTGTTTATTATTGCTAGGAGTTCTGCCTGGAATACCGTGTTGTTGTTTTGTAACTTGTGTACTTGTTCATGGATTTTAATATCATTTTTAAAAGCTATTAATGCACATGCCGTGTTTGTTTCTATCTTTGAACCATCTGTGTAGATGTGTATTGTATTGTGTTGTTTTATTATGGATTCTGTCGTTATTAAGTTATTTATGTGGTTTTCTGGGTTTATTTGATATCTATGGATTTTTTGTTCTATTTTTTCTTTTGTTATTATTTCGTTATTGTGTATTAGGATTCCTTGTTTCGTGTTAATATTATTTTTGATGTTTTTATATTCTAAAGTTATGAGTAGCGGTGGTATTCCGAGCAGAATTTGTAGGGACGGTGTTGATACGTTTTTGTAGCATTTTGTTATGGATGTGAGACATAGTCTTTGAATTGATTGGATTTTTCTCTTGTCGATTATTCGTAGGTGGTCAAACCACACCTCTGAGCCGTAATCAATGATTTTTTCAAGCACGGTGAGGTACCATTCTCTGAGGAATGCTCGATTCACCCCCCAGTTTGCCGAAAAAACCCTTTTGATTGAAGATGTTATTGATAATAGTTTGTTGTTGATGTTTTGGAGGTGGGTTTGCCATATAAGTTTTTGTTCAAAGACTATGCCTAGGAGGTTTATGTTTTCCACTTGTTTTATTGTAGTGTTATTAAGTTTTAGTGTTGGTGGGCGGGTTTTTAGGATGTTGTTACCAAACATTATGTATACTGTTTTTTCTGTAGATAGTGTGAGGTTTAAGTTGTTGCATATGTTTAGGAATAGTTTTATTCTTTTGTTAGCTCTTAATTCTAGATCGCGACGACTGTTCGCATGGATTATCATGTTAAAGTCGTCGCAGAAACATCTAAGGTTTTTAAATTTTTTATAGAATTCTATTAGTATTTTGTTAGCTATGAGTAGCCACAGCAGGGGTCCAAGGCACGAACCTTGTGGACAGCCCTGGTGGACTTTTCGTTTTGATGTGTTGTCTGTGTAGTCTGTTATTACATGTCTATTGGTTAGAAAACTTAGTAGTTGTTTCTTGATATATGTGGGAAGTGGAGAATTTATTATTGTTTCTCCCAGTACCTGCCAGTCTATGCTGTCAAAGGCTCCCTTTATGTCGAATGATATTAGGATGCAATATTTATATGTTTTTAGGAGGTCTTTTATTTTTGTGTGTGTTAATTTTAATAGTTGTGTTGTGTTTTTGCCCTCTCTGAATCCATATTGGGATGGGTGAAGATAGTTTAGATTTTCTAGATGGTGTGTTATTCTGTGTTTTAGGAGCCTCTCCAGTATTTTACCGAGCATCGGGAGGAGACAGATGGGGCGATATGATGTAGGTAGTTTTGGGTCTTTGTTCTTCTTAGTGAAAAATACTACTTGGGCTATTTTCCAGTTTGTTGGGAAGTGATTAAGGGTAAGGCATTTATTTAGTAGGTCTCTTATTATGTGTTTAAAGTTTTTGAATAGGTTTTTTATGATGAATGCGTCTATTTTATCATAGCCGGGAGCTTTAAGATTATTTTGTTCTTTTATTGCGTTTTTGATTTCTTTAAATGTGAATAGTGGAGGGGATGTAGAGTGTGCGTCTTCTCCCGTTGTCAGGTCTGTTAGTTGTTGTT
The DNA here is from genome assembly GCA_963931845.1 of Maratus michaelseni. Lineage (NCBI taxonomy): Eukaryota > Metazoa > Arthropoda > Arachnida > Araneae > Salticidae > Maratus > Maratus michaelseni. The sequence goes on from OZ007596.1 coordinate 276,722,310, forward strand.
GTGTGACTACAGGCACTGGGAAGTGATGTGTTGTTAGATCTTTAAAGATATCTGATTTTGTCGCATATGTGTGAGAGTCCTCTAGTGTTGTGTGTATAAAGTGTTTATTAGTTATGTTTTTGGATGTTGCAATTTTGAAGGTTTGACCAAATTTATCTTTTGTTTGTGTGCAGAAGGTTTGCCACGATTTTAGTTTTTCTGATTTAATATGTTTTTTATAGAGGGCTCTCTCTTTGTTAAGTTGAATTTTCCATTTAGTTTCGCCTGTTTTATTAAACCTTTTTCTGAGTGCCGAAATTTTGTTTCTGTGTGTTTTTAGTTTGTTGTTCCACCAGTTGAATTCTGGGTAGAGTTTGAGTTTTTTGGTTTTTAGTGTTTCATTTGCTGTTGCTGTTATTGTATCGTTAAAGTTTTCTAACCAGGTGTCTAGATGTTCTTGTGTAAGTGTGTCTTGTAGTTTTGTTTGTAAGTTATTTAGCTTATTTTTTATATGTTTGTTGAATTTTTTAAAAGTTGTGTGTTTAGTTTTGTATCTTTCTAATTCTATTTTTTTTGTTTGGAGTTTAATTGTAAAATAGATATACCTGTGATCTGAGTGGCTATCATTAGTGACGTCTACGTTCCAGGATTGGATTGTTTCTGCCACATCTTCGGTACATAACGTCACATCAGGCGTACTTGAGCACTTCCTGTTTGGTTGTCCAACAAAAGTCTCTGGGGCCTCCGTGTCGTTTATTAGTATTAGTCCTTTTGACATTATTAGGTATGTTAGGAGGGTACCTCTACTGTCCTCTTTGAGGTATCCCAACAAGGAGAGACGGGCGTTGAGATCTGCTCCTACTATGATGTTCTGTAGTGGTGTGTAATTGTCGATCCATTTCATGTCTTGTGTTATGTCTGATGTTGGTTTTGAATATATCGATCCGATGGTGATGTGTCCTGTTGTTGTGGTTATGTTTGTGAAGCTGGAGTTTTCATCTGTATATGAGTGTAGTGCTTCTATGTCCGGTCTTGTTATTATTATTGCTGCTGTGTTATTTTTACTTTCGAAGATTTGCCATCTTTTTGATGGTACTCCCCAGATCATGTTTTTGTGTTTGTAATAGTCCTGTATGAGCAGAATGGTTATTTTTTCTTGATTGGCTCTGCCCATCAGGTTGCTTGTAGCTGCTTTGGAAGCCTGTAGATTAATTTGGATGCATTTTATTGTGTCGTTTTCTTGTATTGGATTTTTGGGGATGTCTTCTTCTGTGTGTTGGCTGTTATCTGTAGGTGTGTCTTGTTGGGAGTTGTTGCCTGTGTTACTTGTTTGCGTCATCGGATCGAATATGTTGGGATGTTATGTTTGTAGTTACGTGTATTTGTTGTGTCACTTCTTCTCTTCAGGTAATGTTGGTATACCGGGCATTTACTTGAGGAGGCTCTGTGATAGTCATCTTCGCCTGCGACTTTGCAGTGTATGCACCGGTGTGAGCGTGGGTAGTCTTTGTTTGGGCATAAGTTTGAATTGTGGAATCTGGTGCAAAATTCGCACACTGCGCGTGTTCTGCACCGATCTCCTGTGTGTCCGTATTTCTGGCAGTTGTTGCATCTGATGAGTGGACGGTATGATTCTATTTTACAAGTGTTGAAACAGATGGTGATTTTTCCTATTGATAGTAGTTTTATAGCTTGCTGTGCATTGGTTTGGATCACCATCTGTTTTGTTTTTGCACGTGGGTTATCTATTATCTTGTGTGTTTCTATGGAGGTGTTGTTGTTTATTTCTTGTAATATTCGTTTTATTTCTTCTTCTGTAGTTTGTTTTGGTATACCCAGTAGTATTAATTTTTTGTTGTTAGATGGTTTGGTGGTAACTTCTATTATTCCTTTTAATTTGCGTATTTTGTTTATGAAGTCTGTGATCTTGTTCATGTTGTTTTCGGTTTCTGTCGTGAATATTAGTGTTTCTTTGTCTCGTGATATGAAGCATTGGACTGGTGGCAGATTTATTTGTTTTCTTGCTTCCTGGTTAAGTATTTCTCGGATGCTGTGTAGTGTTAGGTTTGTGTCCCTTGTTCTTCTTACAAGTATTGCTGATGATGTTGCTGTTTTTGTTTGCATCGTATCTATTATCTTTTCTTTTTGTGTGATTCTTGCATATGTTGTGTTGTTGTTGTTTTCTACTGTGATTTCCTCTTCTTCATCTGTATTACGTTTTTCTTTCTTGTCTTTTTCTTGCTTTATGTGGTTAAACATTTCAAATACTTTTTGCAGTTCTTCTGTTCTATTGTTTACTTCTGTGTATCGATGTTTTATTTCATGTCTTAGGTTTTTGTTATTTTCGTTTAATTTCGCGTATTCTATTTTCAGATTTTCAAGGTTTATTTCTTCTAGGTTTATTTCTTCTTCTCCTCTTAGCTTTTGTTCTTCTTCTCTTAGCTTTTGTTCTTCTTCTCTTAGCTTTTGTGCTTGTTCTCTTATTTGTGTCTGTAGTTGTTTGTTCTCTTCAGTTTGATTTTCTAGGTGGTCTTTTGTGATTTCCTGTATCTTGCTAATATGTGTGATTTCTTTATTTAAGTCTGCTATCGCTTTTAGTTGGACTTCTATCTGTGTTGACATTTCTTTTATTCTTTGGTGTTCTTTTCTGTTTTTCTCTGTTTCATCAATCTGTGTTTGTGTGTGTTTGTGAATTTTGGTTGTATTGGTTATTTTTTCCCTTAGTTTTTTGTTCTCTTCTTTCAATTTTGGTATCTCTTCTTTTTGTTCATCGATTTGCAGTTGCAGTTGTCTATTCACTTTTCTAATCGTTTCTATTTCTTGTTGTTGTGTTACGTTTTTCTGTTTTATTATTTCTGTGTTTATATCACTTGCTTTTATGACTTTTTTTAGCCTTTCGTTTTCAACAGTTATTTCTCGTTGCATTTGTAGTTGGTCTTGTTCGCTTTTCTTCAATTCTTTTTTCTCTTTCTCTATGTTTTTGATGTTCTCGTCGTATTTCTCCAGTCTTTCCATCAGTTCTTCTTTGTATGAAGCTGCTTCATCTGCGTCACCTCTATCCCTTCTTCTCAAGAAGTCATTGTGTTGTTGTAAGAGTTGTGTTAAATTCATTCGTGTAGCTGTTATATGGTTGTATTTTATGTATTTCTTTTCTTTTTTGGTAGATTTTGGTTTTCTTGGGTTGGTTCTTGATGCATTGGATGATATAGATGTTGTTGTTTGTTTCGATATGTTGGAAGTGTCAGAGTCCGGTGATTCGGAACAGTCCGTTTCATTATTCATTGAGTGTACGGTGCGTTTTTCACTGTCGCTCGACATTTTGCAATTTTTTTTTTCTCTTCTTTGTGCTCTGTAATAACTCTATTTCTAGACTATGGATTTTAAAAATATTTTTTTTTTTAATCTAATTAAAGCTAGAGGTTCGTGGGAGGCTCTCTCCGGTCAAGGCATGTGGACTGTAAGTACTAATACAAAAGATGCAAGAGTTATAAATTAATTTAAGAGAACGTAAGATGTGAGGATATTAAGACAATTATTCAACTATGAGATCTAGAATGCCTTAGGGGCTTAAGATTATTATTATTAAGATTGAGGAAGATGTAGATTGTGTATAATCTCACGGGAGATGGTTATTGACAATATCTATACTATGATAATAAGGGTGCCTTATGGGCTTAAGATTGTATGAAGAATATGAGGCCAGCCGAGGTATGTGATGAATAGTTATGGGTATGAGTTATTGATTAAAGTATGTAGAGAAGACAAAAGGGCATTGACTCTGAGAGAAACTATAAAAAAATTTGGAGTTTCCCCATTGGAGTGTAGTTAAATTATAAGTTCTTAACGTTGGAACATGAAATATGTGAGATTTTAAGATGCAGAGAGGAGTTTAGAATTTTGAAGATGCCTAAATGCAATGATTATGGAAGATTATGAATTTATTAGTATGAGATAATGCCCTTTTGAGAAATATAGTTTAAGGAGTGTCCGCCATGGACGTAAAAAAAAAAAAAAAAAAAAAAAAAAAAAAAAAAAAAAAAAAAAAAAAAATTAATGCATATTTCGTGTTGTTGTCGAAATACACATTGAAGGAGTTGAGAGGGGGCACCCTACGCCCACAAATTGGGTGGGAGAGATTTGTACTTATTTTAGTGGATGTAGAATTGAAATACCTATATGCAGATATGCTACACTTGATTATTTTAATAGATTTTAAAAACTTCAAAATTTTATTAAAAGTTAAAAAAAAAGGGGGGCTAGGGGCTTAGAAATGACAAATTGGTTTTGAAACAATGTGTAATAGATGTAGAATGAAATTACCTATGAAATGATATCCAACACCGGTATGCTGGAGGATAAAACTTATGATTTTAAAATTTAAATTAAAGATTAAAAAGTGGAACCTGGGGCTAAAAAATGAAAGTAATTTAAAAAAGAGCTACGGGAATGAAAAGCCCTCTTGAGGACCTATAAATTGACATAATGCACTGGTGATTTCAAGTAGATATAAATTTGGCCCTAGAGGGGGCCCTGGGGCCCTCCCTGTAAGTCTGAGTTTGAGAAGGACCACGGAATCGGAAAGCCCACGAAAATTCCATTCCGAATAGGGAAGACAGGGCGATCCGAGCATTTAATTTAAGATTTTATTAGTTTAAAGATAGACCAGACCTGGTTACGGGAAAAGGAGGCCCCCTGCGCCCCTGACTGAATGAATGAAATAGTTACTAAGAATAGAAGATGTAGAATGTAATTGCCTACGAAACAATATGCGACACGGGCGTGCTGAGAGCATTATTGAAGAATTTAAAATTTTAATTTAAAGTTTAAAAATAGGGCCAGGGGCGTAAAAATGAGAATTGCTGAGAATGGGCTACGGGGATGTATAGCCCTCTTGAAAAACTATTTTTTATATATTGCATTAGTGAAATGGAGTTGAAATTAATTTGGCCCTTGAGGGGGCCCCAGGGCCCTTTCTTGTGGGGTCTGAGCTTTATGAAGGCCTCAGAATCGTAAAAGCCCACGAAATTTCCATTACGAATAGGGAAGACGGGGCGCGATCTGAGCTGTTTAAAAAAAACTAGTTAAAAAAAAAAAAAAAAAAAAAAAAAAAAAAAAAAAAAAAAAAAAAGGCCTGAGTTCGCAGGTTTGAGTCTGGGATATAACTATATTAACATCTACACCTATGCTTGGGTTTGATGATATTACCCAGGATGCAATGGGAGACAGATTTCTAAATTAAGACAAACAATTTTATTGAAAGCTGGGCTAGTGTGTTCAAAGCCTCTAGCACTAGATACTGGTTGCCTAGTAACCAACTCATCCGCCACTACTCTCCATAAAGGCATCCCAGTTCTTATTGAGTTTGCCTACTCGAGTTTTATGCAGCGTCATGTTACAGCCAACCAACCAATCGTTGGGAAAATTTGGCGTGAATCTGTTATAATGGCCGCCATTTATAATAAATATGAACATTTCACTTTAAAGCTACAAAACAGACACTTAAAAAAAAACTGAGAGAAAAATGAATGGCATCTATGTGTAGGAAATTTAATTGAGCATCTATAAGAAACGATGGAAATATGAAAAAGACATAATTAATATTTTTTACGAGGGTTTGAAGAATATACACTTTGAAAAGATATTGCAGCGATAATAAAATACGTGACAAGGTATGGAAGAATGCTCAAAAAAGGTATTAAAATACATAGAAAATATGCCAAAGTGCCCCACAGAGCTTAGGAAGACCTTCTACAAAGTCAAATGAACACTTAAAACTCTCGGGAACACTAAATTAATTATAAAGAAAGGGAGCTAATTTGAAACTTACTTATGTAAAACAGACAGCCACGCCCACGCCACGACTGCATGCGAAACAACGAATTTTAATCAACAAAGCTGGTACACCACCTTAAAATATTACCAGCGCTCCAATAATTTTTGAGAGGTTATCGGAGCACTAAGTACATGTGCTCGTAAATTTACAGGGTGAAATAAAATTTGGAAGTATTTTTAAAAATTTATAAAAGTAGAAGAGTTGTTAAACGGGGGCCAGAATTGAAAAACTTATGGCCCATAACCCAACTCAAAATTTAGCTAGAGATTTAAAAATTTTTGAGAGGTTATCGGAGCACTATATACATGAACACACCAAAAATCCAAGAGATCGGATGAATAGAAGTTAAAAAAAAAAAAAAAAAAAAAAAAAAAGGTGGTTAAAAGGCGGGTCGGGTTTTCAGAATTTTTCTTTTTCTTTTTAAATACGCGAATTTTATTGTTTAAAATGACTAATAAATGGTACTACATGATGAGATACATATAAATGAAAATAAATACAATGATAATTTATAGAATATGTACAATTTTTGCGCGTATGAGAAGCTGATAAACATGGCGGACACTGATGCTCGAATGCCATGTATTTTGGCCATAGGGCCAAAGAAGCATCACTAAAATGGACATAATTCATTCAAAAAATGACCGATTTGGTCGTGGCTGGTCTCATTTTGAACAGAATAACTTTAGACGTCGAATAAAACCGAAGAGAGCATTCCCACTTACCTATAAACGCCTTTAACTTAGCCGGCCATTGGAGCGATTTTCGAATGTAACCACATGGTTTGACTGCCGCATCATGGCAAAAACAGGCGGTTCCAACTGCCGCATCATCGTAAAAAGGTCATTTCTTCCGCAATTCCCGACAAACAAGCGCCCCACGGTCTGCGTCTTCGAAATCTACCTGTGCCTGTAGGCCGAGCCGTCAGGGATTTTTTAACAGTGTAAAGTTCCTTAGTGACGTGACGGAATACAGCTAATTAACTGTCTTATTTTTAATATTTTACTATGAGCTTTGTAACACATTTATTTTTACATATATTGTGCATTTTGATGTATTTCATAATATATGTAAAGAAGAAAGTGTTGCACGATTACGCTCATATAAATAATTGAGTTAAAATTAGGAGAAATTGCGTATTTTTTATCAAAAACTACGAATAGTACGAACTTTGAGCTTGTGTAAGTCATATAAATCCAAACAAAATGCAAAAACTATTGTTGAAATCGTAGAGGATAAACCTTCTTATATTGAAAAGTAAAATAATTTATTGAGTATAACAAATCGAATTTTAGTCTTATTTCATGTGCCAAAAACAAGGCTTTTGGACCCTGATCCTTTCATTTTTTCCATTCAATGAAATAAGATACTTAATTTTTTGTACACAACTTTTGACGACGTGTATGCTAAGTGTGTGACGACGTCACGAGTTGTGACAAAGACTTTTGTCACAACTTTTTTTTTTTTTTTTTTTTTTTTTTTTTTTGAAAAAAATCGAAATTTTTTATTTGCATCTTTTCACACCTTAAACCTTAAAAACTTTGTGGTGAAGCAGTTTTTTCGAAATTCGTATTTGATCAAAAGTTATCCGCTTTTTAGGTGCGTTCGTAATTATATAAATACGTAGCACCTATAGTCGTCGCTTGGTCCGTCCGTCTGTCCGTCCGTCTGTCTGTCTGTCTGTCTGTCCGTCTGTCTGTCCGTCCGTCTGTCTGTCTGTCCGCATATAACAACGCCAAAACTACCCAACCAAATGGTTTGCAATTTAAGATATATTATCTTTGCAGAATTTTGTCGAGACATTTCAAATTTTATTAAAATCGAATCAAAACTTTAGGAGATATTAATAAAAATATTTATTAAGAAATTTGAATTTTTTTTTTTTTAAATCGGTGCTTTTTTGTTATAGGAGCTTCCGAAGTTTAATCGTGAAGCGACCAAGATACTTATTTTATGACAGAAATTAATCTGCAGACGATATAATTCATTTCACAGAATTAAAAATCATCAAGATCTGAATATTTATATAACTAGCTGATACATATATATATGAATATTTATATAACTAGTTAAGATATTTGTATGAACAGTGTCATAAAATATATACTTAACTAGCTGTTTAACCCGTTCTACGCACGGGATATCATGAATTTAATTCTAAAACGTGCGTACGAACGCACCTCGTTTGTAACGTTTGACGTACAATTTCCAACTTGTTAGTGTTGCAGTGAACAGGCTCATTTTTAGCGTATTGTGTGCGGTGCGCAGGTAGAAAGAAAAGAATTCAGAAAGAGGAAATCCATGAGGGTTCATTATATTGGCCTGGTATAGATAATTTTATGTAAGCTGAAACTTGTCACTGTTATCTATGTTTTTTAAAACCGTTGTAAAACTTTAAACCGGTTTTTCTCGAATCTCTGTTTTACAAATCGGTACCAGGTAGAACTCGAGATTAGATCGACCAATTTGGTTGCAATTTTATGCTTTTCTAGTATATACTATATTTTAGTCCCTCACGAACGAGTTTTTCAATATTCGAATTGTAAATATTTTTTGCACGATTTAAATCCAAAAGTTTTGTAATTGAAATTTGAACATTCGCCATTTTCTTCAGGATCAAAAAATTAATAAACCCATCTCAGAAGGACTACAAAACATCGTAAATGTTAAGGTTTTATTTGTTTTTTTGTTGTAGATAAGCAGATTCCGAGATTCATCTGGTAGCGCGGAACGCTTTTTGCACACCTCTCTATCAAAGACCGCCAGAGCACCAATTTTCAACCAATTTCTAAATAAAAAATTGTTTTTAAAACTTCAATATATGCTCTTTTATTTGCAAGAAACCTTTTATTATTACTGTATAATCGCAATAAAAAATTAGCAAAAAAGTAGAGAAAATTTAGGTAATTTTTTTTTAGTTATAATATGCCTTAAATAAACAATTTAAAAAACACGAAAGACAAGCAATATTCATTTTCAGAAATTGCTGTCCATAATCGGTAAGGGATGAGAAATGTTTTCTAAAATACTGTATATGTTCTGATGAATTTATACACAACACGTAATACACTAGAAATGAGTTAAGTTTAAAAATGCATATCACATCTGAAAACCCACTTTCAGCAAGCATCGCTCATAGGCAACCCAGATCGTGTAGCTGAATTATTTTGGCTGTCTCTGTAAGAAAACGATAAATGCTACGCTCTCCATAATCTAAAGAAAACATGTTGTAACGTACCTCAGTAATGCATGTTGATTTCATTATCTTTAAAGTGGTATAACATCACTAAAATACACTAAAAACGATTCCTGCTAACAAACTATAAAATTTGCGAACTATACATAATTAATTTCATTTTCAATAGCGAATATGTAATAGCAAACTTCAATAACAGATATCAATAACATGGCATATGGCCGAGAGTGATAACACGCTCGGACAGACAGACAGAAGAGAAACCGAAGGCATAAACACTCTTAAACTATGTTTGAAAGTGTTAAAAACCGGGGAATTAATCAGATTTTTTGGGAAAGGAATCTTTAACTTTTCAAATCTTTTCAAATCTAGTATAGAAAAACCCATATTTTCTTGAACTGTAGATATCTATATCTGTCTTGTAAACTTTCCAAACATAGTTGATAAATGTTTATGTCTGCCTTCTATCTGTCTGCATGTCCGTGCTCTAACTCTCGTAAATGTACCTCTATTGCCTTGTAATTGATATACCGGGTGGTTATAATATAAGTATCCTATTTGGAGCTGTCTGTAGCTTGAAAGAATAACCCGAATGAAACCAAAATCGGTACACTTATTATTCGAGAAGGGGGAAGAAGAATGGATCATTAAAAAAATAATTGCAATAATCGCCGGCAGATGTCGCTTTTGAGTGTGAAATGTAATGAGTAATACTGTGTACCGTGGGGGTGTTGCAAACCTCAACGACTTGAAAGCATATCACAACATGTGTGAAACATCACTCCTGATGCGTTACATTCCGCAGTTGAGCACGTCGTGCACCATCTGGATTGTGTCCTCCAGAACAATGACCATTTGAAACCTGAACATGATCGGCACCGTCATGCGAAAGCACAATCACATTCACTGTGACATTTCCAATAAATTAGGTATTTCATCCGGTTTTACGCGTTATTCCTTTATACTTGTATTACACATTACATTTTACACTCAAAAGTGCCATCTGTCGGCGATTATTGCAATTATTTTTTTTTTATTGTTCCATTCTTCTTCCCCCCTTCTCGAATAGTAAGTGTACCGATTTTGGTTTCATTCGGGTTATTCATTCAAGATACAGACAGCTTCAAATAGAGGTACTTATATTATAACCACCTGGTATATCTTATTGATGTTTACTTCAACATGCCATTTATTGAAAATGAAAAGTGTAGCATTTCTAATTCGTTTAAGAAAATTTCGTCTGTGGTATCGTTACCGGTGCATTTTAATGCAGTTGCATGTATCACTGGGGGGGGGGGGATGTTTTCTATAGATTATGGAATGCGTGGCATTTATCTTTCATTTTCAGATACACATAAAGTATTCAGTTTCAGAACTGACTATCAGCGATAATTGCTGGAAGTGTTTTTACCTGTGGTGTGCAATTTACATGCTTTCCAACATAGTTGAAAAGTGTTTATGTCTTTGATTTGTCTAGCCGTTTGCCTGTCTGATTTAACTCGCGTAAATATACTTGGAAGTGTATGTTATTGAGATTTATCTTAGGACATTCCTTATATAAATTGGAGTATGTAGCATTTGTAGTTCATTTATATAGACACGCAAAAAATTCTGTTATATTATCGACTATGGTGAGACATCGTTTGTAGTGTATTTTAATACATTTGCACTACAACATAAACATAATGAATGTTGTTGCCTAAACATAATGAAATGTATAGGCATTATTGAGGTGCAATACAACACTCTTTATGTAGAGTATGGAATTCATAGTATTTATCATTCATTAACTGGGACACACAAAATAATGCCGTTACTTATTGGCCTACGGGGGGAAATTGTTTGCAGTGTATTTTTAATATCTTACACTATTTCAAATATAATGGTATTGATGTGCATTGTTGATGTGCACTGCAAGCTGCTTGCTGTAGGATATGGAGTGCATGGCCTATATCTGTTCGTTTACAGGGACGCAAAAAAGAATTCGGATACAGTAATATCTATGAGCGGTAATCCGAATTGAGCTTTCAAAAGCGCTACGGATTTTCAGGCTTAGCCAAATTTCAGTACAGTATGCAGTGGGTATAAATTCTATAGCTCATATTCGGTGAAAAATAATTGTAAGCATCACTGTCTACGGGCATGAATTGCTTAGAAGTGTTTTTTAACTGTGTATATAGTATACTAAGAAATGTCTGTACAGTACAGATAAATGTATATACAGGACCACTCAAAAACAGGTTATATTGTCGTTTATGGATAATTATTGCTATAAGTGTAATTTTAATTGTGTTATACGCTTCGTAATTGAATTACATTTTATCTTAATATGCGGTGGCTATAAAAATGTGTGGATCATATACAAGGCTGTGTAAAAAATTTAAAGATACGTTATATGAGCGCTAAATACTGGAAATAAATTTTCAAATGTATTATGCGTTTTACAGCTGAATTAAATTTTAGAAAATCAGGTGGTGCGTATAGATCCATATATGTGTGTGAATGTTTAGATCATATATAAGGCTACTTAAAAAAATACGACTGTCTTATTGACGAATGCATGAATATCGCTTAAATTGGGTGTTCAACTGTGTTGTGCATTTTCTAAAACGTTTATTTAGATATATTCCTTTAACCTTATTAAATAGGGAAATTTCGTATTAGCTGCAAAGGATTAAATGTAAAAAATAGTTGATTGGCTCTATAAATTTTAACTTTACTTTTGATTTTAGAAAATACAAGAAAATTCTGAAAATGCATTTTAAAGGAATCAAATTAATTAGAAGCAGTTCCTATATTAGTTTATTTTCATCAAAATATCCAAAATTCTCACCTTTTACTCCTGTTTAAGATTTAGTAATTTCGGATTGGGGAAATTGGTACTTCTTTGTTAGCAGATCTCAAATCTCGCCAATTACAGATTTTTTTCTCGTTAAAAGCAGCTTGTATTTTTGCGTGTGTAAATTATGCTTTAATGTTTAAAAAATATTTTTTTTTTTTTTAATATTATTCCTTATTAAAGCATTTAACTTTTTGTATTTTAAATGAGATGACTGAAATTTTTGTATTTTAAGTGTTTTTAATGTATGTAATTAAATGAAATGAGTAGCAAATCATGTGGTGTGTATGAATAGTATTTTTTAATGAAATGAATGCAATGCGAATGGTGGCGATTGAAACAATATTGGGATCACCTGCTAATATTGAATATAGGTCAATTGCCTGGTATTCGAGAAAAAAGTTCAATTGCCTTTGAAGTTTGTTAACATAAATTGCTACTTGCCCCGGTCGATATTCAATTGTCCAGTATGAATATTATCTCAAAATGGGACGTAAAAGAGTTTTTTTTTTCATATTAGATGTATAAAAATACGTATAGTAAATATTATAGTGATCGCGGCATTATCGAAGTTCGTGTGATTTCGAGATTCCTGTACAGCGATGTTGCTGCATCCAGTGATGCTTTTGTTTTTATTTTTCATAGGCGCAAAACGCATATACTTGCTTTGCTGTGATCGCGGAATTACTGAATTTCGTGTAAATTAATTATTTCTATGCAACGAGTTTGCTTCATCCAGCGATAATTTTTGTATTCATGAGGGCGCAGCGCACATACATGCGCTACGCGATAAAACTAGATTGATGCATCCAGCGGTTATTTTTTTAATTCATGAGTGCAGAGTGCACATACACGCATTACGCAGTGATGCCGATACGGTGATCGTGGCAAACCCTAATTCCATGTACTATTGAGATTGTTATATAACGACGATGCTGCATCCAGTAATTTCGGGCACAAAGTGCCTTTACATGCGTTATAGCGATCATGGCTTTACCGAGTTTCATGTGCTTTTGAGATTAATATACGACGAATTTGCTGCATCCAGTTATGTTTATTTTTTTGGAGGATTATGGGTCCGATACGCACGTACGTGCTTTTTTGTGATTGAGCTTTACCGATGTTGCATACATTTTTGAGATTTCAATATAACAATGTTGCGCATCCACTGCTTTTTTGCTTTGTTTTTATGGGCGCGAAGCTCAGATACATTTGTTGTAGTGATTCCGGCATTACCAAGTTTAATGTATGTTTGAGGTTCGAATACAGCGAAGTTGTTGCTGCCAGTGATTTTTTTTTTGTTTTCATGGGCGCGAAGCACTCATACCTGCGTTATAGTGATCATAACGTTACCGAATTTCATACATTTTTCAGATTCCTATGCAACAAGGTCGCTGCACCCAGTGGTGTGTGTGTTTTTAATTATTTTTCTTTTCATGGGCGTAAAGCCGTTCATACATGCATTATAATGATCGTAGTTTTACCTTATGATATCTCTTTTTTTAGATAATTTTAGAAGGAAGTTGTTCTTACATTTCTTCCCTAGTGGTTCTGATTTAAGTTAATAACATCTTTTGTCACAGCAGTCGACCTATTTCAAAGTTAGAACCAATGGGTTTTTTTTAACAAAGAGAAAATTAATTCTAGCGCAACTAGAACCCTTGCACAGAATTATTTACTGACCTAGCTCAAGAAAATTACTCAGAATGCTTTTGTTCAAAATATCTACCATTATTTCCAACTATCAATCTTCGCTTTGTCTAATCACAGAATATCTGTCATTAAGTAAAGATTACTATTCTGAAATTGTAGCAGATAAGTCCCCCACTTGGCAACAACTGTACAGAATTTTCGTTTTTGTTTTCATAACTACTTTTGGGGGAAATTCTTAATAAAAGAAATTTTAGGGGATTATTTACACCGTAGATACGTAAATACTTGGACGCATCTGACATTTATTATACTCAATTTATGTACAGTTTCAAAAGGGGTTTTCTTCTGTCTGCGTTTTTTCTGTTATTGCTGATGAGTAGAGTTGCAAAAAACCCACAGTTTTCGAGAGACGGGAATACACCCGGGAATTTTTGGGAATAAACCTGGAATTTTGGAGAATATTGGAAATTTTGAAGAAGTTTTGAAAGTAAACAAAACTAGTCATTTTTCAATTTCAATTTTTTATTTTTCGAAATTTCAGGCACTGTTCTGAAAATTTTATAATAGGTTTTTTCATTATGAATTCACAAAACTTAGGATTTTGCGCTCTAAGTTTTTTATAATTTATTATAACATATCATTTGCTTTAACAATGGTGGCTGTGAATTGGTAAGTATTTGAATGTTTCTTTAATAATTGAAACAGTTTAATTTCTGTTAGCTGGCATATTTACTATCCAGGCATACTCTATATTAATTTTCTTGTGAGTTGCAGTGCAATGCATTGATTTCTTTTACTTTTATTTTTTGTTTGCCTGAATCGGAGAACAGGGGTGATGTTTATATTCATGCCAGGTAAGATGAATCTGTCATCTACCTCTCGCACTTTTTACCTATACATGATTAAAATATCAACTTACTTATGTTATTTTAATTTCTCTTACTTAATATTTCTGCAGCTTAAGACTGTATTTCATTAGTTTTCATGTAACTGTGCCATTTTTCTGTATTTGTTTTATTAGTTTTCTTTAGTTATGATATGTAAAAGAATATTTTGTTTACGAATTAAAAAAATCCATGTCTAAAACTTTCTGAAAACTCCCGGGAATTTTTAATATTTCCTTCCCAAAAAACCCGGTTTATTCCCGGGAATAAACCCGGTTTTTTCTACCCTTTGCATCTCTACTGATGAGAGACACATTGTGCGATCCTTAAGTTGTATAATTAATTTTTTCTTAATTCTGCTAAGTTAAGCATAATGTTGTTTATTTTAACAATTACTTTAATACGAATTGAGTTTTTTCCAACTGAGTAAAAAGGTGTCTAGGCCTTGAGTCGAACTCAGGACCATTGGCTTAAATTGCTAACGCTGTATTTATATAGCTATCTGGACCGACAACTGGCCGACACATCTCATTCAGAAAACCTTATTATAAATAACATCTGGTCTGTCATTTAGACAGCTCAACAGAATATACAACAGGTAATTAAATCAATATGCTATATGGAAACGCATGATATCTTTAAAAATCAGTATGCTTGAGTTAAATATAATAAATTGAATTATTTTATAATGAGAATCCTTACCAACGGAAAGTAAAGTTTTAATGCTAATGTTTGAAAATGTGCCATTTAAAAGGATTTTGAGAGTATATAATGAACAAGGTGTTCTAAAAAATATTTGAATTATGTTCGGATCAATATTTATTTATAAGTGTTATGTTTATTCTGTTAGTTCTGTGCAAATATATATTACAAAATTTAAATTTCCGCGCTTCATTAAATTTATTCCATGAGTATTTTCCCTTCTAAAATTATTCTACAACCCTAATTATTTGATTATTTCTTATCTTAAATAATATTCCTTTTATTTTATTTATCTAAATATCTTTCTACTTTAAAATGCATAATAAATATTTTATTCCCCTTCAAAATATCCTAAAAAACACTTCTCGTCATTATTTTCTTCAAAAACCTTTTTATATCGCAATTTTTAAAATTGCTTTATTTTCTAAGATGTTCAAGCTCAATAACAAACGATGTGATCTAGTGCCAAGTAGTTGCTTTATTTTGAGTCGGGAAACTGCAATGCATCGAACAACAATGCATACGGTTCAATTATTACGACTACGAACTTACTCACATAATATAGTAATATGCAATTATCAAAGAGTCGGAGTTCAGAAGTGTAAAACCATTACATATATGTTCTTGTGACTAAAATAAAAAATCAAGAAATGACATCGTTCAAAATTATTTGAGACAAAGAATAACAAATATACTACCTGGAAGCGGACGACGGGGTCCTCGGCAAACTTGAAAGCCTGGAAGCGGGATTGGAGTGACTTGCTTCCGGGGACCTTGTCGAATACCGGAAACACCCGAGAATCGGTGGAGCACCTGCGTCGATAAAAAATCAGGGAAAATTAAGAATACTGTATAGTAAAACTCTAATTATCCGAATCGATATTAGGGGGGAAATCATTTTCAAAACAAAAATAATATTTTAATAGTTATAAAAAAAAATCTCACTCTGAAAAATGACATATGACATTACATCAATTACTTCAAATTGAGCGAACATTAAAGCAAAAAGATTCCATTTTCATAATATATGGTGTTTTTTGTTCACCTGCACCCTATGGGTAAAACAGTGGGTATATGCAATGTTCTTCACGTATATCAGTATTATACAAACTGACGATGTTTTTTTTCTTTGTGACGCTGATTCACCACCATTCATTATCTAGGAATCTTGAATTAGAATTGAGTGTTAACAGATAATAGTTCATAAGTTGTAGAAACAATGAGTTATCTGTAATCGGCCTTTTCTTGCGTTGTAAAAAGCAGTTTGACAAGACTTTATTCTTTCGACATTTGCACGTCGTTTCACTTCTTTAATTTCTTGGATAAGTGATTGTGCTAACTTATTTTGTGACCCTGTAATATACTTCAGCAATTTCATTATATTACGGATAATTCCATGGTTGAGAGCATATTGGTGTTTTTTGATTATAGCATATTCAGAACTTAAAAAATACATCTGACCACAATACGGCTGTTTGAATCCATCTTCTTTGTTTTCTGTAAACAGCCATATATATCTCTTTTTATGTATGGAATGTCATACTTTGTCGCTTTCAGAGTTAAAAGTCAAAACAGTAAGCATTTCTACTTTCAGAAAATCCTTGTCACACCCATAATGTTGTTTGGAAAAAAAAGTTAAATAGCTCGACAATAAATCTATTTGGTATTTTACAACTGTGGAAATATTTAACAAAAAATCGTAACTGCTATCACTGTAACAATGGGTAAATAAAATAGAGTAATATATAAACGCAAAAAATGAATTGGCAGCATTTGTTATTATAACTTTCAGAAACATGAAAATATATTTTTATTTGGAAATGAATAATAAAAATGTGTCTTTACAAAAATGCAATATGAATTATGTAGATATAGATAATAAAATTTATGTTGAAGTTATGAATGTTGAAAAAAATATCGAGCTAGGCTTGATCTACCAGGTACTGTTTAATTATTTGAAAAGAAGGTATTTACTCACCCTTCCGAGTCTATGAGTGTGATCTGTAAGTCTCCCCTTCCATTTTTAGCAGTCATGTCCCGGGCAAAGATACCAAATACACCTGCAGAAAAAAAAATATTAGTTATCTCTACCACTTTGTAGGAAATTTTCTTTTCATAATCTTTTTCAGACAAAACTTTGTAAAACGCAACAACTGTCTTTAGAATTTTATTGAAGAATAAAATGATAAAACGTTGTGCAGCTATTTAGTATTTTCTTTTGATGGATTTGTTTAACTATTTTTACACTCTTTAAATAAATTAACTTTGTTTTTGTATGTAAAGAAAGAATTTTGTAATAGATTTTTCCTTCATTTTCTTTTATGCTAGAATTACAAAATTATGTACACAGGTGTGTTTCCGGTGCAATACAAACTTTTAGTATTTTTAGAACTTAATTATAAATTAATAAATTAATTTTGAGGCTTTTTTTCTATTAGCCGGCCGCAGATGGTAAATCGCCAAATATTGTTTACAGTTAGAACTATATACGAGTTAGAATACCAATGAAGTTAATTATGCGTCTAACCATGCTCGCTAACATGGCCAACTGTCTATAAAATCCCAACAATGAAATATTTTTGAACACTAAAAAATATAAAATAAAATAAAAATAAATATCATATATATTATTTCTCCTGTCAACATCCCTTTTTCTCAGAAAATACGAAACGCAGAAAGACGAAGGAGATAGCATATGAAAGGATTTTGAACAGACTTCTGACATAGCACACTTAACAATTCGTTAAAACATGTTTTTGAATAAAAATTGTTGTTAATTAAAAATTAAATCGGCATTGTTTTCATAAATGAAATGAAATGTTTTCTCAAATCAGTGTTGCCACCAAAATAAAATACTGCATTATCAGATGACGTCATCCTATAATGCAATTGAAATACGATTGTTAATTTATTTCTTGCGCGTACTTTTTGAAAAATATCGAGCTTTTAATTGGGAATTTATTTAATTTTTATATTTAATAGCTATTTTTATTTGTTTTCCCTTTTTTATCTTGGTTGTGTATATGCGTACTGTATCGGAGCACCAGTAGATTTAAGGATTATCTTCCTTTTAGATATACAGCTCATTAGGATTCACAAAAATTGTAAGTATTTATTTTTTAATATTTCATTAAGCTGTTAATACGTCATTGAAGTCTGACGTCACTTAAATGGCTGCTGAACCACAAAGTTGAACATCCCATGTTTACGTTCCCATAGAGTTATAAAAAAATTGGTGTACCAAGTATTCATTTATGTATTTAAGACATTTCTGGAACAGTTTTGCAAAATCTGAAGAAATGCTTTCATATGAATTCCCTAAACGTCAGATTCAGTGTTTCAAATTTTTTATAATTCCCTTTTTTTTCAGTATATTTTCAGTTATTTCAGTCTTGGCAACCTAGAGAAATGATTTTGGCGAGAGAAAAAAATTTGGCAAAAACTTTTCTGGCAGTCTATTACCATTTTCTTATACACAAACAATCATCATATATATTATTTCTGTTTTCAATATATTTTTTTTCTATGCACATACAAAACATACAACGATGAATGAGATATCATTCGAAAAGTTTTTGAACAAGTTTCTGAGATAGTACACCCACATATTGTCAAAACGCATTGTTTGATTAAAAAAAATCAGTTAATTAAAAATTAGTGCTTAAACGTACCAGGAAATAATCTCAAAGATTGCAGTGCAAAAGCTTCGCACGGGTCCTTCTGGTAAAGGTATAATATTAAATATATATATATGCTTTTATTTTATAAATCTAAATGATATTATATTGCTTATTTTTTACGCTCTTATTTAAATGGAAACTGCGTTTTAAAAATACATAAAATTTAGGATAATTTTTTTTTATAAAAGCACTAACGTAACTTTGTAAACATGGACATCTGATGTCTACTCTCGGAAGGCTTAACCTGATTTTGATTATTAGGTAAAGTAATGAAATATTTAAATTTCCTCATAGGTTAACCTGAGATTTCACCATCTGAAAAGAGAAAACTTGTATGCTCTCAGATATATATTTTTCCCCACGGAATTTTCTGACGCATTTACGGGCTTATTTTTAATGTAAAAGTATAACACTTGCGGACAGATCTGTATTCTGAACACGTGCAGCATCTGCAAATTTCCACCAGTGAAAAGGAACAGTAATATTACCCTTATTTATCTGCGATTAAATAAGGCAAAAATTACTATTATTTTTTAATGGTAGAAGTTTGCATATGTTGCACATGTTCAGAATTGAAATGATCATTATTGAATGTATCCAAATCCCTATTGGCCCCACCAGTGGCTGAGAGGTTGTGCTCTGGAAGCTGGTAGACGGGAGGTGCTGGGTTCGATCCCAATCGCGCCGGTCGGCCTAATCGTTCGGAGTTTTCGTGGTTTTCTTCGAGCCGTGGATTTATCCATGCGTAAATACGGATTAGGTTCCCTTAGAAAGACCCCCACGAAGGGCACTCCCCCCGGGCCTATATCCCTAGTGTAGATAATTGGCCGTCAATAATCAACCCAAACCAACCCAAATCCTTATTGAAGTTATTTGGAATCGAATAGATTTCTTTTTTAATTTAGAGATTTTTAGAAATTTATAAATTTTTAGAAATTTTTAGTTATGAGCGATTTTTGTCTCATAAATAGCTTAATCGGGCTGACGCATCCTTGAAATTTGGTTCAAAACGCCAACTTTAGTAACATTTTCTGAAAGATTCTCTGTATCAGAAAAAAAAATAAAAAATAAAAAATAAAATATTCGATTTTATAGTTTTGAGTAAGAATATTTGCTAATCTCGTACATTGACAAATAAAATTGAATTGTGAAATATGTCTTTAAGTAGAAAATTTGTATTTGAGAATAGACTTAATCAAGGCTGGCGTGATGCGCCGTTGTCAAAACGAAAAAGAATAATCTGCTGTTAGCTTAATGTTTGCGCCCGGCTAACGTAAAAGTACCTAGGAAAAATTGAAATTCTAGATTAAATTATCCATAGATGTACTTACTGTCCTCGTCTATCTCGATCCTGAAGTAGAGTGGTTCTCCGATTCTGGTTCCGGTGATGTCCGTCCCATTCATGTCTGTGATTCTCAAGCGGATATTGGGCGTTGGGGCGGTCGCATTCACTACCGCCGTGGCAGCGGGTTCCAGACTAGAACAGAAAGACTAAATAAACGAGCTATAGTGCATGAAAACGGTATTAATTTACGATATTTTATTTTTAAATATTGAGATTCACTTTGAATACACTACTAACTTATATGCCCCTAAATGGCGTTATCTTAGTGAGCATTTTTCAATCGCAGGTTTTTTTCCTTATTAAATTTGAGTTAATCATACGTGTTTTATTTTGCAAATGAGGTAGCTTCATACATTGCGCATGATTTCACAAATCCCCTCAAAGTCCGAAAAAAATTAATTCGATTGTTTTTACGATAGGCGTGCGTCCCGGGACACACACATTTTTACATGCTTTTTATTAACTCACATTTCTGTATGTATGTCGCAGTCAAATCCTGCAACTCAATTTTCACCCACTTTCTGTTGACATAGAGCTTTGAAATTTGGAATATATATGTATTCGTGAGGGCAATACATGAATTGGGCATTTCTTTTATTCGATCCCTAAGAGGGGGGGGGGGGGCAACATCGACACAAAACTTGCATTTTCCCCATAGAAATAACATTACGATTGTTTAACATTAATTGAAAAAACAGCTCCATTGTTGCAACATTCATCCATTTTAACCATATTGTAGCCCGCATAATTTTGACGTCAGCATTGGGCAAAGCACACATTCGTGCTTTATAATATCAGTTAACTTTTTGTAAATTTTAGTAAAAGCCTGTTTTTTTTTTTTTTTTTTTTTTTTTTTAAACATTTCCTTTTTAACTTTACTTACAAAGAGGGTTAGGTAAGTTGTACACACCGATTTTATTCTTACTTTGGTGGTTTGAAGGTCCTACTTAGATATAAAACATCTCGTAGGAAATTTGAACTGATACGCATAAGCTAAAAAGATATAGCTGATTGATTTTTTTTGTACTTAATTTTTTTATAAGCACCCTATATACTCGTGTATAAGTCGACCCCTGAATTCGAGATGAAAACAGGTTTAATACCAATATTTTACAATAGTTTTCTTCTCCTTAAATAATTTAGAATTAAATGATATTACATGAAGAGTAGAAAAACATTCTTAATTACTGGTAGTAAACCTGTTTTCATCTCGAATTTGGGGGTCGACTTATACGCGAGTATATACGGTATGTATGTATAAGTTCGTACATTTTTTCAACGAAAACGTCATTTAGAAAATAGTTGAAAACATCGGTCACTCGCCATGTATTCTATGACTTCTTAATTATTTCTTGATTACTGCAGGGGGTCGCGCCTCCTACTTTTATAACCATTGGCTTGAGATGTAAACAGACAAACTGTGACGAGACGAATTTCTTTGATATGGTTGTCCAGTGACTTTCATGATGTCCGTAATATGATTTTCATATATTACTGAAGAGAATTTATTTTTAAAAACACAAATTGTACAAATTGTGCTTATTAGTTGCTAAAATCAGTGTAAAAATTGTTTTAAACTCATAAAAGAGCTAAAATCCTACATGTTTCGGCTTTAAACTTAAAGCCATCATCGGGGAAGAGGAACAACACAAACGACTACTGATCTTTTAATTTTCGACACGAGAAAATTGAAATCAACAGTATGGAAAAATTTAAATAAAATAAGCGGGCGCTCTCTGTTGCCAAAGAGCGAAAAACAAAACAATGAATTAACCAGGGGTTAAAAATGTATCCCATAAACCAGGTATGCTGAAAGAAAAGTTATCATTACAAATACAATCTTTTCTAATTTTAATTTCCAATGATTCCCTAATGGCGGCTTTAAATGGGTTATTGAACCTATGGATAATTCTTGCTTTATCGAAATTAATTACAATATCATTATTTTTAGCGTAAAACCGGGAGAGTGCAGTGGATAACTTTCCAAATTTTATGTCGTTTTTATGGTTAAAAGAGCATAAAAACGACATAAAATTTGGAAAGTTATCCACTGCACTCTCCCGGTTTTACGCTAAAAATAATGATATTGTAATTAATTTCGATAAAGCAAGAATTATCCATAGGTTCAATAACCCATTTAAAGCCGCCATTAGAGAATCATTGGAAATTAAAATTAGAAAAGATTGTATTTGTAATGATAACTTTTCTTTCAGCATACCTGGTTTATGGGATACATTTTTAACCCCTGGTTAATTCATTGTTTTGTTTTTCGCTCTTTGGCAACAGAGAGCGCCCGCTTATTTTATTTAAATTTTTCCATACTGTTGATTTCAATTTTCTCGTGTCGAAAATTAAAAGATCAGTAGTCGTTTGTGTTGTTCCTCTTCCCCGATGATGGCTTTAAGTTTAAAGCCGAAACATGTAGGATTTTAGCTCTTTTATGAGTTTAAAACAATTTTTACACTGCTTTTAGCAACTAATAAGCACAATTTGTACAATTTGTGTTTTTAAAAATACTAGTTAACAGTGTAGCGTCCAAATAGATTCAATTGAGAATTTATTTGTTAATTCTGTATACTTTGTTTCGATATCTTTGTGAAACAATAAAAAGGCCATAACAGACAACATAGATTTTGGAAAAAAGTTCAAAGACATAATGTATGCCCTTTGTCGTACAATTGCGTCCGAACCGAATCCTTAGTTTCTTATTACCACGAGACGTCAAAGTTTCCGCGACTTTCGGGCGACACAATTTTAACCTATGGGTTGAAAATAAGTTGCTCGAAACAAACAACTTTTTACTGATGGACTAATTTTGTCGCATGTGAAGAAGAAATATCACTCTTAACAGCCAATGAAATGCTTAGAAAACTGACGTCATATTTTGACTGACATTTCATCTCGTCATTCGTCTATTTAGAGCGATGGAATATGATTGCAGCAACGTCAGATGGTAATGGCAACCTTAGTACGAAAGAGGTGGAAGGGAGAAACTTGATCGATATGTTGTGGCCGTTGATGTTTCTGTCGCTTCAAATTATCCCGTGTAATAGGAACTCAGAAAGTCTTACCCCTGTGCGACCCTGAAAGTCTTCGTAAGGGTCCTGTTGGTCTCTTCGAAGAGTGAGCAGTAGAGCTTGATGACCCGGTCACTCTTCTGCTGGATCAGGGGATGGTACTGAATCACAACTGTGTTTGTAAGGTGGTCGTCACCCTGCATATGAAAAAAAAGATAAATGTAATTTTTAAATTTGGAAGTATTCTAAACAAGGTAACAATTACAACAGTATCCGTAAATGAGTCTTCCATTAATTACATCAAACTTCAATAGAGGGGAAGGAGTCCACAAAATGTGACATATTGTGACATGGAAAGGGGTCGACTAACATGTTGTGACGTCATATATAAAGTATCTAAATCTTTAGGTAGCCATTATTTACAGCCAGCATAATAAAGTTCATAAAAACTGTATTTTGTTTCGGGTAGCGTTAGTATATATATTTTTATTTTTATTTGAATTGCAAAAGCTTGAAGTAAAAACACACAAGATCTTAACGGATTTATTGAATTTATATCAGTATGTATCAGATAGTATGTATATATATATATATATATGCATTAACTTAACTTTAAATAAGTAGTTGTAAAAAAATGTGACGTCACAACAAAGAGAAGAGCATGATCAACCGTGTATAACAATCTGTGACATAAGTGAAGGGAGGAGTAACAAAAAAACGAAATTTGCGAGTTTTATTATATTTAATGCATAACCCCAAAACCTGTCTAAAACATAATTTTTTCTTTGTTTTTTTGCTACTGTTCCGTTTTATATACATTATATACTTTATTCCGTATTATATAAATTTGCATATCAGATATACATGATCACATATATACATATACACAATATTGCGCATTATATATATGAAATAGCACTATACAGAGTGCCTACAAAATTCCGTTTATCCTGAAAAAAAATCACTGTAATGCCCACTAGTGGCAAAATTTAGAAATTATCTATCCTATCTCAAAAACCAAGACTTATCGAAAAAAATATCGATTACAAGGGTGTAGAGCATGCTCTATTCAGTATGAAATAATGTCTTATAAGTAATAGAATCCTTATTATAAGCCATAAAATATTACTTTTTCGATAACCAATCACCAGCTTAAATACGTTACTAATCACTTGTAGAAATGTGGTATTATAAAGCAGATGCATATTTACTAATAAAACGAACAGATAGAAACAAAGTAAAATTTAGTTTAATAAGATATTTAAGGTAAGCATGCTCAATGTTTCCAGAATCGGTATCAGTACACATTCGCTTGTACTATGCATACACATACATTGCTGCAGATGGTGAACACATTAAGCATACTTCAGTTTATGTACTTTTTTTAATAACTGAACCTTGCTTACTTGTGTTTGTAAATATGCATCTGTCTTACAACGCCACATTTCTACATGTGTTTACTATACAGGGTGATTATAATTAAAGTCCCACTTTCTAAAGTCCCACTTTCTAAAGTCCCACTTTCTTTGCTATAAAAAGGGAACCACTGGTCAGAATGACTTCAAATTTGAACTGAATATACTGGAAGAAGAGGGAAACGGTATGGCATAAGAAAAAAAGTTCCAAAGTGTATTAATAGATGGCGCTGTAAGCGACATACAATGCAAATTAAAAGACACTCATGCGCAATTAAAAACCGAATCATTAGGTGTTTTTATGCGGTTTTTGGCCCAAGGACAGTTAAAAATCGATTTTTCCCATCCAATGTGGTATGACCTTGCCGTTGTGGATGGACTTTCCAGTAACAATACCACAACTGTTGACTGATTTGGAAGTCATTTTTTCCGTCAAACAACCGAAACACTCATTCACATTGAACAGTACGGTTGATTTAATGTGCAACTCATGCCAAAACCGGCATATTTCGATTAAAAATTTCACTTGTAGCCGAATCCACTTTCGTTATGCCGCTTAGAGCGCCATCTATTGCTACACTTTGAAACTTTTTCTTTCTTATGCCATACCGTTTCCCATTCTTCCAGTATATTCAGTTCACATTTGAAGTCATTCAGACTAGTGGTTCCTTTTTTACAGCATTTTGAAAGTGAGACTTTAATTATAATCACCCTGTATTTAAGTAGTTGATTGATTATAAAAATTGTAGCATTTCAAGGCTTATAATAAAATTATTTTTACATGCAAGACGTCTTGTCATACTAAATCGAAACTGCTCTGTACTTTTGTAATTGACTTTCTTTTGCTATCTCTCATAGTTTCGAGATAGGATCGAGAGCTTCAAAATTTCGCAACTATGATAAAAATCAGGTTAAAAGTTTCGCAATTGCAGTCACTCTCACAGGATAGCGCATATTTGTTTTACTATGAGTAGTCACTTGTTCCACAATCATAGCTTTATACGTTAGCAATTTTTTTCAGGATAAAGTGACTAGTTCATGGAGCCAGTATCCCATACAATAAAACCAGAGGTTATATTGTACCAAAAAACCTTTGTAAACGGAACTTGTCTACAATGGTATCCTATCTAAAATGGCAAAATTTCACGGTTCTAAAATATCTAATACCAAGTAATAATATCCTGCAATTCTACGCAGAAACCTCTCTAAAACGGATTTTTTCTCGACCTTGCGATTCTCTCTTTACCGGTTTTACTGTTTATTATTTTCACTGAGACCAAGTCATTTTCCAATTAAAGTAGGATTCTGCCAGGTCTCGTTTTTACAGGTTTCACTGCGTCTTCTTGCTCTTGGCATTATAGTTTCTGCATTCAGCTCAGCAGAATTGAGGAATACCTTACCGTTTCACGCCTTTTTTTTTTAATCTCAAGTTAACCTATAGGAAAAATTAATTAGGTGTTTATTCATCACATAATATAATTATCGAAACACATTTTTCACAGACCTCTCGATACCGACCTAGTTTCATTTTTAAAATTCATATATGTTTAAATTTAAGTAAATATTTTTTTAAACAACGATAAATGAAGAAAATATTTCTCCAGTGAAAATTTCACGGTTTGTAGGATGTTTTAAAATAAATAATTAATAAAACCAAATAATTTTTAAAAACGCATGACGTCCGCATCGAGCGTCTACTTTCTGATGGTGAAAACGTACCAGCCAATCTCTCACTATTATTCCGTAAAATGTGTGTCAGTTTTATATAGGTTAAATACAGAATAAATAGGTTTCAATACAGATATGCAATAAAATACGTCCTACATATAAACATGAAATTAAATAAATAAAGACACATAAATTTTCTGGTTTGAAATGTTGTAAACATGGGTCAAGTTAATCCACATTTTACGGAAGAATAGTTTGAAGTTGGGAAGTATATGAAAACCGTACTTCGATAATTATATTAGGTTATGTATAGTCATCTAAGTAAACATACATTAATTACGTCACTCTTTAAGAGGAGGTCCACAAAGTGCGATAGGAGGAACAGAGGGTGTTATTATATTGTTATGTGACATCTAAAACATGAATATGTTTATATATGCATTATTTTCAAGATGATGAATAAAGTTAATTTATAAAGGTATGTTTTCTCGGATACAATTAGATATATTTTTTATTTCCCTTTGAATTGCAACAGTTTGAAGCAATTGAAACAGTTTTATGCAAGATTTTAATGGTTTTATAGCATTTATACCAGTAGATATCATATTGTATATTATTTTGATTTTGCATAAAATTCTCTATAAATTAACAGTTGCAAGAATGTCACGCCGTACAGTGGAGTATTTGATGCAAAATTCTAGCCAAAAAGGCAGAAATTAAAATTTACTCAACCATTGTAAAAAGTATTTTTTATAATAGCTGACTAATTGATGTGTCGATCTATGTCTATTTCAGGAGTATGAGTCACATCCGGTGGCTCCTAGACTCAGTTAAAATGTAAGTTTATTTGTGAAAGACGTGTTTTTTTTTTTTTTTTTTTTTTTTTTTTTTGTTATATTTCAGCCTCGTTATTGTGTTTAATGTATACATGGGCGTGTGCATTTAAATAATTTTATTTATCATATAATAAAAAAATAATTAAATTGCAAATGGGTTATTTCTAAGCCTTTTTAGATCTAATTTATTGAAATATATTATCTAATATATTCAAAGCTTTTTAAAGCTGCATCGGGGTTTGTCGGACCATTTTTGAATTATAAATGTATTGGTTATAGTTTTGAAGACATTTTTTTTTAAATGTTCCGCATATTGTTGTCATTTTTAGATATCAATGTTTTTTCGGAGAACTGCAAATCTGTTAAAAACTCTCAAAAACCAGCATCTTTATACTATAGAGACTCAACATTGCTAAATATACTGTTGTCTAGAAATGAAGGGGCAGTGACCAATTTCAGACGTTTCGTCGAATATTTTACTGAAACTAGGTTAGAAATGCCCGGAATGCCCTTGAACTTTGAGGCTGTAAAGAATATATTTTACTTCATGTTTTTCAGTGAAGATTTTATCGCGAGGATAATTAGGGGGGGGGGGGGGGCAATAATAATTTTAATAATAAAATAATATTTTCGATCACCCAAGTAACAGAAAATGCTAAAAATGATCTGTCACTGTAACAAATGACTATGAAGGTACTGTTCAACATTTATATGCATTTGTGTAAGCATAGCACGTATATTCGTGAAGATGTTAACGTTTCTGTAAAAAATTCAAAAGGTTTTTTTTTATAGCATGCAGAGTTTTCAGCCAAATTTAACACCTCTTTCCAAAAACTTGACAAAAAATCGTAGAAATAGTATACTGTGATTAAAATATTAATATATTGAATATTTGATGAGATATAGGTATTTTTATGTAATAAATTTAAACTGCGCATGCGCGAACTACAGCAAAGATTTCTTTGTCATGATGTGATAGTCAATACTATAGGGCAACTCATATAAAAAGACAGGTGAAATATCGTGAAAACTCAAAACGTTTTAGCAATAATTCAAAAATTGAGGAGAACATCCCATAGGATTATATGGGATTATAAAAATACCTATATCTCATCAAATATTCAATATATTACTTTTTTAATCACAGTATACTATTTCCACGATTTTTTGTCAAGGTTTTGGAAAGCGGTGTTAAATTCGGCTGAAAACTCTGCATACTATAAATGAAAACCTTTTGAATTTTTCATAAAAAAGTTAACATCTTCACGAATATGTATGCTATGCTTACACAAATGCACACAAATGTTGAACAGGACCTACATAGTCATTTGCTACAGTGACAGACCATTTTTAGCATTTTTTGTTACTTGGGTGATCGAAAATATTATTTTGTTATTAAAATTATTATTGGCTCCTTAATTGTTCTCGCGACAAAATCTTCACTGGAAAACATGAAGTCAAACATGTTCTTTGCATCCTCAAAGTTTAAGGGACATTCCGGGCATTTCCTCACGAGTTTCAGTAAGATATTCGACGAAACGTCTTAAATTGGTCACTGCCCCTTAATTTCTGTACACCAGTGTACTAAGTGCAAGTAATATATATATATATTGCATACATTGGTTTATGTGAATAATTAAACTTTATGTGTAGTAAAATTAACCACATTTAATTAAACATTACTTGCAAATTAAAGAAACCCATGAACGATTACTTCCTTTTTTAAACAATAAACAATTAAGTAAACGTTGTATTATATACTTATTTTTTAAATAAATGCATACATTTATGTTTGTATAACATTAATTAAGTGTATATAATAATAATAAGTGAACAACAATGGTTTTAACTTTAAAACGCATGCGAACTAATTTTGGGCGGAATTTCGTCTGAAATAACCCACCGTGCGCCCCAGCAAAGGGAAGGTATCGCTTGGATGCGACAATCTGTGGAACTGAGGAAGGAAGTGGAAAAAACACGAAATTTCCGTCACGTAATTAATCCACTGACTGCTTATTTTTTTAAATCCTTTCCACTGATATTTATCTCTATTATTACATATTTCAAATCATCATGTATTTGAAATATGCTGTATATTTAAAATATCATTTGCATTCTTATCCTTTGACTGTGGAATTTTTAAAACACAATTGCATCAAAAATTGTACAAATTTTTCTACAGATTTCTAAGCGTGGAAATCGCGTGATAAGCAGTCAGAAGGTTAATAAATGAGGGTGTTAGAATGACACTGGTGTAAGTCAAAAATTTTAAAAAATCTAGATAACCATATTTTCTCTAGACGTAGATTAAATTCTATTCCGTGTGACAGTCAAATAAGTCATAGTTCACTTAGGGAGTGGCTAGAGGGAAAAACAAGTAGGACCACTTAATGCAACGGCAATACGACAAGTTTCACAAAACCATTCATTTTTCAAATTACTAAATATTGAGTTACTCCAATGTCATTGTAACCCCCTCACATTATCCCTAGTTAAATTTCCCCATAGTTTACCATGAGATTTCAAAATCAAAGAAAAGAAAACCTGTATCGGTGAAGCCTCCACTTAAGTAACCTAGTCTGAAAAATACATTAGACAGAGAGCATGAGTACAACTCACCTCGACTTCCACTCCGCACTGTCCTTTCACGTCCATAACGAACCGGGTGGTGGTCTGCTTGTCACCGTACACCTGGCAGCTGTACGGCTTGCTCATGGCATAGATGCGACCATCAAATGGTTCGTGCGTCTTCAGCACCAGCTGCATCGTGCTGTCCGTGCAAGTCAGCTTCACTAGAAAAATGAAATTAATTAATACGGGGTGATTCATAAATAAGTATACAACTTCCGGATGCTGTGAAACAGGAACAGTTTAAGGCATGCTCCCCAAATGCAAACCGTAAGGTAGGTGTACTCATAAAGTTTTTTCCCGCTGCTGTGAGATGTGACATAGGCGAAAGCTAGCGTGTCACACGAATATCAATAGAAATAGCTGCGTCCGCAGTGGAGAACAGGGTTCGTACGCTATTACCACAATTTTTTAATAGAATTTTTCTATTTAATATTTAAATAGGAGAAATTGTAGACGTCTCGTTTAATTTCTGGATTTGTAATACTTTTCTGCATTTAAATAAAGTGAAAAATTCTATTAAAAATTGTGGTAAAAGCGTACGAACCCTGAAGAAGGCCTTTTGTGATCTTGAATTAGATCTTGAATTAGATTATCTAGAGCGAAATGAAATCTGTCACCATTGCGCAACGGCATTTTCAAACGAGATTTGGAAAAGAGCCTCTAACTATAAAATCCATTTACGATTGGTTTAAATTTTTTGAAACTACAAGCTGTTTGTGCAAAGCAGACAGAAATGGATTACCGATTTGATGATTTTGTGACTAAGGGTGCATACATAGATTTTTTAAACTAATCATAAATGGATTTTCTGGTTAGAGGTTATTTTCAAAATGGCGTTCGAAGACACCGTTGCACAATGGCGACAGATTCCGCTTTGCTCAATTCAGGAACACAAAATGCCTTTTCCACTGCAGACGCAGCCATTTCTATTGATATTCACGTGACACGCTAGCTATGGCCTATGTCACTTTGCACAGCAGCGGGAAAAAACTTTATGAGTACACCTACTTTAATTTTTTGCATTTGGGAAACGTACTTTAAACTGTTCCTGTTTTACAGTATCTGGAAGTTGTATACTTACTTATGAACCTGTAACAGTAGAGCACGAATTATCCGAAACGGTTGGGTAAAGGCCCAGTTCAAATGCGTAAAAGTTTGGATAATTGGATAGATGAAAATCCAAATGAAAGATCACTACACATCGACTATAACGATAAAAATGTGATTGCACCACCGCTGTGAAATATTGAAAATGCAACAAGAGTTTCAATTATTCACACTGTTAATATTCACACGGTTATAAACACCTTATAAGATAAAGTTTTGCCTTTCTATCATAAAACAATACTAGATGGAATCCGTCAAAACTTGACGGAAAAAAAATTAATATAACAATATCAGTAAAATAAGCTTCTTTATTATTTAAGAAGTGGTGCGTATGAAACAGTCTTTCAAATATTTTACTTTAAAAGTTTTTTCCCCCGGTGAAATACAAAACTATTTCCGATGCATACTCAAAAAAAAAAAAAAAAAAAAAAAAAAATCCATAAACAACTGCGTAAAGCAAATTAATTCGACATTACCGCCATATTCCCCACGGCAAGAAAGAAAATTTCATGGACCTATGAAGTATCATACAAATAGTATATTCCTACGTCCATCTCATATTCAGTAAATAAAATAACATAAATCACACATCTCCCCCCCTGTGATAATGCAACCGAATGAGCTCCTATGCGTATGTGCATTGCATCTGCCCAAAGGCACCGTCGAAATTCGACGTTAAATAAAATTTTAAATGTTTAAATAAAAAGTTTTAAAATGTCCTTAAAATATTTTAATTATTTCTTCCATTTTGATGTCCATTGTTATTGAAGCGCCCATTTCCAGTGTTGTTCTTTTTGTTATTGTTGTTCTTTTTCAGGTTTTTACTTTTGTATTTCCAGTGTTTTCTTTAATAAAAAAAATATATTAAAATGGTAACATTAAAACAGAGAGGTTGATTGAGTTTTGTATAATTGGACTTTCGATTAATTGGAGTTTTGATAATCGGTTCTGTACTGTAAGTATTAAAAGACAATCCCGAGCCGATTCTTTTGCAATGTATCTTAAACCAATTTAACTGATATTGATGTTATTTCTATGGTCAACATACAAATGAAACATAGGTCTTTTTGTTGAGAGGTTTTAGTTTGGCGCCAAAGTTCGGTAATATATTGTTCAACCGATCTTATAGTTAATCTGTTTTTGGCAATCAATTGTGGTAGTAGATATAAATTGGGGAGTTCAGCGTCAAGCGGCAGGACTCATAACTCCGGACGTTTTATTACGGAGTTTTCCGTGGTTTTCTTCAAACCTTGCAGTAAATACGGGTTAGGATCCTTTAGAAAGACTTCCACGAAGGGCACTCCCCTCCATGGCCTATGTCCCTCTTGTAGATAACCGGCCGTGATAAAATCAACCAACCCTACTGAGCTATCCCGACAATATCTTGGGCTGGCATATTTCACACTTATTTGTTGGGCAAGGCTGCGAATTGCAGCGCTAATTTCATTCATCCGAGCTATAACTATAGCATTTACATGATGAATCTTGAAATAGCACGGAAACTCCTGTATACCATGTAATTATGTCATAATGAACAGAGGAAAGTATATTAAACTAGGTAAATTATATCCAATGGTTGGAGTATCATAGTTGAGAATTGAACCTGGTTACTTTGGTTTGCTGTACGAACGCTCTCCCTACTGAGCTATCCCGACGATATCCTGGGCTGGTATATTTCACCTTATTTGTTGGACAAGGCAGCGAACTGCACCGCAAATTGCATTCATCCGAACTATATTCCTCTGTTCATTATGACCTAATTACATGGTATACAAGAGTTTCCGTGCTATTTCAAGATTCATCATGTAAATGTTATAGTTATAACTCGGATGAATAAAATTAAAATTTCAAATGTCAGCGCATTTTTTAAAACACGCTTTCATTAATTTTCATTTTTCAACCACAAAATGAAATTTTTTTCATAAAAATTAAATATTACAGTTCGATTCCTAATTAAACTTCATATAAGAATCTTGTGTTATATTCCATTTCATTATATTGCCAACAAAGTTACATGCAATGGAAGTTCAGGAATCCCAAATCCCATTAGTGTCTGGAGTCAATGAATTAAAAATTGATTTTTTTTAATCAAGTCTAAATATGATTTATATGAAAATATTTTTTTAAAATCATTTTATATTTTCGACATTCCTATATAAAAATATTTTTTTATGAAAAAAAAACGAAATTGATTAATTGAAAAATTTAATTTATTTTTTTAAATGACTTTTTATCATTAAATTAAAGATGTCATTACTGCTTAAAGTGATAAAAACATTGCACAAAAGGCATAAAAATAGCTTTCAATATAAAGATGACATGTTTCATGTGCTTGAAGATCAAAATAATAAATAAACTAGTTTGGCAAAGTTTTTGAAAATGATAAACACAAATGACGAGATTACATGTATAATGTGAGCAGGTGCTTAAATTGGTCAAACTGGAAACGTGAAAATTATTATTTTATTGCTTTTTTTTAAATTTGTAAATCGTCGCGTGCCAAATTTTAGGTAATTCAAAAGAGTCTGATGCATTGCATATGTTCTCGTTTCACAAATGTATTTCTATTGATTCACGGATAATGGATGAGAAATAAACTCTTGATGGAAAAATTATTTTACTATTATTGAAATCAACCTGCAATGGCTCTGTTCTATGTAGTCTAGCCAAAGCTGTAGTTATTCTGTGATATTCTATATCAGCCATACGTTCTTTAATTCTAGTTTAAATTTTTTTGTTTGTCATTCCTTTATAGTATTGTAATGTTCAATGAAAGGTGGGAGTAATGAGTAATGAAAAGTGGAAGGTTGTTCAAAGAAGCAGGGCGTCTCTGACGAAAAATTTTTAGTTTCCGTTACTCTTAGTGATTAATTATTTTAAGTCGCTTGAGAAGAACAAACTTTAGAACTTTTTTTTTAATTATGAGAGAAAAAATAAATTTGGTTATCGAAATCCGGGGAGAGACAATCCCCCTTCCCCTCTTCCTTAAGTTTTCTCTTGTGGGTGCCCATGGCGAAGGATTTCTATTTCTGAAGACCATCTCGCGGGAAAGTAGAATTTTTCGAATTTTGTTTTTCTCTACAATGGCTCTATAAAATTAATTGCCACTATTTACTGTAGGTTGTTCACAAATTATTTTTAAAATAAATACTGGAAGTTCCACAGATTTGGAAGAATTTAAAAAAAAATCGTTAAACGAAATAAACCAGTTGTTCGATTTGAGTGCGGTTTGTGCTAAAACATCTGTCAAGAAGTCAGATTTATGTTTGTTACAAGAAAAAATAGTATATTCTTCATACCGGGAAGATATAATGCCAATAACGGCCATGATAATATTAATTACAGTAACCCTTAGCAGCAACTGATTGTTTACTTTTGTATTTTTGTCCGTGTTATGCGTTGTCTTCAACAATAAACTTCGGTGCAAATTTTGAACAAAATACGGTTGTTCGATATGTGATTTCCATTGAAAACTTAACGGACAATTTCGCCCTTGGATCCTGTCCCTGACAAGATCCATCCCTGTAAATACATAAATATGCGTTGTCAACGAACAATGAGCTTCTGGGCGAAATTTTAGCGACATCGATTTGTTAAATATTTCATTTCAATCAAAAGCCTAAAAGAAAGTTTTTGACCCTGGACCCTATCCCTGATGAGTTATGGCCTTTACATTACATGAATATTGCATCATATTAGATAATAAACTTGTGTAACGTGTGCGGGAAAACGGTTCTATGGAAATTGATCAAAATTCGATTGCAAGAGTGGATGCAGTGTGGCAGACAGACAACGAACGAAGTTAAGGGTATGGTGGACGTTCAAATTAATAATTTTCTCTTTTTATTCAAAATTTCTATGAATTGTGACCGACATGATGCAAGCATTTATTATGTGTCTATAGCATGTTTTGAAATAAAATGCATAGCTATTTTGCAGTGAAAAATTTATTAAAGGAAATAAGTCATAAAAATTAAAGTTTAAAAAAGCTCTAGACTTTTTATAAATGATCCAAATCCAATTATTACTTTAATATCGGCTCAGCTGCTTAAAGTATACAAATCTGCAGATTCGTTTTCATTTACGTCAATTGTTACTAGTATTGCAGAAAAAGTTTTATGCATGTTCAGCAAGGTTTTTCGATTTTTGCCTTTAATATTGCATTTGATGACTATAACATTGGTAATTAATTTTTGTTTTACAAACAGATGGCAATTTATTTGAAAAATAAATCCATTAGTGCACTTAAGTAGCATGAAAGGGGTGGGAGTAAAACTAGTTACCGTGCAACATTATAACCATTTGTTACAGGTTAGATTTAAAAACTAGTCGTTGGGGGCCACCGTAATACTTACCCATCATGGATATGCACAATGTAAAATATTAAAATAAAAATGTGTAAACTACTTATAAAATGCTTTGCAATTCAAATAAAATCGTGGCTTGATGACGTCACAAATTTTAAAAGCTGGATTACTGAATTGCTTGAAAGAAACATCCTTATAACTCCACAAATAATAATCCTATTAACTAGCGGTTTATTGCATCTGATTAAGCGTCCAATTTCCAATTAAAATATATCTTTGAAGTGAAATTTGGATGAAATACAGGGTCATGAAAAATCGAAGAGTGTGGAAAATAGGATTCCAAATATCTCGGCAACTCATTATCCGATCGACTTCATGCTTTATGCAAAATTTATGTTTTTTTATTGTCTTTTATATTTATTTCTTAAAATAAACAATTTCGAAAATTTTTATATACCTTTCATCAGAACGAATATTTCGAGAGTCCGAAAAAAATTGTTCCGGTTAATCGAGGTTATTGAAATGAAATAGGCTTCTTTCCATTATTACATACTAAGTACATACCAAATTGCAAGTCTCTATCTCAATTTTTTTTGGGAGATAGAGCGTTTACAGACACACAGACACACACACAGACATACAGATGGACGGCAAAATTTTTTTTCTAAAAATATGTTTTTCGGAATCTCCAGTGTCTGAAACGTGTAAATCCGTCAAAAAAAATTTTTCGATTTTCAAAACGATTACAAGACTTACCCTATACTACGTATGATGGGTAAGTAATAAGTGAAAAACTAGATTGGATTGAAATCACACTCGAACTGATTTAAGGTTGATTTAAATAATTTATTCAAAGAAAATTGAAATCCAAAACTGATATTTGTTGACTTATTATTAAATGATTTTCTTTTTGTTCAATTTCAAAGTCAACTATCGCTTTAAATAAAAGCGTGTGCCAAAAATTGTTCTGTTAGATCCTAGGTGAGAACTGAAGAGTTAATTACCATAAAATCAAACTTACGATCGAGGCAGTTGCTCCTCTGGAAGTAGGAACTACCGATTCTTCTGCGAATCGCGTTAGAACCCAGGTTATAGGTGTCGTCGCTACTGAGCTTACAAGCTGAACTTGACATGCGGAAGCTGTAGGCGTGGCACAAGAAGCTCTGCGTTCCGTCACACTGCTGTTGGCACTCACTCTGGCTTGATGTTGTCAGCAAAGCATCTGCACGTTCCACGTCAGTGTCAGGCTTTTCCTCGTAGTCGCAACCCGTGCTGCCATCTGGGGAAGGAAATTTAAATAAATATAAAAGAAATACAGTCGAACTCATGTAACGGGATGCATCGCAGAAAAAAAAGGCTTCTCAGTGCCCCTTACCTGGTACGCACTGGTTTTCGAAATAATCGATGTCTCCGAAAGCTGGCCTGAAAGAAGAAGGCTGCGATCGTCTGTCTTCTGAGCTTAACTTGCACTGCTGGAAGGCGTAGTCGTACTCTCCTGACCGACATACGAACCCGCGCTCCCGAAGGCAGAGTTCCTCGCATTGTAGCCGGGAGGACACTCCGGGTACGGTGCGGTCATCGAAACCCGAGATCTCGTAGCCGATGACACGCTCGAAGGTCCACTGGCGGGGGCATCGGGGAGCTGGAACAAAAGGGGGAAATTATGATTATGATCCTGATACAGTATAAATAAATAATACTTGCGCATTAACCAAACGCTGGGAATTTAATCGCCAAAGAAATCGCTAAAGATTTCATGTCCAGTAGAGAGCTAAACTCCCATTAATTGAACGTCCATTTAACCCAAGCTCTGGCAACCTCTTTCTTTTCATCTTACAACTTAAACAGATATTATTTTTATTTTTTTAAGTTAAAAAAAGTCCTTCCGGCCTGTACCGGGAGGAAAAGGTAGCTTTCCTATATCTTCGTTTAAAAATTTTAGCTAATGTTACTCGAAAACAGCAAGATAAAATGCAAAGAAACCGTTTACAAAAGATTACAAAAGATCGTTAATACTGAATTTGAATAAGAAATTCGCCAAATTATTGAGCTATAGCCAAATTGGCATCATTTAAAAAAACTTATTCTGGTCGCCAAATTTGGCGATATTTCGCCAAGTGTCGCCAAGTTTGGCGAGAATTTGGAGCTAACGGATATGAATATATAGTTTTATGCGTATGATTGGGAAAATGATTACAACAATGAAAGATGATAATTTGCGAGAAATCGCGTTCACTAAAACTCATAAATTTATCGTTGGATTTTTGTAATGTGCTGTCCTGTTTCAAAATGTCAGCCACCCTAGAATTTCAATCCAATGCTCTATTATTTCACCAATGCTCTATCTCAGCCATTTTTTAAGATAGAAGTAAAACAAAAAATACTCCGGAATCCTTGTATCAAGGCCTAACACGTAAGCAAAAAATAAATTTTAATTTTTAACTCTTTTGTATATTTATTTTAGTTTTAAATCTTTAAGTGGCCGCCATCTTGAAACAAGATGGCGGACCAATCTGTCCAACGAACTCGGTCGAGACATTGGTGAGCCTTAATACACTCAATTGGTTTCATCCAAATTCATTTATAAATACGAGTGCTATCGTATGACATAGGTCATATATATATATAAATCAACATTTGAACGGAGGGTGGTTTTGGGGCCTGGGGGTCATGATCGGTGAAAATATACCAACATTTTCCGGAATTGCTTTCCTCCAAACGACTGCAATAGGTAGCTTTATACTTTTTTGGATTGAAAACTACCTAAAAGAGGGGGTAAAACCTTAAACATCTAAAAAAATAACAACACAACTGAAATTTCATTTATAAAAAATAGATTATGCTATTACGGTTATCTGTGTTACGTTACGTTAAACCGTTAATCTAAAGTAATTTCTGAGTATGCCAGTGGGTAGGGAAATGTAAATTCTGGTAAGTCCTATAAAAAGGTCTTATACATCTCTCCCGCCTCACTCTTCTAAAGAGCAAAATCGTTATCTAGCTAACAAAGCTTTTCTAACATAGGACACTGTAAATACCTTCCAATAGCAACGAATATCAAACAAAAGGAGGACCTTTCATGACAGAAACGCAAAACTTTTCATGTATTACGAGTTGCTTATAACCTAGGGAATATTGACAGTGTGTACAGCTAAAATAAATGCTAGAATTTCATAATTCACAGTAGTGGTGCAATCACTTCTTTGTTAATGTTACATTCAGTGTGCAGTTTACTATCATTTGTCCAGTTATCCGAACTTAGCCCAGTCCCAGCTCGTTCGGATAATTGGTGTTTCACTGTAGGTATTCATTATATGTATGTATTCAGCTTCGTCAAAGTTTCGGAATGTAAGGTAATTTTCTTTCCAAGATCCCTTTCACGTTACATGAAAAAAAAAAAAATACCTCTTATTATCTCAATTTCCCCTTTTTCACATAGCAAAAAATGTGACGTTGTAAAAGAAGGTTTTGTTTTGCGATTATTCCATTTTCATATTAGTATTATCATTATCATATATATTATTTCTCCTGTCAACATCCCTTTTTCTAAGAAAATATGAAACGCAGAACAACGAGTGAGATACCATATGAAAGGTTTTAGAACCGGCTTCTGACATAGCCCACTTAACAATTCGTTTAAACATGTTTTTGATTGCAGTTTGCTGAAAATTAAAAATTAAATCGGTATTGTTTTCATAAAAGAAATGAAAGGTTTACCACATTATATGATGCTCAGCAATTATTATAAAAAACACCGCACGGCTTTATTTTATACTTATGATTAAAAACCAAATTGAAATTGAAATGTTTAGATTTATATTTCTAAGTCCCATGTTTTTCCCGAAGCGGATGACGTCCTCCTCAAATGCAGTCAATCTACGATTGTTAATTTTTTTTTCTCGCGCGTGCCTTTAGAAATATTGGATCAGTTTTTAGTCTAACTTTGATGGAATAAATTAGATGATATTCTGGCTTGACTAACAACTAAATGTTGTTTGCAGATATTTTTATCCTTGCTTTTTCTAGTTTAAACCTGCATCTAATAAATATTACATACTGATAAAAAATGATACTTCTCTATTATCCCGTCGACCACTTTTCATAACAAAAAACTATCGCCAAATAAACGGGAGAACATTGCCATTGGAATATCAAAAAAAAAAAAATAAATAAAATATAAGAATTTAAGGACACAATTGTTATTTTAATTAATAAAATAACTACTAAATCAGTGAAACATAATGAAAAATACACGCAAATGTCGAATGTAAAACCACTAGATGACGTAACAAACACGCATAATGATTCTGACATCAAGTAAATGGGACTGCATTTTTGGCGTTTAATCTCACAGTTTGGCGGTAGTTTTTTTGTTATGAATATTGGTCGACGGGATAATAGAGAAGTTCCTAAAAAATATTAGATTTCAGTGCGAAATCTTCGCACGGGCCCTCTGAACTGTAAAAAATGACCAATGTTTCTTATTTTATGAAAATATGCTATAACCATGAACGAAAATATAATATAATCTTCTGAGTTATCCGAAATTTCAAATAGCATGTTACATTGTCTTTTGAATCCCCAGAAACCAATACATTTTCAACATTTAAAGAATAATTTAAAAAAATAAATTATTTTTAGCTGCCCGAATTTTTCAGAAAC
The DNA here is from genome assembly GCA_963931845.1 of Maratus michaelseni. Taxonomy (NCBI): domain Eukaryota; kingdom Metazoa; phylum Arthropoda; class Arachnida; order Araneae; family Salticidae; genus Maratus; species Maratus michaelseni. The sequence goes on from OZ007596.1 coordinate 276,762,064, forward strand.
GTTTCCGATGGGTTTTTATAGTGTATTAATTAGTGTCCTCATCCTGTAATACCTGTTTTTCGAATGTTTATCCATTCTCAAGTACACGTTTTCAGCCGCATAAGTTAATTTATATATGAAAGAGTAAAGAAATAATCTTAATTTTAATGTTATTGTTAACGCTGTTAATTTTGATGTTTGTCTGTTAAACATTTTTTTTAGCATGAAAATGTTTACTTCAGAATTGATAGCATTTGAAAAACAGATATTCCAGGCTGAGGACACTAATTAATACACCATAAAAACCCTTCGGAAACGTTTCTGAAAAATTCGGGCAGCTAAAAATAATTTGTTTTTATAAATTATTCTATAAATTTTGAAAATGTATTCGTTTCTGGGGATTCAAAAGACAATGTAACATGCTATTTGAAATTTCGGATAACTCAGAAGATTATATTATATTTTCGTTTGTAGTTATAGCATTTTTTCATAAAATAAGAAACATTGGTCATTTTTTACAGTGTGGTTTGTTAGTTATTACTGTTCCCGTGTGCATATGCTTTGTGCGAAAGATCCCTCTTTTTCCGTAGGATGGATTATACAAAATTTTCTGTGAGCATACATATAAGGTGGGTAGCGAAAACGTTTTATACTTTAAGGTGGATCGCGTAACAAAAAAGTTTAGGAGACAATGTAATAGAATATAGATTATCATGCGGGATCCGTATTAGATGAGAGATCGTCTTGTAAGCTGAGTGAAAAAAGAATAATTGATTAGTATAAGTGTTCGTTTGTGTGTTTATGCACTACTCGCATAGCAACAATATAGTAATTCAAAGTGAAATCTCAATCGCGTCACAACTGGTCATTGTTACAATGTGATCAAAATGGGACTATATCGGTTAATCATATAATGTATCTGAATAATCATCATTCCATCCTACTACAGTTCTTTTATCCAATTGGTTCCAATACGTTATAACGCAAACCAATCTCCTTCATACTATAATAGACTGTGTTAAAGTGTTAGAAAATAACCAGCTATTGTTTCAAAATGCAGCAGATGCTGCTCCTGTAGAAACTTAGTGACTTTGATGACTGTCTGAGATATTGGTGACATGTGATTTTATTGAATTTAAAATAGAAGACATTTTACTGATTTTAGTAAAAATCTCAACTTTAAAACAAGTTTTTAATTTAAAGATACTTTAATTTACACTTATTTTGTAACTAATTTGATATTTCCATTTTGTTTCTGTTTTGTATTTGTTTTATTTGTATAAATAGTTTAAAGAAATTTAGAGCTTTCTTTGGGGTTTTGGTCTGTCCTTGGTTAGGGTCCTTGGATAATGGATATCCCCACTGACCGGTGCTTGTAGAGCTTTAGCCAATCGGTAGCCCACTCGGCTCAGCTGAACCTGACTGCAATGTGATCTTTAATTCGTCACGAACCATCACGTGATATTACATTAATAGTCACACATCAGATTTCTCAAAGTTCAGAACAATAAATTTGTTACTTTTAGCGTCTCACAGTGGAGTTTTTCCTGAATCATGGGCAAAACTCGAATTGGAGTTTTGTTCTTTAGGGGTTTGGCCTGCCTCTTGGTTAGGGTCCTTGGATAATGGATATCCCCGCTGAGCGGTAGCTTATAGCTTTAGCTAATCGGTAGGCCACCCCGCTCAGCTGAATCTGAACCTGAACCTGGCTGTAATGCGACCATTAATTCGCCACAAATCATCACGTGATATTACATTAACAGTAACAGATTAGTTTTCTCAAAGTTGAGTACAATAAATTTGTCACTTTTAACGTCTCACAGTGGAGTTTTTCCTGAATCATGGGCAAAACCCGACTTGATTTTTCTTCTCTCCTTTTGTTATACCAGTCGGCCATTTTATCTCAAACTTAGCTTTTCGAATAATTATTTTTTGAGAGATGAACTAACTTTTAAAATGTTTATATTTGGAGTTATCGGCATTGCAAATTCCATTACTTACGTAAACAAACCAACCACATAAAAATAATTTAAATTATTAAAATTTTTACCGTTTCAAAAATCATGTATGAAGTGTATATTATTTTGCTATCTTAGAAAAATGATAAATGCACAAAACTATTAAACACATTTGATGGTTTCCATGATGGAAAACAACAATACGCCACTCGTTCGTGTTCAGAGAATAAAATAAGAAAAGAACTTCGACGTCATTTTCTTATGAATTAATGAAGTCCAGTTTTGGTTTTCAAAACGAAGTTTTAGACACATCAACTCGATTTTTTTGCGTATTGATTTCTGAAATGGAAAAAAAGAAACAGAGAATTATGTTGCGCAATGACTGTTGCTGACTTGCTGAAAATTATCACAGCGACAAAAATGGTTTTGAAAATATTTGCTCAATTGATAGTCTTGCCATCTAACTTAATTAGACTTCATTAGACACGCGTTTTTAATGAAAATGAATCACTTCATGACGATTGCATTCAACTACTTAAATAAGTCAATTTTTATAATCCTTGCAAGTTCTGTAGGTAAAACGAAAAGTATTTTTTTTCTGTTAAAGCATTTCATGAATTTACTTTTTAAGGAATTAATTGTTTTTTTTAAATATAGCTAAGGTGTAATTTTAGGTGTAATTAATAAGGTGTAATGTATTGTTTATGCTTCCTCAATTTAACTTAGTTTCTCATCACAGGACGTAAGACGATTACACCTTTAATTTTTGATAAGGATACGATGAAATGCCGAGTTTGTATTGTGGCCAGCAGTTAGAAAGTAACTCATATGAAATCAAGTGCGTTTAAAATTTTCCTGAGAACAACAAAAACGGCTGGCTAGTTAAAAAATAAAACAGCAATTTCTGATAGAAAAAACACATGAAAACAATTAAAATTGTTCATTTTGTACAAATTGTGTCACAATTTGTTTCTCGCATTCATTATTTCTGTGGAATATGGTGGAATATCAAGGAAGATATGTATGGAAAAGGGTGCTCGATTAATTACGTCATTCATTAATTGTTGTTTCCATTTTTTAGTTGCGATGTCAGAACGTGTTACCCACCCACTACCCTGTCACGCTGTGTTAGACTTTGTGTATGCCCTATGACTCTTGAAGGAAACCTAATTAACGAATGACCCCAAGAAATAAATTTTGATGACTCTTCTTGAAATCATTATTCGATTACCATAAAATACCGATATATAATTCTAGAAACACGTTTCATCCTAAAACACCAAAAATGATATCTAAAATTAATTCATTTTTAGTGTAAAAGTAAAGATCATTAATTTTCAAATATTCAAAATCATGAAAGTATGAGTTGAATTAAAACATTTTGCATTTACCCTACGAAAGAACAACTATCCATATTCTAAGAATATTAATCTATAACCATCTGAATTTGCGCGCAGAAAGAGAGAAGCTTTCATTTCCGGGTATTTTGGGAAATATCACCGCTCTGCGACAGTTTCTTTCTTTCACAAAATTCACTTATCAGCGCCACATAAACTTGGTTTTGATGCATTTCTCACGTGCTACTGTGGGATATGTAAGTGACGAGATTATATTAATTTGTGCATTATATGGATGGTGTTTATGTATATGTGTTTGCATTTAACCTAGATCATTAGTGTACGTAAGTTTTACACATAGTACTTTCTTATTGGCTGTTTTCTACACCTTTTTTCTCCCACCGGTGTTCTTGTCCAAGCAGGAGAGCTTTGAGGCATTGCGAAGTTGGATTCCTGTCAAGCTAGGAGGATAAAATTGGAGAAATCGACATATCAATCTTTCCCTGTAAAAAGTTTTAATGACGAGAAACGAGATATTTTCCCTCTTTCCTGCGTCCACCATATTTGACTTTGACCAATAGCAGTTAAGAAACTCCATTGGCCTAAAAAAATTGGACAAATTAAAAAAAATACTGGACATTGAGCACCCCAATCTAGTTACGATGCTTGCAAAAGATGCTTAACAATTTAAGCATAGCTATGCATAGTTTTCGATCCTATGAAACTTACTTAACTGAATTATCTCGGCCGATTTCAACATTAAATAGCACTCAAAATAATTCTTCGACTTAACCTTTACACGGGGGCTCGTACAGCATCTTTCTGAGAATACATGCAAACTTGGACAGACGCTGTCCGAGCCCCCATGTAAAGGTTAAAGGCTATCTGTTTCGAGTGTTTATCATACATTCCTCTATAAAATTACCATTTTCCATACGTTTATATCCAATAGTTTTTGCATTATATGCCGAGAAAGTGAAAAGATCACAATAATTTCAATTATGACCGCAACAGAGGCATTAGTTACATTTTATAGAATCTAGCGAAACATGTCAAAAGGACGTAAATATTTAACTGAAGATGAAATTCGGGCTACGCTCTTGGTATGTAATGGTAGTGAAAGTGGTGATGACGTCGAAATTGATGAAGATAGCAACGCTGATCCTGACTATAGCCCTTACAACGGAATAGATAATGTGCTCTTTTCTGAAAAGCTGATGAAGATAGACATATTAATAAAGGTTAGTTTGATAAAGAAAAATGGAGAAAACAGATTACCCCATATTGTAAAGTTAAAAGAAAGAATAAATTATTCTAACCTACTTTTACTTTCTGTACACATTGAAGTACTGTAATCATAATAGATATCCTATTACGAATGTATTGGTATATTTATTACATTTTGGTGTTTCCTAAATCTATTATTGCAATTTTTAGACTTCTTCTATATGTATATGTGTATGTATGCGTGTATGTTGGAATTTTCTTACGTTTACAGGTAAGTTTGAGGCAAATATTATAAATAAATATGTAAACGTAATTACTAACGTATAGAAATTTCAATTAAAAACATATAAAAATAAATCATATTTTGTAAGAGCACTTACATGTTACGTATTCCTAGTGATAGTGTAGAAGAATATGTAATTTGCTTGTGGTCTAGGGATACGAATTCTGAACAAAATAAAAGACTGTATACGCCACTCACCTGTGAGGCATATCTTCTCGAAGTAGCTGGTGGAGGAAGGGGGGTTCGAGGTGACGATGTCAGACTTGCGCCCTTCCGAAGTCTGGTCGGACTTCATGCAGTTCTCGGCCGTGTAGCTAAGGAGCATGGAGTTGCAGTCCACAAGGGCGCGGCACCGGCTCAGGCATTCCTTGGTGAGAGAAGGTTCCCCCTGGGTCCCCTTGTAGAGGGGCATCAGGCGTACCCCCCTCAGGGAGGAGCCCGCCACTTTCTCGAAAGAAGTCGAACCGATGGGGCACTGGCCTGCAAGAAGAAGTGTGAAATGCTATCCGGTAAAAAACGATTAACATAACACCTTTTGATCTAAAAACGAAACACTAAAATAAATAAATGCCCAATCAATCGATAAGTGTAGGCAATAGCAAGAGGAGTTTTCACAAAAATGTACAGAAATACGTGAGATTATCTTAATAAATAAAATTTTATTGCCAGAATGATTACATTTGCGGTAATAAATAGCGTTTAAGGTGTGTCAACAGTGTGTGCAGTCGTTCACCACAGTTCGTAACGACGGAGGCCATGAGTAAGAAAAGTTGTCAGACGTGCCTTGATGTTCTGCAGCGTATCGTAACGCGTTTCTGCTGTGATTCCTGTCACATGATTGAATAGCGACAGGTAGCAACTTTCGAAACATTACAGTGCTAACTGTGGAAGGCTACTCTGGAAATTATTTTTCGAAAATTTCCACGTCGTTCTGTGAATTTATATCAAACCGCATCGAGTAACTCTCAGTACTTTTTGAAATATAGAATTTTTTGTGACTTATGGTAGATAATGTCTTAAAGAAAATACATCGGGTACATAGTTAATTTAAGAAGATAGAAACCAAAAGTTTACAATATTTCAAAGCACAGAATGTTTCTCCCTCAAGATAAAAGAAGGTACAACCGCTACAAACTGACAGGCGGTGACTATAACGGTTATAATTTGCTTGAAAAGGTGTCGGAGGTACGACGGAACTTATATGCTAAAATCACTTATCTATTTGCAATGTGCATGATCTGCTTGACGGTTAGCACTTACTTTTACACAAAAAAGTACTAACAGTTGCGAAAAGGAGGAAAGGTGTTAGAGGAACAGTTATATTTAAGCAACCTTTATTTGCTTTTATTACGATTTAAAAAAAAAAACAGGATTCGCATTACGATTGGTATTAAATTTGTTCTAATTTTATAGAACCTTCCAACACGACTGACATTTCTTAAAAATTTATTTACTTTTAAATTTAATTACTTTTTCTATTTATTTACCCGCTGCTCATCTCGCGTGAAAATTAATTTGTAATAGCATTTTCTATAGTATTGGTTAAAAAGTGTGAGAAAATAATTTTACATTTTAATGAAAGATTTTTAATAGGTTTATCTTTAATCCATCTTTAAGAATTTTCTGTAATAGCTTTTCTTAAATTACGTACTTTAATATCAGTAGGAAAGGAATAAAAAACTACGAAAATGACATCATGATGCTGAAATCGCGGTACACTGTGAGTATCATGAATAAAAATGTATGTTTCCTTTTTTCAAAAAATATAATTTTAATGACAGGAAGGAATATCCTATAAGAATACTATCCTACATTTTTTTTTTATGGCTGAACGCTAGAATGTACTAGATTGTGCTTGGGGACAACTCTTATGCTCGTATTCACCATCTACTTCAACCCAGAAGACCTCAGTCGAGCGCATTAATCTGATTGGATTTCACCTTGATCAGGTCCAATCAGGTTTATCGTGAATTTCATTTGAACTTTCAACCGTGGCACAGTGGGGCGTTTTAAGGATCTAGGTGGACAAAATTATTGCGTTAAAGTTTAATGGGTTTTCGAATGTATCAGTAATAAAATAATCAAACAGTGATGAATATTTGGCCTATTTAATTATTATTACTATTATTATTATTATTATTATTTATATTATTATTTATATTATTATTATTTATTTATATCATAATATTGTAATGTCATTGAAACTACACATGTATTCAGTGTTTCAGCTCTATCGGATCAATAAAAGTGGTTTAAAATTGACTTGCAAGATTTGAATTAAACACTCATACACATACTTCAAGTTAATATAACTGAATGATTCGCAAACTTTCGCAGGAACTTTTTTAAGTTTCCAATACTTTAGGAATGGCACTTTGATTTTAAAAAAAAATGCTTATTTCTTAATAATGCTTAATACTGTATTAAAAGTCAAGATGAAGTTTGAAAACAAAATGGCGCTTATTTTCAAACAACAATAGTTTAAATCTTGTGACAAACATGTGACATATGTCCTGTAAACTCTTGCTTTTAAACAAAATAGAAAAGTCACGACTTGTTTTCGAACTTACAGAAAAATAGTACAATTGTTGAAACTCCCTCAAACCAACTGCGTTCTTTACGGTCGTAGTTAATCTACACATCGGATTTTAACGACAAAACTCGTACGGATCTCGACAAAAGAGACATTCGGCTACCAGTATAGGCGGTCTTGTTAAATTCCGAGAGAATCGGAAAAATGAATTTTGTCCACCTAGATCATCAAAACGCCCCACTGTGCGTGGTTTTCTAGGTTGAGATAGATGGTGAATACCAGCATTAGTAATACAACAAACTTTTGGTAGTGAGAAAAACAGCGGATGTCTAAATTTTTTCTAGGTATCTCTAGTATTTGGCATCAGATAAATGGTTGATTTTCTTTACTTTTAAACATATTGGGCGACATTCAAACATTTTATTTTGGGATATTTTACATAAATAATTAGATTATTATAAATATATTTAAACTCATCTTTTTTCATAAATAAGCCAGTATCAATCCATATACCGGGTGTCCGAAAATGAAATGACTGATTTTAAAATTCAATAACTTCCAAACAGTGACAGATATAAAAAATATTCTTGCGGGAGAGTAATGTATGATGTCTTTAGTTTTTTACTGCGATTCCTGATTTTAGTTCTAACTGTTAGCAAGAGATAGCGTTGCGAGCACTATACCTCCAATCGAGGCAGAAACAGCAATCACCCAGCATTGATGCGAAGAAAGAAGTTTAAATACATGGAGTGGGTGTCATTCACCCATAAAACCTTATTCAGAATATGGCCCTAAGAACAAGCTTGTATTACGAATGAGACCCACTCCACGTATTGAACCGCCTTCTTTCGCATCAATGCAGGTGATTTTAGTTTTTGCCTCGATTGAACGCCTATTGCTCGCAGCGCCATCTATTGCTCGTAATTCGAACTAAAATATGGAATTGCAGTAAAAAAACTCCTGATATCCTACATGACTCTCCTGCAAGAATTTTTGAAATATCTGTCATCGTTTGGAAGTTATTAAATTTTAAAATCAGTCAGTCCATTTCAGGTCACCTGGTATATGCTCATTGTAATGCTAAAAGAGTATTGTCCATTTAGATTAATGCAATTACAGATATTTTAAATCATTATTTGAGCTTTTAAAATACTGTTATTTTTTAGCCGATGCATATATACGAAGCCGCAATGCTTAGCCCTATTACGGAAATTATTTGCACAGAGTGCTTACATTTGAAAATTCACCTTTAATGACTCCGGTCACAGATCGAATTTCAAAATTCAGACAATGTTATTACCTCTATGTTTGTGGTAAGTTACAATGTATTTGTCGAGCCATTGCCGAAAAATCGTGTTTCATTTCATTGTCAGATTGAAGTGATCGCATAAGAAGCATCAGTCAATTTCGGCTTGCTGCGCTTCAATTTTGTTTTTTAAAGCTAATCATTCAATCTCGAATTCACGTCCAAGGTTGGATTCAAATGTGAAAAATGCTGTCAACAGTATGATTTCATCTGTATGCAAGTTACAACAACGGTTACAGCAATGAAAAAACGTTAGAAAGTCGATAATAGTCCGAGCTACATTGACACGTTTTAACTAACCATTTTATACAAGCCGATCTTCAAATATGTTATTGATCTTACTTAAGCAATCACGAAAACAGCCGTTAGCTGTCACGACAGCAGTTGATTCGACCTTAAAATCCCTCAGTCAAAGGGAAATGAAAGGAAATCGTTTAAATACAAAAACAGCTGTCAGTTGTCGCATCATAGGTGGATGGTGCTTTGGGAGCCGAAACATTCTTCAGTCAAGGGGTAATGAATAACAACTCGAATTCAGAAGATCACCATTGGTCGAAGTAATATCTTTTAAGTTTTCATAATCAGGTTGCTATTCAGTCTCGTTTGACTGAGGGATGTTTCGACCCCCGAAGCCGCATCCACCGCTATCGCGAAAACTGACAGATCTTTTCGTAATTGCTTAAGATGTAAGGTATTGACTACTCGCATCACGTGAGTAGGCAATGTGTGAATGAGATCGTTTTTGTCCATTAACCGACTATGTGCGTACAAGTTATAAAGGCTCTCTATCTTTCTTTAACTTTCGAAGGACAGCTGAATCCCTGAAATTGTGAGTCGCCGTGTAATTTCGAATATGCAAATTTTCTGGAGCTGGTCGGTCGACACTGAAGTATATAAGCAGCGAATTTTGACTTGAGTGCAGAGCTCAGAGGAGCTGGTGAGCGCTCAGCAGAGAAGTGGCCTGGGAAGTTGAATATAGCGACTGAGATTTAGGTTTAGCCTTGAGACCTCGCATCGAGTCTCGTGATTAAAAATCAGCCTTAGTATTCTTATACTGGAATTTTATACATTGATAAAGCTGACTTGAACCTGCATCAGTGCTTATGTAATTTGAAGGATAAGAGTATTGAATCGTGATTATATATTTAAAAAGGTTAAGGTTTTATATTGTTTCGTTTTTGTTTAAGCTACAAGTGTTAGCAAGAACTCTTTAGTTAATTTAATTTTTTTAGGAAAATTTCGTGGAGCTCGCTCAAACTCCCTACTGATTGTGTTAATAAACCAGTTTTTGGTTTTAAAACAGTTGTACTTCTTTCCTCGTGCTCTACCACACAGCGGACATTTTAAGATGGCCGCTACAAAGAATGATCAATTACATTCTTGAAGATCACCTTGTATAAATTAACTAAATAAAAAATGTCCCAGCCTCCCGGACTATAAATATTAGTTCTGAATTTTCATAAGCATAAACACAAAAATTCGTCATATCTAGCCTAAGGCTTATGGAAGACTGATTGTAACTTCGTGGACTTACCGTTTCCCACGCAAAAGAATGTCCAGAGAAAGGAAAAGATAAAAGCTATGCGCAGCCGTCGGAATCCCAGACTTCTTTCTGCCCCGGCCTCAACCATCCTGAAAAAAATTAAGAAAGAAAAGGTTAGATGCGTATAGTTACAAGTATATGCTAGATAATTTATTAATTTTTAAGAATAAGTATCGTACACTGTTAAAAATTGTGTGCTGGGTTAAACCAACATTTGGTATTGCAGTAGTTGCAACGATAAGGTGGTGAAACCTTGTACGAACATCATAAACTTGTGTAAGTTCAACCATTAAGTGGTAAAATTCTGAACAATAAACAGCTAAAAAGCTGAATAATAAACAAGCAAAATACTGAATCATAAAGTAACTTCGATCATTCTTTGCAAAGAAAAACTAATCAGATAGAAACGTCTATTGAAAGTTGTGTCCGATGCACTCTCAATATCCAAAGCCTGAATTGGGATTCGAACTTGACACCCTGATCTTGACTTGTATCCTGCATTCTAACCACTCGACAATCAGGCGTATACCTTCGTGTTCTAAAGTCTGCATTAATCTATTTGTTCTGGCGATTGGCTATTAATAAGTGTCTTCTTCGGTAAAACAAAAAAAAAAAAACTTTCAAGGTTTATCCATGAAAACGATTTTTTTTTAAGTTAAGAATAACGATGCTTTGGTCCTTCTAATTACTTAACACCATATAATGGTTCAACTTTGAACTGAAATTTTGAATAGCGTAAAGTCTGCCCCCGCCCAAATTGTGAACACCATACCTCTTTTTTCCAGAATAAACGCTCTAACTATGGCATCCTCTAGGAGCTAATCTTTGCCATGGACTTTACCCATGTCACGTCATCTGCGGGTATATAGAAGAAAAATACCAATAGGCTTGAAGAATATTTTAGCACAGCTTCCCCTTCGTCAAATAAACAGTCTTTTTTGGAGGGCATATACCCGCAGAGGCGTTGCTATTGCCACTCATGGGTAAAGTCCATTTTTTGAAATCCTACCAGGTCCTTACAGTTTTACACCCATCAGCGGCTGCGAGATTCTGTACTCAAAACTGGCAGATTAGAGATACTGGGTTCAAACCCATGTCGCGGTCTTTGGCCTAATCGTTCTGAGTTTTAAGTGGATTTCTTCGAACATTGTGTAAATACAGGTTAGGGTTCCTTAGAAAGTTGTCCAAGGAAGGTACTTCCCTCCCCCCGCCCCGCCTCTGGCTATATACCTCCCGTAAAAAACAACACCGCCACCTTACAGTCTTGTAATAATTTATATATATATATATAATATATATATATAAATCAATGTTTGAATGTATGTATCTTATACAAATCTACAGTATTTGACCGATTTCCACGATATTAATATACATACGTCTTTAAACAAGAGTAAAATTACTAACTACATAAAAAAAATCTCAAACCCCTGTTTAACCTTTTTTTAACTACCTGTCATAATCTATCTTTATATAAATCTATTTTTTTTTAACTTTCAAATTCAGTTTTTTCTTTTCTGATGCCACAAAAATCAAACTGCGTATGGACAATATTTTTATAAGCCTTTAAAAATTCCGACTGACTTGCAAAATTTTCGCAATCGAAATCGTCATCAATCTGAGCAGATACATAAAATTTTTCATACATAAAATTTAAAAAGTTTATTATAAGTGAGATAACATGGCGTAATAACTTCATATAAATGTACTTGGAGTTAAAAGATCTTCTATAATATAGACATTTCAATTAAAGTACATGTATTCAGGGAAGAAAATAAAAAATTAAAACTAATCTCCTACGAGGCTAACGAAAAGAACAAGCTACCGCTGTGCATTCCACTTATCTTTTTTTACAGACCGCTAGAGTGACGTGATGCTCTTTTCGTACACCTGCATTGGTGCATTCTAGCATCACGTGACTCCGGCGGTCTGTAAAAAAAAGATACGTGTAAAGCACCGCGGTAGCATTTCTTTTTCTTTAGCCTCGAATCCCCTAGATATGACATCACTTTCTATCTTTCTATGAGACCGAGGCTACCGATAAAGAAAGGCTACCGCGGTGATTTACGCGTACCTTTTTTACGGACCACGGGAGTCACGTGATGCTCGAATGCACCAATGCAGGTGTACGAAAAGAGCATCACGTCACTCTAGCGGTCTGTAAAAAAAGATAAGTGGAATGCACAGCGGTAGCCTGTCTTTTTTGTTAGCCTCGTATGAGACGGTGTGACGTCAAACTGACTCTAAACAAACGGTTCTATGTTTATTTCCTATTTCGTTTGTATACTACAGCTATATTTTATATATATGATTAGAAACTCTTGGGCAAAATTTTAAAGGGTGATAGAACACGTCGAGACATGCTCAAAACACCTTACAATGCATGGTCGTAACTCAAGCAGCGAAGCTACAAGGTGCGTTATACTTGTGGAGAGGACCATGTTTTCTACACAATATCTAACAAATTATTGTTGATTTTATTTATGCGGAATAGTGTTGCTAACTAGAATGCTAATACGAATGAAAATTAGAAGCAGAAATTAATAAATTCCAAAGTAAGCAGCGTAGTTGGCGTAAAAAGGATGTTTAAAATCTTTAGTGTTATTCACATCCATTTCAAAAGATATTGTAAACATGATGCCAACGCTTGATCCAATTATTGAAAATAAACGTTAAAAAAAAAAAAGAAAGAAAGAAAGAAAGAAAAGAAAAGAAAAGAAACAAAGACCACTTTTTATTTTTTTCTGGACAATCAACTACCAATTCTGACAACTCATCGGTCGATAGCTACTTTTCATTATTGTAGCAAACTTTCATTGTTGATGTTGAGGTACATTAATAAAAGTTAAGTTAAATAAAAATGTGTCAAAATATTTAGTAATAAATCATTCAAAAGATAGAACTACATAATTGTACTACATTTACATCTGCGATAGAACAGCTCGTAAATGTGTATTATCAATTCATAAAATAGTATAGAGAATAAAGCAGTGTTAATGTCAGCCCTTTATTACCGCAGAAAGAGAGTCGATACTAGATGGCAGCACTAAAATATGAAGTCACTGTAATATCAGTAAAATAACCACAATTACCTTTTCCCCCCTACATACCTATATTAAACAAACCAAACGGTTATGAGCACGATTTAAAAATAATTTAATGCAATTAATTTAAGCAATTTAATGTTACACATTAAATTGCCAGGGATCATGCATGGAAAAATTAAAAAACAATTTCAATAATTAAAAAAAAAAAAAAAAACCTGCAAAAGCCAGGTTTTTCTAGAACCACTAGGTAAAAACCACTGTATGTAACTATAATTAAATGCAATGCATTAAAAATAAATAAAGATTGCAATTGGAAAAATTTGCACCGTGTTAACAGAAACGTGCTGATGCTGAAACTAGTCGGATGGGCCAATCCCAAAACTTTCTTCTATCTCAGTCATGTTAATACTTCAAAATTCGCTATCACATCGCCAATAAAATCAATATTTTTCGTCATTCTGTTGTACGTCAGCTACTTGCGAATCGTCCGGTTACCGGGATGCGATCAACTGATGTATACTAAACTACGAAAAGTCCTTCTGGCCTGAACCGACAGGAACAGATAGCCTCCCTACTTCTTGATTTTACGATTTTAGCTAATTTTACTGGAAAACACGAAGGTAAAATGCGTGGAACCTAGTTAAAGAAGATTCAATCCCAGTTCTCGTCAACATTGAATTTGAATGAGAATGTCGCCAAATTTGTCCTCTACAGCCAAGTTGGCTTCATTTATGGCAACCTATTTTGGTCGCAAACTTGGCGATATTTCGCCAACTGTCACCAAGTTTGACGAGAATTTGACGTTGGTGAATATAAATATATAGTGACAAGCATATAATAGGATTAATGGTTACAACAATGAAAGAAAATTTGCCGAAACCACGTTAACTAAAACTCATAAATTAAACCCGTTTATGGATGAAATCTGCTGTCCTGTTTGAAAATGTCAGCCACCCTAAAAATTTCAAACCACTGTATTTCAGCCATTTTTAAAGATAGAGGCAAAACGCGTCTAAGAGGGTGGAAGTTAATGTAATTAACGGACTAATGGCAAAGGAACATGCCCCACCCCACAGCGCACCAAGTCTTCAAATAGCTTCATCGAGTTCATGGTAACAGCCATAAGGTATCTATGGACTGATCGCCATTAGAGCGCAATCATGAAAACAAATTCAACGGTTACCAGTGATGCAACAGAGTATAAAATCAACAGCGAAAAATGAGAAACCCAAATCACAATGAGAAACCTGTAACAAATGAGAAACCAAAATAAAAGCAACAAATGAGAAACCAGAAACAACTGCAACAAATGAGAAACCAAAAAGCAATGAGAGAAACCTAAACACGAAACAAAATGCAACAAAAATCAAGCAACAAAACAAAAACAACAGGAAACCTTTAAGTACAGTCGGAAAAAGGGAAAAGGAAAGGGGAAAAAATCCAACACAGGTAAAAGTAATCAATTTTTTGTTTTTTTTTAATTTAAAGTTAAATAAACATGTATTAACACCTTACCTTACAGGTTTTTCTTTTTTTTTTCTCATCATGTACACTAATGGCACCCGGTGCATGTAAAATCTGTCGTGGGACCAAAGTCCTCTAAGTTACCTGTGAATAATACCTCTGGAGGTGCCTAGTCAGGTGAAGGTCTCGTCACCGGATCAAGGTTCTAAATTACGAGACCAACTTGCATAGCGATGGCATGACGTATAGGTGTGATGCCAAGCCCAGGTCCATACAAAAAGAATCAGATCAATTAGCAGCAAAACAAAAACGGGAACAAAACTCAGACCTCCACATAGCCGTCCTGCCAGAAATGACCAGCCGTTATGCGGCATCTCTTCAGTGGCGCTACGCGCCCCGGTGCCAGGCGCTAAACCCGTTTAAGCTAGGGAAACCTGGCAGGTAGGGGACTGGTCGCCGGTCTCAAAAAAAAAGATAGAGGCAAAACAAAAATTGTTCCGGATTCTCCGGATTAAGGCCGAACATTTAAAAAAAAAACTTTTAGGATTTCTAATTTTTTTGCACATCTTTTTGAATTTGAAAATTTTAAATGGTTATCACAGCGCCATCTTTCGTCGAAATATCCCCAAATTCTAATAGAACCTGCTTGCCATAGCTAAAAGCATAGAAAAAAAATGTGGTTCAATTTGAAGCATAACTTCATACACTTTTCGATAATACAATAGTGAAAATGGAACAAAAATATCGATCACAGCGTCCCCTTTTGTCGAAATATCCCCAAATTCTGATAGAACAAGCTTGCCATAGCCAAAAACATAGAAAAAAAATGTGGTTCAATTTGAAGCATAACTTCATACACTTTTAGATAGTACAATAGTGAAAATGGAACAAAAATATCGATCACAGCGCCCCCTTTCGTCGCAATATCCCCAAATTCTGATAGAACCTGCTTGCCATAGCCAAAAACATAGAAAAAAAATGTGGTTTAATTTGAAGCATAACTTCATACACTTTTAGATAGTACAATAGTGAAAATGGAACAAAAATATCGATCACAGCGCCCCCTTTCGTCGCAATATCCCCAAATTGTAATAGAACCTGCTTGCAATAGCCAAAAACATAGAAAAAAATGAGGTTCAATTTGATGCATAACTTCATACACTTTTCGATGATACAATGAAGACACACAGACAGACAGACGGACAGACGGACAGACAGACATTTTGTAAAAACACGTTTTTCGGAATCTCTGACCCCTAAAACGTATAAATCCGTCGATAATCCGTCGAATCGGAAGTCGAAAAAAAATTCAATTACAATACTTTCTTCTATTATAGATAGAAGAAAGTAAAAAGTGAAACATTAAAATATCAAAACACAAAAATGTATTAAAAAAAATATTATTTGACACATTCGGACCATGGTATCATATATGCAACCTCAAAAAGAGCATACAGAATTTGTTTTAGGCACCAGTAAAAAATAAAAGTAATATCTGCTTTCACATATTAGACCATTTTTGTGATAGTTTAAGTAAAGGTAGCTTTAAAAAAAAAAAAAAAAAAAAAAAAAAAAAGGTGCCAAACGAATAAAATTTGTGTAAAAACCGCCGATCCCGAAGGGGTTAATATAAAAAATGAGCGCGTTAGTTTTTTCAGGATGTTGTAGCCATATTTTTAATAGTATTGTAATTAATATTTTAGTAATTTTTAAAATGTTATAAATAGTTTAAATAACTAAGAAACACTTTTATTTCAGTTTAGATGTCTTAAGAATGCCTTTTTTTTTTTGGGGGGGGGGGGACAAATTTCAGTTTAGTGCCAAAGTGTAGTATTTTATAATTAATCTGATCTTCAGATTATAGCTAAATACTTAAAAAAGAAAGATAAACTTTTTAATTTTCTGAAGGCATTCCATTATTAATTATGATAACTCATCGGTCCCTAGCTAAATTTATTTATTTAATCAAACATCCATTGGTGGTTTGGAGTTGGGGTACGAACAGTTAAGCTAATTAAACACCGTAAAAATATTTAATAATAAAACATTTTAAAGATGTAACTACATAATTGTACCTCGGTTACAACTTCATTACAAGAACTGTTCATATTCGAAAAAATATGCCAGTAATTCATAAAATAGTACCGAGAATAAAATGTAAATCAGTATTACTAATAAATTAATCTTTGTAATCAGTAAAAGAGAAACGGGTACTTTTCGGTTAGCCGGGCGCCAGTGAAATGTATATATCTATATATACATATATATGTATACATACACACATATATGTATGTGTATATATATGTATATATATATACATGCATATATAAATGTGTGTATGTATATATATATGTATATATATGCATACATAGATATATAAATTTCACTGGCGCCCGGCTAACCGAAAAGTACCGAGAAACGTTTCGTATGCAGATAATAGATGGCAGCACTAAAGTAAAGAAAAAAAAATTATTTCGTATCCACTGAAAAATAACCGCAATAATTCTTTTCTTCCTTTCCTACATACATTTTTTAAATAAACGGAATGGTTACCAGCACGATGTATTTCACATTAAATTATCCGAAATCCAACACGAAAAATAAATCAATAAAATAAATGAAGCAGCCCGCTGAAGCCAGGTTTCTGTAGGATCACGAGGCACAACCACTGTAATTACTGTTCTAACATACTTAATCACTATCCCACTACTTAAGCACTATCCCAGTTATAACTTGATTACAAGAGCTATACATATTCAAAAAAGTATGTCATTAATTTATAAAATAGTACGAAGAATAAAATGCAAGTCAGTATTACTAATAAATTAATCTTTGTAGTCACAGTAAGGGAATCGTTTCAAATATAAATAATAGATGGCAGCACTAAAATTCAAAAATTCTGTTCTATCGACCGTAGACTAAATAATTGTAAAATAGAAATAGTGAACACTTTTCGATTTGCTCTGGGAAATCAATAACCAATTGTGACAATTGGTCGGTCATTAGTTACTTTTCATTATTGTAGGAAACATCCATTATTGTGATAGTTTAAGAACAGTTAAATAAAAACGCGTAAAATTATTTAAAAATAAAACATTCAAAAGATGGAACTACGTAAGTACTATCCCAATTATAACTTCAATACAAGAGCTATTCATATTTGAAAAAGTATGTCAGTAATTCATAAAATAGTACGATGAATAAAGTGTAAATCAGCATTAATAATAAATTAATCTTTGTAATCAGTGTAAGGGAATCGTTTTAGATATAGGTAGTAGATGGCAGCACTAAAATTCGAAAAATTCTGTTCTATTGGTCGTAGGATAAAAAATTGTAAAATTAAAAAGTGAACACCTTTTGATTTACTCTGGGAAATCAACCTACCAATTGTGACAATTGGTCTGTCATTAGTTACTTTTCATTATTGTAGGAAACATTCATTGTTGTGATAGTTTAAGAACAGTTAAATAAAAACGCGTAAAAATATTTAATAATATAACATTCAAAAGATGGAACTACGTAAGTACTAACCCAGTTATAACTTCATTACAAGAGCTATACATATTTGAAAAAAGTATGTCATTAATTCATAAATTAGTGTGAAGAATAAAGTGTAAATCAGTATTACTAATAAATTAATCTTTGTAATCACTATAAGGGAACCGTTTTAGATATAGGTAATAGATGGCACCACTAAAATTCGAAAAATTCTGTTCTATTGGCCGTAGGATAAATAATTGTAAAATAAAAATAGTGAACACTTTTTGATTTACCCTGGGAAATCAACCTACCAATTGTGACAATTGGTCTGTCATTAGTTACTTTTCATTATTGTAGGAAACATCCATTGTTGGGATAGTTTAAGAACAGTTAAATAAAAACGCGTAAAAATATTTAATAATATAACATTCAAAAGATGGAACTACGTAAGTACTAACCCAGTTATAACTTCATTACAAGAGCTATACATATTTGAAAAAAGTATGTCATTAATTCATAAATTAGTGTGAAGAATAAAGTGCAAATCAGTATTACTAATAAATTAATCTTTGTAATCACTATAAGGGAATCGTTTTAGATATAGGTAATAGATGGCAGCACTAAAATTCGAAAAATTCTGTTCTATTGGCCGTAGGATAAATAATTGTAAAATAAAAATAGTGAACACTTTTTGATTTACCCTGGGAAATCAACCTACCAATTGTGACAATTGGTCTGTCATTAGTTACTTTTCATTATTGTAGGAAACATCCATTGTTGGGATAGTTTAAGAACAGTTAAATAAAAACGCGTAAAAATATTTAATAATATAACATTCAAAAGATGGAACTACGTAAGTACTAACCCAGTTATAACTTCATTACAAGAGCTATACATATTTGAAAAAAGTATGTCATTAATTCATAAATTAGTGTGAAGAATAAAGTGCAAATCAGTATTACTAATAAATTAATCTTTGTAATCACTATAAGGGAATCGTTTTAGATATAGGTAATAGATGGCAGCACTAAAATTCGAAAAATTCTGTTCTATTGGCCGTAGGATAAATAATTGTAAAATAAAAATAGTGAACACTTTTTGATTTACCCTGGGAAATCAACCTACCAATTGTGACAATTGGTCTGTCATTAGTTACTTTTCATTATTGTAGGAAACATCCATTGTTGGGATAGTTTAAGAACAGTTAAATAAAAACGCGTAAAAATATTTAATAATATAACATTCAAAAGATGGAACTACGTAAGTACTAACCCAGTTATAACTTCATTACAAGAGCTATACATATTTGAAAAAAGTATGTCATTAATTCATAAATTAGTGTGAAGAATAAAGTGTAAATCAGTATTACTAATAAATTAATCTTTGTAATCACTATAAGGGAACCGTTTTAGATATAGGTAATAGATGGCACCACTAAAATTCGAAAAATTCTGTTCTATTGGCCGTAGGATAAATAATTGTAAAATAAAAATAGTGAACACCTTTTTGATTTACCCTGGGAAATCAACCTACCAATTGTGACAATTGGTCTGTCATTAGTTACTTTTCATTATTGTAGGAAACATCCATTGTTGGGATAGTTTAAGAACAGTTAAATAAAAACGCGTAAAAATATTTAATAATATAACATTCAAAAGATGGAACTACGTAAGTACTAACCCAGTTATAACTTCATTACAAGAGCTATACATATTTGAAAAAAGTATGTCATTAATTCATAAATTAGTGTGAAGAATAAAGTGCAAATCAGTATTACTAATAAATTAATCTTTGTAATCACTATAAGGGAATCGTTTTAGATATAGGTAAGAGATGGCAGCACTAAAATTCGAAAAATTCTGTTCTATTGGCCGTAGGATAAATAATTGTAAAATAAAAATAGTGAACACTTTTTGATTTACCCTGGGAAATCAACCTACCAATTGTGACAATTGGTCTGTCATTAGTTACTTTTCATTATTGTAGGAAACATCCATTGTTGGGATAGTTTAAGAACAGTTAAATAAAAACGCGTAAAAATATTTAATAATATAACATTCAAAAGATGGAACTACGTAAGTACTAACCCAGTTATAACTTCATTACAAGAGCTATACATATTTGAAAAAAGTATGTCATTAATTCATAAATTAGTGTGAAGAATAAAGTGCAAATCAGTATTACTAATAAATTAATCTTTGTAATCACTATAAGGGAATCGTTTTAGATATAGGTAATAGATGGCAGCACTAAAATTCGAAAAATTCTGTTCTATTGGCCGTAGGATAAATAATTGTAAAATAAAAATAGTGAACACTTTTTGATTTACCCTGGGAAATCAACCTACCAATTGTGACAATTGGTCTGTCATTAGTTACTTTTCATTATTGTAGGAAACATCCATTGTTGGGATAGTTTAAGAACAGTTAAATAAAAACGCGTAAAAATATTTAATAATATAACATTCAAAAGATGGAACTACGTAAGTACTAACCCAGTTATAACTTCATTACAAGAGCTATACATATTTGAAAAAAATCCCTGACGGCTCGGCTTACAGGCACAGGTAGATTTCGAAGACGCAGACCGTGGGACACCTGTTTGTCGGGAATTGCGGAAGAAATGACCCTTTTGCGATGATGCTGCAGTTGGAACCGCATACTTCGAAACCAAACTTGTTTGCAGGCGGAGTTTTTTTTTTTTTTTTTTTTTTTTTTTTTTTTTTTTTTTTTTGCTATAAGAGTTGGTCCTATAAAAAACATGACAATATAAAAGTTTTAGATAATATTAAGAGGATTTATAATAAATTTAAGCGGATTTGAAATTTTGAGAATTGACGAAGTTATGAATTTTTTTCTTCTAAAACCCCCCTTACCCCCCCACCCCCCTTAAGACAATTTTTAATTATATCAAAAATCTGTCATACATAAATTTTCGGCCCTTCTCCTAGAAGTAATAATAACTTCAAACGGATTTGATATGTATCATAATTAAGAAATTATGGGGTTTTTTTCTGTTTTCACAAAAAGTCCCCTCCCATCCCCCCCCCCTTGATTTTATGTATCAGTTTCGAAAAGATGCTGGAGTTGGAACCGCCTACTTCGAAAAATAACTTGTTTGCAGGCGGAGCCGGCAGGGTTCTTTTTTTTTTTTTTTTTTTTGCTATAACGGCTGGTCCTATAAAAAACTTGTCAATATAAAAGTTTTAAATAATATTAAGAGGATTTATAATAAATTTAAGCGGATTTGAAATCTTGTGAATTGACGGAGCTATGATTTTTTTTCTTCTAAAACCCCCCTTTTTCCCCCCCTTGGGGCCATTTTTAATTATATCAAAAATCTGTCATACATAAATTTTCGGCCCTTTTCCTAGAAGTAATAATAACTTTAAACGGATTCGATACGTATAATAATAAAGAAATTATGAGGGTTTTTCTGTTTTCACAAAAAACCCCCCCATGGTTCGATTTTACCCATTAACGAACTTGACCGAGATTTTATGACCCTTGATTTTATGTATCAGTTTGGAAGAGATTTATGCAGAATTTTTCCAGTTATCGTGGTCAGAAAAAAGTGACATAGATAGATAGATAGATAGATAGATAGATAGATAAAGTTTTGAACTGGGGGTGGTTTTGGGTTCTAGGAGTCATGATCGGCGTAGATCTGCAAAAATTTTTCAAAATTTCCAACTTAGGTGAGAATGTAATAGGTAGTATTTCTTACGAAATCTACCTAAAAGTATGTCATCTACTATATATATAAAACACAAACGGAAATTTCGTTCCGTTCCTTTATAACTCGAGTTCTGCAGAATGGAATTTGACGGAACTTGCACTGTTGGATAGATAATTTTTCAGGGAAGGTTTTAGTATATAACAAATAGTTCTACGTATATTAGTTATAGAATTATGATGGAAAGTTCTGTTATTTTGGACGATAAGGTTACCATAGGTAATTTTTTTTGGCGACCATTATCGTTGGCGAAAAAATTGAAACGGCTATATCACAAAATAATGCAAACACATAGAAAAATAAAATAAAAATTCTGTTATTAATTTTATTTAAAATCCCCCCCCCCCCCTCCTCGCAAAAAACGAAAAAGAAAGAAAAAAAAAACTGTTTTTAATGAGGCATAGTATTTAATTTAATTGTTAAAAATATAATTTGCAATGTAATTTATAATGCTTAAAAATATTTGCAATATATGAGATTGCAATTCAGATTAAGTCAATATTTGGCGACTTACCGTTTGCGTCAGGTTAACAAAGACGCATCTGATAATTTGATTTAATAAAATATGAGTATTTTTTTTTTCAATTTTTTCTTTCTGTTATTTTTTTTTTTTATGTAACCCCCTATCATGTGTCTTACAATAGGAACTAGCAGATGTAATTGTAAAAATGATTGCATTTATGAGTTACATGTTATTTGTTTATTTACGGTTTTTATTTTACTTTTGTCGCCAAGCAATGTGATTTAAAGCCAAAAATGCATAAGCATGACATCAGCTTGAGCGTTATTAGCAATAATAGTGTTTTTTCGTGTATACAAGATCCTTTTTGGAGTAAATTTTTATATTCAAATGCAAATTATATAAATAGCAGTTATTGTTATGAATATGGGATCAAATATTTAAATTTTTGTGAATGTCTGCCACTCAAACACATATTGTAAAATAATTAAATTTTAGACATTTAAAAATTTACTACGGAAACATGCCGGTTTGTTTTCAGAAAACATATTATTTTTATAGCCTCAGACTCAGACCAGCGAATATTGTTTATTATTTTATTTTTATTTTATTATTCTTTTAATACTAGCCGCCACTGGCGACCAGTTTGGTCGCCCTTAAATGTATGTTAAGCATTGTAACAAATTATTTTTATTCATAATTTATTTTTTTCCTTAATCCTTCGCCAAACCGGAAAAATCTAATAGACAAATCAAGAACTTTTGCGATCGTGGTGGCATTTCGCATATTTTTTGTTGTTATGTATTTCATCTTTCTTGACAAAAACCGCTTAACCCACTTTATAATAAATTAATCATTGTGTGTGTGTTTTTAATATAAAATAAACTATTTCATAATAAAATAAAAGTATATGCTGTTTTAGTAATCTCTAATAGGTACCTGAAAATGGGATTTTCTCGCCAAAATGGCGCAAAACAAAAATTCCGCCAACCCTGGTGCGTCCGTGACAGCTGTTCCAATTTAAAATACATGACGTTCACATTTTTCTTTAAAATAGAAAATAGATAAATAAGAAATATTATCATAAATCAAAACATTTGATTTCAAAATTAAAATATCGTTTCTAATTAATACACACGAAAAATAAAAGCTGACAATTTGTTTCGAAATTTGATCCATTAAATATTATTACATGAGTTCAACCACGGAGTTCAACTTACATCAAGAAAAGATCCGAAGGAAGTTGAGTTGTATGGAACAGAATTATGGTAAACTTTGACTGTCTCACTGGTGCTGATTATTTTTTTTTACACCAGGCAGCGGTCCAAAAATTCATGGTTTAATATTTTAAACGTTCACAACGAATGAATCTTTTTTTTGTTGTTGTTGTTTACTTTCATGGATAGAGAATTTGAACAGCGAACCTAATTGAAACTGAAGTTATTGCAGAATGTATACATAATTGAACGTAAGTCATCTCTCAAATATTAATTTATTTTGAACGATCTTTCTAAAAATGTAACTTTTATGCAGTTTTATTAGAAAAAATAATTTTGAATAAAAATGGCTGCCTGGCATATGAAATAGTGAAGCGGCATCCCGGAACTGTTGAGGACAGTCACATGACATACGGTTTATTATAGAGATATAGCCAATTTCACTTATAGAAATATTCACGGTTTCAAAAGTTACGAACCAAAGAATAGTCTTAAGGACATGTGTGCATTTATGCGTTATTACTATCACAAAAGGCTACATTTTGAAATAAAAATTGTTTGCTGAAATAAATTTTCTTTTTTTTTTTATTCGTCATTTCTTTTTAGTTTTTTCTGCATATATTTCTTCCCTTCTTTCAGGAAGGTTTTTAAAAGATATTGGACTAATTGTCCGTATTCCGGTCACCTGCCAGTTGGCATTTTTACTATATTGTTGGATGTTTCGTTTATGTTTGAAGGTTACTCTGGACGACGATTCAAATTACAGAAGATTAGACGACTTTTGAAATTAGCGATTGCTAAATTTATGGGATTTTTCATTATGAAGAAAAGTTTTACCAAAAAAAGCAATGCTTCCAATGTACGGTTGGTTGATTTTATGACGGCCGATTATCTACACGAAGGATATAGACCCTGTGGGGAGTGCCCTCCGTGGGAGTCTTTCTAAGGGATCCTAACCCGTATTTACGGCAAGGTTCGAAGAAAACCACGGAAAACTCCGAACGGTTAGGTCAACGAGCGCGACAGCGGTTTGAACCCAGCACTTCCCGTATGCCAGCTTTGAGTGCAGAACATCTCAGCCACTGTTTTGGAGCTTTCAATGTACGAAAAGACTGTAATGTCAATGGTGGCGAATGGAATAAATAATATTTATCGATTTATCATTTCAGGCTGGATAAGAAAAAACGAGTACCTGAAATTGTGATTGGATAATTTTTCGATCATTATAAAGCCTTTTCGACCTACACAAAGACCTAGCAGTGAAACATAGTGAGAAATGATTTTATTTCTGCGTGTTATTATGCTCTTTAGAGAAATGCAAAAAAAATCTTCGGTTTAAGTATTCACCAAAAATAATATTACTAAACATTTTGCATAACTAACTTTATCATTGTCCGTTTTATTTAAGGTATGGAATTTTGTTAATGAAAGATCTATAATTGAATTAACAGTAATGTGACATTATTTAATGGAACATAGCTTGGCGCGTAACTAACTTCGTTTTGTAACTAACTCTGGTGCATTAGTAACCATATCGTTTCAAGCACTTCTAATGTTTGACGTCAAACTTGGATATCGACAAGATTATGGAAGATTAGGAAGATTTTATTGGATACAAACTAGAGGTTTATTCTTTGACCAGAGTTAATCATCGGGTTTTTTTTTTTTTCAGATTAACGGTTACACGAATGCAACTGGTCTAAAAAAATGGAAAGACAGTGAAAATGGCGTCATTTTAATTTTATTCATATTCAGCTTTAAAAATTCACTTTTTTATGTTTCGCCATTTTTTTTAAATATGAAAGTTAAACACTGTTCTTTATGTGAAAACAATTTATTACAATTTTAACTGTATTTACTCTGTTGGAATCGAAAGATGAAAAACCGTAGTATACTTGCCAGAAGAGGGCGTATACTGCGAATTATAACATAACATAGAGTGAGATTGTACTTACGTTGCCAGAATCTCACATGGAGACAAGAAAGAGGGACGGAGTTCAAGAACTTACAGACGAAAATGAATCACGGTAACATTATTTAAGTTCAATGGTAAATCTATGCAATCATTGTAATGCTTTCTCTTTTTGTAGTATGTTGACTAGAGAACATGTTAGTTCTTGTTGTCATAATCTCATAATTGCCTCATTTATCTACCAAACTCTACTATAAATGATCAACTAAATGAGTTTCTTCTTTTAGCCCAAATTTTGTCCAATGTATAATATAATATAACGCAATGTCGTTCACATCGTTTACAGCAATATTGAAGGAAAATCCAGGTGAACGCCCCTATTGCTTTAAAATACATGTTCAAATCCATTGATATAATTCGTTTGATTCAAGGTTCGTTTGAAAATATTTACTAAGGTAGGTTACATCTGTATGTGAAGATCCACATTCCTTTAAAATACAAAGCCATTTCGTTTGATTTAAGGTACATTTAGAAAAATGGCCCAGCGCAGCCGGAGTAGCATGCTAGTTAATTCATAAATTAGTATGAAGAATAAAGTGCAAATCAGTATTACTAATAAATTAATCTTTGTAATCACTATAAGGGAATCGTTTTAGATATAGGTAATAGATGGCAGCACTAAAATTCGAAAAATTCTGTTCTATTGGCCGTAGGATAAAAAATTGTAAAATTTAAAAAGGGAACACTTTTTGATTTACTCTGGGAAATCAACCTACCAGTTGTGACAATTGGTCTGTCATTAGTTACTTTTCAATATTGTAGGAAACATCCATTGTTGTGATAGTTTAAGAACAGTTAAATAAAAACGCGTAAAAATTTTTAATAATATAACATTCAAAAGATGGCACTACGTAAGTACTAACCCAGTTATAACTTCATTACAAGAGCTATACATATTTGAAAAAAGTATGTCATTAATTCATAAATTAGTGTGAAGAATAAAGTGCAAATCAGTATTACTAATAAATTAATTTTTGTAATCACTATAAGGGAATCGTTTTAGATATAGTTAATAGATGGCAGCACTAAAATTCGAAAAATTCTGTTCTATCGATTGTAGAATAAATAATTGTAAAATAAAAATAGTGAACACTTTTTGATTTACTCTGGGAAATCAACCTACCATTTGTGACAATTGGTCTGTCATTAGTTACTTTTCATTATTGTAGGAAACATCTATTGTTGTGATAGTTTAAGAACAGTTAAATAAAAACGCGTAAAAATATTTAATAATATAACTTTCAAAAGATGGAACTACGTAAGTACTAACCCAGTTATAACTTCATTAGAAGAGCTATTCATATTTGAAAAAAGTATGTCATTAATTCATAAATTAGTGTGAAGAATAAAGTACAAATCAGTATTACTGATACATTGATCTTTGTAATCACTCTAAGTGAATCGTTTTCGATGTAGATTATAGTGGCAGCACAAAAATTCTGTTCTATCGGCTGTAAAATAAACAATTGCAAAATAAAAAAAGTGAACACTTTTTGATTTGCTCTGGGAAATCAACAGCCACTTGTGACAATTGGTCGGTCATTAGTTACTTTTCATTATTATAGGAAACATCCGTTGTGAGATAGTTTAAGAACAGTTAAATAAAAACGCGTAAAAATATTTAAAAATAAAACATTCAAAAAGTGGAACTACGTAAGTACTATCTCAATTATAACTTCAATACAAGAGCTATTCATATTTGAAAAAGTATGTCAGTAATTCATAAAATAGTACGATGAATAAAGTGTAAATCAGTATTACTAATATATTGATCTTTGGTATCACTCTAAGAGAATCGTTTTCGATGTAAATTATAGATGGCAGCACTAAAATTCGAAAATTTTTGTTGTATCTGTTGTAAAATAAACAATTGCAAAATAAAACAAGTGAACACTTTTTGATTTGCTCTGGCAAATCAACAGCCACTTGTAACAATTGGTTGGTCATTAGTTACTTTTCATTATTATAGGAAGCCCCACCAGTGGCTGAGAGGTTGTGCTCTAGAAGCTGGTAGACGGGAGGTGCTGGGTTCGATCCCAATCGCGCCCGTCGGCCTAATCGTTCGGAGTTTTCGTGGTTTTCTTCGAGCCGTGGATTTATCCATGCGTAAATACGGATTAGGTTCCCTTAGAAAGACCCCCACGAAGGGCACTCCCCCCGGGCCTATATCCCTAGTGTAGATAATTGACCGTCAATAATCAACCCAACCCAACCCATTATTATAGGAAACATCCATTGTGAGATAGTTTAAGAACAGTTAAATAAAAACGCGTAAAAATATTTAAAAATAAAACATTCAAAAGGTGGAACTACGTAAGTACTATCCCAATTATAACTTCAATACAAGAGCTATTCATATTTGAAAAAGTATGTCAGTAATTCATAAAATAGTACGATGAATAAAGCGTAAATCAGTATTACTAATACATTGATCTTCATAATCACTCTAAGAGAATCGTTTTCGATGTAGATTATAGATGGCAACACTAAAATTAAAAAAATTCCTTGTATTGGCTGTAAAATAAACACAATTTTACTTTTCTTTATTTCCTAAATACATTTTAAAAAGAAAGAAACCGAATAGTTACCAGAACGATGTATTCAACATTAAATTATCAGAAATCCTACACGAAAAATAAATAAATAAAAAATAATTGAAGACACTGAGCTCCATATATAATGTATGTTGTGATAATTTAAGAAAAATTAACATTAAAAAAAAAGTGTAAAAATATTTAATAATAAAACATTCAAAAGATGGAACTACATAAGTACTATCCCAGTTATAACTTGATTACAAGAGCTATACATATTCGAAAAAGTATGCCATTAATTCATAAAATAGTACGAAGAATTAACTGCAAATCAGAAATACTAATACATTAATATTTGTAACCACTGTAAGAGAATCGTTTTAGATATAGATAATAGATGGCAGCACTAAATTTCAAAAAATATTCTTCTATCGACTGTAAAATAAAAAGAAGTTCACACTTTTTGAGTTGCTCTGGTAAATCAACAACCAGTTGTTATAATTGGTCGGTCATTTGTTAATTTTAATTATTATAGGAACCACCCACTGTTGTGATAGTTTAAGAAAAGTTAACTTAAAAAAAATGTAAAAATATTTAATAATAAAACATTCAAAAGATGGAACTACGTAAGTACTATTCCAATTATAACTTGATTAGAAGAGCTATACATATTCAAAAAATGTAAGTCATTAATTCATAAAATAGTACGAATAATAAACTACAAATCAGTATTACTAATAAATTAATATTTGTAATCACTGTAAGAGGATCATTTTAGATATAGATAATAGATGGCAGCACTAAAGTACGAAAATTTCTGTTCCATCGGCTGTAAAATAAACACAATTCTACTTTTTTTTTTCTCTCCCACATACATATTTTAAAGAAAACGAAGGGTTATGAGCACAATGTATTCCACATTAATTATGAGACATCCTGCACAAAATTTGACAAAATAAGAAAAAAAAAATCCTGAGGACTTGCAATTTCTCCCATTAGGCTCTTTTATTACCACTTTCCAACATAGTTGAAAGTGTTTGTCAATTCGGTTTGTCTGTCTGTCTGCCGTCTGTCCCTGCTCTAGCTCGAGCAATTATACTCGAATTGCCATGCAATTGATATATGTTATTGAAGTTTAATATGGTATGTTCGATATTGAAAATGAAGTTATACAACTGATAAAATTATGCATCACTTATACTACGTGTATAGGGGCACTCAAAATAATGCCATTACATTATGGTCTATGGAGAAAAATCACTTGCAGTGTATTTTAATGATGTTACACTGTTTAAAATATATAGAAATTGATACACATCGCTGAAGTGCACTACAAGATGCTTACTTTCGAGTATAGCACGTGTAGCACTTACAATTAGTTTACATGATAACTCAAAAAATTCCGTTATATAATGGTCTGTGGAGGAAAAGTCGTTTGCGTTGCATTTTAATCATGTTACACTATTACAAAGATATTGAAATTGATATCATTTTCCAAGATACACTAAAACAGGTTTTTCTGTAGAATATGGAGGGTAAAGCATTTATCATTCATTTACAAGGCCACACAAAAGTATTCGGTTACATAATGGTTTACGGGGAAAAACTGTTTGCAGCGTATTTTAATTATGTTACACTATTTGAAATATAATGAGATTGATATACATAACTGAGATTTACTACAAGATACTCTACCTATTGGCATGTTTTATAGAGAAGGGTTTGGCTGAAAATCATATACATTATTTCTGTTGTAAACGTTCCTTTTTCTATGAATTTACAAAACACACAGCAATGAATGAGGTGTCATTGGATTTTTCAGCCGGCTCTGGCATAGCAGCTCAAATTTCCTTACAACACGTTTTTCGATCAAAAATTGCAGTTAATTAAAAATTAAATCCGAAATGTTTTCAAAAATGAAATGTAATGCTTTTCTCAAATCACTGTTGCCCCAAAAATAAAGTACCGCGTGATATCATGCTTAGCAACGATTGTAAAAAAATAAATAGTACTAAAAATATAAAGTGTGATGTCACCGCATGAGTTTATTTTATATTTATGACTAGCTGACCCGCTAGGCGTTACCCGGGCTTTTGTAATAAACTTAAATCTCTTTAAAAACGAAACTCTAGCCCGGGTCTCCGATGGCTTCGGCACCGTATACCGGGCATGCTCGTACGCTCTGGAAAATCTTTTATTTCCACCTTCGACCGCCAAGGGAGTATTCTGTTCTAAACAAAGCTCTTTCCGAACGAACATCTGACACAGGTCCCCACTGCATACGGCACCGTATAGTAGACGTGCTACAAAATTGAGTGGTTTTGGAGAATATGGGAACATTATTAGCCGAGTTATTAAGATAAAGCACAGTTAGAGAAAATAAACTTGAGGGGGATGCCGGGAGGGGAGGGGGGAGAATGTTCATGTGTCCTTCAGAAAATGACTAATTAGGAGGACCACTATGCATCTTTAAAAATTCTTTTGTTTGGTTAAGCTAGGAGCTTAGTTAAAAATTTGGCTTAAACTATTATTCGGAAATGATGGTAATTATTACGCATAAATTTCGGGGCATAGTTAACGGGGCATAGTTAGAGAAAAAACCTTGAAGGAGGTGCCGTTGGGAAGCGGATGTTCAAGTGCTCTTCAGTAAATAACTAATTAGGAGGACTACTATGCATCTTTAAAAAATCGTTAGTTTGGTTAAGCTAGGAACTTAATTAGAAATTTGTCTTACACTGATATTCGGAAATAGTGGTACCCGTTACTCATAAGTTTATTTTAATGTTATAGAGGTTGATTTTTAAGTTGAATATGATATTTGAATCAGTTGCGCTAAAATCGGAAAATTAGTTGCTGAGATCTGGAAACAGGGCATAGTTCGACAAAAAGGCTTGAGTGAAGGGCCTGGGGGAGCGGATGTTCAAGTACCTTTCAGCAAATGATAAATTAGGAGAACCACTATGCATCTTTAAAGATTGATTCATTTGGTTAAGCTAGGAGCTTAATTTGAAATTTGGCTTACACTATCATTCGGAAACACTGGTAACTGCATTTTAGAAATGCACCCTGAAGCTATGAATGCTGATTTTTTTTTATTATTTAGAAAAATGGAACTGGCTTGGAGAAGTTCGGAACATTATTAGCAGAGTTATGAAAATAAAGCACAGTTAGAGAAAAAACCTTGAAGGATGGGCCGCGAAGAAGCGCACGACCAAGTGCTCAACAACAAATCACTAACTTTGATGCGTACCAACATAATTTTAATTTTTATGAAAACTGTTATTCTAAAATAGCGATATTCTCTACATAAAACAGCAATTAAACGCTGCGGGTGAAGCTAGAAATGTTAAATTTATTAAATGTAATTAGTTCGTTTGTAATCAGAGCAGTAGATTTGGATTTATTAATTAGGAGGGTTAATTAATAAAAAAGCTGCCGCCAGGTGGAGCGCGGTCAAGTAAAATAAATGTGATATTTAGTAAAAAGTCGTTTACCACCCACCCCTCCCCATCCCCACAAATATAACAAATAATCTGTTAAATAAAGTTTTCTGTATTAATAATCTCTGTCATACTAATATATGTAAAGAAAAAAAACCCTTAAATCCAGCTAATTATCATTTATTAAATCGATAAAAACCTTTAAAATTAATTTTTCAGCATTTGGCAACAGTTAATAATTAAATTGATTGTCTACATGTCATATAATCTCTGATCCATCGATTTTAAACACTCGACTCACAATTGCCTTGATTTATTTAATGACTTCTACGGAGACTTTGTATAATCAACCAACCAAAGATAAAAAAGCGTATTTTTGATGCTCTTTGTGGATTTTAATTAATATTTCGGTAAATAATTAAAAAAATTTTAAATTCTGAGTCTCAGGTGCATCAGGAGAGGCCTTGGTCTATCCGTACCTAAATTTTCGGAGTTCTAGGTGCGCTAGATTTTCTTAGCCTTCGCCAACAAATAGACAGACACACACACAGAGCGAGACTTTCTTTTATTAGTATAGATTTGGTAACTTTGGGTGTAAACACGGTTACGGAATATTACCTTTTTCAGTTTTTTTTCAGTTTAAAAAACAAAATTAATAAGTTGAAAGCTGAAAATCGAGCCGATATAAAATTACTGTCTTTTATACATCGTCTATAATCACGTCCACTTGGGATATTTTTATAGAGAGAGGTTTGGCTCAAAATTATCATATATGTTATTCTTGATTTCAACATATCTTTTTCTATGCATTTACAATACGCACAGCAATGAATGAGGTAACATTCGAAAAGTTTTTGAGTTGGCTTCTTCCATAGTACGCTACACACTTCTTTCAACATTGAACGTGCCATAGTGAACCAGACAGACGGACAGACAAGCCGAAGTCATTAACAATTTTCAACTATTTTGGAAAGTGATAAACAAGTGCAATTATAAATTTCAAAAATAATATGAAACTTCATATAGCAATTCATGTACTAAATGCTACAGAATCAAATTCAACCAAGCAGGGGAGCCTACCATATGGCTTGAGCTCTACAAGCCCTCGACGGCAAATTTATTTTTAAAAAAAATCCAAATGGGGCTTAGGCCATTAGGTTTTTACATACATTTTCTCTTTCTGAATTTTGTACATAAATTGGATGTAAAAGTTATTATAGTCCATAAATTGGACAGGAGTCGATGCAGGGTTTTTTTTCTTGGGGCCCATTTTGTGAAAAGTAAAGGTTATTTTTTTGAAATTTGTTATATTTTTGTGAGAAATAAAATTTTGCAACGAAAGTTGAAATCCAGTTTCTCAAATTCGAACTAAGCATTTATTAACAAAAACTTTTTAAAATCCTTTTGCTGAAGTTTTCCTCTCCGATGAACTTGTTAAACAGCAAGTTTTTATGGAATAGAATTTTGTGAAAATGCCTATTTTATTAAAAGGAATTTTGTGAAGGAGTTTGTTTTGTTAAAAAGAATTTTTTGAAGGGACTCATTTTATCAAATTGATTTTTGTGAAGGGGGTTGTTTTATTAAATGCATTTTTTTGAAAGAGCCCTAAATAGGCCCCAAAATTTGTCTGCATCGACCCCTGTTGGATGTAAAAGTTTTTATAGTCCATAAATTGGATGTAACCGTCTTTATAGTCCAGGTGCCCAGCTAATCCTCTGGGTCCACATACGGGAGAGTACTCTGAAAAAGGTATTCATTGTCCTCTATCAATTTTATACAATATCAATTTCAAGCCTTTTTGTCTTTTACTTTCACTAAAACAAGGCTACACTGGTAAAAAATATTTAAAAAAAAATCCATGTTTCAGTCAAATATGAAAAATAAAAATAGGACTTTGTCGTTAATAATTAGTTTAGACGATTAACTATTCACATAAATATCTTAATAATTATTGATTTAATTGTGCAATTTATTTGGAATTGAATACTCGAGCCCCTACATAATTTCAGAATTACTATGCCACTGCCGCACCCTTTTATTGTTTGACAATAACCTCGCATCCAGCATTGCAGATGCAGATGCTAGCTTCTTTGTCTTTTCGTTTGACTAAAACAAGGCTACATCCGTAAAACAGTATAAAAAAATATCCATGGATCAGTCGAATATGAAAAATAAAAATAGGACTTTGTCGTTAATAATTAGTTTGAACGATTAACTATTTATATAAACATATTAATAATTATTGATTATACTAATTGTTTAATTTATTTGAAAATGGATACTCGAGCACTTACATAATTTTTTAATTGCTACGCTACTACAGCACACTTTTATTGTTTGACAATAACCTCGCACCCAATATTGAAGAAGCAAGCCTTTTTGTCTTTTACTTTCACTAAAACAAGGCTACACTCGTAAAAAAAATATTTAAAAAAAAAATCCATGTTTCAGTCAAATATGAAAAATAAAAATATGATTTTGTTGTTAATAAATAGTTTAGACGATTAACTATTCACATAAATATATTAATAATTATTGATTATACTAATTGTTCAATTTATTTGGAATTGAATACTCGAGCCCCTATATAATTTCAGAAGTACTACGCCACTGCCGCACCCTTTTATTGTTTGACAATAACCTCGCACCCAGCATTGCAGAAGCAAGCCTCTTTCTCTTTTACTTTCACTAAAACAAGGCTACATCCGTAAAACACTAAAAAAAATATCCATGTTTCACTCAAATATGAAAAATAAATAAATAACAAAACCATCGCGCCTCTGTCGAATTTCGCCATTATTCGTCGAATTTCGCCTCTCTGTCACAATCGCTTCGTCATTGTAGAACAACACCGCAGAATTGCGACAACCTTGTCGATGAAATAAGTGTCATTTTCGATGTCTGTATATCAGACTGTATTTTGCCTCGTAAACGGCAGTTTTAAGGCGTAACTTTGACGGCATCAAATCTAAGGCTGTTTCGGGGATTTGTTTTTTTAAGAAAAGCGAATTTTTTTATAAAAATCCATGTGCACTAAGTTATTATACGTAAATTAAAATAGAAAAATGTACAGTTTGGGTAGATTTCGTAAGAAATACTACCTATTACATTCTCCGTCTCCCCTAAGTTGAAATTTTTGAAAAAAAATTTAGCAGATCTACGCCGATCATGACTCCCAGAACCCAAAACCACCCCCAGTTCAAAACTTTATCTATGTATCTATCTATCTATCTATATCACTTTTTTATGGACACGATAACTTCAATAATTCTGCACAAATCTCTTCTAAACTGATACATAAAATCAAGGAGCTTAAAATCTCAGTCAAGTTCGTTAATGGGCAAAATCGAATCAAGGGGAGACGGGGGGGGGGGCTTTTTGTGAAAACAGAAAAGAACCCATAACTTCTTAATTATGATACGTATCGAATCCGTTTAAAGTTATTATTACTTCTAGGAAAAGGGCCGAAAATTTATGCATGACAGATTTTTGATATCATTAAAAATGGCCCCAAGGGGAAAAAAGGCGAGGGGGGGGGGTTCGAAGAAAAAAAAATTCATAACTTCGTCAATTCACAAGATTCAAATTTATCATAAATACTATTAATACTATCTAAAACTTTTATATTGACAAGCTTTTTATAAGACCAACCCTTATAGCAGAAAAAAAAAAAAAAAAAAAAAAAAATCCCTCCGCGTCTCCGAAATCTACCCGTACCTGTAGACCGAGCCGTCAGAGTTTTTTTTTTAGTTGGTATATTAAAGAAGATCGAAAAATAATGCATCAGACATATATTATGAAACACTTTCCAACACTTACTAGATATTATTAAGATATTTCGTTTTTTACTAGAATGAAATGAGATATCTCAATAAATGATTTTATTTTTCATTATTTTATCTGTTTTTTTAAGTCTAATTTTATGAAAATACAAAGTTATTAATAAAGACTTTAAATGATTATAAAATCATTTTATTCCAAAATGTGGAATACCTTTTTGCACTCCTGATTGAAATACCCGTAGCCGTGACGCATACCCGAAATCTCTAGGGGGAGTCTTTTAATATCGTTATCATTTTTGATCCAACCAGAAAAAAAAAAAAAAAAAAAAAAAAGAAAGAAAAGAAAGAAAAATGTAACTTTTTCTTTAAATCAAAATATCCTTTTATCTTTTATTTATTTTTTTAAGTCTAGTTTTATGAAAATACAAAGTTATTAATAAAGCCTTTAAATGAAGATAAAATCATTTTATTCCAAAATATGGAATACCTCTTCGCACTCCTGACTGAAATACCCGTAGCCGTGACGCATGCCCGACGTCTCTAGGGGGAGGAGGGGGGGGGGTCTTGTCTTTTGATATCGTTATCCTTTTTTATCCGACCAATTTTTTTTTTTTTTTTTTTTTTTTTTTTTTACATTAAAATAACTTGTTAACTTTTATTTTTTTAAGTCTATTTTTATGAAAATATAAAGTTATTATTAAAGCCTTTAAATGATTATAAAATCATTTCATTCCAAAATAAGAATATCCCATATTTTGTCTTTTCATATCGTTATCCTTTTTGATCCAACCAAAAAAAAAAGAATTTTTTTGTAACTTTTACAGTACATCAAAAGAGCCCTTTATCTTTTATTTATTTTTTAAGTCTATTTTTATGAAAATATAAAGTTATTATTAAAGCCTTTAAATGATTATAATATCATTTCATTCCAAAATAAGAATACCTCATATTTTGTCTTTTCATATCGTTATCATTTTTGATCCAAAAAAAAAAAAAAAATGTTAACCTTTTTCTTTACATCAAAATAGCCTTTTATCTTTTATTTATTTTTTTAAAGTTTGTTTTTATGAAAATATAAGGTTATTACTAAAGCCTTTAAATGATTATAAAATAATTTCATAACGATTTTTCCCCGTGGTTCATAATATAATAGAGTCCTTTTATCCGTCTCTGTCAACAAACTATAAATTCTACTTATTCTGTACTTATGAGAAAGCATGTAGCAGTCCATCTCAATGATTTATATAAATCTCACTATGTTTCAGATATCGAAACATCAATAAAATGCACCGCAAACAATTTTATATAAAGGAATTCTTTTGTGTGTCCCTGTAAATTAACTATAAATCCTACACACTTTATTTTTAATACCGAACAGTAATAAGCCTGAAGAACGTATAAAAATTTCATGGCAATTCCAGCATATTTACGGGAGTTTGAGAACGGACAGACAGACGGCAAACGGGCAGATGAGAAACAAGCAGACAAATCGAGTTCCTAAATACTTTTCAACCATGTTGGAAAGTGTTAAAAATGACGGGTTGACAGCTGATGGGTGGGGGAGGGGGTTCGAAAAAAGAGTGTCAAGCTGAGGACACGATAACTCATCGTATATTTAACATAGAACAATGAGTCAGAATAAAGAAAAATACATTTTTTTACTAAAAAAGTATTGAAATACGAAGCCGTTTTACAAAATATGCATTTATAGGGAAATGCTATCAATTCAAGCAAAAATTTAAATTTTCACCCAAAAATTTCTTTAAATAAATTTACAAGGAAAATCGAGATACAGTAGACTCCCTCAAATCCACAACCCTAAAATCCGTAAACACTTAAAATCCGTACATTTTTGCAGATGTAAACAGTGAAACTTACAGTTAAGATGTAGGAGGGAAATGATTTTTTTGTTTTCGTATCAATCCGTACACATTTCAATATGTAATTATGGTTATTATGGTTAATATCAATGAACTCATGCTTTCTCATGAAGAAAGTATAAATTTATTTCCGAAAAAAATCACAATGGCGATTGCGATCTTTTTATCAAATACATTTATGTATTAATCAAGCTGTTTTGCTTATTAACTTTGACTAAACACGAAATAAAATTTTGTTCATAATGAACAGAGGAAAGAATATAATATAATATAATATAATAGAATAGAATAGAATTTCGTTATTTTATGATTTTTAATTAAATTATTAGTATACCTATGAGGCGAGTTTCATTCAATAATTCAAGAAAAATTTATCTCATCATTATTTATACTATTATATAAAGAGAGAACACCTGACTGACTAGGTGACTTATCAACGGCCAGCTGAAACGACTGAAGTCAGAATCACGAAATTCGGACAGTAGGTTGCTGTTATGACCTAGACAAGCAATAAGAAAGGATTTTTCAAATTTTTCCCCCGGGTGGTTAAAGGGGTGGTCGAACGTTTCAGGTAATTTCGCCATATCTCAGCAACAATTTTAGATAGGAGCGAGAAATAAAAAAAAAATTAATCTTTTGAAGAAGGGTTAAACAAGTATTTCAGCGATTTTCGAAAGTCACCCCATAAGGCGGTTGAATGTGGGGTGTCGAACGTTTTAGGCCATTTCGCATATGTCAGCAGCAGTTTTAAGTAGGAGCATGAAATTTAGAATAACAAATCTACTGAAAAATGGATTAAAAACGTATTTGAGCGATTTTAGGCATTCATCCCCTAAGTGTGGGTTAAATGGGGAGGAATCGAACGTCTCAGGTCATTTCGCTATTATATCTTAGCAGCAGTTTTAGGTAGGAGCATGACATGCAGGATAACAAATCTACTAAAAAAATGGTTAAACACGTATTTCAGCGATTTTAGAGATTCACCTCCTAAGGGTTTTAAATGAGGGGGGGGGGGGTCGAACGTTTTATGTTATTTCGCGATATCGCAGTAGCAGTTTTAGGAAGGAGTTGGAAATGCAGGATAAAAAAATCTACTAAAAAAAAGGTTAAACACGTATTTCAGCGATTTTAGAAATTCACCCCTAAGGGGGTTTAATAGGGGTGTCGAACGTTTTAGGCCTTTCGCCATATCTCAGCAGCAGTTTTAGATAGGAGCATGAAATTCAGGATAACAAATCTACCAAAAAATGGTTAGAAATTCACTAACCTACGGGGGTTAAATGGGTGGGAGTCGAACGTTTTAGGTCATTTCGCCATATCTCGGCAGCGGTTTTAGGTACGAGTATGAAATTCAGGATAACAAATCTACTGAAAAACGGTTAAATACGTACTTCTGAGATTTTAGAAAATCACCTTTAAATGAGTTAAATGGGGGGTAGAACGTTTTAGGTCATTTCGCCATGTCTCAGTAGCAGTTTTAGGTTGGAGCATAAAATTTAGCGTAAGAAATCTACTAAAAAAATAGCTAAACACATATTTCAGAGATTTTAGAAATTCACCCACTAAGGTGTTTAAACGGGGCTGGAACATTACAGGTCATTTCGTCATATCTCAGCAGCAGTTTTACGTAGGAGCATGAAATTAAAGATAACAAATCTACTAATAAAAGAGTTATACACGTATTTCAGCGATTTTATAAACTCACCAAACGAGTTGAACATTGGTTATGAGACAGATTATGGAAGATTAGACAAATAAGATAACTATTGCTGATTTTCCATTAGATATTTCGCGTAATACATTTTTAAAAGGAATTTTTGTAAAAAATCATTTATAAAGCTGAAGAAATTTAGTATGATTTCTTCAAAATAACACAATATTTTTCTGATTGTCATTTTGACGGTTTTCGGACGCGAATTCGTTATTGTGATCGGCGAATTTTTACGATATTACATGTTCATTTATGTTACACGGAAAGCCAAGGTTAACTTGGGCGAAGTCGGATGGTTCTGCTATATTAAAATAAATTTATTAGCTTAAATATGTACACAAATAGAAAAAATATATATATTTATCACATTTTTAAAAGCTTTTATTTGAAGTTCAAAATCTGTAAGTACTGCAATTTTGACTCACTTCCCTTTTATCCGATTTAGAACAATGTTTTAAAGTACCTACCCATCCCTTCTCTACATTATAGTGGACACATTGCTCCCCCGAACGAAGCCGGGACGGGCCGCTAGTTATACATATTAAGTTAAGCATTATTAATTATTTACTTTAACTTTAATTTTAATTCTTTAATCTTTTTTTTTTCAATTTTCTTAATTTTTATTATTTTACTTTATTACTTTATTATTTTCTTGAGCTATTCAAATATTTTTCTTTATTGTAAGCATTTATTATAATATTGAGTGCATTATTACATTCAAATTAATATTTAAATAGTTGGATGTGCCAATCCCAAAACTTTCTTCTGTCTCATACTGTAAAATTCGCTATGTCAGCACCAATAAAATCAATAATTTTTACCATTCTGTTGTACGTCAGTTGCTTGCGAATAGACGGGTTACTTGGATGGGAAACACCCTTCGCTGCACGAGCAGCCGATGTACAACACAACTCCGAATAATCAGGAAGATCGCACAAAGATTGCTATCACTGCGCCCCTTTCTGGCGGAATATCCCCTAATTCAACTGGGATGTGCTGGTTTGCCAAAAAGATGAAAACGAAATTTAGTTCAATTCTATCGATAAATTCATACACTTTTCGATGATACAATAATGAAAATCGAACAAAAATTGCTATCACAGCGCCCCCTTCCTGTGGAATATCCCCAAATTCACCTGGAACTATAGACCTTCGTGGAAAACATATAATTAAAATTTATTTCAATTCTGTACATAATTTCATACACTTTTCGATGATACAATAATGAAAATCGAACAAAAATTGCTATCACAGCGCCCCCTTCCTGTGGAATATCTCCAAATTCACCTGGGACTATAGACCATCGTCGAAAACATATAATTAAAATTTATTTCAATTCTGTACATAACTTCATACTGTTTTCGATGATACAATAATGAAAACGAAACAAAAATGGCTATTACAGCGCCCCCTTCCAGCGGAATATCACCCAATTCAACTGGGACCTGCTGGCCATAGCCAAAAACCTATAAATAAATTTGCTTAATTTCATACACTTTTCGATGATACATAGAAGACGGACAGACAGACATTTTGTAAAAACGTGTTTTTCGGGATCTCTGGCACCTAAAACGTGTAAATCCGCCGAAAACCGAAAATCGAAAAAAAATTCGATTACAATAATTTCTTCTATTATAGATAGAAGAAAGTAAAAATGTAAACATCATTAATTAGTATAAATTTTTGATTTGTGGTCAATATGTTTGACAGGATGATTATTTTTTTCAAACAAGTTGGAAATTGCACGTCAAACCTGACAAATGAGATGCGTTCGTACTATAACTAGTTTCAGTGAAATGGATTATATCGTCTGTTATTATGACACATTTAATTTCCGTAATAATTTAAGTACATTTTAAGTTGGAAACATTTTATCTCTTGTTGACATTTACTGAAAATTCCAATGGGAAACTTAAGCCTAGCTTTTAAAATTTCAGAACTTGAAATTCATATTTAGACTTTTTTTCCATTTAATATCTATTTCTCCGGAAACATCTATCCAAAAAAACTGTTGGTAGAGTATAGGATTGCTGTAATTAAACAATTTTAGTATACAAACTCGGTTTTTTAATTCAGTAACACTGAAATAATATGATTCCATTTTAAATAGGACGTAATCAACATGACAACGTAGAATCATTACATATCATGGGATATCATTGAACTAATTACGTATGACAGGATATAATAGAATGAGGGAAACTTTTGTTAATAACTTTTGATTCGATTTTCCTAAAATTTGAAATGACTCGACGAAATTCTGCAACGATTATATACAGTATGCCCACTAAAGTCCCTTGCCACTCTCTAAGTCTTAACTTTCGAATGGCTGCTGCTATATTCATAAAAATGGTGTCTAGGTATAGTAAAGTAGCCATGCGCTACTGAATGAAACCGCCTACGGCGATAACCTGGTGAAAAGCTGCGGGAGTTAGCATTCCTATCTCGAAAACGGAAAGAGATAGAGAAAACAAGTGATTTATAAAGTTGTAGAGCATCATCGATTTAGTACAAAAAACACCTTGTGGACATTAATGGGAAGAACAGAACGGTTAAAACGCGCATTTGTTTTTTCGTTATTACCTACCGAGGCTAGCGAAAAAGACAGGCTACCGCGATGCATTCCACTTATCTTTTTTTACAGACTGCCAGAGTGACGTGATGCTCTTTTCGTACATTCGCATTGGTGCATTCGAGCATCACGTGACTCCGGCGGTCTGTAAAAAAAAGATACGCGTAAAGCACCGCGGTAGCCTTTCCTTTTCGTTAGCATTGTTACCTACACTGTGACGTAACAAAACGATCTTAGAAAGAAAGAAACAACCAGTTATGAAGCAACAAGTGTATGCGACACCTCCACAAACATTGCAAGACCTTAAACGACGCATTACGGACGCTTGTGCCAACGTGTCACCATCTGTGTTCCAACGTGTGCAACGTGAAATTCAAACAAGGATCCAAATATGCATTGCAGCTGACGGTGAGAAGTTTGAATATCTAAAATAAAGGTATATTATTATAGCTAGCTGTTTTTTTTCTTTCTAAGATCGTTTTGTCACGTCACAGTGTAGGAAATTACGAAAAAACAAATGCGCGTTTTAACCATTCTATTCTTTGCATTAATGTCCACAAGGTGTCTTTTCGTACTAAATCGATGATGCTCTACAACTTTGTAAATCACTTTTTTTCTCTATCTTTTTCCGGTTTCGAGATAGGATCCACCAGGTGGCGCGGTAGGCGGTGTCATTGAGTAGCACATGGCTACTTTACTATACCTAGACACTACTTTTATGAATATAGCAGCAGCCGTTCCGAAGTTAAGAGGGTGGCAAAGGACTTTAATGGGCGTACTGTATATTAAATTTCAAATCATTCGGTTGGGTAGTTTTTTGCGCTGTTATATGAGGACAGACGGACGGAGCAGACGACAACTATAGGTGCTATGTATTTATATAATTACGGACGCACCTAAAAATACATTGTGTTATCTTATCTTCTAATTTCATTCGAACAAGGTCTTTCAAAAGCTCTTGCGGCGTGTAAAATTCATCCGGATTAAGGGTTTTGGGGCCCAAGCAAAATAATTTTTTTTAAACTTTGAAACAAAAAAACTTAGGGTCCCAAACAGTTCGTATCCGGGCCATAGCTTATGGGTGGGGGTTCTTCAGTTAAACTAAAATACTCTTTTTTATAATTAAATCTTTGAAGTAATTTAAACATCCAAAATTCATTTCTCCCGGTGTAGTCTTCTTCAGGTCGGGTAACCCAATTTTACCCAAATTTGACATTATCCTCTGATTGGATTGAACATTTTGTTGTTGTTGTTGTTGCGGGTTGGGTCGGGCCGATCCTAATTCTTTCGGGGTGTGTTTCATCCTTGCAGATCAGTTTCGGTAAAAAAAATTTTAAAAAGAATATCTAGGATACTAATTTATGATGAAAAGGATATATTTAAATATAAGATAGTCTATATACATATTCGTTTTCGTAAAAAAAAAAAAAAAAAAAAAAAAAAAAAGATATTAGAGATATTATTGTATACTATTTATCCATAATTGAATTTAAAATATTCATTATTATATTATTTTTATTTCTGATTTGTTTCGGGTCAGGTTTGCCATGAATTGTGTTTGTTTCGCTTCAAGGTGTTTTGTTGAGTTCGGGTCCGGTTTTTAGTCAGCAGATTTTTTTTTTTTTTTTATCAGGATCAGCTTGGCTACAAATAGAATTTTTGTACCCACTCATGAAATAACATTCAAGGGCTTAAATACAGAAAACAAGAGATTTTCAATCTAACAAATTTAAGGACATGGTAGATCATAATATATTGAAATGTTTCACGTGTCTCTACAAGAAATCATATATGGTACAATGACTATGTTTAAGACGTAACATTGTGTCTTGTACATTTACAACTTAGTCAAACTTCGCAGTAACTGTCTTATTTTCGTGTTAATTTCTTTTCAAATTCGCCAAAAATTCCCATATTATTATTTTTAGAATTTTAAAAGATTTTCGGATGCTTTCTCCGTATAGAGACATAAAATTTAGGTTTTGATAACAAAGATTAGATACTGAAATCTTTTAATGAAGAACAGTGCGCCGAAAATTAATTTAAAACATGTATAAATTTTAAACACCGCGATACGAACTCTAAATAAAGTCTGTTGAATAGACGGAAAAATTTACTGTATTGGCCTAAAATATTGAAACCGGATTCCTTTTATGAATATAAAAGAAAATCGCCAAAGAACGCGAAAACATAATGCTAATAATCGCATAAAAAATAAAATATAAAAAAGTTAAAAAACCTGAAGAAAAAAATAAAGAATCTGACTCTTAGGTGCATGGATTTACCGCCGTCTATCCGGAGCCAAGTTTGCACGCTTCTACGTGCTATAGATTTCTCTAGTCATCGCTAACAGATTCACAGAAATACAGACACAGGCACTTTCTTTTTTTGTCGAGACGTTGATTGAAGGCTTACTGTAGAGACAACATTGTTTTGTGTCTGTCTATGTCAGTGACTGTGTATGTTCCGTAATAACTGTCGAAAAAAAAAAAAATCCAATTAGTTTGAAATTAAGCACGTTATTGGCGAGGTTCTTGGAATTAACTGTATAGTTTTTGATTTAATTTAATTGATTCATATTCACTGTAAAGAAAATGACACAATTGAATAATTGATATAAACATTAAGTTTTGGTTGCTACATTTTCGGTATGGAGCCTTAAATTATCCATTCAGATTAAAATTTTGTCGAAACATATGTCATTCATTCAAAATTAACTGCATAAGAATTAGCGAAATTTTATGCATCTTCTCAAAAAATACTATAAAAGTATTTTTTTGTAATTTTCACAAATTTAAAATCATATTTAATTATTAATTATTATTATTATTATTATTATTATTATTACGTTTTCCATTTAACAGTTTCCTAGCAACTGCATTTCAAAGCATATCAGAAAATAACCCCCAATGAAATCACGCTATTTTGGCACCATTCAACTGATTTTACGAATTTTATTAACAAAAAGCTTGATTTTGGCACGCTTTTTCTATGGAAATAAATTAATATTTGTTTAGATATCAGTTCTTTTTCAATTACTGTACAATGAACAACTTTTATTTTCTATAAACGAAAATTAGGAAAAATTTAGGCTAATAATATGAGTCTTCTAAAAAGAGTTTACATTTACATTAGCATCTTTGTTACACAAGTCTTTATCAAATTTCTACAAAAGATGCAGATTTTACGGGGTTGAAAAGCAAGTTTGTTAATAGAATCAGATAAAATCTCTTCTACAATCAGATGCTTATGTTAATGAAATTACAGTATCAGCGCACGCATGCCTGTTTGTCTAGATAAGGTTGGTTGAATTATCAACCGATATCGGCCGATTTAACCGATTTATCGGTCGATTATTA
The DNA here is from genome assembly GCA_963931845.1 of Maratus michaelseni. Lineage (NCBI taxonomy): Eukaryota > Metazoa > Arthropoda > Arachnida > Araneae > Salticidae > Maratus > Maratus michaelseni. Next base: position 276,806,883 of record OZ007596.1, read on the forward strand.
ACACGAGGGATATAGGCCCTTGGGGGTAGGGCCCTTCGTGGGGGTCTTTGTAAGTGATCTCAACCCGTATTTACGGCAAGATTAGAAGAAAACTACGGAAAACGCCGAACGGTTAGGTCAACAAGCACGACAGGGGTTTGAACCCAGCACCTCCCGTCTATACCAGCTTCGAAAGTAGAACCTCTCAGCCACTGGTGGTGCTTGTCTATAGGTGTGAGGGCGTTGGACAAAAGGTAGTGGGTTAGAATCCCGACTCAGCCACGGGGGTTTATAGTCACTCGGATTCCTCTTTAAACGGAGTTTCCGGTCTGCGTAACCCTCATGTGCAAATGATGACCGTAGTCCCCGCAACCAACCAGTTTATAACGCACCTGTAGATGTACCAGAACCTTGAAATAGCACAAAAATTTCCGGTTTTGAAAAAGCTAATGAGACAAAGTAGGGCTTAGAGGAGCACAGATCCCTGAAGAAATGTACTTTTTATTCTGGAACGATTACAAGAAAAAAAAACAGTTCCAGAATATCATTAGATGAAGTCATGTTTAATGTGACAGTTCTTAAAAATTAGATAACCGGAATCTTAGGGAAACCTTATATGTTAAAATATATACAATCGAAAAAGAATAAATTCCAAATTTTAAAAGATGAGATATTATGCAAATTAAAAAAGAATGAAAAAGAAAGAAAGAAAAGAAAAGATTGAGAGAATTCATATTGAGGTCCCTGATTTGCAGATTTATTAGTTAACCATCTGACTACCTAATTTTTCCTTCAAAATCCTTTCGACCAATAATAATGTAATCGACTTGTTTCTCCCCTATTATTACATGTTTCAAGTAATCATGGAATTGAAATATGTGGTAACCTACCTATCTATATTATAAAGGACAAACGTGTCCGTGCGTAACGCTGACGTCATTTTGCGAATGGCAACACTTCACGATAAAATTTCGGTCTGCGATTTTTGCTGCTGCAATTTTTTACGCACATTTTCTGCATTGCACATTTTCTGTTTCTACACCGTTATATAGGGGCAAAAATCTGCTTTCAAATGCAATTTGTTTAAAAACTGTATCTTAATTGATTGATCTATTATAGCTTTTCAAAATAATTTTCAAGCAAGATTTTTTTTTAAATCTATCTCTATCGCTTGCAGACGATTCCAAAATATTAATCCGTTTGCACTTTAAACAATATAAAAAGTTCAGCATCTGTTTCCATATAATATTCAATAACGAAATTAAAACTTCAATAAGCAATAAATAAAATAGTATAAATGAAACACAAATTTAACAGACATGTCATTGAAATAAGCACTTAAAACCGCTGAGATTATCAGAATTAAATAAAAAAATTAAAAATTAAAAAAAAAGAAAAAGAAAGAAAGAAACTGCTGTATATTACAAAATTTGTACCGAGTTCTTCGGCTATTAACTTCTGACACGAGATCAATACGAAATTACCGCTTTTAATAAATTTCAAAATTTTATTTGAATATATATAATTGACATATTTCATATAAAAATGCTCTTACGTTAGGGGGCAATCCAAAAAAAAAAGTATTAAATGTAAAAGTCTATTTAGAATTTTTAATAAGAAAAATTAATAGTTTTCACATATATTCTCTATCCCGTGTTTTATGCCCTAGTATTTATAATTTGCCTTCTCATCATTCGACTGTGGCATTTTTAAATCAAAATTGCTTCAAAACTTGTGTATTATATAAATTTTTCTACAAATGTCTTGTCCAATCGCGAGATAAACAGTCGGAAGAGTTAATATAGTAGATATAATGTAGCTACACATTTTGCTATGGTGATTAAAATATTAAACTTTAAGTTAATTAAAAGAAGAACAGTGACATCTTACCTCCAGGTTAAAGAAGAGTGACTTCTCCTTTCGACGGCTCCCTTTTTGACTGCATCAGAGTAAGAACGGAAACTTGGCCGAGTAAAAAAAGAGCTTATTCATGGGGCGTGACATAAGCCCCTTCTTTTCATTAAGATTGTGCTCATTTTGCACATTTCTGTAAGTCGCTATCTTCCATTTAAATGCAAGGAATTTAACACTTTGTGCACCGACGCTCGTTTAAAGTATCATAAAAGAACACGTAATAAAATTACACTGCAAATTGCCCAGCACACATTGGGAACACATTTGGAACACTTTGATAAAAAAAAAGTGTTCCAGTTACCTTAATGTGTACCGAAATGTGTTCCTAATAGGCTCCACTATAATAGAAAGTGTTCCGAAAGTGTACCGAAAGTGTTCTGCTCCGGATATGTGTTAAATATAAACTTGGGAACACATTTGAGAACAGATTGGGAGCACATTTGGGCACACATGTGAAATCATCGCTTTCAAAAAGTGCGCTAGAAAGTGTGCTGCTCCGGATATGTGTTAAATATAAACTTGGGAACACATTTGAGAACAGATTGGGAGCACATTTGGGCACACGTGTGAAATCATCGCTTTCAAAAAGTGCGCTAGAAAGTGTGCTGAAAAATAGAAATGTTCTCAGAAGTATTCTAAAAACTGTTCCAAAAAGAGCGCTTCAAAGTGTACTAAAAAGGGTGACAAAATAAGTGTTCTAAAAAGTGTTCTGAAAAGTGTATAAAGATTTGTAGTGTGATGTAAAGCGTTTTTTTTTTTTTTTTTTTTTTTTTTTTTTTTTTAATATTTTCATCGTTCAATAGCACGAAACTTTTTCACACATATATGGAGTCATTCATGATCGTAAAACCATGAAATTGGAAGACACGGTAATTGAATCTATGTGGAGTCTAACACGGTTTTTCATTTTTCGATAAACTTATTATATCTTGAGTTATAAGCAATTTCTGTCTCATTTCCGGGTATCGCATCCCAAAAATTTGTCGATATAACCACTTTGGCAGCATTTTATGAAAGATCTTTAGCCTTTATAAAAAAAAAGAAGTGAAAAACGCTATTCGCTTTCAGAGTTTTTGAATAAGTCCACCTGCCAATTTCATGCGTCTGGGATTAAAATTGTGTACGTGTCTGAAAATTGCGAGTTTCGATTTGAGAACAGCCTTAATACATCGATTGACTGTGATTCAATCTAATGATGAGTTACAGACACTTTATTATGTGCCAAAAATAATATTTGTTGTACAAAAAAAAATAAAAAAATAAAAAAAATTATAATAGATTTTTAAAAAATATAACTTCTTTTTTAATTATAATTGTTCAGCTTTCTCGATCTGGAGAGACATTCAACGTTTTAGCCCTCAAAAATTTCTGTAATTTATATGTAATGTCATTACATTTGTATATTTTCTAAATCTATAAGGTATTATAAAAACAAATATTTTAAAGGAATGTTTTGAATAGAGTTGTAAAAATCCCCCCAACTGTAAATAGCGGTTTAGTTTATTAAATTTAATAGACGAAATATTTCTAAAATGTATTTAATGATTGCACAAATCGTATAACGTGGTTTCAAATGCTTCATCAAACGAGATTTTCATTCATTCATGATTTAGGAATTAAAGTGTTAATTTTCTAGCATTCTTTATCGTCGAAGAGAAACCAGCTGCAAGGAAATGTCGGGGCCCTAGATTATTTTCAAAGATTTATTCAGTTTCAGGGTGTAGTTTCAAATCATAAACACAATAAAATAAAAATTCACAAAGCAGTCTCAACCTATTTTTTTCTCATTTCCAATACCATCTTCATTAATTTCATTCTGCAAGGAAATGTCGGGGCCCTAGATTACTTTCAAAGATTTCTTCAGTTTCAGGGTGTAGTTTCAAATCATAAACACAATAAAATAAAAATTCACAAAGCAGTCTTAAACTATTTTTTTCTCATTTCCAATACCATCTTCATTAATTTCATTCTGCAAGGAAATGTCGGGGCCCTACATTACTTTCATAAGTAAGCATCTTCAGTTTCAGGGTGTATTTTTAAATCCTATAAACACACACACAAAAAATAAAAAAATCACAAAACAGTGTCAAGAACTTTTCTTTCATTTCCAAAAAATTAATGCTGCAAAGAAATGTATTCACACTTAGCCCTAGATTACTTTCAGAGATAAGTGTCTTCAGTTTCAGAGTGTAGTTTTAAATCCTATATAAACACAATTTTAAAAAAATTCACAAAGCAGTCTCGAACTCTTTTTTCTCATTTCCAATACCATCTCCATCAATTTCATGCTGCAAGGAAATGTCGGGGCCCTAGATTACTTTCATAAGTAAGTGTCTTCCGTTTCAGGGTGTATTTTTATATCCTATAAACACACACAAAAAAATCACAAAACAGTGTCAAGATCTTTTCTTTTATTTCAAATAAATTAATGCAGCAAGGAAATGTCAGAGCCCTAGATTACTTTCAAAGGTAAGCGTCTTCAGTTTCAGGGTGTAGTTTTAAATTCTATATAAACTAAATAAAAAAAAAAAAAATTCACAAAGCAGTCTCAAACTCTTTTTTCTCATTTCCAATACCATCACCATCGATTTCATGCTGCAAGGAAATGTCGGGGCTCTAGATTACTTTCATAAGTATAAGCGTCTTCAGTTTCAAGGTATATTTTTAAATCCTATAACCACACACACACACACAAAAAATCACAAAACAGTCTCAAGATCTTTTCTTTCATTTCCAATAAAATAATGCTGCAAGGAAATGTCGGAGTTCTAGATTACTTTCAAAGGTAAGTGTCTTCAGTAACAGGGTGTAGTTTTAAATCCTATGAGCACAATAAATAAATAAAAAAATTCACAACGCAGTCTCAAGATTTTTTCTCTCATTTCCAATGCATTAATGAGTTTTTAAAATAATACCTTTTAGAAATACTAGGGAATCCAATCTGGGCCTCCCGGGATACAGAATATATGGAAAACAAATTTTTTTACTGAAAACTCCAATATATTTTTGTTATATTTATTATATATATATATATATATATATATATATATATATATATATATATATATATATATATATATATATATATATATATATATATATATATATATATATTATACTTTTAGCTGAAAAATATCAATTACGCCTTAAAATAAAATTTTGAAAGTTATTAAAAGCAATACTTTTGTATTAACCACATACCAGGAATTAATAGCCGAAGAAATAGCTAGAAATTTCGCTACCTACAGCAGCTTTTCTGATTTTGTTCATTTCAGTGGTTTAAGCGCGTAGTTCAATTACATATCTGTTAAATTTGTGATTTATTTATATTATTTTATTACTTTATTTATGTATTGATGAAGTTTCAATTTGTTTATGGAATATCAGCCGGAAACAAATGATAAACTATTTATATCGTTTTAAGTGAATAGAGATAGATTTAAAAACAATTCATGCATCAAAATTATTTTTAAAACCATAAAAAAAAAATCAATACATTGAAATACAGTTTCCAAACAAATTGCATTTGAAAGAATATTTTTTTCCTATTCGACATTGTAAAAAATGAAATTGTGCGATGTTAACAAAATAAAAATCTTGTAGTAAAAGCGAAATTTATTGGTCAGGTATTGCCACCGTCAATATGAGGTCAGAGTTACTCGCGGACATGTTTTTGCTTTATAATATAGATTTTGCCATTAATATTGTTGCAAGTTTCGACAATCTTTTGTCTAAGGACAACAACATGTGTATTATCTTCTGTGCTTTCTTTTTTTTTTTTTTTTTTTTTTTTGCAAAATCTCGCAGACTTACATTTTTAATTTAATATATGGTCCCATTGACAATGATCAATTTTTAATTAAGCATAACTTCTTCATTCTTTAAGGTATAAGTATATAGTCTCTATTTACTTTCTTCTGTCTATAATAGAAGAAAGTTTTGTAATCGAAATTCTTTTTTACTTCCGGTTTTCGACAGATTTACACGTTTTAGGGGTCAGAGATCCCGAAAAATATGTTTATACAATAATATGTCTGTTAGTCCATGTGTCCGTCGTGTGTGTCCTCTTTGTATCATCGAAAAATGTATGAAGTTATAACTGGAATTGAAAAAAACATCTATATGTTTTTAGATATGGCCAGCAGGTCCCAGTTGAATTTGGGGATATTGCGAAGAAATGTAGTGCTGTGATAGCAGTTTTTGTTGCATTTTCATTAGTGTATCATCGAAAAGTGTATGAAGATATGCATCCAAGTTTCATATATGTTTTTGGCTATATGGCCAGCAGGTCCCAATTAAAGTTAGGGCTATTCTCTTACGAAAATTTCTTATAGAATTCTATAAAAAATGTTTATAGAAAACTCATCATAGAATCCTATAAAATTATGGCCCTTTCTCCTATAAGTTTGTTTAACCGAAAGCTATAGAAATATCTGTAGATGTTCACTAGAAATACCTATAAAGCTTCTGTAAAAATATCTATAGAAAAAATATACAGCTTCAATAAAAATACGTATAGAATTTTATATAGAACAAAGGTGGCCACCCTCCCAAGTACTACTAATCACTCTGAATGCTGCTTGACTTCAATGATCGGACGAAGAAAGAGTACTTTCAGCAAAACACAACCATTGACAGTCTCTGAACTTTTATTACACTATTTCAACTTTATTTCTTTTGTGATTTGCATTCCCAATCATAATAATCTTGTAAAAATATTAAAAGTCTAATAAATTATTATTTGTTAAAACTGAAACAATTGTTTAAATATTTATACTTCAGATCAAAATATTTGAATAAAAATTACAATACTATTAAAGTGATTAATGTTTATGAAATTAGATGGATGGTTTTATAAATTTAACAGCAATTTATAAAATTATAAAGTTAACCAACAAATTAATGAATTATAAATAAATTAACTAATCATAATTTAATTCAGTAGTTTGATTGATATAATATTACACTGACAATTTAATCATAATGTATTAGAATTGAATTAAATTATATATATAATCATATTAAATCTATGGAGTACAATTATATACTAAACTGATGTAATACAATATTAATTATTATTTTTTAATTTTAATATATAGTTATAAATAAATTACTACGCACATAGACCAAGAAATATTTTTTTTAATTAAAAAAATCTATAGAATCATCTAGAATTTAAATCTATTTAAATCTATATAGAATTTAAATCTATAGAATTTAATTCTATAAGATGTATAGTACCCAATAGAAAAACTGTTCTATAAAAAAAAAATCTATAGAACTTCTAAGGATTCTATAGAAACGTTTTCTTTAGAAAAAGTATTCTATAGAACTCTTTAAAACTCTATAGAAATAGTATTCTATAGAATGGCTATTCTATAGAACTTGTAAAGAATTCTATAGAGTTCTCTACAGCTCCATGAACTATTTTCGTAAGGGTTCCACCGGAAGGGGTCACTGTGATAGCAATTTTTGCGCGATTTTCTCAATTTTTTGTAGTTCTGTTATACATCGGCTGCTCGTGCAGCGAAGAGTGCTTTGCCACAAAGTAACCCGACGATTCTCAAGCAGCTGACGTACAACAGAATGACGAAAAATATCGATTTTATTGGCGCTGTGATAGCAAATTTTGAAGTATTAACATGTATGCGATAGAAGAAAATTTTCGAATTGGCACAACCGACTAGATTGGAATGATCTTGCTACAGAAAAATAAAGAAGTGCATAACTAACCAATTTTGTCTATGGGGGGTCATATAAAAATCTTAAAAGTGTATTAAAAAAAATCAATGGTAGGGCTACTTTATTGGCATAATCTTATATCCTGCGATATTTTGTACACTTTTGCAATTTACATTGCCTATTTATCTCTAATATATTAACTCCTTCGCGACGAGCGTCCTGCACACATATGTAAATATTCGAGTACCACTAATTTAGAAAAGTCATTTTTGCCTTATATAATCGCTTATTTCTCTAATTAGATAATGCAAAAATTTCTGTTCAGAAATACAGGTACTTAATTCAAGGATTTTGTGCATCCTACATCGAAACAGCATCCTACAAAAGCTCGTTGCGAAGGGGCAAAAAATATAAATCCAGTTTAAATCTTTCTGGAACACCTTGTATATTTTGAATATTTTTCTAACGACAAAAGCAAGCAAATAAAAAAAAAAGCCTGAAACAAATTCCTCCCCCCCCCCCTCAAATGACTTAAAATTCCTTCACCGTTCGTAACAATAATAATAATAATAATAATAATAAACGTCCGAGAAGTCTTAATCTCCCGTCTTAAGTCATCGTGCTACATGGAGAATGAACAGACGATATCCATAATAAAAGGTGGAATATGCTTGGCTGCACTCTTAATACAAACACTTTATTATTTCTCTCTTGGTGTCACGTGACCTGATTAGTCGACACTAAATGGTGAGGGCTACGTAAGCGTGAACATTTTAGGGCCTATTTCTGAAATTTATTATTTTTCATCTGTACTTTCTCAGTAACATGAAGAATAAGAGTTTTCTGGTAGAGTGCGATACTTCGTATATTTATATGGTACACCATAGCTTTATATGCATTTTATCACACCAATTCTATCGTATTTACTTGATTAGTAACAACAAAGATGACTTTTTTAATTTCTTACCCATCATACGTTGTATAGGGTAAGTCTTGTAATCGTTTTAAAAATCGAAAAACAAATTTTTGATGGATTTGCACGTTTCAGACACTGGAGATTCCGAAAAACATAGTTTTAGAAAAAAAAAAATTGCCCTCCGTCTGTGTGTGTGAGTGTCTGTAACCGCTCTATCTCCCGAACAAATTGAGATAGAGACTTGAAATTTTGTATGTACTTAGTATGTAATAATGTTAAGAAGCCTATTGAATTTCAGTAACCTCGATTATCCGAAACTATTTTTTTCGGACTCTCGATATATTCGTTCTGATTAAAGGTATATAAAAATATTCGAAATTGTTTATTTTAAGGATTGAATATAAAAGCAATAAAAAAACATACATTTTGCATAAAGAATAAAGTCGATGGGATAATGAGCTGCCGAGATATTTGGAATCCTATTTCCCACACTCTTCGATTTTTCATGGCCCTGTATTTCATCCAAATTTCACTTCAAAAATATATTTTAATTGGAAATGCTTAATCAGATGCAATAAACCGCTAGTTAATAGGATTATTGTTTTTGGAGTTATAAGGATGTTTCTTTCAAGCAATTCAGTAATCGAGCCTTTAAAGTTTATGACGTCATCAAGACACGATTTTATTCGAATTGCAATGCATTTTATAAGTAGTTTACACATTTTTATTTTAATATTTTACATTATGCATATCCATGATGGGGTAAGTATTACGTTGGACCCCAACGACTAGCTTTTTGTTGCACTTATATTATTCACTCATAATTTAATGAAAAAAAAAAGTTTTTTAAAAAAAGTAAAAAAGTATATGTTTCTGTTGAGAACGTAAACATATAATATTTATAAAAGAAAGATCATATTAAGGTAGACTCTCAGTAGCAGAAATATTGCATAAGAAGTTTCTTTCCTATTGTTACTAACGGCGCTGCGAACGTTACCATCAAGTTACTATTGTGATCTTTAAAAGCCGTGATTAGATGCGGCAAACTAGGCAGTCGCCAAGGACCACTAAAAATTAGTGCCGACATTCTTTTACTATGTGCGTACCAAAAAATGGACTTGTATTACTCTTCAGCGTCCTAATCACTCCTCTAACATAAACCTAATTATTAACAAGTGGGAAATTGTACGTGAAATGTGACAAATGAGGTGCGTTTGTAATATAACTTAGTTTTATAAATATTCAGATTTTGGTTCAATAGCTGTTGCACTCTTATGCAAAAATGCATGAATACAAAATTTCTTTTAAATGTAGGTTTTCATCTTATAGATATTAATTTTATTTTATGAAATTAAGTTTCAAAACACTTTTACAAACAATTAATTACAGTTATGTTACATTAAAATGCGCAAATATCCAATACAAGACAATATAATAAAATCATCATTATTATTTCAGTGAAATAAATTATATCGCCTGTTATGATATGATTAATTTCTGTAATAAAATAAGTACATTTTAAGGTGTAACATTTTATCTTTTGTTGACATTTACTGAAAATTTCAATGGGAAACTTAAGCCTAGCTTTGAAAATTTCAGAACTTCAAATCCATATTTTGACTCGTTTTTCATTTAATACCAATACCTTCAGAAACATCTATCCAAAAAATTGTCGGTATTAGATTATATGATTGCTGTAATTAAACAATTTTAGTATACAAATTCGGTTTTTAAATTTTGTAATATGGAAATAATGACTCTTAAATCTTAAATATGGCGTAATCACCATGGCAACCTATAATCATTACCTATCATGGGATATCATTGAATTAATTACGTATGATAGGATTTAATAGAATGAAGAAAATGTTTATTAAGGCGGTATTCAAAAAAAAATATTTTTCCACGCTTTCAACAACTCAAAATTTTCTGACACATTTTCAGACTCATTTTTAAAAGTAAAAACATAAAACTTGGCGGCGTGATTTATGAAGAGATTTATAAGTGACCTGTCTTTTTATTTTTTTCAATTAATTAGAAATTGATTTACGAACAATTATTTTCACAGTACGATAATTTTCTTTTGTTTCCAGCGCTATCGCTTCAGGAAATTCGGTTCAAAATGTCCACTTTGACAGCATTTTTTGAAATATATTCTGCCTTTATCAAAAAATCGACCAATTTCGGACATTATAAAATTTCTGAATAAGAGAACCTGCCAATTGGATGCATTTTAGAGCAAAAATGAATTTAAAAATAAGTCACAAAATAAGCAGTTTGGATTTGAGTACACCCTTAATATCTTTTAAAGTTTTGGTTCGATTTTCAAAAAATTTGAAATGACTCGACAAAATTCTGCAACGATTATATATATTAAATTTCAAACCATTAGGTTAGATAGAATTTGCGTTGTTATATGTGGACAGACGGACTGACCAGACGACGACTATATAGGTGCTACGTTTTTATATAATTACCCACGCACCTAAAAGTACCAGTGTCGTATAGAAATGATCCTTGATAATTTTGAGCAACCTGCTGCCCACAATTTTCCTGGAAATTTTTCAAATAAATTGTTCTTCTTTTTTTTCTTTTTTGGAATACCTTAAACATGGCATGGTAATTTTCAAACCACTCGGTTGGGTAGTTTTTCCGCTGTTATATGCGGACAGACGGACACACGAGACGACGAATATAATTGCTACGTATTTATATAATTACGAATGCACCTAAAAACTATAACTTTTCTGAATTTTAACTTTCTCCATATTGCTCCCTTGAGTATTTCGTAGTGGTAATAAGTCATGCGGGCCGCTAAAATCTTTCGACCTGTGCTGCTAATATATCAGGTATGCCGTTCTATCTTGTTGGTCAATCTAGTCCTTACTGTTACTATATTGTTTAGCTATTTCTACAATTGAATCATTTCTACAATTATTTCTACAATTTATTTCTACAACAAAACAATTGAATCGGTCATTTCAAAAACCACATAAATCACAGAATCAAAACTTTAAAAAAAAAAAAAAAACTGTATTATTCACAAGTAAACGAATTTTTAAAGGGTCTTTTTGGGCTGATTATAGAGTTTGGATTTCAAAGTTTGTAAATATCGAATATTTTTTTTTTAATTTATGAATAAAAAAAGAAGAAGAACAGAAAATCTGTTCCTGACTTATGTTGCTTTAACAAGAAACTAGGTTAGGTGGTATTTTATTTAACAATACAATCAAATTAAGCACATTTTTAATCAAAATTAATGAAGATAGCACTTACATAGGAACATTTTTGTATTTTAATATGGTATTGCAGTCAATTGGTAATATGGTATCCGCATGTAATCTGGTATTGCATGCAAAAACCACTAAGTCGCTGACTTTATGACGTTTAAGTAATGAACGAAAATTATAAGGTATTGTTTGAAGAGGAAGGAATACACTGACTTATCTGATTATTACCCAGATCATGGCTCTACCTTTTAAGGAAGAATTTGCGACAAAAAAAGTATATTTGGAAAATTCTTGACTTATGTGGTTTTTGAAAGGACCGATTCAATTTTTGTTTCTTCCGAATACTTCTTCTCCGAATTAAAGTTTACTCACGTTCGCGATAATTTGAAAAGAGAATTCCAAAAATGTCCACACAATCTTTGTTAATCCTTTAATTTAATTCATCGTAAGTACATTCAAAATGACCAGACACTATCCATAATATAAAAAGAGCAGTGTGCCTGGCTGCACTCTCAAAACGACCACTTTATTATTCATTCGTGGTATCACGTGACCCAATTAGACGACACTAAATGTTAAGGGTTAAGTAAGCGTGAACATTTAAGGGTCTATTGTATCATGGTATGCCGCGATTACGCGCGAATAAAAGAATTAAAAATAGGAAAGTCGACCGGACACAAGGGTTTCTTTCTTTCTCGAATTTCGGCCATTTTGCAATAGTCTTAAATTAGTATTCTTACGCGCAGATTATGTCGGGGGAACGCCCGTCATTCGTACGGGTGAAACTAAAGGAATGTATTATTTACATTTTATTTAAATCAGGGGATCCAACCAGGTTTACAGATGCTGGCAGGCGTATAAAGTATAGGTGAAAAACCATTTTTTTAATGCCGGTGTCGATGATTGGAAAATTTTTGGCCTATTTAGGTCCCCCTTCACAAAAATCCCTTTAATAAAACAGGCCCCCTCACAATATTCCTCTTAATAAAACAGGTCCCTCCACAAATGCCTTTTAATAAAATAGGATCCTTCACAAAATTATTTCTTAATAAAATAGGGTCCCTTCACAAAATTCTTGTTAATAAAATAGGCCCCTTCACAAAATTCCATTCCATAAGAACGTACTCTTCATTAACTATATATATATATATATATAATATCTTTGAATTTCAAAACACATCAAGCTCTTGTAACACTCCAACTAAATCTCCTAAGAGATAATTAGTAATAAAGTGTAGACAGAATACCACATAGTTAATAAATTAACAAGTGCAATCATAATATTACCATAGCATTTGCTTCAATGGTAATTGGCCAAAAATACTGAAAATATGAAAAATATTTAAAAAAAAGAGAGAGAGAAAAAATATATATATAATAAACCATAAAATGTTAATAATTTGAAGTTGATATCAAGTAAATACAAATGGATTTTAAAATGAAATATGAACTAAATATAATGGGAAATTGGATAACAAGAGATTTAAATTAGAATTGGATATGAAAATACACGTGTAGATATAATCATCAGCCTGGATCTATCCACACGTGTCTTAAAAATAATACAGTATTTCATAAATATACTGGCATTTATGCTAAGATCAGTATATTCATCCAGGTATTATTACCAGAAAACAATTGGAAATAGTAAAATTGGAAATAAAAAACCTGTAAAGAACAGATAAAATATCTTACTCACAATAATTATCAAAAAATCCTTAAACATCACAAGGTCTACATTTATAACAATACGACCACATGGCGCACATCATGAAATATCATAATCTTGATGAGTTGTGTTTTTGTATATGTTATGTTTACAGTTATTTTAATACAATGCATATTTTATAGACTTTTATAACTGATCATTAGTATCACTTAATATACAGGTGATCGATATCAATAAGAAAAATCTTAATAATTATTATAAAGTATTTTTAACATTAAATTTGTCACCACATTTTAGTGATGTATATTTTGATCTTCTGTTATATAGAATTAATCAACTTAATGTAAAAATTTCAAAAAATACTTATAAAAAAACTAACAATACTCAACTTATAATCACTTTTTCCAATATAGTACTTAATAAAATTAATATACACAATGTAATTAATAACAATAACAAATTCCCCATAAAAAATTTTACAATACATAAATCATACAAATACAATGTTACACTTGGACGTAGGATTTTCAATTACAATAATTTTGCAAAATTTCTTACATCAGATGATAAACCTCCATGCTTATGTAATAATCCTAGTTTTTGTAATTATGTAGATAAGGTACATGGTCACATTATTACAGGGGATATTAATATTGTCGAGAATGATTATCTGCGCAATTTTATGACTAATGGGACTAAATTTCGAACACCATCATGTTATAATATTTTTTCTATATTAAAACAATTTAATCTGGATCTTGACCTTTTTATATATAAAATTTCAATAGATTATAATAAACCCATTGAAATTTTTAAAGAATGGAAATTAAATGTATTAAGTAATTTAAATGTTGAACTTTTCAGAAATATGGAAAATTTTAATTTTAATGTTAAACAACTAAATAGTGAAATAAAGAATTTACAAAACAAATTTATTATTACTTATGTTGATAAATCACCAAACAACTATGCTTTCATCTGCAAAAAATATTATTCACAGCTAATATCTAATGCAATAAATACAAGTTTAAATTTAAAAAAAACTAATCTTAATACAATTATTAATAATCGACATATATTTCAATATTATAAATTGCTAAAAATTAAAAATTACAACTTTAATTATCCATATATTGTTGTTATACCTAAATTTCATAAAACTCCTATAAAATTTAGAACTGTAACTATAGGCTGTAATACGTATAATAATAATGCAAGTAAATTTCTATTAACTATTCTCACTAAATTGTTTGAACTTACAAAACTAAAAGATAATTTGTTTAGCATAAAAAATAGTTTTCAACTTGTCAATAATATAAAAAAGTTAAATAACATAACTTACATGAAGACGTTTGACTTTAATGACTTATTTAATAATATTGATATCAAGGATATGTTCAGGATTGTCAATTTATTATACAAAGAATACAAGGATTCCATAAAATTAAAAAATAACATTTCTTTAAATTACTTTAAAACTTTAACTAGATTTATTCTACATCATAATTATATTGTTTTTAATGAGACTATATATATTCAATGCTGTGGATTACCACAGGGTGGCATTGTTTCTTCAATTCTTGCAGAATTATATTTATATTATTATGAACGTAATTCACATATTGCTAATTGTAAAATGTACCGTTATATAGATGATATAATTGTCTTCTATTTTAATAATAATTCAAATTATTTACTACCAATAAAATATCATAAATATTTAAATAATAGTTTCAACCTTATGGTAAATAATGAAATTAATTTTCTTGATCTTAAGATAATTCTTAAAGATAATAAAATTTTGTTTGACATTTATGACAAAAGAAATGATTTCAGATTTAAAGTTAACTTATTTACTAATTATAAGTCTTGTATACATAAATCAGTATTTGTAAATATTTTACTAAATTTTGCACATAGAATAAACGATCTTTGTTCTAATAATTTTAAAACTCAAAATTTAAAACTTATTCTTCAACATGCAGTAGAATATGCCTATCCCTTTTATTTAGTTAAGTCAATTTTACGAATATAAATTTTGCTTTCATTGGGGTTTATATGTTTGCACATTCTATGTGTTAAATCACTTACATTTTGATTACTGATATATTTGGCTAAAGACTGAATTCCTTTATGTGAGAGCTGAGTGGGAATATTTTGGTTAAATATCTTTTATTATTTAAAAAATTTAAATAGTAAATTCTTTTTTTTTTCTTTTCTAGGGAGAGAACTTTAAATATAATATTGTTCCAATAAGTGCGTTGCTATATTGGAGATTTACTGGTTTTTTTTTTTTTTTTTTTTTTTTTTCTCCTTGCCAGGTAGAGAACTTTTAACAATATAGTTAAATGCGTTTTTATTTTTTATTTATTTACTTTTTTTTTTTGCAAGATATTAGATCCAATACGTGAGGTTGCCATATTGGAAATGTTTGGTTATTTTTAGCTATCAGTGTGTGAAATCTAATTTTATTTTTCAGAGTAAATAATATTTAGCAAGATGTTAGTTCCATTAAGTGCGTGTAGCCATTTTGGTATTTCTTTTAAACTTGCATAGTTATTTAAAAAATGAAAATCTAATTTTATTTTTCAGGGTTAATAATATTTTGCAAGATGTTAGTTCCAATAAGTGCGTGTAGCCATATTGGTAAATCTTTTAAGCTTGCATATAATTATTTATAAAATGAAAATTTAATTTGACTTCTACAATAATATTTGAGATTTTATAGGTTTATTTATGTTTTTTTAAAATAATATTACACAATAAATATAAATTATTTAAATGTTGACATATGTAAAAATAAATAGATAAAATAATTTTATACTGGAAAATTTACTTAATCTAAATAATTAATAGTTATTTAGATATTGTTTTAATCTTTAACTAGATGGCAGCACCATATAATGATTTTAAAAAAACTATTACTTTTATTCTTTAGTATTATTTTTTAGTTATTGTTCATTATTATAAAACCAGATGGCAGTACCATATAAATTTTCACATTTTTTTTTCTTTTACCTGAAAACTTGGAATACAAGTGAAATTTTTAAATATTCCAATAATATAATATATATATTAAAATTATTTAAGTTAAAAATATTTTTAGTAAATGAATTTATAGTTTTTATATTATTTATTTGTAATTTTATATTTTAAATTAGAAATAGTTAAAATAACAAAGGTTAAATTAATAACTGCTACTTTTAGAAAATTAACTGTAATTTTAACTTGTACGTTTGAATTCACTTATTCACTTTACCATGTGCTTAGCACAAAACATTTTTTGTCTTCGGATTCTGGACAAATTGATGTTGTAATGTATAGATTTTCTTTGTCTTCCTTTGTATTTATTTGTTTATAAATGGATTTATTTTCTTCCGTTTGATTTGTAGTGTTCTATTTTCAAAGGTATCCTTATTTTTCAATTTCTTTCCAATGATTGTTAGGGCTTGGAATTGTCACAAAATTTTGGCTTTAAGCTTGTGACAATTACAGAAAACAATCATTCTTTGCTTATAATGTGGTTTCCCAGCCCTTGAAAAAGTAAATTACATTATAAGCTTACATTTGTGTTTTTTTACTTATGTTTCACTTTTTGAATAAATACTTCATTTGTTAGGAGTATGTTTTATAATGTGTAATTTGACATAGCTATTTGGGGTAATAATTTCATTGCATTTGATCAGTTACTTCTTTCAATGGTTAATTTTTGCAATAAGTTTATATATATATATATATATATATATATATTTCTTTTTTTTTTTTTAATGTGTAAATTGCAAATAAAACAAGTTCATCAGAAGAGAAAACTTTAATTTGAAGAAGTTATTGTTAATAAATGCTTGTTACGAATTTGAGTAAATAAATATCATATTTCGTTACAAAATGTTGTTTTTCACAAAAATATAATAGATTTCACAAAAATAACTTTTACTTTTCACAAAATGGGCCTCAAGAAGAAAAAAAACACTTCAGCGACCCCTGTAATGAAAACGATAATAGATTATTTGCATTTAATACATTTTTTTTAGATTGCCTACTAACCAATCAATTATATGCAATTATATTATCTTGTATCAATTATATGCATTCAAATAACGTTTTGAAATGTATCAAAATTCGTACTCTATTTCGGTATCCTTTTTATAATCACGCAGTTTGACCTTTATTTTTAGGGTTTCGTTCATCTGACGAAACCCTATTAACTTCCGCTCCGTTGTCTGTCTGTCACAGAGCCATTCTCAAAAACTATGCAACTTACAGAGTTGAAACATTGTGTATAAATCTGAATACCAGCTATGAAGAGCTCAAAATATTAAAATTTAAAAAATTCGTATTATTTTAATAAATAGAGATAAAAAAACCAAAATTCTAACAGCCTTTTCCTATTAAATTGAAACATTTTTCGTTATAGTTGATGCCAGAAATTAAAAATCCACGATGAAATTCTTTCCACAATAATTAATTTTCTATCAGACGATTTCCACGTGAAAAATGAAAATGAAATAAAAAGTTTCTCCAACTGAAAAAAAAAAGACTAATATGAAATAAAATTGATTGACGTCATAGTGGTAATAAAACGGAAAGATTTCTCAATAATACAAGGACTATGAGTATGTGTATGTACACAAAGAAGATTAATATCACGTCATTTAGAGAATTAAAAAGAAAATCTGACGTCATATCGGAAGTTTAACGGATTTTTCAAATGTTTCAGAATGATACAAAGCGAGTATCAATCTGAGTAATAGAGAATAGTAAATATATGATATAAATGCTGGACTATTACACCATGAAACATTACTACAGTAAAGACGTGAGTATAAAATATCACAAATTTACTGAATGGTGTATACAATGAAATTTATTTGGATTTATTAAAGAAAGGATAAAGTGTTTTGAAAGGAATATTAAACGAAACCCTTTGAGCGATCTTCGATCGCACTTATCCACTTGTTTTATTTTCTTGTGAAGTATTTTATTATTTAATTTTTTTTTCGAATGTTGATTTTTCTTCTACCCTCCTTCACGTTTTGAACTCGCGAAAGAGACTAGAGATGATCATTTGGTAGAGTGGTTTCGCTGGTATGAAAACGTGGTTCCGGACACACAGTTATTAGAGATCTTTCGTTGAATAATCAATTATTATTTTATTTATTATATTTGTTTAATACTAGTCCTAATAATATTAGAAATACGATTGTGTGTGTGAATGTTTGGCTGAAGGCAGCGTCAAAACGCAGGATTTAGTGGCCTTGTATCTTTGCATATAGATGTATTATAACCCAGAAATGAACATAGGCTATATTTTGTTCCAATATTTTTCTTAATAATTCAAAATTTCATTATTTTCATAGAGAATAAATGGACATTTTTTTTTGTATAAAATTTTAAAATATATTTTTCTTAAATTTACTTTATTGTCGCCAATAATAAATCAAATCCCGGAATAATAATTTTTACTCAACAATTTATTTTTAATAGGAAAATTTCCATGTGAAAATTGAAAGTGAACTAGAAAATAAAATAAGAATTAAAAAGAATGTGAAATACTAAATATTAGTTCATCTTCAAAATGTATAACTTGATTAAAATCCCCTTTAAGCAATTCCTCCTCATACTCAGCAACGCTTACAAATTATTTTGTGTAACCCTGTATATGATCTATAGCATTCATACACACTACGTAGCATGCAAAAATTTAGTTAAACTTAAAACCGTATATCATTATTGAAAGCGCACTTCCAGCATTTATCGCTTGTAGACCAGTTCTTCGGATACAGTACTGCATCCGAAATCTTTCCGCGTACATGAACTATACCGAGTCACATGAATCACCGTACATGAACTATAAATGCTGCACACTTCATTTTCAATACCGAACATGCCATATTAAACCGCAATAATGTATATTAATTACTTGGCAATCCGATTATATTTACGCGAGTTAGAGCTCGGCCAAACGGCCAGACAGACAGACGTTCAGGTGTCCAGACAGCCAGACAGACGCCAGAGAAATCGAATGTATAAACACTTTTCACCTATATGTTGGGAAGTGTTAAAAACATGGCAATTTCCATTGTAAAACTTTGTGTTACAATTCACAATCAAATAAAAATACTGACAATAAGAATATGTTCGTTTGATTGACATTTTTTATCTGTTCCTTTCGTATTTTGATCTGTGATGAGAAAAAAATGAACGATCGATTATAAAAAAAGAGAGTGAGAGAGAGGGGGGGGGGGGAGAAGGATTGATGCGACACAGTTTTCGCCCTCCTGACCCGGAAATCCACTTTCACCTGCTCGATGCGGGCTGTTAGGTACGCGGAAAAAACAACGGGCGGGCGACCCAGAGCAACAAGTGCTATTCGCAAACACACATTTTCTCGATTCATCGGTTTGTTTTTTGGTAAAGAGGTTTTGCTAGTCGCGTGAACAGTGGTGAGAGCCGTAAAAAAACCCAAAGGGTATAGGCTTTAGACAGTGGGAGTGGGTACACACTAGAGTCCTGCATCAGGTCGGGTTACCCGCTTTTACTCGCACCCGACCCGACCCGGACTTCTACTGTTTTCTGCGGGTCGGGTTCGGGTCGGGTTGACTTTCATTGTTTCGTGTTCGTGTCGGTTTCAGGTTGGATTTTCACTCTTGCGGGTCGGGTTGATTTCTACTGTTTTTCTGTGGGTCGGGTTCGAGTCGGTTTGACTTTCATTGTTTCACGTTCGTGTCGGGTTGCATTTTCACTCTTGCGGGTCGGGTTCGGGTTGAAACGCTTTTTCAAAATAATGTTCACAATATTTTTTCAGATTAAAAAAATATATACAATAAGACCTTCATAATGGACACTCCCGAAAAGCGAACACCTCTATTTAGCGAAAACATTTTCAATTCCTAACAATTATATATTTGTAGGCTTATACTTTGGAATAGTGGGCACCTTCAAATCTACGCACACGTAGCATGTGTACATAAACTATCACAAATATGATACATATGTTTTCGTGTTTATCATAAACGAAATGTTGGTGAAATTTTCATATTCTGAGAAAAGTAAAAAATGGTTCTTAACTGCACAGCAAAGAAAGGATAATCTATGATTACATTTCTTATATACGTTTTATTTATTCTCATGCAGTAAATTGAATATATACTCATCCATATTCAAATATGTATTTATTTTCATCTGAACCATAGTTCTGTTCAAACTTTCTGTGAAAATTCCAACAATCCGACTTTCCAAAAACCTAAATAAGACCCTAAATAATTATTCTAGGGTGAACCCGAGATGCAGAAAGAAAATTAGAGTCATCACGAACCGAAAAAAGAAAATTAGAAACAACCCGACCCGATGCAGGACTCTAATCATCGATCTCGAGGTGTCCGCTATTCAGAAGTGTCTGTATATTTGAATATTAAAGAATATAGATTCGTCCTTTTTCGATATAAAATATAAAATTTGTATTAGAGATATAATTGTACATTACTTTTCACAATAGCATTTAAACATGATTTATTGTCCTTTCATTGCGACTTCGGTTCGGGTTGCGGGTAGAAGTATTTCTGGTTCGGGTCGGGTACAGCTTGAAATATGTCGGGTTCGAGTCGAGTTGCGGGTCACCGAAAATTATTTTTGCGGGTTCGGGTCGGGTTTGCAGGTTGACTTCAAATGGAATTTGCGGGTTCGCGTAGGGTACAACCCGATCCGTGCAGAACTCTAGTACACACCATATAGTATAAGCCATAACTACGGAGGGTATGCGGAGTTATCCAGAAGATAACACATCGGCTGATACGTTCCCGGTCTGGCACAGAGATGGCGTTGCAATCGCCGAGCCGATGCTTTTTTTGGTAAATACGAACCTTTAAAACGTAGCAAAAAAACGTCATGACGATTCGCTGTGTGGATAAAACGTTAGAGTGGTTTTAGTTGAACGACTTTGTTGATAAACAAAAAAATGGATAAACAAGAATTTCAAGAATTTTTATTTGAGGGGGAAAAACACCGTTCAAACAAAAGCTTGGCTTGATAAACGTTATCTGGACACTCCACTAGGTAAATCAACCATTATTGACTGGTTTGCTTAATTTAAACGTGGTCGTACGGACACTAGTGATGCATCACGCAAAAGTGGTGGTTACTCTAGAAAACATCAGAAAAGTGCACAAAATCGTTTTGTGGAACCGTAAAGTGAAGTTGCAGGAGATAGCTCAGACTCTGAAGATATCCAGGGAACGTGTAGGTTTTATTTTGAATGAACATTTGTCTATGAAAAAGCTGTTGTCAAAGTGGGTGCCGCGCGTGTTGACTTTTGACCAAAAACAACAACGAGTCGATGATTCTGAGCACTGTTTGGAGCGTTTTCGTTATAAAATTATGTTATTTATTATTAAATTATTATTATTATTTATTAATTAAATTATTATTATTAAATTATTATTATTATTTATTAATTAAATTATTATTATTAAATTATTATTATTATTTATTTAATAAATTATTATTATTAAATTATTATTATTATTAAATTGTTATTATTATTATTATTAAATTATTATTATTATTATTATTATTAAATTATTATTATTATTATTATTATTATTATTATTATTATTATTATTATTATTATTATTGAATTATTATTATTATTATTATTATTATTATTAATATTAAATTATTATTATTATTTATTTATTAAATTATTATTATTAAATTATTATTATTTATTATTAAAGTTATGTTATTTATTAAAGTTATAAAGTTATAAAGTTATGTTAAAAAGTTGTGTTTTCTTTATTAGACCGGGAACTTATCAGCCCATGTGTTATATGGCGTGCGGGGCCTGGAAAATCACTTGGCAGGACTCATCGTCTCTGGCTGCGAAACTGGACTACTAAAACTTATTTTTTAATTGTATATATCATAGTATAATTTATACATTAAAAAATGTATAAAAAATATCATGTAATTTTTTTTTTACATGTAATGTGCAGAACTATTTTTTAATTTTCAAAAATTTTCTATCCTTTACAATATTGTTATGAATTTTGTATGGTTTTTATAATGAGTTCTAATGAGTTCTATTGGAAAACCGCCAAGGAATGGGTTTATCGCCAAGTTGGCGATGGTTTTGGCGACTTATTTTTGTCGCCAAATTTGGCGATATATCGCCAAATGTCGCCAAGTTGGCGACGGATTTGGCGACTTTTTGTGCAACCACACACCCCCTTATACCTATACATTGGGATCCTTTCTTGCTTGGGTTCTCTATCGAAAGTTAAAGCACTTTCTGGTAATTTCTAGCATCTGAAGGCTCTGGAATAATCTGGAAAGATCTCTGAAACCTATATAAGGACCTCCATCAGTTCAGTTGAGTGAGTTGTCTGTCAACTGCGATTGAATTCATACGAGAGGCTTTGCATTGAGAACTGTGTTACTCGGATCGATTTTGTCGTTGATACGTCGTATTGAACGCATTGTTTCTGTGAGAAATTTTGCTGCGCTTTTATTGGATTTGAAGATTACTGAATATCTTGTAATCTTCAGAAGATATTTGTGTCGTATTGCACTGTTTATAGTGAATAAAGCCTTTTTATTGTTCTTTATTGGCATCAGTCCTTTCGAACCCCGAGCTCACAACATTTGGTGTCAGGAGTGGGGTTGAATGCCGATCACCAGAGCAATGGAGGCTGAACTGAAACAATTATTGGAGAAATTAGCTGCGAATCAGGCTGAGATGTCAACCAACCTTGGCGAGATGAAAGAAGAAATGAAGAAGGATATGTCAGCGATGGATGAGAAAATGACTGCGAACCAGGCTGAAATGAAGGAAATGTCGGAAGAAATGAAGAAGGAAATGTCAGCGATAGATGAGAAAATGACTGCCAACCTTGGCGACTTAAAAGATGAAATGAAGAAGGACATGTCAACCAACCTTGGAGAGTTGAAAGACTTAATAGAGGATAAAATAACATCTTTAAATGACAGAATTGACGGTGTGGAAAACAAAGTTGAAGGAAGATTTCAAGAAATAGAAGGAAAGGTAGAAGAAATTCAAAGGACAGCCAGTACCGTAGAAGAAAGAGTAGAAGAAAAAGTTCAAAAGATCGCCGAGACCGTTGAAGAAAGAGTAGAAGAAAAAGTTCAAAAGATCGCCAAGACCGTCGAAGAAAGCATAGAGAATATAAAAAAAGATTTGGAAAAAGTCAAGAAACAGAAGATAACTGCCGGAAGCTATACCGAAGATGTCAAGTATCAATCTATGCTTCCTCGTTCCTGTATTAAACTCTCGACCTATGACGGAAAATCCTCATGGCCAGTTTTTAAGACACAATTTGGGATCGTAGCGGACGCCAATGGATGGGATTCCCAGACAAAGGCTTGCCAGTTAGCTGCTTCTCTACGAGCTGATGCTGGCGACGTCCTACAGACTTTGCTTGCAAATGAACCGTTGGATTTTGAAACGCTCGTCAGTGCCTTAGAATTGCGCTTTGGCGAGAAATGCATGAAGGAATATAGCAGACTCCAGCTCAAAACTCGACAGCAGAAATCCACTGAATCCCTGCAAGAGCTTGCTACGGATGTCGAGAGACTTTCACATCTTGCTTATCCTGACTGTCCGACTGAAATTAGAGAAAGCTTAGCTCTGCAGCATTTTATTGATGGTGTGCGTGACTCTGAGATCCAGAAAGCACTCCGGATTGCAGATCTCAGTGACTTAAAAGGGGCTTTAGTTTATGCCCTGAAATTCGAGGCAGCCCAGCAAGCTACAAGGAAAGATCGACACTTTGTGCGAGTAGCCAACATGCCTGAGACGTCGGATAGAGCTGTGGAGCATTTACAGCAGCAGGTGAAGGACATGATGAGGCAGATGAACTCCTTGATGGACAACAAAACTGGCAGAAAGATCAAGTGCTGGAAATGCGGTGGAGAAGGCCATATTCAAAGAAACTGCCTAAAACGACCCAGCACAGAAGGTAATAGCTCCCCACGAACGGCGGAGCAGGAAAACTAATTAATGGCCATCTCGCGGGGCGGAGGTTGCCAGATTTTGAGAAGCCCCATTATCAAGTGTGTCAAATTTCTTCAAGAAGTTGCGGCGAGAACGGAGTTTTTATAGTCGGGCGTGTGAATGATTTGCCCTGTAATATGATCATCGATACAGGAGCCAATGTGACCATCATTCGGAAAGATCTAGCTCACCGGCTAAAGGAAAAACTCCTCTGGACCCCGCCCCGTGTTATCCTCCAAACCGTGACCGGGGATAAGATCGACATACATGGAAGAATGAAATTGAAAATAAAGTTTGGGAACGCCGCTTACCATCATACAGTCTATGTGGCCGATATTTCAGACCCTTTCATACTCGGACTGGACTTTTTAAAAGAGCATGGATTTACACTGGATTTTAAGAATAATGAGTTACGCTCTGCTCAAGAAGATGTCACAATTTTCAAACTTGGAAATGAGTCCGGGTCTATTCAACGGATCACAGCCAAGGCAGATGTTATCATCCCTCCTCGGACCGAAATGATGATACCTGGATTAACTGGAAACGAAAGAATTTTCCAGTATGGCTTGACTGGATATCCTGAGAAGAGCCCAAAGGGAGTGCTAATGGCATCAGCGCTGGTAGATCTGTCGAGAGATGTCATACCTGTGAGAATTGCGAACAAAAGTGAAAAATCTAGAATTATCCAGAAGGGTGAAGTGCTTGCAACCTGTGCTCCAGTCACCTGTGTTTGCAAAGACCCGAGCTTGACGTTGTCGGAGCCGTCTACAAGTTTAACACCTGAAATTGGACGAAATGAGAATTTATCTCCTGAGCAGAGACATGCCGCAGAAAGACTGTTCCAGGAATTTAAGGATGTGTTTTCACAAAACGAGAATGATATAGGTTGCACTTCTCTGACACGTCATAGAATTGATACTGCCGACCATCCACCGATTAAACAGCATCCAAGACGCTTGCCGTTCGCAAAACAAGAAGAGGTTTCTAAGCTCCTACGAGAGATGCAGGATAGTGACATCATCGAACCGTCATCAAGTCCGTGGGCCTCTCCCATCGTGTTGGTCCGAAAGAAAGATGGCTCCACAAGATTTTGTGTGGATTATCGTAAACTTAACGATATCACGAAGAAGGACAGCTATCCTCTACCAAGAATAGACGACACGCTAGATACTCTTTCAGGACATAAATGGTTTTCCACACTGGATTTGAAGAGTGGATATTGGCAAGTAGAGATCCATCCTGATGATAAAGAGAAGACCACATTTACTACTGGACAAGGACTTTGGCAATTTAAAGTTATGCCGTTCGGGCTCTGCAATGCTCCAGCAACGTTCGAGCGCCTCATGGAGACATTGTTAAAAGGTCTGACCTTTGAAGCTTGTCTCATCTACCTAGATGACGTCATCATTGGTGGCCGCACGTTTGAAGAACATCTAGAGAATATTCGAAAAGTGTTAACGAAACTAAGAGCGGCGAATTTAAAGCTGAACCCTTTGAAATGCAAGTTCTTCCAACGGGAAGTAAATTATCTAGGACACATCATTTCAGCTGAAGGTGTTCGAACAGATCCTGAAAAAGTGTCCGCAGTAAAGAACTGGAAGCGTCCGGAAAATGTCCATCAGTTGCGAAGCTTTCTGGGACTATGCACTTATTACAGAAAGTTTGTCCAGGGATTCTCCAACATCGCAAGACCATTGCATAGGCTCACTGAAAGCAAGCAGAAGTTTCTATGGACACAAGAATGCGAGAATTCCTTCCAGCGGCTGAAAGAAGCTCTCACATCCTCTCCAGTCCTTACCTATCCGCACCCCGAGAAACAGTTCATTGTGGACACGGATGCCAATCATGAAAGTGTCGGCGCTGTACTTTCCCAAGAAATAGATGGCCAAGAACGTGTCGTAGCATACTGGAGCAAATGTTTATCGAAAACAGAGCGGAATTATTGCGTCACTCGTAAGGAGTTATTAGCTATAGTAAAAGCCATAGAACACTTCCATCACTATCTCTATGGCAGGAAATTTCTCCTTCGTACTGATCACGCATCCCTAACATGGCTGATGAATTTTAAGAACCCAGAGGGCCAAGTAGCCAGATGGATACAACGACTCCAGGAATACGACTTTGACATCAGGCATCGTAAAGGCTCATCGCATGGAAATGCTGATGCCTTATCAAGAAGACCGTGTCCCGAAAGTTGTCGCTATTGTTCCAGAGCGGAGAACAAGTATAATCCCGAACATGTCATACGCCAGACGAAGACTTCACTATCAACGCCACCAGATCCCTGGAGTGATGAGAAGATTCGAGAAGATCAAATGGCAGACTCTGACATCAAACCAATCTTGGAGTTATTAGAATCTTCTAGCACGAAGCCCAGTTGGAAAGACATCTCGACTTACAGTCCTACGACGAAGCAATATTGGGCTCTTTGGAACTCCCTCCACGTCAAGAATGGTGTCCTGTTCCGAAAATTCGAATCGGAAGATGGGAAAACATCTCGGTGGCAGTTGGTACTTCCTCGATCCCGAATCCCAGAGGTCCTCAAGGAATTACATGGCAGTCCCACTGGTGGCCATTTTGGAGTCATGAAAACATTAGATAGAGTCCGAGAGCGCTTCTTCTGGGGAAAAGCGAGAGCTGACGTCGAACGATGGTGCAAATCTTGCGATGCATGTGCAGCTCGGAAAGGACCAAAGAAACGTAGCCGAGGAAGACTACATCTCTACAATGTAGGAGCACCTTTTGAACGCATCGCCCTTGACATCCTAGGTCCTCTGCCAAGAAGTGCTGATGGCAACAAATACCTCCTTGTTGTCATGGACTATTTCACGAAATGGCCTGAAGTCTATGCCATCCCTGATCAAGAAGCTTCTACGGTTGCGGATGCCTTGGTACACCAGTGGATATCAAGGTATGGAGTCCCCCTTCAAATGCATTCTGACCAGGGGAGAAATTTCATCTCTGCTGTGATTGAGGGTCTCTGTCAACTTCTCGGAATGGACAAAACTAGGACGACGCCTTTACATCCGCAGTCGGATGGCATGGTTGAGAGGTTTAATCGTACCATCCTCAACAACCTCTCACTGCTAGTTTCAAGAAACCAACAAGACTGGGACCAAAAACTTCCCTTGTTTCTTCTCGCCTATCGCAGCGCCGTCCATGAAACAACCGGCTATTCCCCGTCTCAGATGCTTTTCGGTCGTGATCTTCGTTTACCTTGTGATCTGCTTTTTGGTCGCCCTCCAGATGCGCCTTCATCGCCAGAGGGATATGTGCAGAATCTCCAGGCACGATTTGAAGACGTCCACAACTTGGCTCGAGAGCGGATCAATATACAGACGGAGAAGATGAAGACCAGGTACGACACGAAAGCCACGGGACATCAATTCAAAGAAGGTGACAAGGTTTGGTTTTATAATCCGACTCGACGTAAAGGACTTTCTCCCAAACTGCAATCGCACTGGGACGGTCCTTATACAGTCCTAAACAGACTGAACGATGTCGTAATTCGGATCCGAAAGTCACCAAGTTCGAAGCCTAGAGTCGTTCATTACGACAGGCTGGCTCCATACTATGGCCATAGTACTTAGTTCATTGATTGTAAATAGTGTAATGTAAATAATGTAAATTAGTATGACCATAGTCTTGTATATAAATTAATGTAATTATTTATTTTGCTTAGCATTATCATTATTATTGTTATTATTATTTAAATACTTGTATGTAATAATGTCTATGCTTTAATTTTATTTTATTTTTAAATAAGTGTATATTTTGTATAATTCAGCATTATGAATGTATTTTGAATAGTATAGCATTTGTTGGTAACGGGTTTGCTTTCCAATCAAAGGTTGAACTGCCCGGGACGTGCAGTCCTTGAGAGGGGGGCAATGTTATGAATTTTGTATATATCTGTAAATATTCCATTTGTTTAAATTTATTTTATTTTATTATTGTGAAAATTGCAGTATTATTAATGTATTTCCTATTGAGCAACACGTAACTCAATGCTAAAGGCCTCAGGTGGTTTGCAAGGAAAACAACCTTACAGCATCGGTTTTTATAATGAGTTCTATTGGAAAACCGCCAAGGAATGGGTTTATCGCCAAGTTGGCGATGGTTTTGGCGACTTATTTTTGTCGCCAAATTTGGCGATATATCGCCAAATGTCGCCAAGTTGGCGACGGATTTGGCGACTTTTTGTGCAACCACACCCCCCCTTATACCTATACATTGGGATCCTTTCTTGCTTGGGTTCTCTATCGAAAGTTAAAGCACTTTCTGGTAATTTCTAGCATCTGAAGGCTCTGGAATAATCTGGAAAGATCTCTGAAACCTATATAAGGACCTCCATCAGTTCAGTTGAGTGAGTTGTCTGTCAACTGCGATTGAATTCATACGAGAGGCTTTGCATTGAGATCTGTGTTACTCGGATCGATTTTGTCGTTGATACGTCGTATTGAACGCATTGTTTCTGTGAGAAATTTTGCTGCGCTTTTATTGGATTTGAAGATTACTGAATATCTTGTAATCTTCAGAAGATATTTGTGATCGTATTGCACTGTTTATAGTGAATAAAGCCTTTTTATTGTTCTTTATTGGCATCAGTCCTTTCGAACCCCGAGCTCACAACAATATTTTAAATGTTTATTTTTGGCGTTCACGGTTACTTTCAGGATCCTCATACTATACATTCCCAGACAATTATATCAACTTTGACTGTAAGAAATAAAATTAATTCTAACTTTTTTTTTACCAAAAAACTTTTAAAACAAAATTAGAGCAAAAATATCAATATTTTAAAGAGAGGCAACGTTATTTCAAATTGTATAGAGAGGCTCGGGTCCCCTAACAAGACTCCAACTAGAGTCCTGCGACCCGAACCCGCAAATTCCGTTTGAAGTCGACGGAACTTTTATGCTAGCTGGGCGCCAGTGAAATACATATTTATGTTACGGTCAATATGATTAATCCGGTCATTATTAATAATAACCGTTTATTATTAATAATGACCGGACATAATGGCTGGTTATTATTAATAACAACCGCAGTCATTATTAATAATAACCGGTTATTATTAATAATGACCGCATTAAACATATTGACCGTAACATATACATATATATACATATATGTATGTGTATGTATGTATGTATATATATACTATAGCTGGTTGACATGGTACTTTTCGGTAGCCGGGCGCCAGTGATATATATATATATATTTCACTGGCGCCCAGCTAACCGAAAAGTACCAAGTCAACCAGCTACCCGATCCGAACCCGCCAAAAAAGAATTTACTCGACCCGCAACCCGACCCGAACCCACAAAAATAATTTTCGGCGACCCGCAACCCGACCAGAACCCGATATATTTCAACCCATACCCGACCCGCAACGAAATACTTTAACCCACAACCCGATCCGAACCCCGCCATGAATGGACAATAAATCATGTTTTAATACTACTATGAGAAGTAATGTAGAATTATATCTCTAATACCAATTTTATATTTTAAATAGAAAAATGGACAAATCTATATTCTTTAATATTCAAATATAGTGACACCTCTGAAAAGCAGACACCTCGAAATCGTTGAGTGGAGTCTTGCATTGAGTCAAAAAAAAATGTTTTTTTCTTCTTCTTCTTCTTTTTTTTTTCTTCTTCTTCTTTTTTTTTTTTATTTTTTCGGGTCGGTATGACTTTGATTTTCTTTCTGCGTGTCGGTTTCAGCCTAGAGTAATTCTTCCGATTCATATTTAGGTTATTTGCAAGTCGGACTGTTGGGATTTTCACAGAAAGTTTGAACAGAGCTATGTTTGAGATGAAATAAGTACGTATTTGAAAAATGAATCAGTATATATTCAATTTACTGCATGAGAAAAAATAAAATGTATATAAAAAATGCAATAATAGATTATTCTTTCTTTACTGTGCAGTTAAGAACCATTTTTTCTTTTCTCAGAATATGAAAAACATTTCCAACATTTCGTTTATGATCCATACAAAAACACATGTATCGTATTTGTGACAGTTTATGCACACATAGAAATATGCTAGGTGAGGGTAGGATTTGGAGACTTCTATTCCAAGGTTTAAGCGTACAAATATATAAGTGACAGGAATTGAAAAGTATTAGATAAATAGGGGTGTTCGCTTTTCAGGAGTGCCCATTATATAGGTCTTATTGTATATATATTTTTTAATATGAAAAAATACTGTGCACATTCTTTTGAAAAAACGGTCAACCCGAAAGCGACCCGCAAAAGTCAAAACCCAACCCGAAACCGACCCGAACCTGAAATAATGAAAGTCAACGCGACGCGAACCCAAACCGCAACGAAAAAATATTGTGCCAACCCGACCAGTTCGGGTGCTGGTAAAAGCAGGTAACCCGACTCGATGCAGGACTCTAACTCCAACTGGTGCGGGGTCCTGGACAGCCGCCCCATTTGTTCGATGATTGCGCTGCCCTGCACGGCATACACCACCGTATACCCACCACCAGGTCTTGACAAATGCGGCCGCCAGGTCATCACTGACTACAAAGTTTTTTTTTAATTTGGCGACCAAATTTTTTTTTAAATCTGGCAACCAAGTTATTTAATCTGGAGAGGTTTTTTTTTTGTCATAGTAGTTATAGTTTGTTACAAAATAGTTTTGTAGAAAACTAAGAAATGAGTATAAACGAATTTATTTTTTCTCTTCCTGGAGAAATGAGTATGAGTATGTGTAAGTACAGAAATCAGGTTAAATATGACGTCATTAGAGAATTAAAAAGAAAATTAATATAACGTCATATTGAAAGTTTAACGGATTTTTTTCAAATGTTTGAGAATCATACAAAGAGAGCATCAATATCAGTAATAGAGAAAGCAAGTAGACATGACGTCAGCAGGTGAATATAACGTCATATGGGTTTGAGGAACGTATTGAATCATGATAAAAACGCGATTATGGAAATATTGACAAATTTTAACATTTTGAAGTTATCTGTACAACATGTGTAATTTTGAAATTGATTTTTCTACACAAAGATTCTTAAAATACCGGACACAGCCTTTTATTTCATCTAGTACACTATAAAGACTACTCGGAAATGTTTCCGAAAATCAGTGGCACCAAAAAAAACTTTTTTAAATGCTTCTCTAAGCCTCGAGGCACTAAATAATTCGCGCACAAAAGTTTGCCTGTAATATGTTGAGTTGCATGAGGACTACATTAATAAATACAATGAAATTTTATCAAAAATCTTGTATATTCTTTATCAGGCCGACAACTTTTCGAACCACCCCCGTATATTGGTTTCTGAGGTTTCTAAAGATACAGAATGCTTTTCGGAATCATGAGTAACTTGTAAGGGTTATTGTATATTTTTGTTCGGCGTGATATTATATTTTCGTAGATTATAAAACGTTTGCCCTTTTTTTATCGTGTACATTTAAGCATTTAGGTATCGATTTAAATTTTAACTTTACTATTGCATTTTTAGTACTTATTAGGGTTTCGTTCATCTCACGAAACACTATTACTCCCGTTAATGTGTCTGTCCGTCACAGAGCCGGTTATCAGAAACTATATAACTTACAGACTTGAAATTTTGTGCACTTCTAGCTGACTATCTACTATAAAGTTGAAAATCATAAAATTTTGAAAAAATCGTATTATTTTAATATAGAGAGATAAAAAAACCAAAAATCTAACAACCTTTTCCTATTAAATTTAAATATTTTTCGTTATAGCAGTTGCCAACAATTAAAAATCCCCAATAAAATTCTTTCTAAAATAATTAATTTTCTATTGAGAGATTTCCCCGTGAAAAATGAAAATGAAATAAAAAAGTTTCACCAATTGAAAAAAAAATTAATATGAAGTCATATTGGTAATAAAACGGACATTTTGAAACATTTCTCAATAATACAAGGAGTATGAGTATGAGAAAGTACAGAAAACAGGTTAATATGATGTCATTAGAGAATTAAAAAGAAAATTAATATGACGTCATATTGAAAGTTTAACGGATTTTTTTCAAATGTTTGAGAATAATAAAAAGAGAGTATCAATATGAGTAATAGAGAAAGCAGGTAGATAGGACGTCAGCAAGTGAATATAACGTCATATGAGTTTGAGGAACGTATTGAATCATGATAAAAACACGATTATGGAAATATTGGCATATATTAACATTTTGAAGGTCTCTATACAACATGTTTAATTTTGAAATTGATTTTTTTCTTAATATCGCATTTAGTCCACATGACAGATATTATTATGACAGAGTATAATAGCGAGCTTTTGCCCGCTATCTGACCGGTTCAGATTTTCGAAAAAACGAGAAAATAGATTGGTAAATTTTTACTTTATAAAAAACATGACCTTTTTTTCTTTTTTTTTATGAAATTTATATGGATTAATTAAAGAAAGGATAAAGTGTTTTGAAAGGAATATTAAACGAAACCCTTTGTGCGATCTTCGATCACACTTACCTACTTTTTAGTTATTTATTGTTTAACTCGTAGCAAACAAACTCGTATATGTAATAACAGTATCAAAATACGAGTTTTTCTTATTATTTCCCAATTTTGTTATAATGTGTCAGATCACTTGTGCATTAAATACATTAGACACTGGTAGACGCGTTTTTAATCATTAAACATGTTGTCAATTAAAGATATCTCTAATTTGTTTTCATTATACAGCGTACCCAGTCATACCGTTGTTCTCTAACTAATTCCTAAACCATAACCCATTATTTTTAGAGGTATAGTAGCAATTATAAAAATGTTTCAAAGGTTAATTTTCATCATATTATAAGTCATTCACATCAAAATAGTGGATCTGGTAAAAGTACGAAAATTTAATTTTAATAGGATCTCTGAATCCTACAGGTTATTTAAAGAAAAACTTTTTTCCATGCTACAACAAATAAAACAATAAAAGTGACGTTATTGTGACCAAACTTACCGAGTTATGAAATATAGCATGGAGCAAGGAGAAAGTCTTTCTAAATAGAGAACCCAGGTATAGGACCAAGGGACCATATAGGAATTTAAATTTTGTAATTCCTTACACAAAACTATTTTTATGACTTAAACGGCTTTTAATAGGAGGAAGAACAATATATGTAAAATATATTTTCAGTTAAAACTATACCACTAAAGCTAATGTTTTGGGATTTACCTATTGTAGAACGGTAAGAATGCACATTATGTACAGCGCAATAGAGCTTAGAGATTCATAAAACATCCCAGTAGCATCCCTGTATATGATCTATAGATTTGTATATATACTACATAGTATGCTAAAATTTAGTCCAGTTGGGAAACGCATTAGCACAGATGAAATTTTCTCTTCAGCTATTTCTGTCACTAAACGGAAATATACTCGAGATCTTTTGTGCTGCCCTGTATATGATCTGTAGCATTTTTACACACCGAGTAATATGTAAAAAATTAGTTAAATTCAAAAACGTGTACCGACAACTAAAAACGCACGTCCAACAATTATTGTTCATAGACAATACTATAACCGAATCCTTTGCGTGTCCCTGTAAATGAACGATGAATGCTATCCCACCATATTCTATAGAAAGCCTCTTGTAGTGTATCTCAGTGATATATATCATTTTCATTATGTCTGAAACAGTGTAACATCCTTAAAATACACCACAAATGATTTTTCACCATGGACCGTAATGTAACGAAATTCATTTGAATGTCGCTGTAAACGAACTATAAATGCTATGCACTTAATTTCCAATACCGGAAATGCCATAGTAAAACACAATAACATATATCGTGTGCGGAATCCGAGTACATGTTAAATAACAACAGATTTAATGAATGAATAATACAAAAAGTCATGTGTCACATTAAAATGAAAATTAAAAGATGATATATATGTGAAAAAATGTCCGGCGTACATAAGTGTCCGAAACTTTTGAGAAATTAATTAAGCTATAACTTTTTTGTTTATGCATATCAGCCCAAATTTCATAAGGGATTTTTTATATACATCTAAGACCATCAAAAAACTAAGAATGAAACAAGAATGAAAAATCATGCGTTAACCATAGATTATGAAACACTTTTCAACATTTCCAGAATACTTTAACTAAACTTATTAAACATTTAATGAGGTGAAAGATAATTTCTAAGTAAATAAGGGGGGGGGGATGACAAGGGATGACCGCCGCGGGAACTCAGCTTTCCCTTTAGAGCAGTGGTTCCCAACGGGGGGCGTACGCCCCACAGGGGGGCAATTTGACTTTTCAGGGGGGCAATTTAACTTTTCAAGGGGACAATTCGGAATTTCTGTGAACTTATACCTTCTGAATTGTTTTTCTAATAGTAATGGTGTAGACTGAAAATAAAAGTTACACATTCAAATTTAAAAGAAAATTAAAAAAATAAGTTTTTTTTTTTTTTTATAAACACAATGTAAAAATTCACATTGTGTTTATAAAATTTATTAAGGTGAATTTTTGACGTTCGTGTTATATAGATTTTTCTATATATCTATATATTTTTAATAAGTTTTTTATTCAATTTTTAAAAAGTATCCATTTAAAAGTTTCAAATACAATTCTACCAGAATAATTATAGAGAAAACTTTTAAAGATATTTAGATACTTTTATATATTTTAAAATTCTTTATAATTTTTCTGATTTCTAAGTATTTTAGAATTTTAAATAACTTTTTCAATTATTTATTGAATGAGTCGCAATGCAATATGTAACATGAAAATCTATTTTACACATGAAACTATTCAAGTGTATATTTAACAATTACTTGACGACCTTCCTTTACAGAATCTTTTATCACATTTTATTCTGATTAGAAATTGTTGCGTAATTTAATCGCAGAAATTTTGCGATTAAATAAGGCAAAATTGTTTTATTCGAAATTATTGATTTTCCTAATCAAGGATTCTGAGCACTCTATACATCACGCATACGTAGCGACCGTGTGCCAGTTACGAGGAGTATCAGGTGATTATAAAAAATATGTGATTCATCCATTACCTTCGGCACGTTTCAGGATCAATGTTAAATGCTTTTGACTCTATCAGGAGTAAATTCTTTTAAATTTTTATAAGAATTATATGTTATAGGGGGAGGGGGGGCATCATCATTTTAGAGATGTTTTGGTGGGGCACGGCTAAAAGAAGGTTGGGAACCACTGCTTTAGAGTATGTGCTTTAGAAGTGCAATCCCCGGACGAAAACACAAACCCACTGTTTACTTTAACATACATGCAATGTGTTGAAGGTTAGACAGTTTTTACAATGTTTAAAGTGCACAATTATTTAACTAAAAATGTCTAACCAAGTGTTTACATACTTAACTGTATTAAGGATGCACATTAGTTTAACTTAACAAATTTGACAAAGGTAAAAGAAGATTGGGAAAGAATATACAATGTTTGTGAAAAAACAGAGTGGAATAATAATACTAAACAAATTGACAACTATTATTTTACAGAGATTAATGAATATACAAACTAATAATATAAACTGATAAATATGTACCAGATTTACAATGGGAAAACGCTGTAATTTACCAGCTCTGATAAAACAATACAAATTGAAAAAGTTAAAGAGCTCCTGTTCGGGTGAGTGAGAAGAGGAATGCTGGGCGAAATCTAAAAAGGCTGAGGATTTGAGAAAAGGAATTTATTGTTTTCTATAAATTTCATACAATATATTATTCTATTCAAAAGAACTGGCCGGTTGAGCAGGTAGATCAACCAATCACGTAAATTCATAGTGTTAGGTTTTGGAAATGCCATCAGACATATATGAAAACTCAATTTTAAGAACTACCATGAATAATCGGAAAGATATCCGAATTCTTTTGTGGAACCCTGTATCTCATATACAGATTTGTATATATATATTACATAATATGCAAAATTTAAATTAGTTAGGAAACGCATAGCACAGTTGTAAATTCCCCTTCAGCAATTTCTGTCAAAAAAGGGAAATTTACTCGACATCTTTTGTGCTGCCCTGCATATGATCTATAAAATTTATACACACCAAGTAATAGGCAAAAAATTAGTTAAATTTAAAAACGCGTACCGCAACTGAAAACACACTTCCAGCAATTATTAGTAATGAATAGTAGTGTAAACGAATTATTTTGTGTGACCCTGTAAATCAATAATAAATTCTCTGCGCCTCATAGTCTGCAGAAAGGATGTTTTAGTGCACCTGATAAATGTGTATCTATTTCATTATGTTTGAAATGGTGTAACGTCATCAAAATTAACTTGTAACGACTTTTTCCCATTGATCGTAATATAACGGAATATTTTTGAGTGTCCCTGTAAACGAACTGTAAATGCTACACCCTTCGTTTCAAATACCGGATATGCCATATTAAAACTTAACAATATATATCAATTGCATATCAGTCCAAGTACATTTTTGCGAGTTAGAGCACGGGTAGACCGACAGGCAGACGGAAGGCAAACAGACAGGCAGGCAGACGGCAGACAGACAGACGGACAAACCAAATTTATAAATTATTTTCAGTTACGTTGGAAAAGGTTAATTAATAAGAGTGTGCTATATAACTACCATTTTAAGTTGGAAAAAAAAAATCTCGAACAGCTTTTATCTGCAAGCGGGCAAAATCTTACGAGCTCATTTGCAAATCTAACAATCCGAATCTTAACAATCCGAAATTCCATCATCCATTATGTGAATCACTGAGCCGAATGGAAGAGTCATAAAAAAGAAGAGAGAGAGTGAATCTCCGGCACGACCCAATGAATCGTCAGTCATGCGTTACGAGAAAAACGGTGCTTTTTTATTCAAAGCGTTTGTTTTCACTCGTCGTTTTATTATTAAAGAATGCAATGAACACACTCGCTTTATTCCTTCACGAACTGAAAATGATTCAAGATCATATCGCATAATAGACGATAATGAGTCGGACAGCATGTGTTTTTACAGTGTTTTTCTTTTTATGTTTTCGAAGGTATGCCCACAATAGGTGGCCTTTAATTCAATGCCAAAAGCTCCGAAAAATTTATTTAATAATCAGTTTCATGAATATGGGAATAGCCACGATAAATTTACAGACCTCTATTATACATTGTAACTAGTCGTTGGGGGCCACCGTAATACTTACCCATCATGGATATGCATAATATAAAATAAGAAAATAAAACATGTGTAAACTATTGATAATATACATCATTGCAATTCGAATAAAATCGTAGATGACGTCATAAACTTTAAATTCTCTGTAACTCCAAAATTGATAATCCTATTACCTAGCGGTTTACTGCGTCGGATGAAGCGTCTCATTTCCAATTAAAATATATCTTTGAATTGAAATTTGAATGAAATACAGGGTCATGGAAAATCTAAGAGTGTGGACAATAGGATTACAAATATCTCGGCAACTCATTACCCGATCGACTTCATTCTTTATGCAAAATTTATGCTTTTGTATTGTCTTTTATAGTCACTCCTTAAAATAAACAATTTCGAAAATTTTTATATACCTTTTATCAGAACAAATATGTCGAGAGTCCGAAAAAAATAGTTCCGTATAATCGAGGTTACTGAAATTCAATAAGCTTCTTTCTATTATCACATTTTAAGTACATACCAAATGTCAAGTCTCTATCTCAATGTGTTCGGGAGTTGAGCGTTTACAGTCACACACACATACACACAGACACACAAACAGACGTGCGGCATTTTTTTTTTCTTTCTAAAAATATGCTTTCCGGAATCTCCAGTGTCTAAAACGTCTAAATCCGTCAATTTTTTTTTTTTTTTTTTTTTTTCAAAACGATTATAAGATTTACCCTTTACTACGTATGATGGGTAAGTAAAAAAAGACAGATGTTTCTTGATCTAAAGGAAAATATAATGTAGCCACGATCGAAAATGTACAATAATCTCTGCCGAGTTATCCACGATTCCGAAATGCTTTCTTTCTTCTCAGAAACCAATATATTTTTGAGATTTAAAGAAGAATATATAAAAACAAAGTTTATTTTGCTGCCACTGATTTTCGGAAAAGTTTCGAATCAGTGGCTGTGAAAGAAACTTTGTTTCTCTAAATGCGTCTTTAAATCTCGAAAATATATTGTGTTATGAAATTTATAGAGATAAAGAATTATTTTCGGAATTGTGGGTAACTCGGAAGAGGTTACTGCATACTTTTGTTTATTTTCGTAGATTAAGAAACATTTCTCTTTTTTAACACTTTCCAACATAGTTGAAATGAGTTATCGAATTCAGTTTATCTGTCTGTCTACCATCTGTCTGTCTGTCTGTCTGTCGGTACTCTAGCTCGCGTAAATATAGTCGGATTGTTCTGCAATTGATGTATGTTTTTGACGTTTTCTGTGGCATGTTCCGTATACAAATTAAAGTGTGTAGCATTGTTAGTTCATTCACACGGATACTCAAAATAATTCCGTTACATTATGATCTATGGGGGAAATTATTTGTGGTTTATGTTAATGACGCTATACTATTTCAAACATATTGAAATTGATATATATCACTAAGGTGGACCACAAGACGGTTACTGTAGAATATGGTGGGCATAGCATTTATAGTTCCTTCACAGGGACATTCAAAAGAATTTCGTTACATTACGATCTAAGGGGGAAAATCCTTTGAGGTTTATTTTAATAATGTTTCCCTATTTCAAACAGACTGAAATGGATATATATCACTGAGGTACATTACAAGAGGCTTACTATAGAATGTTGTGTGCATAGCATTCATCATTCATTTACAGGGACACACAAAAGAATTCGGTTAACGTACTGTCTGATGGATAATTTCTGGAAGTGCGTTTTCGTTTGCGGAACGCGTTTTTAAATTTAATAAATTTTTCCCCTATTACTTGGCGTGTATAAATTCTATAGATCATATACAGGCCAACACAACAGACATTACATTTCCGTTTATTGAGGGGAATTTTAAACTGTGCTATGAGTTTCCTACACTCTAAGAACGACATTTTCAAAACTGAGCATATAATACTCAAATCTGAGTATGTCGCATAGCCAAAATGACTCCGAATCAAAATTACCCACGTTTGAAACACGTATATATACTCCTTTCTGAAAACATGCACACACTCAAGAATAAAACATTATGTACTCATATTTGAGTATGTCCATGTTTCAAAAATGAGTATGGACCGACTTCCATCTGCTCATTTTTTTATTGTTTCCATGTTTTAAAAATGATTTTGAACTTATTCTAATTATTTTTGCGTATGTCCATGTTTCAAAAATGAGTATGAACTGAACTCTATGTACAGTTTTGAGTATGTCCATGCTTCAATATTCTGAGTATTTCTGGTATTTCAGAATTGAGAGCATTGGGTCGTCCTATTTGAAACAAAAAGTTTCATAACAAAATGAAAACATCGAGTTACTCACAAGGAAGGTCTCCATAAGCGCATACTCAGAAAATTTTGAAAAAATTACAGAATATTCTTCTCATGAGGATATATACGTTTATAAAAAATATTTGCTGCGGAATCTCGATATAACGTCCGTAAAACAAATATGAAAATTTCGTGTTTTGGCGATTTATCGCTGGGTTGGCGACAAAATGAAATTTAAACAAGAACGAAAAATCATGCGTCAAGCATAGATTATGTAGCACTTTCCAACGCTTCCAAAATAATTTTACAAATCATACCGTTTAATAAGCTAAAAGATAACTTCTAAGTAAACAATTTGGAAAACGCATAACATATTTAAAAACATAATTTCAGGAATTTCCAACATATACAATATTCGGAAAAATATCCGAATACTTTTATTCAGCCCTGTATAGGATATATAGAATTGTATATATACTACATAGGATGCTAAATTTTAGTTCAGTTAGGAAACGTGTAGCACATTTTAAAATTCTCCGTCTGGAGTTTGTCAATAAACAGAAATGTGTTCGCGAACTTTTGTGCTGCTCTGTATAGGATCTACAGAATTTATACACACCACGTAATAGACAAAAAGCAAGTTAACATTAAAATCGCGTTCAGTAACTTAAAACGCACTTCCAGGAATTATTGTTAACAGACAGTAGATAATTCTTTTGCGTGTCCCTGTAAATGAACGATGACTGCTATACACACAATATTCCGTAGTAAGTCTCTTGTAATGCACCTTAGTGATCTATATAAATTTCAATGCGTTTAAAATAGTGAAATATTATTTAAATAAACCGCAGACGATTTTTCTCCATAGACGTAATGTAACGGAATTATTTTTACTGTCCCTGTAAAGTAACTATAAGTGCTATGCACACCCTGTTCCATATTAAGCTTCTTCTAATGCACCTTAGTGATATATATAAATTTCAATGCGTTTAAAATAGTGAAACATTATTTAAATAAACAGCAAATGATTTTTCCCCATAGACCGCAATGTAACGGAATTCTTTTGAGTGTCCCTGTAAAAAAACTATAAGTGCTACACACTTCCGTTGAAATAGGGAACATGCTATAGATAACGATAAAAACATATAAAAATTGCAGAGCAATCCGAGCATATTTACGGGAGTTAGAGCACGGACAGACGGCAGACGGCAGACGGCCAGACGGCCAGACGGCCAGACGGCCAGACGGCAGACGGCCAGACAAACCGAAGTCATAAGCACTTTTCAACTAGGTTGGAAAGTGCTAAAAACAACATGCATTTACGATAAATTCTCTTTTAGGAAAACGTTTTCTACTCTTTATACTGAACTAGTTAAAGTAAGTTTAACTTAAATAATCTCACTTTTATAACTACGGTTTTGCCTTATATATTTATATGTACATCTAAAAGAAAATTAACGATCGCATTCTACGGTTTAGAACAAAATTTGAATTGATTAAAATTGCTTTAAACTAAAAATTAATTGTGGGATTCTGAGCACTGTCAATTTGTCATCGATACTGTTAGTGCCGGAGACAACTAGAGAAAAGTCTCGTTGCCATGGAAACAATGACTTATTCAAAGTCGAAATGTATAATGAAAGAGTGTTTAATCGGACATTTACTGTTAAAATACACTTAAAACTTAACCAGCCTTCAAAACTGTATAAAATTAAATAACTTCAGCAATAGTTAATTTGTATATGTATTACATAACTTTATAGAAAAAATAATAAACTATTTAATCGCTGGAGTTTAAATTCATAAAGTGTTACCCATTTAAACAGTCATTTAACCAGAAATTTTCAAATACATTAAAATCGCTTGCATTTGACGACGAAAAAGTTTTTCTCGCCAAATCGCGTCTTTTTGCGTCAAATACTCGAAAGTATTTTATTTTTTTGTAGATTTTCTGCTGGGATTCCGCAGCTAAATTTGACTTATCTCTTCTTACGTACATGAGTAGCTTCATTAGCATTTTTTTCAAAATATTCTGAGTATGCGCTTTAAGGAGAGCTTCCTTGTCAGATTTGAAAGTGTTATCTTTTTCAGTGTAACTGAAACAAAATTTAGCATTGTATGTAGTATATATGTTACGGTCAATATGATAAATCCGGTAATTATTAATAATAACCTGCTATTATTAATATTAACCGTGATTAATACTAATAAAAACCGGTTATTACGACCAGTAATTATTAATAATAGCCGGTTATTATTAATAATTACCAGATTTATCGTATTGACCGTAACATATATACAAATCTATAGATCATATATAGGGATGCACTAATGAATTCGGATATTTTTCCGAATATTGTTGGTAATTCCTGAAATTCGGTTTTTCAATATGTTATGCGTTTTCAAAATTATTTATTTAGACATCATCTTTCACCTTTTTATGTAGTGAAGTTTTGTTATTCTGGACGTGTTGGAAAGTGTTTCATAATCTATGCTTGACGCAAGATATTTTGTTTTTGTTTACAATCTAGAGTCATCTAAGGGAATTTTATATTGGGGCTGATCAATAAGCGGCCACATTCCTTTGTATATGAATTTATTTTAGAAATGACTTATATTCAAGTTCTCCCTTTTTAACATTGACCAATAGCTATTTCCTAAACCTTTCTATTGCTTTAGAGGTATCTATATTATAAAGGAGAAACGTGTCCGTACGTAACGATGACGTCATTTTGAGAATGGCAACACTTGATGAAATTTTAGTTTTGCGATTTTTGTTACTGCAATTTTTTAAATTCCTAAACATCGCATACTTTTAATTTTTACACCGTTATACAGGAAGAAAATATACTTTCAAATGCAATTTTTTTTAAACCTGTATCACAATATACTCATTTATTATAGCATTTAAGTTAAATTTCAAGCATGATTTTTTTTTGTTTTATGTATCTCTATTGCTTGCAGACGATTACAAAGTATCAATCCATTTGCACTTTAAGCAATATAAAAAGTTCAGCATTTGTTTCCAGCTAATATTCAATAACGAAATTAAAACTTCAATAAGCAATAAATAAAATCGTATAAATAAAACACAAATTTAACAGACATGTCATTGAAATAAGCGCTTAAAACCGCTGAAATTATGAGAATAAAAAAAAATCTGCTGTAGATAACGAAATTTTTAGCGATTTCTCCGGCTATTAACTTCTGGCACGAAGCCAGTACGAAATTACCGCTTATAATAAATTTCAAAAATTTATTTGAATATATAATAGACATATTTCATATAAAAATGCTCTTTGGTGTTTTTAAGAGGCAATCTAAAAAAAATATTAAACGTAAAAAATCTATTACCGTTTTCAATAAAAAATAAATGGTTTACACATATAGTCTCTATCTCGGGAAGCCCGGGTTGAATGCCCTAGTAATTTTAATTGCAAAATTGTTTCAAATGTGATTCGTCATCCTATAAAAAGCTATTAACTTCAAAATAGTTTTTTTTTTAGCACTTTCCAACCTAGTTGAAAACTGCTTATGACTTCGGTTTGTCTGGCCGGATGGCCGGATGGCCGTCTGGCCGTATGGCCGTCTGGCCGTCTGCCCGTGCTCTAACTCCCGTAAATATGCTCGGATTGCTCTGCAATTTGTATATGTTATTGTCGTTATCTATAGCACGTTCCCTATTTCAACTGAAGTGTGTAGCACTTATAGTTTTCTTACAGGGACACTCAAAAGAATTCCGTTACATTGCGGTCTATGGGGAAAAATCATTTGCGGTTTATTTTAAAAAAGTTTCACTATTGTAAACGCATTGAAATTTATATAGATCACTAAGATGCATTAGAAGAAGCTTAATATGGAATAGTAGGTGTATAGCACTTAGAGTTACTTTACAGGGACAGTCAAAATAATTCCGTTACATTACGTCTATGGAGAAAAATCGTCTGCGGCTTATTTAAATAATGTTCCACTATTTTAAACGCATTGAAGTTTATATATATTACTAAGGTGCATTAAAAGAGGCTTACTACAGAATAGTGTGTGTATAGCAGTCATCGTTCATTTACAGGGACACACAAAAGAATTCTCTACTGTCTGTTAACAATAATTCCTGGAAGTGCGTTTTAAGTTACTGAACGCGATTTTAATCTTAACTAGCTTTTTGTCTATTACGTGGTGTGTATAAATTCTGTAGATCCTATACAGGGCAGCACAAAAGTTCGCGAACACATTTCCGTTTATTGACAGAAACTCCAGAAGGAGAATTTAAACTGTGCTACGCGTTTCCTAACTAAACTAAAATTTAGCATCCTATGTATATATACAAATCTATAGATCATATACAGGGCTACATAAAAGTATTCGGATATTTTTCCGATTATTGTATATAATGAAAATTCCTGAAATTACGTTTTTAAATA
This sequence comes from Maratus michaelseni, assembly GCA_963931845.1. Classification (NCBI taxonomy): domain Eukaryota; kingdom Metazoa; phylum Arthropoda; class Arachnida; order Araneae; family Salticidae; genus Maratus; species Maratus michaelseni. The sequence continues at coordinate 276,851,075 of OZ007596.1, forward strand.
TGTTATGCGTTTTCCAAATTGTTTACTTAGATGTCATCTTTCAGCTTATTAAACGGTAATGATTTGTAAAATTATTTTAGAAGCGTTGGAAAGTGCTACATAATCTATGCTTGACGCATGATTTTTCGTTCTTGTCTTTAAGTTACAAAATGTATTTTATTTTTTACATTCTAAACTCCTGTAAGTATATTTAGAGGAACTTTTCAATGCTCTAAATGAAAAATAAATTTTTGTACGTTCAAAACTTACCGAGTACTTTACTTACCGATACATTGAATTTTATGAATTTTAAGCATTTCTCACCATTTCAAAAGCATCTTTCCGTTTTACTTACCCATCATACGTAGTATAGGGTAAGTCTTGTAATCATTTTGAAAATCTGAAAAAAAATTTTGACGCATTTACACGTTTCAGACACTGGAGATTCCGAAAAACATATTTTTAGAAAAAAAAAATTGCCGTCCGTCTGTGTGTCTGTGTGTCTGTAAACGCTCTATCTCCCGAAAAAATTGAGATAGAGACTTGCAATTTGGTATGTACTTAGCATGTAATAATGGGAAGAAGCCTATTTCATTTCAATAACATCGATTAACCGGAGCAATTTTTTTCGGACTCTCGAAATATTCGTTCTGATAAAAGGTATATAAAAATTTTCGAAATTGGTTACTTTAAGAAATGAATATGAAAGACAATAAAAAAACATTAATTTTGCATACAGCATGAAGTCGATCGGATAATGAGTTGCCGAGATATTTGGAATCCTATTTACCACACTCTTCGATTTTTCATGACCCTGTATTTCATCCAAATTTCACTTCAAAGATATATTTTAATTGGAAATTTGACGCTTAATCAGATGCAATAAACCGCTAGTTAATATAATTATTATTTTTGGAGTTATAAGGATGTTTCTTTCAAGCAATTCAGTAATCGAGCCTTTAAAGTTTGTGACGTCATCAAGCTTCGATTTCATTTGAATTGCAATGCATTTTATAAGTAGTTTACACATTTTTTATTTTAATATTTTACATTATGCATATCCATGATGGGTAAGTATTACGGTGGCCCCCAACGACTAGTTTAGTTTGGAAACAGTCGTTAAATTTAATTTTTGCTGATATATATTAAGCTTCCTCTAACTTGTATCTTGCTACTGTTATGAAATATTTTGTATTTGAAATAGCGTTGGCTACACTACGTAAAAGTACGACGTAGTTATTCATTCAAAAAAATTACAGAGCAATAACGGAAAAAGTTCAGAAATTCGCTGAACATAACACTATATAAAAACAATTTCGAAATTGTACATCAAACGTGACAATTGATGTGTGTTCGTACTGATATTATTTCAGTGAAATGAATTATCGTCTGTTATTATGATAGAATAAATTTCCGTAATAAAATAAGTACATTTTAAGGTGGCAACATTTTATCTTTTGCAGACATTTACTAAAAATTCAAATGGGGTTTGAAAATTTCAGAACTTGAAATCCCCATTTACACTCTTTTTTAGGTGCGTTCGTAATTATATAAATACGTAGCACCTATAGTCGTCGTTTGGTCCGTCCGTCTGTCCGTCCGTCTGTCTGTCTGTCTGTCCGTCTGTCTGTCCGTCCGTCTGTCTGTCTGTCCGCATATAACAACGCAAAAACTACCCAACCAAATGGTTTGCAATTTAAAATATATTATCTTTGCAGAATTTTGTCGAGACATTTCAAATTTTATTAAAATCGAATCAAAACTTTAGGAGATATTAATAAAAATATTTATTAAGAAATTTGAATTTTTTTTTTTAAATCGGTGCTTTTTTGTTATAGGAGCTTCCGAAGTTTAATCGTCAAGCGAGCGAGATACTTATTTTAATACAGAAATTAATCTGCAGACGATATAATTCATTTCACAGAATTAAAAATCATCAACATCTGAATATTTATATAACTAGCTGATACATATATATCTGAATATTTATATAACTAGTTAAGATATTTGTATGAACAGTGTCATAAAATATATACTTAACTAGCTGTTTCACCCGTTCTACGCACGGGATATCATGAATTTAATTCTAAAACGTGCGTACGAACGCACCTCGTTTGTAACGTTTGACGTACAATTTCCAACTTGTTCATTTAATATCTATTTTTTCTCCGGAAACATCTATCCAACAAACTGTCGGTAGAATATAAGATTACTATAATTAAACAATTTTAGTATAGAAATTCGGTTTTTAAATTCATTAATACGGAAATAATATGACTCCATCTTAAATAGGACGTAATCACACTGGTAAACTAGAATCATTAACTATCATGGAATATCATTGAATTAATTATGAATGATAGCATTTAATAGAATAAAGATGGTGACTATAAATTGGTCATAGAGGTTATAAAATGTCATATATGTCATATTCATATATGACTATAACGTCATACATGTCAAATAACTTGCCGATACACCTCGGTCGCTTGACGATTGATCCTCGGAAGATACTATAACAAAGAAGTACCGATTTTTAAAAAAATCAAATTACTTAATAAATATTTTTATTAATATATTTTTTAGTTTTGATTCGATTTTCATAAAATTTGAAATGACTCGACAAAATTCTGCAACGATTATATATATTAAATTTCAAACGATTCGGTTGGATAGTTTTTGCGCTGTTGTATGCGGACAGACGGACAGACAGACGGATGGACCAGACGACGACTATAGGTGCTACGTATTTACATAATTACGAACGCACCTAAAAAGGCAGATGTTTCTTAATCTAGGGAAATATAATCTAACCACGAACGAACATTTAATTTAACCTCTTCCGAGTTACTAATTATTCCGAAAAGCGTTCCTTATCTATAGAAACCGCAGAAACGAATATATTTTTGGAGTATAACAAAGGATGTGAATTATCATTTGGTACACAGCGTATAACCAACAGAGTGAAAAATATCCAGACCGGGAATCGAACCTGAACCTTTGTTATAACACACCAATTCACTACCATTTGAGCTACCAGGACGACATTCAGCCTGGCATTTCTCAATATTATACGTTGGCAAGACTGCAATTTTGCAGCACAAGATGGAAAGTCAATCATGAGCACACATCTTCAGTGGCATGCGTGAGACGAATTAATTTCCAGTATCGGTGAATAGTTCAACGATACTGGGATTTTATTAGTCAATTTATAATTCATTTTCAACATAAAACATAAAACTAATATCGGATGTAAAATTTTAGTCTTTTTTTCCATAATTGTATTAAAAAAATGATTACTTTTCATGCATTTTGGTTTCAGGTCCACGAAAGTTTTTTTTTTTTTTTTTGCCGATTTCGGGTCGGGTTGAGTTCAAATCGAATTTTCGAGTTAGGTATAACCCGACCCTTTCGAGTGTTGATCTTTACACATTATAAAAACGACATTTTAAAAAAGGAGCAAAAAATATTGAATTCTGAGTATGTTGCATACTCAAAATGGCTCCGAATCAAAATTACGTATATTCATTTCTGAAAAGATGCATGCACTCAAGAATAAAACATCATGTGCTCATATTTGAGTATTTCCATGTTTCAAAAATGAGTTTGAACTGATTCTAATCATTTTTGAGTATGTCCATGTTTAAAAAATGAGTATGAACTGACCCCTATGTGCTCAGTTTTGAGTATGTCCATAATTCAATATTCTGAGTATTTCTGGTATTTCAGTATTGAAAGCATTGTGTCGTCCTATTTGAAACAAAAAGTTTCATAACAAAATGAAAACATCGATTTACTTATATTTGAAAGTGTTATTTTTCTCAGTGCAGTGTATCTAAAGCAGTATAATGACTCTGCAATCGCAATTTTCTACGACCTTTAAAATACAGATAAAAAAAATACATCTGACTTTTGAATTAAGACGCTCGACTGTGTTTTCTTTTTCAACGTGAATACTAAATTGAAATATATGTAAGTATGTTTTTTAAGACAGTGTTTAAGAAACTCCAAGAAACATCACAAAAATGTCAGTTTTCAAAGACATAAGTATATAATTTTTTCGTATATTATTTACAAAAACAACTTTAAACTAACTTAAAGGAACATGCATTTACATGCTAAAATTGCTTATAATACATATAAAATGCCTTAAAAACTTTTTAATAACAAACCGACTAGTTTCGTGTACTTCCAACAGTGACATTCTCAATTTCTGTAAATAAAAAAAAAAATTATATTTTTTATTATTTGCAGAATTTGCGAATATCACCGTTGAAAGTACTGTGTGGCTCAGATTAGAAAAAGCCTGAGAAGGTTTCCTGTTTTCGAAGGTTCCAAAACTTGTAGGGAGTGAATTTCGTCCGTAAGAGCGGAAGGACAAAAGACTGCGATAATTCTGAGAATGACCGCTTGAACGGGAGAAAATTGGCAAGAAAATAAAATGATGGACTTCCCTAAAATAAATTCGACTGACAAGTTACCCTCGCAACAGGATTGAGCCAAGACCGGTTCCAGGGTCTTTCTAATCTCAGCCACACAGTATATATACTTAATTAGTCGGTTTGTTAGCTAAAATAAGGTTTTTAAGACTTTTTATATGCTCTGTAATCACTTTTAGCATGTAAATGTATGTATTTGTAGTGATAAAGTGATTTATTCTAATTCTGTAACTTAAAGGAATCAAAAAATAAAACAGAAAGATTATTACGCTAGTAGCTATGCAAATGAACTACACATTGCAAGATTGTAATGATGTCAGGGAATAGCTAAGTCTAGGGAAATATATGTTATTTACTTTTGGGGAGTAGAATTTAATATCAGAATACAGGCAACCTCAGAGGGTTTAAGAGGGCGTTCTTTTTAACGTGGAAAATTCACATGCAGATTATTTGCAACTAAGCATTTGTAAAAGTAATCTAACCTTCCACTTCCAAATGTACATTCGAGGATGCGCCTGTGTTTTGCTCCGTAATTCACGAAAAACTCGCCAACAAATTCAAGCCCATCTATTGGGATATCTGAAAACTGATGTAAGTGTCAATTTTCATTCAACACTTGCTGTTAATACCAGAGGCTTTTCATAGATTTTGAAATATCTTCGTGCTCGTCTGACTCGCGACATTTCGACATTGAATACGTTTTGTATTTACCATGACTTATAAAAGGCCCATTGACATTTTTCCCACACATTGTCGTTAGTAGAATAGTTTTAGAAGTCCATTGCATAGAAATTGTTAAGGAACTATTATTCCAGTGGCCAATGGATACAGCAGTATGCAGTACTATAACAATCATACTAGTATGCCGCGGCCATCGCAAAAGGTTTTCTATATTATTCTAATATAATAGTTTAAATTATACAGTTACACATCAACAATTACGAAGTCGAGTGTATTTTATTGAATTTAACTCGGACTTAGGGTGATCAGTGAATAAAAATAGGTCCAGTTCAACAGCGACCAGTCTCGAGTTTTCAAACACAAAATTAGACCAAGATATATAAATTTTAATTAATAACTTTAAATATAAAATTTGATGTATTTCTACCCAATAGAAATTGAGATACCGCTGTATTGTTCATCGTAAAAATATAGCACTAACAGCGCTAATCTGTTGAGTGAATATAGTCAAAATTGAATCAACATAATTTTTTATAAATAACTTACAAATTAAATTTTGTGAAATTCCATTCCATAGATGCCGAGTTATATATAGTTACCACGGAAATCGTGAAAAACACAGCCCAACAGCGCCACCTGTGAAGCAATATACATCCAAATCTAACCAGTCCCATTTTATTTTAAGATCTAATAGAATATGAAGTTTAATGAAATTTCATCCCATAGATGCCGAGATATAGCTATGACAGAAATCGTTCAAAACACAGCTTATCAACGCCACCTTTCAAACGATATACACCAAAAGAAAACATAATCATCATCTACTCATGACAAGTTCTAAAACAATATGAGTTTTATGAAATTCCACTAGTTCTTGAGATATAATTATCACGAAAATTGTGAGAGAGGCAGCATATCAGCGTTATGTGTTGTACAATATACACTCAAGCATAATCAAAACAAGCTCATGTCAAGATCGAACAGAATATAAAATTTTAAGAAATTCCGAGCATTTGTTCTTCAGATAGAGCCGCTCAAAAATTGTGTCACACACAAACTAATGCACAGACAGACAGACATTTTCCAAAAATAGTGAAATCATGTTTAAGACATTTCAAAACGTGTAAATTCATTAAAATATGAAGTCGAAAACTTTCGCGATTCTAATTTTTATGCATATAGAAAAAAAGTAGTAAAAACAAAAATAAAATAAAGTTGCATATTTTTGTTATAAGCTAAATAATTAAAATCGATTAAAATAAATAAACAAATAAAAAAGTGCCAGTAGATCCTATGTGGTTACTGAAAGGTTATAACTGACACCTACATATTTCACAACTTGCTAAATCATTTGCATACCCCACTAACTTTTCACTCAAAGCAAAACAGAAGGTTTTAAACAAGATCGTCAAGCAAATATTCACTAACTTGAAAATCGGTATCCAATTTTCCATCCTTCTCTGAGTTCACACTAACTTCACACTAAGCGACTAGATACAGAACATGGACTATTGTCGCATTATGAGTAAAAAATGTCGCCTAAATATGGATATGACGTGAATCTCTTCGTGGAGGACGATCTTGCCATTTAGTAGACAGTTATTGGTCATTGACAATGACCGACGTGACGCTTCCGTCCTTCTGATTGCACGAACTGCAAGGACCACGATAATGTGTGACGAAGGTTTCTAAACAAAAGACTGACTTGTTTGTTTTTTGTGGCTAAATCTGCCTAGATTGCCCATAATCTAGCCATTTAAAAGCTGTTTAAAGATGTGAAAACTGTCGTGGTTCTTCGTAGTTTTTATTGTCGACAAATAGTTTTTAACCGACTAAGGAGATTATGTAATTTGACAATATATACAGCAAAACCTGTGAAAACTGAACCTGTCTATTAGGGAATTTTTATTCCCGACAGAAATAATTTAAGACAATTATAACTGTTAAAACTAAACAAAAACTAATTAAAACGTAATGTTTTCCGACATGTTTCACTGTTTATAGACAAACATTTTTTGTGCGTAAATATCTATCATATCAAAACAGGAATCGGAAAAAAAAATAAAAGACTAATTAATATTTTATGCACATTAAAATAACACGAATCCAAATTATGTAGAATAAAATGAATACGTAAAATCTGAACAAAATAGATAAAAGTTTGCTTATATTATAAGGCAGTTCACAGGTCATTATCTCATAATATAATCAAAATATCTCATTGTGACTTCTGTCTATGGTAAATCGCACCAAGCTTACTATTTGCTATCGTAGATTGCCTTATCATATGCAAAAACTAAGTAATTTGAAAAATTAAAAGAAGAAAAATATTCAATGTCTACTAGGAATGTAACATATATATTTTTAATTATTAACCGCAATTATAATATTGGATGCATTTCTACATGAGGTTTAAATTTTTTGTTGGTATAAATTTTCTAAATGAGATACAGCTATAATGTTCGAGTGATTACAACTGAAATTGAATCAGCAGTTTTTCATACGCATCTTATATATTAAATTTGATAAAACTCCATTTATAGATCCCGAGATTTTCATTATCACTGAAAGCGGGGAAAGCACAGCATACCAGGTCACATGTAAGTCAATATACACCCGACCCTAACCAAATCATCACCCATGTATATGAAGGTTTAACCGAATTTAAAGTTGGATTTAATGCCGTGCATTAGTTCTTAAGTTAGAGTGATCAGAAATTTATGCAACACGCACACATAGACAGACATTTTCCCAAAATAACAAAATAATATTCGAGACATCCTCAAAACATATACATCCATGCAGAAATGGATGTCGAAAAAAAAAATACTTTCTTCTTATGTACTACTAGAACAAAAAAGCTTGATGATTGTGCAGGTATATCAAATCAGGATTGGAGCAGAAGGGAACTGTTATAGCTGTAGCGTGGATTACACATGTGACGTGAGATATAGGTATGAACAAGTATGTTTGCAATGCAGAGATTTTCCAGACAATGTACATCAGTGAACTATAGTCGTACAGAAATGGCGTTTGAAGAAGAACGTGTGAACAACAAATTCTCCCAGCGTTTGGAGGAAGCTCCGACAGGAACACTGTGTATGTTTCAGCAAGTATACAGCGAGAGAACAATGTATCCAGCGGAGGTGGTTTTTCAGGACACTGTATCAAGATTGCATGTAAGGTTAAGTTAGTTGAGATGACTGCATTGAAGACCATCTCGTGTAAAAGCTTCCAGTAATATTTTCAGCAACTGTACTCGAGCTGACTGAAGTGCATAGCTGCATAAGGTGACTACTTTGAAGTGGTTGTGGTACCAATAACTCATGGTATCAATAACTCATTGCAGCAAAGTCAGCTGAAATTTTTTATGTATCCACTCCAATCAGACAACGAATTGAACACGATTGCTTGGCAATGTCTCGATCAATTACTATGTGATTTGCCACAAACATAGACCTTAGTAAGACTGGGATAATAATGTAACCCGATTTTTGAAATTCGATCTGTTGCCTGAGTTATTAAAGGTGAAATTTCTGATGCAGACCAGGTGTGTCAGGACGATCTTCTGTCTCTGGCATTGCCATATGTATTCATCCATCATATGGACTTCCACTTGATAAACCACTTGTGGACATTGTTAGAAACTAATTCTCTCTTGGAATAACATATGTCAGATGCTCTCATATAAGAAAACTGTCTGATCTGTTATTTGAATCATCTTTCAGCATAGATCGTTTGCAGAAAATTAACTCGAGAAATCATCGAAATCAAAACACTTAGAGTTATAGCGTCTTCTAAATTTACAATAAACTCTGTAGGACTTTTTTGAAATAAAACTTCACGAATTCCAATCGCGCACCCGATCCGCCGAAAACTTTAGTAGTATTTTATTTTATATTTCTTGCATACCGTATTTTCTTTTGAATTCGATATTCTCTTAAGAGCTACTATAAGATGTGGTACAATAATTTCTCTGAATTACATACACAAAAGCTATCTTGCTGCGCTTAGTAGTGAATCCTTATTTCAGCCTAGTATACATTAGGAAAGGAGTCTTCCAACTCTTTGATTGTAGAAATATATAGAAAAATATAAAAAAAAGGGGAAGAAACTAGAAACAAATTTTTACTTACTTGGAAAAGGGTATCCTCTTCATGTTCGTTTCTCTGTAGGTTCTACACCACACTGTTCTGCTGAAGCCAAAACACGGACTCTCTGAGTACTATATTCTGTGTCGGAAGTACTATCTTCCAAACTGACCATGAATATTGAATCACTGAGGACGAACCCATCATTACGTGGAAAGTTATTGGTCATCGACAACGACCACCGTGATGCGTCTGGCCTTCTGATTACGCGAATAGAAGGGTCGAACAACGCACGAACGGCTAAAGATCGGAAAAAGCGGCGGAATTTTGGATAACCCATGAAGGCTTCTAAATAAAATATTAAGACGTGTTTGTTTTAAAGAATGCTGTAGTATGTGTAAATGTAACCGTTTAAGTGCCATTTGTGGATGCAAATCTCTTCGTGATTGTTCGCAAGCTATTATTATCGAGAAGTAGTTGTTTGTTAAGGCTCGTGGTCAGTCAGATTTCAAATTGCCATCTCCAGTGCTAAACCTATGAGCATAGAATGCATTATTCTTCAAAATTGTCATTCAAAAATAATAAATATTTTTAGAGTTTTTTTTTTTTTTTTTTTTTAACTTTCTTCTATCTTTACTAGTATTGGATTCATGAAAAATTTTGATTTCCTATTTTCAACGGATTTATACGTTTTAGAAGGTCATGAGCACAATTTGACTATTTTTAGAAAATATCTGTCTGTCTGTCTGTGTGTTTGTGTGTCTGTCTGTCTGTTTGTAAGAAAAATTTTGTGGGTGCTCTATCTCAAGAAATAATGACGGAATTTAATAAAAATTCATATTCAGTTAGAGCTTAATACAAATTGGTGCTGATTAGTTGTCGTTGTAAATCGCTCAAGTGGTGCTGTTATGCTGCATTATTCACGATTTTCAAGATAGTGCTATTACAAGAACTAATTCACGGATTTTCATCAAACTTCAGAATCAGTTTGACATAAGTTGTCGCTTATTAGGTTTTAGTGTTAATCTCTCAACGGGTAGCGCGGCTATGCTGCATTTTTCAGGGTTTACACGATTTTAGCGATAGTCATAGCTCAATAATTCATGCATGGAATTTAATAAAACTTTAAATTCCGTTAGAGAATGATATTAGTTGGTGCAGATTCGTTTTTGTTGTAAATAGCTTAGCAGGTGGCGCTGGTATGCTGCATTATTCACGATTTTCACGAATAATGCTGGTTACGCTGCATTATTCACGATTTTCAAGATAGCTATATCAAAAAAACTAATTCACAGATTTTCATCAAACTTCAGATTTAGTCAGACGTTGACATAAGTTGTCGCTTATTAGGTTTTAGTGTAAATATCTGACCAGGTGGCACTGCTGTGCTGCATTTTTCAGGATTTACACGATTTTAGCGATAGTCATAGCTCAATAACTCATGCATGGAATTTAATAAAAGTTTAGATTCTGCTAGACACTGATATTAGTTGGTGCTGATTTGTTTTTGATGTAAATAGCTTAGAAGGTGGCGCTACCATCCTGCATTATTCACGATTTTCAAGATAGCTATATCTCAAGAACTAATGAATGGATTTTCATCAAACTCTAGATTTACTTAAACGTTGACATAAGTTGTTGCTCATTAGGTTTTGATGTAAATAGTGCTGAAGGTGGCGCTTCTATGCTACGTTTTTAACAAAATTCAAACAATTTTAGCGATACTGATATTTCAAGAATTAATGCACGGAATTTCATCAAACTTCAGATTAAGTTAGACGTTGACATAAGTTATTGCTGATTAGCTTTTGGTGCAAATTGCCCGACAAGTGGCGCTTCTATGCTACGTTTTTCAGGATTTACACGATTTTAGCGATAGTAATATCTCAAGAATTAATGCACGGAATTGCACCTAACTTCATATTCTGTTATTTTGAAATTTTAACATTTATGTGATATAAGAAAGTTTTGATATTGGTACATCCGACTGGTTTCTGTTTAGTATTCTTAAAGGATGTCTCTTACCAGTTTGATTCACAAAATATTTCTAAATGCATGCTTAATTTTGTACTTTATGTTTTATGCTTAGTTTTATATTTAAAGTAATACTCACAACTATGCATTTTGACTAAGATTTTAATACATTAAATATAAAATAAACATACATTTTAGGATTATTTCTCCCAACAAAACAGAAAAGAGAGATTCTTTAACACATCTTAAAGGGGGTGGGATATAATATATCCCACCGCCGGATATAATATATTTTTAATATCCATATGCCACAATGGCACCTGAATTTGTAACTAAAATTTTGCATTTATAATGTACGTGGGAAAAAAAAAAGGCTTTATTTTTTTTAAATACATTTGTTCGTAAAGCCTGGTGTTATTTAATCATTTCAGCAATTTAGCAACATAAGTACTTTGCCCATGAAAGGGTTAAGATGTGTATACAGAAAAGATAATTTCAAAATATTAATCTGATAAATGAGAATTATCGAAGCCATACGATATATCATTTTGTCACTAAACTGAATTTTGTCAACAGAAAAAGAGATTTTTATTTTATATTCAAGATTAAATGAATTTGTTAAAAGGTAGAAAATTCTTGGAATATATCAGAATATATCAGAATATTCTCGGAAAATTATTTAATATTATGGTTGCTCATTGTATTTGCTCTGAACAGAATATTGAAAGAATCACCCAGTACTCAAAAAGACAAGATTTTCGGGCATTGTTTTATTATTTGTATCCTTTTTAGTTAGGGAGGAGCTTTGTTACTTTTTGTATATGAAATTTTTCATATACGCGAAATTTGAATTATGCAAATATACATCTATATCCATTCATATACTCGTGATTGTGTACATATATGCAATGTACATAAATTGGTCAAATTGTATAACGGGGCATTTAAAAACCTTTCATTTCTTCAATTTTATAACATTTTAACTTTTAGATTTTTCTTTGTCCCACGGATTTATCACCTTCTCGAAATCTAATAGGTGATTTAAATCAAAAACTGCAGGATCTTGTGAACCACCGTCCCAAAATTTGAAAATGTTCTTGAATTTCGAAGACGTTTGGTTCCAATATGCGCACATGGAAATAAATATGTGAATTGGAGATGTAAATTCACGAAGCTGTTCAAATGTGTATAAGGATAGTTCAAAGGTTGGGAAATCTTAATACTTTTTTATCTATAGACAATTAAAAGAGCATATAGAAGGCGCTAAATAGATTTGTCGGTGAGGGAAAATTGTCTCTATAATAGTAAAGTGCTAACGAGATAATTATTTATTATAAACTCATTTGAAAGTTTTAGATTTTAAATTCGGTTAATTTTTACCTTGTTATCTAACAAGGAACACTAATGTCACAATAAAAGATGAAATTGTGCAAAGAAGAAAAAACAAAATTTAAAATCATTATACGAATTAAAAAAGTATGTAGTACAATGTGCTTGCTTGATTTTTTCCGGAAGCGAGAACTTACATTTATTCTTCACCAGATCGCGTAATCATTCGCTCTTGAATCGTCAATCCCCACTCCTAAAGAATGAGCTAATGATGCAGTTTTATAGTTTCAGTAATTACTTGATCTAAAAACATTAGAATCTATTTTTAGTTCCTGAAAACGCCAAAGATTCGTTAAATCTAAATTATCATAATTCGATAAGTTTCGGTCGTACAAAATTGGACGTTTTACAGTTTTAATTGTGTATTTATTGTTTTATGTGAAAATGTGAAAATGTGGCTTTTTTTCTAAAATTTTAGGCCTTTTGCGCTACCACCAGAAGTAAAATTTTATTTATTTTGTTTTTGCATCTTACTTAGCTACCCTAGGCACAAGTCTTTTTCGGTATAGCGAATCAAGACAGAAAAAAAGACCCGACACCCACAATCCGGCCAACATCCACTGAGTGAATACAACTTGATTGCGTTAACTTAAGGATTTTTTAAATGCTTTGCGCTACCTCAAATGAAGTAATTTTGCTTCGTTTTTTATTATAATGTATTTTTATATCTTTCTTTTAAAGATTTTTCACTATAGCAGTTTTTTTTTCTTTTATAGCTTTAAAAAAAGCAAGAAAACTATTGCTCTCCATAAAATTTATTTGAGCTGCTCTGTCGCTAAAATTAAAATGTAATTAATTTTTTTTTCATTTTATTTTACTAAGCAACCCTAAAGCCAAGTTTTCCGCGGTATAGCGAAAAAAAAAAAGTTTTTTTCGGCCCACCCTAATGCATAGTGGTCTTCATAATTAGTAATTTGCCGAAGGGCACTTGAACATTCGCCCCCCCCTCCCCCCCACCCTTGGCACCTCCTTCAAGGTTTTTCTCTAACTATGCCCCGTTTTCATATCTCAGCAACTATCTTTCCGATCTCAACGCAAGTGATTCCAAACATTATAATTAAAAGTTAATAGTCACACTCTATAACATTAAAGTAAATTTATGAGTAGCAGTTACCAATATTTCCGAATAATAGTTTAAGCCAAATTTGTAATTAAGTCCCTAACTTAAAAAAACAAACGAGTTTTTAAAGATGCATAGTGGTCCTCCTAATTAGTTATTTGCTGAAGGGTACTTGAACATTCTCTCTCCCCGCCCCTCCTTCAAGGTTGCCTCGTTTCCATAACTCAGCAACTATCTTTCCGATTTAAACGCAACTGATTCCAAACATTATAATTAACTTAATAGTCACCCTCTGTAACATTAAACTAAATTTATGAGTAGCAGTTACCACTATTTCCGAATAACAGTTTAAGCCAAATTTGTAATTAAATTCCTAGCTTAACCAAACTAACGAGTTTTTAAAGATGAATAGTGGGCCTCCTAATTAGTCATTTGCTGAAGGACACTTGAACACCCCTCCCCCCCCCCGGCGCCTCACTCAAGGTTATATTCTCTGACTGTGCCTTATTTCTACAACTGGGCTAGTAATGTTCCCATCTTCTCCAAACCAGCTCATTTTTGTAGCACGTCTACTATATAGTGTCGTAGGCAGCGGGGACCTGTCTCAGAGGTTCGTTTGGAAAGAGGTTTGTTTAGAACAGAATGCTCGCCTGGCGGTGAAAGGATTAAATATATATATTATTTAAGAACATTATTTTATAAACATTCAATGTTTAATTTAAAACTAAACATTGCCTAATTTCATTTCGCCTAGTTTCATGACTGCAAGTTCAAAAAATTCCTTTTACTTGGCGTTGGTCCCGATTATTGAAAATTCACAAATTTGAATTATGCGCTTGATAGACAGCAAAAGAGTGAGTTTATATAAAAATATTTTTTTTGTTGTTGTTCTGCTTGTTTTTTAAGATATGGCAACAATAAATAAATAATAATTATTAAAATTACCTATGCAGGATTTCTAAATTGTTATCTGAACGTATAATGATAATTTAGTTAATATAAAACTATTAAATGATAAAAGGGAAATTTTAAAAACAATCTTTAAACTTTTTATTTTTTATTTATATTTTCTACTTTTTAGAGCATAGAATATTTTGTTGTTGCAGTTTAACAACCAGTTGGCCTGTTTTGGCGAACGTATTTTGACGCATCATTAACTCCATTATTTTTGTAAATCGTAAACATTTGTAACCATAAACATTATTTGGCTATTTATTTTCTGCGGCCGGCTAGCGGAAAAATAACTTAAATTTAAGTTCTAAATTTCTTAACATGGTTTATTGTCAACGTAAACACACCTGTGTACATCATTTTTTTAATTCTAGTACGTCAGGAAATGAGTTAAAAATCGATTACGAAATTCCATCTTTACATGAAAAAACCAAATTAAGTTAAACAAGTTGGTAATTGTACGTCAAACGTGACAAATGAGGTGCGTTCGTACTATAACTAGTTTCAGTGAAATGAATTATATCGTCTGTTATTATGATATGATTAATTTTCGTAATAAAATAAGTACATTTCAAGTTGGCAACATTTTATCTTTTGTTGACATATACTGAAAATTCCAATGGGAAACTTAAGCCTAGCTTTGAAAATTTCAGAACTTGAAATCCATATTTAGACTATTTTTCCATTTAATATCTATTTCTCCGGAAACATCTATCCAAAAAACTGTCGGTAGATTATAGGATTGTTATAATTAAGCAATTTTAGTATACAAATTCGATTTTTAAATTCAGTAATCTGGAAATAATATGACTCCATCTTAAATCGGACGTAATCACCATGACAACCTAGAATCATTACCTATCAGGGGATATCACTGAATTAATTACGTATGATAGGATTTAATAGAATGGAGAAAAATTTCATTAATATCCTTTTAAGTTTTGATTCGATTTTCATAAAATTTGAAATGACTCGACAAAATTCTGCAACGATAATATATATTAAATTTCAAACCAATCGGTTGGGTAGTTTTTGCGCTGTTATATGCGGACAGACGGACAGGCGGACGGACCTGACTTCGACTATAAGTGTTAAGTAAGAATTTATATAATTACGAACGCACCTAATAAAAGAATGTTACAAAATAGAAACATTTGTATTAAATAAACAATTCCAGCACAGAAATGAATAATTATAATAAATATTATTTCTGATGTCATCATCCCTTTTCTATGAATTTACGAAACGCACAACAACGAATGAGGTATCATTCGGAAGGTTTTTGAAGCGGTTTCTGACATACTACACTAACATTTCGTTAAAACATATTTTTTGATTAAAAATTACAGTTAACTAAAAATTAAATCGCCATTGATGCCACCAAACAAAATACCGCATTATATGATGATCAACAATAGGATTAGAAAAAATAAATAGTACAAAAAAAGATAAAATATGATTTTTCCACGCACGGGTTTATTTTATATTTATGGTTAAAAAACAAAACTGAAAATGAAATGTTTAGAAGAAAACCACACCATCGATCGATCGAAGCTGTGGTATTTCACGTGTAGCATAAAATGTATGCTTTGTTATAATAAATGAAATTATATTTTATATGTATTCAATTTATTTTTATTTGTCCCGTGTTTTTCCGAAGTGGATGACGTCATCCTCTAATGCAATTAAAATACGATTGTTAAATTTTTTTTATCGCGTGTGCCTTTGCTATCTTCGATCAGTTTTTACTGTAACCTTCATGGAATTAAATGAAATCATATTCTGTCTTGACTAATGTTATTTGCAGATTTTTTATCCTTAATTTTTCTTTAGAAATTTAAACTTGGATCTGAAAAATATTAGATAATGCTGAAAAATATTAGAAATTGCTTAAAAATATTAGATTTTAGGGCGAATTCATCGCACGGGTTCACTGATCATATATTTTATTTCGGTTTTCAACATCCCTTTTTCTCAACTAATATGTAGCGTACAGTGATGAATGAGGTATCATTTGATAGGACTTTTTGCCTATATCTGACATCACATACTGAATTTAAGTAATATGTATAGCGTAAAACGATGAATGAAGTATCATAATGGATATGATTTTTTGCCCACATATGACATTTCTTACTGACATTTTATTAAAAGGCTTCGTTTGTTCGAAATTTCACTTAAATTAAAAATTGGAGATATGCGGGGATGCGAGGGGAGGGATAACGGGGGCGGGGTTTCTAAGTGCGAATTCTTCGTACATGTCCATTCGTCACTAATATCTGTTAAAGCTTTGCTATGGCAACATTCTCAAAGCCAGGCACACTTAACATCAATGTGTACTTGACTAATTGTAAAAATATGTGTGAGTATGAGGCTGTATAATTTTTTACTCAACTATGTACACCGCCACCCTCAGTGGCGTAGCGAAAGGGTGGGGCTTGATCTCTTTATTACTAGTATTTTTATGTACTACATTTGGCCTTCTTTAATTCATAACGTTCAAAGATTAAGTAAGGCCAAAGATAGTATATAAAAAATATATAATATATATAATTATACTGGTATATAATGTTATAATTACACAAATATATAATTATACTGGTAGTAAAGTGATCGAGCTCCCCTCCCCCCCCCCCCAACTTGCGCTACGCCACTGGGCACCCTCCAAGCAAATATGGAAATGTCGCCCCTTCCCACTTGCGCTACGCCACTGGCCACCCTCCAAGCAAATATGGAAATGCCCCCCGCCCCCCTCTTTTTATACGCGCACGGATATGATATGAAATGCAAAATCGAACTCACCTGTCCAGAGAAGGGGTTATCCGCAACCACTATCCCATCGTCCATCGCTTTCCCTCCCTTGAATATCAGCGCGTATGCTAATGCCGCCTCGTAAATTGCGGGAGGAATCCGTTGTTGCAAACCGACAGATGGAGGTTTTTTGAGGCATAAAAAACCCGAACGCACGTGACGGTGCGAGTACAGTATGTCGTAACGACCGTTTGTTTTGTGTGTGTGTGAATCCGCAAGGACGGGATCTCAGTCAGTAGAATGCACTACATACACCAGCTGTAAAACGTGGAAATCCGCTGTTATAGAAGAATTAGATGATGCGAAATGGTGTGCTGGGATTTTGTTTCGGAGTGCCATTGAAACACGTTAAGGCAAGGACGCGGGGCAGGGATGGCCATTGCCCCTTCTTTGATTTCTAAGTTTAATTACAGTAAAACCTCGATTATCCGACGTAATTGGGACTGAGCCTACATCGAATAATCGAAATTTCCGGATAATCGAGGATCGATCAATAATCATTCAGTTTAAGAGCCGTAGTCAGTAGTCACGCGAAGAAACGCTCAAGCTAATGTTAAGTCTATGGGAATATTCTTGGCAGATTTCTCGTTCGCATTTTAATATTTTTAAATGATTTTTTTTTTTTTTTTTTTTTTTTGCATACGATAGCTGAGGTCGATCTCTAACGTTGTTAGTTTTTACTATTTTGATTTTGGTTACAGTTTTTTTTATAAGCGGACATTTTCAATTTTGGAACCGGTTGGAACCGGTTCTGAAAATGAAAGTACCCTTATATAAAATAAACTGGAACCAAAATCGAAAAAGTAAAAACTAACAACGTTAGAGATCGACCTCAGCTATCCTATAAAAAAAAAAAAAAAAAAAAAAAAAAAAAAAAAACATCATTTAAAAATATTAAAATGCGAACGCGAAATCTGCCAAGAACCTTTTCATAGACTTAACATTAGCTTGCGTGTTTTTTCGCATGACTGATGTAGGCTCTTAATATGTAACATCGTCATCGAACTGCTATTATGACTGTTTAAACTCCTAAATAAACATCTAAATTCAAATTATACATGAAAATAAATGTATTTAGAAAAAAAAAAAAAGATTTTATTTTGAAACATATAGAGTAGTTTAAATGGAAGCTATATCTGGTGCAAAACTTTACTTATAATGGGATCGGAGCTTGCGGAACCTCAGGCTAATTTCAAAGGAATTCTAAGAAAGGGGAACCAAAATATTTATATGTATTCATAGTTCAGAAAGGACTGCTTGCATACACTAGGAATGTGAAAGTATACAAAACCGCTTAAATAAAAAGATCAGAGAATCGAGGTCGGTTTGCAGAGAGTTCCGGTTAAACGAGGGTTGGATAATTGAAGTTCTACTGTAATTAAAAAGTTATTTTCTTCCTTGAAAAAAAAACTTCATAAAGTGTATCTAAATATATTTAAAAATCAAGAGGATAGATATACAATGCCTAACAAAGCGTAACTTTAAAGTAAAAAATTAAGAAATGTATAATAAGTATTTATTAAAGTAAGAATTGTTATTATAAAATGTATAATAACAAATGTATAATAAAAAAATTAACAAATGTATAATAAATGTATAATAATAACCATATATTCGTGAACTACAAAACAATTTCATCATAACATATGTTGACAAGGCTGCTAATAACTATGCCATCATCTGAAAATATTAATATCACCACCTTCTTACAAATGCAACCAACTCTAATAATATTTTCACACGTCATCATGTTCCATTAGAAGAAAACAATAGGCATATTTTAAATTATTATGCTTAAAAAGTAAAAACTTCAATTATCATTATTGTTGTTATGAGTCCTTATGTTTCACAAAAATTCTTTAAAATTTCGCACTGTCACTGTAGAATGTAATACGTATAATGTATTCGCTAATTCTCTTTTCTTAAATATTCTCACACATATTTACGATTTATCTTTCAAAAAAAGGTAATACTCATTGTATCCAATATCTGTTGTTATAGAAAAAGTAGATGATGCGAAATGATGTGCTAGAATTTTGTTTTGGAGTGCATATGGAAACACGTTAAAGCAAGGAAGCGGGGCAGGGATGGCCATTGCCCATCCTTTTATTTCTAAGTTTAATTAATTAAAAAGTTATTTTCTTCCTTGAAAAAAAAATAACATAACTTTATAAAGTGTATCTAAATATATTTAAAAATCAAGAGGATAGATATACAATGCCTAACAAGGAGTTACTTTAAGGTAAAAAATTCACAAATGTATAATAAGTATGTATTAAAGTAAGATTTGTTATTATAAAATGTATAATAACAAATGTATAATACGAAATTAACAATTGTATAATAATAACCACATATTCGTGAACTACAAAACAATTTTACCACAACATAGGTTGACAAGGCTGCTAATAACTACGCCATCATCCGAAAATATTTATCTCACCACCGTCTTACAAATGCAATTAATTCTAATAATGTTTTCACACGTCATCATGTTCCATTAGAAGAAAACAATAGGCATATTTTAAATTATTATGCTTAAAAAGTAAAAACTTCAATTATCATTATTGTTGTTATGAGTCCTTATGTTTCACAAAAATTCTTTAAAATTTCGCACTGTCACTGTAGAATGTAATACGTATAATGTATTCGCTAATTCTCTTTTCTTAAATATTCTCACACATATTTACGATTTATCTTTCAAAAAAAGATAATACTCATTGTATCCAATATCTATTGTTATAGAAAAAGTAGATGATGCGAAATGATGTGCTAGGATTTTGTTTTGGAGTGCATATGGAAACACGTTAAAGCAAGGAAGCGGGGCAGGGATGGCCATTGCCCATCCTTTTATTTCTAAGTTTAATTAATTAAAAAGTTATTTTCTTCCTTGAAAAAAAAATAGCATAACTTTATAAAGTGTATCTAAATATATTTAAAAATCAAGAGGATAGATATACAATGCCTAACAAGGAGTAACTTTAAAGTAAAAAATTAACAAATGTATAATAAGTATGTATTAAAGTAAGATTTGTTATTATAAAATGTATAATAACAAATGTATAATAAGAAATTAACAATTGTATAATAATAACCACATATTCGTGAACTACAAAACAATTTTACCACAACATAGGTTGACAAGGCTGCTAATAACTACGCCATCATCCGAAAATATTTATCTCACCACCGTCTTACAAATGCAATTAATTCTAATAATATTTTCACACGTCATCATGTTCTATTAGAAGAAAACAAAGGGCATATTTTAAATTATCATAAATTATTATGCTTAAAAAGTAAAAACTTCAATTATCTATTGTTGTTATGATTCCAAAGTTTCACAAAAATTCTTTCAAATTCCGCATTGTCATTGTAAGATGTAATATTTATTACACGCGTTAATTCCCTTTTCTTTCCCACAAATTTACGATTTATCTTTCAAAAAAAAAGATAATACTCATTGTATCAAATGTCTGCTGTTATAGAAAAAGTAGATGATGCGAAATGATGTGTTAGGATTTTGTTTTGGAGTGCATTTTGAAACACGTTAAAAGCAAGGACGCGGGGCAGGGATGGCCATTGCCCATCTTTTGATTTCAAAGTTTAATTAATTAAAAAGGTCTTTTTTTCTTTGAAAAAAAAGTAAAATGTTTCTTCTCAATTAACTTAAAATAATTAAAAAGAAGAAAAAAAGGAGCCAAGTGTTTTCTGTGAGGAAGGTGCTGCTCCCCCCCCACCGGCTCCCGAACCCCCGTTGAAGATAAATTTCAGTTATCTTTTTTCTTTTTACTATAATGTGTTCAGAAATTATCGTATACGAGGGGGGGGGGATTCAGGAGGTTGCAGACACCTCCCCTCCCTCCTGTTGAAAAAGATACCAAACTGCATCAATTCTTTACTTGGGAAAAAAAATCGTAGAAGTTTACTTTGTATGTTTAATATTTGTTCCATTTTTGTATTGCATTTCATATTAATATATATTATGTTTTAAAACAGGCCGTGAGTAAATCTGACGTCATAATGGCGGTGACAACTACATGACTAATAAATATACCTTTTTTCGCAAATTTAATTCTTCTAAACATCGCATAATTTCAATTTTTACACCGTCAAATAGAGGATACAAAATATTCTTTCCAATGCAATTTCCTCTAAAACTGTAACCCAATTTACTGATTCATTATGCTTTTAAAAATAATTTTGAAACATGATTATAAAAAAAAAAAGTCTATCTCAATCGCGTGTAGCCCGATTACGAAATATTAACCCGTTTGCCCCTAAAACAAAATAAATAGTTAAGAAGGCTAATATTCATAACAACATTAAACTTTCATTCATCTATACTAATATTATAAAAAAGTAAGGTTTGTCTGTTTGTTTTTGGTTGTAGGAGGTAATCTCTGGAACTATACCGAACCGATTTCAAAAGTAACGGTGGCAAATTGATGGCGACAATTCCTGCTCCAACATAGGCTATATTTTATGTCGGTGTCACTACCCTCAGGAGCGAAAAACGTTCTAAAATTGCAATTTTTGTGATATTGAAGGGGCTAGGAACTTTAAATTTGGCATGGCGGTTATTTTTAAGATACAAATGCTCGCTAAGAAAAGTTTCTAAAATAATTCGAAATTAAAAAGGGTGAAATGAGCGGAAAGCGTTCTAAAAACTTTCTAAGTTACGTTTTATATGGATCTGTTATGGCTGCTACTTTTAAACGCAAATGCACACAGCAAACAGTTTTTTTTTTATCCGAAATTTAAAAGAGTGCAGGAGAAAAAAAATCTTTCTAAATTACGATTTTTGGGATACTGAAAGAACTAGAAATTTGAAATTTAGCATGCGATTTCTTTTAAGATACAAATGCTCGCTAAGAATCGTTTCTATAAAAATTCAAATTTAAAAGGGTGAAATGAGCGGAAAGCGTTCTAAATTACGATTTCTATGCAATTTTGTTAAGGATTAAACGTGAAATTTGACATGGTTGTTACTTTTAAAACGCAAATGCACACAACGAACTGTTTTTTTTTCCCTTTTAATTCGAAATTTAAAAGGGTGCAAGAAGAAAAAATAAACTTTCTAAATTACGATTTTTGGGTTACTGAAAGGGCTAGAAACTTGAATTTTGGCATGGTGGTTACTTTTAAGATACAAATACTCACTGAGAATTGTTTAAAAAAAATTCGAAATTTAAAAGAGTGTAATGAGTGTAAAGCGTTCTAAAAACATTTTAAATTACGATTTCTATGGATGTGTTAAGGATAGAAACTTGAATTTTGACATGGCTGCTAAATTTTAAGAAATAATAAGTTTTGCACAGTACAGTTTAAAAATAATCCAAATTTAAAAGGGTTAAAGCGCAAAAAGCATTCTAAAAACGCTCTAATGTATGATTTCTGTGGGATTTTTTTAAGGATAGAAACTTAAAAATTGACATGACTGATACTTTTAAGACGCAAATGCTCGCAAATAAATAAAATAATATAATTAAAACACAAATTAGCGGACATGTTATCGAACTAAGCAACTGAATAAAAAAGGCTGCTGTCGGTAGCAAAATTTTTGGCGATTTCAATGGATAATACGAAAGTATCGCTTTTAATAAATTCTAAAACTTTCTTTGAATACATTATTGATATTTTTCATATAAAATTGCTTTTTGGTGTTGTTAGTAGGCAATCTAAAACTAGTCGTTGGGGGCCACCGTAATACTTACCCATCATGGATATGTATAAAGTAAATTATTAAAATAAAAATGTGTAAACTACTTATAAAATGCATTGCAATTCAAATAAAATCGTGGCTGGATGACGTCATAAACTTTAAAGGCTCGATTACTGAATTGCTTGAAAGAAACATCCTTATAACTCCAAAAATAATAATCCTATTAACTAGCGGTTTATTGCATCTGATTAAGCGTCCAATTTCCAATTAAAATATATCTTTGAAGTGAAATTTGGATGAAATACAGGGTCATGAAAAATCGAAGAGTGTGGAGAATAGGATTCCAAATATATCGGCAACTAATTATCCGATCGACTTCATGCTTTATTCAAAATTTATGTTTTTTTATTGTCTTTTATATTCATTTCTTAAAATAAACAATTTCGAGAATTTTTATATACCTTTCATCAGAACGAATATTTCGAGAGTCCGAAAACAATTGTTCCGGTTAATCGAGGTTATTGAAATGAAATAGGCTTCTTTCCATTATTACATACTAAGTACATACCAAATTGCAAGTCTCTATCTCAATTTTTTCGGGAGATAGAGCGTTTACAGACACACACACACACAGACACACAGACGGACGGCAAAATTTTTTTTCTAAAAATATGTTTTTCGGAATCTCCAGTGTCTGAAACGTGTAAATCCGTCAAAAAAAATTTTTCGATTTTCAAAATGATTACAAGACTTACCCTATACTACGTATGATGGGTAAGTAAAAATATATTAAATGTAAAAAATCAATTAAAGTTTCACCTATGTTCTCTAACCGGGAAAGCCCGTGTTGGATCTCTTTGTAAGAATAAAATATCCCTGACGGCTCTGCCTACAGGCACAAGTAGATTTCGAAGACGCAGACCGTGGGGCGCCTGTTTACTAAAAATTGAAGACGAAATGACCCTTTTGCCATAATGCGGTAGTTGGGACCGCCCACTTTGAAATCTACCTGTGTCTGTGGTGAAGCCGGCAGGGATTTGTTTGTTTTAAATTATGTTTTGCTGTAAGGGTTGGTCCTATAAAAAACATGTCAGTATAAAAGTTGTAGATAATATTAAGAGGATTTATAATACATTTAAGCGGATTTGATATCTTGTGAATTGACAAAGTTATGAATTTTTTCTTCTTAAACACCTATACACCCCCCCCCCCCCTTGAGGCCATCTTATATATTAAAAGGAAAGGGGATTTTCGTCAAATAAATTTTTCACATGAATTTGCTTTTTTTTTGAGCATGCGTAAACTTAAATCTAGAACCTAACGAGTTTTAGAAGACATGCGAATGAGAAAAGGGTGGCTCGGTGGTATAAGGCGCGTGTTTCTACTCTGTTCCTATCATCGTGTCGGTTCGATTCCCGCTATGTGCCGAGTGCTTTTTTTTTTATTTTATTGGCAATAATTGATTTTAATAATGCCATATTTAATTCAGGAGGAAAAGTTAAATAATTTATATATTTTTTTTAAATTCGAATACTTTATAATTAAAATTTAACACCCACGAATTTTTGTTTTATTTACTAAATTTATATTTAAAATACTTAAATTAAAAGAACGTGCATCTAATTATCGATTAAATGAATTGAAGTGGTCTACAATTTTTATTATATTTGGTATGACCATTAGCAAGATGTCATATATATAATAAGATAAGTATGGGATTATTTTTCGTAAAAAAGCAAAAATAAAAGGAGAGAAAACAAAAAGAAGGAAAAATATTCATACAGGAACTCTAAATTATCTTGATATCCATGATTTAACAATTAAATAATGTGTGAAAATGGAAAATATAAATTCCAATAATTAAAAAATATGTATTATAAATTGTTAGCTACAAACAGCAAATTTTAAATTCGGTTTTAAAAAACTATTTTAACTTTTATATTTATTAAGAACACTGATTCAATTGTAAAAACTCATTCCTTTGAAGTCTGTTAAAAAGGAAGAAAATCTTACCTATATTAGAAATTCAGATTCCTCAGAAGCTGCAATTTTTCGTTGCACTCACGCGGCAGTAGCTGCTATTGTAAAAATACTACGTCTTTCTAATCTACAGGTATCCACACACTCAATATCCTTTTAAATCATTCTTTTTCCTTTTTACTCTGCACCACCTTTTGTAAGCGATTGGTATTTTTGCATTATTAATAATAAAAGACATTTTCGCCGACAAAACATGAAATGTTGATATGTTCATATCCTGTGATTGTTTTCGAATCAAGAAAAATAAAATTCAATCTTTTTCATTTTAAAAACTGACGTCTTTGACGATTATTTTTGCGGTTACCGAAATAACATTTTAATTGCTTTTTATCTGACGAATGTAGAATAGCATCTAATATTATCCGAATAACATTTTGCAATTTGGAAACAGCCGAAACTGTATGGAAATTTTCCTTAAAAATTAGAGAAATGTACTTTGAAGATGTTGAGAAACCAGCTGGCCGAGTATTGTCTTGGATTTTTTTTAATGTTGTTTTTAAAATAATAAATGGCTTTCTTTTTTACATAAAACTTGATACTCTTGAAGATAAAAGCATAATTCTCAACTGCTTTGATTTTCAACCACCATAATTGCCGTATTATAATCTTCGCATTATTTACTCGCAGAAATTTCGGATTAAATAAGGTGAGGAAACGCAGTAAGTAATATATACAGTATGAAAGTAACTGTGGCCAAAAATCGTAGCAGTTGGTAGCTATGATACATTCTTTTTTAGATATTATACAGTAGGGTCAGAAAAAAAAATAAGAAAAATTCTAATGTCATGAAATGGTCCTTGAAAATTTTGAGCCACCAGCTAGCTGCACACTATTTTCCTGGAAATTTTTAAAATTATAATTTTTAAAATAATAAATCTTTTATTTTTATTTTTTGGAATACCTTAAACACGACAGGGTAATTTCGGCCGTAATAGACGCATGACTGTGTATAATCAACAAAGAATGGCACAGATAATTAATGTAGTATAACTCTTAGAATATACACAATTATTATGTATGTCTGTAGATGTAATATATGTATAACCCTTATGTATGTATATATGTAACTTAATTTATCCTTATGTATATATGTGTAATATACATATGCGTGTATAACATTATGTACGTACAATTACATATAAAATCTTAAGTATATACATATACATATATAATCAAAGTATTTACATATACATATATAATCTTAACACATGACATCAATATATATTCTCTGCTGTGTAGAAAAGATTTAATATTGTACGGTCGGTTAAAAAAAGAAAAACAAAAAAAACACCGCATACATTTTAATCTCCAAGTTGTCCCAGAAAAAAAACAAGAACGAAAAATCATGCGTCAAGCATAGCTTATGAAACATTTTCCAACACATCCTGAAAATTGTAACGAAACTTCACCGTTAAACCTTTAGCGGGCGGTGGTCACAAAAAAGGACACCTAATTTTAATTCCAAAACTGACAAACGGCACCAAGAATATTTAATTAAAATTTTCCTTTTATAAAGTAAGGGAAAATCAGCAAGTTATTCTTTTCTAAGGGAATCGTTTGTAAAATCTGGTGTCAGCCCATTATTTCATTATTTTACAAACAGATTTATTCCGAGCCGGAAAGGGTTAAATGACGAGAAAGAAGATATATCAGTTCACAGTTAAAAATCACATAACCATTTAAAAATCCAGTTTTAGCAATTATCTTCCATAAGAAAATTAATAATTTTGTGTAGCCCTATATATGATCTATAGATTTGCATATATACTACATAGCATGTTAAAATTTTGTTCAATTAGAAAATTCACTTTTAGAAATTTTCCACAAAGATGGAAATGCTTTTGAATTCTTACAATCCGCAGAAAAACTAGTTTTAGCATGTATTTCTGGCGTTGTAAAATCTTGGTTTTCAATGAAAACTAATGGAAGCAGTTAGAGGCTTTTCGCGATTTTCTCAAATTTGATTTTTTGGATAAGGCGAGTTTTGAAACTCACGTCCTCATATGTCTTGCACAAAATACACCGCGCGGAAAGTTTTGCTGTGTAAATTTGCGCGAGTATACAAAGAAAAAAAAAACAAAAAAATCGCATTTGTAAGCATGGCATACGTAATAAGAAAAGAAAGGCTTCCTCATTTCGCTCATAGCAGATGATATAATTTATTTCAGTGAAATAACAACGATGATTTTTTTACATTGTAAAACTAGTTATAGCACGGAACGAACGCACTTCATTTGTCAAGTCTAACGTACACTGTAAAAAAAAATGCAGTAAAATTACGGGCAGAGGCCGGCAGCAGAGATTCCAGTCATACCCCGTAATAATAATAAAAAAAAATCCATGCCCATCATTTTGTGCAGCCCGTAATTTTACGGTGCAAAGTAATATAGCATTATAATGTACAGGATATAATACATTTTAAAACACAATAACACATTGCTTACTGTTCCGTAGCACGTAGCACGTTAGATAACCATCACAGAATCGCTGTTTTGGAAACACGCTGAAACACGAGTAAAATGAAGGGTTACACCCTAGAGGAGGACAATGTATGGGGTTGTACCGTATTTTTGCTAACATATGGGCTAGAACTGTAAGAATATGTTGATTGCTCGTAATTTTCTAAGTATGTAAGGGATAAAGCCGCTTATTTAGTGGATCGGACCGTTTTTCATCAAATAAGGCTGTTGCCCGTGAAAATTGATGGGCAAACGCTCATAAATTTACAGTTTTTTCTGAGAGTGTACAATTTCCAACTTGTTTATATATGCCTCTTTAAATATCGAAAATGAAAAGGCTTCTAGTGTGTTTACAGATAAAGAATTTATTTCGGTATCATGGGTAATTCGGAAGAGGTTATTCTATATTTTCGTTTGGGGTTACTTTATACTTTCGTAAATTTAGAATCATCTATCTGTCCTTTTTCACAGTGTAGTGCACCCGGTGCTGCTACATTTTTATTTAAGCGTAGTAGCCCCAAGGTTGGTGGCTCAAGGAAAAATATTCCATCTTGTGCGGCGTTTGTAGCCTTGCCAACATGTGATAGTGAGAAGTGCCAGGCTGGGTATCGTTCCAAGTGCTTCAGTTGGTAGAACGTCAGTGCGCTATACTGATGACCCGGGTTAGAGTCCCGGCTTTGATACTTTTTCAAGATGTTGGCTATACGCATTTTAAGCAATTAAAATTTGAAATATTATGAATACCAGGCGGGAGATACTTTCTATGAAAAAATTCCAAGTATTAAAATAGATGTTAAGTAGGACCCTTTCATGTGTCCAAGTAACCCATTGTACGTAATTTTCAGTGAAATATCCGATTTTTTCTGTCTTGTTTTAATGTATATCAATTTTGAAATTCTAGTTTTTTTTCAATAACAACTTTTAATCTAGGTGCGTATATGTCACTTGCTAAAAAAAAGTAATCTTATAAAAATTGTGATTAATGTGTACTATTAAATGTTGTAGCGGGGACGTTAGTGTCCCAGAAGAAAAGTATGCTACAAATGCCTAGTTTTCGAGAGTAAAAAATATTAATTACAATCAGTACAATGTTAAAACATATTTGAAATATTTAGCTTTATGAAAATTGCACTGTAAAAAAAAACGGAAGAAAAAACTGCAAAAAATGCAGTTAATATTTCATCTAGAATTCAAACACAGCACTTTTGTTAATTTACAGTGATAACAGCAGTATAGAAAGCGACATCTGTTGGCTATATCTCTCAAATGAGGGGGAAAAGAAAAACACAGGCAGAGAAGGACAGTGGGGCAGCGGGCAGGTGCAGGCAGTTGCAGTAGTGACGCTTTGACGCTAGGCTATGAGAGAAATGTCCGCCGTTACATGCGAGCGTATAAAGGTGTAATAATTATTAATTACACCACTTAGTGGATTGTTTCAAACATATTTTAAAGAATAAAAGTAAGTTTTATCTTTGTTTTCTTATATTATTGTTTTAATATCATATAATTTTTGTTATATAATTATCAGATACAAATTTTGTTGTTAAACCACGTGTATATCACGAAGAGTTAGCTTTCAAGTCTAGAATAAATATTTTGTTTTAAATCGTAAAAATAGATGATTTTGCTTGGTTATGTGGTTTTTTATTTTCTTCCGTATTTTCTCCCAGGACTTTGTTATTATTACGTATAATTTGCGTCTAAGTATCACAGACAATTTTTATGCAAGCAGATTTTTTAAAAAAGAAGATCCCTGTTTTTAGCTATGCCTTATTACGCTATTACATATTTTTCAAAACTCCAGTTCATACGTTGGCATTCGAATATACTTTTTAAATCCTATAAATATTTTACGAACCTACAGTTTCCGGTTCACTTTCGACGGTAATTTAAATATTTTTATTTATTTAATATATTTAGCCGATATTTCGGTCAGTGATTTATTTTCAATTTTCAAATCATTTATTATGAGTAATCTGGATGCACTATTTTATCAATTTCTAAAATATTCCTTGAGTTTGTTTACTGTCGCAGAATTATTTTGCAGCAACTCGTTTAATGTTTTTGTCCATTATCTATTTATTTTTACGCTTAATTTTAAAGTTTTTATGTGAGCAGATTTTTTTAATTATTATTTTATTCTACGTTTCTTGAACTCATAGGTTTTTTTTTTCTCCCCGTGTTCATTTTTCAATCGGACCTGATATTTATGGAATTAAATGTAGACTTATAAAATTATCTTAGCATACAATAATTTTTTTATCAATATAAAGTTTCCATATCGGCAAGTTCCGTACAATAAGGTCTTGTTATTAATTATATATGTATATGATAGTTTAAATATCAGAAAGTTTTGTATATCCGTGTGGAGGGGTGGGGAAATAATGACTACATTGAATAAACAAAAATATTTAAATAGATACAAAAAATAACCCTAAATTTGTTGGAGAAAAAAAATATATATATATGATTTAAATTAGTAGGTATTTTCAAATACAAACAAACAGATAAACAAAGTCCTGTAAAGAAATACTGAATAATTATTGAATTAGTGAATTTTGTTAATTAATTAATTAAAAACTAGATAAAATCTTCCTTTGTTATGATTTATTAAAAAAACATTTTATCTAGAGGCAAATGACTAAAATTTTTGTGGGTGATATACTTTACAAAAAACCGAAATTTGTATCTTAGATATGTATAACAGAATCTATTATATAATAATGATATTAAAACATGATATAAGTAAACAAAAAGGTAATACTTACTGCCCAAAGTCTTTGAAATATATCTCAGGTTAAAATAAGAAGAAAAAAAAAACAATACACGGAGAGGAGGGGGGGATAAAAATATCAATAACAAATGTTAAAAGTTTTACAGTTATGCTGTTAAAATTGCGTTAAAATTAACAGCAAAAACTGCTGTAAAACTAACAAATCAGCTGTAAAATAAAAAAACTGAACTGCTGTAAAATTAACTGCAAAAAATGCTGTGAATTTACAAAAGTGCTGTTTATCCATGAAAAACAAAACTGCTGTAAATTCACAGCAAAATATGCTGGCACCCATATTGCCAGCATTTTTTGCTGTAAAAATACTGTGATTTTTTTTACAGTGTGCATACTAAATTTGGAGACCTTATAAAATCAGTGTGGGCGGCCCGGTTGGCCAATTCTGTAATGAAGCTGAAGTGAAAATTACTCTAAACGTGTAAAATACTCGTCTGTGCGAAAACGAGTAATGAGAAACACTGCAGAGAAGTTACATGCTGACCATTGGTCATTGTATGGATAGGAACTATCGCAACCTTTGTCCGGAGTCTTTCGAAATGGACCTTGTTCATTAGCACCGTCGGAGTCGAAACAAAAGCGGCGGCCGCTAAACAACAACGGCACTTACCAGTGGTCATCGATGGAGGATGCGGAAAAGGGCTTGTTTGTTCGCTACCAGAAGAATTGAGAGCGACAGTGTGACATTGAGTATTTAATAAATATAAAATTAAAAATAGTTTTTTTTTTAATACCGTCTTTTTAAAGCATCCAATATTTATCTTTAAAACCACGCCTAATTACGTTCTTTTACTTAAATCAACGTGGTTTTTAAAACTTACCAACATAGTTGAAAAGTGTTTATGAATTCAGTTTGCCTATCTGTCTGTCTGTCTGTATGCCGTCTGTCTGTCCGTACTCTAACCCACGTAAATATGTTAGGATTAGCAATATCTATAAATTATATCACCTTGTAATAATATATTTATTTTATATGCTAAAAGGTGTAAATTAACAGCATAATATAGAGTAAAATAACTTTTATTAGGTTGTTGACATGTTTCGGCTCACTCGGCGCCATTTTCAAAAACAAATGAGAATGTTATATAATTGCACGATCTTTGAAGTTATTATTTGAAATGCTATCATTTAATTTTTATGTTTTTTTTTTCTTTTTAATTACACACGTTATATTTTATTTGTACTCGATTGTTTATATTCATATTTGTAATCATGGAGTATCTTGCATCTCTCCATGCAGCAACTTTTAACTTACCGAAATTGTGGCTCGAGTTACTCCATGGTTACAAATATGAAAATAAACTACCAAGTAAAAATAAAAATTAAAGGTGCCGTGCGTAATTTTTAAAAAATACATGAAAATTAAATTATAGCATTTCAAATAATAACTTCAAACACCGTGCAATTATATTATATTCTCATTTGTTTTTGAAAATAGCTCGGTGTGAGCCGAAATATATCAGCAACCTAATAAAGTTATTTTACTGTATATTATGTTGTTAATTTACACCTTTTAGCATTTAAAAGAAACATATATTAGGTTTGTCATGCAACTGATATATGTTATTGAGGTTTACTATGGCAGGTTCGGTATTGAAAATTAAGTGTGTAGCACTTATACAGGGACACTCAAAATAATTACGTTAAATTACGGTTTATTGGAAAAAATCCTTTGCGGTTTGTTTTAATGATGTTACACAGTTTCAAATAGATTGAAATTAATATATATCACTGAGGTGCACTACAAGAGGTTTACTATGGAACATAGTGGGCATAGCACTTATATATCCTTTACAGGATCACTCAATAGAATACCGTTACATTACGGTCTATGGAGAAAAATCGTTTGTGGTTGATTTTAATAATGTTTCACTATTTAAAACGTATTTAAATTCATATATAGCATAAGGTGCAGTACAAGAGGCTTATTATAGAATATTGTATGTATAGCATTCTTCGTTCATTTACAGAGACACGCAAAATAATTTGGTACTATCTGTTAACAACAATTGTTGGAAGTGAATTTTTCAGTTGCTGAACGCGTTTTTAAATTTAACTCATTTTTTGTCTATTACTTGGTCTGTATAAAATTCTATAGATCATATACAGGGGGGCCAAAAAGTTCTGGAATACATTTTAGTTTATTGACGGAATTTCCAGAAGGGGAATTTTAAACTTTGGTGCTACGCGTTTCCTAACTGAACTATAATTTACCATTCTATATAGTATATAGGCAGATATATAGATCATATACAGGGCGGCACAGAAAAGTTCGGGTATTTTTTTAAATATTGTTGGTAATTATTGAAATTGGGTTTTTAAATATTTTATGTGTTTTCCAAATTGCTTACTTAGATATGGGCGGGCTATTTGAGATTAAGCCGAAAGGTTGGCCTTCCCGCTCGGTTTGACTTTGACTTTGTTTACTTAGATATCATCTTTCACCTTATTCACGGCAAAGATTTATAAAATTATTTTAGAAGTGTTGGGAAGTGTTACACAATCTATGCTTGACGCATGATTTTTCGTTCTTGTTGTATGTAAAGATGGAATTTCGTAATCGATTATAATAGATCCGAATTATGTTATCGATAGTATGTAATTGATTTTTCACTCACTTCCTCATATGCTAGAATTATAAAAAAAATGTTCACAGGTGTGTTTCCGATGACAATGAAACATTTTTATACGTTTAGAACTTAATTATAAAATAATACAATAATTTTAAGGCAATTTCTTTTTATACCCACAGGTGATAAATCTCCAAATATTCTTGCATTGCAATTGCTTACCAGTTATAACAACAATGAATTTAATGATGCGCCGAAACACTTTCATCAAAATAGACCAAATGGGTGCGAAACTGAAACAATTCAATTTAAAACACTAAAAAGGAGAAATATATATATATATATATATATATATATATATATAAAATCAGCATATTATAATTAATAAAATTTTGCTTTTATCAATTAATAATATCATATTAAATAAATTGTGATTATATGTTGATAAATCAATTTAGAAATAAAAAAAAAATAGTTTATATAATTTTTGCTTTTATTTCTTTTTAGCATATCTTAAAAAAAGAACAGCGGAAAAATTATGTTTAAAAAAAAATAAATTCATGAGCTCGCGCTTTCTATCAAGCGTTAATCAAAGCTGTGAATTTTTGGTTTTGGTGTCCACATCATATTCACGTATTTTAGCGGAATAATAAAAAAAATAATCCTGAAATGCAGCCAATGAAATGAAGCGTGACTTTCAATATAAGCATTAAATTCATATAAAAGAGTTTTTTTTTTAAGCTATTTTTACTTATATATTTATTCCATGACGAAAATTCTTGTTGTTCCAAAACATTTCTATTACAATATATGAATTTAACGTCGGCACTGATTATGTAAAATTTACCACGGTTATCTATGTCTTTTAGAAAACGTGTTTAATGAATTTATTAATAAAAAATTAGTTTTCGTTCAATTATTTTTTTTTTTATTTCTCCTTCAAGAATTAAATACTGAAAGCTGAATACATATATTTGTATAAGCGTCATTTTAACACATGTAAAATAGGGTTTTTTATATTGGAATTCACCCACATCCGTTCGGAGGAAAGCAATTCCTTAAAAGTTTGGTATATTTTCACCGATCATGACCCCCAGACCCCCAAACCACCCTCATTTCAAATGTTGATATATATATATATATATATATATATATATATATATATATATATATATATAACCATAAATGAAACATTATCATAACAATATATATATATATATATATCTGACATTTGTCATGCTCTAACTCTCTTATTTCTGAACCTATTTGAATGTGACTGAGTATGTGTATAGAACATATCAAGGTCTCGATCGAGTTCCTTGGCCAGCTTCACCCGCCATCTTGTTTCAAAATGTCGGCCAATTAAACGTGTTTAAATTTTTTAAAATGCAAAAAGATGTACAAAGAAATTATAAATTGAAAGAATTGTTTCTGTTAAGTGTTAGAACGTGATACAATGATTCTGGAACATTGCTTGCTTTTGCTATATCTTAAAAAAATGGCTGAGATACGGCAGTTTGAAATTCTAGGGTGACTGAGATTTTGAAACAATCTGATATTTGTTATGCTGTAACTCTCGTATTTATGAACCGATATGAATGTGACTGATCGTGTGTACAAAACACACCAAGGTCTCGACTGAGTTCGTTGGCCAGCTTCATGTGCCATCTTGTTTCAAAATGGCGGCAATTTAATTTTTTTAATTTAAAAAAATCAAAAAGATGTATAAAAAATTATAAATTGAAAAAGTTGTTTCCGTTAAGTGTTAGGTCGTGATACAAGAATTCCGGAACATTTTTTTTGTTTTGGCTTTATCTTCAGAAATGGCTAAGATATGGCAGTTTGAATTTCTAGGGTGGCTGACATTTTGAAGCAATCTGATTTTTGTTATGCTGTAACTATCATGCTGAAATTCGCATTCAAATTCAGTATTAACGAAAACTGGAATTGAATATTCTATAATCGGGTTCCAAGCATTTTAGCTTCGGGTGTTTGAGTAAAATGTGTTCAATTTTTAAAAACATGGACTATGAAAGCTACCCTTTCCTCCCGGTACAGGCCGGAAGGACTTTTTAAAAATAAATCGAGTGGAGGTATTGTTTAGTATGTATATTTTAAATTCTGAATCGAATGACACCATTCGAAAGTCGATTCACAATCATTTGTTACAAAGTTACGGTCGGTTTTATGAATAAAAAGTCCAAAATTATACTTTATGAGCGAGAACAACGTTAGTACAATTAAACTCTAAGCATTTAAACTTTATGTTCATTCTTTTGTAATAAAAAATGACTTCTAGATAACATAAAATAATTAATTGTTAAAAGGAAAAGCCATGAATAACATTTTTATTATATAAAGCACATATCATAAATCACTATCATTGTCGTCCTCTTTGGACACAGTAGAATTACATCATCAGCCATGTGATCTGTGGTTAAATATGAAACAAATTCAATTAAACTTATTGACATTTATGTTAATTGTTTGTGGTTGCAGAATTTGTTTTTCTAATATCTATGATTAAAAAAAAAGTTTTATCGGAGATTTTAAATTTAAAGCAGTTTCTCACGCTAAAATAAATTTAGAAGCACCAGAAAGTAACTCGGAATAAATGAAGCTTTTGTTTAGTATCTCTTTATTTTTAAAAAAATAAATAAATCTAATAATTTCTTAAGCGGTATTTAATAATGAAATCAGTCAAGATAACTTACTTACATAACTTTTATAGGATCAAAAATTATACATAGCAATTTAACCATTTTTTTAAGGCATATACTTGACTATGTAGTGTCCAATATATTTTTTAATTTGTCTAATTTTTGGAGGGTTTTTTTTTTTAAATGTTTTGTTGAAAATTTCATTTTCTGAATAAAGGTTCAATTCGTATTTCAAAATAGCTGATTTTTATCTACTTTTACCAGATTTTAAGAAAATCCCGAATATTAATATATACCTAAACAAGTTATTTTTAATTGAAGTATATATTTAGGCATGACTATTGAAAAAGAAAGAAATCTTTGAATTTTTTTAATTATTACGTACCAAAAGCAATTGATGGTGAAAATTACGTCATATTTAAAACGATTTTATAACATCTCAAAGGAAAAAACATCCGCTAGACATTATAACGATATGTGCATTTTCATAAGTTGAAGTATTTTTTATTGATGCATGGAGCGCAGATAACAGTAGGAAAGTGTTAAGTCAAAAGTCTTGGTTAACAATGCCCACTTTTCAAAATCTAATTTTTATTTAAAAGATTATTTGAAACATTTATTTTTTTTCTAATATAATTAATTAATATTTATTTTACTCTTGCCGTATTTAAAAAATACTGATTAACATTTTGATATCAATTTATTCATTTTGAACATTAATGATATGACTTTTATGCATCGAAGTCACGTCATATACAGCAGATCATCTGCATTTGCATTTATAAATTATGAAGTTTAAAGCTTCGGCTAGTAAACATGACGTCATATTTAAAATTAAATGTCCATAAAACTAAATATTTTCTGGAACCAGGGCTTTACAAATTTGATAAAATATGGTAGCCAGCAAAAAATTCCAGTCGCCAGTAAAAAATATTTACCCCCCCCCCCCCTTCCCCGTCATTTATTAAATTAAAACGCAAACGAGTTTTATGAATTAATTGAGAAAAAATAACAACAAGCATAGTTTAGAATTATTAGTTACAAAGCTTCAACTGCAGAATACAGAATACTGAACTGCATTTGTACTGCTGTATTATGTTGTATTCTTGAAATTTTAGTTAAGTTTTATAGATTTACTTCAAATGAATTACTTATAATCACTTGTATGTTATTATTCTTTAAAATGAATGTGATATAGTAATCAATTTTAATTCCGACCACAAAAACTTACAAAACTACTTGAGCATTGTTTAGCACTATATCTCATTTTAGATGCAACAGAGGTTGGATTGACACTATTTATTACTGTTTTATTGAAACCTACCCCCCCCATCCCCATTCTAATCACATGACATGCTAGTTGGCTAGAGCGGAAAATAATGGCATTTTCTGTGCATGATATGGAAAATACCTTTTAAACTGGGTTCTTCCATTAAAATTATCAGAGAAGAGGAAGAACACTGCTTTTCGCACACAAGTAAGGGGAGAGAAAAATACCGCTTGTGTTCATTTCTTAGGTCAATTATTGTTAAAAAAAAAAAAAAAAAAAAAAAAAAAAAAAAAAAAAAAAAAAACCGCCAGATTAAAGAACTCGGTCGCCCTTGGCGACCTGGCGACCGCATTTGTCAAGTCCTGTCTGGAACAGCCATTAAAATTAAAAGAGAAAAAGAACGGAGCAAATTGGCAAGATTTTAGAGACCGTGTTGTCTCGATGGGGGATGGCGAGCGTAGTTCTTAGGGGAAAGTTAACATAAACAAAAATATTTGATAAGAAAAATACAGTTAAAAAAAAAAAAATTCTCGTGGTTCAAAATTTGAGAAATACATTTAATTAGAAGAGGACCTAAAAGCCATATGTTAAAAATAAACAAAAGATTTAGTTACATTAGGTAAATGGTTTTATAAAAGTGCATTAAAATTTATCAAACTCACTCAAGAGATGACAGCACTAAAAGATTTGATCTATATTTCAATTTCAAGAAAATTAATTTAATGAATTTATGATAGATTTTTATATTACATAATATTGTGTAATAGTTTTAGTATATTTGTTTCTACATTCTTTCAACTTAATATCTCAAAATTTATTTTTACAAAATTTCCTCTCTGTAAAGCGAGCTGGCTTCGTCCGGAATTATTTTCCAAAGATCCAATGACGCAATCAGTTCAGTGACTCTCACTGGCTCACACTACTTAACGTTTTCTATAGTTACGGCACCGCCCCCTGAATACTAGGCCTGCGCGCTGAAAAAAATGGCGGCTGCCGCAGGCGGAATCATTTGTACAGTCCCTCGAACTTCAACACCAATAATATCTAAAAGTTATCTTTGACTTATTTGATCTCCGAAAAACAAGGCGAAGAAAACTTTTAGAATTTATTGGTGTGGAATTTCGAGGGACCGTTCAAACGCTGAAAAAAAAAAGATCGACCTGCGACAGCCGCCATTATTGTCAGCGCTCAGGCCTACACTGTAAAAAATGACCAATGTTTCTTATTTTATGAAAATATACTATAACCACGAACGAAAATATAATATAATCTTCTGAGTTATCCGAATTTCCGAATAGCCTTTTCCATTGTCGATTGAATCCCGAGAAAACAATACATTTCCAAAATTTAAAGAATTATTTATAAAAACAAAGTATTTTTCGCTGCCCGTATTTTTCAGAAACGTTTCCGAAGGGTTTTTATAGTGTATTAATTAGTGTCCTCAGCCTGGAATACCTGTTTTTTGAATGTCATCAATTCTAAAGTAAACGTTTTCAGCCACATAAGTTAATTTATAGATGAAAGAATAAAGAAATAATCTTAATTTTAACGTTATTGTTAACGCTGTTAATTTTGCACGTTCGTCTGTTAAACATATTTTTTGAGCATGAAAATGTTTACTTGAGAATGGATAGCATTCGAAAAACAGGTATTCCAGGTTGAGGCCACTAATTAATACACTATAAAAACCCTTCGGAAACGTTTCGGAAAAATACGGGCAGCGAAAAATACTTTGTTTTTATAAATAATTCTTTAAATTACGGAAATGTATTGGTTTCTGGGGATACAAAAGACAAAGGAACACGCTATTTGGAATTTCGGATAACTCAGAAGATTATATTATATTTTCGTTCGTGGTTATAGTATATTTTCATAAAATAAGAAACAGTGGTCATTTTTTACAGTGTAGTATTCAGGGGGCGGTGGTTACGGAAACTGGTGGTATTGTGTCACTTGTGTAGTAGTGAAACTAGAAGATGAACTATGAAGATTCGGTTTGAACCTAATCTACGGTTCACTAATGAAAGAGTCTTCCCGCTCATTGATGTCTATTACTTAAGAGGCTACCCGTTTACTGATGTTAATCCTATGGTGGAAATATTTTAAGATATCTCGTTCGCATTTCAATATTTTTCAGTGTTTTTTTTTTTTTTTTTTTTTTTTTTGCATTGGATAGCTGAGGTCAATCTGTATGCAAGACCTTTTGTACTTTTTCGATTTTTATTAGAAGTTTTTTTTTTTAAAGATACTTTTACTTTCGGAACTGGTTTCGAAAGTGAAAGTATCCTCAATTAAAAAAAAACTGCAACCAAAATCGAAAAAGTAAAAAAGGGCCTGAATAGAGAATGACCTCAGTCCTCCAATGCAAAAAAAAAAAAAAAAAAAAAAAAAATATATATCATTTAAAAATATTGAAATACAAATGAACTATCTTAAAATATTTCTTCCATAGGATTAACATCAGCGAGTGGATGTTTTCCCGTGAGTGAAGTAGCCTCTAAAAGGGCCGTTTCACTGAAACTCCCCGATCACGAAATCCCATGTTAACCTATGGGAAATCTTAGAAGCGCGATTATTCATTAGCTACTATAATTATTAAAAAAAGGTTTTCACCGTCACAAAGTAGACGTCAGATACCGACGATGTGAATTTTTTAAAATTGTTTCTTTAAATTTTAAGTATTTAAAAAATTCCTATAAACTTTGAAATTTCTATTAGAGGAAAATTTATCATCTTCTTAAAAATACCAAAAATCCCTGAAGGCTCGGCCTAAAGGCACAGGTAGATTTCGAAGCCGCATACCTTGGGGCGCCTGTTTGTTGGGAATTGCAGAAGAAATTACCTTTTTGCCATCATGCGGCAGTTGGGACCGCCCACCTCGAAATTTAAATGTGTCTGTAGGCCGAGCCGGCAGAGATTTTTTTGTTTTTAATTTTGTTTTGCTATAAGGGTTGGTCCTATAAAAAAGTTGTCGATATAAAAGTAGTAGATAATATGAAGAGGACTTGTAACAAATTTAAGCGGATTTGATATCTTGTGAATTGACGAAGTTATGATTTTTTTTCTGTTTAATCCCCCCTCTCGCCCCCCAACCTTTGGCGCCATTTTTAATGATATCAAACATCTGTCATACGTAAATTTTCGGTCTTTTTCCTAGAAGTAATAATAACTTTAAACGGATTCGATACGTATCCTAATTAAGAAGTTATGGTTTGTTTATGTTTTTACAAAAAGACCCCCCCCCAAATCCCCCCCCCCACTGGTTCGATTTTGCCCATTAACGAGCTTGACTGAGATTTTCTGTTCCTTGATTTTATGTATCAGTTTGGAAGAGATTTGTGCAGAATTATTGAAGTTATCGTGTCCATTAAAAAGTGATATAGATAGATAAGTAGATAGATAGATAAAATTTTGAAATGGGGGTAGTTTTGGGTTCTGGGAGTCATAATCGGTGTAGATCTGTAAAATTTTTTCAGAAATTCCAAATTAGGGGAGAATGTAATAGGTAGTATTTCTTACGAAATATACCTAAAAAATCTACGGAGACAATTTTTAAAAACGCAGATCGTTTGCATCTGACGTTTACTTTCTGATGGTGAAAATCGTATTTTAATAATTATATTAGACAATGAGTTATCGCGCTTTAAAGTTTTCCCATAGGTTGACATTGGACTTTTCGCGTAAATTTTCCTGTATTCTGCGTACCTGCCCTAAAGTCTTCTGTACTCAGAGTACATGGATATAATATCCGGTCTCCAGCACATGTACCCCGACTAAAGAAGACTTCAGGGAAAGAACCTCGACTGCTGAAGACCCCATCAGAAAACTTTAAAAGCAATTTTCTTAAGTGAAAGGCATCAAGGAGCGGGTATAGGAGTGCAGGCGTCTTTAATAAATAGTCGACTGGTTTCGAGCCCACTTATTGTATATTATAAAGTGACACAGATTGAATGCAAAAATGTTGAGGAGAAAGAAATAATTTTTAAAAAAAGTACATTAAAACCTGCCAAGACGTAATATTTGGCAATTAAAATAATATTTCAAATATAACTGCCTGGTATTCCTTCTTTTAAGACCATGAACATTTTCTGTATAAGGCCGGATTATAGACAGGTTTTACTGTTTAACAGACAGTTTACTTGCTAAGATGCAAACCTGTCAAACTAGTCGTTGGGGGCCACCGTAATACTTACCCATCATGGATATGCATAATGTAAAGTATTAAAATAAAAATGTGTAAACTACTTATAAAATGCATTGCAATTCAAATAAAATCGTGGCTTGATGACGTCAAAAACTTTAAAGGCTCGATTACTGAATTCCTTGAAAGAAACATCCTTATAACTCCAAAAATAATAATCCTATTACCTAGCGGTTTATTGCACGTGATTAAGCATAAAATTTCCAATTAAATATATCTTTGAAGTAAAATTTGGATGAAATACAGGGTCATGAAAAATCGAACAGTGTGGAAAATCGAATTCCAAATATCTCGGCAACTAATTATCCGATCGACTTCATGCTTTATGCAAAATTTATGTTTTTTTATTGTCTTTTATATTCATTTCTTAAAATAAACAATTTCGAAAATTTTTATATACCTTTTATCAGAACGAATATTTCGAGAGTCTGAAAAAAATAGTTCCGGTTAATCGGGGTTATTGAAATTAAATAGGCTTCTTCCCATTATTACATACTAAGTAAATACCAAATTGCAAGTTTCTATCTCATTTTTTTCGGGAGATAGAGCGTTTACAGACACACAGACACACACAAAGACGGACGGCAAATTTTTTTTTCTAAAAATATGTTTTTCGGAATCTGCAGTGTCTGAACCGTGTAAATCCATCAAAATTTTTTTTTCGATTTCAAAACGATTACAAGACTTACCCTATACTACGTATGATGGGTAAGTAAAATGGATTTTTTTTTTTTTCGAATCCTAGCTATTTTATCAGGTTTTATTGTATTAAAAAATATCTACTGTAAAAATATTTGACTCGCATTGAAATTACAATAAAAGGAAGAATGCAGGAGGGAAACAATCACCTTCGGTATAGAGGTTATTGTTTCAGTTAGCATTGAGAAAAATTTAACAATTGGCAGTCGTTAAAATCTCAAATAGGCGTCTTATTATGAAATATATTATGGCTCCCGTGTGACATTTAAATGCCAAATGCTGTGTAGATAAGTTCAGCACATATATGTATAAGCGTCGTCCTTAAATAACTCATTGGGAATTTTCTCAAGGTCCGAGCGGCATAATAAGTGATGCAAAGCATTATGTTTTCGGGCTTTCTACAGCATAGGCTCTCCGACATCTAATTTGTTTAGATTAAAAAAAGGAAAAAATTACCTAATTCTTTCTTTAGGTGTGTTCACCGTGAAATATGACAACCCGGAAAAATAAAATACATAATACAGTAAAATATGTGATAATGGAATCTCTATGGATTGGAATAAAATTTCTGTTTAAATTAGGTTTTCATCTTAGCAGGTGTTATTGCATGGTTATTCCTACGTAGGAACCCTGAAATCTTTCCGTTTAAGACAGGATTCTATCATAATTACCTTTGTGTACACAGATTTTATTTCATAACAAACCGTATTCGTACTATGACAAAAACCTGTATAAGGCGGATTTTTCCTTCAGTTTTTACAGCTTTCGTCTTAGAAGGATTTATAGTAATAATAAAAAAATCTTACTACAGTAAAAGCTGTGAAAACAGAAACTTTCTTTAACGAAATCCTGTTTTAAATGGGAAAATTTCGGAGGCCTGACTGAGGGAATTTCGTACAATTTTCCCTGCAGATGAAAATCCTGTTTAAAGCGGAATTTTTTATCGGTTTCGTCTTCGATCTGCGTCTTTTATTGATTTCATCTTAGCAGAATTCAATGTATATATTAAAATTAAATTTATCTTAAGGAATTAAATGTTTGGATCAATTTCAATATGTACCCCTTACGCCATATTAAATCACATACACTTAATGATGACGGCCGATTATTTACACGAGGGATAGTGCCCTCCGTGGGGGTCTTTCTAAGGAAATCTAACCCGTATTTACGCAATGGCATGCAAGGTTCGATGAAAACCACGGAAAACTCCGAAGGATTTGGACTACGGTCGCGATTGGGTTCGATTCCGGCATTCGATTCTCTCGTCTACCATCTGTGAGAGCACAATCTCTCGGCTACTGGTGCAGTTAATATACACTATACACTTAAACGAATTTTTCAGAAAAAAAAGAAAGAAAAAAAATTCGCTCAGTGTGCTATTTCCTTCAAATTGTTCTTTTATTTTTCCTTCCTTTATATTTTATCAGAAATGAAGTTATATTTCCGTTCGCATTATTATTATTATTATTATTATTATTTTGATTATGCATAAATTCCGAGACTTTTTTAATAATAATAACAATAAAAAGAATTTTACTATAAAATATTTGACTCAGATTTAAATACTTACTATAGAAAAATGGAGGCAAAAACATCCGTTTACATCCGATTGTGTAAAAAATTAAATTACACGATGTCATGCCTGGTGACGTCAGGTTTATGGCAAACCTTTTTTTTCTCTTCTACTATGAGGAGGAGAGACGGGAGGAGAGTTTGGCTGGAGGCCAGAGTGATAGGTTGTGTGCGTGCGGCGGGCATGTTATGAAATAAATATAATAGTTTGATAGAACTGATTAATATTGTACCTGCTACTGCCGTGGTTATTGGTCATCTATATATATATGTGTGTGTGTGTAT
Organism: Maratus michaelseni; assembly: GCA_963931845.1. Lineage (NCBI taxonomy): Eukaryota > Metazoa > Arthropoda > Arachnida > Araneae > Salticidae > Maratus > Maratus michaelseni. The sequence continues at coordinate 276,894,659 of OZ007596.1, forward strand.
GCTTCATGTTTTGTTGTGATGTGCCGTCCATAATAAACTTGTTGTGTTTTATAAAAAATAGCTGCATTCCTGTGTAAAACGAAAGTATAAGAACAATATGGTATTCATAAAATTTTGCCTTAAAATTATAAAAATGTATGAATGACGAGAAACACGAAGGAAGTTTTTTTAAGTATATCACACGCTCACTTACTCATACAGAAGCTTGGATTTACAAATGAAGTAAGTTGCATGCTTCTCTATGTTTCTTTATGAAGTAAATAGAAAAGAACTTGAATAAAATAATATTTGAGAAATATTTTATGATTGGAAACAATGTGTTAACTTCAATATTATGAGCTTTATTTGAAACGAGATAATATAGATATTTATAGAGATATTTAGAGTATTAGTAAATAAGTGATAAGAGTAAAAACAAAAATGTTTAATATTAAAGGGCTAAGAAAAGAAGACCTAGTTGTTGTTGCCACAGAATTGGGCATAAAAGTGGAAAGTGACCACAGGATAATTGATTTGAAGGCATTAATTGAGCAAAGCGATCAGTATGAAAAAGATAGTGAATTTATAAAAGAATTTTTAAATGCAACGGTGTCAGATCGCATCGAAAGGGAAAAGCCTGACGCAGAAGTTGCGAAATCCGACAAAGAAAAGTCTAAATCAGAACAAGATACGTTATTGGAAATCGAAAAAACTAAGCTAGACTTTGTTAAAGCTCAGATAGAAATGGCTAAAATCCAGAACGAGTATAAAAATTCTGACACAGGGGGGGATGGACCTAAACCTAATTCGTTAGAAGCACTAACCAAAAGCGTCAAAACTTTGACTATTACAGTCCCCAGCAGGCCCGAATCATGGAATTTATTTTTTACTTTGCTCGAGAAAGCATTCGAAATTAAAAATGTCGCAGAGGAATTAAAGGTTGAGATTTTGTTTAATTTGGTAGGAGAACGGGCAGCGCATTTGTTAGTGTACGTAAACACGGAAGAAATGAAATATTACTAAAAGGTTAAGGCGTTAATCTTGAAAGAATTTCAACCCACACCAGAGGCCTGCCTCGAAAACTTTCTTTTTGCAAAAAGATCGAGAAATGAGAATCATATGCAGTTCGCGAGTCGGCTCAGAGCCAATTGGGATTTCTATTGTGAACTGAGAAAAGTAAATGATTTTGACACGCTTAATGAGTTAATTGTAAGCGACAGATTATTAAGTTCACTAGATTCGGAGACGCGAAGTTATGTCAGGATAAAACAATTAGATAATTGGTTAAAACCACGACAAATTGCGGAAGTATGCGATAATTGGTTCACGTCAAAGGGCAGAACATTTTCGGAATTATATGATAAACCGGTAAAACCCCGTGGTCACAATGAATCGGGAACTGTAAATTACAATAATGGAAAATATGTACCACCCCATGTTAGAAATAATTTCAATTTTCGTAGCGATAGAAAAGTAAACACATCAAAAGAATGTAGACTTTGTAAACAGACGATGCATTTGCGATTTTGTCCGAGTAATAGAGAAAAATATAAAATTGGAAGTTTTCAAAATCAAACAAAAAGATTCTTTGATCGGAAAAAATAAGCAGGATGATAAAATAATTGCCAAGGTTGAAACACTTTGTTTTGGAAGCGAGCCAATAAGTACGCAACCTCTTCAATTTGAACATTTGTGGATAGGAGGGAAAGAAGTTAAATGTGTTTTGGATAGTGCGGCAGAAATACCTGTAATAAATTCTAATCAATTACCGGATTCATTGAAAAATAATGAAAATTCAAAAATTCAGTTAATATCGGCTTTTGGAGAAAGAATAATTGCTAAACTTGTGACACTACTAGTAGCTTTAAAATCCGGAGAGTCAAATTGTATATTTAACAACAGTGTAGACGTACTGTTTGCCGTTACGGATAAATTATATGGGACATGTATTATAACACCGGCAGTTCATGAAATATTACAGTTAGTAAGTAACGAGGGAGGAAAGGAATGTTCTTTGGAAGATGATAGACAGAAATGTTCTTTGGCGCCAGTAAATGATACGCAGTCGGAAAAGGGTAATGAAATTGAGAGGCAAAAGGGAGAAGACAGCCAAATGGAGGGGGATGATATAAATATTGAAAATTTATGCTGGCGAGGTGAAAATCCAAACGCGGAGAGAGAATTAATGATTAGTTGTATTGAAAGAAAAGATGATAGCGGAGATTTGAATGCAGGTCAACGATCAGATGCAAGTATATACAGGGAGCAACAGAAGAGTTGCGAAACATTACAGGGTGCTTTCAAAGACGCGGAAAAGGGTAAAAACGGGTTCGTTATAGTAGATAATTTGCTTTATCATAAAGAAAGAGTCACGGGGGATTGTGTTATGCAATTGGTTGTACCAAAGGTGAGGAGAGAAGAAATTTTAAAAATTGCGCATGAATCGATTTTTGCTAATCATCTCGGCATGAAAAAAACAAAAGAAAGAATTCTTTATTCATTTTATTGGCCGAATATGTCACGGGATGTAGAGGATTATTGTAAATCTTGTAAAGACTGTCAGTTACGGAGTAGAGAGAGGGGTAGCGATCAGATACCCATTGTCCCAATTGAGAGACCGGAACTGCCGTTCGACGTTGTAAATATTGACATTGTTGCGTTTTATCGCTACTTCCATGGTTTTAATTTAATCGTTTCTTTTTTGCGCCTCGCGCAGACGATATTTTTCTGTTGATAAAAAATGGATCTGTCTTAGAATATTTTATGAATGAATGACTAGAAAATGTAATACGGAATATAAGATGTAATATTTATGATGTGCGCGAAAACGTTGTGTATATTGTGTTCGTGATTGTCAATATATATGTTTGTGTGTCTACATTGTGTAGATTCAATTATTTTTTGAACAACATGAACATTTATTCTCGAAAAATCAGAATAATTTAAGATATCTTATCTCCCGAAAGAGGACCGTTTAGGTAAGCCTAACCTATTCTTGTGTTCTAGTTTTATGGTATTTTAATTTTGAAATGAATATTGATACTTTAATATCAATATAAATAATATTGAATATATAATTTTACAGACAGACACAGATTCAATAAATTGGAAAAATTGAACCACCTTCAGCGCGTAAACATCAATATGTACTCACCTTAGTGGATCAGCATTCACGGTGGCCGGAGGCGGTCCCGTTAAGAACAATTACGGCTAAAGCTACGTGCGATGCATTATTAGAAATATTTATGCGAACAGGGATACCCCGCGTAATAGCGAGTGACCGGGGCAGAAATTTTGTTTCAGGTTTAATACAGGAGTTTTATGCTAGGCTAGGGGCGGCTCCTAGATTTGCAACGCCAGGGCATCCACAAAGCTCGGGATTAGTGGAGCGATATAATCAGGTTCTGAAACGCATGTTACACCATATATTTCGGAGTGATTCCAAAAATCGGGATAAACACATCCGTTATTTATTATTTGCTTATAGAGAGATTCCGAATAGCACCACGGGAGTATCGCCATTCAAATTAATTTAAGGAAGGGAGGCTAGGGGCCCATTAGCAGTATTAAAATCTACATGGTCAGGAGAAATACCACTACCCATAAATCTTGGAAAGAGCGCAACCGAATATCTTCAGGAGTTAAAAATTAATTTAGAAAGGGTGGAGGAGCAAGCAGCAATAGTAGCGGAAGTTAAACAAGGCTCGCATGCGAAGTACGCTAATCGGAGAGCGATTTACAAGGAATTTAGACCGAGGGACCAGGTATATCTATTAATACTGGATTCCACGGACAAACTTTATGCTAGGTGGACGGGACCAGCCGAAATTGTAGCACGCTGTAAGCCTGATTCTTACAAAGTGAAACTAATAAACTGGAATGTTAGGAATATCCACGTAAATAAGATAAGAAAATTTACTCCTAGGGTACGGGCGGTGGGAGTAATCTTTGAAAATAAAGAAGAATTAGGAAAAGTCCATCCCACCCCCAGTGTGAATAATAATCCCGACTTGTTTAACATAGAAGAAGTAGATTTGAAGCCTTTAGGAATTGTAGAAAGAAAAGAGATGTTAGATTTATTATACAAATATAAAAATTTATTTAAAAAAAAGTACAAATAGCTAAGGTAGGAGAGCACAAAATTAGATTAAGCGGCGCAGAAATGAAAAAGCCCTATGTTTACCGAATCCCAGAGGCGTTGAAGCCACAAGTAGATAAACAAATCGAAGAAATGCTAGAGTTAGGACTGATCGAAGAGAGTGATGCGGAGGCGCCACACCCGGTAGTGTGCGTGATTAAGAAACACGGGGCTCTCCGAATGTGTGTAGATTTTAGAGCTTTGAACGCAATCACAAAAACGGACGATTTCCCTATTTAAAACGCAACGGATCTTTTGTTCAATATTGGCAGGGCCAATGTAATAACTACAATCGACCTTCTAAAGGGATATTGGGCCATACCACTGGAAGCACAAAGCCAGGGGTTAGCATGTTTAAAGACTCACAGCACTCAAGATCGCTTCAAAGTGATGGCCTTTGGGCTCCGGAATGCAGCTGCGACGTTTCAGAGAGAAATAAATAATTCACTTACAAAATACAAGAACTTTGCTAGAGCGTACATCGACGATATCGCTTTTTTTTCGGACACATGGTCTGAACATATGACGCATCTTGACACGATATTTTCTAAACTACGAGAATTACGGTTCTCAGTCAACCTGAAGAAGTGTGTCATTGCGAAAAACCAGAGAAAGTATTTAGGACATGTCATCGGGTCCGGCAGCCATCGAACCGACCCAGACAACGTGGAAGCCATCCGAAAATTAGCCGTCCCACAGACCAAAAAACAACTTAAGAGTGTCCTCGGATTGTGTAATTACTACCGCGATTACCTGCCTAAGTATGCCGAAACAGCATACCCATTGACAGAACTTACTAAAAGGAATAGTCCTGAGAAATTGTGCTGGTTGGAGGAACATGATAAAGCTTTCAACGAACTAAAGAAGGGTCTCGTTGAGGCACCTAGCCTTTATACACCAGTGATAGGGTTACCTTTCACCATACAATGTGATGCATCTGCAATAGGCATCGGTGCATGTCTATCTCAACAGAAAGATGAAAGACTATATCCAGTCAGATATGCCAGTCAAAAGCTCACCAAAACTCAACAGGCTTGGCCGACCATTGAACGGGAGGTCTATGCGGTTATCTGGAGTCTAAAGAAGTTCGAGACTTGCATGTTTGGTTCGCCCGTGGAACTTATCACCGATCACAACCCACTGACTTTCATCACCAAAAATGCTCCCCAATCTTCCAAACTGCAGCGATGGGCATTAGCTTTGCAGAAATATGACATCATTATTTCACATTGTCCTGGTGCAAAGTTGACGAATGCGGATGCACTATCTAGACTGGAGACAACAGACTAATAAAATTGACTATATACTTTTGGTGAACATTTAATGACTGTTTAAAAAACAAAAAACTTTTGTTTATGCTGCAGCTGGAACTGAATTTCATATTAACTTGTATTCTATATTCCATTTGTTATTTGCATTTAGTATTATGTATTATGAAACATTAATTGTATTTTTATATTGCAGTAGCCAGCGAGAGTTTCCAGAAATGGTTCAGAGATGTTTAAGTATTTTTTTTGTATTTATTTTTATATATATTGTAGTTTATTATTATTCATTAGTAGTTTACTGGTAGAGGATGAAGTGTAGTGACGTCGCCAGTCTGGATTTCAGCTTGCTAAAGTGGCATTACCCCTTTTTCAATCTTAGGAGTGGGGTGTCATGCCTGGTGACGTCAGGTTTATGGTAATCCTTTTTCTTCTCTTCTACTATGAGTAGGAGAGACGGGAGGAGAGTTTGGCTGGAGGCCAGAGTGATAGGTTGTGTGCGTGCGGCGGGCACGTTATGAAATAAATATAATAGTTTAATAGAACTGAATAATATTGTACCTGCTACTGCCGTGGTTATTGGTCATCTATATATATATATATATATATATATATATATATATATATATATATGCTTCATGTTTTGTTGTGATGTGCCGTCCATAATAAATTTGTTGTGTTTTATAAATAATAGCTGCATTCCTGTGTAAAACGAAAGTATAAGAACAGTATGATATTCATAAAATTTTAAATTAAAAAAAGGTATGAATGACGAGAAACACGAAGGAAGTTTTTTTTAAGTATATCACACACGATATTTAGAACAGAATGATTTGAGCTATAAAAGTGAAAGTGATTGCGCATATCGTTGAAACCATCGTTATGACGTCAGCATTTACGACAGATACTTTTTGGCTTTATAATATAGATTATTATTTTTATCCGACTTAAAAAAAGGAGTAGGTTCTCAATTCGACGTTTATGTGATTTTCTTTCCTTTTTTTAATGTATGTTCACAATTACTACGAAACTACGCGACCAATTCATGTGATTTTTTAAAAATTGAAACATCGAATTGGTCCAATTAAAATTTCCTCAAAATTGGTTGAGTACATTTTTAGTCAATCCAATTTGAACACTGAATGTAGAAAATAAAATATAAATAAAAAAGTAGCGTGTAATATTTATATAAAAAAAACCACTTTTATCATATAATAGTTTCTTATTAATTAAATTATGATTATACGTTGAGAAATGAATTTATATATCCTACAATGTAGTTTAAATAATGTTTACTTTTATTTCCTGTTAACCATATATTAAAAAGAAAAAAAGAGCAAAAATCATATATATATATTTAAATATAAATTCACGGGCTCGCGCTTTATATAATAGTTTGATAGAACTGAATAATATTGTACCTGCTACTGCCGTGGTTATTGGTCATCTATATATATATATATGTGTGTGTATGCTTCATGTTTTGTTGTGATGTGCCGTCCATAATAAATTTGTTGTGTTTTATAAAAAATAGCTGCATTCCTGTGTAAAACGAAAGTATAAGAACAATATGGTATTCATAAAATTTTGCCTTAAAATTAAAAAAAGGTATGAATGACGAGAAACACGAAGGAAGTTTTTTTTAAGTATATCACACACGATATTTAGAACAGAATGATTTGAGCTATAAAAGTGAAAGTGATTGCGCATATCGTTGAAACCATCGTTATGACGTCAGCATTTACGACAGATACTTTTTGGCTTTATAATATAGATTATTATTTTTATCCGACTTAAAAAAGGAGTAGGTTCTCAATTCGACGTTTATGTGGTTTTCTTTCCTTTTTTAATGTATGTTCACAATTACTACGAAACTACGCGACCAATTCATGTGATTTTTTAAAAATTGAAACATCGAATTGGTCCAATTAAAATTTCCTCAAAATTGGTTGAATACATTTTTAGTCAATCCAATTTGAACACTGAATGTAGAAAATAAAATATAAATAAAACATTAGCGTGTAATATTTATATAAAAAAACCGCTTTTATCATATAATAGTTTCTTATTAATTAAATTATGATTATACGTTGAGAAATGAATTTATATATCCTACAATGTAGTTTAAATAATGTTTACTTTTATTTCCTGTTAACCATATATTAAAAAGAAAAAAAGAGCAAAAATCATATATATATATATTTAAATATAAATTCACGGGCTCGCGCTTTCTATCAAGCGTAAATCAAAGCGGTGAATTTGTATGCTTGGTTCCCACGTCATAGTCACATATTTTAGCGGAAATATTTTGAAAAAATCATGAATTGCAGCTAGTTAAATTAGGCGTGATTTTCAAGATAAACATTGAATGCTAATGAAATATTGTTTTTTAAAACAGCTATTTTTACTTTTATATTTATTTTAACTTCATATAATTTAAATTATTGACTCCGAACGAAATCTAAAGTTGTTAAAAGTTGCAAACAAAATTTGTAGATTCTCTCTTTTGATAATCAAAATATAAGGTGTTTCTTATATTCTATCGAATTGCCCGCGTCATATTAACATATTTTAGTGGAAATATTTTGGTAAAATCATGAATTGCAGTCGCGAAATTAGGCGTGATTTACAAGATAAACACTGAATGCGCATAAAAGATTGTTTTCCAAAAAATCTATTTTTACTTTTATATTTATTTTAACTTCGTATTATTTTAGAGAATAGCTTTTAAATTATTGACTCCGAACGAAATCTAAAGTTGTTGACATAATAGATCGACTACAAATTGCAAACAAAATTTGTAGATTCTCTCTTTTGAACATCAAAATATAAAGGTGTTTCTTATATTCTATCGAATTGCCCGCGTCATATTAACATATTTTAGTGGAAATATTTTGGAAAAATCATGAATGCATAGTCACGAAATTAGGCGTGATTTTCAAAATAAATACTCAATGCGCATAAAAGATTGTTTTTTAAAATAGCTATTTTTACTTTTATACTTATTTTAATATTATATTATTGCAGAGAATAGCATTTAAATTATTGACTCCGAACGAAATCTTAAGTTGTTGACATAATAGATCGATTACAAATTGCAAACAAAATTTGTAGATTCTCTGTTTTGAAAATCAAAATATAAGGTGTTTCTTATATTCTATCGAATTGCCCGCGTCATATTAACATATTTTAGTGGAAATATTTTGGAAAAATCATGAATTGCATTCGCGAAATTAGGCGTGATTTTCAAGATAAACACTGAATGCGCATAAAAGATTGTTTTTTAAAATAGCTATTTTTACTTTTATATTTATTTTTACTTTATATTACTGCAGAGAATAGCATTTAAATTACTGACTCCGAACGAAATCTAAAGTTGTTGACATAATGGATCGATTGCAAATTGAAAACAAAGTTTTTAGATTCTCTCTTTTGAACATCAAAATATAAGGTGTTTCTTATATTCTATCGAATTGCCCACGTCATATTAACATATTATATCTACCATCAATCTTATATGTTTATTTTTATTTTTATTTCGTATTTATTTATTTATTTAATTATTGCGTCGAAGTCTTATTTCTTTTCACTATGGACTTTTCAGTCGGCATTACAAAATATTAGTGAAATTTTGAACATTATTTTGTTAAATGTATAAAGATGGTGGCAGTGGGGATACAATTTTCGCTTTTACTGTTTTGGAATCGCATCTAAACATCACATAATTCAAATTTTTACATCACCAAATAGGTAAGAAAAAGTCCTTCCGGCTTGTACCGGGAGGAAAAGGTAGCTTTCCTATATCTTCGTTTTAAAATTTTAGCTAATGTTACACGAAAACAGCAAGTTAAAATGCAAAGAATCGTTTACAAAAGATTCGTTAATACTTAATTTGAATAAGAAATTCGCCAAATTATTGAGCAATAGCCAAATTGGCTTCATTTATGAAGACTTATTTTGGTCGCCAAATTTGGCGATATTTCGCCAAATATCGCCAATTTTGCCAATTTTGGCGCCAATGTCGCCAATTTTGGCGCTAACGGATATGAATATATAGTTTTATGCGTATGATTGGGAAAATTATTACAACAATGAAAGAAAATAATTTGCGAGTAATCGCTTTAATGTGCTGTTTTGTTTCAAAATGTCAGCCACCCTAGAATTTCAAACTGCTCTATCTCAGCCATTTTTTAAAATAGAGGTAAACCAAAAAATGCTCTGGAATCCTTGTATCAAGGCCTAACACTTAAGCAAAAAATAAATTTGAATTTTTAACTATTTTGTATATTTATTTTAGTTTTAAATTTTTAAATGGCCGCCATCTCGAAACAAAATGGCGAACCAAGTTGGCCAACGAACTCGGTCGAGACATTGGTGAGCTTAATACACACAATTAGTTTCATCGAAATTGATTTATAAATACGAGAGTTATCGTATGACATAGGTCAGATATATATATATATATATATATATATGGAGATATATATATATATATATATATATATATATATATATATATATATATATATATATATATATATATAAATCAACATTTGAACGGAGGGTGGTTTTGGGGTCTGGGGGTCATGATCGGTGAAAATATACCGAAATTTTCCGAAATTGCTTTCCTCCGAACGGCTGCAATAGGTAGCTTTATACTTTTTTGTATTGAAAGCTACCTAAAAGTACTTTCGAAGAAAATTTGTTTGAAAACTTTATGTGAATTTAGTGGCGTTAAAATAATTTTATGTATGAATATTTTGTTAATTTAAACAATAAACGTTTACTAGAATATTTAAAATTAGCTATTAGCAGATGAATTGACACAATTGAAAAAATGAGCCAATGGAACCAGAGTAAATTAAAAAGCATTCTAAAATTTTTCTTTTCCCTTTTGCATTAATCTTCCGTAACTGGGTCTACTTTCAACACTGTTGTTCCAAATACACCATTTGGCTATGCACCCGATTACGGAAGATTAATAATAAGATCAGGTTGGTTGGTTGATTTTATGACGGCCGATTATTTACACGAGGGATATAGGCCCTAGGGAGGAGTGCTCTACGTGGGGGTCTTTCTAAGGGATCCAAACCCGTATTTACGTCAAGGTTCGAAGAAAACCAAGGAAAATTCTGAACGGTTAGGTCGCCGAGCGCGACAGGGGTTTGAACCAAGCATCTCCTGTCTACCAGCTTTGAGAGCAGAACCTCTCAACCACTAGTAGGGCTAATAATAAGATCAGATTAATTATAAAATACTAACTTAAATTTAAATTAACTTAAATTTGTCAGCAGAAAACAAATTTTCAAATTTCCATTATTTTAGATTTTTGCTTTAGATTAGGAATTTTCCATTATTAGAGCAGATTTTAAAGATTTTGCTATTATTATTATTATTATTATTATTATTATTATTATTATTATTATTATTATTATTATTATTAATCCGCTTATGAATTAAAATGAAATATATGTGTTCTTTACGCTTTGAGGTTTTTCCCAATAGGTGGTCTGCTAAAAATCAGAAATTTGATAAATTAGCTTTTGAAATGTATGTCATTATTACTATTACTATTATTATTTTCGTGCTTGATTTCTCGTAATTTACTGTTGAAGACTTGGTTCTCGTGACCATTTTGTTAAACTATATACATATACTAATGCTAAATGTACATCAAAATGTACAAATGTACTTTAAAATATGTAGGTAGGAACGGAAGAAATGTAAAACAGTGTATATTTTACAACGTATGCTACCTCAGACCCAAGAATAAGAATGCTTTTTTAATCACTAGAGCGTTTCTTTCTTTTTATTATTTTTTATTTTAGTGCTGCCCTCTTGATTCAGTTTTTAGAACGTTTCTCTTTCAATGATTACGAAGATTAATTTATTATTAATACTGATATACTATATATTATAGATACTATTTAATAAAATAATGTCTTACTTTTTCGAACATGTACAGTGTTTGTTATACAGTTGGAACAGTGGTATATTTATATAGTGCATGTTTTATTATTAAATTTATTTTTTTTTTAACATAGAAAGGAAAATTTCAATATTTTTCGAGATTTAAAACAGTTTTCAAAGATGATCAGTTTTTAATTCGCGAATTTAATGTAACTTAATATTAAATACATACGCATATTAAAATATGTATGTGGGAAAGAAAAAAAAAAGTAGAATTGTGTTTATTTTACAGGCTACTACAATGTTTTTTTTTTTTATTGTAGTGCAGCCTTCTTGTGTCAGATTTTAGAACGTTTCTCTTACATTACTTATTGTAGGCGAAGTGATTCATTTATTAACAAAATTTATGAGCATAAGTCATGATTATGTTGATAAGAAATTTATCAACGATTAATTTACTGTTAATACTGAATGACTATATATATATTCTAGATACAATTTCATAAATTAATCTCTTACTTTTTCGAAAACGTACAGTTAGTGGAATGCGTTTGTAAAAGTGGTACAATTATGTAGCTTCATCTAATGAATATTTTGTTATTAAATATTTTTAACAAAAGAAGGTAAAAAAGTAAATTTCAGGAAATGTAAATTTCAATATTTTTCGAGATTTAATACAGCTTCCAAAGATGGTCTATTTTTTATCATTTTTATTAACACTTTCCAACCTAGTTGAAAAGTGTTTATGACTTCGGTTTGTCTGGCCGTCAGCCGTCTGGCCATCTGCCGTCTGCCGTCTTTCCGTCTGTCCGTGCTCTAACTCCCGTAAATATGCTCGGATTGCCCTGCAATTTTTATATGTCATTGTCGGAATCTATAGCATGTTTCCTATTTCAACTGAAGTGTGTAGCACTTATAGTTTTTTTTACAGGGGCACTCAAAAGAATTCCGTTACATTACGGTCTATGGGGAAAAATCATTTGCGGTTTATTTTAATGATGTTACACAATTTCAAACACATTGTAATTGATATATATCACTAAGGTGCATTAAAAGAAGCTTATTTTGGAATAGGGTGTGCATAGCACTTATAGTTACTTTACAGGGACAGTCAAAAGAGTTCCGTTACATTACGTCTATGGAGAAAAATCGTCTGCGGTTTATTTAAATAATGTTTGACTATTTTAAACGCATTGAAATTTATATATATCAATAAGGTGCATTACAAGAGGCTTACTATAGAATATTGTGTGTATAGCAGTCATCGTTCATTTACAGGGACACACAAAAGAAGTGTCTGATAACAATAATTCCTGGAAGTCCGTTTTCAGTTGCTGAACGCGCTTTAACATTTAACTCACTTTTTGTCTATTTACTTGGTGTGTATAAATTCTGTATAATCATATACAGGGCAGCACAAAAGTTCACGAACACATTTCCGTTTATTGATAGAAACTCCAGAATGAGAATTTTAAACTGTGCTACGCGTTTCCTAACTAAACTAAAATTTAGCTTCCTATGTAGTATATATACAAATCTATAGATCATATACAGAGCTGAATAAAAGTATTCGGATATTTTTCCGAATATTGTTGGTAATTCCTGAAATTGGATTTTTAAATATGTTATGCGTTTTTTAAAATTGTTTAGTTAGACATCATCTTACACTTTACGGTAAAGATCTAAGTGTATAGCAGTCATCGTTCATTTACAGGGACACACAAAAGAATTCTCTGATAACAATAATTCCTGGAAGTCCGTTTTCAGTTGCTGAACGCGATTTAAAATTTAACTCACTTTTTGTCTATTTACTTGGTGTGTATAAATTCTGTATAATACTGTATTGTACCTTGTACATAGCCTTGTACATAATCTATGCTTGACGCATGCTTTTTCGTTCTTGTTTAACTTAATTTGATTCATGAATGTAAAGGTAGAATTTCTAATCAATTTTGTATTCGCTTTCAGTTATGCTAGAATTATAAAAACTACCTACCCAGGTGTGCCACCGATGACAATAAAACATTTAAAAATTTTAGAAACGTAACAATTAATTCATAAATTAAATTTAAGATATTTTCCCGTTAGCTTAGTTTATAAATCGCAAATAATTCTTTCTAGTTACAACTGTACGACTTAAAACAACAATGGAGTTAATTACAAACCAAATCATGTTCGCTGAAATATGCCAACTGGTAATGAAACTGCAACAATAAAATATTTTAAACATTAAAATATATAAAAAAATATAGATGAAAAATAGGTTTACGTTTTGAGTTTTTTGCTAAGGTGTTCATCCAAAATCAGAATTTTAATAAATCAGCTTTTGAAATTGAGCTCATAATTATTACTATTATTTTCAATTCTTGCGTTGAATTTCTCGTAATTTAATATTGAAGTCATATGGTGCTCGTAACCGTTGTGTTTTTTTAAAGTGTGTACATACTAATATTAAATACATGCGTACTTCAAAATATGTATGTATGAAAGAAAGAAAAGTATAAGTGTGTTTATTTTACAGAGAATATTACAATGATTTTCCCTGATTTTTTCTATTGTCTGGCATCAGCTTTTAACCTATTTTCGGCCAAAGGTGCAAATATATTTTTATTAACACTGTGACGCATATTTTTCACTAATTTTATTTTTCTGCTATTTTTAAGGGTTCTGGAGACATGTAAAAAATATTAGTAATTCAATTGAAGTAATCACTTTCTGTTGAGAAATTTTCAAAATACGCTAGTTTTTTACTTGAAACGGTTATTGACAAATTCGACTTTTTGAAAATGTATAATTATTCCACTTGAGATTAATCATATGTTTTTATAATGGAGTAAAGTTGCAAGTTCTATAAATAAAATAAAAATAAAACAAATGCCATAAGAAAACTTACATTTTTTTTTATTTAAATTTAATTTTCAATTATTAATGGAAAATTAATAATGGTAACGTCAAATTGAATAAAATATTATTTTTCATGCACGAAACTTTTTTGGTGTTTTAATGAATGTAATTTAAGCAAATTTCAATGCAAATAATACCACATTTTCTAAAATTTCTATGCTTGGCCTAAAATGCGTTAAAACGTTTCTCTTACAATGCTAATTGTAAGAGAAACTATTACTTTATTAATACAATTTATCAGCATAAATCATGATTATGTTAATCTAAAATTTATCAACGATTAATTTATTATTAATACTGATTTACTATTTATTCAAGATACAATTTAATAAATTAATGTCTTACTTTTTCGAACACGTACAGTTCTTGTAATGCATTTGTAACAGTGGTTACCTCGTTTCATCTAGTGAATGTTGTATTATTAAATATTTTTAAACATAGAAAAGTAAATTTCAATATTTTTCGAGATTTAAAACAGCTTTCAAAGATGTGCCGTTTTTTAATCTTGAATTTAACTTAACTTAATATTAAATACATACGAACATTAAAATATGTATGTAGGAAAGAAATAAAAGTATTATTGTGTTTATTTTACAGACTACTACAATGGTTTTCCCCATTGTAGTGCTGCCATCTTGCATCAGCTTTTAGAACGTTTCGCTTACAATACTGATTGTAAGCGAAAAGATTAATTTATTAACACAATTTATCAGCATAAGTCATGATTATGTTGATCAAAAATTTATCAACGATTAATTTACTGTTAATACTGAATGACTATATATATTCTAGATACAATTTCATAAATTAATCTCTTACTTATCTGAAAACGTACAGTTCTTGTAATGCATTTGTAAAAGTTGTACATTTATCTAAATTCGTCTAGTGAATATTTTGTTAATAAATATGTTTAACAAAGGCAGGTAAAAAGATAAATTTCAGGAAAGGTAAATTTCAGTGTTTTTCGAGATTTAAAACAGCTTCCAATGATGGCCTGTTTTTTATCCTTTTTATTAGGTGCGTTCGTAATTATATAAATACGTAGCACCTATAGTCGTCGTTTGGTCCGTCCGTCTGTCTGTCTGTCTGTCCGTCTGTCTGTCCGTCTGTCTGTCCGCCCGTCTGTCTGTCTGTCCGCATATAACAACGCAAAAACTACCCAACCAAATGGTTTGCAATTTAAAATATATTATCTTTGCAGAATTTTGTCGAGACATTTCAAATTTTATTAAAATCGAATCAAAACTTTAGGAGATATTAATAAAAATATTTATTAAGAAATTTGAATTTTTTTTTTTTAAATCGGTGCTTTTTTGTTAGAGGAGCTTCCGATGGAGGTTAAATCGTCAAGCGACCGAGATACTTATTTTATTACAGAAATGAATCTGCAGACGATATAATTCATTTCACAGAATTAAAAATCATCAAGATCTGAATATTTATATAACTAGCTGATACATATATATCTGAATATTTATATAACTAGTTAAGATATTTGTATGAACAGTGTCATAAAATATATACTTAACTAGCTGTTTAACCCGTTCTACACACGGGATATCATGAATTTAATTCTAAAACGTGCGTACGAACGCACCTCGTTTGTAACGTTTGACGTACAATTTCCAACTTGTTAAACTTAATTTGGTTCATTAAAATAAAGATAGAATTTGTAATCAATTTTGTACTCGCTTTCAGTTATTCTAGAATTATAAAAACTACGTAACCAGATGTGTGACCGATGACAATAAAACATTTTAAAAATTTAGAAACGTAATTATAAATTAATGAATTAAATGTAAGATATTTTCCCGTTAGCGCAGTTTATGAATCGCAAATAATTCTTTCTAGTTAAAACTGTATACGACTTAAAACAACAATGGAGTTAATTACAAACCAAATCATGCTCGCTGAAATATGCCAAATGATAATGAAACTGCAACTATAAATTATTTCAAACCCAAAAAAGTATATAAAAAAACATAGATGAAAAATATGTTTACGTTTTGAATTTTTTGCTAAGGTGTAAATCAGAATTTTAAAAAATCAGCTTTTGAAATTGAGCTCATTATTATTAGTATTGTTTTCAATTTTGGTGCTGAATTTATCGTAATTTAATATTGAAGACATGGTCTTCGTAACTGCTTTGTTTTTAGGGTTTCGTTCATCTCACGAAACCTTATTACTCCGGCTCCGTTGTATGTCCGTCACATAGCCGTTCTCAGAAACTATATAACTTACAGGCATGAAAATTTGTATACTTATAGCTGAATACTTACTATGAAGCTCAAAATATAACAAATTTGAAAAAATCGTATTATTTTAATATAGAGAGATAAATAACCAAAATTCTAATAGCCTTTTCCTAATAAATTTAAACATTTTTCGTTATAGCAGTTGCCAACAATTAAAAATATACAATAAAATTCTTTCTACAGTAATTAATTATCTATTGAAAGATTTGCACGTGAAAATGAAGATGAAATAAAAAGTTTCACCAATTGAAAAAAAGATTAATAGGGTTGAGTTGAGTTGATTATTGACGGCCAATTATCTACACTTGGGATATAGGCCCGGGGGGAGTGCCCTCCGTGGGGGTCTTTCTAAGGTAACCTAACCCGTATTTACGCATGGATAAATCCACGGCTCGAAGAAAACCACGAAAACTCCGAACGATTAGGCCGACGGGCGCGATTGGGAACGAACCCAGCACCTCCCGTCTACCAGCTTCGAGAGCAGAACCTCTCAGCCCCTGGTGGGGCAAGATTAATAGGACATCATATTGGTAATAAAACAGAAAAATTCAAACATTTCTCAATAATACAAAGAGTATGAGTATGTGTATGTACAGAATGCAAATTAATATCACGTCATTAGAGAATTAAAAAGAAAATTAATCTGACGTCAGATTTGAAGTTTAATGGATTTTTCAAATGTTGGAGAATAATACAAAGCGAGCATCAATATGAATAATAGAGAATAGTAAATATATGATTTTGAGAAACGTATTGAATCATGATAAAAACTCGATTATGGAAATATTCGCATATTTTAACATTTTGAAGGTGTACAACATGTTTAATTTTGAATTTTTTTTTTTTTTTTAAATATCGCATTTAGTCCACATGACAGATATTATTATGACAGAGTATAATAGCGGGCTTTTCCCGCTATCGGGCCTGTTCAGATATTCGAAAAAAGGGAGTTTGTTATAAAGTGAGTTACATATACTTTTAATTATCGAGGGTGAAACGTTTTCCTTAATTAATGCTTTTAGTTTTCTTTTATTATTACGTGAACGACGTCACGGGTAACAGCTAGTAAAATATAAAATAACTAATCTTCCTTAATCTGTGGGCAAGGTTAGCTCCAAACATGGGCGTTTGCAAGCAATAATATAGTTTAAAGCCAATGTAGATACTTTTAAAGAACTGTCACAAAAAGTCTCACTTTCTAAAATACGCAATTTGGCAGTGGCTTTCAAACATCACTTGCTTAGGGCTGTAGGTAATAATAAAAATACTCTTGAGGACTTCGAAACGCTTATCATATAAATCGAAGGCATTCTAAATTCCCGGCCTTTATTTCCATTTTCAGATAACATAAATGAGTTTGAAGTGCTTACCCCTGGCCATTTTTTAATTGGCCGACCCATCACCAGTATTCCCGAGCCTACTGTTATGAATATTTCCGATGATAGATTAAATCATTGGCAACGCATTACTAAATATGTTAAATGCATTTGTAAACGTTGGTCTATTGATTACCTAAATCATTTGCAGCAGCACGGTAAATGGCAGTTCAAAAAAATAACGTTAAGGTAGGATCTCTAGTGTTATTAAAGGAAGAAAATCTGCCACAACACAAATGGGCACTTGCCCGGATTGTCGAAATAGTCCCCGGCAAAGACAATAAGGTGCGTGCAGTTACTGCCACGACTGAATTTTTAAGTGGCGTTTCAAAAATTTGTCTATTGCCAATTGGCAACAATTAATGTAAATAGCATTTATGCAGTATTGTATTTGAATATTATTCTTAATTAATTATATAAAAAATTTACTGTATATTGTTCATTTTGGATTGTAATATCATCTGTAATGTATATTAATTATATTCCAAGTTTAAATTAATTGCTGAAATATTTCATATTTCAACCCCGGGCGGCATGTTCCGTCGCGGAAGTATGGTTTTGGCTCCATCTAGTGAGCGTTGATATCAGAGCTCCACTTAGGGGCATTCTGTAATAACAGCTCATTAAGCTGTGGGTCGATGAAGCTCTCGCACGTTTTGTAAACACCGCCCAATTCACGCGGCGGATATTAATTATAGAAAATGCAGTTAAACTTAATAATTTGTGTTTGTGAATGTCAACTGTCATGTAAATGTTAATGAAAAATTTAAAAGGCAATATCCACTGTACAGTCCACTTTATATCGACCAACGTCAATACTGCAGAAATATTGCTTCCATTGTTACATTTAATTGAAAGTAGGTTTTATTTCTATAACTTTAATTATATGTTGTATACAGGCAAATAAAATACGTAAATTTTATTAACTTGAGTTAAAATGTTACACATTGGAAAAAATAACAATATAATGGATAATGAATACAACGCATTTAATCATCCGTTTTGATGCTTTATTCAGCCAAACATTTTCACACTGTCATATTTGTAATATTATTATGATTAGGTACTATCATTACTACAGAGAGATAATACCGAAATTATTTTTTAAGGTAAAATATTATTCAATGGAAAGGTTCTGTGAGTAGTACGCTAGACCCCATACAAGTTTAAATAATAATTACATGCTTCTATGAGATAGCGATCACTTTCACAAGTATTTCAACATATATAAAATTTCATACCAGAAAAAATACACGGAGAAATATTAATGTTCAATCTGAAGGGAGTAGGTATTTTGAACATGCGTGCTGCATCATCTTACCTCCCCTCTCCCTTTTTTTCAATTCCTATTATTAGTTCACACTCTTCCTATATATATTTATATATCTTGTTCAAATTTTCAATAGTTAATAAAATACTGTTTATTCATCCACTCAAGTTCGAATACATATTTTTAAACTTGTAGTGGATGACACTTGATGTTAATACAGTTTTTTTTCAAATATTAATTCATTAATTAAATTTAATTAATTAATTTTAGTTTTATATGGGATTAGAAATATAAACACGCAGGCGACTTATTTCAGACATTAGTTGCATTTAAAAGCACCCATTCGCAAGTCTTGATAGCACAGACGATTAAGCTTTGGGCTCGTGACCACAAGGTACCAGGATCGAGCCTCATCTGGGATGGAAGAAAATTCTCCCGTACTCAAAAATAAATTGCTGTTATGTAAGATATTTATGATTAAATACCGGCGATGCGTGCAGATCGCTGAAAAAAAAAATATTTTCGACCTAAGTAGGAATTGACTTAATTTTTTTTTTTATATTACTTGTTAATAATTGAATTTATGCTTTTAGTTGTTTCATATTTTATTATAAATTCAATGTATACATTGCACATTCTTGTGTACTGAATGACATTCTAAATGCAAATCGACAAATGAACCGTAATTCATTGCGTGAACCAATAAGAACATATTTTTAATATTGTATACTTCAAAATAATTTTAAATCTGCAAAAATAAAAAGTACATAAAATAATAATAAAAATATTTTACGAAGGTAGAATAGATATTCATCATTATGATCTAACAGACATTATACTTGAATGTGAGAGATTTACATACAGCGATAACTGTATGATATTTTTCACATTTCATTCTAAAATCGCATATTTTTTATACTAACCTATTTACTGTTTAATCAAGTTATTTTCTATATTTACATTGTCTTAGTACTTTGTAAAAAGATTTAGAGGGATGCTTCCCCCGCATACGCGTATGTTTCTGTATGAAAACGATACTGGTGTGTGTCGGAAAGATTAGCATTGTTCATTTAGTATTTATTTTTTTTTTTTTTTATTACAACAGCAGCATTAAAAAAACATCTTCCCATTCATTGCATTTTACAAAAGTTTTTTTTTTTTCAATATATTTTTTTAAGTTATTGGTATGTGAAGTACCAGTTATTATCAATAGGTTTGCAGTTTTTATGCAGTGCAGGTGCAGGTGGAGGTGCAGGAGCAGATGCAGGATCTGGAGCAGGCGCAGGTTACGGCCAAGGTGCTCGAGCAGGTGCAGGATCTGGAGCAGGCGCATGTTACGGCCAAGGTGCTCTACAAGGTGCAGGATCTGGAGCAGGCGCAGGTTACGGCCAAGGTGCTGGAGCAGGTGCAGGATCTGGATCAAGCGCAGGTTACCGCCAAGGTGCTGGAGCAGGTGCAGGAATTGTAGCAGGCACAGGTTACGGTCAAGGTGCTGGAGCAGGTGCAGGATCTGGAGCAGGCGCAGGTTACGGCCAAGGTGCTGGAGCAGGTGCAGGATCTGGAGCAGGCGCAGGTTACGGCCAAGGTGCTGGAGCAGGTGCAGGTCCTGGAGCAGGCGCAGGTTACGGCCAAAGTGCTGGAGCAGGTGCAGGTCCTGGAGCAGGCGCAGGTTACAGCAAAGGTGCTGGAGCAGATGTAGGTGCAGGATCTGGATCAGTCGCAGGTTACGGCCAAGGTCCTGAAGCAAGTGCAGGATCTGGAGCAGGCGCAGGTTATGGTCAAGCTGCTGGAGCAGGTGCAGGATCTGGAGCAGCATACCGAGATTAGATAAATCTTTATATATATTAATATATCTATCATAAAAGTGGTGCATTTAAACTTTAATCAGTAATCGTTTTCGTATTTTTTTAAATAATTCAGATGTATTAAAGTAGGCAGCGGATTTCTTCTAGTCAAAGAGGTATAATGTGTTCCCAATATATTATTTACTGTAAACGTTTTTCTTTGTAAGTTGATATAATTTATTGGAGCTCCGTTAGACATTAAGTAGCAAGCCACTATTGGCATAAAGTGGGCTACACGTCTGTGTTATATCATGTTCCTGTTGAAAAGTTTACTTTTTGGAAATGTATGGTCAATATCGACGTAATCCTGGTATGTCATCAGAAATGCTTCATAATACTATCTTCAGATTGTAAATTTCCCGACAATAATGCCAACTTTTGAGTAATACAGAATTATTCTTAATCTGTTTTCCTAGGTTTTCGTCATGGTCATTCACAGTGGTGGCTCGTGAATAACTTTATTTAGGGCATTAAATGCATGGCTGCCAAATTTATTCTTTTCTTACCAATATTATTAAAAAGAAATGCTCTATTTTATTTATTGGCCAAAAGTTTTGACATTATACAAAAAAAAAAATTTCTTATATAAAATAATGGTATGAAAATAATAAAAGTTTCAGATATTCATTTAGTGTCCTCCAAAAAGACAATCACAAGCCGCCACTGGTCACTCTTCTAAAAACTAAGACACATATAGCAAATCACTGCATGTAAAGGAACAAGTTTATTATTACGAGATTCTCGGATAAATGGCGGCACTTTCAGAACTCAAAAAATAGTAACGCACAAATGTGTATCTAATCTGTTTTTTAAACTATTTATTAATGTAACAAAACCAGATCATCTAAATAATTTAGGTTGGCACATTTGTTTGAAAATATACTATAAAGTAATGAATAATGTTTCAACTTTTATTTTATAAATATTTTTTTGTATTTCATACTTACCTTCGTGATTACCATGAGTGACACATTTGCCGTGAATGCAAGTTAATTGCGGCAATCCCATGCAGAAACAATCTTCCTTTGTTCTACAGTTCGTGTTCATTACAGCGTCGCATTTCTGTGATAAATGCAAAATTTAGATATGAGAAAATATTTTCTTGTTTTATGTATTACGTTATAATGCTTTACAATTTTAATTGACATTAAAAGAAATCCACTGAAAGTACATTTTTTTTCATTTTTTTGCGGGTAAAAATTCAAGAAGATATATTAGGGAGGAGGGCATGAAAGTGTGCTGTGTCTATGTCCAGCATTGTCTCTTCCGACATTTTGGAATTTATTTAACTAAAGTCGAAGAGACTTATATAATAATTTAACACTAAAGAAGACTAAGGAGTTTTCATCAGCCCCCCCCCCCCCTTCCGCGTGCAAGAAAATATTTAGTTGTTTCCTCTTGTGCTCATGTTTCTAAAACTTATTTTAAACTTGAAATTGAAGGTAGTAGAGCCTCCCTCACGAAAACCAGTGGGTAAGTGTGATCAAAAATTGCACAAAGGTTTCGTTTAATATTCCTTTCAAAACACTTCATCCTTTAATTAATAATCCAACATAAATATATAATATAATATATCTCATAAATATATAGTTATTAAATCATTTATCAATAAGAACATAGATGGCAACACCATTAAATTTAATATTAAAATGACTACAAGAGGAAGCTATTTTTTTAATCAAATTAAAAATATTCTAGATCTGTTTTCGGACAGTTTTACTAGCACATGTTTGTATATATGAAAAGCATATTTAATTACATAATTTAATTTTAGCTAAAGAAAAAGAAAAAGAAATAAGCTTTTATGTCAAACAAAAAAATTTTTTTTACCTAAATCCACCGGACAATAAAATGTAGTCCGAGGGAGAAAATCAAAAATTTCGAGAATAGAAACCGAGACCTTTGGTTTAGAAGGCAAATACCCTACCACTGTACCACCGAGTCTTTGACGCAAAAATTGAAATTATGGTTATTTTCAAAATCTAATCCTTCAAAGACTAATAACGAAATATATTTTAACCTAACGAAAAATGAATTAAATTAAACATAACATGCAAACAATAAGCATACACTAAAGAATGTCTGAAAAGAAGATATATTATAAATGTACTAGCTGACGCGCCCGGCGTTGCCCAAGCCTCTTTAATAAACTTAAATCTCTTAAAAAACAAAACTCTGGCCACGGTCTACGATGGCTTCGGCACCGTATACCGGGCATGCTCGTACGCTCCGAAAAATCTTTTATTTCCCCCTACCACCGCCAGGGGAGAATTCTGTTCTAAACAAACCTCTTTCCGAACGAACTTCTGAGACAGGTCCCCGCTGCCTATGTTACTGTATAGTAGGCGCGCTACAAAATTGAGCTAGTTTCGAAAAGATTGGGACATTATTAGCCCAGTTATTGAAATAAGGCACAGTTAGAAAAAATAACCTTAAGTGAGGTGCCGAGGGGAGGGGATATTCGAATGTCCTTCAGAAAATGACTAATTAGGAGGCCCACTATGCATATGCATGTATAAAAATTCGTTCGTTTAGTTAAGCTAGGAACTCAATTACAAATTTGGCTTACTACTATTCGGAAATAGTGGTAACCGCTACTCATAAATTTAGTTTAATGTTATAAAGAGTGACTATTAAGTTAATTATAATGCTTGAAATCACTTGCGTTGAAATCGGAAAGATAGTTGTTGAGATATAGAAACGGAGCACAGTTAGAGAAAAATCCTTGAAAGAGGGGCCGGGGGGAAGGTTTTTCGAGTGCCTTTCAGCAAATGACTAATTAGGAGGACCACTATGCATCTTTCAAAATTCGTTCATTTGCTTAAGATAGGAACTTAATTAAAAATTTGGCTTAAACTTTTATTCAGAAATTGTGGTAACCGCTACTGTTAAATTTAGTTTAATGATATAAAGAGTCACTATTAAGTTAATTATAATGGTTGGAATCACTTGCGTTGAAATCGGAAAGATAGTTACTGATATATGGAAACGGAGCATAGTTAGAGAAAAATCCTTGCAAGAGAGTCCGGTGGGTGGGGTGGGGGAGTATTGTTCAAGTGCTCTTCAGCAAATGACTAATTAGGAGGACCACTATGCATCTTTCGAAATTCGTTCGTTTGCTTAAGCTTTGAAGTTAATTACAAATTTGGCTTAAACAATTATTCGGAAATAGTGGTAACCGCTACTCATAAATTTAGTTTAATACTATAAAGGGTTACTATTAAGTTAATTATAATGTTTGTAATCCCTTGCGTTGAAATCGGAAAGATAGTTGCTGAGCTAGTTGGAAACGGATCATAGTTAGAGAAAAAAACCTTGAAGGAGGGGCCGCGGGCGGAAGGGGTTGCTCAAGTGGCCTTCAGCAAATAACTAATTAGGAGGATCATAATACATCTTTAAAGATTGATTAATTTGGTTAAGCTAGGAGCTTAATTTGAAATTTGGCTTAGACTATTATTCGTAAATTCTGGTAACTGCTTTCTAGAAATACATCTTGAAGCTATGAATGCTGATTTTTACGATAATTTAGTAAAAATGAAACTGGTTTGGATAAGTTCGGAACACTATTAGCTGAGATTTAAAATAGCGGTATTCTCTATATAAAACAGCAATTAAACGCCACGTTGTAAAGCTAAAAATGTTAAAATTGTTGAATGCAATTAGACCCTTGCCCCTCTCCATTCCCGCAAATATAAAAAAGAATGTTAAATAAAGTTTGTTAATAATCTCTATCATAATAATTTATTTCATGAAAAAAAAAAAAAAAACTTAAACCGAAATAATTGTCATGAGAAAAACGTGCCTAGAAAATATTTCAAACAGGGGGACGTATGCCTAATTTGTCATGTGCAGGTGGCGCGACATTAGCATGGCTGTACGCTGATAACATCAATCTATATTGGCACTATGTAGTTAGAAATCCTTATCTATGCATCGCTACTCTGGTTTATTTAGATACTCTGTGAAGAATAGATGCAACCAACCAACCCAAGAGAAAACAGCGTATTTTTGATAAGAGTTCTTTGTTGATAATAATTAATATTTCAGTAAATAATTGAAATATTAAATTTCTGAGACTCATGTACACAGGGTTTGGAATATCTATACCTAAATTTTCAGAATTCTAGGTGCGCTAAATTTCATGGCCATTGCCAACAGACACACACACACACACACACACACACACAGACACACATACACACACACACACACACACACACACAGAGCGAAACTTTATTTTATTAGTATAGATAAAACATTGTTATTTAAAGTAAATAAAAGAGCGAACGTTTCTAGCTTTCAAATAGATCTTCCGGACACGAAAAGGTTTAGTTGTTATTGCACTACTATTCGAATCGCAAAATAATCAATATCAAAGTTTTACTCAATACAAGACAGTGATAGCGCCTAGAATTTCCAATATGGAAATCGGCAAACGAAAACCCATCTGAAACATTACATGACATTTTATTTAAATATTTATATAATTTAAATTTTGAATGATAAAATAAAGATTATTTCAGGAGAAGGAAGTGTAATAAATTAAGAGTGAGATGGCAGCACTAATCATTAACGAGAATTAATGATTTAAAGAGGAAACTTAATATTTAAATAGTAAGAGATGTTTAAAAATTGAAAAAGTATATATTTAAATAAAATTCAAAATTTCCGAAATTCAGCGGAAGTTTAAAATAAATTTAGAATTTCTAAAAGCAAGGAAAAAAAAATTGTTTAAACGAAATTTAAAAAGCTGAAAATTTTCAGAAATTTAGTGGATGTCCAAGCAAAATTTAAAATTCGAATTTTCTCAAAACAAAACATTTTTTTAATCAATTTTTTAATAATTAGCGAAAGTTTAAACAAAATTTAAAATTTCCCAACTTCTGAAAAAAAAATGTTTGACTTAAAAAATAATTGATAAAATATTTTTCAACAAATTTCGATCTTAAAATGGCAAAAAAATAATAATAATTAAATAAATAAATAAATAAATAAAATAATAAAACATTCTGTAAAATTGAATCTATTATATAGTGAAATCCATTCCTTTTGAAAAATTTTCTCCGACTTGTTTAACATAGAAGAAGTAGATTTGAAGCCTTTAAGAAATGTAGAAAGAAAAGAGATGTTAGATTTATTATACAAATATAAAGATTTATTTTTAAAAAAAGTACAAATAGCTAAGGTAGGAGAGCACAAAATTAGATTAAGAAATGAAAAAGCCCTATGTTTACCGAATCCCAGAGGCGTTGAAGCCACAAGTAGATAAACAAATCGAAGAAATGCTAGAGTTAGGACTGATCGAAGAGAGTGATGCGGAGGCGCCACACCCGGTAGTGTGCGTGATGAAGAAAGATGGGGCCCTCCGACTGTGTGTAGATTTTAGAGCTTTGAACGCAATCACAAAAACTGACGATTTCCCTATGGAAAACGCAATGGATCTTTTGTTCAATATTGGCAGGGCCAATGTAATAACTACAATCGACCTTCTAAAGGGATATTGGGCCATACCAATGGAAGCACAAAGCCAGGGGTTAGCATGTTTTAAGACTCACAGGACTCAAGATCGCTTCAAAGTGATGGCCTTTGATCCGGAATGCAGCTGCGACGTTACAGAGAGAAATAAATAATTCACTTTCAAAATACAAGAACTTTGGTAGAGCGTACATGGACGATATTTTTGTTTTTTCGGACACATGATCTGAACATATGACGCATCTTGACACGATATTTTCTAAACTACGAGAATTACGGTTCTCAGTCAACCTGAAGAAGTGTGCCTTTGCGAAAAACCAGATAAAGTATTTAGGACATGTCATCGGGTCCGGCCGCCATCGAACCGACCCAGACAAAGTGGAAGCCATCCGAAAATTAGCCGTCCCACAGACCAAAAAACAACTTAAGAGTGTCCTCGGATTGTGTAATTACTACCGCGATTACCTGCCTAAGTATGCCGAAACAGCATACCCATTGACAGAACTTACTAAAAGGAATAGTCCTGAGAAATTGTGCTGGTTGGAGGAACATGATAAAGCTTTCAACGAACTAAAGAAGGGTCTCGTTGAGGCACCTAGCCTTTATACACCAGTGATAGGGTTACTTTTCACCATACAATGTGATGCATCTGCAATAGGCATCGGTGCATGTCTATCTCAACAGAAAGATGAAAGACTATATCCAGTCAGATATGCCAGTCAAAAGCTCACCAAAACTCAACAGGCTTGGCCGACCATTGAACGGGAGGTCTATGCGGTTATCTGGAGTCTAAAGAAGTTGGATGTTTGGATGTTTGGTTCGCCCGTGGAACTTATCACCGATCACAACCCACTGACTTTCATCACCAAAAATGCTCCCCAATCTTCCAAACTGCAGCGATGGGCATTAGCTTTGCAGAAATATGACATCATTATTTCACATTGTCCTGGTGCAAAGTTGACGAATGCGGATGCACTATCTAGACTGGAGACAACAGACTAATAAAATTGACTATATACTTTTGGTAAACATTTAATGACTGTTTAAAAAACAAAAAAACTTTTGTTTATGCTGTAGCTGAAACTGAATTTCATATTAACTTGTATTCTATATTCCATTTGTTATTTGCATTTAGTATTATGTATTATGAAACATTAATTGTATTTTTATATTGCAGTAGCCAGCGAGAATTTCCAGAAATGGTTCAGAGATGTTTAAGTATTTTTTTTTTTTATTTCTTTTTATATATATTGTAGTTTATTATTATTCATTAGTAGTTTACTGGTAGAGGATGAAGTGTAGTGACGTCGCCAGTCTGGATTTCAGATTGCTAAAGTGGCATTACCCCTTTTTCAATCTTAGGAGTGGGGTGTCATGCCTGGTGACGTCAGGTTTATGGTAACCCTTTTTTTTCTCTTCTACTATGAGTAGGAGAGACGGGAGGAGAGTTTGGCTGGAGGCCAGAGTGATAGGTTGTGTGCGTGCGGCGGGCACGTTATGAAATAAATATAATAGTTTGATAGAACTGTATAATATTGTACCTGCTACTGCCGTGGTTATTGGTCATCTATATATATATATATATATATATGTGTGTGTGTATGCTTCATGTTTTGCTGTGATGTGCCGTCCATAATAAATTTGTTGTGTTTTATAAAAAATAGCTGCATTCCTGTGTAAAACGAAAGTATAAGAACAATATGGTATTCATAAAATTTTGCCTTAAAATTAAAAAAAAGGTATGAATGACGAGAAACACGAAGGAAGTTTTTTTTTAAGTATATCACACACGATATTTAGAACAGAATGATTTGAGCTATAAAAGTGAAAGTGATTGCGCATATCGTTGAAACCATCGTTATGACGTTAGCATTTACGACAGATACTTTTTGGCTTTATAATATAGATTATTATTTTTATCCGACTTAAAAAAGGGAATAGGTTCTCAATTCGACGTTTATGTGGTTCTCTTTCCTTTTTTTAATGTATGTTCACAATTACTACGAAACTACGCGACCAATTCATGTGATTTTTTAAAAATTGAAACATGATACTCTCGAATTGGTCCAATTAAAATTTCCTCAAAATTGGTTGAGTACATTTTTAGTCAATCCAATTTGAACACTAAATGTAGAAAATAAAATATAAATAAAAAATTAGCGTGTAATATTTATATAAAAAAACCACTTTTGTCATATAATAGTTTCTTATTAATTAAATTATGATTATACGTTGAGAAATGAATTTATATATCCTACAATGTAGTTTAAATAATGTTTACTTTTATTTCCTGTTAACCACATATTAAAAAGAAAAAAAGAGCAAAAATCATATATATATATATATATATTTAAATATAAATTCACGGGCTCGCGCTTTCTATCAAGCGTAAATCAAAGCGGTGAATTTGTATGCTTGGTTCCCACGTCATAGTCACATATTTTAGCGGAAATATTTTGAAAAAATCATGAATTGCAGCTAGTTAAATTAGGCGTGATTTTCAAGATAAACATTGAATGCTAATGAAATATTGTTTTTTAAAACAGCTATTTTTACTTTTATATTTATTTTAACTTCATATCATTTAAATTATTGACTCCGAACGAAATCTAAAGTTGTTAAAAGTTGCAAATAAAATTTGTAGATTCTCTCTTTTTATAATCAAAATATAAGGTGTTTCTTATATTCTATCGAATTACCCGCGTCATATTAACATATTTTAGTGGAAATATTTTGGTAAAATCATGAATTGCAGTCGCGAAATTAGGCGTGATTTACAAGATAAACACTGAATGCGCATAAAAGATTGTTTTCCAAAAAACCTATTTTTACTTTTATATTTATTTTAACTTCGTATTATTTTAGAGAATAGCTTTTAAATTATTGACTCCGAACGAAATCTAAAGTTGTTGACATAATAGATCGATTACAAATTGCAAACAAAATTTATAGATTCTCTCTTTTGAACATCAAAATATAAAGGTGTTTCTTATATTCTATCGAATTGCCCGCGTCATATTAACATATTTTAGTGGAAATATTTTGGAAAAATCATGAATGCATAGTCACGAAATTAGGCGTGATTTTCAAAATAAATACTGAATGCGCATAAAAGATTGTTTTTTAAAATAGCTATTTTTACTTTTATACTTATTTTAATATTATATTATTGCAGAGAATAGCATTTAAATTATTGACTCCGAACGAAATCTTAAGTTGTTGACATAATAGATCGGTTACAAATTGCAAACAAAATTTGTAGATTCTCTGTTTTGAAAATCAAAATATAAGGTGTTTCTTATATTCTATCGCGAATTGCCCGCGTCATATTAACATATTTTAGTGGAAATATTTTGGAAAAATCATGAATGCATAGTCACGAAATTAGGCGTGATTTTCAAAATAAATACTGAATGCGCATAAAAGATTGTTTTTTAAAATAGATATTTTTACTTTTATACTTATTTTAATATTATATTATTGCAGAGAATAGCATTTAAATTATTGACTCCGAACGAAATCTAAAGTTGTTGACATAATAGATCGATTACAAATTGCAAACAAAATTTGTAGATTCTCTGTTTTGAAAATCAAAATATAAGGTGTTTCTTATATTCTATGGAATTGCCCGCGTCATATTAACATATTTTAGTGGAAATATTTTGGAAAAATCATGAATTGCAGTCGCGAAATTAGGCGTGATTTTCAAGATAAACACTGAATGCGCATAAAAGATTGTTTTTTAAAATAGCTATTTTTACTTTTATATTTATTTTAACTTTATATTACTGCAGAGAATAGCATTTAAATTATTGACTCCGAACGAAATCTAAAGTTGTTGACATAATGGATCGATTGCAAATTGCAAACAAAGTTTTTAGATTCTCTCTTTTGAACATCAAAATATAAGGTGTTTCTTATATTCTATCGAATTGCCCACGTCATATTAACATATTCTATCTACCATCAATCTTATATGTTTATTTTTATTTTTATTTCGTATTTATTTATTTATTTAATTATTGCGTCGAAGTCTTATTTCTTTTCACTATGGACTTTTCAGTCGGCATTACAAAATATTAGTGAAATTTTGAACATTATTTTGTTAACTGTATAAGATGGTGGCAGTGGGGATACAATTTTCGCTTTTACTGTTTTGGAATCGCATCTAAACATCACATAATTCAAATTTTTACATCACCAAATAGGTAAGAAAAAGTCCTTCCGGCCTGTACCGGGAGGAAAAGGTAGCTTTCCTATATCTTCGTTTTAAAATTTTAGCTAATGTTACACGAAAACAGCAAGTTAAAATGCAAAGAAACGTTTACAAAAGATTCGTTAATACTTAATTTGAATAAGAAATTCGCCAAATTATTGAGCAATAGCCAAATTGGCTTCATTTATGAAGACTTATTTTGGTCGCCAAATTTGGCGATATTTCGCCAATTTTGCCAATTTTGGCGCCAATGTCGCCAATTTTGGCGCTAACGGATATGAATATATAGTTTTATGCGTATGATTGGGAAAATTATTACAACAATGAAAGAAAATAATTTGCGAGTAACCGCTTTAATGTGCTGTTTTGTTTCAAAATGTCAGCCACCCTAGAATTTCAAACTGCTCTATCTCAGCCATTTTTTAAGATAGAGGTAAACCAAAAAATGCTCTGGAATCCTTGTATCAAGGCCTAACACTTAAGCAAAAAATAAATTTGAATTTTTAACTTTTTTGTATATTTATTTTAGTTTTAAATTTTTAAATGGCCGCCATCTCGAAACAAAATGGCGAACCAAGTTGGCCAACGAACTCGGTCGAGACATTGGTGAGCTTAATACACACAATTAGTTTCATCGAAATTGATTTATAAATACGAGAGTTATCGTATGACATAGGTCAGATATATATATATATATATATATATATATATATATATATGTATATAAATCAACATTTGAACGGAGGGTGGTTTTGGGGTCTGGGGGTCATGATCGGTGAAAATATACCGAAATTTTCCGAAATTGCTTTCCTCCGAACGGCTGCAATACTTTTTTGTATTGAAAGCTACCTAAAAGTACTTTCGAAGAAAATTTGTTTGAAAACTTTATGTGAATTTAGTGGCGTTAAAATAATTTTATGTATGAATATTTTGTTAATTTAAACAATAAACGTTTACTAGAATATTTAAAATTAGCTATTAGCATATGAATTGACACAATTGAAAAATTGAGCCAATGGAACCAGAGTAAATTAAAAAGCGTTATATTTTTTTTTTTTTCCCTTTTGCATTAATCTTCTGCAACTGGGTCTACTTTCAACACTGTTGTTCCAAATACACCATTTGGCTATGCACCCGATTACGGAAGATTAATAATAAGATCAGGTTGGTTGGTTGATTTTATGACGGCCGATTATTTACACGAGGGATATAGGCCCTAGGGAGGAGTGCTCTACGTGGGGGTCTTTCTAAGGGATCCATACCCGTATTTACGTCAAGGTTCGAAGAAAACCAAGGAAAATTCTGAACGGTTAGGTCGCCGAGCGCGACAGGGGTTTGAACCAAGCACCTCCTGTCTACCAGCTTTGAGAGCAGAACCTCTCAACCACTAGTAGGGCTAATAATAAGATCAGATTAATTATAAAATACTAACTTAAATTGAAATTAACTTACATTTGTCAACAGAAAACAAATTTTCAAATTTCCATTATT
The DNA here is from genome assembly GCA_963931845.1 of Maratus michaelseni. NCBI lineage: Eukaryota > Metazoa > Arthropoda > Arachnida > Araneae > Salticidae > Maratus > Maratus michaelseni. The sequence goes on from OZ007596.1 coordinate 276,926,782, forward strand.
TAAGATTTTTACTTTAGATTAGGAATTTTCCATTATTAGAGCAGATTTTAAAGATTTTGCTATTATTATTATTATTATTATTATTATTATTATTATTATTAATCCGCTTATGAATTAAAATGAAATATATGTGTTCTTTACGCTTTGAGGTTTTTCCCAATAGGTGGTCTGCTAAAAATCAGAAATTTGATAAATTAGCTTTTGAAATTTATGTCATTATTACTATTACTATTATTATTTTCGTGCTTGATTTCTCGTAATTTACTGTTGAAGACTTGGTTCTCGTGACCATTTTGTTAAACTATATACATACTAATGCTAAATGTACATCAAAATGTACAAATGTACTTTAAAATATGTAGGTAGGAACGGAAGAAATGTAAAACAGTGTATATTTTACAACGTATGCTACCTCAGACCCAAGAATAAGAATTCTTTTTTAATCACTAGAGCCCTAGAGCGTTTCTTTTCTTTTCTTTTCTTTTCGTTTTTTTTTTTTTTTTTAATTTTAGTGCTGCCCTCTTGAGTCAGTTTTTTGAACGTTTCTCTTTCAATGATTACGAAGATTAATTTATTATTAATACTGATATACTATATATTATAGATACTATTTAATAAAATAATGTCTTACTTTTTCAAACATGTACAGTCCTTGTTATACAGTTAGAACAGTGGTATATTTATATAGTGCATGTTTTATTATTAAATATTTTTTAAACATGGAAAGGTAAATTTAAATATTTTTCGAGATTTAAAACAGCTTTCAAAGTTGGGCAGTTTTTAACTCTCGAATTTAATTTAACTTAATATTAAATACATACACACATTAAAATATGTATGTAGGGGGGGAAAAAGTATAATTGTGGTTATTTGACAGACTACTGCAATGTTTTTTCCTATATTAGTGCTGCCATCTTGCGTCAGCTTTTAGAACGTTTCTCTTACAATACTGATTGTAAGCGAAATGATTTATTTATTAACACATTTTATCAGCATAAGTCATGATTATGTTGATCAAAAATTTATCAACTATTAATTTATTGTTAATAGTGAATGGCTATATATTCTAGATACAATTTCATAAATTAATCTCTTACTTTTTCGAAAACGTACTGTTCTTGTAATGCATTTGTAAAAGTGGTACATTTATCTAGCTTCACCTAGTGAATATTTTGTTATTAAATAGGTTTAACAAAAGAAGGTAAAAAGATAAATTTTAGGAAAGGTAAATTTCAATATTTTTTTAGATTTAAAACAGCTTCGAAAGATGGCCTATTTTTTCATCCTTTTTATTTAACTTAATTTGGTTCATGAATGTAAAGGTAGAATTTGTAATCAATTTTGTACTCGCTTTTCAGTTATGCTAGAATTATAAAAACTGCGTACCCAGGTGTGTACCCGATGACAATAAAAGATTTAAAATTTTTAGAAACGTAATTATAAATTAATAAATTAAATTTAAGATATTTTCCCGTTAGCGCAGTTTATAAATCGCAAATAATTCTTTCTGGTTAATACTGTATACGATTTAAAACAACAATAGAGTTAATTACAAACCAAATGATGCTCACTGAAATATGCCAACTGGTAATTAAACTGCAAATATAAAATATTTTAAACACTGAAAAGTATATAAAAATATACTTTTATATTTATATACTTATAGGTGAAAAATAGGTTTACGTTTTGAATTTTTTACTAAGGTGCTCATCCAAAATCAGAATTTTAATAAATCAGCTTTTGAAATTGAGATCATTATTATTGCTATTATTTTCAATTTTGGTGCTAAATTTCTCATAATTTAATATTGAAGACATGGTGCTCCTAACCGTTGTGTTTTTTTAAGTGTGTACATACTAATATTATATACATACGTACTTCAAAATATGTATGTAGGAAAGAAAGAAAAGTATAAGTGTTTTTTTTTACAGAGAAAATTAGAATGATTTTTCATATTTTAGTACTGCCATCCGATCTGGCATCAGCTTTTAAAACGTTTCTCTTACAATGCTGATTGTAAGAGAAACGATTAATTTATTATTACCATTTATCAGCATAAATCATGATTATGTTAACCCAAAATTTATCAACGATTAATTTATTATTAATATTGATTTACTATATATTCAAGATACAATTTAATAAATTAATTTCTTACCTTTTCGAACACGTACATTTCTTGTATTGCATTTGTAACAGTGGTACATTTATCTAGTGAATATGTTTTAGTATTAAATATTTTTTAAACATGGATAGGTAAATTTCAATATTTTTATAGATTTAAAATAGCTTCCAAAGATGGGACGTTTTTTACTCTTTTACTTAACTTAACATTAAATACATCCGTGCATTAAAATATGTATGTAAAAAAGAAAGAAAACTATAATTGTGTTTATTTTACAGACTGCCGCAATGGTTTTATCTATTGTAGTGCTGCCATCTTGCGTCAGATTTTAAAATGTTTATCTTGGAAAGCTGATTGTAAGGGGGAACTATTACTTTATTAACACAATTTATCAGCATATATCGTGATTGTGTTGATCAAAAACTTTTCAACGATTAATTTATTATTAATACTGATTTACTATATAATCTAGATACAATTTAATAAATTAATGTCTTACTTCTTCGAACAGGTACAATTCTTGTAATGCATTTGTAACAGTGGTACATATATATAGCTTCATCTAGTGAATGTTGTATTATTAAATATTTTTTAAAAATAGAAAGGTAAATTTCAATTTTTTTTTAGATTTAAAACAGTTTCAGAAGATTGTTTTTTACTATTTTCTTTTAACTTAACTTAATATTAAGTACATACGTACATTAAAATATATTTGTAGGAAAGGAAGAAAAGTATAATTCTGTTTATTTTACAAACTGCTACAATGTTTTTTTCCTATTGTAGTTCTGCTATCTTGCGTCATCTTTTAGAGCGTTGCTCTTACATATCAGCTTGTAAGAGAAACGATTAATTTATTAACACAACTTGTCAGTATAAATTATGATTATGTTATTTAAAATTTTATCAATGACTAATTTATTATTAACACTGATGTACTGTATGTTATAGATACAACTTAATAAATTAATGTCTTACTTTTTCGAACACGTACAGTTCTTGTCATGAATTTGCAACAGTGCTTATCTAGCTTCATCTAGTGAATGTTGTATTATTAAATAATTTTTAAGCATGGAAAAGTAAATTTCAATATTTTACGAGATTTCAAACAGCTTTCAAAGATGTGTCGTTTTTTAATCTTGAATTTAACTTAATTTAATATTAAATACATACGAACATTAAAATATGTATGTAGGAAAGAAATAAAAGTATAATTGTGTTTATTTTTCCGACTACTACAATGTTTTTTCCTATAGTAGTGTTGCCATTTTGCATCAGCTTTTAGAACGTTTCTCTTACAATACTGATTGTAAGCCAAAAGATTAATTTATTAGCGCAATTTATCAGCATAAGTCATGATTATGTTGATCAAAAATTTATCAACGATTAATTTACTGTTAATACTGAATGACTATATATATATTCTAGATACAATTTCATAAATTAATCTCTTACTTATCTGAAAACGTACAGTTCTTGTAATGCATTTGTAAAAGTTGTACATTTATCTAGTTTCGTCTAGTGAATATTTTGTTATTAAATATGTTTAACAAAGGCAGGTAAAAAGGTAAATTTCAGTGTTTTTCGAGATTTAAAACAGCTTCCTGTTTTTTATCCTTTTTATTAAACTTAATTTGGTTCATTAAAATAAAGATAGAATTTGTAATCAATTTTGTACTCGCTTTCAGTTATTCTAGAATTATAAAAACTACGTAACCAGATGTGTGACCGATGACAATAAAACATTTAAAAATTTTAGAAACGTAATTATAAATTAATGAATTAAATGTAAGATATTTTCCCGTTAGCACAGTTTATGAATCGCAAATAATTCTTTCTACTTAAAACTGTATACGACTTAAAACAACAATGGAGTTAATTACAAAACAAATCATGCTCGCTGAAATATGCCAACTGATAATGAAACTGCAACTATAAAATATTTCAAACACAAAAAAGTATATAAAAAAACATAGATGAAAAATATGTTTACGTTTTGAATTTTTTGCTAAGCTGTAAATCAGAATTTTAATAAATCAGCTTTTGAAATTGAGCTCATTATTATTAGTAATGTTTTCAATTTTGGTGCTGAATTTCTCGTAATTTAATATTGAAGACATGGTCCTCGTAACTGCTTTGTTTTTAGGGTTTCGTTCATCTCACGAAACCTTATTACTCCGGCTCCGTTGTATGTCCGTCACAGAGCCGTTCTCAGAAACTATATAACTTACAGGCATGAAAATTTGTATACTTATAGCTGAATACATACTATGAAGCTCAAAATATAACAAATTTGAAAAATCGTATTATTTTAATATAGAGAGATAAATAACCAAAATTCTAATAGCCTTTTCCTAATAAATTTAAACATTTTTCGTTATAGCAGTTGCCAACAATTAAAAATATACAATAAAATTCTTTCTACAGTAATTAATTATCTATTGAAAGATTTGCACGTGAAAATGAAGATGAAATAAAAAGTTTCACCAATTGAAATAAAGATTAATAGGGTTGAGTTGAGTTGATTTTTGACGGCCAATTATCTACACTTGGGATATAGGCCCGGGGGGAGTGCCCTCCGTGGGGTCTTTCTAAGGGAACCTAACCCGTATTTACGCATGGATAAATCCACGGCTCGAAGAAAACCACGAAAACTCCGAACGATTAGGCCGACGGGCGCGATTGGGAACGAACCCAGCACCTCCCGTCTACCAGCTTCGAGAGCAGAACCTCTCAGCCCCTGGTGGGGCAAGATTAATAGGACATCATATTGGTAATAAAACAGAAAAATTCAAACATTTCTCAATAATACAAAGAGTATGAGTATGTGTATGTACAGAATGCAAATTAATATCGCGTCATTAGAGAATTAAAAAGAAAATTAATCTGACGTCAGATTTGAAGTTTAATGGATTTTTCAAATGTTGGAGAATAATACAAAGCGAGCATCAATATGAATAATAGAGAATAGTAAATATATGATTTTGAGAAACGTATTGAATCATGATAAAAACTCGATTATGGAAATATTCGCATATTTTAACATTTTGAAGGTGTACAACATGTTTAATTTTGAATTTTTTTTTTTTTTTTAAATATCGCATTTAGTCCACATGACAGATATTATTATGACAGAGTATAATAGCGGGCTTTTCCCGCTATCGGGCCTGTTCAGATATTCGAAAAAAGGGAGTTTGTTATAAAGTGAGTTACATATACTTTTAATTATCGAGGGTGAAACGTTTTCCTTAATTAATGCTTTTAGTTTTCTTTTATTATTACGTGAACGACGTCACGGGTAACAGCTAGTAAAATATAAAATAACTAATCTTCCTTAATCTGTGGGCAAGGTTAGCTCCAAACATGGGCGTTTGCAAGCAATAATATAGTTTAAAGCCAATGTAGATACTTTTAAAGAACTGTCACAAAAAGTCTCACTTTCTAAAATACGCAATTTGGCAGTGGCTTTCAAACATCACTTGCTTAGGGCTGTAGGTAATAATAAAATTACTCTTGAGGACTTCGAAACGCTTATCATATAAATCGAAGGCATTCTAAATTCCCGGCCTTTATTTCCACTTTCAGATAACATAAACGAGTTTGAAGTGCTTACCCCTGGCCATTTTTTAATTGGCCGACCCATGACCAGTATTCCCGAGCCTACTGTTATGAATATTTCCGATGATAGATTAAATCATTGGCAACGCATTACTAAATATGTTAAATGCATTTGTAAACGTTGGTCGATTGATTACCTAAATCATTTGCAGCAGCGCGGTAAATGGCAGTTCAAAAAAATAACGTTAAGGTAGGATCTCTAGTGTTATTAAAGGAAGAAAATCTGCCACAATGCAAATGGGCACTTGCCCGGATTGTCGAAATAGTCCCCGGCAAAGACAATAAGGTGCGTGCAGTTAAAGTGAAAACTGCCACGACTGAATTTTTAAGTGACATTTCAAAAATTTGTCTATTGCCAATTGTCAACAATTAATGTAAATAGCATTTATGCAGTATTGTATTTGAATAATATTCTTAATTAATTATATAACCAATTTACTGTATATTGTTCATTTTGGATTGTAATATCATCTGTAATGTATATTAATTATATTCCAAGTTTAAATTAATTGCTGAAATATTTCATATTTCGACCCCGGGCGGCATGTTCCGTCGCGGAAGTATGGTTTTGGCTCCATCTAGTGAGCGTTGATATCAGAGCTCCACTTAGGGGCATTCTGTAATAACAGCTCATTAAGCTGTGGGTCGATGAAGCTCTCGCACGTTTTGTAAACACCGCCCAATTCACGCGGCGGATATTAATTATAGAAAATGCAGTTAAACTTAATAATTTGTGTTTGTGAATGTCAACTGTCATGTAAATGTTAATGAAAAATTTAAAAGGCAATATCCACTGTACAGTCCACTTTATATCGACCAACGTCAATACTGCAGAAATATTGCTTCCATTGTTACATTTAATTGAAAGTAGGTTTTATTTCTATAACTTTAATTATATGTTGTATACAGGCAAATAAAATACGTAAATTTTATTAACTTGAGTTAAAATGTTACACATTGGAAAAAATAACAATATAATGGATAATGAATACAACGCATTTAATCATCCGTTTTGATGCTTTATTCAGCCAAACATTTTCACACTGTCATATTTGTAATATTATTATGATTAGGTACTATCATTACTACAGAGAGATAATACCGAAATTAATTTTTAAGGTAAAATATTATTCAATGGAAAGGTTCTGTGAGTAGTACGCTAGACCCCATACAAGTTTAAATAATAATTACATGCTTCTATGAGATAGCGATCACTTTCACAAGTATTTCAACATATATAAAATTTCATACCAGAAAAAATACACGGAGAAATATTAATGTTCAATCTGAAGGGAGTAGGTATTTTGAATATGCGTGCTGCATCATCTTACCTCCCCTCTCCCTTTTTTTCAATTCCTATTATTAGTTCACACTCTTCCTATATATATTTATATATCTTGTTCAAATTTTCAATAGTTAATAAAATACTGTTTATTCATCCACTCAAGTTCGAATACATATTTTTAAACTTGTAGTGGATGACACTTGATGTTAATACAGTTTTTTTCAAATATTAATTCATTAATTAAATTTAATTAATTAATTTTAGTTTTATATGGGATTAGAAATATAAACACGCAGGCGACTTATTTCAGACATTAGTTGCATTTAAAAGCACCCATTCGCAAGTCTTGATAGCACAGACGATTAAGCTTTGGGCTCGTGACCACAAGGTACCAGGATCGAGCCTCATCTGGGATGGAAGAAAATTCTCCCGTACTCAAAAATAAATTGCTGTTATGTAAGATATTTATGATTAAATACCGGCGATGCGTGCAGATCGCTGAAAAAAAAAATATTTTCGACCTAAGTAGGAATTGACTTAATTTTTTTTTTATATTACTTGTTAATAATTGAATTTATGCTTTTAGTTGTTTCATATTTTATTATAAATTCAATGTATACATTGCACATTCTTGTGTACTGAATGACATTCTAAATGCAAATCGACAAATGAACCGTAATTCATTGCGTGAACCAATAAGAACATATTTTTAATATTGTATACTTCAAAATAATTTTAAATCTGCAAAAATAAAAAGTACATAAAATAATAATAAAAATATTTTACGAAGGTAGAATAGATATTCATCATTATGATCTAACAGACATTATACTTGAATGTGAGAGATTTACATACAGCGATAACTGTATGATATTTTTCACATTTCATTCTAAAATCGCATATTTTTTATACTAACCTATTTACTGTTTAATCAAGTTATTTTCTATATTTACATTGTCTTAGTACTTTGTAAAAAGATTTAGAGGGATGCTTCCCCCGCATACGCGTATGTTTCTGTATGAAAACGATACTGGTGTGTGTCGGAAAGATTAGCATTGTTCATTTAGTATTTATTTATATTTTTTTTATTACAACAGCAGCATTAAAAAAACATCTTCCCATTCATTGCATTTTACAAAAGTTTTTTTTTTCAATATATTTTTTTAAGTTATTGGTATGTGAAGTACCAGTTATTATCAATACGTTTGCAGTTTTTATGCAGTGCAGGTGCAGGTGGAGGTGCAGGAGCAGATGCAGGATCTGGAGCAGGCGCAGGTTACGGCCAAGGTGCTCGAGCAGGTGCAGGATCTGGAGCAGGCGCAGGTTACGGCCAAGGTGCTCTACAAGGTGCAGGATCTGGAGCAGGCGCAGGTTACGGCCAAGGTGCTGGAGCAGGTGCAGGATCTGGATCAAGCGCAGGTTACCGCCAAGGTGCTGGAGCAGGTGCAGGAATTGTAGCAGGCACAGGTTACGGTCAAGGTGCTGGAGCAGGTGCAGGATCTGGAGCAGGCGCAGGTTACGGCCAAGGTGCTGGAGCAGGTGCAAGAACTGGAGTAGGCGCAGGTTATGGCCAAGGTGCTGGAGCAGGTGCAGGATCTGGAGCAGGCGCAGGTTACGGCCAAGGTGCTGGAGCAGGTGCAGGTCATGGAGCAGGCGCAGGTTACAGCAAAGGTGCTGGAGCAGATGCAGGTGCAGGATCTGGATCAGTCGCAGGTTACGGCCAAGGTCCTGAAGCAAGTGCAGGATCTGGAGCAGGCGCAGGTTATGGTCAAGCTGCTGGAGCAGGTGCAGGATCTGGAGCAGGATACCGAGATTAGATAAATCTTTATATATATTAATATATCTATCATAAAAGTGGTGCATTTAAACTTTAATCAGTAATCGTTTTCGTATTTTTTTAAATAATTCAGATGTATTAAAGTAGGCAGCGGATTTCTTCTAGTCAAAGAGGTATAATGTGTTCCCAATATATTATTTACTGTAAACGTTTTTCTTTGTAAGTTGATATAATTTATTGGAGCTCCGTTAGACATTAAGTAGCAAGCCACTATTGGCATAAAGTGGGCTACACGTCTGTGTTATATCATGTTCCTGTTGAAAAGTTTACTTTTTGGAAATGTATGGTCAATATCGACGTAATCCTGGTATGTCATCAGAAATGCTTCATAATACTATCTTCAGATTGTAAATTTCCCGACAATAATGCCAACTTTTGAGTAATACAGAATTATTCTTAATCTGTTTTCCTAGGTTTTCGTCATGGTCATTCACAGTGGTGGCTCGTGAATAACTTTATTTAGGGCATTAAATGCATGGCTGCCAAATTTATTCTTTTCTTACCAATATTATTAAAAAGAAATGCTCTATTTTATTTATTGGCCAAAAGTTTTGACATTATACAAAAAAAAAATTTCTTATATAAAATAATGGTATGAAAATAATAAAAGTTTCAGATATTCATTTAGTGCCCCCCAAAAAGACAATCACAAGCCGCCACTGGTCACTCTTCTAAAAACTAAGACACATATAGCAAATCACTGCATGTAAAGGAACAAGTTTATTATTACGAGATTCTCGGATAAATGGCGGCACTTTCAGAACTCAAAAAATAGTAACGCACAAATGTGTATCTAATCTGTTTTTTAAACTATTTATTAATGTAACAAAACCAGATCATCTAAATAATTTAGGTTGTTACATTTGTTTGAAAATATACTATAAAGTAATGAATAATGTTTCAACTTTTATTTTATAAATATTTTTTTGTATTTCATACTTACCTTCGTGATTACCATGAGTGACACATTTGCCGTGAATGCAAGTTAATTGCGGCAATCCCATGCAGAAACAATCTTCCTTTGTTCTACAGTTCGTGTTCATTACAGCGTCGCATTTCTGTAATAAATGCAAAATTTAGATATGAGAAAATATTTTCTTGTTTTATGTATTACGTTATAATGCTTTACAATTTTAATTGACATTAAAAGAAATCCACTGAAAGTACATTTTTTTTCATTTTTTTGCGGGTAAAAATTCAAGAAGATATATTAGGGAGGAGGGCATGAAAGTGTGCTGTGTCTATGTCCAGCATTGTCTCTTCCGACATTTTGGAATTTAATTAACTAAAGTCGAAGAGACTTATATAATAATTTAACACTAAAGAAGACTAAGGAGTTTTCATCAGCCCCCCCCCCCCTTCCGCGTGCAAGAAAATATTTAGTTGTTTCCTCTTGTGCTCATGTTTCTAAAACTTATTTTAAACTTGAAATTGAAGGTAGTAGAGCCTCCCTCACGAAAACCAGTGGGTAAGTGTGATCAAAAATTGCACAAAGGTTTCGTTTAATATTCCTTTCAAAACACTTCATCCTTTAATTAATAATCCAACATAAATATATAATATAATATATCTCATAAATATATAGTTATTAAATCATTTATCAATAAGAACATAGATGGCAACACCATTAAATTTAATATTAAAATGACTACAAGAGGAAGCTATTTTTTTAATCAAATTAAAAATATTCTAGATCTGTTTTCGGACAGTTTTACTAGCACATGTTTGTATATATGAAAAGCATATTTAATTACATAATTTAATTTTAGCTAAAGAAAAAGAAAAAGAAATAAGCTTTTATGTCAAACAAAAAAATTTTTTTTACCTAAATCCACCGGACAATAAAATGTAGTCCGAGGGAGAAAATCAAAAATTTCGAGAATAGAAACCGAGACCTTTGTTTTAGAAGGCAAATACCCTACCACTGTACCACCGAGTCTTTGACGCAAAAATTGAAATTATGGTTATTTTCAAAATCTAATCCTTCAAAGACTAATAACGAAATATATTTTAACCTAACGAAAAATGAATTAAATTAAACATAACATGCAAACAATAAGCATACACTAAAGAATGTCTGAAAAGAAGATATATTATAAATGTACTAGCTGACGCGCCCGGCGTTGCCCAAGCCTCTTTAATAAACTTAAATCTCTTAAAAAACAAAACTCTGGCCACGGTCTACGATGGCTTCGGCACCGTATACCGGGCATGCTCGTACGCTCCGAAAAATCTTTTATTTCCCCCTACCACCGCCAGGGGAGAATTCTGTTCTAAACAAACCTCTTTCCGAACGAACTTCTGAGACAGGTCCCCGCTGCCTATGTTACTGTATAGTAGGCGCGCTACAAAATTGAGCTAGTTTCGAAAAGATTGGAACATTATTAGCCCAGTTATTGAAATAAGGCACAGTTAGAAAAAATAACCTTAAGTGAGGTGCCGAGGGGAGGGGATGTTCGAATGTCCTTCAGAAAATGGCTAATTAGGAGGCCCACTATGCATATGCATGTATAAAAATTCGTTCGTTTAGTTAAGCTAGGAACTCAATTACAAATTTGGCTTACTACTATTCGGAAATAGTGGTAACCGCTACTCATAAATTTAGTTTAATGTTATAAAGAGTGACTATTAAGTTAATTATAATGCTTGAAATCACTTGCGTTGAAATCGGAAAGATAGTTGTTGAGATATAGAAACGGAGCACAATTAGAGAAAAATCCTTGAAAGAGGGGCCGGGGGGAAGGTTTTTCGAGTGCCTTTCAGCAAATGACTAATAAGGAGGACCACTATGCATCTTTCAAAATTCGTTCATTTGCTTAAGATAGGAACTTAATTAAAAATTTGGCTTAAACTTTTATTCAGAAATTGTGGTAACCGCTACTGTTAAATTTAGTTTAATGATATAAAGAGTCACTATTAAGTTAATTATAATGGTTGGAATCACTTGCGTTGAAATCGGAAAGATAGTTACTGATATATGGAAACGGAGCATAGTTAGAGAAAAATCCTTGCAAGAGAGTCCGGGGGGTGGGGTGGGGGAGTATATTGTTCAAGTGCTCTTCAGCAAATGACTAATTAGGAGGACCACTATGCATCTTTCGAAATTCGTTCGTTTGCTTAAGCTTTGAAGTTAATTACAAATTTGGCTTAAACAATTATTCGGAAATAGTGGTAACCGCTACTCATAAATTTAGTTTAATACTATAAAGGATTACTATTAAGTTAATTATAATGTTTGTAATCCCTTGCGTTGAAATCGGAAAGATAGTTGCTGAGCTAGTTGGAAACGGAGCATAGTTAGAGAAAAAAACCTTGAAGGAGGGGCCGCGGGCGGAAGGGGTTGCTCAAGTGGCCTTCAGCAAATAACTAATTAGGAGGATCATAATACATCTTTAAAGATTGATTAATTTGGTTAAGCTAGGAGCTTAATTTGAAATTTGGCTTAGACTATTATTCGTAAATTCTGGTAACTGCTTTCTAGAAATACATCTTGAAGCTATGAATGCTGATTTTTACGATAATTTAGTAAAAATGAAACTGGTTTGGATAAGTTCGGAACACTATTAGCTGAGATTTAAAATAGCGGTATTCTCTATATAAAACAGCAATTAAACGCCACGTTGTAAAGCTAAAAATGTTAAAATTGTTGAATGCAATTAGACCCTTGCCCCTCTCCATTCCCGCAAATATAAAAAAGAATCTGTTAAATAAAGTTTGTTAATAATCTCTATCATAATAATTTATTTCATGAAAAAAAAAAAAAAAAAAAACTTAAACCGAAATAATTGTCATGAGAAAAACGTGCCTAGAAAATATTTCAAACAGGGGGACGTATGCCTAATTTGTCATGTGCAGGTGGCGCGACATTAGCATGGCTGTACGCTGATAACATCAATCTATATTGGCACTATGTAGTTAGAAATCCTTATCTATGCATCGCTACTCTGGTTTATTTAGATACTCTGTGAAGAATAGATGCAACCAACCAACCCAAGAGAAAACAGCGTATTTTTGATAAGAGTTCTTTGTTGATAATAATTAATATTTCAGTAAATAATTGAAATATTAAATTTCTGAGACTCATGTACACAGGGTTTGGAATATCTAAACCTAAATTTTCAGAATTCTAGGTGCGCTAAATTTCATGGCCATTGCCAACAGACACACACACACACACACACACACACACACACACACACACACATACACACACACACACACACACACACACAGAGCGAAACTTTATTTTATTAGTATAGATAAAACATTGTTATTTAAAGTAAATAAAAGAGCGAACGTTTCTAGCTTTCAAATAGATCTTCCGGACACGAAAAGGTTTAGTTGTTATTGCACTACTATTCGAATCGCAAAATAATCAATATCAAAGTTTTACTCAATACAAGACAGTGATAGCGCCTAGAATTTCCAATATGGAAATCGGCAAACGAAAACCCATCTGAAACATTACATGACATTTTATTTAAATATTTATATAATTTAAATTTTGAATGATAAAATAAAGATTATTTCAGGAGAAGGAAGTGTAATAAATTAAGAGTGAGATGGCAGCACTAATCATTAACGAGAATTAATGATTTAAAGAGGAAACTTAATATTTAAATAGTAAGAGATGTTTAAAAATTGAAAAAGTATATATTTAAATAAAATTCAAAATTTCCGAAATTCAGCGGAAGTTTAAAATAAATTTAGAATTTCTAAAAGCAAGAAAAAAAAATTGTTTAAACGAAATTTAAAAAGCTGAAAATTTTCAGAAATTTAGTGGATGTCCAAGCAAAATTTAAAATTCGAATTTTCTCAAAACAAAACATTTTTTAATCAATTTTTTAATAATTAGCGAAAGTTTAAACAAAATTTAAAATTTCCCAACTTCTGAAAAAAAAAATGTTTGACTTAAAAAATAATTGATAAAATATTTTTCAACAAATTTCGATCTTAAAATGGCAAAAAAATAATAATAATTAAATAAATAAATAAATAAATAAAATAATAAAACATTCTGTAAAATTGAATCTATTATATAGTGAAATCCATTCCTTTTGAAAAATTTTCTCCGTCACCCAGTTTCAAACCAGGAACTTTTTAAACAGCAGACAAATGCGCTACCACTGAGCCACCTAGCCTACACTAAAATCTAAATCGCAGAAATGGTCGGATGTCATAAAATTAATTCATTTAATTAAAATAATAAAAGACCTATCAAATTTTATGGTCGTGTGATTAGAGGTATTCAGCTATAACTATACTAAATTTCAAATCTCTAACTTATGCACTTTCAGAGAACGAACTCAGCATATAACAGCGCAAAATCTACCCAACTGAAATTTAATGTGTATAATTGTTGCAGAATTTTGTCAAATCACTTGAAATTTTATGAAACTCGAATTAAAACTTAAAAAGATGTTAATGAAAAATTTCTTTATTCTATTAAATCCTATCATTACGTAATCAATATTATAAAAGCGCAAGTCATGTGACTAGGGGAAACAAATACGGGCTAACCACTTCTTTTTTCATGTGTCAAGCAGCCATTTTTATTCAAAATTATTTTTTTTTAATATAATTGCATAAAAGTTACATTTTTAGAAAGATCGTTCAAAAACATTGTTTGCTTGAAAGATGAGTTACATTAAATATGTATAGGTTCTGAGATAACTTCAGTGGAAATTAGGTTAGCAGCCGACTAACTCAATCCATTAAAGTAAATATACACAACAGATTTGTTCATATTGCGTCATAGAAATATTAAACCATGGAGGTAATCATTCGCAAAGTAAGATCTTCATGGTGAATTTTGCATCACTGTCTGATGTCGAAAAAACAATTCGAATCTGTAAACCTGGCATGCGTAATAAGATAACAGACGATATAGATCATTTCACAGAAATAATAAAGATGATTATTTTTACATAGTAACACTAGTTATAGTACAAACGCACCTCATTTGTCACGTTTAACGTGCAATTTTCAACTTGTTTTCTGTTATTTAAACAGTCTTTTAAATTAATTTCTAGTTTCAATATCACGTAATCTAGTTTCAATATCACTTATATATATATATATATATATATATATAACCTTTTTTTATACTCCAACATTTACCTCCCTCAGTCAGTCCATCCGTCACATATAGCAGCACAAAAACTACCCAACCGAATGGTTTGAAATTTAATGTATATAATCATACAGAGTTTTGTCGAGTCAATTGAAATTTTATGAAAATCGAAGTAAAACTTAAAAAGATGTTAGTAAATGCTTTCTTCTTTCTATTTTATCCTATCATACCTAATTAATTCAATAAAAGCGTAAACCATGTGTCTGAAGAAAATAAATACGGGCTGACCACTTCTCTTTTCATATTGCCAGGTGGCTATTTTTATTAAAAATTATTTTTCGAATAAAATTGCATAAAAGTTACATTTTTATAAAGATCGTTCAAAAAATTGTTTGTTTGAAAGATGAGTTACATTCATATATGTATAGATTCTGAGATAACTTCAGTTGATATTAGGTTGACTACCCAATATCTCAATTTAGTAAAGTACACAAACAAGAGAATCGTTCACCGTGAGTCATAAAAATATTGAACCATGAAAGTTAATCATTCGCAAATCAAGGTCTCCATGCTGAATTTTGCAGCGTTGTCTGGTGTCGAAAAAAAAGATCGTTCTTGTAAGCGGGGCATATGTAATAAGAGAAAAGGCATGCTCATTTTGATGAGCACAGCGGAAACAAAATCGTTCCTGTAAGCGTGGCATATGTAATAAGAGAAAAGGTATGTACGATTCGACAAACACGGCGGAAAAAACGCAGCCAGCTTCAGTACAAAACCTGAAGCATAATTCCCATTGGATCAGCGTAATCTATGTAATACACTGGACTCCAAAAGTTAAGGTACAACCGGTTTTTTGCGTCTAATTTGCAAATGAATGAATATAGAAACATCAAATTTTGATGAAATGTGCGCTAAACTGTTATTTATTAATTGCGACATAGGAATTTACTTAAGTTAAACGTATAAATGAAATTATAACAAAAAAGCACTCATGGTGGAAAAGACCATTCTTAGAGAAATCAGCACATCGCAGTATTATGCAGTAAAATGTGACAGAAACATTAAAAAACTGGTTCTAATACGGAATATGTCCACCCCGGACTTGAATGCATTGGCGGCATCGACTTTCCATGCTCTCAATTAAATTTTCGGACACCGAAATAGGTAACGCTGACCTGATTTGGAGTAAGCCTTGTTCCAGCTCATTTAATGACCTTGCAGGAGGACTTAAAGCCGCAACCTGTCTTCCAAGATAGTCTCAAAGATGTTCTATCAGATTCAAGTCTGGAGAGTGAGCTGGCCATTCCATTCTCTCCAAACCATGATCCTCAAGATAATCCTCAACAACCACAGCTCGGTGTATTCTCGCATTATCATCCATTAGAATGAAACCATTGCCAATAGCACCGGCATATGGGCGCACATATAAATCAAGGATCTCATCCCGATATCTCGCACCAGTCACAATTCCTCCATGGAACACATGCAGGTCAGTGTGGCCTCTGAGTGAGATCCCTACACAAACCATGATTCCACCGTTTCTGTACCTGTGTGTTTCGACAGTGTTTGATTGATGGTATCAAGTACATTGTTCTCTCCAGATCAGAAGACGTCCTGAATCGCTCTCCAGTGCGAATCTGGACTCGTCTGTGAAGAGTACAGAAGCCCACTGTTGTCTGGTCCAGGAAACATGTTATCTTGCGCAACATTAGCGGGCCCTTCTCTGTCGTCTGTTGAGGGGGACACACACAACTGGTCGCCTTGCATAGAGATCTGCATTGTGAAGACGTCTTCGCACCGTAGTAGCGGAGATTCTTCTTCCTGATGCTGAAAAGTGGTCTGCAATGAGTTGCGGCACAGTAGTGCGTCTTCTCCTTCGGGTCGAAAGAGCTAGAAACCGGTATTCTGTAGGTGTTGTAACACGTGGGCGGCCTGGAACATGTTTTCTGGATACAGAATCTTCGGATTCATACTGATCCCAGAGTCGTTGGACTACACTGCGAGACACATTGAGCCGTCTAGTAGTATCGGCCTGTGACAACCTCATTTCCTTCCATCGTACCGCCCGCCACCTTAATGAATCGGGCAAACGACTTCTTCTAGACATTTCTAGACTCTACTGGCTGTTGTGAACAAAACTGACAACAACAGTTTGAATACAACAAAACTTACACGCGACATTACAAAAGCTTCGTAATTGCATATTTTTCTCTTATTCACAAATACCTATTCTTTTCTATAAAATAAAAGTGGTACTGTAATTTTTGCGTAAGTGTTTTTTAAAGCTTATTATTGTCATTCATATAAACTATGAAGTTTAATCTGACTGTCTTTTTTTGTCTGGTGAGCTTCGAAAAACATGTTGTACGTTAACTTTTGGAGGCCAGTGTAATAAGATTAAAAATCTCTGTGTTAGCGAAGGTGTTGCAGCTGATAAGCAAACGGACATTAAGCATAAACGCCTAAGGGAGTTAATCGGTTTTTGTCTCGAAAGATAAAAAGCATAACAACAAACAATATAAGAAATGCTACCATGATGGCAAAAAATTCTTGATTTGTCTATTAGAATCATCCGATTTGGAGAAGGATTAAGCAAGTAAATTAAATTATGAATAAAAGCAGCATATTGCAATGCTCCCATTGCAACATGTTTCATTTAGGGGTGACTGTTATGTCTTTGATTGTATTAGAATGATTACTGGTTTCCATAATTACTTAAAGTTAAAAACAATAACTACTTTAATAATAAAAACATATAGCAGCATAATGCTACTCCGGCAGAATACAGAATCAGGTTGTTGCCAATAGACAAACATAAAAAATCTTGGGGCTAACTGTTGCCAGTCAAACATATAATATATATTTCAATTCTTCCTCTTTAAATTTGGAGAATTTACAATTAATATTTAAGCTATATATTCTGGATACAAAGTAATGAAATTTTTAAAATATCTGAGTTGGACGATAAAATGTTATGTAATAATGGTCTTTATTAATATCCTACAACTAATTTACAATGTCCACGAGTTTATAAGCCCAATAGATGGACTGGTTTTCTTGTTCGTGCGGATCGTCTTAGTTCTTGAGAAGCAGGATTCACCAGGTCTGTTGATACGTCACTGGACTTTGGTTGACCTAGAGTTACGTTTGGCGTACAATTTCTAACTTGATACTTGTTCTAATATTAACAAACTAGCGGCCCGTCTCGGCTTTGCACGGGTAGACAATGTAATTTTTTTAGTACATTTGTTTTCCTGAATTTCGTGCTCCTACCAAAAACTGTTGCTGAGATATGGCGAAATGACCTAAAACTTTCAAATCCTCCTTTAAACACCTTCGAGGGGGGGGGGGGATTTCTAAATTCACTGAAATAGGTGTTTAATCATTTGTTTAGTAGATTTGTTTTCCTGAATTTCGCGCTCCAACCTATAACTGTTGCTGAGATATGGCGAAATGACCTAAAACTTTCAAATCCTCCTTTAAACACCTTCGAGGGGGGGGGGGATTTCTAAATTCACTGAAATACGTGTTTAATCATTTGTTTAGTAGATTTGTTTTCCTGAATTTCGCGTTCCAACCTATAACTGCTGCTGAGATATGGCGAAATGACCTAAAACATTGGACCACCACCCTTTATCCCCTCCGGGAGGGAAATTTCTAAAATCTAGAAATACATGTTTAATCATGTTTTAGTAGATTTGTTTTACCGATTTTTGTGCTCTTAACTAAAATTGCTGCTGAGATACGGCAAAATGAACTAAAACATTTGACCCCTCCTCTTTAACCCCCTCCGGGAGGGGAATTTCTAAAATTGCTGAAATACATGTTTAATCATTTTTTAGTAGATCTGTTTTCCTGATTTTTGCGCTGAGATATGGCGAAATGACCTAAAACATTCGCCCTCTAACCCCCTTCTGGGGGAATTTTTAAAATCGCTAAAATAGGTGTTTAATCATTTTTTAGTAGATTTGTTTTCCTGATTTTCGCGCTCCTACCTATAACTGCTGCTGAGTTATGGCAAAATGACCTAAAACATTCGACCACCCCCCTTTAACCCCCTTCTGGGGGAATTTATGAAATCACTGAAATACGTGTTTAACTATTTGCTTAGTAGATTTGTTTTCCTGAATTTCGCGCTCCTACCTATAACTGCTGCTGAGATATGGCGAAATGACCTAAAATATTCGACCACCCCTCTTTAACCCCCTTCTGGGGGGATTTCTAAAATCGCTAAAATAGGTGTTTAATCATTTTTTTAGTAGATTTATTTTCTGGACTTTCAAGCTTCTACCTATAACTGCTGAGATATAGCAAAATTACCTAAAACATTCGACCACCCCCCTTTAACCCCCTTCTGGGGGGAATTTCTAAACTCGCTGAAATAGGTGTTTAATAATTTTTTAGTAGATTTGTTTTCTGTAATTTCAAGATTCTACCTATAACTGCTGCTGAGATATGGCGAAATGACCTAAAATATTCGACCACCCCTCTTTAACCCCTTTCTGGGGGGATTTCTAAAATCGCTGAAATAGGTGTTTAATCATTTTTTTAGTAGATTTGTTTTCTGGAATTTCAAGCTCATACCTATAACTGCTGCTGAGATATGGCAAAATGACCTAAAATATTCGACCATCCCCCTTTAACCCCCTTCTGGGGGGAATTTCTAAAATCGCTGAAATAGGTGTTTAATAATTTTTTTAGTAGATTTGTTTTCTGGTATTTCAAGCTCCTACCTATAACTGCTGCTGAGATATGGCAAAATGACCTAAAACATTCGAACCCCCCTTTAACCCCCTTCAGGGGGAATTTTCAAAAATCCCTTCTTATTGCTTGCCTAGGCCATAACAGCAATGTGCAGTCCAAATTGCGTGACCCTGACTTTTGTAGTTTCGGCTGGGCGTTGATGAGTCAATCAGTCACCGTTTCCTCTTTATATAATAGTATAGATATATGCTCCCTCACGTTCTAGCGTATTTTTTGTAAAGGGAAATGCCATTTTTTTTTATTGCGTGGAAATAATATATGTGGATGTATTGTAACATTTGACCTTTTTTATTTTCCACAATCAAATACGGCGCTTTACGAGGAAATAATCTGAAGTAAATTTTATTTCTTACTTTAATGCTATACACTGTTAAATATACAGGTTCAACCCTTCACCAAAATATTAGTTCAAGCAAAGGTCTTTGAAAGGGAGAACCATTCTATTAGTGCAAGTATAATGGCTTGGAAAATAAAAATATACGAAGAACGACAAAATTGGTTCAACTTCAAGGTTTGTTACTGTGGCTATCGTGGTGGCAACGAGAAACCATAACTTTAATGGCGTCTTCCATCCTTAATACACATCTTATCCAGCAACAAGAACTGTATTTCGTGCGATCCCGTAAAGAATCAAGGTCACACAAGGTCATCAAGCACAAGTGATTAGCCTTTATTTTTCTGTTACTCACATTGTAGTGTATAACAGAGTATGTATACATCTGATGTAATGTATATATCTGATGTAGTGTATGCATCTGATGTAGTGTATACATCTGTTTCTCTCGAATATGAAATTGGTATTGTACCTTGAAATATTTATCGGTAGTATCTTGCGTAAACCTAATAATTTTCAGTTTCCGCTTCAAATATTATGTCATGTATCAGAAATAAGTGGCTATTTCAAAGCTATTACTATAAATTTAATAACTTAAATATAATAACTTGGTTCATTTCTAACAAACGAAATTAGTTTACGATTTTAATTATTTGTTTTTGTTCATAAGTTTATACTAGAACTAATAATTCTTTTGGAACAAAATAACGTAATGTATCTAGAAGCTATACGAACTTGCATGACTGCCAATTGGTATGTTAAATGAATTTTATACAGTTTCATTTAATAATACGTTAAAGTACTGTCGGTGCTTAAAGGGTTAACAAGCTAGAGAAGACTGTGCTTTTGTACCGTGCATTTTATCCTCTAAGAAGTCAGGGACGCCTGGAGGTTTAACGGTTGGGGTTAAAATGAAATATAAAGACAATTACATAAAATAACACTTGGAAGACGAACATGCGAAATTAACATTCATAAGAAATACGAATCACGAGAAATTGCTAAAAATAACATCCAACTAGAGAGTAAGCGCTATTATGCCAAATATAGAAAATCTCCTAAACTATAAAAATTGTTGATGCAATTGTGATACAGTGCATTCAATCCGGATCTGGTTTAAAACTCAAAGTGAAATATTTAAAATCATACAAAGTAAAATCTGTTAAAGATAATGACAGATATGATGTGGTAATTGTTGGTCCCCATGAAGGCTCAAACACAACATCCATTGCACTTGATATGATAATACCGTGGTCAACCACACAAAAGATGAAATTTAAAGCTTTTTTGTGTACATAAGTTTAAATGTTTGCTTTGTTTTATTCTTAAGTATGCCCAGACGTAATTTATTTTGCTCTTTAAGTGTGTTTTTATTTTTTTTATTTTCTATTCATTATTCTTTTATTATTATTATTATTATTCAAGTGTGCTTAAATTTAATTTCATTGCAATTAATTCAAGATGAACTCATAAAATCTTAAGCTGCTCGCTATCAAGATGGTAAGCGATGTCGATGTGACGATATTAAGACGAATAACAGAAGACGAAAAATGTTCACCAGTACTCATTTAGATAATAGACCCTTTTTAAAATTGTTTATTTGTTTGTGTCAATGCTACACAATCAATTCTGATAGTCTTTCTAGCCTACAGGCATTAGCAGATGCTAATGTTAACGTTATGCTTAAAAATTTAACAATATTCATCTTTTGCGTTCGAGGCTACAAAAAGTCGTCTGCTTGGAAATAACATTTCGAACTGCACCATTCAAAAGCATGGTGTTTAGAAAATTTATGCTTATATGTTATTTTAATATGGAGTTTTAGACCTTTCCAAGGACAGGTATAGATTATGCATGAATTCTTTACCCTATTTCAATGCAATTTCATTCATATTTTTCATTTTATTTATAAAATTAAAATTTTAAAATTTTAACTGATAATTATATATGGATTTTAATTATTATGTATGCATGTATTTATCGAAAATAATTCGTACAAAATAAATCTGGAGTATTTTACGCATGCATTTCCCTGATTTTATGCTGCATCAAATGACACAATATGGTAAACAAACGTGCAAGCCGCTTCTTTTACACCACGTGATTCCCTCTATGACGTCACATGGATATTGTCCATTCATATGTCACCACGCTGTCGTGTATAAAGACACTTTACTCTATCTATGTTAATGTGAGAATAATGTTATACTTACCTGAGAAGCGTCTTCATAAGAGTTATCTGACCACTGTCCTTTAACGCCTTTCGGAGTTCTTGTCATTGAACTGTAAGGAGATGACAAATCGACATCTACGAAACTGCCAAAAGTGTCCACGTCATCGGGAACACCCCACTGGGGAATGAAAAATTCGACTTCGCCATTTTTCTTGTTTCCTATTGGCATTCTCGGCGACGATTCTAACTTAAACATTTCGGGTTTAGTGTGGTGTTGATCCGACGAAATTTTTGTCTGATGTTCTTTAGATGGTCCAATGCTTTGTTCATCGGCTACTTGTTCGTGAAATTCTCCGAAAACAGTGTTCAATTCTTTGTTCAATGGAACTTGTTGATTGGACTGAACGAAATTGTTCAGTGGTGGTACGGATTTTTCTGGCACTGCATAGCGAACGAAATGATTGGTGGCATCTAAGAAATAGGGATATTTGTCCTGAAACAAAAGAGGAGAAATTAAATAGAATGATTGCAGTCATATTATTATTACTTTTCTTTAAAATTGGCTTGCCCAAAAATGAATTTATAGTCATTGAGAGAGTACTTTTTGATAAACTGTTCTAATCATAAAAAGAAAATCACAAACTTTTTAATAATTAATAGACCAGGAGGTGGCAGCACAGACAATCACTTCATCAAGTTCAAGGCTGAAATTCCAGAATTAGTTAAAACTTGATTTGCATATTAAAACGCAATTGGTCTGCCAAGTCATATCTTGGTGGAAAACACCCGAAAACCCGATTTTAGCGGTTGAGTCGTAGGTTTACCACTGTGTGTTCCTGCTCCCAGTCCTCCATGTTTTTATACCTTTGGGTGCAGGAAAACACAATGGTAAACCTACGAGTCAACCACTACAATCGGGTTTTCACGTGTTTTCCACCAAGATATGACTTGGCAGACCGATTGCGTTTTAATATGCGAATCGAGTTTTAACTAATTCTGGAATTTCAGCCATGAACTCGATGAGGTGATTCTCTGTGTTGCCGCTTTCCGGTCTAATAGTATGAAAAAATAAAGGGAAGCTGACATCACTAGGGCAAAAAAACGGTCTTTCTAGAGTCAGTATATATAAGAAAGACGGCGAACGTTTTTAGAGGCGCATGCCAAAAATTAAAAATAACATCTATAAACATTGTAACGGATAAACCTTTTACACACACACATATATATATATTGTAAAGTTTTGCAATAATTAATAATCATGAATAATTAAGTTTTTAAGTGCACTGCTAAAATTAAGACTTTACAACTGGGATCCGGTTCCTACAGTAAGAAAATGATTCTTCAGTCATGGCCAATACACAAGAGCCCGGTTGTCTGAAGTTTTTCAATGTCAATGACAAGCGAAGTTGGTTACAGTACATCAACGATAAATAGATTTCACCTTCCTTAGACCCTTGGGAGAAGAGAGGTTCAGCCTCTTGATAGCCGGCGGGTGGCAACACTAGTGCCGGATGAGAACAAAGGTTTTCAATGGGAGCGAGGCAGCTTTCTGATGAGTGGGACTCAATGATAGTGAACGTTCGACTACCCCCCCCCCCCCTCTTTTTTTTTGGTATGGACGGAGGATGGAGGATCTTGGAGGGAGAGATTTGGATGTTGCAGCGCAGAACGTGATGATCGGAAGATCGAGAGATGGAAGAAAGGGAGGGAGACAATACTTTTTCAGTACCTGAATAACTCGAAGAGAGTTATGGCGTGATTGTGCGGCAGACAGTTGATGAAAATCTGGTAACTACCGATCCCGAAAGAGACGTCTTGTCTAACCTCTCTAACTACATCAAAGGACGAGACGCCCTAACGATTCACTGAATCTCTACTTGAAAAATTGCCTTTTATCGAAGTATTCTTCAAAGTGACACTAACTAATACAGTTAAAGATACTGTATAAGGCGAAAGGAACAGATATTTAACGGATTATAACTGACTCTTAATCATGCATAAAAGGACTATTTTATATTTAAACTTATTATTAGCGTAGAATAAATAAAGTTCCTTTTCACGTAAAATAAGTTTTTCTAGTTAGTGCTACCAATCTCCCCCTTAATCCTAATCCAGACTAGTATTCCTTACAATATATATATCGACATAATGCTGTTTATACAATACTCTGGTTAATAGAATCAATCGTTTTCATGCATTAAATAACTAAGAAATAAATCAAAATAGAATTTTTTTGTATGCTGTAATCAGCATTAATTTAACGTAACTTCGATTTGGAAGTATTCATTTAAGTGGCAACTGTAAAGCTGCAATCACATGCAATAGCCTAGCATAGGAGATTACAGACATTTCCGCATAAACATGTTTTTCAATATGCAAATGATGAAAAACGCACCGTATGATAGTTTACATATCGTAAAATTGTTAATGACGAACTTATATATGTTTGATTCCCAATGATAGATATCAGCTCGAATTCTACTAACCGGAACATTCTAAAAAGCAGCAATTTAGCAGCGATTTCTCTCCAAATATTCCGCTTATTGCTTACATTTGCGGGTTCTGTTGAATTTGAAAACAACCCTACTTGCAGCGCGAAAGTGCATCTCCAATCAGGCCGGAGGCAATAGCGTATATTTCAAATCATGCGGTACATACATCAACATAGAGTATTAGGAGCTGAATTATAATAGTGTTAATATCGAGGCGCAACTTTCGAACCAATGTGGCAGCCGCCGTAGAACAGTGCTTTGGCAGCGCCACCTACAAACAACAAACCGAAACTGTCATCAACAACGTTCCGTATTTTCGAGACGATCACTATCAAGCAAACGATTGGAAAAAGCAGACGTACTCATAGAACTGTGCTACATACAACTATTTTTAAAGTATTTTGAGAAAAATATTTCTTATTCCAAAGCCTATTTCGTAAGGGTAAGGTACATATGTTATTGGGTACTTCATGGGTACATATGTAATTGAAACATAGCTAGAAAATACTTTACGAATTTTTATTTTTCTATTGTCTAACTTACTATTAATGCTACGTCCAACTTATAATAATTTAAATTGCATATGTATTAATAATTTTAAAATAATATATTTTCTTGATACGTTTCAATGATACATTTGATAGAGAATCCTTTTTATATGGTTCATATTTTTCTTATTTTAGTAATATACATAGCGAAATTGGGCCTACTTGTCATTTTCTTACAGTGACTATCGTATAAAATCTAATTGAAGAAAAAAAGCTTTTAGAATTCGCACAGGAAGATAAAACAGTTATTTGTCGGAAATGCTGCATAGCATCACAAACTGTTAAAAATTCTGAGTAGGTTGAACAAACGTTTGGCGCTGCAATAGCTACAACTATGATATCTTGAAATCTTGTTCCAACAATTGGAGCTCAGGTTGAATCACAGTTGGGTAATAATTTCACCATCTTATGGTTGCAGCTACTGCAGCACCAAAATTTGGTTTAACCAACCACAAAATTTTTAACAGTGCAGTAAAAGAAATTATTGTAATGCGTTGATTAATGCTAAAATAATTGTATTATTTGTGTTAGTCTGTACATGTTAAACAAAATGTTATTTATTGTAACAAAAAGATAAATGAATTTTATCTATATAATGACTAGCTGTTACCCATGACATCTTTCACGTAATGTTTAAAGAATATTAATGCATTAATTAAGCAACATATACAATTAACAAACTCTTTATCATATTTTATAGTAGATAATACTTCTGCTAATCACAATTTGCGTATTTTTGTTTTTATATATATGATCATTTAAATTTCTTTCATGAGCTTGAAATTTCGTACTATTTAAATATGGAACAATTTTTTACTTTTTTATTCTATTTTAGCATTTCTATTTATTCCGTTCATAGAGATTGATATAATTTAAGTTTTCGTGTCAAAGAATATTTTTCAAAGTGATTATATAAGTAAATATTTTTGAGGAAATTTGTTAATTAACATATCACTTTAGATAAATATTTATTTGATTAGAATAATCTAAAAATCAACTTAAATTATGTTTATTTTCCAAAACAATTTATGATATGATATTATTGTATGATATTTAAAATTATATGACATTTTAAAAAGAAGTTAAAGCCTGGCGGAACATAAAAGTTAAAAAAAAAAAAGTAAAAAAATGCCTTTAACCTTCATATATTTGTGGTATTTTTATTTCACAGTGTCACACTTTTAACAGCTGTAGATCTACTAATAAAATCGAAATGTTTATTACGTTACAAAAAATTTCAAAGCCTAAATGCTTATTTGTTAAGCAATAGAGTTGCCTATTTATTTTGATGTCGAAAACAATCTGAAAAAAAACACCCCAATTATGGAGCTTTTTCATATTGATTGGTGTTGTAGTTTAAGACTATGGGTGTTTCGAAATTTGAGACAAATGTATTCCAATGAGGGGCAAAAAATACCCTTCAGAGATATTTTAAACTATAGATTTAGATATTTTAAAATTATGAGGAATTTTATTATTATCAGAGAAAGATAACTAATAATACCTGGATTTTTAATTGGCTGTTCTCTTACCTTTTCCATAATCATGGTGCCTTTAAAAAATAGGAGTGGGGATTTCCTTGTTTAATTCGAGGTCTCAACTCTTCTTTAAATTTCACGTGAATGATGTTTAAATGCAAATTCCTTTCTCGAATGAAAATTACATATGCTAACAACCTTTGTATCGACATTGAAATATTTATTAAATTTTATCGAAATTTAATATTCTGGAAGATTGTATGGTAAAAGGATGTTAAATTTATGCTTTGGCGACCAATACATTCTGTGGAAATTAAGCTACTTTGTGTAATTGGTATAAAATAATATTTTGTGAATGAAAACTGCACATGATTTAAAATATGACGACACTGTCACCGGGGATAGATTTTCCTGTGAACCGATACGTGTCTAGTTAAAAGCAATTCTTTCAATTCATGAATCATGTACAAATATGCATTTATAATTATAGATAATGTGCTTGTTTGTCAACTTAACGTAGGTGAAGCGTTGAGCTAAATTGCTTGAAGTTTCGCTAAGTTTCTCATAATTTTCAAATAGTTAGAATACATTACATTATGTGTAGGAAATAATACATTATGAATTACTAACTCCGCAAGAATGATTACTTTTCGCCTACAATTAGTTGAGAAAAACGCCTTTACTTGAGGGGGTGACGTCACATGCACATTATCTATTTAAAACATGAAGGCGTTTAAAGAAATCCAATACTACTGTACTCATAGAAAAAATTTAAACAATATTATTAAATACTAAATTTAACTCAGAAATTATATATACAATGTAATTTAAACAGAATTTGCTAAAATTGCATTTCGAAATTATGTGATTTTTGATGCAAAACATTATTTTTCTTTTATTGTTCTTTTAAGAATTGGATAATAATTTCAAAACTGGTGAAATGAAAATGTTGCCATGTTGTCGAACGTATAAAAATATATATAAGTTTTTAAAATTAAAATGAATGTTTTACATAAAAAAAATTTACGTCATTTTTTTCAGATAAACCATTTTACTTTTAATCCCGTTTGTTTTAACACCCATTTTTAAAGAATAATTAATGGAAAACACTGCATTACTTTTTTTAAATCGAATTTTTATTAATACTGGACATGTATTGTCCAGCTAGATCCAAGGAACTCAAATATGCCTCCTTGGGTCAAGCTAAAAAAAGTTACAATGTAATGATTTATAAATGTCAATACTTGACAGACAATTTATGATTATGTAGAATAAATTGCATCATGAAGATTGATTACGCAAAAATATGTTTTTATTTCTTTGAAAATTGACTTTAATATTTAAAAACCGTGGTAACAATTTGCCTTTGTAAAATTAGGAGCTAAGATATTTATTTTTATCTCCAAACACTTTTAAATCAATGTACTATCTATATATTTAAAACGCTAAGCGTTTTCTTTCGACGGTCCGTGAGAACAAACTACTGCATCAAATTACACCATTCTTTTTTTAAATGAAAGATATTTGGACACAGATTTGTTATCGTATATTCGTTTGTTCGAAAATTTAATTAATTAGCCGTAATTTTAAATTAAACTTTTACTTCTGCGTATGACGTCATAAAGTCGGCAATCTGATAACGCCCACTGTTGCGAGGCACACAGTAACGAGAAACTCTATGGTTGCGAAGATAAAACAGAAATAATAAATATTAAAAGCACGTGGCTGTTAGGCCGAATTTTTTAATTTGCATGTTAAAGTTTGGTAAAAATATTTATCCGCGTGTTATATAAGCGAATAAAAATTCATATTTATTGTGACGTCACGGGAATATTGTCCATTGGGTTTATTTTATAATTATGCATTCTAACTCTGTTGTTGCCATTTTTTCATTACAATTAAATACAAAATATATTTTTATTTGTACACATGGTGTTTAAGCATAAATATGTAAAGTATACAAAGTACGTGTGAAAAGTTTGCACCGGTGAAAATGACGTTATGCTTAGCTTGGAATGCATTTTAACATTGATAAAACTAAAAAGAAAAATTTATATGATTGTGTCAACATGAGGTAATTTTAACAAATTTTTCAATTTTTAATTTTAAAGATTAGAACTGGAGCCTTTATTGGTTGCTTCATCTTGATTGCATACCTTGATAACATGTTACTAATTACTTTTTTTAAATTATAGGGTAGAATATTTCATTTTTTAATAACAAAAATTCACAAAAGTAAAGAATTTCAGGAAAATTAAAATTATTAAAAATAGTGTTATGGTAAAAAACAACAACAACAAAACTTGAAATAATGATTGTATTTTTAGCTAGATTAAACAGTGTAAGGGTAATATTTTATAGGAATTATTTTGATAGGTTTGTTATAAGTTCATTTAAATGTTGCTTATAAACGGCAAAGTCCTATTTCTTTCACTGTAAATTTCTCTTTCGATGTTAAAAAATGATAGTCTACTTTTGGACGCCAGCAAAATCACAGTGGCAATTTTTAGAAAAGTATAACGGGTGTGACAACAAACAGCGCATCGCTTTAGCTTTCATCGCGCTTAGATCACTTCTAAATACTACAAATTTCAATTTTTTACTACATTTTACAATTTTATTCTTACATCATCAATTAGAAAAAAAAATTAGCTTTCTGCTGGTAATTTCAAGACAGAGCCTACTAATGACTGGTTACACCTGTCAATAAATAGTTTATCACCATACCTAGAGAAAATAAGGTGTGGGGTGCACCTTTACCATCACCCAGAAATTAACTGAAGGGGCTTCTGATTGCAGAAGACTCCGTGATCATAGCTTAATTAGATACCATAAGAAATAAATTATTTATTTAAAGAAAATTAATTTTTGCGTTGTGTTAGTAGAGTATCTAATTTATAGCCCTTTTGTTTTGGACAGGAGTGTATAAAGTTCCTAAATTTACCAAAACAACCCTAAAGATAATTTTAAATAAAAATAATTTATTATACTTAAGTTAAGAAAATTAGAGGAAATATTTAGGTTTTAAAATTAATTAGGCAAACACTTAAATTAGGACAACATATTTTTAAACAAAAAAAAAACAATTACTTTATTTACATTAAAAACAAACATTTAAAGAAACAGAGTAGCTAGAAACAGATACATCAACCTTTTTTTTTACAATTTAATTTAACCATTAAACATTATCATTTACTAAATGACAAGTTCTCTTGCAATAAAAAAACAATGCATATTTGGCGGTACAAATACATTAATGGAGCTGGCGAGAACATAGCAAGAAGTCATACCTGGATTATTGGGGTTGGACTCAAGTTCTCTATTAAGTGGGTTGGTCGGTCCTAAAAAAAAACACTGGTGGTTGTTTGTAGAGAAGCCCCTTTTTGGGCATACCGCCATCACCTCAATCGGTAAAAAAAAAAAAAAAATATTTTATTCAGTCACGCTGCACACTGCACTTTACCACATTTTTTCATCAACTGACTTTCTCTCCATCTCTAAGTTCTAGCTTTTTCCAATCGGCGGGGCTCCTCCCAATCTCCTGGAATTTCACATCCGTGAATTTGGATGGCCCCGTGTGCCAATCGCCACACCCACCTTCGATGCTCATCCAATGCCAGGCAAGCTGTCCGGTCAGTGGCCACAAACTTTTTGGCCCCCTTAATTTTACGAGACACCTCGGCGTCTACTATGAGTCCCGTAGTTGTCGAAACTCATGGTACCACACACAAAGCGTGACTGACAGCCCCCATAAATTTACGGTCGTAAAAGTTTCAAAAGTGGCTCCAACCCACATTTTGCGTCAGACAGTATTCATAAAAATGTCAGTTATTCTGCTACTTAAATTTACACCAAACATTGTACCGCCATAATACTTAGGTAATTACAGTGTAGCATAAAAGTATATAAAAAACACAATAATTACTAATTATACTTAAATGCAAAAAGAAACATTTACTTATAATAATTATAAAATTTAAAAAGAACACTCAAAAAATATATAAATATTTATCCAATTATATAACACAGAAAGGTGGTGAACATTTTCCACCACTTTCGATTGAAATTTTTTTGAAAACTGCTGCTTAATTTGACGACTTTTTAAATAATTTTCAAGCATGAAATATTTTTCAATTCTATCTCAACAATGACCACCAGTTTGCTTTAATAAAGTAAAATAGCCCCTGGAAAAGTTGCCACAATTGAAAATAGATTTCCCTAACCATCAAGAAAAGTGAAAAAAAAATAATAAAAAAACCTGATAAATCATAAGATCAGATTATCCATAAGATAGAGCATTTTAGCGCTAAACTAAAATCTGTCAAAAAAAAAAAAACTATTTTCAGTTTATGATTAACATAAAATTGATATGTTGAATTCGTTGATGTATATGTTGCATCAGAATATGTTAAGAACTGTATTTCATTATTTTTTTAAAGATCCATTGGATATTTAACTGTATAAGAGGGAAAATATCCTTGAATGTGATGTAAAAGGAATAATCATCCTGATTATGTAAAGGAACCGAAAAAAACATACAACTAAATTACACTTGAAAACATTAAAAATCTCCCTCATATGCAGATTGATTTATTATTGTAAAAAAAATTCTTTATCTTTGCATAAAAATTGATTAGCTTAAAACAATGGATGCATTTTAGAAGATATGGATTTGAAACGAACAATGATTAAAGATGACATTTTAAAACCTTTTTTTTTAACGTCGAATTTCGAGGGTGTGTTTGGGCAGATGCAATGCACATGCGCATAGGAGCTCATTCGGTTGCATTATCACAAGGGGAATGGGAAGATGTGTGTTTCATTTACTATGTTTTTAACACTTTCCAACCTAGTTGAAAAGTGTTTATGACTTCGGTTTGTCTGGCCGTCTGGCCGTCTGCCGTCTGGCCGTCTGGCCGTCTGGCCGTCTGCCGTCTGCCGTCTGCCGTCTGTCCGTGCTCTAACTCCCGTAAATATGCTCGGATTGCCCTGCAAATTTTATATGTTATAATCGTTATCTATAGCATGTTCCCTATTTCAACGGAAGTGTGTAGCGCTTATAGTTTTTTTACAGGGACACTCAAAAGAATTCCGTTACATTGCGGTCTATGGGGAAAAATCATTTGCGGTTTATTTAAATAATGTTTCAATACTTTAAACGCATTGAAATTTATATATATCACTAAGGTGCATTAGAAGAAGCTTAATATGGAATAGGGTGTGCATAGCACTTATACTTACTTTACAGGGACAGTCAAAAGAATTCCGTTACATTACGTCTATGGAGAAAAATCGTCTGCGGTTTATTTAAATAATGTTTCACTATTTTAAACGCATTGAAATTTATATAAGGTTCATTACAAGAGACTTACTACAGAATATTGTGTGTATAGCAGTCATCGTTCATTTACAGGGACACACAAAAGAATTCTCTACTGTATGTTAACAATAATTCCTGGAAGTGCGTTTTAAGTTACTGAATGCGATTTTAATTTTAAATCGCTTTTTGTATATTACGTGGTGTGTATAAATTCTGTAGATCCTATACAGGGAAGTACAAAAGTTCGGGAACACATTTCCGTATTATTTAACTCCAGACGGAGAATTTTAAACTGTGCTACGTGTTTCCTAACTGAACTAAAATTTAGCATCCTATGTAGTATATATACAAATCTATAGATCCTATACAGGGCTGAATAAAGTATTCGGATTACTTAGATGTTATCTTTTAGCTTATAAAAGAGTATGATTCGTAAAATTATTTTGGAAGCGTTGGAAAGTGTTACATAATCTATGCTTGACGCATGATTTTTCGTTCTTGTTTTATTTACTGAATATGAGATGAAAGTAGGGATATACTATTTGTATGATACTTCTTAGGTCCATGAAATTTTCCTTCTTGCCGTGGGGAATATGGCGGTAAGGTCAAACTGATTTACATTATACAGTTGTTTACGGATTGTTTGTTTGGCGTTTGCATCGGAAATAGTACTGTATTTCACTGGGGAAAAAAAACTTTTAAAATAAAATATTTTAAAGACTGTTTCATACGCACCTTCTTATGTAATAAAGAAGCTTATTTTACTGATATTGTTATAGTAATTTTTTCCGCCAAGTTTTGACGGGTTTCATCTAGTGTCGTTTAAATGCACTTATTTTGCACTGGATCTTTGTAATATGCGAAAAAAAAAACACATTACCTTCCCAAAATGACGTCAGTTTCTTATTTCAAAATTTTGTGAGATAATCTAAATTTTTATTGGTTTATAAAAATATTGACCATACGCAGTTTCTTTTTATGGCAATGGGAAATAAATGGCATTAGAAATTGAAAAAAAAAATATTTATGTAATGATAAACTATGGGAGATGTTTGAAAAAAATCGTAAATAATGGCCTTATAACATTTTAAAGTTGGCAGTAATTTTACTCGTGTTCTAAAAGTATGTACATTAGTTTCGTTTAAATCGGACAAAAACTGTAGATTTGTAAATAAAATGTTTTCCTAACTAGAGCAATTGAAAATAGAAGAAGCTGTGATTTTATAATAAACCGTAATATAATCAATAAACTAAAATTCGCGATGCTTCAATCTTCAAGCGATCATGGCTTCGGTGCCGAACTCTGCCTTCTTGAACACGGAAGTGATGTATAGCGCTTGTTTATGCCAAGTGATCAGTCTGATGCAGAATCCCCAGTTTTCAGTTCCCAAGCACGCTTGGTCCTTATTTTATCGATTTCGAAGAGATGAAAGATTGGGGGAAACTTGCTCAGGTCAGGACGTGAACCTCGTACCTGTTGCGTTAACTAGTGAGCTACAATCAATAACCACACATATTTTATTCAATAATTTGGATTTTGTAATGCAATTTTCAAAGTTAAATGTCATTTAAAAATTTAATGTTCCATTCATTTTTAAATATAATTTCTTACTTACAGCATAACTATGAAATTCTACCGTTACAAAAGTCATTGCCTGATTGAAGATTCTAGTTATTTGAAAATTTTACTGACCTTTGATGCTTTCATGTATGATTTTCCACGTTGAGAGTTCCTGTGTGGTCCTGCCATATGCACACGGTCCATCAAATTTTGAAATTTTAATGGTAAGATTGAAATTTGATTAGTGATCTCAACTGTTTGGCCCATTTGATTGATTTCGTCCCAGAATTCTCGCAGCTGTTCGCAATTGGGATTCTGTAGTGCATTTCCCGAGTGTCTGGACGTGGAATAAGAGTGTGCAATCGTGCACAATATATACAATAGGAGACATGAAGATAGCATGATCTGTTATTTCCTCTTGGCACCTAACCTATAAAAAAGACATTGATATGATAAGCTAATAACTATATCTTCATAAATATTACGGGATTAAATAATATAGTAGGAGCAGAAAAATCGGAAAACATATAAATACACATAAATATGTTCACTGTTAAAAAATTCCGTTCACTATTGAACCAATACATGGATTAAAATAAAGAGAAGTTCCAAAATATTGTACATCTAAATCTTATAACGAAGAAGCATTTTATTCATCTGTTGTATTTTATGTTGTTTAATAGTACAATTAAAAAGTAATTATTATTTTTAAGGATTTTTTAAATTGGTATATACATTTTTTAAAATTGTATGTAGGCATTTTCCTGCGATATTTTGTTTATGATTTTAAATTCTCAAGATGTAAAAACATTTATTATTTATAGACTTTCTGTATGAATTTTTAAAATTACATTTATTCCAAACGCATTTGCTACATTTATGATATAATTAATTTTGGCACTAAACAATGAAGCATATCATTTAAATAAAATGTTGTTTATGTCTAATACTAGCGGGCTTTTACCCCTACGCTGGTCGGTTTCTCCAAACGAAATATACCCGTGAAATTAATCTTGTATTTTAAAGCAATACTAGCTGTTTAACCCGTTCTATGTACGCGAGTTCATAAATTTAATTCTAAAATGTGAATACAATGAATTTAATTCCCCTGTTAAAGTGTTGAGTTGTAAAATAACTATACGATTTAGGAAAAAAAATACTACTCTGCATTTTTTTTAATGAAACTTAATTTATGTTGCTATGGCAGTAGACTTCGGAATAACGGAATAAATAGAAAAAAATGTTTTACTTTAATAAAAAAAAATGTAATAATGAAGCGCAATTAAATAATATCTAATTATTTGCATGCGAGGTAAAAGAATTATCGTAATACCCGCTACAGCTTCTTAGTATTGCAGCGTGGCGTCCGTAATATGTATATCTCACATTGCAGTAAACATTTAGAACTGGTTAGAACTGTTGCGATTACGGGTTGCCGTAAAAAGGTAAAAATTCGTAAAAAACATAAAATTAAAAAAAATCTATTTAAAATTTTCATTTTTGCCCCAATCGTTCATGGGCTCCCTACCAGCAACCCGTATGTCAAATTTCGTAGGCTTGCGCCCTGTGGTTTCCAAGTTTTTGAGGTTAGATAGATATGCGCATGGATTTTAATAGGGTATATTATTGTAGCTGACCCGCCCGGCGTTGCCCGGGTCCGTGTAATAAACTTAAATCTCTTAAAAAACGAAACACTGTCCTGGATCTCCAATGGCTTTGGCACCGTATACCGGGCATGCTCGTACGCTCCAGAAAATCTTTTATTTCCATCTCCCACCGCCCGGGGAGCATTCTGTTCTAAACAAACCTCTTTCCGAACGAACATCTGACACAGGTTCCCGTTGCTTACGGCACCGTAATAGTAGACGTGCTACAAAAGCGGTTTGGAGAAGACGGGAACATTATTAGCCGAGTTATTGAAATAAGGCGCAGTTAGAAAAAATAACCTTGAGGGGGTGCCGGGAGGGGGATGTTCAAGTGTCCTTCAGAAAATGACTTATTAGGAGGACCACTGTGCATCATTAAAAAAATGTTCGTTCGGTTAAGCTATGAATTTAATTACAAATTTGGCTTACACTATTATTCAGAAATAGTGGTAACTACTACTCATAAATTTACTTTAATGTTATAGAGGGTGATTATTAAGTTAATTATAATGCTTGTAATCAGTTGCGTTGAAATCGGAAAGATAGTTGCTGAGTTATGGAAACGGGGCATAGTTAGAGAAAAACCTTGAAGGATGAGCCGGGGAGGAGCAGATGTTCAAGTTCACTTCAGTAAATTACTAATTAGGAGCACCACTATGCATCTTTAAAAATTTGTTCGTTTGGTTAAGCT
Organism: Maratus michaelseni; assembly: GCA_963931845.1. Classification (NCBI taxonomy): domain Eukaryota; kingdom Metazoa; phylum Arthropoda; class Arachnida; order Araneae; family Salticidae; genus Maratus; species Maratus michaelseni. Next base: position 276,962,724 of record OZ007596.1, read on the forward strand.
AGGAACTTAATTAAAAATTTGTCTTAGACTGTTATTCGGAAATAGTGGTACCCGCTACTCACGAATTTATTTCAATGATTTTGACGTTGATTATTAAGTTAAATATGTTCTTTGGAATCAGTTGCGCTGAAATCGGAAAATTAGTTGCTGAAATATGGAAACAGGGTACAATTAGACAAAAAAACCTTGAGGGAATGGACGGGAGGGAGCAGATGTTCAAGTGCCTTTCAGCAAATGATAAATTAAAAGAGCCACTATATGCATCTTTAAAGATGATTCATTTGGTTAAGCTAGGAACTTAATTTGAAATTTGGCTTAGATTATTATTTGGAAATACTGGTAACTCTTTTCTAGAAGTACACCCTGAAGCTATGAACGATGATTTTTATGATAATTTAGCAAAATCGAATTGGCTTGGAGAAGTTCGGAACATAATTATCTGAGTTCTGGAAATAAAGCACAGTTAGAGAAAAAACCCTGAGGGAGACGCCGCGAGGAGGCGCGCGGTCAAGTGCTCAACAACAAATCATTAACTTTGACTGTTGGTATGCATCAACTGAATACAGGCTCTGTACTTTTATTAGGAACATAAATTTAATTTTTACGAACACTGTTATTCTAAAATAGCGGTATCATCTATATAAAACAGCAATTAAACGTTACGAGTGAAGTAAAAAATGTTAAATTTCTTAAATGTAATTAGTTCTGTTGAAATCAGAGCTGTAGATTTGGATTTATTAACAAGGAGGGTCATTTAATGAAAAAACCGCTGCTTAGTGGCGCGCGGTCAAGTAAAATATATATGATATTTAATAAAAAGTCGTTCACCCCCACCCCTTCCCATCCCCGCAAATTTAAAAAATAATCTATTAAATAAAGTTTTCTGTATTAATAATCTCTATGTAAAAAAACCTTAAACCCAGCTAATTATCATTCATTAAGTCGATAAAATCCTTTAAAAGTAAGTTTTTAGCATTTGGTAACGGTCAATAATTAAGTTGATTGTCTATATGTTATATTATCTCTGATCCATCGATTTTAAACACGCGACTCTCAATTGCAATGATCCCTACCTGGATTTATTTAATGACTTCTGCGGGGATTTTATACAACCAACCAACCGAAGATAAAAAAGCGTATTTTTAATGAGATCTATTTGAAAAAATCTATTTGAATTTTTCGAATTTTTTGCACCAATCGTTCATGGGCCTCCTACCAGCTACCCGTATACAAACTTTCGCAGCCATACGCTCTGTGGTTTTCGAGTTTTTGCGGTTACATAGATACGCGCACGGATTTTAATAGTATAGACTAGCTGTTTAACCTGTTCTACGCACGGGAGTTCATGAATTTAATTCTAAAACCAAAATTAAAAATAAAAATCAGTACAACCAAATTAAAGATTATGAATATAAAAATTTGTTATGTCTATTAAAAATCAGTAATTATTCAACCAATAAAAAACAAGTATGTACACAAAAAATCAGTTATGATGCAGCTTTTACTAATCATAAAAATCATTAATATCAGTTATGATGTAGTTTTTTAGCTAGCTCACCCGCCCCGGTGTTGTCTGGGCCCGTGTAATAAACTTAAATCTCTTAAAAAACGAAACTCTGGCGCGGGTCTCCGATGGCTTCGGCACCGTATACCGAGCATGCTCGTACGCTCCGGAAAATCTTTTATTCCCACCTCCAGGAGAGCATTCTGTTCTAGACGAACCTCTTTCCGAACGAACATCTGACACAGGTTCCCGCTGCCTACGGCACCGTATAGTAGACGTGCTACAAAAGTGAGCTGATTTGGAGAAGATGAGAACATTATTAGCCGAGTTATTGAAATAATGCACAGTTAGAGAAAATAACTTTGAGGGGGGTGGAGGGGATGTTTAAGTGTCCTTCAGAAAATGGCTAATTAAGAGGACCACCATGCATCTTAAAAAATTCGTTCATTTGGTTAAGCAAGGAACTTAATTTATATTAATTTATATTAATTTATATTAATTTATATTAAATTTAAATAAAAAAATTTAAGTGTTCTTATGGCATTTGTTTTATTTTTATTTTATTTACAGAACTTGCATCTTTACTCCATTATAAAACATATGATTAATCTAAGTGGAATAATTATATATTTTCAAAAAGTCGAATTTGTCAATAACCGTTTCAAGTAAGAAACCAGCGTATTTTGAAATTTTCTCAACAGAAAGTGATTACTTCAATTGAATTACTAATATTTTATAGATGTCTCCAGAACCCTTAAAAATAGCAGAAAAATAAAATTAGCCAAAAATATACGTCACAGTGTTAATAAAAAAATATTTATTGAAATGGTGCGTTTACGCACCTTTGGCCGAAAATGGGTTAAAAAGAGATATTATTAAATTATCACGCGTTCGAAGCATGAAATGAGGAAACTTACGTCATATTTAAAATGCGCAAATAACAATATTTCCAAACAGTTTCAATATAAAAATATATTTACACGAGATATTAATTTATTTCGACAAAATATTTTACCTATTATTGCAAATTTGAAAACAGCGTAAAAAATATTCTTTCCTTCAATTAAATATTTTAAAGTTTAATAATAGGAAGAAATAGGATAATAGGAAGAAAACATTGCAAATTACGTCATATTGGAAACGATACATTTAAAACTTCTTACTGAAAACAATTTTCAGTACTTCTCCACTATACCGTTGACAACTTTCCAGTAAAAAAAAAAAAAAAAAAAAAAAAAAAAAAAACTATCGCTAAATTATTCATCAAACTCTAATTCCCAAAAAACCAATGGAAGAATATTACCATTAGTATCTAAAGCCCCATTCATTAAAGTATCAACTATTAGTGACTTTAAACTATAAAATTTACAATACATTAATGAAAAGAGAAAAAAAAAGGAATTTTAAATATTTATTTATTTACGAAATTTTTTTTAATTATCCCCCTTGTCTGATGGATAAGTGTTTATGACGTTAGTTGAAACGCATCTGTTGTGCATAACTATGCATAGCAACATTTTTTCGACGCTTTTTCTCTTTTAATATCATGGGTCGTTTAAGGTTGTTATTATTCTTTAAGTTAATGAAAGAACTCATAAATGCGTAATATATCATTAAAAATACATATAAATATCGAATAAAAATCTCTCGATGACATAACAAACACGTGTAACACATCTGATGTCAAATGAGTGTGACGCCACGGTAACACACGTTTTTTCCTATATTTTAACGACAGTTTTTTTTTTTTTTTTTTTGGGGGGGGGATAGTGGTCGACGGGATAACGTATAAATACCGAATTTTTTATACCATCATTATAAAATTACCCGATGCAGCGACATTGTTTACGTAGCCATTTTACACAAGTTAATTTTCAAATGTTATTTAATTAATCTTGTAAACAGGAGTTAGCTCTTTCGGCCTTAAAATACCTCAGTGAAAGTAAAATGAATGGAATCTCGATTATAGCAGATCGCCACTGTTCGCTCAATTATAATTCAATCTTCCGTAATCGTTTTACAGTTAATTAAATTAGCGGGTTTTTAGAGTTTGCGGTTTCAGAACGGGGGTTGGTGAGCGTAACTCGTGGGGGGGGGGGGGGGGCAGAGCCCCTAGTAGAAAAAAAAATAAAATGCTAAGGACAATGATGAAATTAATAATGCGAATAGGGATTGTTAATATAGAAGGGGAGATGTGGGGTACTACATTTTTTTTTTTTAATATCGCGTTTAGACTACATTACAGATATCATTATGGCAGAGTATAATAGCGGGTTTCGCCCGCTACAGGGCCGGTTCAGATGTTCGAAAAAATGAAAAAATAGACAGGTAAATTTTTACTTTATAAAAACATCACTTTTATTTATTTATTTATTTATTTATTATTATTATTTTTTGAAAATGAAATTTATTTGGATTTATTAAAGAAATGATAAAGTGTTTTGAAAGGATTATTAAACTAAACGCTTTGTGCGATCTCCGATTACACTTACCCACTTTTTGTATACAATAGGTAGAGGAGCGTTAAATGCTTGCATTACATACCAGGAAGGTAAATACAACTTAGTCAAAACCTGTGAGGATAATGGATATTTTGGCAAGTTGGCTTTACTCCGTAACCAGCCAAGAGTTGCTACTATTAAAGCTGCCACTGCAGGTTTATTATGGGCTGTTTCTGGCAAAATATTTAACAAGCTTATAGTTAAAGGAGCTTTTGAAAAGAGAAAGATGTATATGGACTGACTTAATGGAGTTCCACAGTAAAAGCCTTTTACCGAATATGAGAAAATGCAAGTCGTTGATGCTTTAACAGGAAAATCTTGCTCTACAGACGAGGTTGTCTTTAAAGAAGGTGAGAAAGGTGATGGTTTGTATCTCATCGTTGAAGGAAAAGTTAGTGCGAGACAGAAAGTGGCTTCAGGTGATGGTGTTCGAGATGTAGAAATCTCACAGTTGGGAAAAGGCTGTTATTTTGGACGTAAGATTTCTCAGTAAGTCCTTTTGTTTAGAAGAGTCTTCACTCTCTGAAATAAAACACTCAATTTTGATGATTCGGCAATCCTTAAGCTTTACTTCGCTATTTTTGACAATCATTCCGTCACAGAGTCACGAGGTTTTTGACGAAACGCGAAACCTCAAATATCTGACGAAACTGTTTCCTCACTGTCAAAAATAAAACTCTCACTTTTGACGATTCAGCAATTCTTGACCTATATTTCATCATTTTTGACAATCATTTCGTCTCAAAATTAAGTGATTTTTAATGAAATGGAAAATCTCAAATATTTGACGAAACTGTTTCCCCATTGACGGTCATATTATTTTTGTTGTTACAAAATCGTTCAAAAAAATAAATTCAGGAGTACTTTTTTATTTAGGAAGTATATTCATATAACAATTAAATTAAAAATATGCATAACTGATCCCTTTCCCCTCTATAAACAGTAATGTGTTAAAATCTTATTAAACTAGGTGGCTCTGCCCCCTAAAAACTACTGTCGCCAACATCTATCCAGACCCGGCAGACTCTAAAAATACGCTAATTTACTCTGTTTTAAAAGGATAACGCGACTGTGGAAGATTGAAACATAATATACTCCAAGACCACATCTATAGCAATCGTGACAGCTGATGGCTGTTTTCGTGATTGATTATATAACATCAATTACAAATTTCAAAATCAGCTTGAATAAAATGTATAAGTCCACAACAATGGTTTTCTTTCATAGTCAGTGTCAGTTTTAAATAAATGATATAGTATTTTCTAAACGAGTAAAAGCACTAAGCAACTAGCTTAAAAGTATTCTGTAAAATAAACACTTTATTAAGTTAAAAAGTAATAATTAAGTAAATATTTTTAGTGTAATATGTTCGCGGATATAAAATAGGTTTCAAACTAGATAATATAATTTGTCGATGTGAAAGATAATTTTCAGTTAATTAATGCCGTACCTCTTTCATAAATCCGTTCACATTTCCAAAATTCATTGAAAGTTTAACAAATCGTCTTCTCTGAAAGCGATTTTCACCATAAGGCTTGTCAAAAAGTCGGAATTTTTTGTTTAAAAAAAAAAAAGTAAAATTTTTAAATTTTTTTTTTTTGTTTAGCCACGAAATATTTATCACATTAACAAGCCTTATGGTGTAAACCGCACTCTAATACGACAATTTGTTATTTTTAATGAATTTTTCAAATGTGAACTGACTTATGGGAAACACTGTATTTAGCAACAATAAACATTATCCGAAAACATACAGTACGCCCATTAAAGTCCCTTGCCACCCTCTTAACTTCGGAACGGCTGCTGAACAGCAGGAACTTTTAGTCAGAATTGAAAGTTTAATATATCAAAACGTCAGAAATTAAATCGACATTAAATCGGCAATATCTATAACGACTGTCCTTCAGTTCGTTTGTATAGATTTTCATTTAAAAATATAAAATCATTCAACATTGATTTTAGGTGTTTTTAAGGTTATTATCACGGGCCCGGGAAACGCCGGGCACGTCAGCTAGTATTATTATGACTAGTTGTTTTTTCCTTTCTAAAATCGTTTTGTCACATCACAGTGTTAGAAATCATGAAAAAACAAATGCGCGTTTGAACCGTTCTATTCTTCGCATTAATATCCATAAGGTGTCTTTTCGTAATAAATCGATGATGCTCTACAACTTTGTAAATCACTTTTTTTCTCTATCTCTTTTCGTTTTCGAGATAGGAATGTTAACTCCGCAGCATTCCACCAGGTGGCACCGTAGGCGGTTTCATTGAGTAGGGCACAACTACTTTACTATACCTAGACACTCCTTTTCTGAATATAGCAGCAGCCGTTCCAAAGTTAAGATTGTGGCAAGGGACTTTAGTGGGAATACTGTATAATTGCCGAATCGTCAGTGAGTCTTACTATTGAGATCCAGAAAGGTTTGCTTTCTGTTTGTCTGTCTGTCTGTTCCACGATAACTGCCGTTAAAAGCGTCCGATTCGATTGATATTTGGTTGGTATATTGGCGAGGCTCCCGGATTTAGCTGTATAGTTTTTGGCTATTTTTGGCTCAATCGTTTGAAAAAATATATAACATTTCTTTTCTTGTCATAATGCTTTCCTATGGCAATTCAAACAATTTTCAAATTTTCGATTCGTTTAAAAGAAAATGGCGCATTTGATTAATGGGTTTAAATAGTAAATTATGGATCATGAAATTTACCATTGGGGATCCTAAGTTATTCCGATTAACATGAAAACTTGTTAATACATTTGTCGTATTTTAAAAATTATGTGTATAACACTCGATAGAATTTTATAAATCTTTTCGAATAAAATAAAACATTTTGTTTTATCAATATACTTATTTGATACATATTTCCATTCATGATACATATTTATTTTTTCTCTTTTTCTGTTATCACCCTAGCAACTGTATTTAACAGCCTGTTAAAATCATTCAAATAATCTCGATTACGAAAGAAAGCAGTATGTCTGACTGAAGGAAAAAAAAAGTTAGTTAATCTGGTTTCATAATTTGGACTGCAGCACATGTTTGTTTAAAATATGAACGTTGTTAGTAATATTACGGTTTAAATTGAATATGGACACTATTAAAAGGCTATCACAAAATATACTTAACTTTATAGCGACAAACCTCGTTGGCTATTTAGTCAATTGGCAGTGGACACGATTATGAATGATTACTTAATAGGTTAAAAACTCTCCAAATGTGTCTATTTTAGGGCAATTTCAGTATTACATCGCTATCGAATAGATTAGGATGTATTTAGACAAGATCTTTTATCTAAATATGACCATCAGAACCGTTTTTATAAAATAAAAATTGTAAAAACGGTAGATTTATAAATCAGATACAAGTTAGATATAATAGATTAATTTTAAATTTCTAGAAGTTCCTTTCGTACATCAGGTTTTATTCAACTTATACATCAAATGCAGGTGTTTCGTGGTTGGTACTAATTAGTAAGTAAAGTTGGTAAGTAAATATTGCTATTTCGATATTAAGATAACATAAAATCCTTTTCCAAACTGTCGCTTATTCCAATAAAATCACGGTGTAAAACAAAATCCATAATGTACTATAATCATTCGCACAACCAATAGGAAATTACGAATGTAAATTTAATTAAACTAACGAGGGGAAAACATTTGTTAATTATTAAGAAAAATCCTTTAAATAACCGTTAGCTATAATTTAAAATATTCTTTTGTATTCAATTATACTAAAATAATGTAATCCTAATCCTAATCCTAATAATATTATAAATCTGATTGTGCGCAAATGTTAGGCTGAAGCCAGCGTCAAAATGGAGCCTTTAATGATCCTGTATTTTTGCATACAGATTGATTATAACCCTCATTTGAACATAGGCTGGTTTTTGTTTATTTTATTCAAATATTTTTCTTAATAATTCAAAATTTCGTTTTTTCATAGAGGGTAAATGGACATTTTTTTCGTATAATATTTTAACATGGTTAAATTTACTTTACCGTTGCTAATACTTTATCGTTGCCAAAACTAACTCAAATTCCGGAATAATAATTTTTAGTCAACAATTTAGTTTCAATTGAAAAAATGTTCACGTGAAAAATAAAAATGAAATAAAAAAATTAAAGAATTAAAAAGAAGATTAAATAATATTATTAGAAATAAAACGTACTTTTTTTAGTTTTTGAAAATAATACAAGGTTTCAATATGAGTAACCATAGGAAACAGGCGAATATGACGCCACACATCAAAAATAAAGCGGATATCTTTGATTGGTGAAATAAAATGATCTTGGGGTTTTTTTCTTAGCTTTTTTCTTTTGTATGGTAATAATTCTTGGCGTTTTACCGTCTGCGCAGGTCTAATATAACTATACCGTATTTTTTATTTAAATTTTAAAAAAGTAAAAAGAAGTTTCAAAAGAAAATGGTCAGCAAATGTCAATAATATGCTCCGCAAAATTATCCATATCGAAAATGATGTCATGGATAGCGAGAAATATTTATTTTCATTCTTAAAACTAAAAGAAATAACTCGATTACCTAAAAAAAATGACGAATGTTAATAGTTCCACTTTTGTTGATAAAAACTAAAGATTTAATATTATTTCGTTAAAGCAACATAATTTCCCCTATGCCAGTACTGAAATTAATTGCCTGGAAAAAAAATTAACAAGAATTATGTCATTAAAAAGGGATTTCTTTGCGGGAAAAAGAGGCGTCATATTTGAAATAAAACGGGAATTTTCCATTGTGTTTTAAAATGAGTGTGAATCAATTCCTTACATTAATAATACAAGGATCAGTAAGTATAGAAAGTAGATGAGTTTCACGCCATATTTATAACGAAAAATTTAAATGTTTTCATATCTATACTGATTATTAAGCATGAATATCCGTTATAGACAGATGAGAATTTTCTGCTAAAAATAGCATCATAATTTTAAGAAAAGGAAAATGAACACGAATCTATGTTTGTATTTCGCAACTACTCCTCACTGTAAAAAATTGCTACAGTAAAATTACTGCAGCAGAGATTCCAGGCAATGTCCATAAGAAAACCGGTTTTGTGACTAGATAAACGAGCTTTGTTATTAGATAAACGGTTTTTGCCCGTAAAAACATGAAATTTACTGAAATGGACTGTTTACCTTGAAAAGGGGGCATTTCCCGTAAAATTACGGCAGCAATTCACGGAGAATGCCCGTGAATTTACAATTTTCATTTACAGTGCCAGAATATCGAACGCAACGTGATTTACTTTATACCGGTTATCATTGATCCGAGGATGTTACACAAACTGTCAGAATTTAAAAAATTAAATTAGATGCCAAGATTTTTTTTCTTTTTTGTTAATTTTAACGAAGTTTCTCTAAAAACGGAAAGTAACTTACTCCATATTTGTGTATAAAAAAGGAGAAATAAAATAGATCTGTATATTTTTTACACCATTTTCTCATTAAAACTGAAAAACAGAAGTGATTTTCACTTTGAATAGATGGTGAAAACAAAATCTTGATTTCAGTAAATTATCCGAAAAATAAAAACATATTTTCACATATTCAAACTTCATGAATCAATTTATTCTGGAGAACAAAAATTGCCTGTCAACATACTGTCATTTAGAAAATAAGATTTGTTTCAGCTATACATTAAACCAAGGAGGCAGAACTGAATTTAAAGAAAAAGCATGTACTATTTCCAATTAATGTTTTTTTGAAGGAATGCTGTTAAAACGTTTCACAAAGGCGTTAAAAGTAAAATTGTTTATCAGGTAAAATTGACATTTGTTTTTACCCAATTCGTCTATTTCCACGATTTTATTTGGCCCTCCTTTTTGCATTGGTTGCAATTTCATTTTCGCGATTATTTGGCACAAAATTTCACTTTTTAAAGACTGAGTTATGTCAAGGTCCCTATAACAAAAGATACCGTATTGTCGCCTATGAAATGTGATAAATAGTTAGTTAATTTTAACAGTTTTCATTATCGGGAGTGAAATATTTTCTTAATTAATGTAATTATTCTTCTTTTAATGTTGCGTGAACGAAGTCACGGGTAACAGCTAGTCATATTATAAATCTGATTGTGCGCAAATGTTAGGCTGAAGCCAGCGTCAAAATGGAGCCTTTAATGATCCTATATTTTTGCATACAGATTGATTATAACCCTCATTTGAACATAGGCTGGTTTTTGTTTCTTTTATTCAAATATTTTTCTTAATAATTCAAAATTTCGTTTTTTCATAGAGAGTAAATGGACATTTTTTTCGTATAATATTTTAACATGGTTAAATTTACTTTACCGTTGCTAATACTTTATCGTTGCCAAAACTAATTCAAATTCCGGAATAATAATTTTTAGTCAACAATTTAGTTTCAATTGAAAAATGTTCAAGGGGAAAAATAAAAAGAAATAAAAAAATTAAAGAATTAAAAAGAAGATTAAATAATATTATTAGAAAATAAACGTACTTTTTTTTAGTTTTTGATAATAATACAAGGTTTCAATATGAGTAACCATAGGAAACAGGCGAATATGACGCCATACATCAAAAATAAAGCGGATATCTTTGATTGGTGAAATAAAATGATCTTGGGTTTTTTTTCTTCGCTTTTTTCTTTTGTATGGTAATAATTCTTGGCGTTTTACCGTCTGTGCAGTTCTAATATAATTATACAGTATTTTTTATTTAAATTTTAAAAAAGTAAAAAGAAGTTTCAAAAGAAAATGGTCAGCAAATGTCAATAATATGCTCCGCAAAATTATCCATATCGAAAATGATGTCATGGATAGCGAGAAATATTTATTTTCATTCTTAAAACTAAAAGAAATAACTCGATTACCTAAAAAAAATGACGATTGTTAATAGTTCCATTTTTGTTGATAAAAACTAAAGATTTAATATTATTTCGTTAAAGTAACATAATTCCCCTATGCCAGTACTGAAATTAATTGCCTGGAAAAGAAAAGTAACAAGAATTATGTCATTAAAAAGCGATTTATCTGCGGGAAAAAGAGGCGTCATATTTGAAATAAAACAGGAATTTTCCAATGTGTTTTAAAATGAGTGTGAATCAATTCCTTACATTAATAATACAAGGATCAGTAAGTATAGAAAGTAGATGAGTTTCACGCCATATTTATAACGAAAAATTTAAATGTTTTTTTTTATCTATACTGATTATTAAGCATGAATATCCGTTATATACAGATGAGAATTTTCTGCTAAAAATCGCATCATAATTTTAAGAAAAGGAAAATGAACACGAATCTATGTTTGTATTTCGCAACTACTCCTCACTGTAAAAAAATTGCTGCAGTAAAATTACTGCAGCAGAGATTCCAGGCAATGTCCATAAGAAAACCGGTTTTGTGACTAGATAAACGAGCTTTGTTATTAGATATGCGGTTTTTGCAAGTAAAAACATGAAATTTACTGAAATGGACCGTTTACCTTGAAAAGGGGCCATTTCCCGTAAAATTACGGCAGCAATTCACGGAGAATGCCCGTGAATTTACAATTTTCATTTACAGTGCCAGAATATCGAACGCAACGTGATTTACTTTATACCGGTTATCATTGATCCGAGGATGTTACACAAACTGTCAGAATTAAAAAAATTAAATTAGATGCCAAGATTTTTTTTTTTTTTTTTTAAATTTTAACGAAGTTTCTCTAAAAACGGAAAGTAAATTACCCCATATTTGTGTATAAAAAAAGGAGAAATAAAATAGATCTGTATATTTTTTACACCATTTTCTCATTAAAACTGAAAAACAGAATTGATTTTCACTTTGAATAGATGGTGAAAACAAAATCTTGATTTCAGTAAATTATACGAAAAATAAAAACATATTTTCACATATTCAAACTTCATGAAACAATTTATTCTGGAGAACAAAAATTGCGTGTAAACATACTGTCATTAAGAAAATAAGATTTGTTTCAGCTATACATTAAACCAAGGAGGCAGAACTGAATTTAAAGAAAAAGCATGTACTATTTCCAATTAATGTTTTTTTGAAGGAATGCTGTTAAAACGTTTCACAAAGGCGTTAAAAGTAAAATTGTTTATCATGTAAAATTGACATTTGTTTTTACCAATTCGTCTATTTCCACGATTTTATTTGGCCCTCCTTTTTGCATTGGTTGCAATTTCATTTTCGCGATTATTTGGCACAAAATTTCACTTTTTAAAGACTGAGTTAATTCAAGGTCCCTATAACAAAAAAATACCGTATTGTCGCCTATGAAATGTGATAAATAGTTAGTTAATTTTAACGTTTTTAACTATCGGGAGTGAAATATTTTCTTAATTAATGTATTTATTCTTCTTTTAATGTTGCGTGAACGAAGTCACGGGTAACAGCTAGTAATATTATAAATCTGATTGTGTGCAAATGTTAGGCTGAAGCCAGCGTCAAAATGGAGCATTTAATGATCCTGTATTTTTGCATATAGATTGATTATAACTCTCAAATGAATATAGGCTGGTTTTTGTTTATTTTATTCAAATATTTTTCTTAATAATTCAAAATTTCGTTATTTTCATAGAGAATAAATGGACATTTTTTTGTATAATATTTTAAAATGGTTAAATTTACTTTACCATTGCTAATATTTTATCGTTGCCAAACCTAATTTAAAACCCGGAATAATAATTTTTACTCAACAATATAATTTCAATTGAAAAATTTTCACGAGAAAAATGAAAATAAAATAAAACAATTTAAGAATTAAAAAGAAGATTAAATAATATTATTAGAAATAAAACGTACTTTTTTTAGTTTTTGATAATAATACAAGGTTTCAATATGCGTAACCATAGGAAACAGGCGAATATGACGTCATACATGGCAAATAAAGCGGATAGGCTTTGTTTTCTTCACTTTTCTTTTGAATGGTAAAATACTTGGCGTTTTACCGTCTGCGCATAGCTAATATAACTATACCGTATTTTTTATTTAAATTTTTAAAAAGTAAAAAGAAGTTTCAAAAGAAAATGGTTAGCAAATGTCAATATTATTTTCCGCAAAATTATCTATGTGAAAATGATGTCATAGATAGCGAGAAATAGCTATTTTCATTCTTAAAACTAAAAGAAATAACTCGATTACCTAAAAATAAATGACGAATGTTAATAGTTCCATTTTTGTTGATAAAACATAAGATTTAATATTATTTCGTTAAAGTAACATAATTTCCCCTATGCCAGTATTGAAATTAATTGCCTGGAAAAGAAAATTAACAAGAATTATGTCATTAAAATAGGATTTCTCTGGAGAAAAAGAGACGTCATATTTTAAATAAAACGGGAAGTTTCCAATATGTTTTAAAATGAGTGTGAATCAATTCCTTACATTAATAATACAAGGATCAGTAAGTATAAAAAGTAGGTGAATTTCACGCCATATTTTTAACGAAAAATTTAAATGGTTTTTTTTTTTTTTTTTATCTATACGGATTATTAAGCATGAGTATCCGTTATATACAGATGAGAGTTTTCTGTTAAAAATCGCATCATAATTTTAAGAAAAGGAAAATCAATACGAATCTATTATATTAAAATCTGACCGTGTGTTTGTATTTCGCAACTACTCCTAGACTATCGAACGCAACACTACTTAATACCGGTTATCATTGATCCGAGGATGTCACACAAACTCTCAGAATTAAAAAAAAATAAATTAGATGCCAAGATTTTTTTTTGTTTTGTTTTTTGTAAATTTTAACGAAGTTTCTCTAAAAACGGAAAGTAAATTACTCCATATTTTTGTATAAAAAAGGAAAAATAAAACAGATCAGTATATTTTTTACACCATTTTCTCATTAAAACTGAAAAACAGAATTGATTTTCACTTTGAATAGATGGTGAAAACCGAATCTTGATTTCAGTAAATTATCCCAAAAATTTAAACATATTTTAACATATTCAAACTTCATGAATCAATTTATTCTGGAGAACAAAAATTGCCTGTCAACATGCTGTCATTTAGAAAACAAGATTTGTTTCAGCTATACATTAAACCAAGGAATCAGAATTGAATTTAAAGAGAAAGCATATACTATTTCCAATTAATGTTTTTTTGAAGGATGGCTGTTAAAACATTTCACAAAGGCGTTAAAAGTAAAATTGTCTATCAGGTAAAATTGACATTTGTTTTTACCCAATTCGGCTATTTCCACGATTTTATTTGGCCCTCCTTTTTGCATTGGTTACAATTTCATTTTCGCGGTTATTTGGCACAAAATTTCACTTTTTTAAGACTGAGTTATGTCAAGGTCACTATAACAAAAAATACCGTATTGTCTCCTATGAAATGTGATAAATAGTTAGATAATTATTTACGTTTTTAATTATCGGGAGTGAAATATTTTGCTTAATGTATTTATTCTTCTTTTAATGTTGCGTGAACGAAGTCACGGGTAACAGCTAGTTATTTTAATAAATAATTTGAAAAAGGAGATTACTTTCTTATCTCGTATCAAACTTGTACTAATATTCTTAAGTGTTCTTAGTCATAACATATTCAAAAAGGTATAGAAACACTTATTTTCAGAATAAGTCATTTAAATTATATCTAATAATTTTTAAGCATGAGGCTTGTAGAAACAAAGCAAATAGAGAGTTTTACTACCAAATTTTAATTTAAAATTCTGTTTTAAATAAAAAGGGTTAAAAAATAGAATTATTTTCTTTTGAGAGAGAGAGAGGGAGAGAGGGAGAGAGAGAGAGATAGCAATATAAATGTCTAAGAAATTATAATAATACGTGGGTTTTTACATTATACGTAATATAAGATTTAATAATGTGCATATATCTATACTAATATTATAAAGGAGTAAAGATTGTTTTTTTGTTTGTTTGTTTGTTTGTAGGGGGTAATCTCTGGAACTACTGAAGCTATTTCAAAAGTGATGGTGACAATCCCTGCTCCAACATAGGCTGTATTTTATGTCGGTGCCACTACCCCCAGGGGGGTGCAGAAGCGAAAAACGTTCTGAAATTTCGATTTTTTTTTGTACTGAAGGAGCTAGAAACATCAAATTTGGCATGGTAGTTACTTATAAGATGTAAATGCTCTCTAAGAACACATTCTAAAAAAAAATTGAAATTTGAAAGGGTGAGATGAACGAAAAGCGTTCTAAAAACATTCTAAATTGCAATTGCTATGGAATCTCTGGAACTACAGAACTGTTTTCAAAAGTTATGGTGGCAAATTAATGGTGAGAGCCCTGTTCCAACATAAGCTTTATTTTATGTTGGTGCCACTGCCCCCAAGGGAGTACAAGAGCAAAAAACGTTCGACAATTTCGATTTTTTTTGTACTGAAGGTGTTAGAAACATTGAAATTTGGCATGGTAGTTACTTATAAGATGTAAATGCTCTCTAAGAACAAATTCTAAAAAAATTCGAAATTTGAAAGGGTGAGATGAGCGAAAAGCGTTCTAAAAACATTCTAAACTACAATTTCCATGGAATCTCTGGAACTACAAAACCATTTTCAAAAGTGATGGTGGCATATTGATGGTAACAGTCCCTGCTGTAACAGCTATATTTTATATCGGTGACACTACCACAATGCGGGAGGGGGATAAAAGAGCGAAAAACGTTCTAGAATTTCGATTTTTTTTTACATTAGTGTGACTTAATTAGTAATTTCTGAAATACCTGTGGCAGTAAAATTTCCTCTAATGAAAATAGGCCAACGAATACCACTTGGCATTTTTCAAGAATTACGCGAGCAAAGCCGCGGGTTTTGCTAGTTATAAAAGTCAACATAAAAATTTTCAGAATGACAAGAATTTAACTATATTGATAAATTTAAATATGTATTTTCTTTAAAAAAAATGTTTCTTATTTTACTTTTAAACTTCCGTATTGAAATTAAAATATATTGTTACGTACAGTCGATAATTGCTAAAATAATTTGTATAAAAATCAAAACTGCAGTTGATATTGCAATTATAATAAGTAGGGTATCCAACCCGGAATTTCCGTGATAGAAAGTATATGTGAAAATCATTTTTTTTAATTGAAAACTCTAATAGATTTTTTACATTTAATTTAATGGCCAAATAAATCGCTACAAACTTCGTTATCTACAAAAAAATGGAATATTAGCTGGAAACAAATGCTGAACTTTTTGTTTGTTTATAGTGCAAACAGATTAATATTTTGAAATCGTCTGCAAGCGATAGAGGGATTTTAAAAAAAAATCATGCTTGAAATTTAATTTAAATTCTATAATAAATGAGTCAATTGCGATACAGTTTTCAAACAATTTGCATCTAAAAGTAGATTTTTTTCCTATCTAACGGTGTAAAATTTGAAAATGCACTGTAAAAAATTTCCAACCCTTTTCCGTTTCGTAAAAGATAAATTTCCTTTACGATACGGAAAACAACCGATAAAATAATTATTCCAAATCACAACAGAAAGGTTTTCTACAGTCATAAAAATAATCTATTTATATCGGATTAGTTTCCGAAAGAATGGAAAACAGCTTTCTCCGGACTTACTGCGCAGTCTCGCTCTCTGCTGACGTATGAAAGGCGTTGCGTCACGTGATTGATAACAGAACAGAATCGAGTTTTTGGATGAAGATGGACGCCATGTTTTTAAATATTGGACAACTGCTCTACGTACTTCTAACTTCGCAATAGTTTTACCTCTGGTAGGAGTAAGACAGCTGTATAGGAATAAAAAGCTCCTCAACGGGCGCATGGGCCAAAGCAACAACAACAACAACTTCGCAATGGTAAGTACTAAAATTTATGTGATTTTTAATATTTTGGACTTGATATGTACATATATTTATAGTGCATGTTTATCAAATCGAATAACATGTTTAAGGAGCTGCGTAGCCTGAAATAAAATGCATGTTATCTTATTTCTCGCTCAGTTTATTTTTTATGAGAAAAATATCCCCGAAGTAAAAAATATTTTGATGTGCCAGAAATTTCTAACTTAGATATTATCTTAATGAAACTTATTTTTTGTAGGCTGTTTTTTTAAATAGTTTTTAACTTATTCTAAATTAAATTCCTTGTTTATTTGTTTAATTCTGTAAGACATCCAGTGTTGAATTCAGGGGGTGGGGGGACAGTCCCCCTCCGGAGCATTGAAATGTCCCCCCGGAAGATTTCACATTTTATGCTTTTAATAGTCAAAAAGTGCAATCCCCCCCCGGAACTCTATAATATCCCCCCCCCGGAACCACAGAAATCCCTCCCGGAGAAAAATGTCTGAATTCAACACTGAAGACATCAATAACATACCTATGATCTTAAAATAAATTGATGATATTTTTCTATGTTCGATGCTATATCAGAATCATATTGTCTTTTTTCAGGTACTGCATTATTATAGAATCAATTTTACATTTTATTATTTGTTGGGATGTAACGAATAGTGATTTGGCCGAATAGCCGAATACCGAATATTCGGCCAAGTTTTAGCCGAATACCGAATATTCGGCGGCCGAATACTGACTTTAAAAAAAATTATTTTATTTGTTTATTTATTTTTATTTCCAATTTTAAAATCAAAAATTAAATTATGGACTAATTGAAATAAATTTTTTGTTTGAGTGTTCAAAAATCATAACAGCTGAATGTATGTAAGCACGGTATATAGTGAACGTTTGTTTTCTGAAGCTGGTAATATTATATGAAACCAAACGAAACAGACTTCTTCCTGAAAATGCTGAAAAGTTCTTTTTGCATCACAATTTCAGGCTTTACAGTGATAAATAATTTTGTTACCCCTGTATGTTATTTTGAAGTAACTCATTAAATGTTTTTTCAGTATAGGTAATAGTTTTTTTCTTTTCAATGTATCAAACTCATTAGTTCGTTTAATCAACATCTAATGTTTAATTTTTAATTAGTAAAGTAATTATATAGTCATATATTTATTATTTAAAAGTAAAACTAAAAGCTAGAAAAATGATTTAATTTGTGAAAGATTAAGCATTTTTACAAGACAGTAAAATATTTGTTTTTAATATTTATGAATTTTATTGTTTAAGAAACTTATCATCATTATAAATCAGATTAAAAAAATAGATATAAAGTTATTTTTTTTTAATTCACTGATGAGAGAGAGAGAGAGATTTGAACTTTAAATGCAGTATATATTTTGCATTTTAATGTAAAATAAATTAATGTTGCAATACTTATGATGCCTAAATATGCAGCAAGAAAAATATTTTTTATTTATGTAATTTCATTATATACAGTTATTTATAAGTTGTCATGAAGCTTTAAAATTGAGTAAGTATTAGGATTTATTTTTCTTATAATAATTAATGTATTTAGATATCATTCTTTAATATTGTTTGTTAAAAATATTTAAAATCACATTTTTTTTTTATTTTCTGGAACTTATTTAACCAAATATCTTAGAATATTCGCCCAAATAAGCAAGTATTCGACAATATATCTGAATATATTCGGCTACAGGTATTCGGCAGAATATCTGTTCAATATTCCGCAAAAGGGCCGAATAAGCCGAATACCGAATAGTGGTCGAACATTCTTTACATTCCTAATTTTTTGTAGTGTATTAAAATTCAATTGAAAAGGGGAGTCCTTTAAATTCTATAATGTTAATTAATAAATTGAGAACTTTATGTTAGGACGATATAATGAAATTTATATTGGTATATGGTAAAATAAATTTCAGTATTCTTTGCATATCAGACAAAATTTTAGTTGTAACAAACGTAAAGTTGAATATGCTGAATATCTTGAGGTTGATATTATCTATATTCATGCTGTAAAAGCTTGCATGCAGAAGCTTATATCTTGGGAAGCAGAGATCAACTGCCTCGCCCTGGATATTCAAGTTTAATTGGCTAAATTTTATTTTTCTTACATTATTTTGAAAATAAAAAATGACATTTAATCTTTTCTAATAATTTAAAATAAGCAGAAAAAGGAAAAAAAGCAAACAGGGAATTTTTGTCAGTAGAAATGGATGGGGGAGATCTCCACTGCTGAACATCATGTCACATGTGGAAAGGAAGACAATTTTTTGTTCTGATTTTTATTTCGTGCTCATGTCTTGAAAAATTATATTGAATGGGTTTCAGTGAGAATAAACCCTCAAAAGGCTTGAATTTTTTTTATTTCAAAAATATAAAGCTTCAATTCTTCATTCATTCATTAAAAAAAAAAAAAAAAAAAATGTGGTGTTTTAGCAAAAAAAATTTCTTACTTGATTTTATTTCATATTTCTGCTTTCATTTAACTTAATCTTGTCATGTATTTAAATGCACGTGTTAATACTGTTCAAATTTCAAGAAATAAAAAATGTTTAAAAGAGTCATGATGTCAACATATAAATCATAAATGTCACTAGAACCCAACTTTAAACTTCAGAGTCCTAGGCACAGCATTTTTGCGTGCCCTTCCAAGCACTACTCTTAAGTAATCTCAAAGCTTAGAATTTTTGTGATACGTCCTCATCCAATCATTTCTACCAGGGCTGTGGAGTCTGAGTATAAGTCAGGCACTTTTTTTTTTTTTTTTTTTTTTTTGGGGGGGGGGGGAGGGGGGAAGATTCGGTGTCGCTAAAAAACTGGCCGACTTGACTCAGTCTCTAGCTTGTTTTTTGGACAATTCAAAGTGAAATTAAATTAATTATATGTGATTTTAAATTTATAAACTGAATTATTATTTTTATTTTGGGACTATATACCGCATAGATGAAAACTGTTTTTAATTAAAAACTCTCGTTGATATTTTCCATTTAGTATACAGTCTTTTCACTCAGCTTTTTGGGGTTTGCAGAACCCGAGGTAAGGCAAAAATTGAAAATTCTGCTACTTTTGGAGTCTACAGAACCCGAAATATCATTGTAATAGAAACCTTTTTTAGCTCCCAGTCTGTCAAAGCCAGAAAGGGGGGCTAATTCACCACCCCCTTAATTTAGATAAATAGGTTTTTCATACAGAGTTATCCGATTTCAATTTTTGAAATTTTGTATATAGGTTGATTCTGATAAGGCAGTTCCTTGATTAGTTATGGAGGTTCATTGGTTAAATATAAAGGGAGAGGAAAAGGGGGCTGATAGCCCCCTTAATTTAGATAAACGGTTTTTTTATGCAGAATTATCCGATTTGTTTGAAATTTTGTATATAGGTTCATTCTGATAAGGCGCTTCCCTGATCAGTTTTGAGGGTTTATTGGTTAAGTATAAAGGGGAACGGGGGGCTAATCCCCCGTAATTTAGATAAATGGGTTTTTCATGCAAAATTACGCAATTTGCTTCAAATTTTGCATAAAGCTTCATTGTGAAAAGACGCTTCCCTCATTAGTTTTGGAGGTTCATTAGTTAAGTTTAAAGAGGGAAACGGTGGTTAATACCCTCCTCCTTAATTTAAATAATTGGGTTTTCTATGCAGAATTATCCGATTTGCTTCAAATTTTGCATATAGGTTCATTGTTAAAAGCCGCTTCCCTGATTAGTTTTGGGGGTTCATTGGTAAGTATAAAGGGGGGGACGGTGAGCTGATACCCCCTTAATTTAGATAAATGGGTTTTCCATGCGGAAATATCTGATTTGTTTCAAATTTTGCATATAGGTTCATTCTGATAAGGCGGTACCCTGCCCAGTTTTAGGGGTTCATTGGTTAAGCATAAAGGAGGGAACAGGGACTAATCCCCTCTAATTTAGGTAAATGGGTTTTTCATGCAGAATTACACAATTTTCTTCAAATTTTGTATATAGCTTCATTGTGATAAGGTGCGTCCCTCATTAATTTTGGGAGTTATTTCGTTCAGCATAAAGAGGGGAACGGGGGCTAATCCCCCCCATAATTTAGATAAATGGGGTTTTTATGCAGAATTATCGTATTTGCTAAACATTTTGTATATAGGTTCCTTCTAATAAGTCGCTTCCCTGATTAGTTTTGGGGGTTCTTTGGTTAAAGATACAGGGGGAACTGGGGGCTAATGGGTTTTTCATGCAGAATTAACCGATTTGTTTCAAATTTTGTATATATGTTCATTCTGATAAGGCGCTTCCCTGATCAGTTTTGGGGTTCATTAGTTAAGTATAAAGAGGAGAACGGTGGCTAATCCCCTCCCCCTTAATTTAGATAAATGTGTTTTTATGCACAATTATCTGATTTGTTTCAAATTTTGTATATAGGTTAATTGTGATAAGACGTTTCCCCATATCAATTTTGGAGGTCGATTGATTAAGTATAAAGGGGGAAACGGTGTCCAATCACCCCCTTAATTTAGATAAATGGGTTTTTTTATGTAGAATTATCCGATTTGTTTCAAATTTTGTATATAGGTTCATTCTGATAAGGCGCTTCCCTGATCAGTTTTGGGGGTTCATTAGTTAAGTATAAAGAGGAGAACGGTGGCTAATCCCCCCCCCCCTTAATTTAGATAAATGTGTTTTTATGCACAATTATCTGATTTGTTTCAAATTTTGTATATAGGTTAATTGTGATAAGACGTTTCCCCATATCAATTTTGGAGGTTGATTGATTAAGTATAAAGGAGGAAACGGTGTCCAATCACCCCTTTAATTTAGATAAATGGTTTTTTTAATGCAGAATTATCCGATTTGTTTCAAATTTTGTATATAGGTTCATTCTGATAAGGCGCTTCCCTGATCAGTTTTAGGGGTTCATTGGTTAAGTATAAAGGGGGAACAGGGGCTAATCACCCCTAATTTAGATAAATGGGTTTTTAATGCAAAATTACCCAATTTGCTTCAAGTTTTGTATAAAGCTTCATTGTGATAAGGCGCTTCCCTCATCAGTTTTGGGGGTTCATTTGGTAAGTGTAAAGAGGGGAACGGTAGCTAATTCCCCCCCCCCCTTAATTTAGATAAATGGGTTTTTATGCAGAATTATCCGATTTGCTTCAAATTTTGTATATAGGTTAATTGTGATAAGACGCTTCCCTATATCAGTTTTGGGAGTCCTTGATTAAGTATAAACAACAGAACGGTTTCCAATCGCCCCCTTAATTTAGATAAATGGGTTTTTAATGCAGAATTATCCGATTTGTGTCAAATTTTGTATATAGGTTCATTCTGATAAGGCGCTTCCCTGATCAGTTTTGGGGGTTCATTGGTTAAGTATAAAGGGTAGGGAAGGGAGGCAAATCCCCCTCCTTAAATTAGATAAATGGGTATTTCTTGCAGAATTATCCGATTTGCTTCAAATTTTGTAAATAGGTTCAATGTGACAAGTTGCTTCTCTGTTTAGTTTTGGGGGTTCATTGGTTAAGTATAGAAAGGGGGAACAAGGTCCAATCCCTCCCTTAATTTAGATAAATATGTTTTTCATGCAGAATTATCCAATTTGCTTTACATTTTGTATATAGGTTCATTGTTATAAGGCGCTTCCTTGATTAGTTTCGGGGGTTCAATGGTAAAGTATAAAGGGGGGATCGGGAGGCTAATCTCCCCTCCTTAATTTAGATAAATGGGTTTTTCATACAGAATTATCCGATTTGCTTCAAATTTTGTATATAGGTTCAGTTTGATAAGGTGCTTCCCTGATCAGTTTTGAAGTTTAATTGGTGAAGTATAAAGAGAGGGAACGGGGCTATTCTTCACCCCCTAATTTAAAGAAATAGGTTTTCATGCAAAACTGGTAAATTTTTACTTTATAAAAAACATGAGTTTTTTTTGTTGTTGATGCTAAATGAAATTTATTTGGATTTATTAAAGAAAGGACAAAGTGTTTTGAAAGGAATATTAAACGAAACCCTTTGAGCGATGTTCGAACACACTTACCCACTAGTTCTATTATATTACTGTGGCACCATTTTTTTTCATTTAATGCTGATCGTGAAATCCCATGGTAACCTATGTAAATTTTAAAGAAGTAGTAAATTCCCTTATACAATTATCAAAATATAGCTTTCACCAGCAGGAAGCAGATGTCCAATGTGCATCTTTAAATTAACATTTTTAAATTGTACAATTTAAAAATTTTCCTTAATTTTTAAGTATTTTTAAAACTTATGAAATTTGAAATTTTTACTTAAAGAAAAATTTTCAAATTTTATGCTCTTAAAAATACTTATCACTGAAGACGAAGAGTCCTCTTAATCATTCATTGCTGTTGTGCTGTTTTTGTCCCATTAAATATACATGATCACTAGAAATTAGTAAAATAAAAATATATTAATATTATTATTGTTATTATTGCAGGATAATACTGCAGTGATCAGTGTGGCATTCCAGCTAGAGCATATCATCCTTGCTTAGTAGCGAATGATGATGTAAGAAAGGAAATCATGCTGTTCTTGAATAATATTGATGGTTTGACAGTTTTTTCGGAGAAATGTCCTAGGACAATTTTGTTTTGGTAGCATCATATTGTGTAATCAATTAAGGCCTGGAAGAAATTAAAGAACCTAGGCCTACTTTTTTACTAAGTGCAGCTATTCGGAGGCAAGAACTGTCAATGGATGTAATATCAGTATTGCTGTAATTTTTATTCATTATAACATTTTGATTTATAGTTTTGTTGCAAATAAATGTTATTTTTCAGTATAAATGTTTGTTTTATTTTTTTCTGTCTTTTGTAGTTAGCCAGAAAAAAAAAATCGAGTAACTTATATATATATTTTTAAATAGTATTTTGTTAGTATGTGCAATTTAATGTTTGTGCAGATTAAATGCGATGGATTTATTTTACTAAGTTTAAGTTTAAAAAAAATAGCACATACACATTTGCGAAGTCAGATTTTTTATTAAATAGACACTTATTTTTCATATATTTTTCCTGAATTATTTGTAATTTTTAATATTCTTCTATTAAGTGATCTGCCATTGAAGAATAAAAGACTCACAAACATTTCTTTCTTTGTCATTAATGATGATAAAATTTTGTCTTTAAATATACATAAATTTTTACAGGCAACTGGACTTCATAAATATAGTAAAATAAATATAGGTCAATCAACAGTATATTTATTGATATTTATGTAGATATCTCATGACTTCATTGTGCTCATGTAAATAACAAATGGTTCAATATTCCAACGTAATTTATTTATGGAAAGATTCGGAAAATAAAGATTGCATGGTAAGTAATATACTTTGAAATGTTATATATATATATATATTTTTATACAATTTCAATTACTTGCAAATGTAAACTCATAAACAACTAAAGTTTTAAAATCTTAAAAAAAGGCCTGATTTAATTATTTTTATTTTAAATTCAAATAAATCAAACTTTAATTCACTGTAAACTCTGTAATCGCTTAGGAACTCATAAAGCTGGAAAATTGGTGTTTCTTTTCAAACATTTTAATAACAAAGAATAATTTTTTCATATCCATTGAAATTTATAAAATATAATCATAACCATCTTAAGTGTGTTTAATATATGCTCTAAATTCATTAAATGAATAAAGAAATTTGGTCAGAACAAAAAGCTTTAGCTTTTAGTAATGCAGAGTGCATATGCTTTTTATTTTATCAAAGGGGTAATTCAAGGTGGTATGTGTATTTTATACAGAATAGGATATCTGTTAAATTGCAGTTTTTGTAAATAAGTGATGACACAAGACAATTTGTTTTATTTATTTCATGTTTTCAAAAGTAAAAGAGAATTCACATTTCTAAATTAAATCTTTTTCTGTTGCTCCATTTTTTTAAACTGTATATTTTTAACTATTTATATGATTAAAATATTTTTATTTAACCAAGTGAATGAGTTTCTATATATTTTTTTTAATTTCAAATATATTTAAATGGACACTTCTAATTGTTAATTTTAATTATTTAGTAAAGTTTATTTTACTGTAAAATGTATAATTTTAAAATTGTATTTTGAATTTAAAAAAATAGCTGATTTAAATAATTAAAAATATATATGATTTTTGATTAAATAAATAAGTAAAATCACGAACCCTGTTTTTAAAAAAGATTTTCATTTAGCAAGGCTTTTTGTTATATAATTTTCAGTTGAGCTTCAAGTTCAAAGTCTTGTACATTTTCAAATTGCATGGCTTCTAAAATTTGTTTATCATCAAGCTATTTATTAGGATTAGCTGAATTCTGTATATTCTTATAAGTTACATGGCTTCAAAAGTTTTTAGATTTACTTTATTAATATTACACTGGTGTCCAGAAATTAAGGGGCAGTGACCGATTTCAGTCGTTTCGTCGATTATCTTACTGAAACTCGTGAGGAAATGCCCGGAATGCCCTTAAGCTTTGAGGATGTAAAGAACATGTTTGACTTGATGTTTTTCAGTGAATATTTTATCGCGAGGACAACTATGGGGGGGGGGGATAATAACTTTAATAATAAAATAATATTTTCGATCACCCAAGTAACGAAAAATGCTAAAAATGGTCTGTCACTGTAGTAAATGACTATGTAGGTTCTGTTCAACATTTGTGGGCATTTTTTGTAAGTATAGCATGTATATTCGTGAATATATTAACGTTTCTGTGAAAAATTCAAAAGTTTTTTTTATAACAAGCAGAGTTTTCAGCCAAATTTAACACCACTTTCCAAAAACTTGGCAAAGAATCGTAGAAATAGTATACTGTGATTAAAATATTAATATATTGAATATTTGATGAGATATAGGTATTTTTATGAAATTAATTTTAACTGCGCATGCGCAAACTACAGCAAACATTTTTGTTATGATTTGATAGCAATACTATAGGGCAACTCATATAAAAAGACCAGTGAACTATCGTGAAAACTCAAATAGTTACAGCATTGATAAATACATTGATAAATTGAGAAATAAGTGTCATATAATTCTATGTTTTAAGCATAACTCAAAAACTACTTACCAACTATCTGTGATTTTGGATTTGCATATTTGAAGCCTCCAGAAATCCACCTCTATTAAAAATTCATAGGTTATTTTTTTTCTTTTTTGAAATGAATTTAAAAATACATTTTTTTTTTATAAGAGAGAACTAAACATAATCTATACAATTTTAACAAATAGATTTTGAAAATCTTCAAATAAGCGAATCCAAAATTATTATGTCAAGTAGTTTTTGAATTACGCTTAAAAAGCTACCCGCATTGCAATTTTTTTTTCATCAATTGCAAATTAATTTCACACTAAGACTTCCAAATTTTAAACCTTCATATTTCTTAAGCCACTTGACCAAGTGATTTCTTGTTTCGTATCCTTGGGAGAAATTTACAGAAAAAAAAATGTATAACGTCAAAATTAGGTGTATGTATTGAAAAGTTGGAGTTTGGTACAATTTAAGAATGATGACGACCCCCTAAGCTTATTTTTTTTAAACCTATTATTGGAAGAAGATAATTTTCAGTCAAATATGGCTATTTCTGTTTTTTAAGGAGGGGTGGGCAATATTATGATTTAAAAAGATAGGTTTTGTATGTCCTTTGTTTTAGAAATATAGCTATAGAAATTCTTTCCAGCAACAATAAACTTCAAAGTAGTTGCATACACCTCATATGCATAGAACATGTTTCATACTTGTGCTACACCCAGTGGAATAAATTTGAGCTTTTTGAGGATACAGGCTTGTCCCTTTTTTTTAGTAATATTGAACAGTTGTTTGGCACAGTATTGAATTCAGGGGTTGGCCCGGTGGGACCCCCCTGGAACATTGAAACCCCCAACCCTCCCCCCCCCCCCCCCCGCAGAAGATTTGAGATATTATGCTTTTAATGGTTAAAAAGTGCAATTTCCAAAAAAGAAATATATAATTCCTCCCCCCCCCCCTCCCCGCCGGAGCCGCAGAAAAGGCTCTGAATTCAACACTGATTTAGCATCATCTGAATATTTAGTTATATTATACCCATGAGCGCATCAGTATACTTGTAACAAATAAATAAAATTTCAAGCTGATTCTGTATTGTAAAGAAACTTTTGTTATAAAGAGTAGGACCAATAACAGATGAAAATATTGCTTTTGGACACTGTTTTGATTTCCTTTTATCTCAATTAAATATTACTCAGAACTTTTTTGAATACATACACACATTTCGTATCATAAAATGCATTTTGTTATCATAAAATGCATTACATGTAATGCATTTTATGATAACAAATACTTAAAATGTGTGTATGTATTCAAAAAAGTTCTTAATAATATTTAATTGAGATAAAAGGAAATCAAAACAGTGTCCAAAAGCAATATTTTCATCTGTTAATGTTCCTACTCTTTAAAACAAAAGTTTCTTTACAATACAGAAAATTTTCCGATCATAATGAAAAAAAATTCCGTAAAGCAAAGAAAAAGTTTCTATTCTACACAGGAATTTTTAATTTTTTCAAGATTAGTTTACTGACTGATTCGGAAAAGTTTCCTTTTTAAAACGGAATACTTTCTATCTATTCTCCCATTCTTCCAAAACGTTTCTTTATGTAAATGGAAAGTTTTCCTTTTTAAAACGGAATACTTTCTATCTATTCTTCCGTTCTTCCAAAACGTTTCTTTATGTGAATGGAAAGTTTTCCTTTTTTAAACGGAATACTTTCTATCTATTCTTCCATTCTTCCAAAACGTTTCTTTATGTGAATGGAAAGATTTCCGTAAGACCCTGGAATTTATTCTGTGTCTAAAGATTAGTTTCTGAATCAAACGGGAAAAGTTTCCTGACGGAAAGAAAAAACTTTCGTTTTTTTCCGTTTTTTTTTTCCGTGTTGTTTCGGAAAAGTTTCCTGTACTATACGGGCAACTGGAAATCCTATTCCTACCGGAAACTTTTCCGAATTTTTTTTTACAGTGTGTGCGATATTTAGAAATAAAAAAAAATTGCAGTAGCAAAAATCGCAAAACAGAAGTTTCATGGTCAAGTGTTGCCATTTGCAAAATAACGTCAGCGTTACGCATTTGTTGCGACACGTTTGTCCTTTATAATATACTAGAGCATCCAACCCGGGCTTCCCGGGAAAGAGAATATATGTGAAATCCATTTTTTAGGTGCGTTCGTAATTATATAAATACGTAGCACCTATTGTCGTCGTCTGGTCCGTCCGTCCGTCCGTCCGTCTGTCTGTCCGTCCGTCCGCATATAACAACGCAAAAACTACCCAACCGAATGGTTTGAAATTTAAGATATATTATCTTTACAGAATTTTGTCGAGACATTTCAAATTTTTTAAAAATCGAATCAAAGCGATATAGATTTTTTAAACAAACTCATGCTTGAAATTTAATTTAAATGCTATAATTAATGAATCAATTAAGATATGGTTTTCAAACGGATTGCATTTGAAAGTAGATTTCTTTTCCTATATAACGGTGTAAAAATTAAAAATGTGCGACGTTTAGAAACTAAAAAAATTGCAATAACAAAATTCGAAAAACCGAAATTTCATCGTCAACTGTTGCCATTCGCAAAATGACGTCAGCGTTACGCACGGACACGTTTGTCCTTTATAATATAGATAGATAGATAGATTTCTAAGATATCCTTTTGCAATAATGGTAACATTTTGCTTTAATGGTCATGTAAGACGAGGTTTCGAGTTTCAGATAAAATGAGGGATCAAAAAGACGCTAATTAAAAAAAAGTTACGTTAGACACAATATGCACAAAAGTCAACGTCTAAAAGTTCACTTAAAAATAACTCACGTGAATTTCAATAACACTCTCAGGTATTTTCAGCGAATTTGTTATCAGAATAAGGTGATATTTGATATACGGGTAGAAATGGGTACATGATTGTAATTTTATATTAAAAAAAAATATACTTTAATGACAACACCGACAGCATAAGTTGATAGATCAATAACAGCTTAATGTCACACGATATAAAATAATATGTTATTGAACGCATAGAACATCTTAATGATTAAATCTAGTTTTTTAATGGCCATCAGAGTCAAGGTTTCGAATTCAAGCTAAAATGAGGATTATTGCTGAAAAGTCAGTGAGGCTAATCGTGGGGACTTGAAAAGTTTTTGGTGTATGTGGATTTGTGTGTTTGTCTCGAGATAATTGCCACAAAAAGCATCCGATTACCCTGTAATTACGTAAGTCTGTTGGTGAGGTACCTGGAGTTGCTGTGTAATTTTTGGTTAAATTTGGTTCATTCGTTCGAAAAATATAGAACATTTTCTTTTCCGGCACAATGTTTTCTTGTGGGACTTCAGACGATTTTCAAATTTTACCATCCATTGAAAAGAAAATGGCGCATTCGTATAATTGATTTAAGTGTTACATTATGGATGCTAAAATTTCGCATTGTGGGGTCGCAAATTATTCTGATTAGTTTGAAAGTTTATCGACACACGAGACAGGAATTCTAAATTGTATATGTATTTTTGTTGAAATTTCGCGCATATGTACGAAAAATATAAAGCATTATAAATCAATTTAAGATTTTCAGTGTCAGAAATAATTATTTTATCTCTTTTAATATACCAGTTACCTAGCAACTCTAATTAAAAAAGTGTCATAAAAAGACAATTTATTAAAATAATACTTTCATCGTGATTTTTTAGATTACGAAAGATTTAGAAAAAAACAAAGTTTAAATTAAAAATACAATTACTACGCTTTCGTAATCGAATCAACGCACAAAGTTAGAGTGAAACATATACGATGCTAGCAACAATATAGTTTAAAATAAATGTGGATACGAGTTGTAGTTTTCCAACTGGACGAAAAATGTCCGGGCCAGGATTCGAACCTGGGATCTCTTGGCTGAAGCTGCCATGCTATATACAAACTGAGCTATCCCGGTCGAATCTAGAGTGCATAATTCATCCAGTTAACCTTATTGATCATAGCATCTGGTCTGATATTTTAATCAGCTCAACAATAGATCGCAGGTAATGGAACTCCAGTAAATGCTGGATACGTGATTACATTAGATTAATTTTAACACAATTATTCAAATTGGTAAATAAATCAGGTTTGAATCCTGGCCCGGACATTTTTCGTCCAGTTGGAAAATTACAACTCGTATTATTTCTTTACCAATTTGAATAATTGTGTTAAACTTAAATTATCCAAATGTAGGTACTATTAAAGAAAGGTCATAAAAAGTGCAAATCACGATTAATAAAATATGTCATTTGGCAGTGGACCTGATTACGGAAGATTACGCAATACGTTTAAATATCTACATGTAAGTGAATGTGTTAAATTAATTTGCAAATAAAAATTTTGGAGTATCGCTAGTGAAGTGAATAACTAAACTACACTCTCAGAAAAAAACTGTAAATATGAGCGTTTGCCCTTCAAATTTCACGGGCAAATATACACAGAGCCTTATTTGATGAAAAACGGTCTGATCCACTAAATAAGCGGCCTTATCCCTTAGATACTTAGAAAATTAAGAGCAATCCACATATTCTTACAGTTCTAGCCCATATGTTAGCAAAAATACGGTTCGACCCCATGCATTGTCCTCCGCTAGGGTGTAACCCTTCATTTTACTCGTGTTTCGAAAATTTTAACCCGCCAAAACAGCGATTCTGTGATGATTATCTAACGTGCTACGTGCTACGGAACAGTAAGCAAAGTGTTTTTGTGTTTTAAAGTGCATTACATCCTGTGCATTATAATGTTTTATTACTTTACCCCGTAAAATTACGGGCTGTACAAAATTATGAGCATGTTTTTTTTTTTTTTTTTTTTTTTTTTTTTTTTTTTTTTTTTACGGAGTATGACTGGAATCTCTGCTGCCAGCCTATGCCCGTAATTTTACTGCAATTTTTTTTACAGTGTAGTTTTTGTGTACTAGAAAGCATGCATTCGAACATAAAAGCATTTCATGCTTCTATGATAATAGATAGCATGCAAGATAGAGTGATGCAGATAGTTTCTATGATAGGATGCATGAAAGATAGAATGCATGAAAGAAACATTTCATGCTTCTATGATAGAAATGTATCCTTCCTGTTGCCATCGGTTTGTCTCAATTCGGTTGAGGATACAGTAATTACTGCGAAAATGTCACATGGAAATGTCAATATTAAAGGGTGACCAAGCTAGTCACCACAGGAGGATATTTAAATTTAAATCACAACATTTTATTTCCAAAAAAATCATTTTTTAATGGGGATCTTTGCATGCGTCTTGCATCGAAATAGATTTGAATTTAATTAGATAAAAGCTCGTTTTTTTTTTTTTTCTTTTTTTTTTTTTTTTTTTTTTTTTTTTAAACACACTATATTAACCACAAAAAATATTTTTCCAAACAAAAATTAAAAAATTATAAAAATGCTGATTTTCTAAATTAGATATAAATCCCGTACGGGGAAATTGCTTTTTTTATATGTATTTTGTTACATGAGATTTTATCCAATTTTTGGAACAAATGCCGGCGTTACATATTTGACAGATATGTCACTATTTTATCAGGATTGTAAAAAAATCTTCTGTACAATTGTTATTGTAAATAAAATACGATTTAAAAAGTACAGGTATGTAGATATACTACAAACTTTAAATACCACACTTATTGAAAATTTCAAACATAAATTCAATGTGACAACGGGGGTTCAGGGGATTGACTCCCCCACCCCCATACCCTAGAAGAGATGTACATCTTTATTCTAAAGAATTCTAACAGTAAGAAGTTGAAAAACATAACTGCATAGAATCATGTTTAATGTAACAGTTTTTAAAAATTAGATTTTCTTAATATTTGAGAAATCTCATATGATTATAAATATATATATAATCTAGCATTATTAAATTGAGGATTTCAAGTTGTTAGATATTGTGTGAAGTAATGTGAAAATTAAAATATTTTACAAAATTAACGATGAAGCCCTTGATCTGAAGATTTACTATTTAAACCACTATTTTAAAGGATATTTAATATTACTCTGTTATGTATTTTTTAAAAATAACTTAACACATACAGCTTTGAAAATTTCCATCCATAAATTGATTCTTTGAATTATTTTTGTGATTATCTGTAAAATGTGATTAAAATTAAAAGATAATGAAATTTATTTCGAAAATTTACATATTTTGAAATTTATTTTCGAAAAAGTATAAACTCTATTCTATGAATTTTTTTAAACAGAAATTTTAAAATGCGAATCCAAAATTACATCTCATTACAACAAGTGTTTTTTTTTAATTATGTTTTAAAAACTACCCCCATTGCAATCTGTTTTGCAAGTATTATTAAAATAGATTTTAACATTAGGAGTTCCAAATATTAAATTTTCATAATTCTTAAACTATTTGAACAAATGACTGCCTTTCTGTTATCCTAAGGTATATCTTACCAAAAAAAAAAAAAAAAGATGGAAAATATAGATGTTTATATTAAAAATTTCAGCGTGTAATAAAATTTCAGCCTTGAAGACGATCTCTAATAATGTTTTTTTTAGATAAATTGAAAGAAGACATAACTTGTAGCCGAATATCTATTTCAGTTTTTTTCCCGAGACAATTTAGTGATTAAAAAGTATTATTATTAATTTAAATTTTTGGCAGACTGTAGATTATAAAAAATATATCAGTAAATATTCAATAATACAATATCAGTAAATAATAAAATATCAGTCTCCCTTGCTCATAGCTTTAGTTTAAAAAGCCGTAGAATAAAGCTGCTTGCACACCCGTAATAGTCCTTCCCAGGACCCGATTTACCTAAAAAACTAAGAGAAGCACAATGTGATTTTTGAAGCCTTTTTCATTCGGGAAAAGTTTAATAAATTTTACACAGTACAACGAAACTCATCTATTCTAAAAATATTATTACTGGAAGTAGCTCAACTTCACGTATATTTTATTAAACAGCTTATTTTATGTTCCCTCTATGTACCTTAGATAGACTATATTTATAATTTATGTAGTTCTTGTTACGCGGGTAGTTTTTATAACCGGCACATCCTACACTCAGAAAAAGGAATTGATTAAAACTACAAAACATGTTTTGTTGAGAACATTTTGGTTGTTTTAGCAAAATTCAAGTAAAATTGAACCATTTTACTTGAATTAACAAAACATTTTTTGCTGACGATACAAAAATTTGTTTTGGAATTGCAAAAAAAAATTTTTTTTGTTGATTCAAACAAAATTTCCATTGACCTATGTTTAAACAAAAATTTTGTTTAAATATAGGTCAATGGTTAATATAGGTCAACACTTTTCAAATATAATACTACTGGCAAGCTGCGCCCGCAACGCTGGTCAATTGTTCTTAACGCACCTTTAATCAAGTGAAATATTGACTTTGAATTTGACCTTGTATTTTAAAACCCTATGGATCTTTACTTGGAATGTCCTTCTGCATTTCTGAAAACGATACGAACGCTATTGCGTTATTACATTTTTCATGCGTCAGACAAAATTATTATGGAATAGGTCAGCATTAAAAACATGAATAATTGTGTTAAATTATGATGTCTATGGGGTTTACATTATGGTGTCTATGGGGAAAAATCATTTCCGTTGGATTCAAATTGGATTTGAATGAAGTTACAATTTACAATACTTCAAATATGATGCAATTGATATGCCTCACTCAGGTGGATAAAAATATGCTAATTGTCGAGAATTAAATAAAAATCATCCACTCGCGACATCATAATTCACTTTTATATTTTAACAGAATAATAAGGCTACTATGATTTGTGACTCGTGCTATAGTCAGTATATATACGTCAGGGCACAATGCCGTTATCATTATCTTTTTATGCGTGAAGATTTCGCTATGGTACTCCATTGTAAAATTTGGTAATTTTTGAAATTCAATATTTGAAAAACGGCATAATCATTAGATTTGAAATTTGTATCAAGAAAAATACAATTTTTTACCTTTCTAACGCAGTTTGTCTACCAATTTTCGGACAAATGCTTTTCGAGCTATTAATTTTTGCAGTAACTTCAAATGTTTCATTTTCCGAGATTAATCTGTGGCAACGATTAGCGAAAAACACAGTCGTCAGTAACACATAGCTTTTTATTAAAGAGGATATTGCGTAATATAGTGATCTCACGAAAAGTGTTAGAAAAGTTGTACATCCAGAACTGAACATTTACGTAATAGTTTTTAAAAAAGATTTCAATTAGATCGGGATATCTTATAATATGTCGAACTCGAGTTTTATGATGGTAATGATATTTTTGGAGAATAATGGATATATTGCAATGTATTTTCAACAGATATATTTTGTTTTATTGCAACAGATATATGTTGCTAAATATGCTGCGATTATAAGTAGTGTTGTAAAAGGACATCACTTCACTCGGAAGAACATTGGTTTATGTACTCTACACTGTTAAAAATTTGCAGCAAACTGTCCAGTCATTTGACCGTTTTTATAAAAAAAGGTTCCATAACCGTAATTGTCGAAACGTCAGTTGAGGCTTACTTTGGAGACCCGAAAAGTTTTTGGTTTCTGTCTGTCTGTCTGTTTCGCGATAACTGCCGCAAAAATTATCCGATTAGTTTGATTTTTGGTAGGTATGTTGGTGAGATACCCGGAATTAGCTGTATAGTTTTTAGTTACGTTTGGTTCATTCGTTCGGAAAATATAAAACACTTCTTTTTAGGTCATAATACTTTCCTATGGGAATTCATACGATTTTGAAAATTTTCATCCATTGAAATAAAATGGCGCATTTGATTAATGTATTTAATGTGTAAGTTATGAAGGCTAAAATTTATCAAATCAGTTCATAAATTATTCAAATTAATTTGAAAATTTGTTAATACATTCGTCAGATTTTTTAAATTAGGTGTACAATGTTTGGTGCAATTTTATACATCTGTTCTAATAATATAATACATTTCATTCTATCATTTTTTGAAAATTTTAAAATGTATTTATTTTTATTTTCCTCTTTAATTTAATCGTAACCTAGCAACTACATTTTAAAGAATATCAAAATAATAAAATTCAAATAACTCAAGCTAATTTGCTACAATATTTTATTCGCAAAATAAAATAGTTTTGAGTGATTTTAATATTTTATTGAAATAAATGAGAATTTATTTTGAAACAAGTTACCTTTTAACTACTATAGAATGATAACCGAAACATTTCTACATGAGATATTCATTTTCTGGAAGAGACATGGATTTTTCGTGGTTCAAAATTAGTATTACTTTTAAAATAGGATATAATATCTCGAACAACGAGATGGTTAATCTAAAGAAATTAGCTTAGTAAAACGCATCCATACAGCCTGAAATAGCACTATTACTGGAAACTGAGATCATACAAAGTTATCACAAAAAATACTTTATAGCGCCAAACCACGGTTGCTATTTAGTGAATTGGCAGTGGGCACGATTATGAATGATTACCCAATAAGTTTAAAAGTTTCTAAATAAGCCTATTTTGGGGAGATTTTAGTATGCTATTGCCATCGAGTTAGATCAGGATGTACTTAGGTAAAAGAAATATTATAGAATGACCATCAAAACTGTTTTCCGAAACAAAAGTTGCAATAGCACTAGATTTCTGAAATAGATATAAGTGAAAAGATTCAGTTTACATTTCCATAAGTTGCTTTTGTACACGAGATATTATTCAACCTATTTATCAGATGCGAGTGTTTCGTGGTTGGCAGGTAAGTAAATATTGCTATTTAGGCATTAGGATAACATGAAATTATTTTCGAAATTTTTGCTTATACTAATAAAACCACTGTGTAGAACGAAATCCAAGATATACTAGAATCATTCACACAATCAATAGTAAATCACGAATATAAATTTGTTAAGATTAGGGGGGGGATTCAGGGGGGCTCTGCCCCCTGAAGAAATGTATTTTTTTAATCTAAAACATAGAATAAGAAGTTCATAAGAATGTCAGAATATTATTGCATAAACCGTATTTAATTAAACGTTTCTAATTTCTTAAACCTTCAAATTATTTTAAAAGCGTATAAATATGTATGTAGTAATTTTAAAAAATTAATTTGGGGATTGTAAAGTGTTAAATATTATGAAAAGTGAGATAAAAAAAAACATTGACTTTCAGAGCTGACGTTGAGGCTCCTGATCTGTAGATTTACTAGTTTAGCGCTATTTTGACCATATTATTCCCCATATTATGGTCAGAGTATAGTTGCCGAAATGTCACCGAAGGCTCACTGTGGATACGCGAAAAGTTTTTGGTTTCTGTCTGTCTGTCTGTTCCTAGATAACTGCCGTAAAAAACGTCCGATTAGGTTGATTTTTGGTGAGTATATTGGTGAGGTACCCGGAATTAGCTGTATAGTTTTTAGTTACATTTGGTTCATTCGTTCGAAAAATATAGAACATTTCTGTTTAGGTGATTATGCTTTTCAATGGGAAAGCAGACGATTTTTTAATTTTAACATTCATCGAATGGAAAATGATGCATTGGGATAAACGACATGTTAAATTATGGATGCTAAATTTCCGGAATGTAGATCTTAAATTAATACGATCGCTTTAAAATTTGCCAATAATTTCTTTGAATTTCTAAATAAATTTCATGAATAATTGGGAAATCTCACGCAGCAATTGCGAGATATAAAATAATTTTAATTTCTCATTCTTTGCAAAAATGTTCAATGCATTTCTTTTTTTCCCTTCTTTCATTAAATGGTTGCTTAGCAACATATTTCAGTATTTCAAAGAATATATATAAAACAAGTTGGAAATTGTACGTCAAACGTTACAAACGAGGTGCGTTCGTACGCACGTTTTAGAATTAAATTCATGATATCCCGTGCGTAGAACGGGTTAAACAGCTAGTTAAGTATATATTTTATGACACTGTTCATACAAATATCTTAACTAGTTATATAAATATTCAGATATATATGTATCAGCTAGTTATATAAATATTCAGATCTTGATGATTTTTAATTCTGTGAAATGAATTATATCGTCTGCAGATTAATTTCTGTATTAAAATAAGTATCTCGCTCGCTTGACGATTAAACTTCGGAAGCTCCTATAAAAAAAAGCACCGATTTAAAAAAAAAATTCAAATTTCTTAATAAATATTTTTATTAATATCCCCTAAAGTTTTGATTCGATTTTAATAAAATTTGAAATGTCTCGACAAAATTCTGCAAAGATAATATATTTTAAATTACAAACCATTTGGTTGGGTAGTTTTTGCGTTGTTATATGCGAACAGACAGACAGACAGACGGACGGACCAAGCGACGACTATAGGTGCTACGTATTTATATAATTACGAACGCACCTAAAAATAAGAAAATTCAAGTAAATCGCATTACTTTGATGCAAACTATTAGGAACAAAATAGCTGATTTTCGGGTGATTTTCAGTTTTAATATGCTATTTATAATGAAATAGATGAGGATTTATTTTAACTACTAAAGAAATATTACCAAAATCGTTTTTCCAAACAAAAGAAGAATATAAGTATCATAAGAGGAATATACATTATTTAGTATACGAAATTGTATAAATTTTAGCAACACATAATGATGCTTAGTGCTTTAAAAATAAGTGTTAATTTAAGGATAGGTTACAATCTCCTGTACAAAGAGATGGTTAATCTAATGAAATTAACACAGTAAATGAATTCAGACATATACTCGATTAATGAAATAGCGCAATTACTAGAAATTCAGAGCATAAAATTAAAGCGACAACGGGGGGGGGGGGGGGTTCAGGGGGGCTGTTTTATAATTCTGAAAAAATAAATACTATAATAAGTAGTTTATCTTAACATTGCATAAAATTGTCCCCACATGTGATACTTCTAAAATTTCAGGAAGTTTCGATAAATCACATATAAATGTATAAATATCTTGACAAAATTGAATTTTGGGATATCAAATATTATGCAGATAATGTTAAAAATAAGTGTGATTAATTAACAATGATTTGTAGATCTGACGTTGAGGCCTCTGATCTGTAGATTTACTAGTTAATTTATGGTTATGTAAACATATTTTACAAAAACGGTCAAATGACTGGACAGTTTGCTGCAAATTTTTAACAGTGTATAATTCAGAATGTAGTTCGAATTACATGCGGTATCAGTGACTGTATTACTGCATTCATTGTTTCGATTTTTTTTCCTTTTTAATAATGCCAACACACTTTTCACAAAGCTGCGAGTATTTTGAAAGTTATAGTATAAGTATTCTGAAATTGTTGTTAAAATATCTTTATTATTGTTAATGTTAACGACAAAAGTCGGGATGGATTTAAGTGAGACGATCATATTTATGTGTGTGTAAATGAATTGCTAATGTATAGATTGTATGAAAAGCCTTAGTTGTAATGTGCATTCCAATCCACCTAAATATTTAATCGTGGAATCCCTCGTGGGACACCTGTATTATAATAATATACAGTACCAGTAAAACGGCTAGATCAAATATATAGCTCTCAATAAAAGAAAAAATAATTTAAAAATACCTTAATTTTTCTTAGAAAAAAAATTTCAGCATGTTCAGCATATATTAGAGAAATTAATTAATCAAACTATATAAAAACAAAAAGTTAAATATTAGTTATTAACAACTGTTGCCATGTGTATATTTTCATCATATCAGCTTCAAAATTCCTAATTTCGGTCCACTTATAAAAAATAAATCATTTAGATGCTTTCAAAAAATAAAATATGCAGTGTAAAAAAAAGACAAATTATTTCTTAATCTACGAAAGTGTAACATCACTGCGAACAGACTTACATAATAACCTCTTAGGAGTTACCATAATTACAAACAGCGTTTTTGTATCTTTTAAAAAACAGAAACCAATATATTTTCGAGATAAAAAAAAATGTAAAGCACAAAGTTTCTTTTGCTGCTACCGATTTTCGGAAACGTTTTTGAGTAGATTTTATAGTGTATTAATAAAATTTCGCAAACCGGAATATAGTTTTTAAGATGTAATTAAAACTCAGTTAAACATTTTCAGCTGCTCAATTGTATTTAAACGTTCAAGAATAACAAAATAATATTATATTTAATGTTAAAGTTAATGCTGTTAATCTATCACGTTTGTCTGTAAAACTTGTTTGTTGAACATGGAAATGTTTATTTGGGAATTGATAGCATCCGAAAAACATATATTCCGAGTTCGGAAAGTTGATTAAAACACTGTTAAATCTACTCGGAAACGTTTCCGAATATCATTGGCATTAGTAGAGGAATTTTGTTTTCTAAATGCTTCTTTAATTACCGAAAATATATTGGTTTCTGCAGTTTTTACATATAAAGAACACTTTTCGGAACGTATATTAGTTGTTTGATTCAGACCTTCAGACTCTGATTTATACATTGAAAGGGATTATTCTGAAGATTTTTACTTCATTTATTTCACTGCAAGTAGAGGCGTCTTAAATTTCTGACACATATGTGTCTGAAAAAGTAATTCAGAAACTTAAGTGTCTGACTGTAAAATTTCAGAAATCATAGATGTCTTAATTTAAGACACTTAAGTGTTTTACGATGATCATTGTATAAACGAACTGAGAAACATGTCTGAAAAATGATGATATGTCTGAAATTTAGAAATTCAGACATTCAAATGTGTGAATGTGATATAATTGTAACATATGCGTAATGACTGTGATACAATTTATAGTATCTTTATACATGCCAACATCATCAGAGAATGTTTTCAAACAGATTAAAGGTATTTAAAATACTTTC
Organism: Maratus michaelseni; assembly: GCA_963931845.1. Lineage (NCBI taxonomy): Eukaryota > Metazoa > Arthropoda > Arachnida > Araneae > Salticidae > Maratus > Maratus michaelseni. Next base: position 277,002,278 of record OZ007596.1, read on the forward strand.
CCATCCACTATATTTAGTATTACTTTATATTAAAAGGAGTAACTTGATTAGAGCATAAGACGTGTGTTCAAATTGTACAAGTTTGCTTACTCAGTTATTTTCGGTGTATTAAGTAGTTAAAAAAATCGCTTTCACAAAACATAAAATTCTCCAAAAATACTTACACACGTGGGTGTACGCAGGATGCATGCAGTGAAGGGTGTTGCCTCCATTCCTCCAAAATCTTTGAAAATACTGAGATATATAGCTTGAAATACTAAGAGATATGAATGTCGGCCGAAAGAAACATATTGAGGGACATTATTTTGGAACAGCTGTGCCTGTTGTTCACAGTCTAGTCAACTTTTTTTAAATGCAGAATATAAATGTGAAACAAAATAAGAATCTTGTGTCAGAACTCTTAGGGCAGAACCATTTTTAAACATACCGATATGAAAAAGACAATACAAAAATTTAACAATTTAGAAACACATTAAATATTAAAAAATAAGTTTCTATCAAAATTTTTCTTCAAATCGGAGAATTGAAATAGTTTATTCTTTTTTTCTTTAGAAAGTTTCAGTCCCCCTGAGCTCCCATTTCAGATTAATTTCAAACACATGAACAGAGGAAAAAAAAATAAAAATTGACTTCTGCGGCCATTTCAGGGGGCGGTGTCCCCCTCCCCCAACGAAAAAATCTTAGTCCTTTATTTTCTTGGTATTTAATTATTATAAATTCAGGAGGAATATTAAGTTTTATCATTTTTAAAAACAATTTAATATCATATTTTTTAAATAATAATTTTTAGCTGATATTTTAAACAGAACTGGGATCCCAAATTTCTATAAGCGAGCATATAACAACTCTAATAATTATAATCAGATAATAAATAAATGTAACGCTTCACAAAACGTTCAAAAGAAAGAAAATGAAAAGGTTTTGAAGCTGATAAAAACTTTAATGAGTTGACTGTTTCCGTGATGCGTGATTCATCATTAGAAATGCTGACATACAGGGTGTCCGAAAAGTCTGGAAACGGTCAAATAACTCGAGAAATATACATCGGATTGAAAAAAGGCAAAATGCATGTTCCATATTTTTGAAAAATCTATTTAGGGATATGAAAGTCCCCCCCCCCCAACTTTGTCCCCCGGGGGGAAAGGGGGGCAACTTTGAAATCTTAATTGATGACCCCCATTTTTTATTGCAGATTCGGATTCTACGGGAAAAAAATACGTAACTTTTGTATTGAACATTTTCTTCGAAACATTGTAGATGGCGCTGTAATCGAGTGCAATGCTGTGAGAATCGTTACCATTGCAATGTCTGGAAACGCTCGAATAACTCGAGAAATATACATCGTATTGAAAAACGGAAAAATGCATGTTCAATAGTTCTGAAAAATCTATTTAGGGATATCAAAGTTGCCATTTTTCTAAAATATTAAACACGTATTTTTTCCAGATATTGAGCGTTTCCAGACATTGAAATGGTAACGAATCACACAGCATTGCACTCGATTATAGCGCCATCTACAATGTTTAGAAGAAAATGTTCAGTACAAAAGTTACGTATTTTTTCCCGTAGAATCCGAATCTGCAATAAAATTGGGGGGTCATTATTTAAGATTTCAAAGTTTCCCCTTTTCCCCCCGGGGGGGTGCAAAGTTGGGGGGAGGCAACTTTTATATCCCTAAATAGATTTTTCAAAAATATTGAACATGCATTTTGCCGTTTTTCAATCCAATGTATATTTCTAGAGTTATTTGACCATTTCCAGACTTTTCGGACACCCTGTATATATTTCTTTGCGGAGACACTTGTGTTCTTTGTCAAGGGATGTCTGAGTCCGTTGGCGAGTTAATGTTTATTTCAATTTTAAATGTTTCTTAAACGATTTGTTTGAGGAATATATCGTGATTTCACAGGTGCAAAATTCGATTATTACAAATTTGTGGATTTTTTTTCTTCTTTACATTTCTCTAATGGCGAACCTACTTGATCAAGCTTTGTGAAATAAAATATGGCGTGCTTGCTCCTGATAAATAGGAAATTAATTTCGTGACAAATATGGATCATATGTATATGGAATGATATTATTAACAAGATTTTGATCGATATTTAAAAAAAATGATAATCATAAGAGGATTTAAAAAATAATATTACATCAAGGTATTAGTGGATCTTATGTATATTTTTAAAAATTGGGACTAATTTGTGAACTATTTTCGTGTTATATGTGCATCCAAAGTGAATAAAAGATTATGGATTTTATGACTACTTTACCAGGTATGGATCCTCTTGTGAGATTATTTAAGACAATATAATTTTTATTCTCAATTAAAAATTTTACTTCAATATTACTACTTATGTAATATTATTTATTTATTAATTAAAAAATTATTTTTAAAAGAATAATGCGTTTTTATAATGTTTTTATGTGTAAGAAATATTTTTTTAATTTTAAAAGATTTGTGTATGTATTCGTAATTTTGAACTAAATTCATATCATTTTAAAACTAAAGAATTTTGCTTAATACTTCTTTAGACTCCTGCTTTATTCATAAAAGATTTTTATTGCAACGAATCTTATTATTATTGGTTAAATCATAGTATTGATTTTATTGCTTATGTATCCAGCACAAATTAGCCAATATTTCTCGTATTATATACCCCCCCCCCCCCCACCAAACAAAAAGAAAAAAAAATCGGATTTTATTTTTATGTGATTGTATGCTGTTAATCTTACTGTAAAAATGGTAGTTACATTATATTAAGAAACGTGCTTAGTTTAAAATATCCATTTTCAGAAAAGCAAAAACGAAAAATTGTGAAATTTTTTGCTGAAGAAGAATTGCTGTGTTTAGAAAATATTAACTGTTGGTTCTCTATGAAGGATATGTAATTCCCTCAATATTTAATATTGAAAAAAATTCTAATATTAACAAAGAAATGTTGTGACCGATATTTTATATTTTATAATTATAGAAGTACATTTTTCGGGGGAGAAAACTTTTTAGGTATATTTTTTTGTCTTCCGTGGTCAAAACTGATTTTTGCCGAATCTGATATGGCAAACATGAATAATAATAATAATAATATATAATAATAGTGTATCATAAAAAATATATTAAGTTCCACATAGTAGTATTATTTGGATTAAAATTTTAATTGTATTGCATATCATACATAAATCCTCTTATCTACATAAATGACAGTTAAATATATATACAGTAAAATGTTGTTACAACGAATCTCTGAAGACCACTGATTAAATTCGCTATAATGAAATATTCGTTAAAGTGAAAATATTTTTATACTGAAATAGAATAATATGACTATTTTTTACAATCCAAATCACATTCGTTAAATTGAAAAATTCGTTAAATCGAGGTTCGTTGTAACGAGATTCTACTGTGTATATATATATATATATATATATATATTGTGACTTTGTGATTATTATTAATGAAATAAGTTTTCAAAACTAACTTTCTTTTCTTAAAGTTAATTTTTTGTACAAAAATTTTATTTTAGTAAATTAGTTTCCTCTAAAATAAGCGAATAAATAAATCATTATTTACTTTGCTTTATAGCTCAAAAATTTAGCTTTAAAATTTGCAAAACTTAAGATATTAATAACTGAATTTTAATATTTATTTCATTATTTTTAGTAAAAAACTAACTACAAATTTAAAATGAAAAATAGAGAAAGCTAGAATTTTATATATTTGCTTGTATTTTGCTCATAAAGTTGCTTTTTGTTTTAAAGTTTATGATAGCATAGTTTCGATGCATTTACATGAAAAATAAAGAAATACTAAATGGTCAATTTAAAATGCCTATTTAAAGCGAAAGAAATTTTGAAACTAAAAGTCATGCATGTTATTAAATAATATATTTATTTATTTCTAATAGTAGCTTAATAGCTCTTGTGGTTGTTATCTGATGTATAAAATAAATTTGCCATGGAAATATAAATTATATCTATCAGTTTCCAGTTACTGATATTATTGATATAATTTAAGTTAGAGTATATACTTTTAGGGGGAGGGGGTGACATATCATTTAATTCTTTTGCAGATCATATTTTCAAAGTTGATGTTTTCATGTAAACATAATTAAATTTATATATGGAAAATGTTATGAACATTTTTGCTTCAGGTGGTGAACATAGAACATGAAAAAGAAACATAAAAGTATCAGAATGACGCTTATCATGTAATTCTCAATATTGTATGCATACATTTTCAGTTTTTCTTATGAGAAAAAAACCCTCTTTTTAAAATATTCAAAATTACTCTATTCTATTCAATTGCACGCCGAAAATTATTTTTATATATTACCTTATGAAAATTTGATGAAAATACAAAAACTATATTTAAATGTTTTTCCCGTGTTGAATCTCGATAACATAATCAAATTTCAAGACACAGATCCATTTTGAAAATATACAAAGATTAAAAACGAGTTACTTAATCCAATATGAGCTGGAAAAAATATATATAATAATCACTTTGAAAAATATCCCGAGTAAAAAAACAAATAATATGTTAAAAATAGGCGAGGGTGGGGGGTGGGGGGGGGCACGGGTGGATAAGATTAATATTTGGTCCATAGGATCATATATTATACAAATACTTCAAACGAAATTTGAATAAGAAACGGTACATAAATACTAATATATTATTTCTTAAAAGCAAAATAATAACTATGTCAAGTCATTCTTAATGATAGAAAATGTATTATTTTAAAATTTTATATATTTTAAATATATGAAATTCATTACTTTGAAATTTTGTAAAAATTTTTTAAGAAAAATCAATTTCAAACATACCTTTTTCCACAACTGTTAGAGTTACAGAGTTGTCAATGTAAGACTTTCGATGTTTCAAAAATTAATTTATTGGTCCTGAAAAGTTTTTAATATCCGGTAAAAGCCAACCGTGTCCCAGACATGTGTTTCGTGAAATGTTGAAAGAGCTGAACTCGCGTGTAATTTTGGACAACACAGGCTCCACAACACAACAGGGCAAGATCGTAGCGATACCAGCGCTCTCTACACTGAATTATGGAAAAGATCGTTGGAAAAGATCGTTGCTTGGGAAAATCTGTGGAAAGTGATGTTTGTACTTGTTTTGTGAAGAAGAGATTAAAATAATTGCCTTTTTCTTTTCTTTTAAACCTTTCCTTTCTCTATTTCTCTCGACACTTACTAGTGATCAAACATCAATATGAATTTTATTTTGAACTTCTATTTTATTTTTCATACGTTTTGTTTGAGTTATTATTTATGAAAGAAATACAAATTTATGTAATAATAAAAATTTTATATACTGATACATCCTTCGGTGTTAGTTACAGGATAAAACTAAACAAAGAAATGTTTTAATGTATGAGAGAATCTGTGGGATTGCGATTTCAATACTTAATTTTTTTAAAAGATTAAAGTGATTTTTTTTCTCTGGTTCTCGCATTTCCTACTTAATATGAAAAAAGGAAAATAAATTAAGTTTTTTTATTAAAAATGTTAAATCAAGTTCATAAGTTTATGTCGACGTTTGTACTTAATATAAAACAGAATTAGAATGATAATTAAAATACATTTGAAATATCAATAAGAACTTTGATTTTCAATATGCATATATATATATATATATATATATATATATATATATATATATATATATAAATTTTACTGTTTCAAACTGATATTAGGTAGTAATTCAGTGAGGTGTTGTATACAGATTTTAGGATAATTGATGTGAGTGAAATATTTTATCTATTCTTTACAGGTTTTGTATTTCCAACTTTATTATTTCAAATTTTAATATTTCCAATTGTTTTCTGGTAATAATTCAGTATACCTGGGTGATTCTACTGATCTTAGCATATATGCCAGTAGAATTATGAAATACTGAATTATTTTTTAAAACACATGTGGGTACATCCAGGCTGATGATTATACCTACATGTGTTTTTTTCATATCCAATTCTGATTTAATTCTATTGTTGTCCAATTTTCCATTGTATATGGTTCATATTTCATTTCTTAATCCATTTGTATTCACTTGATAGCAGCTCCAAATTATTTTTTTTTCTTTCTCTCTTTTTAAATTTTCTTCATGTTTTCAGTATTTTTGGCCAATTACCATTGAAGCACAAACTATGGTAATATTATGATTAGCACAAACTATGGTAATATTATGATTGCACTTGTTAATCTATTAGCTATGTGGTATTCTGTCTACACATTATCATTAATTATCATAATCATTAATTTGAGATTTAAGTAGAATGATACAAGAACTTGATATGTTTTTTGAAATTCATAGATATTATAATTATATATATATATATATATATATATATATATATATATATATATATATATATATACGTTTCGACCATCATTATAGGCATTTTTTTAAAAGTTGTATCGGTCCTTTCCTTTCACTGTAGTAACTTCATAGGGACAAAGAAATTTAAACCTTATCTTTAGGCCTTCTATCCTGTACCAAAGTGAGTTTTATGTATCGCAACTAAATCACTGAGTTTGTAGGTGTTGGCCGTTTTACTTTTTTTATTATAAGTTTTCCGATTTCCTTCCTGTATTTTAAAAATGTTACCTTTTGCAATTTCCCTATTTACATTTCTTTCTGACATAAATTAATTTACATAGGCTTCGTCTAATAACTCTTTTGTTTACAAATCGTTTTTATGTCGCAATTTAACTCCAGTTCGAAACTTAAATGATGAAAATTTTCTGATTCTAGATATAGTGCTATTGATAATTCTTTGCACCGATGATACATATTTCTACCATTTAGTTGGGTCTCCTATACTAAATTTTGCCAAAATTGGTATAAGACTTTTGTGCATTCGCTCTATCTGTTCAGTTCCTCTAGGAACTCCTGTTGTTATTGGGACATGTTCTATTTTTTGTTCGTTACAATATGTTTCATAATCATCTGATGTGAAAGCTGGTCCTTTGTCGGTTGTGATTCGGGACGGGTTCTCGAAAATGTTGCGTTGTAACTTTAATGTATCTATAATTTCTACGGCAGCAGTAATTTTAATGGGTTATAATGAGACAAATTTTGTGAAAGCATCTATGACGGCGAAAATATGGTTATAATTTTTGTGAGTGGTTGGCCCAATAGGATCAATGTGGTAAGTCTCGAGCGGAATATTTTGTTTGGGAATCGGGTTCAATAAACCTTCTCCTTTCCCTTGCTTTTTATTGTACAATATAAATTGTACGGGTATAAAATAAACTGGAGTATAAAATAATTTTCTTTTAGCATTTTATCGGTTTTAGCTACCACATAATGATTTTTGTTGTGGACGTCGCGTATTATTTCTTTTTGTATGTTTACGGGAATCATCAACACTTATTCTCTGTCGTTTTCATATTTATATAGTATGTCATTTTTATTAAAATATTCAGAGCTTTCATTTTTCTTGATATATTTTTTGATGGTTCGAATGTGTTTGTCTTATTATGTTATTTTTATTTTTGCTGTTAATTCGTCCTAAGAACGTGTTACTACCAATACGGTATTTCTGCTCAATGCATCGACATACTTCATTTGCTTTTCCGCTCGAAGTACTATTTCATATTCAGATTCTTATATAAAAAAAATGCCCATCTCGCAACTTTTGGCATACATTGAAGTGGTTGTATAAAAGGCAATCTACAAGTATACTTCATAAGCATAATGAGTAGTACCATAAAAATTAATAAAGGTGTCCGGAAAAGTATATTTCACTACTTTTGTTTGCGACGATACATGCAAATCCGGTTTATAAAAGTTTTTTTGCTTATCCGAGATGAGCTTAGTCCATATTAACTGAGATATTATGGACTTTACTGCATTGCACGTTATCGCCAGTTACTGTTGGAAGATCCATTTTTTATGATGCTTTATGTATCTCAATGTATATAACTGTGTATACAACTAAATTTTCGAACGCATTTTAAACTCACTTCCTACAAACGAATTTCGCTCAAATCTTCAGAAATAGCTTGTCAAGTTCCCAATTGTTAAATTAATGTATTGACATGTATTTTTCACCATTATTTTTTTCACAATTGTAGTGTCCCTGTTAGGAAATTACAATTGCTAAAATCTTAAAGCGTTTTTATTTTTTATGTTTTTTGAATATAGCAACAATACCCAGAGTAAAATTAGATAGGGTAATTTGAACACAAATTTATTTTACACAGATAACACCAACTAGTGATAAATATATTAACTAAATTTAAATGAAAGTGCTTTTTTTATGTTTCAATGTATGGCGACCGTCCTCAAGATAAAAGATAAGTAGTACTGATTCAAGACAATTTTCTTTTGCGTTTATAGCGCCTCTTGGGGGTAAAATAGGATAACCAAATTTCAAGTAAAATTAATTGTTTTATGTTTGATCGTATGAGAGCTATTCTGAAGTTAAAAATAGGAGGCATAGATTCTACAGAAATTTCTTTCGTTTTTATAGCGTCCCTTGGGGCGAAATAGAATAACTAAATTAAAACAAAATTCTTTTTTATGCTTTTTAAAATAAATTTAAAGAATAAGCTACTGCCGTTGTCAAATTTATTTTTGATAAAAGTTTCCACATGATAGGTGTTTTTTTACGCTGATAGCGCCTCTGGTCACAAATTGCATAGCTAAATTTTTAAAAGGGTCCTTTTTAAGTTTCCTAATATTGAATGTCTTCATTTAAAAATTAAGGAATACACATTCAACATCGTTTTTTTATTTATTTTTAATTTTTTTTATTTGTGTTTACAACGCACCGTGGCAGGAATAGAGTAACCAAATTTAAATAAAATAGATTTTGTTTTCATGTTGCATTGTATGACACTATACTGTAATGAAAAATAAGTAATACGGATTCACAACACAATTTTCCTTTGCGTTTATAATCTCCCACAGCGGGAAATAGGATAAAAATCCAATTAAAAAAAAGTATGATTGCTTCAGAATAAGCTGCTTCGATAGTCAAACTTATATTTTGATAAGGAATTTCACACGATAAGTTTTTGTTTTACTTTGGTAGCGCCCCTGGTGGGATATAGCATAGCTAAAACTTGAAAAGAGATATTCTTATGTTTTCTCATATGGCAACCATACTGCAAGTTAAAATTAAAGAATACAGATCCACATTAAAGTATTGAATAAACTGGTGTGACACTATAAAAGCATAAAAAACTTCTTAATAACATCATAAAAATAACAATGCGCTCGGTCTTTTGAAAGAACTTTGTCTTTCTTCGTCAGGCGTAAAGAAGACGTGCAACCACTTTGAAGGCGCAAGACTTGAAGATGAAGAAGATGTCTTGATTCTGCCTTCAAAGCGGTTGCACGTCTTCTTTGCGCCTGACGAAGAAAGACTAAGTTCTTTTGAAAAGTCTAGCGCATTCTTATTTTTATGGTCTTATTAAGAATTTTTTTTTATGCTTTCAATACAGATTCAACAATTTTTTTTCTTTTGAGTTTATACGCCTTCTGGCAGGAAATAGGTTAACCAAATTTAAGTAAAATCTATTTTATAGTTTCGTTTTTTTAAAATAAATATTTAAAATAAGCTTCTGCCACTGTCAAATGTATGTTTTGATAAAAAAATTCACGTGAGACGTTTTTACACTGTTAGTTACATCTGCTACGAAATTGCATAACTAAAATTTCAAAATGTTTTTTTTATGTCTTCTCATGTAACAACAATACTCTAAGTTAAAAATAGATAGGACAGATTCAACTTAACTTTCTTTTACCTTTATAACGTCCCCTAGCGAGAAAAAAGATTAACTAAAATAAATAAAAAAAATTTTATGTATGAGTATTTATAAGCATTAAAACAAAAATAGGTAGTACTTATTTAACACATATTTCTTTTGCATTCTAACGAACCTTTGCGGAAAATAGCTAGGTCACAGTTTCTTAAACTATGATCTACAGATCCCTGGTGGTCCACGAGCATAGAGCTAAGCGTCCTCAAGCCCAGTGTTTAATTCAGGATTTTTTTCCGTGATGAATTTCTGGAGCTCCGGGTGTGTGTGGGGGAGGGGGCAGGGAAATTTGCAAAATAAGAGCTTCTAATATTGACTATTAAATAACATAAAATGAACATAAAGAAAGACATATTTCAATGCTAGGAGAAAAACAGCAAAACATTTTAAATTTAATTTCATTATCTTACTATACTGTTCAGAACAGAATCACAGACTTCTGTGAAAAATATTGAGAACCAGTTGATTGAACGTATAAAATTAATCATTTTTTCGCAAATAGATAAGATTTCAGATATTTCCAATAATCTAAATTTGATCGTTTTCGTTCATTCTGAATTTGATGATGGCCCGTCCATTAAATTCTACACGTTTTAAAAATTTTTTGCCAAGAAATTTGGAGTGACGATTGTTTGTTCTACAAATGCGTTTTAACTCACAAAATAAATGTAGCACTATTATCATGTTTTGATAATTTCACAGAAGGAAAAGAAAAAAGCTGGTCAAGACGTGTCGGAATACGTACAGCTGAGGCTCAACCTTTGTGTGGAACTGTTAATGATTTGATAAGCTTGGCTAATGCTAAAGCATCAGTTTCAGTTTGCACACACTGTTTACCACTGTTTAACCAGCGACCCCATGGGTCGCTGGTTGCCGAAAAATGCCTGAAAATTTGAAGATTACGTTCAACGAATTTGTTTCAGTAACAAATTATATCAAGGCTCGTCCATTGAAGTCTAGACGCTTTAAATTTTTTAGCAAATCAATTTGGAGTTACAACAAACATCTACTTTTACATACAGAAATGAATTTTTAAACCCATCTTCTCTACATAATGCTGAGAAAACATTAAAAGTCTGCCTCATATGCAGATTCTATTGATACAGCATTTTTATTATATAATTTTATAATTATTTTCATTTCGCATGCAATTTTCATCACGTAATGCTAAGAAAATATAAAATCTGCTTCATTAGCAGATTTTATTGGTATTTCTGGTTGGGGTGCTTGGTAAAAATATACCTTTAAAATAAAAAAAGAAGTATTTACTAACTAATAACGAAATTAAAGGTAATGAAATTATGATATGAAATGGTAATGAAATTTGTCAGCATGAGAGGTTTTTTTTAAGTTTTTTACAGAATATGAAATTTTTGCTCTTATTTTATTCTAAATTATGTATAAACTTTCACTACCTCGGACTTATTTAAACCTGGATTAGCGCCCTTCATCGGTCCGGGTAATCCTATTTTACCGTGAACCGACCGGGTCGGCGGTTGAAATAAACCTAGATGAAACTAGAATTTTTTTGACAAAGTGGCCATTTTTCTAATTTGCCTGAAACTGTATAGTCTTATTGCAAGGAATCTGAAAAAAAAATGATCTGACTGAGAAACAAATAGTTATTTTTCATTTAGAATAGCACTTTGTAGACTCTTTGCAATAAGCCAAAAAAATAGCAAAGTGATTGAGAAACAAATGGTTATTTACCAATTTGCCTAAATCGGCATAGGCTTTTTGTGATAATATTGGAAAATATAAGGATGATTGGAAAATGGAAAATGATTCTCAAATTAACTTGTCTCTTTTCAAAGAGTCACATTTTTCAATTAACCTACGAAATATATGTAGATGCGATAAGATAGGTTCACTACAAATGTGAAATAAACTTTTGTTGGTGCCAAACTTAGCATGTTTCATATTTTGTTAGTTTCTATTTATTCACGCAGAGCGATTGAATGTATCATTTATTATACACTATTCCTGTCTAATACACTGGTGTGCAAAACTTAAGCAACAAACACAAAATGCTAATTTCTGAACACGTGAGTACTCAAAAGAAAATTCAATAAGGAGCAAATTTAGAAAATTGGTACTACCGTAACAGCACAGCTAGTCGATGCAAAGTCTTTTTGACGTCACACATGGTCACAAGTGTCACAGTCACTACAATGAACTGAAATGTGATATCATTCATTCGGGTCATTTATACTCTCATTTGCTCACTCCACTGAGAAGTCTGAGACTGCTGTTTTTTGACGAGTCACCAGGTGGCTTTACAATAAAGTCACCTGGTGACTCTCATGTGACTGTCATTTGGACACCCCTTTGTAAAGTTATCATGATTGCTGTTCTGTGACGAGTTCCCAAGTGACAGAAAATGAAATGATTTGGTGACTTTTCACAAAGGAGCGCAATGATGACTGTAGAATATTTAGATTCCAGAATTATTACAGTTGAGATTTAAATCAATAAATAAATAAAAGAATATCTACGTAACCAAACTATGTATAGATTCGAAATTAAAAGATTTAGACTATTTTTGAAAATTTAATTACTGAATAAAATAAATAATAAATATCTACGTACCTTTTGATTTGTGTCGGGTGGTTCGACTCTAGAGTGAATCTCTCGTACGAATTGCATTGACTTTAATATTATGTAGAATCATATTGCAGATATTCCATGACTTTAAGATTTTACCTATCAACACTAAAATCGTTGATTCCACGCACGGATTAAATCACTTGAACAAGAATTGCTCTAAAAAACAGCATCAATTTTCAAAGAAGGAATGATATTAAATTTGTAGAATAGAGGCAATCAATTCTGTAATTTTCATATTTACTCGAAGAAGGGAGACTTAATTTCAAATTGAGTAAAACTTGAGAAGTTGATATTTTTTTCACATTTTAATAACAGAATACGACTTTGAATTGAATTAAAATTACTACACTTTGAATTAAGAATCTAAAACAGAATAGAACCTTTACGTTCAGAATTCAACATCAGCATGAAATAGAATGTTTACATGACTGTCCTGCAGAATCACAGGCTCGCACTAAATACAAAAATCTAATTAAAAAAAAAGAATTAAAGAGAATTAATAACATATCTAACAGTAATAATAATAACAGTATATTTAAAACATAATAATAATAAGAGTTTTATGAATAGTTTTATAGTCCTATAGAATGTTTTTTAATTTATTTAAATGTCTGACGTAAAGATGGAATAAGCATAGTCTCTTTGAAAGTTCTTTGGTGCTGCCATCTAGCGCAGTCTTTTATACTTAAAATCGTACATCCTCCGCCCCCGGCAGGAGAGGGGACACCTTGGATATAGGACGCTTGATGTCACCGTCAACTGTCTTAATCAAAACGACACGCACCAGATTATCTGTTCCAGGATAAGTCTTTAGAATCCGACCCAATTTCCATTTCATGGGCTGTAAACGTTCGTGAACTATCACCAAATCGCCTTCTCGAAGATTTGCACGTGGAGTAGTCCATTTTGGACGTTGTTGAAGATGTTGCAAATATTCGCTGGACCACCCGTCCCAAAATTGATTTTTAGCTTTTTCTATTAAACGCCAGCGAGCATTTAAAGATACTTTAGGAGGATTTGAGGATTCTGGAATATCAAGAAGAGGTGCTCCAATTAGAATATGACCCGGCGTTAAGGCACGAGGATCAGAAGGATCTGAAGACATCGGGGTTAATGGTCTGGAATTTATGCAGCTTTCTATCTGGCAAAGCAAAGTAGTGAGCTCTTCAAAATTGAGTACGCTTGATTTACAAGCTCTTAGAAGATCAGTTTTAGTTAGTTTCACAGCTGCTTCCCATAGACCACCAAAGTGTGGTGCATATGGAGGTATGAAATTCCAATTAATTTTTTGGGTGGAGAGAAATTCTTGAAAGTCTTTTTCCCTCAAGTATTTAAAAAGCTGTTTTAATTGATTGGACAGACCAATAAAATTTTTGGCATTATCAGAAAAGATGTCGGAGGGCAAACCTCCGAGGGCGAATTGTAGAAAGCACTAACTGTGTACCTGCATGTAAATTTCTTTCGTGTATATCCTTTATTAACAATTTTGTAAAAAGACTGTTTTTAGGAAGAAGAATAGGATACTTTCTGTCAAAACTGAATGTTTCATGTTGCGATAAACGACCACCCACTCTTAATATGTCAGCTGAATCTAAGAAGACATTTAACGATAGCAATTTGCTATTGCTTGGCAAAGATTTGTTTTCTTTTAAGAATTTAATTTCTGCATGAAATTCATAATTTTGAATTAATCTCACTATAGAAATGATAGAACTAGATATTTCTTGTGCACTTAGATTTCCGATCTTTCTTGTAGAATTCTGTCTTGCATTATGAATAAATCGCAAACACCATCCTATTACGCGTACTAATCTATTAAAGCTTGAGAATTTTAGAATAAAGTCTGGTAAAACATTTATTTTTGTTATGTTACTGACAGAGTTAGCTTGTTGATCTAATTCAACGATAGGACTGTATAAGGGGATTGGAATTGGCTCTTTTGACGACAGCCATGGAGGCCCATGCCACCACATCTTATGATTAAGGAGTTTTCTCGGTGGAATACCCCTAGAGGCTACATCTGCAGGATTTAGCGTTCCTGGAACATGGTTCCATTCGGCTGAAGGCAATAATGTTTGCACTTGACGTACTCTATTTAGTACGAACTGATTACCTTTTAAAGGAGGCGATTTTAGCCAGCAGAGCACAATTTGCGAATCTGACCATAAAAATACATTATTTATGCTCGTGGATAAAGTATCGACGATAGTTGAGCAAAGTTTTGCTAATAACAGAGCTGCACAAAGTTCGATGCGTGGCAGAGTTTGTTGCTTTATGGGATTTAATTTTGTTTTAGCAGCCAGTAAATTTACAAATATTTCGTTAGGAGTTATAACCCGTAAGTAAGCGACAGCAGCGTAAGCTTTTCCGGAACCATCACAAAAGCCATGCAGCTGCATTTCGCAATCCTTTTTATGGCATGAATTGGTATAACGGGGAATTTCAATAGTTTCTAATAAATTAATTTCTGCCAAAAATTGATTCCAACTAATTAAAATTGAATTTGGAATTTCCTCATCCCATGAGATTTTTTCCTTCCAGAGGTTTTGTAGAATTATTTTTAAACTTATCGTTATGGGGGAGAGAAAACCTAGAGGATCGAATATCGTGGATATTACGGAGAGAAGATCTCTTTTATTTTGCACGGCTTTGAACTCGCTAAACTTTATTTTTAGCGTATCATTAGATGAATCCCAGAATAAGCCCAGAATTTTAACAGCTTCATCTTCTTTGATTACAGTCCGTGAAGAAGCTTTAAGTTCATCTGGTAAATGAGCGAGTACTTCAGGCTCATTTGAAGTCCACTTTCGTAAATTAAAACCTCCGCCTTTCATGACATTAATGAGTTCCGTAATTAACGATTGAGCATTTTCTTTGGAATCTGAACCCGACAACAAATCATCGACGTAGATATTATCGCGAATAATTTTAGAAGCCTTTTCAAAAGTTTGTTCGTTATCTATTGCTAACTGATTTAAGGGGTCTCAGGAGTCTTACTTTTCCTCCGAAGATGCAGGTTTGCATCATGTCACATTTTATTTTATATCTGATTTCATATAACACACAGTAAAATGGAATTTTTACCACTAATAGGTCAATATCTGCTTGATTTAACATAATTATTTCAATGTTGTACAATTCATATTTAATTATTTAAAAAAGTTAAAAGTTTAAAAAAAAGTAAAACAAAAATTTTCGCCTGGTATCTACTGCGCGCAAGGTTGTAGAAAAAATAGTGCTTCAAAAATAACAAATAAAACTGATAATGGTGTAAAATTGATGTATCTGGAACTTATACTTCATTTTCAAGAAATTAAAAATTTAATTTTTCTTAAATTTAAATTTAAAGTGTAAAATGTTTAAAAAATTCATTTTTTTGTTGAAAAAATGCCAATTTCAAAATAGATTAAATTTTTAATTGCTTGAAATTGAAGTATAAGTTCAAGATACATACATTTTACATCATTATCAGTTTTGTTTGTTATTTTTGAAGCAATATTTTTTCTACAACCTTGCGCGCAGTAGATACCAGGCGAAAATTTTTGTTTTACTTTTTTTTAAACTTTTAACTTTTTTAAATAATTAAATATGAATTGTACAACATTGAAATAATTATGTTAAATCAAGCAGATATTTACCTATTAGTGGTAAAAATTCCATTTTACTGTGTGTTATATGAAATCAGATATAAAATAAAATGTGACATGATGCAAACTTGCATCTTCGGAGGAAAAGTAAGACTCCTGAGACCCCTTAAAGTTCTAATTGCCAAAAATGGCGCACAAGCAGTGCCATAGGTTACTGTTAACAACCGATAGGTTTGAATGTTTTCTTTAGGATCAAATCGCCATAAAATACGTTGATAATCTACATGTTTAGGATTGATAAGAATTTGCCTGAACATTTTTTCGATGTCCGCACTAAAGCCTATTGGATGCATTCTGAATTTTAATAATAACTGAAAAATATCCGGTTGTAATTTCTGCCCTATCTCCAAATAATCATTTAACGAGCGACCTTCTGAACCAATTGCGGATGCATCGAATACTACCCGAAGTCGAGTTGTACAACTATCCTCTTTTATTACCCCGTGGTGGGGGAGATAAAAATGATCTGGATTTGAAATTTCTGCGGCGGGAACGAGTTCCATGTGTCCCAAATCAATATACTCTTTCATGAATGAAGAATATTGTTCCTTAAGTACGGAATTTCCTTGAAGTTTATTTTCTAAGGAATTGAAACGCTTTAAAGCTTGAGATTTAGAATTTCCGAGAACAGGTTTAGATTTAAATGGAAGATCCACGATATATCTTCCTGATTCCGTGCGTGATACTGTTTTTATATAATTATCTTCTACTAGTGAAACTGGATCATAACTAGGAATTGATTCGAGTTCCCAAAATTTTTGTAATTGAGAATTTATTCGCGTCGTAACATGACAACTAACAGAAGAATTATGATTAGAATGATTCGAATAAATTACTCCAGATAATATCCAATCCAGTTTCGTATTAACAGCACTCGGTGTTCCCTTAGGACCTAGAATGGACTCTCCGATTATTATGTTAGCAAACAAATCTGCACCTATGAGTACATCAATGGAATCGGACACATGGAAATTGGGATCCGCCAGATTTAATCCTTCATCATGAGGCCAATACTTATTAGTAATCAGAAAGTTCGGCAAATTTGTTGTAATCTGATATTGCTTCATGGATAATGGATGGGTCCCCATCCATTATCAATATCCCCATCCATTATGAAGCAATAGAAATCTACATACGTAACGTAAACATTTGCAATGATTCCGCCTCATTTGAATTGCCTAAAATTTGGCACGAGGTCCTTTTCCGTTTCAAACAACAATAGTGAAATATAATTTTCACGATTACAGTTGGCTACTTCAAGCACCTGCTTTTCTCAGTTTTACATATTTGGATCTCGTGATTCATGTTTTCAATGTTATTTTTCAAATTTTGCAAGAATATTTTATTCATCAATATATTTTCTTGAAAATGACGCCGCAAAGAGCGTTGAAACGTATGTTGAATCATTAAAAAGGTCTTTATAAGCCTTTTGTTGTTTTATTTTAGTATCACTTAAGCATTTTCCCTAAATTTTAATTAACTGTAATGGTTGAATTTTTTAATGCAGTTCTAACAAGATCGATGTACTTCTTTTAAGAGAATATGAATTAAATTGCATGAAAAAGTATTTTATTCATCTTATTTTATGTCAGTACAAAACAAATACCCTTTTTTTTTCAAAATAAACGGTAGTTTGTTAATTTTGCTAATTAAATATAAAAATTAATCGTGTACAAAATGTTTTACAAATTATCAATGCAACAAAGTATGAAAATTGAAATGCACTTTTTATATTACAAAAAAAATATTTACATTACAAATATTCAAGAGTCAAAGTACATCATTATTGCAGTCAACACATATTTTTCGTGTATATTCAAGGCATACTGGTTTTTGGCATGAGAGATACTTATAAGATTTTTTCTCCTTTTTTCAACAGGGCATATGAAACCAGGGGGGTGCCATTTCCCTTTAGTTCTGGTATCAAGTTTTCGGTTTTTCTGACATCACTGAGCGTGCTAAGAAGGATTCTATCAACGAGAAAGAACGCATTTTTTCATTTAAAATAGTATTTCTGCTTTAAAAAAGTCGTTTCTTTGGTCATATGAAAGCATATTTCTTCAAAATAAAAAATTTTTCATTAGCGAAAGTATTTTTTTCTAGAAATGAAGGGATTTAGAGGGATTTTTTTTCTTTCAAATGAAATAATCCTGTTTCGTTTTCGCTAAGATATGTAGTTTTTATTGCTAGTTAACTTTGGTCGATCTTTGAGAGACAGCGGAGTGTAAAGTAAACATTTATAGTCATTTTCTTTGACAGACAGGGCAGTTTTCCCTCACACGAAGCTTTAATTGCTTCTCAGAAAGAGAGACTTCCGGTCACTTTTGTTAAATACGTAGCAAATATTTCCCAGCTTTTGTTAGTGCAGCATCTCTTGGTTTTAGTTCTTTAAAGTAACGCATTCTTTGCATTGATTTTCCTGAAAATGCCCAGTACTCGTGCTATTGCAACATGTACTAATCGTTCGAATAAAATGCAAAATGTTCTATATCATACATTTTCGCAGAAACCTAACATAAAGAAAAGATGGATCATTTCATGCAAAAGAGCAGATAATAGCTTTAATGCTGCAAATTCTCGAATTTCTTCGGATCACTTTCAAACGAATGATTACATGAGAAATTTGAAAGCAGAACTTTCAGGTTACGCTCCTGCTAAAAGAATATTGCATGAAAGTGCTGTGCCAACTTTAAAATTGCCAGAAACATGTGCAACATTTTAAAAAAGAAACTTCACTCGGAATTAATTCTTCTTGTAGCAGTTCCTCTCCAAGCATAAAAGAACCACCTAGACATACTAGGTTATATAAGGTTATATTTTAATGAGATTCACGGCAGCTCACTTTCGAAAGAATTTAATGTTATCAAAAATGCGTGCAAAAAAGTCCAACTGTTCTTTTCCAAATATGCACAAAAATATAATAAAAACATTTGTGAAAACCAGAACTTTCATTCGATTGAGACATAGTAATCATATATTCATCAGAAATAAAAAAGTCCTTCCGGCCTGTACCGGGAGGAAAAGGTAGCTTTCCTAAATCTTCGTTTTAAAATTTTAGCTAATGTTACACGAAAACAGCAAGTTCAAATGCAAAGAAACGTTTACAAAAGATTCGTTAATACTGAATTTGAATAAGAAATTCGCCAAATTATTGAGCAATAGCCAAATTGGCTTCATTTATGAAGACTTATTTTGGTCGCCAAATTTGGCGATATTTTGCCAAATGTCGCCAATTTTGGCGAGAATTTGGCGCTAACGGATATGAATATATAGTTTTATGCGTATAATTGGGAAAATTATTACAACAATGAAAGAAAAAAGTCCTTCCGGCCTGTACCGGGAGGAAAAGGTAGCTTTCCTATATCTTCGTTTTAAAATTTTAGCTAATGTTACACGAAAACAGCAAGTTAAAGTGCAAAGAAACGTTTACAAAAGATTCGTTAATACTGAATTTGAATAAGAAATTCGCCAAATTATTGAGCAATAGCCAAATTGGCTTCATTTATGAAGATTTATTTTGGTCGCCAAATTTGGCGATATTTCGCCAAATGTCGCCAATTTTGGCGAGAATTTGGCGCTAACGGATATGAATATATAGTTTTATGCGTATGATTGGGAAAATTATTACAACAATGAAAGAAAATAATTTGCGAGTAATCGCGTTAATGTGCTGTTTTGTTTCAAAATGTCAGCCACCCTAGAATTTCAAACTGCTCTATCTCAGCCATTTTTTAAGATAGAGGTAAACCAAAAAATGCTGTGGAATCCTTGTATCAAGGCCTAACACGCAATTAAAAAATAAATTTGAATTTTTAACTTTTTTGTATATTTATTTTAGTTTTAAATTTTTAAATGGCCGTCATCTTGAAACAAAATGGCGGACCAAGCTGGCCAACGAACTCGGTCGAGACATTGGTGAGCTTAATACACACAATTGGTTTCATCGAAATTGATTTATAAATACGAGCGTTATCGTATGACATAGGTCAGATACATATATATATATATATGGATATATATATATATAAATCAACATTTGAACGGAGAGTGGTTTTGGTGTCTGGGGGTCATGATCGGTGAAAATATATCAAAATTTTCCGGAACTGCTTTCCTCCGAACGGCTGCAATAGGTAGCTTTATACTTTTTTTTATTGAAAGCTACCTAAAAGAGATACGCTGCCAGAAAATAAAAAATGTGGAGTCAATCAACTTTGATTGCACGATAAAACGAAAAATAGTAAATAATGGAGCGCACATCTAAAATGCGTCTTCAAAATGCACCCTGTGATGAAATAAAATGCTTGAAATGAAAGCATATTCTGAGTGTAAAAACCTAAAATATATTACTTGGTAAAATATTTGTATATAATTTTTTCATCATACAGCATTAAAATATAATTTTATATAATCCTTTTGGAAATTGTTTATAAAATTATATGATTCTGAATTTCAAATATAATTTTTCTATATCGCATAAATCTGTTCAGTTTAAAAAATAGGCAATTTAAAAATTAAAGTTTCTATTTTTATTTGTATTTTCCTTATAATCCGTATTATCCTTTTATTTGTATTTTCCTTAATCTTCCTTATAAATACTGCTGTCTTCCTTTTTATTCTAATATATATATATAGAGAGAGAGGGTGTCTCAAAAGGTCGTTTACAAACTTAACATGCTGGTCTGTCATATCATCATAAACAAAATTTACATAGGAACTTGTGTTCAAAAATGCAAACTGCGACCGCTAGAGGGCGATTTTTATGTCACCGATAATACCAGCCCAAACGTTTACGGCGAAACGTTGTTGACGTGCGTGGGCACGTGTACACCTTGGGTTTTCATGCACCCATATGTGCATGTTGTGCAGGTTCATGACACCATCCTGTGTAAAACCTAACCAGGGCAAACCTCCGAGGGCGAATTGTAGAATTGCCCCAAAACATGGCCAAAAATGATTTTTTTTAAATCGGTTTCCTAACCTGTATATTATTCCCCAAAAAGTTTAATAATTACTGCATCCAAAGGCGAAACGTGCAAAGTGCTAGCACGACACAGCGCTCTACGCGATCAGTGCGAAGTTGCCGTTCGCTTCCAGTGATCCTGTGATCTTGTTTATCATGATATGACAGACCAGCACGTTAAGTTTGTAAACAACCTGTTGAGACACCCTGTATAAAATTATTCATATATACAATTCTGTTCTATCTGTATAAAAATAGATAAATGGCTTCTTTATGTTAAATAATTTGTATAAATAATGAAAAAATGCTTATTTATATGAAACAGCGAATAGGTTGCCAGAAAATATGTTGCCAAATTTCCTTCTCTCGCCATAAGAAATTTTCTCTACATCGCACATATTTGCTTTTCTGTTTTATCTTAACTTGATAACTTATTTACAATATTTTCAAAACTTGTCTATTTCTTGTACTTGTGTCCAGGACCTGATAACCACTCAAATGAACTTATCAACAGATTTATTTCTATAATATATTTGTACACTTAAGTTAGCTAAAATTTTAAATGAAACTACTAATTTGGGAAAATAAATCAGTTACTTTTAATTTTATAAACAAAGCACACTCACGTCTGACTAAGTGTATTCAGATTTCATTAAATTTATTATCGTATTTATTTTAAAATCTTCGAAAGATGTGTTGTCATCGTTGCACCATTTTTTAAATTGTTTATCGTCTGCTTCTTTTATTTTTTTCCCAAAGATCATTTAGCTCTTTTCGTTTTGGAAGTACACATTCATTCAAATATGCCAGAAAAATTCATTACCGTAGGATAGACATTCTCTATTAGGGTTATTTTTTATCGGCACAAGTTCAGTACAATCATATTAATTCCATTTTCACGAATTATAAAACGTATATCGAAACGTTTAATGCAGACCACTGGTGTTGAAATATGAGTAAAATTATCACGATGTAATTTTCTTAGCTAAAATTTCTTCTTTTCATTATCAGTTGGGAAGTTAACAAGACTTGGAAAGCAGTTTCGGCAATTTTCGATATATTTTCACCGATCATGACTCCCAGATCCCAAAACCACCCTCCGTTCAAATGTTGATATATATATATATATATATATCTGACATATGTCATACGATAACGCTCGTATTTATAAATCCATTTTGATGAAACTAATTGTGTGTATTAAGCTCACCAATGTCTCGACCGAGTTAAAAATTCAAATTTATTTTTTAATTAAGTGTTAGGCCTTGATACGAGGATTCCAGAGCATTTTTTGATTTACCTCTATCTTAAAAAATGGCTGAGATAGAGCAGTTTGAAATTCTAGGGTGGCTGACATTTTGAAACAAGACAGCACATTAAAAAAATTTTCATTGTTGTAATAATTTTCCCAATCATACGCATAAAACTACATATTCATATCCGTTAGCGCCAAATGCTCGCCAAACTTGGCGACATTTGGCGAAATATTGCCAAATTTGGCGACCAAAATAAGTCTTCATAAATGAAGCCAATTTGGCTATTGCTCCATAATTTGACGAATTTCTTATTCAAATTCAGTATAAACGAATCTTTTGTAAACGTTTTCTTTGCATTTGAACTTGCTGTTTTCGTGTAACATTAGCTAAAATTTTAAAACGAAGATATAGGAAAGCTACCTTTTAGGACTTTTTTTTTTAAATATCTATTAAATTTTCTGTTCGTATTTTCACGTAAGTTTTAACTTAATTATGTTTATTAAAAAAATGTATGAAGAGGTTAGAAAGACAGTGGAATAAGTCAAAATTTAGTGCTTTGAGAAATGAGGGTTTTGTAAAACTTGTTGTAAAGCCGTTGCATTGAGTGGTCCAACTTGTTTTGCTCTCTAGCGACTCCCTAAGTGAACTACACAGAAAAAAAAATCCAATTTGGATTGAAAGATTCTTAGGTATGAGCCCAAATTGGGTCATACCTGTTTTGGTTACCACTGTGTATCCAGTTTGGGCAGTGTTAAATACACATTTTCAAAATGGGTATTTAACAGTACCCAAAATGGATACACATTATTAACCAAAACAGGCATGGTCCAGTTGCTCATACCTAAAAACCTTTCAACCCAAATTGGGTTTTATTTTTTTTCTGTGTATGACTTATTTGACTGGCACATTGGACAGAAATTAACATACGTTTTCAATAAAAATGTGGTTATCTCGATTTTCAAAATTTTTGACTTACTCCCCTGCCATTTTAACCACCTTATATTTTAGTAAACTCTGCTATTTAATGTTAAAATATTAGCAAACTCATATGAGGTTGCCGTGCTTGAGAAGGTTAATGTATCACTAAGAATGCTTGCTTCTTATATTTTTATTTTCTCTCCACCCACACAGATACTGAAAACATCCGGTGTATTAAATATAAATAGGTTTTATTTTTATCAGCCTAACAAAAGCACATGAACTTAAAATTTGCTGTTTGCCTCTAACGATTTATAATATATATTTTTTAATTAACTTGAATTTTATTTTACATTTTTGTACATTATTTATATATTAAACCATGGATATCAAGGTGATTTCTATTAAAGTTCTTATATTAATTGTTTTCCTTTCTTTTTTCTTAGTATATTAATATATATTCTTGATATATTTATATACTATATTATAGTCTATAATAGTCATACAAAATATTGATAAAAGTTTAGACATTTAATTAATTTATTTAATCGATAACTAGAGGAAAAATCTTTTATTTTAAATCTTTTTAATATAAAATTGGTAATTTTTAAAAATATTGTCGGCTGTTAAATTTTACTTAATTATAAAGCTATCAAAATTCGATAACGACATGAAAAAGCTTTTAATTTAAATATTTTTAATATAAAATTAGTAATTTAAGAATATATTGTCGCTGTTAAATTTTACTTAAGCATTCGAATTAATAAAAAATACAAATTAACTTCTCCTCCTGTTGTAACATATGACATTATTCAAATGAATAAACTTATCACAATAAAAGAAAAATCATACTGCTGGAGTAGGGGACCGAACCAACATTCTCACAGTTGAAACCTAGCACATTAGACCACTCAGCCACAATAACCTTATTTTAAGTTATGATAAAGCTAAATAGGCTCTAGATTTAATTTCACGCACGCGCATAAACATCAAATTCGCACTTGCTTTTCACTTTTTAAAGAAAGTTTTAATGCATAGAGTTAATTCAGATCGTTATATTGTCAATGAGCTCCATGGTCTATATTTCAATGAATCTCAAAGGAATGAATCAGAAACATTCATAATTAAACATTGTTTTTGAAATCGTGAAAAATGATTGCAAAAATGTTTTTAGTTTTGTATGTTTTATATTGATATTGAGCAAAATTATAGCAACCATGGTCTATATTTTAATAAAAATGTGATAAAAATAAAATTTTTGCAATACCCTACGCAATTCTGCATTTCAAAGAATACAATCTTGTATAGTTGTTGGAATACATACGAAATTTTACCGCGCTTGTGTACATCTCTTGAATTGATTCAAGTCTAAAGATGATCCCTACGAAACAAAACTAATCGGATGTGCCAATCCCAAAACTTTCTTCTATCTCACACCGGTTTCGCATACACTAAAAAGACTCAGCATTAATTTATATCAAGTTTTAACCGAATCTAACGTTTTATTAAATTACGTGCATTAGTTCTTGAGATGACTTTTGCTGAAATCGTGTAAATCCTGCAAAATGTAGCATAGCAGCGCAACCTGTTGGGAAATTTAGACCAAAAGATAATCAACAACAGCTTATGTCAACGTCTAATTGAATCTGAAGTTTGATGAAAATCCGTGCATTAGTTCTTGAGATATAGTTATCGTGATACTAATACAAAAAGTAGCACAGAAGTGCCACCTGTTGGTCTATTTACACCAAAACGTAATCAGCATCTATTTATGTCAAGGTCTAACAGAATCTGAAGTTTGATGAAATTCCCTGCATTAGTTCTTGAGATATAGCTATCGTAAAAATCATGAAAAAAGTAGCATAGTAGCGCCATCTGTTAGGATATCTACGCCAAAACATAATCAGCGTTTATTTATGTCAAGCTCTAACTGAATCTGAAGTTTTATGAAAATAAGTGCATTAGTTCTTGAGATATAGATATTGCGAAAATCGCGAAAAATGCAGCATAGCAGCGCTACCTAATGGATTATTTTCACCAAAAACTAATCAGCACCAATTTATATCAGGGACTAACTAAATATAAAGTTTTATTAAATTTCGTGCATTAGTTCTTGAGATAGAGCACCCACAAAATGTTTGTCACATACAGACAGACACTGCACACTGTGAAACTGCAGTGTCACAGACTCACAGACTGACATTTTCTAAAAACAATCAAATCATGTTTAGGACCTTCTAAAACGTATGAATCCGACGAAAACAGGAAATCGAAAATTTTCATGAATCCAATACTTTCTTCTTGTAAATATAGAAGAAATTGAAAATCTGTTTCAAAGAGACTTCTACAGCAGTGTTCACCTCAGACTTAGCGATAGATGCTTTGGTTTATATCATATACTTGTTACATTGAAAGAAATCCCAGGAAAATACCAGAGGTATGAAAAGCTCAGAGGTAGGAAAAATGGGAAAGAACGAAAATATTTACTTTATTTTTTCGTTATCAAACCATTTCACAATAAGGGTTTTCTGTCGTAAATTAATTTTATTGTTAGAATGTACACATTTGTTTATGAGGGAGGTTTATCCACCCGTTACAGCATACAAATTTAATGGTTTTTGTCTCTCCTATATCACAAACTGTCACTCGAGCGGTACCTCCCTTGTTTTGTGATGTCACATTTTTGCAACCATTAATTTACATTAAAACAACATTGCTAAGTATTTTATGAATGTGTGACAAATAAAACTGTTTCAATAAAATAAATTGTAGATCAATAATTCATACGTAAAAATATACATTATTTTCATGAAAACAATCAACGTTTATAATTGTATGTATAAAAACTCATATTATGTATTACCTATACCACTAAGCGGTCCTCGAGTTTATTACATATGGCCCCACAAGATAAGCACAATATTTACAGAAGTATATAAAAATATACAGAAATATATATTTTTTAATATATTTTTTAAAGACCTCGTGTTTTTTTATACATACGAATACATTACGAAAATAAAAACATAAGTCTTCAACGAAATTTCTATCAATTAATAATTCGAATACCAAAAAACAATATTGAACGTTTGGTCTATAGCGTTTTTATGTTACGATGAAGACAGAGACACACAGTGGAATTACATTTATTTAAGTGGATTTATTTATAAATAATGTTTCATCGCGTTATAAGCAGATAAAACATGTGATTAACGTTTTTCAGCAACTTGTTTCATTTTTATGCAAGTTTATTCTTTAGTTTTGAAGCAGGTAGGGAATTTCAGTGTTTAGAGAAAATGACCCATATGCGAATTTACTACTGGAAAGGAAAAATGACAAAAATTGAAATGTTAGCATATCTGTTTTTATTCATCTTTAATTTACAATTTTAACGATAGCTTCTATCTGTTTAAATATATATCGTAAACTTTAAACAATTTTCAATCTCTTTGTTTACTTATAGCTTCAAATATTCCAGGCAGAGCGGTTCGTCCGTAATTACCTCGACGAAATTCGGACTTGAATGCAGCTTCGAAGTATAGAAGTGCTGATCTCCTTTGTTTGCAGTATGGTCTCACGTAGTGTACTTCTTCGAGAATCTGCGCAATGGCATCTCTGACGTCATTTCCGCACTCAACATCAAATTTCGCATTCTTGCAATAGTACATCCAGGTATCTTCGCTGCAATAATGTAACAGTTATGATTGATTACTTTTCAGAAAACATGCTTGCATAAGAATTGACAGGTATTAAAAATACATTATGAGTTAGACAGGAAAACATTTAGAGCTAATTGAGGTGTATTGAGTTAGATAATGATACAATCTTTAGTGAAGATTGTTAATTGAAGTAAGTTTTCAGACTTAGTGAATGGATACTAAAATTACTAATAACGGCCACATTTTTATGTACCAAAAAATTAATTATATTTTTTCATGAATGTGCATTTCTTTCAATAGCGTGGTTATCCACTGTCGTTAACGCAAATCGAAATCGATTTTGAGTTACCTTTTCAACACATTCCAACATAGTTGAAAAATTTTTATAAATGAAATTTATAAAGTGTCTGTCTGGCTCTCTGTGCTCTAACTCACGTAAATATACTCCGATTTCTTTGTAACTGATATATGTTATTGAGGATTACCAGGACATCTTCGATATGGGAAATAAAGTGTAGCATTTATAGCTCGTTTACAGGGGCATTCAAAAGAATTCCGTTTCATTATGATCTATGGGGGAAAATCGTTTTCAGTGTATTTAAATAATGTTACATTATTTCAAACATATCGAAAATTACATATATCACTTATAGGTGCACTACAAGATACTTACTATAGAATATGATGTGTATAGTATTTATCGTTCATTTACAGAGACACGGAAAATAATTCTGTTCCAGTACTGTATGTTAGCGATAATTCTTGGAAGTGCAGTTTCAATTATGGTATAAGTTTTAAATTTTTCAAATTTGTAACATATTTCAACATTATTGAACAGTGTTTATGAATTCGTTTTTTCTGTCCGTGTGTCTGACTGTCCATCTGCCCATGCTCTAACACGCTTAAATATGCTCTGATTGCCCTGTAATTGATATATGCTATTCAGGGTGTCTTTTAATTTTTATTTTCCATCTTCATATTTCTTTTTAAATTTTGTTATGTTTAATGACTAAAATATTTTTATTTCAGATTTTTTTCTTGGCATAATTTATCATTGAAATTATTATGATTATACTTAGATATAATATGAGAATTTATTATGAGATTTAATACTAAGAAGTTATTTTTATTATGACATTTTCCATATCTATATATATTTTTTTTAATTAATTTATAAAATTACATGTCATTTTTAAATTAGAGATTTGGTCATATTTTGTTATGTGAACTAGTTTATTGTCTTTTAATTTCAAAGGTATTATGTATATAATATGTATATTTACATACGTTTGGCTCAAATACTGAAAACTGTCATTAAACAGAAAAATCTCAATTACCTCCATAGTTAAAAATTTGTATTTTGGCGTTTGTAAAAGAGAAAAAAAGAAAAGAAAAAAGAAAAGAAAAAAGAAAAGAAAAAAAGAAAGAAACGTGTTTTGGATAACTTATAAAAGCCACAAAACAAAATGTTTTAAGTGGTTATTATAATATTTGACAATTACATGTTGTGAGAATGACAAAATATACCACCATTTTTTCTGGACGGTAACTAAATCACACATAATGCGATTGATTTGCAGCGTTATTTTTTTTATTTTGGTTTTGTTTTGTTTTGTTTTGTTTTCGGTGCCTGCTAAATAAAATAAATAATGCCAATCCTTGGGAAATATTAATATTTTTTATCGATTATTAGCGTAATTTATAAATCTAAAAATAAATTACTTATATGTAATGTAATTAATTCGAAATAAATCTGGTATCGTTTCAATGTTTTTAAAAACTTGCTAGGGTATGGTTACCAAAAATGTTTTCTATGAAAACATCTAGAGAAATACCATATTATGCAAATTGTCGCAATTTTAATATGTAGAGTTTCGTTCATCTCACGAAACCCTATTACTCCCGCTGCGTTGTCTGTCCGTCACAGAGCTGGTTCTCAGATACTATGTAACTTACAGTCATGAAATTTTGCGTACTTACAGCTAAATACCTATTATGAAGCTCAAAATCAATAAAATTTGAAAACCTCGTACTATTTTAATAAATAGAGATAAAAAACCAAATAGAGATAAAAAAACCAAAAATATAACAGCCGTTTCCTATTAAATTTAAATATTTTTCGTTATAGCAGTTGCCAACAATTAAAAATCCACAATAAAATTCTTTCTACAATAATTAATTTTCTATTGAAAAATTTCCACGTGAAAAATGAAAATTAAATAAAAAGTGTCACCAATTGAAAAAAATATTAATATGACGTCGTCCTATTGGTAATAAAACGGAATTTTTTGAAACATTTCTCAATAATACAAGGAGTATGAGTATGTGTAAATACATAAAGCAGCTTAATATGATGTCATTAGAGAATTAAAAAGAAAATTAATCGGACGTCTAACATTTTGAAGGTTACAACATGCAACGATTAATACAACATGTTTAATTATGTAATTGATTTTCTTTAAATATCGCATTTAGTCCACATGACATATATTATTATGACAGAGTATAATAGAGGGCTTCGCCCGCTATTGGACCGGTTCAGATTTTGAAAAAAAAACGAGAAAATAAACCGGTAAATTTTTACTTTATAAAAAAACATGAGTTTTTTTTTTTTTTTTAATGACATTTTTTTGGATTTATTAAAGGAAGGATAAAGTGTTTTGAAAGGAATATTAAACGAAACCCTTTGTGCGATCTTCGATCACACTTACCCACTTGTTCTATAATATCTTCTCGAGAACTGAATCAATTTTAAACGATAACTGAACGTTTTAAATGATAACTAAAGCATTTTAATTTTTTTTCTCAAACTAGTCCCATTTACGAATTTTAGTTTGACGGTCGTGTTTGACGGTCAAATCCAATATTCGGATTTGTGTGTATTTTAATTGAACGGTCTGTTTGTGATTATTGTTATACGTATTCCCTTTTTTCCTATTAAACGAATTCATATTATCCCTTTTTTCATATATTTTTTCATATTTCCCTTTTGACAAACGCCAAAAAAGAAGAGAGACACAATTGGTCAAATTTGTTATTTATTTATTTCTATTTTAACTTCATGTACAAATTTTGAACAGTTGAAGTAGATTTGATAAATATTTTGCTTGTTTATAAAGGGATTTGTTTTGCATGTGGTTACATTTAATTCTTTTGAATTAATTAATATCCATCACCTTTTTTACTAATTATGAATCAAAGAATGTCTTATAGATCAAATTTATGGTCGTAATGAATTTAGAATTGATGAGATTGACTTTATTAAACTCCAAGACGTATCTTCATCTTTGTTAACACCTAAGAAACTGTTAATCCTCAACTTCGCTCAAAATCTACAACTTTCGGAATCTAGCAAGGCTTTATAAGTTGTAGCCACAAAAAATCCATTTTCTTCTTTAAAAAAATTTTATTTTTAGAAAGGATAAAACTAAACTTTTATCTGTATTGCGTCTTACTGAACTATATAGGGGAGATGGGGGTTGAATGGGACAAGGGATGGATGGGATGCTCTCAATATTTCAGGCAATAAACATTTTTTTAAATTAAAATGAATGCATATTAACCATTGCGACAAAATAATTTCTGAGGCAAAATAGCTGACAATTGAATATATGCATCATAGGGATGATTGGGTCATTTCAAATGGGGATGAATGGGACTGCTTCATTCATCCCTAGAGGACACTGAAAATTTTTTATTAACTAAATAATATTACATAGGTTGATAAATTAATACTTTATGGTAATTATTATTTTAACATTTCATCCTCTTTGTAGCCATCGTCTTCAGTCCACCGTTTATGGGCCTTTTAAGGCAAAGCTGAGATGAGTCCAAGATCATTGACTCACAAATAGCCCTGGAGATCATATTACAATTTATAATCTCTCAGCTTTTGCCAAGGCGGCATTTTTGTCAGCTTATAGTCCTTAACATTGAATACGGGGAGGAAAATGTTTGTGTCCCATTCATCCCTGCTGTGGGGATGATTGGGACATAGAAGAACTTTTTTTTCAGTTTAATTTATATATCTGTATAATAATAATCTTGAACGAATATTGTGCATAAAATGTAGTAAAACACTTAAAGTTTGACATGTGATATATAATATTGATAATAACTTATATAAAATATTTAAAATAAATATTTTTGTGAAAATGTCCCATTCATCCCCCATTTCCCCTAAACAAAATCCATTACAGAAAGAAAAATAAAGATGTCCAAGTATAAATATCACAATGTTTTTACTTTTAAATATAAATAATTGAGAAACACGTGTAACTCTCATAAAAAGTGTAATTAATGGATGTTCCTGAAATAAGATTTAATATTATTATTATTTTTAGTAGTTTAGATTTAAAATTCATAATATAAAATTTAAACAATCACTTATGTAGAAAGTAAATTACTTGTAATTAAATTACTTACTGAGTTATATATATATGTATATATATTAGGAATAATGAAAATTAAAATGTTTGCCCATATAAAAATTATAAAAAGTAATTAAATATATTTACTTTCAGTAGTTTATTAAGACATGCTTTCTATCACAAACCTCTTGTTTTTTTTTTGTTTTTTTTTATCGTTTATAGCAATCACCGTCTGGAATAAGTTGTGACATTCCACCATTACCAGAACGTGTAGTGGTCAAATATTGAAAGAATCATAATATAAATTTCTTTCTGTGGCCTTTTAAAAGTTATCCGAAACAAGTTCGTTGTGCTTATTTTTGCATGTGCAAAATTACAGATATTGCATTCTGGAAGAACCTGAGAAGCCATAACGTATTGTGGTTGAATTTTCCGATTTACGGTGGTCTTTGAGCGTACCACACATATATTTATATATATGTCGTGTGTATAAATGATGCTTAATTCGCATACTTACACGCAAGCATAATCTCCTTCAGCAAGAATAGAAAGTTTTTCTTGTTGCGTATTGTTCAATCCTTCTAAGAAACATATATCATCCATGTTATGCCAGGTGGACGCTACGCAGTTCAAGTTGTTTGCAATAGCTGAAAAAATGAAATAATTGTTAGTAAACTGAGAAACCTTCTTCATTTCTAACAAACTGACGCGTTTGATTGCAAAGTGTAACTGGAGATCGATCCACTAGATGTCGCCCCCAAACAGAAAGCATTTTCGGACATTATGTAGTGAAAGCAAATTCCGCTAAATCGATACTTTTTCCTTTGTTAAAAAAGACTCAGAAACATTTTACTTATATACGTTAATTCTTACTCTTGCTGCTGACTGCTTTAAGGAGAGTGTAAATCACATGTTATCGGAAGCTTTTAAATGCTCTGATCTTAAAAATTGTAAATATTTAATCATGTAATATTAATTAATAATCCTTTATTTTCATAGAAGTGTAAGTGACAGATTAAAATTTGATCTATCTCAGTAATCAAGATGTTCTGAAGATTGATTGTGATAACGATCGAGTTGATAACACAAAAGGAAATAATAATACTATCCAAAACATCGCATTATCATCTAGGACCATTGTCGACTGTTTTCAGGTAAGAAAAATTTTTCTAACTATATATTTAAAATTAAATATACAATATTTATTGAGAAATATATTTTTATAATTATTGGGCATAGAACTCACTACCTTCGATATATCACAACAATAATCAGCAATGAAATAATCAAAACATATTATAATTCTATGCTAAATGTCAATCACTTGTTACAAGTTGTAAAATTTTGAGAGAGGTATATGTAATATTTCCTATTCATTACAAAAGTTCAGAAAAGTTGTATCAAGAACATTAACCTTTGAAAACACGACTTTTGTCTTCACAGGATAATTCGACGAATTTCATCATTTTCTTGGATTCTTCCTGCTTGTGATTTAAATGTAAATTAAACGTCTTTAAAGTCCACCTCGAGTAATTAATAATGATGTTGCTTCAATTACTTTAATTTAAGTATATAATATATAATATTATGGCGACGCAGGTCAAGTTTCTTACCGGAATTAAATTGAAAAGAAATTCCAACTGATTCGCAAAATGGCGAATCTTCGGGTTTTACATCTACAAGAGTATACGCTGTAGAGTAATGTTCTAAATACGTACGTCATTTCGAGGGTGGTAAGTGCTGACATTTTTTTTCTTCTCTGCAATAAATAAAAAGTAAAAATGTTTGCTAATTTTAAGAAATACAATGATTCCATTGAAATGTTTCGATCATATGTTAAGAGATTGGAACAGAGTTTTTTATTACATGATGTTGAAGAAAAAAAAAAGGTACCTGCAATTATTTCATGTATGGGTCCTAAATTATATACTTTGCTATCAGATTTAACTTTTACTAAAAATCCGGAAGCATTAAAATACGAAGAAATAGTTGAAATTCTGTTAAAGCACTTAAGCCCCGCCCCTGATAAATTTTGTTCTAGAATTAAATTCCGTAATTCTTATCAAAATGGAAACGAATCTATACAAGATTTTGTTTCAAAATTAAAGAAGTTTTGTGCTTTTGCTGGTGAAACACTTAATGAAAATTTGTTGGAACAATTTTTACGAGGTTTAAAAAATGAAAGTATCCAAAGTAAATTACTTTCACAAATAGATGATTTAACTTTTGAGAAAGCTATTGAAAAAGCAATTATTTTGCAAAATAACGAACATGATATTTCTGAATTGAAACACAAAAATGTAAATATTAATAAATTGGCATATTCTAAAACTGTTCAACCGAATAAAATTTCAAATAATTTCCAGAAACCGAAAATTAACAATGTAAATAAAGGGAATTTTGAAGTAAATAAAAATTAAATACAATGTTATAGATGTGGAAATCCATCTCATCTTGCCAACAAGTGTAAGCATATAAATACTATTTGTAAAATATGTAAAAAAAGAGGCCATCTTGGTAAAGTATGTAAAAGTAGTTCTCAGAAACAAACAAATATATTGCAAACTGTCGACATTTTATCTGTCAGCCATGATAAAAGTTCTACACCTATAAAAGTGTGGGTTTTAATTGAAAACAAAGCTAAAGCTGAAATGGAGGTAGACACGGGCTCCGGAATTTCTGCGGTACCTGTAAATAGTTTTCGGAGAATTTTTCCGAATAATAAAATTTTTCCACCAGACGTTCAATTGAGAACTGCAACGGGTGAGGTGTTTACACCTGTGGGGTATGTAACAGTAGAAGTTGCTTATGCAAATATTATTAAAAAGCTTAAATTGTATTTAATTAAAGAAGATAATTTCCCACTTTTATTTGGCAGAGACTGGGTAGCTGCATTTAATTTGTTTGCCACTAATTTTAAATCTGTGTATGTCAATGAAATTGCAAATTCTACTGATAAATTGAAAGCATTGTTAAATGATTTTTCTGATTTATTTTCGGATAAAGTAGGGGAAATAAAAGGTTTGAAAGCAGAACTTTATCTAGAAAAAGGTTCTACGCCCATATTTTGTAAGGCTAGAACAGTCACGTATGCTCTACGTAATGCAGTAAATGATGAAATTCAAAGGTTACAGGATGAGGGTATTATTAAACCTGTCACCAGTAGTAAGTGGGCAACTCCTATAGTTCCAGTGGTAAAACCTAATGGGAAAATACGTTTATGCGGAGATTTTAAAGTTACAGTAAATAAATTTTCGAAAGTGGAAAAATATCCTTTACCTAGGGTAGAGGATATGTTAGCTACTTTAGGTGGTGGTTTACATTTTACTAAAATTGATTTAAATCAAGCTCATCTTCAGTTACCTGTAGACGAAAAACCACAGGAATTGTTAACTATAAACACTCCGAAGGGCTTATTTCAATTTTTAAAGTTACCAATGGGTCTTACTAGATCTCCAGCAATTTGGCAAAGATCTAGTGAACAAATATTAAGTGGTATTGATGGTGTCACTGTGTTCATTGATGATATTGGTGTTACAGAGGAAACGGATGAAATTCATTTAACAAGGCTAAAACACGTCTTAGAAAGATTACGTGAATATAATATTAGGATAAATAAAGATAAATCAATTTTTCTGGCTGACCATATTACATATTGTGGTTATAAAATTGATAAGCAAAGTATTCATAAAACGCAAGATAAAATTGAAGCTATTGTCAATGCTCCTAAACCAATTAATGTGTCACAAGTTAAAGCTTTTTTTTAGGCTTAGTCACATATTATTCTAAATTTGTACCAAATTTATCTACAATTGCTCATCCTTTAAATCACTTGCTCAAAAAGAATGTAACATTTATTTGGTCTCCTGTTTGTGAACAAGCATTTAAAAATATAAAAAATGAAATTATTTTAGAAAGAGTTCTTACTTATTTCAACCCTAAATTGCCTTTAGTGTTAGCAACAGATGCTTCTCCATATGGTATCTCTGCAGTTCTTTCGCATATGATGCCAGATAACATGGAAAAACCAATTGGTTTTGTGTCCAGAACGCTTACTGATGCAGAAAAAAAATATAGCCAGGTGGAAAGGAAGCACTAGCTATTATCTTTGGAGTAAATAAATTTTTTCAATATTTATATGGTAATAGGTTTACTTTATTTACAGATAGCAAACCACTCGTGTCCATATTTTCTCCAAATAAAAGTATTCCTGTTCTTTCAGTTGCTCGGATGCAAAGATATGCATTATACTTACAAGCGTTTAAATATGATATTCGCTATAAGAAAACATCCGAACATGGAAATGTCGATGCTCTTTCACGACTTCCATTACGTAGTGAAGATTTACCCCCACAATTAAATTCAAGTAATGTAATTGCTGAATCTGATTTTTTTCAAATTAACCAAATTTTTACATTGCCTTTAAACGCCAAATCAATTGCTGTAGCTACAAAATCTGATCCTTTATTACGTCAACTTTTTCATCATCTAATTTCTGGTTCTCCAATTCCTAAAAATTTACTTTTTGGTGGCAAACAAGAAGAATTTACTCTTCAACATAGTTGTATTTTAAAAAGATGTAGAGTAAATATCCCAGAAGTTCACCGCAAACAAATTTTACGTGAGTTGCACTTTGGACATTTCGGTACAGTGAAAATGAAGTCCTTAGCTCGCAATTTTGTTTGGTGGCCAGGGATTGACCAAGATATTGAAGATCTTGCACGAAATTGCACTACTTGTGTCAATTAAAAAAATAATCCTCCTAAGGTAGATACTCATCATTGGGAATGGCCTACAGCTCCATGGCAAAGAATTCACATAGATTATTTTGATCCTGTGATGGGTAAAATGCCTTTGCTTGTGGTTGATGCTCATAGCAAATGGCCTGAAGTTTTTATTGTTCCTAATACAACGTCAGAACATACAATTACTTGTCTTTCTTCTCTTTTTGCCAGATACGGGTATCCTATATCTCTGGTATCTGATAATGCAAAACCATTTACTTCTGAAGAATTTGAGACATTTTTGAAGAATCATGGGGTTAAACATAGGTTTAGTGCTCCATACCATCCAGCTACATATGGTCAGGCAGAGAGATATGTACAAATTTTCAAACGAGTGTTAAAAGCCTTATCTTCTGAAGCTGGTACTTTACAGATGAAAATAAATAACTTTCTTTTACAATATAGAAAGATGCCTCATGTTACTACGGGGGAAAGTCCTGCATCTCTATTTCTAAAACGAAATATAAGAACGAAAATAGATTTGATCATTCCAAATATTACAAATTTTGTGCATGATAAACAAAATGCGAGAAAGGCCAATTCTAAAGTAAAAGAATTTCAAATTAACAAGAAAGTGGCTGTAAGAAATTATACTCCTGAAGCCAAGTGGAAAATTGGTCGCATTATTGCAAGAGAGGGCAAGTTGCATTATAGAATTCAAGTTGGTCCGAATATTTGGAAAAGGCATGTTGATCAGATAACTAATGTCGGTTCGAAGATACATCTAACTAATGATTCAAATTCAGAAGAGAGTGGTACAGAAAGTCACAAAAGTGATAATGCAGTTGTTAATCAAAGTGATTCTCAGCTAATGCCTCCTAATGTCTTCGACCAGCTGACTCTGTTGTCCCATCTACTCCAAATCCTCAACCAGATGATTGTGTTGTCCCAGCTCCTCCAAATCCTAAACCAGATGACTTTGTCCTCCCAAATACTCCAAGTCCTGCTCCAGTAGACTCTAAAGTGATCCCTTTAGTTCCAAAAACCATGGTGTCCAATACTTCTATTGATGATGCTAAAGATACTTTAATTAACTCTTCTTCTTCCCAACAGGTACCTAGAAGAGCCACCAGGAAAAGAAAAGCTCCCTGTAAATTCTCAAATTAAGGAGGGGAGAGTATGTGGTGTTTAGTTAGAAATGTAATTAATAGATGGCAGAACCACAGCGAACTACGTCACCTGCCGGTATTAAGTTTTGTTTACTGTAGAATGTATCTGTTACGTGGGTTGTTTTTGATGTACGTGTTTGTGATTTAAATGTAAATTAAACGTCTTTAAAGTCCACCTCGAGTAATTAATAATGATGTTGCTTCAATTACTTTAATTTAAGTATATAATATATAATAAAGAACATTAACCTTTGAAAACACGACTATCTTCTTCACAGGATAATTCGACGAATTTCATCATTTTCTTGGATTCTTCCAGCTCTCCCTTATGGTTACGGATGTTATTGTCTTGTTCACATATTTCCATCACTTTCAAAGCGCAGTGTCCATAAGTGATGAAAGTGCTGAAAAATAAAGGAAAAATAAATTCATTTCCTATATCTACAAATTCCTATCAAAAACTCAGTAAAAATTTTTCACATGTCTTACAAGGAAGGGTTCCAAGGTCGGCGTTACAGAATTTCAAACATCTTCTGTATTACAACCTTTCAATAAAATGTTTTTTGTCCCATTAATGTGTTTCTATTTCTGTTCTTTTTCTCTGCTTCTTTCAACCATAGTTCGCAACTACGGCATTTTCGACCCTGCATTGCTACGTGATTCCGAGTCCTCTCTGTGCCCTCTACACCTCCTGCAAGTTTGTCGGTGTGGTAGTGAAACACCGTGCATTATCCCTATGTTCTTTGCAGTAAACACAAAAGCTGTATTTTATTTTCTCCTGGATAGAAGATCACAATATATATATATATATATATATATATATATATACATACAATATGCCCACTAAAGTCCCTTGCCACCCTCTTAACTTCGGAACGGCTGCTGCTATATTCATAAAAGTGGTGTCTAGGTATAGTAAAGTAGTCATGCGCTGCACAATGAAACCGCCTACGGCGCCACCTGGTGGAAAACTGCGAAGTTAGCATTGTTACGAGAGATGAGTTTTAACTGTATTATAGTTTTTAACTGTACGTTTTCAGTTTTTCCTTCTAGACCCCCCCCCCCCCCCGTTTTGTAAAAATAAATAAATAAATAAATAAAATTAAATAAATAAATAAATAAAAACATTGTATAAAATTTAACCTACAGTTCATAGACAGCAAATATTATTCCTTCTCTCAAAATTCATTTATACGTACGGGTGGTAATCGCAAAGATTTCACACCCTTCCCATACTCCCCAGTATTAAACAAACAGTTATTTTCTCACGGATTTCTGCAGCTATTAAATGGACCACATAGTAGATATTCTTCTTTCTGAGCAAAGAATCAACAGGAGTGGGATATTTTATTGCAAAAGGTTTCAAGTGAGAATGATTGCCTGTTTTTCTAAAACTCATAAACATAAGGTTTATTGTTGTTCGTGTGTATTTAAAAGTGCACCTAACTGCACGTAATTGCTTCAGTAATGGGTATGGGCTGTCATCATAAATTCACCAGGTTTTTCTACGATGCGTGGCCTACAGAGGTGTTCTCTCACGTGGTGAGAAGGCGTGGGATTTTGAGTATGAACTTCGACCCGAGGGACAGCAGCACCAATGGGGACATTGTCCATTAAGTAGATGTGAAAACGAAAGGGTGGGGTTACGTCTGATTGGTTGTGGGCCTCGGAGGCGGTAAAATTGGGTAAGAAAAAGTGACGGGAGATGAAGATGGAAGAGGGTCTCGGACAGATACTCGGGAAAATGAAGGCAAGATAGGAGGATCTGATGGGTTTTTTTTTAAAACGGCAGTTAGCACGGAAAAGCAGAAAGGGTTTTAGAGGCATGAGTAACATGAGGGCACCGGTCTTCGAGAGAGTAAATTCACCGTAGGTCGTAAGGCCTATCGACTGGCGACTCAAGGCTCGCAAAATTCGCGGCGTCGGTCAGTGGCGACGCGTGCACGGGGAGGCAGCGACTCTGACGGCAAAAAGGGGACCCCTTCGATCGTATTTAACGGAGATCATATTGCTGAGATTGCTGGGACCCTGTGACGGAGGCATCATCAACGAGATGCGGCGAAAATCTTCTGTTGTCGGCAGGCAGAAAATAGAAAGCTGTGCTTTGCAAGTGGTGGGGAGTTAGCGAGACAACACCAGTGCTAGAGACTGTAAAGATCCCTCTTATCCAGTGTGTGGATGAACTGTTTGTGAGAATTAAACGGTAAAGTACGACTTCTCGAGGCTGTCTGGTGAGTGCTTCATTTGTTGTATTATGTGAATTTAAAAAAAATCTTGCTATGAATGGGAGAATAATTTTATATATAAATATCTAGAGATTGTATACATTCCCATTTGATAATCATTGTTCGTTTCGCCATTCTAAAATACATGTTTAGTAAGAATTAAGAATGTACTCATTTGTGCTTGTACTTAGGTATAGGCTCTGTCGTTTCTGATAACTATGTTTTTTGATTCAAGATTCTATGATTTTGATTTTATGATGTTGATTACAATTGATAATCCTTGTGGTTTATCCCAAGAAATGTAGTAGGTGTTCTTGAAAGTACTAATGTGCCTAAAAAAAAATAAAAGGATACTTTCTTTATTCTTAAATAAACTTGTTCACTTTGTTCAATTAAGTGCTTGATTCTTGTCTCTAAACTGACTTAATGTAATTGAAGAACTCGCATAGTTCACAAATGTTAAGGAGGGGTAGTTCCACCTATTTTGAGAGTTAAGATCAATTTTAAGGTTATTATTTTTCAAATTATAAGATACTCACTGTATGAAGTCCTTAGTCAGCTTACTACATACCTTCATGGCTTCTGCATTTACAATTATTTACACACAGTGAGGAATTTAAGAGTGTGCTAGAATATCAATAAATACGTCGGTTCCAGGTATTTATATAATCTTACAGGTAATGAGATATTTGACTAAATATAATACTTGGATTTTCACAACGCAATTCTTTAAGCATTTATGTTTGAGATTTCAGCAGCATTATTATAAATTTTGGATGTTTCATGCTTACCATGAAACAGAGTGTGCTTTTGTGATTATATTCATGTTGTGGTCAGATGCTGTCTTTAATCACCACTAATTATGCTCTTCACCTCAATTTTAGGTGGTTTATTCAAAATTTAAAATCTTGACGGAACCTACCAGTTAACTGTCATTTGTGGGGTCTTGGTTACTTGTCACAAAAGAACACAAATAGTAATCTCAGTCCACTGAAGATTTCAAATTGAGCTTACATATTCTTACATATGAGAATTAATGATAATTGTAAGTAAATTAAGAGAGGTGATTAATGACAATTGTAATTAAATTAATAGGAACCATAAC
Source organism: Maratus michaelseni (assembly GCA_963931845.1). Taxonomy (NCBI): domain Eukaryota; kingdom Metazoa; phylum Arthropoda; class Arachnida; order Araneae; family Salticidae; genus Maratus; species Maratus michaelseni. The sequence goes on from OZ007596.1 coordinate 277,042,692, forward strand.
AAAACACTTCCCACAGCATTCCTATCTCGAAAACGGAAAGAGATAGGGATAAAAAGTGATTTACAAAGTTGTAGAGCATCATAGATTTAGTACGAAAAGACACCTTGTGGCTATTAATGCGCAATCACTTATATAATGTAAATCACTTTTATCACCATCATTATAATGCAAATCACTTTTTCCCCTATCTCTTTCCGTTTTCGAGATAGGAATGCTAACTTCGCAGTTTTCCACCAGGTGGCGCCGTAGGCGGTTTCATTCAGTAGCGCATGGCTACTTTACTACACCTAGACACCACTTTTATGAATATAGCAGCAGCCATTCCGAAGTTAAAAGGGTGACAAGGGACTTTAGTGGGCATACTGTATATATACATATATATGTATATATATATATATATATATATATATATATATTGAGGTTATTAAATAAAATATAATATGAAGATCTAATCCTGGATTTGAATATTAAATAAGAGGCGCTGTTGTGAAATGTTTTTTATTATCATTTATAAACACTTTCCAATCTAGTTGAAAAGTGTTTATGACTTCGGTTTGTCTACCGTATGCCTCCTTTCCATGCTCTAATTCGCATTAGTATACTCGGATTGCCCTGAAATTTTTGTATATTATTGTCTTTTACTACAGCATGTTCCCTATTGAAAATAAAGTGTGTAGCACTTACAGTTTCTTTTTACAGGGACAGACAAAAGTATTCCGTTACATTACAGTCAATGAGAAATAATGGTTTCAACTGCATTTTGATGATATTACGCCATTTGAAACATGATGAAATTGATATATAAATATAAAGCGCACTAAATTGCTTTTAAAGAATATGGGGTGCAAAGTATTTATTATTCATTTACCGGGTTAAATAAAATAATTCTGTTATACATTGTTCTACGGGGAAAAATCGTTTGCAGTGTAATTTAATGATGTTTCACTATTTCAAATATAATCAAAATTATATGCATTACTGAAATGCACAATAAATTGCTCGCTCAAAAGTATGATGTGCATTGGTTCTATCGTTCATTTACAGGTATACACAAAATATATTGGTTACAGTATATGTGCAATAATTACATTCTATGTGTAATAAGTGCGTTTTTAAGTTTAACAAAAATTTTTCATATATGTGGTGTGTATAAATTCGGTTGATCATATACAGAACTACACAAGGGAATTCGTAAGTATTATAGACTATGGGAGTAAATTGCTTAGGTGTAGATTTTAAGTGTGTTACGCATTTTTCTGTAGCAGCTATTATAAGTTTGTGGAATATAAATAAATTCATATACAGGGCTACGAAAAGAACAAAATACATTGTCGTTTACGGTTGGTAATTGGTGGAAGTGAGTTTTGAGTTGCCATATGCGTTTTTCACTTGAATTAAACTTTAGCTTACTATGTGGTGTGTACAAAAGTATTTATATAATATACAGGGGTCTGCAAAAGATTTCGAGTGCATTTATATAGATTAGGAAAAATTGCTAAATGTGAATTTTCTAACTGAACTAAATTTTATCATGCTACGTATTATATATCCAAATCTACAGATCATATACAGGGTTGTACAAAACAATTTGATTTTTTTTTTTTTTTTTTTACAATGGTAGGTAATTTTGAAAACTGTATTTTACAATGTGGTATATGTTTTCTAAACTGATATCTTCTTTTACCTCATTTAACTGTGAAGTTTCGTTACAGTTTTCTGAATGTGTTGGAAAGTGTTTCATAATCTATGCTTGACGCATGTTTTTTCGTTCTTGTTATTATTCACTGTATATACATGTTAAATTCACGGAAATCTATTCTGCTCTGTATTTATTATTGTTGATGTGTAACTGCATTATCTGACATAGTACAGTAGAATGATATACAAGAAAATTTTGTATTGTTTACAGAATACTAATTTTTTAAGGTAAAATTATTATTTACTGTGTAAATATTTTTGAACTTTTAACTTATATATTAAAAAACATAGTAATAAAGCTTAACGACGCACGGTAGTTTCTTATAAATTTACCAGTATATTATAAAACTTCTTCATACAACTTACGAGCAAAAGTTTTTGAGTTCTTCAGTAGTTTCAAGCCTCAGTATCTTTGTAGCATCGTATCCACCACATTCTAATCTGATGAGAGCAGCGCACTTTGGAACCATGCTGTAGGAACCTGTCGCAAAGAAAAAAACACGAATGATAAAATATATGATATAAAATGTTACGCAGCCCCTGTAACAAAAATATCACTATCATGCATATAACTAGTTACGTTTTACTGCTGTGTATTTTAAAATAAAGAAATATTAATACATTAGCAACATAATGTGTATTAACACATTTCCTGACAAATTATTTAAATTTTTCGACACTATTTCAGTAATTTATCCTTTATCTTCCAAATTTTTATTGAATAAACACTTTCCTTTTTAAAGTATTTAAAATGAACACATTAGAAAATTATACAGTAATTTAAATAAAAGTCGAAAGCTTTCACTGATTAAAATTTTGGCCCAAATTTGTATTTTCTGGATAATTATAACGTTAAAACTCAAATATTCCTTTTTAGGGTTTCGTTCATCTCACGAAACCCTATTACCCCCCCTCCGTTGTCTGTCCGTCACAGAGCCATTCTCAAAAAGTATGTAACTTACAGAGTTGAAACTTAGTGTATAAATCTGAATAGCAGCTGTGAAGAGCTCAAAATATTAAAATTTGAAAAATTCGTATTATTTTAATAAATAGATATAAAAAACCAAAATTCTAACAGCATTTTCCTATTAAATTGAAACATTTTTCGTTATAGCAGATGCCAAAGATTTAAAATCCACAATTAAATTTTTTCTACAATAATAAGTTTTCTATCAGACGATTTTCACGTGAAAAATGAAAATGAAATAAAAAGTTTCATCAATTGAAACAAGTTGAAAATTGTACGTCAAACGTGACAAATGAGGTGCGTTCGTACTATAGCTAGTTATATAAATATTCAGATCTTGATAATTTTTAATTCTATGAAATGAATTATATCGTCTGCAGATTAATTTCTGTAATAAAATAAGTATCTCGGTCGCTTGACGACTAAACCTCGGAAGCTCCTATAACAGAAAAGAACCAATTTTCATAAAAAATTCAAATTTCTTAATACTTTTATTAATATCTCCTGAAGTTTTGATTCGATTTTCATAAAAGTTGAAATGACTCGACAAAATTCTGCAAAGATAATATATCTTAAATTTCAAACCATTCGGTTGGTTAGTTTTTGCGTTGTTATATGCGGACGGACGGACAGACAGACGGACGGACCAGACGACGACAATAGGTGCTACGTATTTATATAATTACGAACGCACCTAAAAAAGATAACTATGAAATAAAATTGATTGACATCATAGTCGTAATAAAACGGAAAATGTCTAAGATTTCTCAATAATACAAGGAGTATGAGTATGTGTAAGTGGACAAAGCAGATTAATATCACGTCATTAGAGAATTAAAAAGAAAATCTGACGTCATATAGGAAGTTTAACTAATTTTTAGAATGTTTGAGAATAATACAAAGCGAGTATCAATATAAATAATAGAGAATAGTAAATATATGAGTTTGAGAAAATATTGAATCGTGATAAAAATCCGATTATGGAAATATTCGAATATTTTAACATTTTGAAGGTGTACAATTTGTTTAATTTTGAAATTATTTTTTTAAATATTGCATTTAGTCAGTATGACGGATATTATTATGACAGAATATAATAGCGGGGTTGGACCGCTATCCGGCAGGTTTAGATATTCGAAAAAGGAAATAATAGACCGGTAAATTTTTACTTTATAAAAAACATGACTTTTTTTGTTGTTGTTGCTAAATGAAATTTGTTTGGATTTATTAAAGAAAGGATAAAGTGTTTTGAAAGGAATATTAAAAGAAACCCTTTGAGCGATCTTCGAACACACTTACTTTAAACTTGTAGTGGATGACACTTGATGTTAATACACTTTTTTCAAATATTAATTCAATAATTAAATTTAATTCATTAATTTTAGTTTTATATGGGAGAAAAAATATCAACACGCAGCCGACTTATTTCAGACATTCGATCTATTTAAAAGCACTCTCTCGCAAGTCTCGATAACGCAGTCGGTTAAGCTCTGAGATCGTAACCACAAGGTACCAGGATCGATTCACCAGTTCTCGAAAATAAATTTCTCTTATATAAGATATTTAGCAGGATATAAATTTAGTAATAAATACCGTCAGCGGGAGAAGCGTGTAGATCGCTGGAAAAAAAAAATTCATTTTGACCTAAGTAGGAATTGACTTTAATTTTTTTTTTATATTACTCCTTTTCTAACATAGTTTCTCAAATCTTACATAAAACAAAATATATTTGATACTGTCATTTCAAAAACCACATAAGTCACAAAATCAGAACTTTTCAGAAAAAAAACTGGATTATTCACAAATAAATGAATTTGTATGGGTTTTTCTTATGCTGATTATAGAGTTCGGATTTCAAAATTGGTAAATATCGAATATATATTTTTTAATTTATGAATAATAAAAAGGAGAATAACTGAAAAACTGTTCCTGACTCATGTTGTTTTAGTAAGACACAAGATTAGGTGGTTTTTAATTTGAACAAAACAGTCTTATTAAACATATATTTAATCAAAATTAATGAAGATAGCACTTATACAGGATTATTTTTATGTTTTAATATGGTATTGCATGCAAATGACAATATGTTATCCGCATGTAATCTGGTACTCTATGCAAAAACCACTTAAGTCGCTGATATTATGTCGTTTAAGTATTGAACGAAAATTAGAAGATATTGTTTGAAGAGGAAGGAATACACGAACTTATGTGGTTAAGGTTATTTCACAGATCATGGCTCTACCTTTAAAGAAACATTTGCACAAAAAAAGTATATTTTGAAAAAAAAAAACTTGACTTATGTGGTTTTTGAAGTCACCGATTCATTTATACACTGAATTTTCATGTGTTTTTAGATTTTACAAAACTGTTGCTTTCCATTCCATACATTTTAATATCCGAAAAAATGATACTTATACAGGGTTATTCTAAATGATGGACCCATTTTCAAAAAATTGTATTTATTAAAGTACAAATCCAAAATGAACAATCTTTATACCAATGAAAAGAGGAAGTTTCAAAGTTTTTTAGACATTATAAATGTTCAATGTGTCCACCGTTTGCTGCACGGCAAACATCTACGCGATAGACAAACTCGTCCCACACACGAGAGAGCGTATCTGCTGTTACTGAGTGCACGGCTTTCAAAGCGGTGATGATTTCAGAGGCGGCCAGTAGGCCACTGCGAGCTGAGTGCACTGCTGCCATGCACTCAGTAACAGCAGATACGCTTTCTCGTGTGTGGGACGAGTTTGGCTATCGCGTAGATGTTTGCCATGCAGCAAACGTTGGACACATTGAACATTTATAATGTCTTAAAAAAACTTTGAAAATTCCTCTTTTCATTGGTATAAAGATTGTTCATTTTAGATTTGTACTTTAATAAATACAATTTTTTGAAAATGGGTCCATCATTTAGAATAACCCTGTATATAAACGGTACATAAATAATTTTGATCTATACATATTTATTTGTTGCATTGTTCGTAATATGACAATGAATTTTCTACAATGTATTAAAATAATTAACATTTATAACTAATTTTTTTATAATTAATAAACTTTTTTAAATAATTTTATAATTTGATGTGATTAAATAGTACTTTAATGAATGTTGGGGCACAAATGATGAAGCATCTAAATGTCCTTAGAATCGTCTAAAGTACTTTTTCATATGTATTTTACTTTTATAAAAATCACATTACCTTCCTGAATGTTAAATGAGTTAATTCAATATAATAAATTATAACACCAAGTAATAATAAATTTCTTTTAAATGCTAAAAGATGTACATTAACAATAAAATAACTTGTTTTAGGTTGTTGACATGTTTCGGCTTACTCCAAGCCATTTTAAAGAAACAAATGAGAATATTATATAATTGCACGGTCTTTGAAGTTATTATTTGAAATTCTATCATTTAATTTTCATGTACTTTATAAAAATTACTCACGTTATGTTTTATTTTTACTTGGTTGTCTATTTTCATATTTGTAAACTTTATAGTCTTCAATATTATCCAAGCTTTTTTCAAAAATTAAAATACAGACTTAAACATTTCAATATCTGCTTAATAGCCAAAACCACTCAGAAAATAAAGATTATCTTTTGCAGTAAAATTGACCCAATTAATTTTGAGAATTCAGGAGTATATGAAATACCTTTTATCAAAGAAGATAGATCTAAGAATTAGTATATTGGCATGAACAGCAGGAAATTTAGTTACAGAAAGAAGGTGCATATAGCCGATATTAAGTGTAATAGAAAAACCACAGCCCTAGCAAGACTATATCAAGAAGAAACCATCCACATAAATTTCAATGAAAGTAAAATAATTTTTCCCTCCAGTCTATACATGAGTAATAAGAGAAACCGTAGAGATAGTAACACGCAAAAATCCAATATATAACGATGCAACATCTTTTAACATACCGAAATTGTGGCTCGAGTTACTACATGATTACAAATATGAAAATAAAAGAAACAAGTAAAAATTAAAGATAACGTACTTAATTTTTAAAAAGTGGGTTTAAAAGTTAATTTTTAAATATATATATATATATATATATATCAAGCAAGGCGGTCGTTCTGCCAAACCAAGCTATGAAAAAACGCCAAACAATCAACGCCAAGAACTGGACTACAGAGCGCTACTGCTTATTTACAGGAAGCAACTTCGCAATGTTAAATCCACCAAACATGACAGATTAAAATATCAGATATCAAATGAACCAAGCGTCGCAGAAAAATAAAACGAAAACTAGAAGAATCTAAAGAAGAAATTCTTCAATTTGAGACAAAACTCATCTTCATAAGTGATTTATAAACGGAGATATAGATTTTTTTTTTAAAACGTCGAATTACTTAAAATGATCACTTTTTTCTTCGTCAAACATTTTTTTTCAAACAACCTACAGACTTAAATATTGGGCAGAAAAAAAAGAGGATTGCATTTTTGGACAAGTAATTACGTAATATATGTGCTTTTATAAAATCCATTCAAAAAAATAAATTTCTATACTTAATTAGCAAAAAACTGCTAATTAACTTGGCAATTAACAAAATATGCCAAAACAGAGATAAAACCCGCCAACGACCATGTACAATCTATACTTATAAAATAGTAGCTTGATTGTCTCATCATGACGCCGAGCCTCAACCATTTGTCCTAGAACAATGAAATTTGAAAGACTTGTTCATTACACAATGTAGGCACCCACTAAGAAAGGATTTTTGAAAATGCACACCCTGAGGGGGTTAAATGAGGGGTCGAAAGTTTTAGATAATTTCGTCTTTTCGGCATATCTCAGTAGGAGTTTTAAGTAGGAGCGTGGAATTCGGGATAACAATTCTACTGAAGAATAGTTAAACATGTATTTCAGGCGATTTTAGAAATTCAACCACTAAGTGGGTTAAATGGGGGTAGAAAATTTTCGGTGATTTCACATTTTCTCCATATTTCATCAGCAGCTTTAGGTAAGAGCGTGAAATTCAAGATAACAAAGCTACTAAAAAAATAATTAAACATATATTTCAGTGATTTTAGAAATTCAACCAGTAAGGGGGTTAAATGGGGGGGAGGGGGTCTAAAGTTTTACGTCATTTTGCCTTTTCGCCCTATCGCAACATCAGTTTTAGTTAAAAGCGCGAAATTCAGGATAACAAATTTACTAAAAATTAGTTAAACACAGATTTCAGCGATTTTAAAAATTCAACCACTAAGGGCGTTGAATGGGGTGTCGAAAGTATTTAGTCATTTCGCGTTTTCGCCATATCTCAGCAGCAGTTTTAGGTAGATACGTGAAATTCAGGTTGGTTGGTTGGTTGATTGTATGACGGCCGATTATCTACACTTGGGATATAGGCCCTAGGAGGAGTGCCCTCCGTGGGGGTCTTTCTAAGGGATCCTAACCCGTATTTACGACAAGGTTCGAGGAAAAGCACGGAAAACTCCGAACGGTTAGGTTGACGAGCGCGACAGGGGTTTGAACCCAGCACTTCTCGTCTACCTGCTTTGAGAGCAGAACCTATCAGCCACTGGTGGGGCCCTTGAAATTCAGGATAACAAATCTACTAAAAAAATAATTAAACACATATTTCAGCTATTTGAGAAATTCATAAATTAAGGGGGTTAAATGGGGGGGGGGGGTCGAAAAGCTTTAGGTCATTTTGCCTGTTCACCATATCGCAGCAGCATTTTTAGTTAGGAGCTCGGAATTCGGGATAACAAATCTACAAATATATAGATAAAAATGTATTACAGCAATTTTAGAAATTCAGCAACTAAGGGGGATTAAATAGGAGGTCAAATATTTTAGGTCATTTTGTCATATCTCAGTAGAAATTATAGGTAGAATTATGAAACTCAGGATAAAAAATCTACTAAAAAAATAGTTAAACACGTATTTCAGCGATTTTAGAAATTCAGACACAAAGGGGGGTTAAATGGGGGTCGAAAGTTTTACGCCATTTTGCCATATCTCAGTAGAAGTTATGGTTAGGAGCGTGAAATTCGTGATAACAAATCTGCTAAAGATTAGTTAAACATGCATTTCAGGCGATTTTAGAAAGTCAACTACAAAGATGGTTAAACGAAGGGTCAAAATCTTTCGGTGATTTCACTTTTTCACCCTATTTCATCAGCAGTTTTAGTAAAAAGCATAAAATTCAGGATAAAAAATCTCCTTAAAAAATAGTTAAAAAAGTATTTCAATGATTTTAGAAATTCGGCCACTAAGGGAGGTTAAATAGTGGATTGAATGTTTTACGTCATTTTGCCATTTCTGAATAGAAGTTATAGGTAAGAGCGTGAATTTCGGGATAACAAATGTACTAAAGAATAGTTCAACACGTATTTTAGGTGATTTTTGAAATTCAACTACTAAATGGGTTAAACGGGGGGAGGGGTCGATAATTTTCGATGATTTCACCTTTTCACCATATCTCATAAGTAGTTTTGGATAAGAGCGTGAAATTCGGGATAACAAATCTGCTATAAAAATAATTAAACACATATTTCAACGATTTTGGAAATTCGCCTATTAAGAGGGGGGGGGGGGGTAAATGGGGGTCGAAATTTTTAGGTAATTTCGAATATTCGCCATATCTCAGCACTGTTTTTAGTTAGGGTCTTGAAATCACAGATTCAGGATAACAAATCTACTGAAAAATAGTTAAACATGTATTTCTGCGATTTTAGAAATTCAGCCACTAAAGAGAGTTAAATAGGGGTCGATTTTTTATGCCATTTTGCGATATCTCAGTAATAGGTAGGAGCGTGATATTTAGGGTAACAAATATACTAAAAAATTGTTAAATATGTATTTCAGCAATTTTAGATACTAATCCATCAAGGGCGGTTACAGTGTCGAAAATTTTAGGTAATTGTGCCATATCTCAGCAGCAGTTTTAAGTAAATATGTGAAACTCTGCTTTGCAAATCTACAAAAAAAATAGTTAATGATATATTTCAGCGATTTTAGAGCTAGCGAGTTTGTGGGCAACATCGACTGTGAGCCCGATTGCGGAGGATTAGACAGAAAAGAGAACTGTTGAAGCAAGCGTTTCGCAATTATAAGTTTATATTTCATGTTTGTTTATTCTCTTTTGTAGTTTGGCAACAAGTCAATTTTAATTCTTTATGTAACTAAACAACTCAGCAAAACCAGAGTTCTGTTTATCACGGCCTGCGAGAGGTCGTTTTTTGTGTTTGTGAAAATAAAAATGAGTACGTACTGATGTAGTATCGAAGATTCTTTATGTAGTTAATATTCTATATTAAAATTGAGTTATACCGCATTATAGAAATTTAAGCTTGCGAGAATATATCTGATATCTTCGAGAAAGACTCTTTAAAAATAATGTGTTACTGAAGATTTGGTTCGTCTATCCTGGAGAGAATACAGCACGCAGACGATAAAGTAACAAATAATTCTTTAACTTAGAATGTTTTTATTTGAATAGATTTAGAAAATTATAAAAAGGTGAAAGAGATTGTTTTAAGAGAATTTCAGCCAACACCTCAAATTTGTTTAGAACAATTCAAAAGGGCTCAGCGTCTTAACGAATCGCATGTCCAGTTTGCTTCTCGTCTAATGACTAATTTTGAGTATTATTTGAAGTTAAGAAAAGTTTCCGATTTTGAAACTCTAAAACAATTAATTGTTTCAGATAAGTTATTCGAAACACTTGACAGAGAAACTGCATCTCACATATCGATAAGACAATCGGATAGTTGGTTTAATCCATTAGATTTAGGAAAGGAAGCTGACTTGATTTCACTTCACGCGGAAAAGCTCTGTACCAAAATTCTGGCACTATTCAGAAATTTAGTAATAATCCCAAAAACATAAAAAATGTTTCGAAAACATTTCTATCAGATATAAAGAATAGAAAATTTGTTTTGTGTTCAGAAAATCACCACTTGGCTAAATGCCCTAGTTATTTAAAATTGCCAGTAAATCAGAGAATTGAAGTAGTTAAAAATAAAAAGTTGTGTTTTAATTGCCTGAATTTCCATAATGTATCATCTTGTAACTCTAAGTATTTGTGTTTTTATAAAAAGCGTCACAATAGAACCCTACATTTCCCTAAAAATCAATATCAAGATAAGTCAGTTAACAATCAGTTAGGAGACCAAATACAAATGAGGGGCAATGAAACGCAGATGGAAAATTCAAGTAGTGCATCTGAGTCACAAAATGGTTTGTCTATATCAGCTCAAGAATTTATTCCGCAAACCAATGTAACATTCATGAGTAGTCACAATAACAGGAATAAATTTATTCTATTAAGTACTGCAATTTGTTATCTCTCCGATGAAAATGGAAGGGAATTTAAATTAAAATGTCTATTGGACTCAGGTAGTGTTTCTTCTTTCATATATCGTAATTGTGTAGAGTTGATGCAGTTAAAAAGGAGAAAAATTAATATTCTAGTATCAGGACTGAATGATGCCTCATTAGAGATTAAATACAATATGACTGCATCAATAAGCAACGAAGATAAGCGTTACGTAAAAAATCTTGATTTCTTAGTCGTACCTAAAATTACGGCAGATTTAACTCCATCTCGTAAAATAAATGTCAACATGCAAGAGTTTACTAATATAAAATTAGCTGATAATAAATTCAACATACCAGAGCGTATTGATTTGCTATTGGGTGCCGAGGTTTTTTATGAAATTTTAAAACCAGGCCAATTTCGAATTAAAAATTCAGAGTTAATGTTACAGAATACTGTATTTGGATTTATAGTTGCTGGTGGAATTCCAACAGCATGGGAGAATAGAGTGCACTGTGGCCTTATAAAAGAAGAAATAAATGTAGATGAAACACTTAAACGTTTCTGGGAAATTGAGACTGTAGAAATAAAAAAGCCAACCAGCAAAGAATATGAAATTTGTGAAGACCATTTTAAACAAACACATATCAGAGACAATACAGGCAGGTATATTGTTACAATTCCTTTAAAAGAAAATCCTGTTTGCTTAAGTAACTCAAGAGATATTGCTCTTAAAAGACCGAACAGTTTATGGAATAGATTAATTAAAGAACCCGAGTATTTAAACTTATACCGTGAATTTTTAAAGGAATATGAAGAAATGGGTCACATGAAGGAAGTTGATGAAAGAAAGGAACCAGAAATTGTATACTATATGCCTCATCATGGTGTATAAGGTCCCCAAAAATCCACCACGAAGCTCAGAACTGTGTTTAATGCATCAAGCTTGACATCGAATAATAATTCGTTAAATTCCATTATGTATAATGGAGGAGTGATACAAGATGATCTCTTTACCATAATGGTGAGATTTCGTAAACACATATTTGCCTTTACAGCAGATATACAGAAAATATATAGGATGATAGAAATCAATACCAATCAGAGATCTCTTCAAAGAATTTTATGGGAAAATGACATAAATGAGACAGTTAAAACCTACGAATTATCAACTGTAACTTATCGTACTGTTTGTGCACCATATTTAGCTACGAGAACACTTGAACAACTTTCCATTGATGAAGGAAAAAAAATTCCGATTGCAGCACCAGTACAGCGTTCAGACTTTTATATGGATGATGTATTAACAGGTTCAGACTCATTAACTAGTGCCAAGCAACTACAATATCAGCTGACAGAAATATTGAAATCTGCAGGAATGAATCTTCACAAGTGGTGTAGCAATAATTCAGAGCTTGCAGTAGATAATAATGATTATCCTTTCTCAAATGAAGAAGAGACTAAAACACTTGGAGTTTTGTGGAAATCCAAAAAAGGTTGATTTGGTTTTAAATTAAATTTATAAAACAATGAAACTATCACCAAACGTCTCATTTTATCTACAATAGCTAGACTATTTGACCCTATAGGAATATTAGGGCCAGTAATTACCAAGGCTAAAATATTTCTTCAAATGCTTTGGTTATTGAAGCTTAATTGGGATGATGTTCTACCAGAAAAAGAAGCCAAAGAGTAGAAACGTTTTTCCTCCGAACTGCAGCTATTAAATGGTCTAGAAGTACAAAGATGCATCCTAAGTGCAAACCCTATTTTGATTGAAATCCATGGATTTGCTGATGCGTCCGAGGTAGCTTATGGAGCAGCAATATATTGCAAATCACGTTCAAGTAATAATGAAGGGAAAGTCAGATTGATTACTAGCAAGTCCAGAGTGTCTCCAATAAAACGTGTTACTGATCCAAGGCTGGAATTATGTTCGGCAGTTTTGTTTGCAAGGTTGATGTCTCGAGTGTTATCTGCTTTGAAAATTGAAGTCAACAATGTATTTTATTGGAGTGATTCGATGATAGTTCTCTCATGGCTTCATAAAGAACCCTGTCAATTAAAAACGTTTGTGGCAAATAGAGTGGCAACCATACAAGAACTGACAGATGCGCATCAGTGGAAGCATGCGCCATCTAGTGACAATCCTGCTGATCTAATATCCAGAGGCTTAGATCCTAGTAAACTTTTGGATTGTGAGTTGTGGTTCAGAGGCCCCAGTTTTCTGATGACTAATAACTATCCTAATAAGCCTATTCCTAGTGATGTGATATATCATGATTGTACTTCAGAACTTAAAAATTTAACTAACTATAATTATGTATTACACGTTATAGTTAAATCTTTTTTTGATGATTTTTTTAACTTAAGTAATAATTATACTAAACTTGTTCGTATTTTAAGTTTTATTTATAGGTTCTATGGTAATTGTAAGGAGAAAAGGAAAACCACTGGCCCACTTAAAACCTCTGAATTGAAAAATGCTGAAAGTAAGTTAATTAAATTGTGTCAAGAGGCTGAATTTAAAAGAGAAATATTATGCCTCAGTAAAAAGGATAATGTTCCGCAAGATAGCCAACTAAAATTCTTATATCCATTTTTAGATAACGAGGGAATTTTAAGAGTTGGTGGAAGGCTTGTTTATAGCCAACTGAATTTTAGTGGGAAATTTCCAATAATTTTACCAAAGGGTCATAAATTAACCATATTAATTGGAGAATCATATCATAAAAGATATTTACATGTAGGCCCTCAAGGGTTGCTGTTTACTATGAGGCAAAAATTCTGGCCTTTAAATGGTCGTAATCTTTGTAGAAAATTAGTTCATAACTGTGTAATTTGCTTTAAGGCAAAATCAATTACTCAGCAACAGCTTATGGGCAATTTGCCTCCTGAAAGGGTCACGCAAAATTTTCCATTTAATTGTGTAGGTGTAGTTTTTTTTGGAAATTTCATGATAAAGTATCCAAACCAAAGGAAAGGTAAATTGAATAAAGTTTATGTTTGTATTTTCATTTGTCTTGTTACAAAGGCCTGTCATTTAGAATTAGTAACTGATTTATCAAGCGAGGCATTTATCGCTGCCCTAAAAAGATTTACCAGCAGGCGTAGGAAATGTGCTAGTATCTTCTCAGACAACGCAACCAATTTCACAGGGAGCAATACTGAGTTAAAACGATTGAAGGAATTAGTAGAAAATTCTAACGAAAATTTAGGTAATTTTTTGTCAAATGAAGGCATAGATTGGAATTTAATTCCTCCAAGATCTCCCAATCATGGTGGTCTTTGGGAAGCAGGCGTTAAATCAGTCAAATACCATCTTAGACGTGTAGTTGGCAAACTAAAATTGACCTATGAGAAATTTTGGACAGTAATAGTCCAAATTGAAGGAATCTGAAACTCTCGTCCGCTCTATCCTCTCTCAGTCGACTCAGATGATTATGACGCCTTAACACCCGCTCATTTCTTGATTGGAAGACCTATTACAGCTATTCCAGAACCTAATCTGTTAACTGTAAATGATAATAGGTTAAAAATTTGGCAAAAACTGACTAAAATAATTCAAAACATCTGGAAAAAATGGTCAAATAATTATCTCAGTACTTTACAACAGAGAACAAAATGGTATTATGAGAAGGATAATATAAAGTTAGACACCATGGTTGTCTTGAAAGAAGACAATTTGCCAGTTTGTAATTGGTTATTGGGTAGAATAGGGGAATTACATCCAGGAAGGAACAAAAATAGTTAATGATATATTTCAGCGATTTTAGAGCTAGCGAGTTTGTGGGCAACATCGACTGTGAACCCGATTGCGGAGGATTAGACGGAAAAGAGAACTATTGCTGATTTTTTATTATATATTTTGTGTGACAATTTTTCCAATGAATATGTTTTTTAATTTCCCATTTAAATTTTTTTTTTTTCGATTTTCGTCTTTTAGCTATCGGATATAAAATTTTAAACAAAATATTACACTTCCACCTTTTTTCAAAATACATTTTTTGAAAGTAAAAAAATTCGATTTAAATACTGATTGCATATTTATAGGCTAGGGTATGCACAAGGGTGCCTTATGGTGATTACCGTATAGATTACAAGCGTGCAACCGAATGGGTTCTGTTAAAATTATCTCATTTTAATGATTTATGCACGCAAAATAACTGAACCATGTTATAGTGATCCCTGCATAGCGATGTATGGTTGAGAAATGCACAGGGCCCCGTTATTTTGATCACCTCATTAATAATTTATTGGCGTGACAGTACCCATTTACAATGATCGCCATTTATCTTAGGCAATCCCATTTTCATTTATTTCATCTGAAAGCTCCCCGCTCATCTTAGATAAATACGCACAGGGCCAGTAGTATTTTGTCAGCCATTTTGTCAGCCAAACTTCATAAAATTTACATTTTTAGAAAGATCTTTAAAAATAAATGAATTTTTGAGTGAAGAGGTACCTTCTAAAATGTATACATTAAGAGTTATCGGCATTTAAAATGTCTTTCCAAACGTTAACAAAATATTTGTAAATGAATTGAATGTGAAACATTTATTTCTAAAAAACCACGGTAGAGGACAGGCATTTCGTTCGCTGGCAGAGAATACCTATGACGTCATTTTCCTATAAATTAATGAAATCCTGTTGTTAAATTATTTTTGTTTTAGAAGTGAAGTTTCCATTTAAATTTATTTTAAGAGTATAGTTTTTAATTGAATAAAATCATGTAAATCTAAGAAATTGCTAAGATATTTTGCTACTTTTCCCCGTTAATTATGTTTTATAAAGATTCGCCAATCAATGTGATTTAACGCTAATAATAAAAGAGCGTGATATCATGTTTGGTTTCAAATGCAGCGCTGACACGCTATGTACGCATTCCATTTTTAGGTGAGTTCGTAATTATATAAATACGTAGCACCTATTGTCGTCGTCTGGTCCGTCCATCTGTCTGTCTGTCCGTCCGTCCGCATATAACAACGCAAAAACTACCCAATCGAATGGTTTGAAATTTAAGATATATTATCTTTGCAGAATTTTGTCGAGACATTTCAAATTTTATGAAAATCGAATCAAAACTTTAGAAGGTATTAATAAAAATATTTATTAAGAAATTTGAATTTTCTAAAAAAATCGGCTCTTTCTTGATATAGGAGCGTCCGAGGTTTAATCGTCAAGCGACCGAGATACTTATTTTATGACAGAAATTAATCTGCATACGATATAATTCATTTCACAGAATTAAAAATCATCAAGATATGAATATTTATATAACTAACTATAGTACGAACGCACCTCATTTGTCACGTTTGACCTACAATTTAGAACTTGTTATTCCTTTCATGGATAAGTCGGTTATATTTTTTTACGAAGAATAACAAGTATTATAACAAGCCACATTTAGTATGTTGTTTTTAAGAGTGTAATTAGTTTAATTGAAATATCTACTGGTATTTCTAGTTAACTCTTTAAACAATAACTGAAAGTAAAATGTAATTTTATGTAACATTCTCATGTTAATTTCATAGAGTAGATTATTTAAGTTATGTATAATCTATTTAAAAAAAAAAAAAAAGAAATGATATGAAACAACTTTTCAAAAGTAAAAAAGAAAGCCAAGCATAAAAAAAAGAAAACAAGTAAGACGAGTAAGAAAGTTGTGGCTAAAAAATGATGTGATATCAAATTTCCAAGCTTTTATTGTCGTACTTATTTAACATTTTTTCATTAAATAAGTTATCATATATATAAGTCGAGTGCCTACGTATATGTCAATCGAAATCGTTTTCTCCTGTACTGATTACATCCTAACGTGTTTCTGAAAATTCAATTTTTTTTCAAATTATGCATGACGGGCTTGGCGGCCATATTTCAATATTTCTAAGCACCCAAATTTCTAAAGTAAAAGCCTAATATGTTTGCAATGTAATATGTTTATAAAAATGTCGAACTTCAGATTTTAACTACGGACAGATAAATTGAGGAAGAGTGATATTTTGAGAAATTGATTTTTATTACTTTGAAATGATTAATTACTCTAAAAAATAAATCATAAGATGAATCCTTAAGATAAGTCATCATTATCTTAAGACACATCTTTCAGAGCATACAAGTACGTAAACGAAAGGCTTAAAATATTTGCTTAAGGTACAATTTTGAACATAGGAATTTAACTGCGGATTTGGGTGCTTAGAATTTTGTGAATAATATGGAAAGATTGCCGCCAAGCCCATCATGTATAATTTGAAAAAAAATTGAATTTTCAGAAACACGTTAGGATGTATTTAGTACAGGAGAAAACGATTTCTATTAACATATACGTAGGCAGGCACTCGACTTGTATATATGATAATTTATTTAATGGAAAAAAGTTAAATAAGTACTATAATAAAAGCTTGGAAATTTGATATCACACCATTTTTTAGACACAACTTTCTTACTCGTCTCACTTATTTTCTTTTTTTATGCTTTTTTTTTTTTTTTTTTTTTTACTTTTGAAAAGTTGTTTTTTGTAGATATATCCATATATAACAAACAATAAATAAAAATAAAAATAAAAACATTGACATCACTCACCTTTTAAAGTACTGAATATTACTAATGCTAAAATGAACATCGTGCTTTTATGAAGATTCGAACAACATAGAATATTATTGGAAGTAAAGCTTCATAAGCCCTTGAATTTCGACTGTCAAATATTGACTGTCAAACGGGATGTCCTCTGACTGCGAAACGTAATCATGGCAGTTTGAATGCGTAATTATTTTTTATGTTTTTTTAAAGCAAACAAGAATGAAAATATATTTATTAAGCAGATACTATATAATAATTTTAGGAAATTAAATACGTTTACGCTATTTACGCAAGCTTATTTTAATCTTTGGAAGGGTGGTGTTATTATTTAAATCCCTAAATGTTATTTAAAATTTGTACCAGAGTTTTTGAATTTTATGTATATCAAGTGATTTTTAGGTGTGTTCGTAATTATATAAATCCGTAGCACCTGTAGTCGTCGTCTGGTCCATCCGCAAGTCTGTCCGACCGTCCGCATATAACAGCGCAAAAACTACCCAACCGAATGGTTTGAAATTTTATATATATAATCGTTGCAGAATTTTGTCGAGTCATTTCAAATTTTATGAAAATTGAATCAAAACTTAAAATGATATTAATAAAAGTTTTCTTCATTCTATCATACGTAATCTATATAATAAAAACGCAAGTCATGCACTCTAAATAAGAAAGAGTGACTATTCACTCCGGAGGAGTGGATATTCACTCTATCGCAGAGTCAAAATTTGCCCAACCTCTTTAGAGTGACTATTCACTCTAGGCAAAAGTGATATTGTTCACTCTCTGAAAGAGTGAATAATCACTCCCGAGAAGTTAATATTCACTCTAAACAGGAGTGGATACTCACTCTTTCAGAGGAGTGACTATCCACTCTTCCGAAAAGAGTGGGTTTTTTCATCCTGATAGGAGTGAATAGTCACTCTTTCATAGGAGTGGCTATCCACTCTTTCATAGAAGTGACTATTCACTCTTGTAAAAGGAGTGGATTTCTCACTCCTGACAAGAGTGAATAGCCACTCTTTCATAGGAGTGAATGTTCACTTTTTATGGAGTGAATTATTTTTTTTAATGTTTCCTTTATGGGCATTTTAAAAGAATAATACATTTTAGAGCATGCAATGAAAATAGACACAAGCGTGGTAAAGATTGGAATAAAATACTTTATTGGCAATATTTATTTAATTCATAGTTTGTTACAGTAATTGAACTCTTAAGGAAAAATTCAATTAGAGTTAGATAATGAATTAAATTAGATTACTGACAGAAATAAACTAAAATATTTTATTCCAAGCTTATCACTATTGTGTTTACTTTCATTGCATGCCTTATAAAGATATGATAGTTTTAAAATGCCCATAAGGACAAGTAATTAACCAAAATCTTAATCAGTTAATATTATTTCTTTCTTTTTCAAATACCCATTAAGTTGTATTTAGTATTTTAATAATTCCTGTGATGTACGTTATTATTTTTTTTTTTCATGTGTAACTCAAATTTTAAATCTTTAGATCTCTGTATTTTTTTTTTTTTTTAAGCGTGAAAAGCAGCCATGTTTAGCCACACTGTAGCCTCAATAAGTGGGGAAATATTTGACCATAAAGCAAGTCACGGTTTGTTCCAAAAGCAGAATCTGATTAAAGCATGGGCAAAGTGGGCTATGACCCTGCTCACTTCCATTTTTTTAGGGAGCAAACCCAGACCTGCTTTATGGACAAATATTGTCATGTATATAAAAAAATAATAAAAATCCGATTTAATTTTTTTAATCCAATTACATTAATTATTATTATTCTGGTTTTTTTTTCACCCACATATATATTTAAAAAAAATACTCTAAGGGGGAAAAAATTCTAAAAACATTTTTTTTCTATTAATATCACATTTTTTTTTAATTTAACTATAAAATTAAAAATATAATAATCATATGAAATACACAGAGCAAAAATAACAAGAATAATTATATCTTACCTTTTTAAAGTATTTTAAATATCACCAATGTCAGTAGGTATAACTGACATTAGATGTCTTAGAATATTAGATTACAACTGTGTTTTAACCCCTTGAAAGGCACCGGTATATTATATATACCACTTAATTTTAATCCCAAAATGCCACAATGACACCAGAATTTTATAATCAAATTTTGAATTTAAGTTACATGAGAAAAAGGCTTTTACTTATTTTAAAATAAATTCGTTCATGCTTCCTGTGTCAATCAATCATTTCAATATTTTAGCTACAAGAGTACTTTGCCCCTGAAGGGGTTAAGAAGTTGCATCTTTAGATCTCAAATTTTATTATAAAAATTAAAACCCCTAAAAATGTGTTTGTCTGTATCATGATGCTGACAATAGATTTTATACATATCCATCGACCTTTTTTTTTTCTCATATTATTTTCATTTCTTTTTACTCGTGATATTATTCAACATGATTTTTTAAATATTTTTAGAGCACATATTGGATTAATAACATAGATTTTTATTCTTCACATATTCTTCACCCACGTATAATTTTATTCTTCATTTGTAGGGTATTTTCAAGCTGGCCCCGTGTCTCGAAATTTAAATATGTTATTGAGATGGAATACAGGATATTTATCAAAGTAATTTTTGTATTTTCAAACAAATTTTATGCAGATTACTTAAAAAAATAGTATCGTCCTGCAGGTGAATATAGTACTATAGCTATAGGAGGGATTATTTCCCATTGGAAAAACACTTTATTTATAAAATATTCAGAAAGCCATAACTTCACTCTGATACTTTCAGGACTTTTTTTTTTCCTTTTTGATGCTCTGTATCCCCCATTTGAACTTAAAAAAATGGTTCATAACATTTCTTATACAAAAAGTTAAATTTGTTAATATATAAACATTTGATAATATACTCTGTAGTAAATGCAACGGTGTCAGTAAAAATGAAAATTCATATGTTAAATTATATCAATAATACAAAGTAACTGAAAATTAAGAGGAAAGAACTTAATTGTGCAATATCATATAAAAATTAGATCTTTTTTTTTTCATATTGCTATATGAGCAATTTTTCATTAATATACGTCGGATGATAATCACAAGAGATGTTTAGCTATCATTTAAAAGTAAATAAGTAGTCTTTTTTAACAACTTGCAGTGAAAATTACTTCTAGTTTCAAAACGTCTTGTTTAACAACTTGCAGTGAAAATTACTTCTAGTTTCAAAGCGTCTTTTGTTTTTAATATACATCTTACAATGCCTAATTGTCGCATTTGTATTTTTCATGTAAATGCATGTAAACAAACTTATATAAAAAAAATTACAGAAATTTTAAGTGCAAAATAACAGTTATATAAGTAAACATATAAAATTCTAGCTTTTTTTTCTAATTTCTATTTTAAATTTTCAAACACTTTTTTACCAAAAAGAATAAAAATAATATATTAATATTAATTTCCATTTTCACAAGTTTTGCATAACCTAAACTAAAAATTTTAAGCAGCAAAGCAAAAATAAATAATGATTTCTATATTAATTTATTCTACATAAAATCAAATTATATATGTAAAAGTATAATTAGGTTTAATGGCAATTTAAATGAAGAATGCAATTATTAAAATGATTCTTTCAACATTAGCATGATTATTACATATTCTGCAACAAGTGTCTTTTTCGCTAAAATTTAATATGAAATGTTAACTAATTTGGAAGTGAATACATGAGGAAAAAAAAGCAACACTATGATTCAAGATATTAATCAGATTATATATTAAAAATTGTATCTATAAAATGAAGGTATAAATGTATTAAGGAAATTATTGATATTGAAAATGATATGTATTTATTAAAAATCATCAGAAATAAGAACACAAATCTTTTAACACAAAAAATATTTATTGTTTAATAAAAACGATGCAAATATGAAAAATGCAAATTATTCTAATAAAAATAATTTAAACAGAAAATAAATAATACTACGTATGCAAGAACGTTATTTTTTTTCCAAAACAAGTTGTGCTCGAAAATTATCATTTTCGTTCTTCGCAAATGGAACAACTTACCTTTAAAATACTATCCACAATAATATGTAACAGCTAATAAAATTTATTGGAAGCTCTATATATATTCACAATATAGCGATTAAACGCTTTAAAAAAAAATATTCTCCATTTTTAGGCAAACTCTATTCCTTGATAAATAATGCACAAAAGATATCGAAAAAAATTCTGTACATATCCACAGAAGTTTGTATATATCCACTTGATAATCGAATATTTCACTTTCAAGCACTCAACTCACAACCATTACTGCTTCTAAATTGTAAAAATCACAGCACAGATACACAAACTCATGAAATTTTATCACATTTTTTACAATACTAACAAGATCAGTTTGTTTAAATACTAATACACCACTAGCTATACATGGCCATATACTATGTCATATACTATGACCATACACTTCTATACACGGCCGTTGAAACATGCATATTCACAAAAGAAAAATATTACGTCAGCATTTATTCCCCGCGCTATTAATGAAGCAGTCGTTTTCTGACTCACCTCGAGTCTCGCTTTACTACAGAGGAGCTTATCATTAAAACCTTTTTATCAGCTGCAATTGAAACGCTTTAGAAATAAATAGAAACTTTTTATGCTTTTCTTCAGACACAGGGAAAATATGACAAGATTTTTTTGTCACACTTTCAATTTATCGAATTTTATAAATTTAAAAGCAATTTTTACACCAAATTTTTGCTTTAAATCTCGTTTAAATTTATTTTACTAGGACACTTTAATTCGAACAATAGCCTTCACGAAGGCGTTAAAATAGGTCGATGTCCACCAAAATTGAAGTAAATAAACGAAAAATGCGAAACTGTTGTGTCCATTGACGTATTCGCTACTATTGGGGGGGGGGGGGGATGTCTAGTTGATACCTTCTTTTAACATAATCGTGGGTAGGGAGTGGAGATATGAAGACAATTACCCCTTCGTAGATTTTGAAATAAAATTAATAAAATTTTCTTATGTCTGAATATATATATAATATATAAATATAAACTATTTCAAGTGATTATAGAATAATATCTCACTAACAGAAAAAAGATCTAAGACCATTTGGTCAAGGGAACCCCTCTGAATTCCTCGTAGAAAACATTTTTAATTCTGTTTCCATTTAAACGTTTCAGATTTATCTTAAACAAGGGGTTCATGAGGCCAGAGTCCCCCGACAATTAAAAAAGCGTTTCAGTTTTTTATTTTTAAAATTGTTGTTAGAAACCTATTTTGGAATATTTAATACAATTTTTTAATTAAATTTTTGTATTGCTTTTAAGGTTGATATGTTTAAATATTGTGTTGCACGGCGCGTTCGGGCAAAAAACTCTCATCTAGCCTTTTTCATAATCATAATCTGCATTTTAAAAAGCGGACTAAGCTGTCGACCACAGGCACACCTGTCTGAAAATCAGGGTCTCTGTCATGGCCCTTCCTACATTTCTTTTTGCCGGCGATCATGCATTTCGAAATACTTATTCAGGGGGGGGGGGGGGGGGGGAGCCCATCTCTGCATTCCCCGAGTGCGCCAACTAGTGCAAGTAAATTTTGTAAAACTTTATACTTTTGTGAAAAGCAATTCTTTAATTCCTTTAATACACAATTTTAATTTTCAAGACTTGGTAAGCAAAATTGTACAGTTTTGACACATATCTTATGGTCTAATCAAATTATTTCTTCTATAAAGTAATATCATTGTGTGGATAGAAAAGTATTCCAGATTCAGACACTTAGGTGTCTGAATTACATTTTCAGACACATAAGTGTCTGAATCTAAGGCGCCTCTATTTGCAGTGAAGATTTTTCCTCAAATTAGTGTTGCCGCAAAAATAAAATAACCGCATTATATAGTGCTGAACAATGATTAAAAAAAAATAAATAGTAGTACAAAAAAGATAAAATATCAATTCTCCGAATAGTTTTATTTTATATTTATAGTTAAAAAGCAAAATTGATATTGAAATTTTTAAAAGAAAAAAAAGACACCATCGACGGTCGAAGCAGTGGTATTTCACGTGTATAATAAAAGGTATGCTTTGTTATATTAAATTTTATTTTAAGTGCATTCAATTTATTTATTTTTCATGTTTTCCAAGAAGCGGATGGATATCTTGTGAATTGACGAAGTTATGAATTTTTTTTCTTCTTAAACTCCATTCCCCCCCCCCCCTTGAGGCCATTTTTAATTATATAAAAAATCTGTGATACGTAAATTTTCGGCCCTTCTCCTAGAAGTAATAATAACTTTAAACGGATTTGATATGTATCATAATTAAGAAGTTATGGGTTTTATTTTCTGTTTTCACAACCCCTCCCCCCATTTCGATTTTGCCCATTAACGAATTTGACCGAGATTTTATGTCCCTTGATTATATGTATCAGTTTGGAAGATATCTGTGCAGAATTATTGAAGTTATCGTGTCTATAAAAAATGATATAGCTATATAGACAGATAGATAGATAGATAAAGTTTTGAATTGGGGGGTGGTTTGGGGTTCTAGGGGTCATGATCGGCAAAAAATTTCAGAAATTCCCTCATACGGGAGAATGTAATAGGTAGTATTTCTTACGAAATCTATCTAAAAAGAAAAAGAAAAAATGATAATTTCGTTTCTCCCAATAAATAAATATGGACAAAATTAGATAATGCCAGGCTTTCACTCTTCAACGAAGTGAAATATTTCACTCTTGTCAAAGGAGTGACACAGTCACTCTCGACAACGGAGTGACATATTTCACTCCTTTCTAGGGAGTGGAAAATTCCACTCTTTAGGGAGTGCATTTTTATAAAATTCACTCCAAAAAGAGTGAAAATGCCTCTCACTCTTCCAAAGAGTCAACTTCTCACTCCTCCCAATTTTAGAGTGTGTGATTGAGGAAAACAAATACGGGCTGCCAATTTCTTTTTTCATATGCCAGAAGGTAATTTTTATTCAAAATTATTACTTCGAATAAAATTGTATAAAAGTTACATTTTAAGAAAGATCGTTCAAAAAAATTGTTTGCTTGAGAGATGAGTTACATTCAGATATGTATAGATTCTGAGATAACTTCAGTTTAAATTAGGTTGCCAGCCAGTATCTCAATCCATTAAAGTAAATCAGCGCAAGAGATTCGTTCATCATGAGTCCTAAAAATTTGAAATCATGGAAGTAATCATTCGCAAAGCAAGATCTTCATGGTGAATTTTGCAGCGCTGTCCAGTGTCGAAAAATAAATCGCATCTGTGAACGTGGCATACGAAAAGGCATGAGAGAAAAGGCATGAGAGAAAAGGCATGCTCATTTCGCTCGTAACAGACGATATAATGACGATAAACACTGAAATAATACCGATGTTTTTTTTTTTTTTTTTTTTTTTTTTTTTTTTTTTTTTACATTGTAAATCTAGTTATAGTACGAACGCATCTCATTTGTCACGTTCAACGTACAATTTCCAACTTGTTTTTATTGCACTTATTTATTTTCAAACGTAATTGTTCTCAAATTCTGGAACAGCAAGAGAATTACTTGCCTATGAAAGTTTTAAACTTTCATTTACAGAAAACATTACAATTACTATCCAAACATTTTAACAAATAATACCATGTCTGAATAGTAATCTTTGTTTTATTTAATAGCAAAAAATGTTTACAAATTCTGCTATTAAATAAGGTGAAGCGGAATTCTGGTAAATTGCCCTCCAACTGGCCGCTGTGTACGCCGCTATTAACATACTAAACTCATAAACATTTCTCAAGTATAGTGATAAAGTTTATTAGAGTTTGATAATTGTAACCGAAAAGACCATCTAGACCATTATAAAGAAATCAGGAATCATTTGACCTCACTATTAAAAACTTGAAATTTCTAATATACAGCAGAAAAAAGGTTTAAATACACTTTCGCTAGAACACTACAGCTCTTATATGATATTAATAAAAATGGGAAATACCAGAATGAGAAATACCATAATGATTCAGAATTTAAATTTCATAAAATGCAATTTATTTAAAAAGGAAATCGTTCCTTTATATGTCTAGTATTGTAATTTTCCCACAGTTACCTAAATGAATATTTTACATAATTCATGCAATGAATCAGATTTTAAATTTGTAACACATTAAGATATTTTCCGATGAAATCGATTAAAATGTGGTTATATGGCCAGATGCACATTGGTGTATTTTCCGAAATTTTGACCCAAACTCGATTATATATACATTTTTTTAGTTTTTTTCCAAAACATGATAATAGCTAAAATAATGAATTGCGTAACTAAATAATTGGGGAAGGGAGGTCTACATTTCATGAAACATATAACTCACATGTACCACAGAAAAAAATTGTGAAATTCAGTGCGAAATTGAAGCCATTTCTTGCATTTATGAAAACTATATATATATACATATCAATCATTGTTCATGAGTATGTTTTAGGTACAAATCTAACATTGTTGACTCATTTCCTCGAAACTTGATATAAATGCGTTTTAGAACAAGAGTAAAATTTCTATCAACTTAAAAAATATATCAGGCAGCTCCTTTTTTTCAACCACTGCCATAAATTTTAATTATAGGAATCTATTGTTTTTTTTTTAATTTTTCTAATGACATTTTTGCTTTTCTGTTGCCACAAAAAGAAGCCACATTGCTTTTATAAGCTAATATAAATTCAATCTCGCTTGCTATATTTTAGCATCTAAAACGGAAGTCATTCTGATAAGATAATGTGAATTGTTCATATATATATTTAAAGATCGGTTGGTTGGTTGATTTTATGCCCGCCGATGATCTACTCGAAGGATATGGGCCCTAGGGGGGGAGTGCCCTCCAAGGGAGGTCTTTCTAAGGGATCCTAGCCCGTATTTACGGCAAGGTTCAAAGAAAACCACGGAAAGCTCCGAACGGTTAGGTCGACGAGCACGACAGGGCTTTTGAACACAGCACCTCCCGTTAACCAGCTTTGAGAGCAGAACCTCTGAGCCACTGGTGGGGCATATATTTAAAGAAAACTTACTAGAACTGCGTTAGGTTAGATATGTACTTAGAGTTAAAACTTCTATAATACACACGTTTCAATTTCAAGAAAAATAATCTCTTAAATGTGACGTCTTTTTTTAGAAAAATGTCAGTGCGACGTAAAACTGACTCTAAAGATATAGTTTCTATGTTTTATTTCCCATTTCATTTATATACTATTATAGCTATACCTTATGGCTTAAAATGCTAATACTTTAGATACAGTGTTAACATTTTCTACGATTACCGTATATTAAATAGAGAGTCAGTTATTTCTCTTCGTAAACAAAATATTACGACTAAAAGGGTCCAGAAAATGACATCAATTAATTTCATGAAATTGTTGTAGATTTAATTTTTAAGAGTGAAAATGTAAGTTTCCATTAAAAGAAAATCTGTAGTGACTCCATTCGACATTCTGAACACTTTACGCTAGTTGAAAGATCTCTTTTGTTCATCTCAAGGACGATTGAAGAACTATTCATGATTTGTATAGCCTTTCTAAGTGTGTATGGACTTTCTAAAACAAGATTACCTGAATGGGTTTAAAATGTACCAGAAAGGTATTCGTATGAATAACATGACAAAAGAAATGAATTTCAAAGAATCCTGAGATAAGAACAGGGAGGCGAAAGGAAGAAGGACGTGTCAATGAAGTACGATCTGAGGTATTATGCAGACGGGAAGGAAATGGAGTTTTCCGACATTTACAGGCAGAAATGTTTTTGTGTTCTCAGCAGACGGATATTCGTTTTGGTGATAAGAAAGCAAGGGTTCCTTGGATGTACGGGGAACGTCTTGTAATGATATCTAATATTTGATTATCATGTTTTTACAATTGTTATTTATTAAATAAATCTTTTTGGTTTAATACGGTATAATGAATGGTGGTTCTATCACTGCTCGTTCAAATGATAATATAAAAATAAATAAAAACAGAGATCTAAATTTTACAAAAGTAAATTGTTTTCTCTGGTGAAAATGTCCTCATGTTTAATGAAAACATGAACTTTCATTCATAAAGCCGAAATTATGACGTAATTTTCAACGTAATTTAATTCCGATTATGCTGAGATTAAAGCTGATAAATTAAAATAAATATTAGCATTTAATGTACATAGTCATGCTAAAGGGAGTTTTAAGTTGTTTTAAATGTAGCTATTGCGCCATTTTTTTCTCTAAAATGTCCAATACAGAAATTTCGATACGCTTTTATTCGATAAATAAACCTAATTTCTTTTTCTTTTTCTTTTTAAAAAACAAAACAAAAATAGATTAAATTAAATTAAGTCATTTTCAGGTGAAACAGAATTTTTCAATCGATATAAGATAAACATAAGCAATAAAAATATTTAATTGAATGATTGAGATAAAAGAGATAAAAAGTTTATAAGTTATTGTCATAGAATGATTGAAAAATGATTTAGCGAGTTTACTCAGATACTTACATATATATATACTGACATCATTCTAAATAAATAAAAAACAGACCAAACGACATACATACAGCATTCTATGAAAGATACACACATACAATTCCAAAACATATACAAAAACTTTCCTTACACTATATGTATTGGGAAGTAATAATGTTTTATCATCAGTGGAGGCCACTTGCTCTTCTGAAATTAACGTTCATTATCTATAAAGTAAAAGCTTTACTGTCAAGCCACACAAAGAAGAATTTCTCTAAATGCTATGTCATTTGTTTGCATTTTTTGTATATATATATTTTTTTTGTTAGAAAAATCGTATATTTTCTGTTGCACGTCCCAAAGAATCTGATATCCACGATTCTCTATTTTTAGTGCTGCCATCTGCTGACATATTTCTAAAACATTGTTCATGCTTTCCATTTTTCCTGTGCATTTCTTTTCTTTAACTAAAATATTGCAAAGGACGTCAAGTGGGATACTGGTCTCCTACAAAAGGCAAAATATAATTATGAACTACCGTAATTTCGCGCGTATGACAATTGCTCCCGAAAACACTGTCTAGGCAATTTATATTTATAAAGAAATCATGAATAATTTGACCTCATTATGGAAAACTTGAAATTTCTAATATGCATCAGAAAAAAAGGTTTAAATACACTTACACCAGAACACAAAGGGCCTTACAAGACATTAATAAAAATGGGATATACCAGAATGGAAAATACCATAATGAATTTTAAAAAATCATAAAATGCCATTTATTTAAAAAGGAAATCGTTCCTTTATATGTCTAGTATTTTAATTTTCCTACAGTTACCTAAATGTATTTTTTTACATAATCCATGCAATGAATCAGATTTTAAATTTGTAACACATTAAAATGTATTTCGATGCAATCAATTAAAATCTGGTTACATGACCAGATGCATATTGGGGTATTTTCCCAGTTGGCCAACACTCGAATAGTTTTTTTTTTTTTTTTTTGCGTTTTTTCCAAAACATGATAATAGCGAAAATTATAAATTGCGTACCTAAAAAATTGGGGGGGGGGGGGAGGATCCTTATTTCATTCAACATATAATTCACAGGTACCATATAGAAAAATTTTGTGAACTTCATTGCCAAATTCAAGCCATTTCTTGAATTTATGATATATATATATATATATATATATAAATGATTGCTTATTTGTATGTTTCAGGTACAAATCTAAAATTTTTTACTCTTTTGCATGTGAAACTTGATATGAATACTTTTTAGAACAAGAGTAAAATTTTTATCAACTTAAAAAAATATATCAGGCAACTACTTTTTTTAACCACTACCATAATTTTTCACTAGTTGACCCTCCCGCCGTAGCCCGGGCCCTTGATAAAACTTTAAATGAACCCCAAATAAAAAATACTGATAATTATTGACAAAAGTAAGCGTAAGAAAACATAAAAACAAAGCTTTTGTTGTCCAAATACACTGTAAAAAAAAATTCGGAAAAGTTTCCGGTAGGAATAGGATTTCCAGTTGCCCGTATAGTACAGGAAACTTTTCCAAACCAACACGGAAAAAAAAACGAAAAAAAACGAAAGTTTTTTCTTTCCGTCAGGAAACTTTTCCTGTTTGATTCAGAAACTAATCTTTAGACACAGAATAAATTCCTGGGTCTTACGGAAATCTTTCCATTCACATAAAGAAACGTTTTGGTAGAACGGTAGAATAGACAGAAAGTATTCCGTTTTAAAAAGGAAAACTTTCCATTCACACTAAGAAATGTCTTAGTAGAATAGTAGAATAGACAGAAAGTATTCCGTTTTAAAAAGGAAAACTTTCCATTCACACTAAGAAATGTCTTGGTAGAACGGTAGAATAGACAGAAAGTATTCCGTTTTAAAAAGGAAAACTTTCCATTCACACTAAGAAATGTCTTAGTAGAATAGTAGAATAGACAGAAAGTATTCCGTTTTAAAAAGGAAAACTTTCCATTCACACTAAGAAATGTCTTGGTAGAATGGTAGAATAGACAGAAAGTATTCCGTTTTAAAAAGGAAAACTTTCCATTCACACTAAGAAATGTCTTGGTAGAACGGTAGAATAGACAGAAAGTATTCCGTTTTAAAAAGGAAACTTTTCCGAATCAGTCAGTAAACTAATCATGAAAAAATTAAAAATTCTTGTGTACTATAGAAACTTTTTCTTTGCTTTACGGAATTTTTTTTCATTATGATCGGAAAATTTTCTGCATTGTAAAGAAACTTTTGTTTTAAAGAGTAGGAACATTAACAGATGAAAATATTGCTTTTGGACACTGTTTTGATATTAATTAAATATTATTAAGAACTTTTTTGAATACATACACACATTTTTAAGTATTTATCATCATAAAATGCATTACATGTAATGGATTTTATGATAACAAAATACTTAAAATGTATGTATGTATTCAAAAAAGTTCTTAATAATATTTAACTAAGATAAAAGGAAATCAAAATAGTGTCCAAAAGCAATATTTTCATCTGTTATTGGTCCTACTCTTTATAACAAAAGTTTCTTTACAATACAGAATCAGCTTGAAATTTTATTTATTTGTTACAAGTAATACTGATACGTTTAGCTCATGGGTATTTACATTTTTTTTAAATAAGTATTTTATACAAGGAATGCTAGGGAAGTATCTTTATAAACAAGGAGAAGTCATTCTCGTAAAAGAAAAGTGTATAAATAAATAAAAAGTACACAATGAAATGGATTTTATGTTCATAAAATACATAATATACTTTTATTTTCTTTAGAATATGTGTATATGTTTCCTAGGGAAAAAAAAAAAAAAATATATATATATATTTTTTAAGCGATATAAAAGAAAGTCCAAATAGTGTCCAAAACAAACCTTTTCATCTGTTGTCTGTATAGCAAAGTGGACTGTACAGAGATGCCAGCTTATTAGTGCCAGAATATACATAGGTGTAGCCAGTGGTGAAGTGTGTGTGGGAGATAATTGCCCCAAGCACTAAATATTTAGGTGATGCCAAAAACTGTTAAATAAGATATTAAAAACGGAACAAAATATTTTCAATTTGGACTGGATATTTAAAACCCACACTTATGTCATTGGGTGTAGCACAAGTGTATGACATGTTGCATGCGTATGAAGTGTATGCAACTAACATTGAAGTTTTATTGGTACTGGAAAGACTTTCTATTGCTGTATATCCAAAACAAAGGACATACAAAACATTTTTTAATCACAATAGTGACCGCCCCTTTTTAAAAAACTAGAACTTCTTTTAATTTACGCCTCAAAAAAAAAAAAAAAAAACAAGCTTATGGGGTCGTCTTCGTTCTTAAGTTGCACAGAACTCCAAACTTTTCAATATGTACATCTAACTTTGACATTATATTTGCCTCTTTCGGTAACTTTTTCTCAAAGATACCAAAAGGGAAGTCACTAGGTCAAAATGTTTAAGAATTATGAAGTTTAAAGTTTGGAACTCCTAATGTTAAACAGCTGGTGGAGTTTTTTTTATATAATTCAATACTTGACGTAATAATTTTATATTCGTATATTTTATTTGAAGCTTTTCGAAATCTATTTCGGTTAAAAAATTATAGATTATGGTTTATTTTATGGTTTAATTTATAAAAAAAATGTATTTTTAAATTAATTAAAAAATTAATTTTAATAGAAATAGATTTCTAAAAACTTCAAATATGCAAATCAAAAATCACAGCTGATTCCGCTAAGTAGTTTTTAAGTTATGCTTAAAACACTACCCACATTACAGTCTGATTTGCAACGATTACAGATTAGGAGTTACAAACTTTAAATTTTCATAATTTCAAAACTACTTGACTGAGTGAATTCCAGTTTGTTATCATAGGGCAACATTTACTGAAAAAGCCAAACATGATGCCCCAATTAGATGTATCTATTGAATTTGCTACAATTTCGGCATGAATATGACCCTCTAAGCTTATTTTTTTCAACATTAAATTAAAAAAGACAGTTTCCAGAAGAATAACTTTGTTTTTTACAGTGACAGTTTGGAGATTAAATGTTCTTTTTTGTCCCCAAATACACCCTGCGCATATATTTCAAATTTGTCACTTTTTATACCCAATTTGTGTCACAGAGACACTTTCCAATTAGGAACATTGCTGCACCTAACTATTATAACCCAATTTGGGTGCTTTTCTGCTCTATTACACACACACACACAAAATAATAATAATAATAAAGTAAATCTAAAAACTTTTGAAGTCATGTAAATTATAAGAATATACAGAATTCAGCTAACCCTAATAAATACGTTGATGATAAACAATTTTCAGAAGCCATACAATTTGAAAATGTACAAGACTTTGAACTTGAAGCTCAACTGAAAATTACATAACAAAAAGGCTCAGTAAATGAAAATCATTTTTTGTTAAAATTTAAATCAGCTATTTTTTTTTCAAAATACAATTTTAAAATTACGCGTTTTAAAGTAAAATAACCTTTACTAAATCATTAAAATTAATAATTAGAAAAGCTCATTTAAATTTATTTGAAATTAAAAATATATAGAGAAACTCATTCACTTGTTTAATTTGAAATATTTTAATCATATATAAACAGTTAAAAATATAGTTAAAAAATGGAGCAACAGAAAATGATATAATTTGAAAATGTGAATTCTCTTTTACTTTTGAAAACAGGAAATAAAGTAAACAAATTGTCTTGTGTTATATATCACTTATTTACACTAACTGCAATTTAACAATATACTTTTTATTGACCTATTCTGTATAAAATATATACCACCTTAAATTACCCCTTTGATAAAATAAAAAGCATATAAACTCTTCATTACTAAAAGCTAAATCTTTTTGTTTTGACCAAATTTCTCGATTAAAAATCTTAGAATATAAAAGATAATGTAAGAATTTTATTCAGAAAAAAAAAATTGAAATTTTAAGCATTCTATTCTAGATCTGGATTATATACAGTATTCCTTTAAACATACCTATTCCAGATTATATACACTACTCTGAAATACATACATTAATTCATTTAATGAAGTTGGAGCATATATAAAAAATACTTAAGATAATTATGATTATCTAGGTATAAATTTCAATGGATCTGAAAAAATTATTCTTTGTTATTAAAATGTTTGAAAAGAAACACCAATTTTCCAGCTTTATGAGTTCTTTATAAGCGATTACAGAGTTTGCAGTGAATTAAAGTTTGATTTTTTTAAAATTTAAAATAAAAGATACTTTTAAATCAGGTGTTTGATTTTTTAAAGATTTTAACACTTTAGTTGTTTATTAGTTTACATTTATAAGTAATTAAAATTAAATTAAAAAGTATATATAAACATTTCAGAGTATTACTAACCATGGAATCTTTATTTTCCGAGTCTTTCCATAAATAAATTACATTGGAATATCGAACCATTTGTTATTTACATGTGCACAATGAAGTCATGAGATATCAACATAAATAACAATAAATATACTTTTGATTGACCTATATTTATTTATTCTAACATTTTACAAATCCTCGCAGAAACCCTCCATGTTTTTGTATTAAAAAATTCACATAAGATTTGTACATATTTTTTTAACAAATAAATTTATGCTTTAATCTTTTAACATTTCTCAGCTGAGATTCTCTATTTTTAAATTAGAATTTTTATCTTTAAGTGTGATATTTGATTTAAATAAAATTCAAAAAGCAAGGATTTTGAGTGTTGTCTCCCCCAGTCCTTAAATTTACAATGTATTGTTGTCAAAAATAATATTTATAATGAAATATCTTAACCTAAATTTGAAAAAAAAAAGTGTATTTAAATAAATCAGTTGATTTAAATCAGGATTGAAATCCAGTTGATTTAAATCAATGAACTCTGATTAAAAATTGTTAGACTACACAAGTGTTATTTAGCAATTATTTAATTTAAATTGAGATTATAGTGCTGAAATATAATTTCAATTA
The DNA here is from genome assembly GCA_963931845.1 of Maratus michaelseni. Taxonomy (NCBI): domain Eukaryota; kingdom Metazoa; phylum Arthropoda; class Arachnida; order Araneae; family Salticidae; genus Maratus; species Maratus michaelseni. The sequence goes on from OZ007596.1 coordinate 277,076,660, forward strand.
TTGATCTAAATATTTTAAGATTTCTGAACTTTCTGTATTATAACTGATTAGATAACGTTGAAGAAATTGGCAATGAAACTATGCTTAGATTTCAAAAGATACCAAAATTTACCAATTGCTGTAAAAAAAAGTAATTAAAAAAATTTCTTTCCAAAATCATGTACTTGCATACAATATTTTAACAAAAGATTATATTGAAATAAAAGTTATAACACCAATCTGGTGAATCAGCTAAATAAACTTATCAAAAGCCAATTTGATAACTTAAAACCTGCATTTTATTTTGAAGAAATAAATTAAGGACTTGTGAATAATATTTATAAACTCTTTACAAATGAAAAAAGCAAAAATATGGAATATATAAGCACTTACTTACAGGGAAGTCCAGTTGCCAGTAAATATATATATATATTAAATATAAATTAAAGTAAAGATACTTTAAAAAAATATTTAAAAAATAAGGAAATTTTAAAAAATGTACACTACCAGTATTGGACATCTGTTTCCTGCTGGTGAAAGCTATATTTTGATAATTGTATAAGGGAATTTATCACCTCTTTAAAATTTCCGTAGGTTACCATGGGATTTCACAATCAGCATTAAAGGGGAAAAAATGATGCCACAGGAATATAGTAGAAAAACGTGATAATTTTACAAAATGTAACAAATAGAGATTTAGCAGACTATCAAATATTCGGCTGAGTACTAACTTTTTAAAAAGTATATTGATTACAATTTTTTTTTATCATGATTAATAACAAAGAAATAAATGTTTGTGAGTCTTTTATTCCTCAATGGCAGATCACTTAATAGCAGAATATTAAAAATTGCAAATAATTCAGAAAAAATATCTATAAAATAGTGAATTCAATAAAAAATCGTTCTTAGCAAATATGTATGTGCTATTTTTTTTTTTTTTTTACTTAAACTTATTAAAATAAATCAAGTGCATTTAATTTACACAAACATTAAATTGACTAAATACTATTTTTTAAAAAATTTATAAATTACTCGATTTTTTCTGGCTAACAACAAAAGACAGAAAAAATAAAACAAACATTTATACTGAAAAATAAAATTTATTTTCAACAAAACTATAAATCAAAATGTTTTAATAAAACAAATTACAGCACTGTATTTATGCTATGTATATGCTATTGGCATGTATGTATTCCTTTAGAATTGATGCAGTTAGTAAAAAAGCCTGCCTAGATTCCGGCCTGATAACAGTCTTAATTAAACACCCAGTAGGATGCTAGAGCAACGAAATTGACTCAGTTGAACATTTCTCCGAAAAAAGTGTCACACCATCAACATACGAAAACACCTTGACGTCCTTTCTAACATCCTCATTCTCTAGTAGGCAAGGATGATCTGTTCTAGCTGTAAGGCGACATTGATCACTGCAGTATTATCCTGTAATAATAACAGTAATAATATTAATTTTTTTTATTGTACTAATTGCTAGTGACAATGTATATTTAAAAATATAAAAAAACAGCACAAGAGCAAAGAATGATTAACGGGACACTTCGTCTTCAGCGATAAGTATTTTTAAGAACAAAATATTTGAAAATTTTCCTTTGAATAAAGAATTCAAAATTCATAAAATTTTTAAAAAATTTAAAAATTAAGGAAATTTTTAAAAATGTACTCTACCAGCATTGGACATCTGTTTCCTGCTGGTGAAAGCTATATTTTGATAATTGTATAACGGAATTTATCATTTCTTTAAAATTTACATAGGTTACTATATGGGATTTCACAATCAGCATTAAAAGAAAAAAAAAATGGTGCCACAGGAATATAGTAGAAAAACATAACAATAATTTTACGATATGTAACAAATAGTGATTTAGCAGATTATCAAATATTCGGCTGGATACTAACATTTTAAAAGGTATATTAATTAAAAAAATTTATATATATTAAATTGGAAATAAAATAATAAAAATAAAAGTGCTCAGTCAAACTGATGGCATTGAGCTCACAGGCTATTCACACTATTTGCATATTATACTCTTATTTCAAAGAAAAAACACATTTATATAAATTAGAAGGGGGGGGGTCATTAGCTCCCCTATTTACGTCCTTTATACTTAACCAATAAACGTCCAAATCTAATCAGGGAAGCGCCTTATCAAAATAAACCGGTATACAACATTTGCATCAAATTGGATAATTCGGCATGAAAAAACTATTTATTTAAATTAAAATGGACAATTAGTCCCTGTTCCCCCTTTTTACTTAACCAAATGACCCCCCCCCCCCAAAAAAAAAAAAAAAAAAAAAAAAAAAAACGAATCAGGGAAGCATCTTATCAGAATAAACCTATATAAAAAATTTGAAGCAAATCGGTTAATTCTGCATGAAAAACCCATTTATCTAAATTAAGGGGAGGGAATTCGTCCCCGTTCCCTCCTTTATACTTAACAAATGAACCCCCAAAACTAATGCGGGAAACGCCTTATCACAATGAATCAATATACAAAATTTGAAGCAAACTAGATAATTTTGCATAAAAAACCCATTTATCTAACTTAAGGTGGATTAGCCCCTCGTTCCATCCTTTAATCTTAACCAATAAACCCCCAAAATTAATCAGGGAAGTGCCTTATCACAATGAAAATATATACCAAATTTGAAGAAAATCGGATAATTCTGCACGAAAAACCCATTTATTTAAATTAGGGGGAGCATTAACCCCTTTTCCCCCTTTTATACTTAACCAAAGAACCCCAAAGCTAATCAGGGAAGCGCCTAATCAGAATGAACTTATATACCAAATTTGAAGCAAATCGGATAATTCTGCATGAAAAACCTATTTATCTAAATTAAGGAGGGGGGATTAGCCTCCAGTTCCCCCCCCCCTTTATACTTAACCGATGAACCCTCAAAACTAATCAGGAAAGAGACTTATCACAATGAACCTCATACAATATCTGAAGAAAATTCGATAATTCTGCATGAAAAAACCATTTATCTATGTTAGGGGGGATTAGCTTCCATTCCCCCTTCATACTTAACCAATGAACCCCCAAAACTAATCAGGGAAGCGCCTTATCAGAATGAACCTATATTCAAAATTTGAAGCAAATTGGATAATTCTGCATGAAAAACACATTTATCTAAATTAAGGGGGGATCAGCCCCCGTTCCACCCCTTTTATACTTAGCAATTGGACCCCCAAAACTAATCAGGGAAGCGCCTTATCACAATGAACCTATATGCAAAATTTGAAGCAAATTGTATAATTCAGCATGAAAAATCAATTTATCCAAATTACGGGGGATTGGACCACGTTCCCCCCTTTATATTTAACCAATGAACCCCCAAAACTGATCCGGGGAAGCGTCTTATCACATCGAACCTATATATAAAAATTGAAACAAATCTGATAATTCTGAATAAAAAAGTCATTTATCTAAAGTAAGGGGGGGGGATTAATCACCGTCCCCCTCTTTATACTTAACCAATGAACAACCAAAACTAATGAAGGAAGCGCCTTATCACAATGAAGCTAACACATGGGCTGATAAGTTCCCGGTCTAATAAAGAAAACACAACTTTTTAACAAAACATTATGAGTTTTATAACTTTAATAAATAACATAACTTTAATAATAAATAATAATAATTTAATAATAATAATTTAATAAATAAATAATAATAATAGTTTAATAATAAATAACATAATTTTATAACGAAAAAGCTCCAAACAGTGTTCTAAATCATTGACTCGTTGTTGTTTTTGGTCAAAAGTCAACACGCGCGGCAGCCACTTTGACAACAGCTTTTTCATAGACAAATGCTCATTCAAAATAAAACCTACACGTTTCTTGGATATCTTCAGAGTCTGAGCTATCGCCTGCAACTTCACTTTACGGTTCCCCAAAACGATTTTTTGGACTATTTTTATGTTTTCCGGAGTAACCACCTCTTTTGCGTGGTGCATCACTGGTGTCCGTACGACCATGTTTAAATTCAGCAAACCAGTCAATAATGTTTGATTTACCTGGTGCAATGTCCGGATAATGCTTATCAAGCCAAGCTTTTGTTTGAACGGTGTTTTTTCCCATCAAAATACAATTCTTGAAATTCTTGTTTATCCATTTTTTTTGTTTATCAACAAAGTTGTTCAAATAAAACCACTCTAACGTTTTATCCACACGGCGAATCATCATGACATCTTTTCTGCTACCTTTTAAAGGTTCGTATTTACTAAAAAAAAACATCGGTTCGGCAATTGCAACGCCATCTGTGTGCCAGACCGGGAAATTATCAGCCCATGTGTTATATACAAAATTTGAAGGAAATTGGGTAATTTTGCATGAAAAACCCATTTATTTAATTTAGGGGGATTAGCCCTTGTCCCGCCTATATATTTAACCATTGAACCCCCAAAACTGATCAGGGAAGCGTCTTATCAGAAACAATCAATATACAAAATTTTAAGCAAATCGGATAATTCTGCATGAAAAACCCATTTATGTAAATTAAGGGGGGGAGGAAGAATCACTGTTCCCCTCTTTATACTTTACCATTGAACTCCCAAAACTAATCAGGGAAACGACTTATCACAATGAACTTATGTACAAAATATGAAGAAAATTGGATAATTTTGCATGTAAAACCCACTTATTTAATTTAGGGGGACTAGCCCCGGTTCCCCCTTTATATTTAACCATTGAACCCCCAAAACTGATCAGGGAAGCGCCTTATCAAAAACAACCTAATACAAAATTTTAAGCAAATCGGATAATTCTGCATGAAAAACCCATTACATAAATTAAGGGGGGATTAGTCCCATTTCGCTCCCTTTATACTTTACCATTGAACCCCCAAAACTAATCAAGGAAGCACCTTATCAGAATGAACCTTTTATAAAAAAAATTTGAAACAATTGGATAATTCTGCTTTAAAAGATCATTTTTCTCAATTGAAAAGGGGGGGGGGAATTAGTCCCTGTTCTCCCCTTTATACTTCACCCATGTACCTACATACAAAATTTGAAGCAAGTTAGATAATTCTGCATGAAAAACCGTTTTATCTAAATTAAGGGTAGGATTGGCCCCCGTTCCTCTCGTTTATACTTTACCATTGAACTCCCAAAACTAATCAGGGAAGCGATTTATCACAATGAACTTATGTACAAAATACGAAGCAAATTGGGTAATTTTACATGAAAAAACCATTTCTTTATTTTAGATGGGGGGATTAGCCCCTGTTCCCCCTTTATATTTAACCATTGAACCCCCAAAACTGATCCAGGGAAGCGCCTTATCACAATGAACCTACATACAAAATTTGAAGCAAATCGGATAATTCTGCATAAAAAACTTATTTATCTAAATTAAGGGGGAGGAATAATCACCGTTCCCCTCTTTATACTTAACCAATGAACCCCCAAAACTAATAAAGGAAGCGCCTTATCACAATGTAGCTCTATAAAAAATATGAAGAAAATTGGGAAATTTTGCATGAAAAACCCATTTATTTAATTTAGGGGGAGATTAGCCCCTGTTCCTCTTTTATATTTAACCATTGAACCCCCAAAACTGATCAGGGAAGCGCCTTATCGGAATGAACCTATATACAAAATTTGAAACAAATCAGATATTTCTGCATGAAAAACACATTATCTAAATTAAGGGTGGGGGGGATTAGCCCCCAGTTCCCTCATGTAAACTTAACAAATGAACCACCAAAACTGATCAGGGAAGCGCCTTATCAGAGTGAACCTATGTATAAAATTTGAAACAAAACGGATAATTCTGCATGAAAAACCCATTTATATAAATTAAGTGGGGATCGGCCCCCGTCTCCCCTCCCCCTTTTATACTTAGCAATTTAACCCCCAAAACTAATCAAGGAATCGGATTATCAGAATGAACATATATATAAAATTTGAAAATTTAAAATCGGATAATTCTGCATGAAAAACCTATTTATGTAAATTAAGCGGGAGGGGGGGGGGATTAGCCCCCAGTTCCCTCATGTAAACTTAACAAATGAACCCCCAAAACTGATCAGGGAAGCGCCTTATCAGAATGAACCTATGTATAAAATTTGAAACAAATCGGATATTTCTGCATGAAAAACACATTATCTAAATTAAGGGGGGGGGGGGGGATTAGCCCCCAGTTCCCTCCTGTAAACTTAACAAATGAACCCCCAAAACTGATCAGGGAAGCGCCTTATCAGAAAGAAACTATATAGAATATTTGAAACAAATCGGATAATTCTGCATGAAAAACCCATTATCTAAATTAAGGGGGATTAGCCCCCAGTTCCGCCCTGTATACTTAATCAATTAACCCCTAAAGATAATCAGGGAAGCGCCTTATCAGAATGAACCTATATACAATATTTGAAACAAATCGGATAATTCTGCATGAAAAACCCATTTACCTAAATTAAGGGGGTGGGGGGGATTAATGACCGTTGTCCTCTTTATACTTAACCAATGAACCCCCAAAACTAATGAAGGAAACGCCTTATCACAATGAAGCTATATACAAAATTTGAAGCAAATTGTGCAATTCTGCATGAAAACCCCATTTATTTAGGGAGGGGATTCGCCCCTGTTCCCCCTTTATATTTAACCATTGAACCCCCAAAGCTGATCAGAGAAGCGCCTTATTGGAATGAACCTATATACAAAATTTGAAACAAATCGGATATTTCTGCATGAAAAACCCATTTACCTAAATTAAGGGGGTGGGGGGGATTAATGACCGTTGTCCTCTTTATACTTATCCAATGAACCCCCAAAACGAATGAAGGAAACGCCTTAACACAATGAAGCTATATACAAAATTTGAAGCAAATTGTGCAATTCTGCATGAAAACCCCATTTATTTAGAGAGGGGATTCGCCCCTGTTTCCCCTTTATATTTAACCATTGAACCCCCAAAGCTGATCAGAGAAGCGCCTTATTGGAATGAACCTGTATACAAAATTTGAAACAAATCGGATATTTCTGCATGAAAAACACATTATCTAAATTAAGGGGGGGGGGGGATTAGCCCCCAGTTCCCTCATGTAAACTTAACAAATGAACCCCCAAAACTGATCAGGGAAGCGCCTTATCAGAGTGAACCTATGTATAAAATTTGAAACAAAACGGATAATTCTGCATTAAAAACCCATTTATATAAATTAAGTGGGGATCAGCCCCCGTTCCCCCTCCCCCTTTTATACTTAGCAATTTAACCCCCAAAACTAATCAAGGAATCGGATTATCAGAATGAACATATATATAAAATTTGAAAATTTAAAATCGGATAATTGTGCATGAAAAACCTATTTATGTAAATTAAGCGGGGGGGTGTCCGGCTTTCATAACCTGTGAGCTAAAAAAAATTCTATTACAATGATATTTCGGGTTCTGTGAACTCCAAAAATAGCAGAAATTTCAGAACATTTATGATTTATATGTTGACATTATGACTCATTTGAACATTTTTTTATTTCTTGAAATTTGCACAGTATTAACACGTGCATTTAAATACATGACAAGATTTAGTTAAAGGAAAGCACAAATATGAAATAAAATCAAATTAGATATTTTTTTTTTTTGTTAGAAACCCACATACAAGATAATTTTTATATAAATTAGGATGAAAAACAATACAGAAATGTAACAAAAGCTATTACAGGTTTTCTTTTTCTTTCTTTTTTTATTTTTAAATGAAGAATTGAAGCTTTATATTTTTAAAATAAATCCCCCCCCCCCGCACCTCTACTGACAAAAATTCCCTGTTTGCTTTTTTTTATTCTGTTTATTTTAAATTATTAGAAAAGATTAAAAGTCATTTTTTATTTTCAAAATAATGTGAGAAAAATAAAATTTAATCAATTAAATTTGAATATACAGGGTGGGGCAGTTGAAAGCTTCTGCATGCAAGCTTTTACAGCATGAATATAGATAAAATCAACCTCAAGGTATTAAGCATATTCTACTTTACGTTTTTCACAACTAAAATATTGTCTGATATTAAAAGACTACTGAAATTTATTTTACCATATACCATTATAAATTTCGTTATAGCACCCTGACATACATTTCTCAATTTTTTAATCAACATTATAGAATTTAATGGACATTCCTTTTTAATTGAATTTTAATACACTACAAATAATAAAATGTTAAATTGATTCTATAATAATGTAGTACCTGAAAAAAAAAGACAATATATGATTCTGATATGGCATCGAATACAGAAAAATCTCATGAATTTATTTTAAGATCATAGGTATGTTATTGATATCTTCAGTGTTGAATTCAGGCATTTTTCTCCGAGAGGGATTTCTGTGGCTCCTGGGGGCATATTATAGAGTTCTGAGGGGGGGGAGGAAGAATCACCGTTCCCCTCTTTATACTTTACCATTGAACTCCCAAAACTAATCAGGAAAACGACTTATCACAATGAACTTATGTACAAAATATGAAGAAAATTGGATAATTTTGCATGTAAAACCCACTTATTTAATTTAGGGGGACTAGACCCGGTTCCCCCTTTATATTTAACCATTGAACCCCCAAAACTGATCAGGGAAGCGCCTTATCAGAAACAACCTAATACAAAATTTTAAGCAAATCGGATAATTTCGCATGAAAAACCCATTACATAAATTAAGGGGGGATTAGTCTCATTTCGCTCCCTTTATACTTTACCATTGAACCCCCAAAACTAATCAAGGAAGCACCTTATCAGAATGAACCTTTTATAAAAAAAATTTGAAACAATTGGATAATTCTGCTTTAAAAAATCATTTTTCTCAATTGAGAGGGGGGGGGGAATTAGTCCCTGTTCTCCCCTTTATACTTCACCAATGTACCTACATACAAAATTTGAAGCAAGTTAGATAATTCTGCATGAAAAACCGTTTTATCTAAATTAAGGGTAGGATTGGCCCCCGTTCCCCTCGTTTATACTTTACCATTGAACTCCCAAAACTAATCAGGGAAGCGACTTATCACAATGAACTTATGTACAAAATACGAAGCAAATTGGGTAATTTTACATGAAAAAACTATTTCTTTATTTTAGAGGGGGGGATTAGCCCCTGTTCCCCCTTTATATTTAACCATTGAACCCCCAAAACTGATCCAGGGAAGCGCCTTATCACAATGAACCTATATACAAAATTTGAAGCAAATCGGATAATTCTGCATAAAAAACTTATTTATCTAAATTAAGGGGGAGGAATAATCACCGTTCCCCTCTTTATACTTAACCAATGAACCCCCAAAACTAATAAAGGAAGCGCCTTATCACAATGTAGCTCTATAAAAAATATGAAGAAAATTGGGAAATTTTGCATGAAAAACCCATTTATTTAATTTAGGGGGAGATTAGCCCCTGTTCCTCTTTTATATTTAACCATTGAACCCCCAAAACTGATCAGGGAAGCGCCTTATCGGAATGAACCTATATACAAAATTTGAAACAAATCGGATATTTCTGCATGAAAAACACATTATCTAAATTAAGGGGGGGATTAGCCCCCAGTTCCCTCCTGTAAACTTAACAAATGAACCCCCAAAACTGATCAGGGAAGCGCCTTATCAGAATGAACCTATATAGAATATTTGAAACAAATCGGATAATTCTGCATGAAAAACCCATTATCTAAATTAAGGGGGATTAGCCCCCAGTTCCGCCCTGTATACTTAATCAATTAATCTCCAAAGATAATCAGGGAAGCGCCTTATCAGAATGAACCTATATACAATATTTGAAACAAATCGGATAATTCTGCATGAAAAACCCATTTACCTAAATTAAGGTGGTGGGTGGATTAATGACCGTTGCCCTCTTTATACTTAACCAATGAACCCCCAAAACTAATGAAGGAAACGCCTTATCACAATGAAGCTATATACAAAATTAGAAGCAAATTGTGTAATTCTGCATGAAAACCCCATTTATTTAATTTAGGGGGAGATTAGCCCCTGTTCCTCTTTTATATTTAACCATTGAACCCCCAAAACTGATCAAAGAAGCGCCTTATTGGAATGAACCTATATACAAAATTTGAAACAAATCGGATATTTCTGCATGAAAAACACATTATCTAAATTAAGGGGGGGGGGGGGGATTAGCCCCCAGTTCCCTCATGTAAACTTAACAAATGAACCACCAAAACTGGTCAGGGAAGCGCCTTATCAGAGTGAACCTATGTATAAAATTTGAAACAAAACGGATAATTCTGCATGAAAAACACATTTATATAAATTAAGTGGGGATCAGCCCCCGTCTCCCCTCCCCCTTTTATACTTAGCAATTTAACCCCCAAAACTAATCAAGGAATCGGATTATCAGAATGAACATATATATAAAATTTGAAAATTTAAAATCGGATAATTCTGCATGAAAAACCTATTTATGTAAATTAAGCGGGGGGGGGGATTAGCCCCCAGTTCCCTCATGTAAACTTAACAAATGAACCCCCAAAACTGATCAGGGAAGCGCCTTATCAGAATGAACCTATGTATAAAATTTGAAACAAATCGGATATTTCTGCATGAAAAACACATTATCTAAATTAAGGGGGGGGGATTAGCCCCAGTTCCCTCCTGTAAACTTAACAAATGAACCCCCAAAACTGATCAGGGAAGCGCCTTATCAGAAAGAACCTATATAGAATATTTGAAACAAATCGGATAATTCTGCATGAAAAACCCATTATCTAAATTAAGGGGGATTAGCCCCCAGTTCCGCCCTGTATACTTAATCAATTAACCCCCAAAGATAATCAGGGAAGCGCCTTATCAGAATGAACCTATATACAATATTTGAAACAAATCGGATAATTCTGCATGAAAAACCCATTTACCTAAATTAAGGGGGTGGGGGAGATTAATGACCGTTGTCCTCTTTATACTTAACCAATGAACCCCCAAAACTAATGAAGGAAACGCCTTATCACAATGAAGCTATATACAAAATTTGAAGCAAATTGTGTAATTCTGCATGAAAACCCCATTTATTTAGGGAGGGGATTCGCCCCTGTTCCCCCTTTATATTTAACCATTGAACCCCCAAAGCTGATCAGAGAAGCGCCTTATTGGAATGAACCTATATACAAAATTTGAAACAAATCGGATATTTCTGCATGAAAAACACATTATCTAAATTAAGGGGGGGGGGGATTAGCCCCCAGTTCCCTCATGTAAACTTAACAAATGAACCCCCAAAACTGATCAGGGAAGCGCCTTATCAGAGTGAACCTATGTGTAAAATTTGAAACAAAACTGATAATTCTGCATTAAAAACCCATTTATATAAATTAAGTGGGGATCAGCCCCCGTTCCCCCTCCCCCTTTTATACTTAGCAATTTAACCCCCAAAACTAATCAAGGAATCGGATTATTAGAATGAACATATATATAAAATTTGAAAATTTAAAATCGGATAATTCTGCATGAAAAACCTATTTATGTAAATTAAGCGGGGGGGGGGGGGGGTCCGGCTTTGATAACCTGTGAGCTAAAAAAAATTCTATTACAATGATATTTCGGGTTCTGTGAACTCCAAAAATAGCAGAAATTTCAGAACATTTATGATTTATATGTTGACATTATGACTCATTTGAACATTTTTTTATTTCTTGAAATTTGCACAGTATTAACACGTGCATTTAAATACATGACAAGATTTAGTTAAAGGAAAGCACAAATATGAAATAAAATCAAATTAGATATTTTTTTTTTTTTGTTAGAAACCCACATACAAGATAATTTTTATATAAATTAGGATGAAAAACAATACAGAAATGTAACAAAAGCTATTACAGGTTTTCTTTTTCTTTCTTTTTTTATTTTTAAATGAAGAATTGAAGCTTTATATTTTTAAAATAAATCCCCCCCCCCCCCCCTGCACCTCTACTGACAAAAATTCCCTGTTTGCTTTTTTTTATTCTGTTTATTTTAAATTATTAGAAAAGATTAAAAGTCATTTTTTATTTTCAAAATAATGTGAGAAAAATAAAATTTAATCAATTAAATTTGAATATACAGGGTGGGGCTGTTGAAAGCTTCTGCATGCAAGCTTTTACAGCATGAATATAGGTAAAATCAACCTCAAGGTATTAAGCATATTCTACTTTACGTTTTTCACAACTAAAATATTGTCTGATATTAAAAGACTACTGAAATTTATTTTACCATATACCATTATAAATTTCGTTATAGCACCCTGACATACATTTCTCAATTTTTTAATCAACATTATAGAATTTAATGGACATTCCTTTTTAATTGAATTTTAATACACTACAAATAATAAAATGTTAAATTGATTCTATAATAATGTAGTACCTGAAAAAAAAAGACAATATATGATTCTGATATGGCATCGAATACAGAAAAATCTCATGAATTTATTTTAAGATCATAGGTATGTTATTGATATCTTCAGTGTTGAATTCAGGCATTTTTCTCCGAGAGGGATTTCTGTGGCTCCTGGGGGCATATTATAGAGTTCTGAGGGGGGGGAGGAAGAATCACCGTTCCCCTCTTTATACTTTACCATTGAACTCCCAAAACTAATCAGGAAAACGACTTATCACAATGAACTTATGTACAAAATATGAAGAAAATTGGATAATTTTGCATGTAAAACCCACTTATTTAATTTAGGGGGACTAGACCCGGTTCCCCCTTTATATTTAACCATTGAACCCCCAAAACTGATCAGGGAAGCGCCTTATCAGAAACAACCTAATACAAAATTTTAAGCAAATCGGATAATTTCGCATGAAAAACCCATTACATAAATTAAGGGGGGATTAGTCTCATTTCGCTCCCTTTATACTTTACCATTGAACCCCCAAAACTAATCAAGGAAGCACCTTATCAGAATGAACCTTTTATAAAAAAAATTTGAAACAATTGGATAATTCTGCTTTAAAAAATCATTTTTCTCAATTGAGAGGGGGGGGGGAATTAGTCCCTGTTCTCCCCTTTATACTTCACCAATGTACCTACATACAAAATTTGAAGCAAGTTAGATAATTCTGCATGAAAAACCGTTTTATCTAAATTAAGGGTAGGATTGGCCCCCGTTCCCCTCGTTTATACTTTACCATTGAACTCCCAAAACTAATCAGGGAAGCGACTTATCACAATGAACTTATGTACAAAATACGAAGCAAATTGGGTAATTTTACATGAAAAAACTATTTCTTTATTTTAGAGGGGGGGATTAGCCCCTGTTCCCCCTTTATATTTAACCATTGAACCCCCAAAACTGATCCAGGGAAGCGCCTTATCACAATGAACCTATATACAAAATTTGAAGCAAATCGGATAATTCTGCATAAAAAACTTATTTATCTAAATTAAGGGGGAGGAATAATCACCGTTCCCCTCTTTATACTTAACCAATGAACCCCCAAAACTAATAAAGGAAGCGCCTTATCACAATGTAGCTCTATAAAAAATATGAAGAAAATTGGGAAATTTTGCATGAAAAACCCATTTATTTAATTTAGGGGGAGATTAGCCCCTGTTCCTCTTTTATATTTAACCATTGAACCCCCAAAACTGATCAGGGAAGCGCCTTATCGGAATGAACCTATATACAAAATTTGAAACAAATCGGATATTTCTGCATGAAAAACACATTATCTAAATTAAGGGGGGGATTAGCCCCCAGTTCCCTCCTGTAAACTTAACAAATGAACCCCCAAAACTGATCAGGGAAGCGCCTTATCAGAATGAACCTATATAGAATATTTGAAACAAATCGGATAATTCTGCATGAAAAACCCATTATCTAAATTAAGGGGGATTAGCCCCCAGTTCCGCCCTGTATACTTAATCAATTAATCTCCAAAGATAATCAGGGAAGCGCCTTATCAGAATGAACCTATATACAATATTTGAAACAAATCGGATAATTCTGCATGAAAAACCCATTTACCTAAATTAAGGTGGTGGGTGGATTAATGACCGTTGCCCTCTTTATACTTAACCAATGAACCCCCAAAACTAATGAAGGAAACGCCTTATCACAATGAAGCTATATACAAAATTAGAAGCAAATTGTGTAATTCTGCATGAAAACCCCATTTATTTAATTTAGGGGGAGATTAGCCCCTGTTCCTCTTTTATATTTAACCATTGAACCCCCAAAACTGATCAAAGAAGCGCCTTATTGGAATGAACCTATATACAAAATTTGAAACAAATCGGATATTTCTGCATGAAAAACACATTATCTAAATTAAGGGGGGGGGGGGGGATTAGCCCCCAGTTCCCTCATGTAAACTTAACAAATGAACCACCAAAACTGGTCAGGGAAGCGCCTTATCAGAGTGAACCTATGTATAAAATTTGAAACAAAACGGATAATTCTGCATGAAAAACACATTTATATAAATTAAGTGGGGATCAGCCCCCGTCTCCCCTCCCCCTTTTATACTTAGCAATTTAACCCCCAAAACTAATCAAGGAATCGGATTATCAGAATGAACATATATATAAAATTTGAAAATTTAAAATCGGATAATTCTGCATGAAAAACCTATTTATGTAAATTAAGCGGGGGGGGGGATTAGCCCCCAGTTCCCTCATGTAAACTTAACAAATGAACCCCCAAAACTGATCAGGGAAGCGCCTTATCAGAATGAACCTATGTATAAAATTTGAAACAAATCGGATATTTCTGCATGAAAAACACATTATCTAAATTAAGGGGGGGGGATTAGCCCCAGTTCCCTCCTGTAAACTTAACAAATGAACCCCCAAAACTGATCAGGGAAGCGCCTTATCAGAAAGAACCTATATAGAATATTTGAAACAAATCGGATAATTCTGCATGAAAAACCCATTATCTAAATTAAGGGGGATTAGCCCCCAGTTCCGCCCTGTATACTTAATCAATTAACCCCCAAAGATAATCAGGGAAGCGCCTTATCAGAATGAACCTATATACAATATTTGAAACAAATCGGATAATTCTGCATGAAAAACCCATTTACCTAAATTAAGGGGGTGGGGGAGATTAATGACCGTTGTCCTCTTTATACTTAACCAATGAACCCCCAAAACTAATGAAGGAAACGCCTTATCACAATGAAGCTATATACAAAATTTGAAGCAAATTGTGTAATTCTGCATGAAAACCCCATTTATTTAGGGAGGGGATTCGCCCCTGTTCCCCCTTTATATTTAACCATTGAACCCCCAAAGCTGATCAGAGAAGCGCCTTATTGGAATGAACCTATATACAAAATTTGAAACAAATCGGATATTTCTGCATGAAAAACACATTATCTAAATTAAGGGGGGGGGGGATTAGCCCCCAGTTCCCTCATGTAAACTTAACAAATGAACCCCCAAAACTGATCAGGGAAGCGCCTTATCAGAGTGAACCTATGTGTAAAATTTGAAACAAAACTGATAATTCTGCATTAAAAACCCATTTATATAAATTAAGTGGGGATCAGCCCCCGTTCCCCCTCCCCCTTTTATACTTAGCAATTTAACCCCCAAAACTAATCAAGGAATCGGATTATTAGAATGAACATATATATAAAATTTGAAAATTTAAAATCGGATAATTCTGCATGAAAAACCTATTTATGTAAATTAAGCGGGGGGGGGGGGGGGGGGTCCGGCTTTGATAACCTGTGAGCTAAAAAAAATTCTATTACAATGATATTTCGGGTTCTGTGAACTCCAAAAATAGCAGAAATTTCAGAACATTTATGATTTATATGTTGACATTATGACTCATTTGAACATTTTTTTATTTCTTGAAATTTGCACAGTATTAACACGTGCATTTAAATACATGACAAGATTTAGTTAAAGGAAAGCACAAATATGAAATAAAATCAAATTAGATATTTTTTTTTTTTTGTTAGAAACCCACATACAAGATAATTTTTATATAAATTAGGATGAAAAACAATACAGAAATGTAACAAAAGCTATTACAGGTTTTCTTTTTCTTTCTTTTTTTATTTTTAAATGAAGAATTGAAGCTTTATATTTTTAAAATAAATCCCCCCCCCCCCCTGCACCTCTACTGACAAAAATTCCCTGTTTGCTTTTTTTTATTCTGTTTATTTTAAATTATTAGAAAAGATTAAAAGTCATTTTTTATTTTCAAAATAATGTGAGAAAAATAAAATTTAATCAATTAAATTTGAATATACAGGGTGGGGCTGTTGAAAGCTTCTGCATGCAAGCTTTTACAGCATGAATATAGGTAAAATCAACCTCAAGGTATTAAGCATATTCTACTTTACGTTTTTCACAACTAAAATATTGTCTGATATTAAAAGACTACTGAAATTTATTTTACCATATACCATTATAAATTTCGTTATAGCACCCTGACATACATTTCTCAATTTTTTAATCAACATTATAGAATTTAATGGACATTCCTTTTTAATTGAATTTTAATACACTACAAATAATAAAATGTTAAATTGATTCTATAATAATGTAGTACCTGAAAAAAAAAGACAATATATGATTCTGATATGGCATCGAATACAGAAAAATCTCATGAATTTATTTTAAGATCATAGGTATGTTATTGATATCTTCAGTGTTGAATTCAGGCATTTTTCTCCGAGAGGGATTTCTGTGGCTCCTGGGGGCATATTATAGAGTTCTGAGGGGGGGGAGGAAGAATCACCGTTCCCCTCTTTATACTTTACCATTGAACTCCCAAAACTAATCAGGAAAACGACTTATCACAATGAACTTATGTACAAAATATGAAGAAAATTGGATAATTTTGCATGTAAAACCCACTTATTTAATTTAGGGGGACTAGACCCGGTTCCCCCTTTATATTTAACCATTGAACCCCCAAAACTGATCAGGGAAGCGCCTTATCAGAAACAACCTAATACAAAATTTTAAGCAAATCGGATAATTTCGCATGAAAAACCCATTACATAAATTAAGGGGGGATTAGTCTCATTTCGCTCCCTTTATACTTTACCATTGAACCCCCAAAACTAATCAAGGAAGCACCTTATCAGAATGAACCTTTTATAAAAAAAATTTGAAACAATTGGATAATTCTGCTTTAAAAAATCATTTTTCTCAATTGAGAGGGGGGGGGGAATTAGTCCCTGTTCTCCCCTTTATACTTCACCAATGTACCTACATACAAAATTTGAAGCAAGTTAGATAATTCTGCATGAAAAACCGTTTTATCTAAATTAAGGGTAGGATTGGCCCCCGTTCCCCTCGTTTATACTTTACCATTGAACTCCCAAAACTAATCAGGGAAGCGACTTATCACAATGAACTTATGTACAAAATACGAAGCAAATTGGGTAATTTTACATGAAAAAACTATTTCTTTATTTTAGAGGGGGGGATTAGCCCCTGTTCCCCCTTTATATTTAACCATTGAACCCCCAAAACTGATCCAGGGAAGCGCCTTATCACAATGAACCTATATACAAAATTTGAAGCAAATCGGATAATTCTGCATAAAAAACTTATTTATCTAAATTAAGGGGGAGGAATAATCACCGTTCCCCTCTTTATACTTAACCAATGAACCCCCAAAACTAATAAAGGAAGCGCCTTATCACAATGTAGCTCTATAAAAAATATGAAGAAAATTGGGAAATTTTGCATGAAAAACCCATTTATTTAATTTAGGGGGAGATTAGCCCCTGTTCCTCTTTTATATTTAACCATTGAACCCCCAAAACTGATCAGGGAAGCGCCTTATCGGAATGAACCTATATACAAAATTTGAAACAAATCGGATATTTCTGCATGAAAAACACATTATCTAAATTAAGGGGGGGATTAGCCCCCAGTTCCCTCCTGTAAACTTAACAAATGAACCCCCAAAACTGATCAGGGAAGCGCCTTATCAGAATGAACCTATATAGAATATTTGAAACAAATCGGATAATTCTGCATGAAAAACCCATTATCTAAATTAAGGGGGATTAGCCCCCAGTTCCGCCCTGTATACTTAATCAATTAATCTCCAAAGATAATCAGGGAAGCGCCTTATCAGAATGAACCTATATACAATATTTGAAACAAATCGGATAATTCTGCATGAAAAACCCATTTACCTAAATTAAGGTGGTGGGTGGATTAATGACCGTTGCCCTCTTTATACTTAACCAATGAACCCCCAAAACTAATGAAGGAAACGCCTTATCACAATGAAGCTATATACAAAATTAGAAGCAAATTGTGTAATTCTGCATGAAAACCCCATTTATTTAATTTAGGGGGAGATTAGCCCCTGTTCCTCTTTTATATTTAACCATTGAACCCCCAAAACTGATCAAAGAAGCGCCTTATTGGAATGAACCTATATACAAAATTTGAAACAAATCGGATATTTCTGCATGAAAAACACATTATCTAAATTAAGGGGGGGGGGGGGGATTAGCCCCCAGTTCCCTCATGTAAACTTAACAAATGAACCACCAAAACTGGTCAGGGAAGCGCCTTATCAGAGTGAACCTATGTATAAAATTTGAAACAAAACGGATAATTCTGCATGAAAAACACATTTATATAAATTAAGTGGGGATCAGCCCCCGTCTCCCCTCCCCCTTTTATACTTAGCAATTTAACCCCCAAAACTAATCAAGGAATCGGATTATCAGAATGAACATATATATAAAATTTGAAAATTTAAAATCGGATAATTCTGCATGAAAAACCTATTTATGTAAATTAAGCGGGGGGGGGGATTAGCCCCCAGTTCCCTCATGTAAACTTAACAAATGAACCCCCAAAACTGATCAGGGAAGCGCCTTATCAGAATGAACCTATGTATAAAATTTGAAACAAATCGGATATTTCTGCATGAAAAACACATTATCTAAATTAAGGGGGGGGGATTAGCCCCAGTTCCCTCCTGTAAACTTAACAAATGAACCCCCAAAACTGATCAGGGAAGCGCCTTATCAGAAAGAACCTATATAGAATATTTGAAACAAATCGGATAATTCTGCATGAAAAACCCATTATCTAAATTAAGGGGGATTAGCCCCCAGTTCCGCCCTGTATACTTAATCAATTAACCCCCAAAGATAATCAGGGAAGCGCCTTATCAGAATGAACCTATATACAATATTTGAAACAAATCGGATAATTCTGCATGAAAAACCCATTTACCTAAATTAAGGGGGTGGGGGAGATTAATGACCGTTGTCCTCTTTATACTTAACCAATGAACCCCCAAAACTAATGAAGGAAACGCCTTATCACAATGAAGCTATATACAAAATTTGAAGCAAATTGTGTAATTCTGCATGAAAACCCCATTTATTTAGGGAGGGGATTCGCCCCTGTTCCCCCTTTATATTTAACCATTGAACCCCCAAAGCTGATCAGAGAAGCGCCTTATTGGAATGAACCTATATACAAAATTTGAAACAAATCGGATATTTCTGCATGAAAAACACATTATCTAAATTAAGGGGGGGGGGGGGATTAGCCCCCAGTTCCCTCATGTAAACTTAACAAATGAACCCCCAAAACTGATCAGGGAAGCGCCTTATCAGAGTGAACCTATGTGTAAAATTTGAAACAAAACTGATAATTCTGCATTAAAAACCCATTTATATAAATTAAGTGGGGATCAGCCCCCGTTCCCCCTCCCCCTTTTATACTTAGCAATTTAACCCCCAAAACTAATCAAGGAATCGGATTATTAGAATGAACATATATATAAAATTTGAAAATTTAAAATCGGATAATTCTGCATGAAAAACCTATTTATGTAAATTAAGCGGGGGGGGGGGGGGGGGGGGTCCGGCTTTGATAACCTGTGAGCTAAAAAAAATTCTATTACAATGATATTTCGGGTTCTGTGAACTCCAAAAATAGCAGAAATTTCAGAACATTTATGATTTATATGTTGACATTATGACTCATTTGAACATTTTTTTATTTCTTGAAATTTGCACAGTATTAACACGTGCATTTAAATACATGACAAGATTTAGTTAAAGGAAAGCACAAATATGAAATAAAATCAAATTAGATATTTTTTTTTTTTTGTTAGAAACCCACATACAAGATAATTTTTATATAAATTAGGATGAAAAACAATACAGAAATGTAACAAAAGCTATTACAGGTTTTCTTTTTCTTTCTTTTTTTATTTTTAAATGAAGAATTGAAGCTTTATATTTTTAAAATAAATCCCCCCCCCCCCTGCACCTCTACTGACAAAAATTCCCTGTTTGCTTTTTTTTATTCTGTTTATTTTAAATTATTAGAAAAGATTAAAAGTCATTTTTTATTTTCAAAATAATGTGAGAAAAATAAAATTTAATCAATTAAATTTGAATATACAGGGTGGGGCTGTTGAAAGCTTCTGCATGCAAGCTTTTACAGCATGAATATAGGTAAAATCAACCTCAAGGTATTAAGCATATTCTACTTTACGTTTTTCACAACTAAAATATTGTCTGATATTAAAAGACTACTGAAATTTATTTTACCATATACCATTATAAATTTCGTTATAGCACCCTGACATACATTTCTCAATTTTTTAATCAACATTATAGAATTTAATGGACATTCCTTTTTAACTGAATTTTAATACACTACAAATAATAAAATGTTAAATTGATTCTATAATAATGTAGTACCTGAAAAAAAAAAGACAATATATGATTCTGATATGGCATCGAATACAGAAAAATCTCATGAATTTATTTTAAGATCATAGGTATGTTATTGATATCTTCAGTGTTGAATTCAGGCATTTTTCTCCGAGAGGGATTTCTGTGGCTCCTGGGGGCATATTATAGAGTTCCGAGGGGGGGGGGGGAATTGCACTTTTTGACCATTAAATCATAAAATCCGAAATCTTCAGAGGGGGTGGCCATTTCAATGCTCCGGGAGAGAGGAATGTCCCCCCCCCCCCGGCTATCTCCTGAATTCAACACTGGATGCCTTACAGAATTAAACAAATAAACAAGTACCTGAATTTAGAATAAGTTAAAAACTACTTAAAAAGCAGTCTACAAAAATTGAGTTTTCATTAAGATAATATCTAAGTTAGAAATTTCTGGCACATCAAAATATTTTTTTGATTGGGGATATTTTTCTCATAAAAAATAAACTGAGCGAGAAATAAGATAACATGCATTTTATTTCAGGCTACGCAGCTCCTTAAACATGTTATTCGGTTTGATAATCATGCACTGTAAATATATGGACATATCAAATCCCAAATATTAAAAATCACATAAATTTTAGTACTTACCATTGCGAAGTTAGAACTACGTAGAACAATTGTCCAATATTTAACAACATCGCGGACATCTTCTTCATGGAAAATCTCGATTCTGTTCTGTTATCAATCACGTGACGCCACGCCTTTCATACGTCAGCAGAGAGCGAGACTGCGCAGTAAGTCCGGTGAAGTTATTTTCCATCTTTTCGGAAACTAATACGATATAAAAAGATTATTTTTATGACTGTAGGAAAACTTTCTGTTGTGATTCGGAAAAAATATTTTATCGGTTGTTTTCCGTATCGTAAAGGAAATTTATCTTTTACGAAACGGAAAAGGGTTGGAAATTTTTTACAGTGTATAATAAAAAGATTGTACAGCCAGTGTAAAAATTACGTCAGCAATTATGTTATCTGGTTGTAAAACAAATAGGTTTTCTTCCCCAGAAAACGACCTTTTTTCAAATTCTACAGAATGGGAGAACTTGGTCCCTCCCATTTTCCTTTCCAGCCTTCAAAAAAAGTGATAGCGCATCTCAACCTTTCCCTTTTGTTCACCCCTCTCCCAAACAAACCAAGTGGAAAAAAAGGATACTCCCTCCAGGAAGGAGGAATAAAAATAGAATGAAGAAGAATTTAGAAGGAGTATTTCCCAGGGGTAGGGTTGTGAGCGGCCAATAGGCGAACTATTCTTTCCCCAACCCTATTGAATTTTCTTAATTCTATTTCCTGCGTTATTTACCCTTCAAAAAAGTTGAGGCATGCGTAATAAGGTCAAGTTTGCACTGAAAAAATAAGACTTTTGCTTCTCGCTTTAATATATTAGATTATAGAAAGATATATATTTTTTTCAATTTCCTAATGATATTTTTTCTTTTCTGTTGCCACAAAAAGAAGCCACATTGCTTTTATAAGCTAATATAAATTCAAATTCACTTGCTATATTTTAGCATCTAAAACGGACGACATTCTGTTAAGATAATGCGAATTTTTCATTTTTATATTTAAAGAAAGCTTACTAGAACCGCGTTACAGTTAAATATGTACTTAGAGTTAAAACTTCTACTATAATACAAACATTTCAATTTCGAGAAAAATAATCTCCTAAATGTGACGTCTCTTTCTCGCAAATTTTTTAATGTGACGTAAAACTGACTCTAAAGAAATGGTTGTTATGTTTTACTTCATATTTCATTTAAATACTACTATACCTTATGGCTAAGTATTCTAATACTTTAGATGCAGTGGTAACATTTTCTACGATTACCGTACATTAAGTAGAAAGTCAGTTATTTCTCTTTGCAAACAAAATATTACGATTAAAAGCGCCTAGAAAATGACATCAATTTCATGAAATTGTTGAAGATTTAATTTTTAAGAATGAAAATGTAAGTGCCCATTAAAAGAAAATCTGTAGTGAATTCATTCTACTTCCCGAACACTTTACAGAGCACTGTTCTTTCAAATAATAATAAGAAGAATAAGAATAATAATAACAGAGATCCAAATTTTACAAAGGTAAATTGTTTCCACTGGTGAAAATGGCCTCATGTTTAACGAAAACATGCACTTTAATTCATTAAGCTGAATTTATGACATAATTTTAAACGTATTTTAATTCCGATTATGCTAAGATTAAAGCCTGAGAATTAAAATAAATATTAAAATTTAATTTACATAGTCATGCTAATGGGAGTTTTAAGTTGTTTTCAATATAGCTATTGCGCCATTTTTTCTCTAAAATGTCCAATACAGAAATTTCGATACGCTTTTATTCGATAAATAAACCTAATTTCTTTTTCTTTTTCTTTTTAAAAAACAAAACAAAAATAGATTTAATTAAATTAAGTCATTTTCAGGTGAAACAGAATTTTTGAATCGATATAAGATAAACACAAGCAATAAAAATATTTAATTGAATGATTGAGATAAAAGAGATAAAAAGTTTATAAGTTATTGTCATAGAATGGTTGAAAAATGATTTAGCGAGTTTACTCACATACATACATATATATACCGACATCATCCTAAATAAATAAAAAACAGACCAAACGACATACATGAAAAAAAAGGGAAAGAAAATCCCGTTTCTAAATAAATAAAACTTAAGTGCAGTAAATTTAATATTTGAATATTTCCTATGAGTTCACGCATATGGTGAAAGAAATTTTCAGGTACCAAGCATGTCACATGTGGAATTGGGTTTTACCGGAACTCAAAAATGCGAGAATTTAATGAGTAAATTAGCAGTTAATTTATCTGTCAAAATTTTATGAATTCATGAATATTGATTGTATTTTGTGTCGAGTAGAAACTACTGTATTTATTTTTATGTTGTTTTGGGGGTGAAAAAAATTGTGTATTTTTTTGTTGCATTTATGTGCGGGAAATTGGAATTAAATTGTGTTAGAATTTAAAATTAGTGATTATGGCAGGCATATCCGGATTTCGAAAATGCGATCTGCAAACCCTTGCGATAGAATTTGAAGTAGAGGTTTTGTCAAATGATACAATTCCTAAATTGGTTAAAAAGATAACGGAGGCCCCCGATTATGATGAGACTATGGCGTTAAACCAATTAAAGTTGATTGAAGAAGACCGTGTAGAGAGATCGAAATTGGAAAAAGATAAAATTGAGAAAGAACATGAGCTCGCGAGAATTAGGGCCGAACGGGAAAATGATACTTTAACGTTATCATCTAGTCAAATAGAAAGGGAACCTAAAATTCTGTTAAAAAATGTGTTACCTAAATTTGAGATGGGAAAATCAGAGATTTCCTTATATCTCAACTTATTTGAGAGACAGGCATTAAAAGCGCAATTAGATAAGTCGCAATGGGTAACAAATTTGCTAGGTTTGCTTTCTATAGAATTGACAGAAGTTATTCTTAGAGAACCACCAGACGAAACGGACAATTTTGATTTTGTGAAGGGTTAAATTACTCGAAAGGTTTAAAATTAGTGCAGAAGACTTCAGAATCAAATTCGTAACAACACCACGGTCCGAAGAAAAAAATTGGAAAGATTTTTCGTATGAAATTACGAATTATTTCGATCAATGGTTAAGCGGTATTCAGGTGTCTGAATTTAATCAACTTAGGGACCTGATAATTACTGACCAGATCAAACGGAAGGTGCCCTCCGAAATTAGACAGCATTTTATTGACTCATGGAGTACAATAATTAAGCCATTGGATCTGACCCAAAAACTTGATCATTATGAGGCGGTCAGAAGAACGGAGAGAAAACAAGCTCCCCCTAAAAACCCAAATAATGAAAAATCGTTTGAGAGGAATAGATTCACCGATAAACCGAAAGTGGAACAAAAGGGGCTTGAAGTAAAAAGAAACTGGCGTGATCGGGATGAACAAAAAAATAGGGACGAGATTTTTGAACGGAGAAGAGGTATGTCCTGTTTTATTTGTAATAGCCCCGACCATCTCCGATACTCTTGCCCAGAACTAAAAACGATAAATGATAAACCCGAAATAGTGTGTCAACTGGCAGACTTGAACGATTTAGATGAGAGTTTCGATCCCTATCTAAGCGAAGGGATGGTAAATGGGAAAAAAATGAAGATATTTAGGGATACGGGCAGTTCGTTGGACTTACTTAGTGCAAATGACGTAACCAAGGAACAGTATACGGGAGAGGTAGTGAGAGTAAGACAACCCCTTGATAACGAAATAAAAAGTCTACCCCTCGTAGAAATAAGACTTCAGACAGATGTGGGTGACCTTTTAATCAAAGCCGCAGTGGTAGATAAGAATACCGAAATGTCTTATTATTTATTAGGGAACAGAACGCAAAATTTGTTAGACAAAATGAAGGCGAAACTGCCTATTAGCCTTGGGAATTTGACGCAACAGAAAAATCGTGAAGAGGAAAATTCAATTCCCCCTAAACCCACAAACTTGTTAGCTTCGGATTACGACAATAATCCGCACGGTAAACTTCCTACGGAAAAAGAAAGGAAAAGAGGAATTGAATTATCCCCCAAATCTGAGAAGTCAGAAACGACTAACATGGATAGTCAGAAAAGAAAGGGTTTTGATACTATACTCCCCTACAGTCTAAGCGGGAAAGAAAGGCATTGTGATTCTCCCCCTAGAACAATTTTAGATAGAGAACCCGTCTTTCTATTTTCAGGGGAAAGTACAAAGGGAAGAAATAAAAAGGGTCTAGCGAGGTCCCTGAAAGAAGGATCTTGGGAGAAGCGAGTAGCTGACCGGTTATTAGTTGCTTTTAAAAGACGCTTATTCAGAGAACTCGCCTTATACAAATCCCGTTACAAGGTTAGTTCGCAGAAAGAAATAGGGCGCGTCGTAACTGCCCCTATTCAAATAGTATGGCCTTCTGAAAAAGAGCTGGGACATTTAAAGTCACGTCCCGAAGAAAAGGGAAAAGGGTTGAAAATACCTAATTCCAATGCGAAAGTATGGATAATTTGTTCCAGGATAGGGAGTCAGGTAGTGTTAAGACAGGCGTAAGTGAAACGAGAATAGAAAACGTAATGAAAAATTCCAAAGGGAATGATAGGTGTGAGATTGTCACAAAGGGATGTTCATCTTTAGAGAAGAATGAAATACGGGAATTTAACGATGAGGGACAAAATAAAGACACTGTCTTAGAGGCAAAAATTAAGTTTAAGTCTTCGGGAAGGAAGTCCCCAAAAAGGGTGGACCGGTATCGCGCGTTAGGAAGAAAGCAAAAGAAATTCTTCGAATCTAATTGTTTAGAAACCTCGGGTTTCCTATCGCCGCAAAACAAAACTGAAGTCAGCGACGTTAAACAGTGGGAAAACAACGCCGAAAAGAATTTCCGATTAATTAGAGATTTGGGGAAAATGCAGGAAGATCGCCGATCGATTGGTTACCGCCCCGGAAGACGCAAATCCACGGACTGACTGCTTGAGTCGTGTAGGCTGATTTTCTGTTTAACGACGTGTATATAAATCTCTAATTCATTTATTTATGTAATTGTATTGTTTTAATTGTGTAATGGAATTTATGTGTTTATGATAATATATTCAGGAATGTAATGTACAATTAGTGTCAGTAAGTACCCATATTTGAGCCTCTGTTGTGATCGAAACAGGTGTTTAGGGTGCTCCAGTATAGATTTTTCCCTACTATGAAAAATCTCTCCGAGGTGTGCGGTGATGCTGTGAGATCTTGAAGCTTTCCCAGCTAGTAAATATAGGCTCTCGCCCAAAAACAGTTCCCACGCCTCGAGTTAGACCATCGACGCAGGTTCGGAACATCAAAGCACTGTTCGATCTTTTCCTGGTGACAAGTGAGTCTGCTAAGTTGAAAAGGCCAGACTCATAGGCGACATTGCATGACACTTAAATGGATGACCCAGACCCCCCAGATCGTCACGGTTTCAACCTTGCTTCCCAGAGCAATCGAGATGATGAAACCGCCGTGACCCAATAGAGGTGTAAGTCGCCTATGATAGGGCTAAATGACGGAGGTCACCGCCCATGCCCCCCCCCCCGACCGTCAGGACTTTGGAGGAATTGGCCGGAGAGAGGATTCGGTGCGAGAGATCCGAAGAGAGAGGAGAGTTTCCTCTCTGCTGGGAAGAAGTGAGAATTCTGTGTGGAAAAAAGGGTTTTTACTCCCTGCCTCTGAAGGAAGACGACTTCGGTTGTCGCGTGAGAAGGTGAACAGCGACTCAGCGCTGCGAAATGAAAGTGAGGGGTACCATTAGTATTAACATAATGTAAATGAATAGAGACTGTTTTACACAAACTCTAGACCGTCTAAAGACTCTGATGAAAACTCAACCCATGAACTTTGAGGGTAAAAGAATATCCATTGATTCATCACTATTGTAATTTTCCAGTGAATAAATTTCTTCTGGTTTTAAATAAGAAATCTGTCTTCCGTGTTTCTACGCTACCGAAATAGAGAGATCCCGCTCGGAACACAGGAGTTATGACAATAGCTATTGCGCAATTTTTTCTCTAAAATGTCCAATACAGAAATTTCGATACGCTTTTATTCGATAAATAAACCTAATTTCTTTTTCTTTTTCTTTTTAAAAAACAAAACAAAAATAGATTTAATTAAATTAAGTCATTTTCAGGTGAAACAGAATTTTTGAATCGATATAAGATAAACACAAGCAATAAGAATATTTAATTGAATGATTGAGATAAAAGAGATAAAAAGTTTATAAGTTATTGTCATAGAATGGTTGAAAAATGATTTAGCGAGTTTACTCACATACATACATATATATACCGACATCATCCTAAATAAATAAAAAACAGACCAAACGACATACATACATACAGCATCTATGAAAGATACACAGATACAATTCCAAAACATATATATATATATATGCAATAGGTTTATAATACCGAAAACGGATTCAGGGAAACTCAAAATGTAAAAATATACCAAGCTTTCTATAATCGGGTTTTTATTATGATTACAAAACTTTCCTTACACTATATGTATTGGGAAGTAATAATGTTTTATCATCAGTGGAGGTCACTTGCTCTTCTGAAATTAACGTTTATTATCTATAAAGTAAAAGCTTTACTGTCAAG
Source organism: Maratus michaelseni (assembly GCA_963931845.1). Lineage (NCBI taxonomy): Eukaryota > Metazoa > Arthropoda > Arachnida > Araneae > Salticidae > Maratus > Maratus michaelseni. Next base: position 277,104,444 of record OZ007596.1, read on the forward strand.
CCACATAAAGAAGAATTTCTCTAAATGCTATGTCATTTGTTTGCATTTTTTGTATATATATATTTTTTTTTGTTAGAAAAATCGTATATTTTCTGTTGCACGTCCCAAAGAATCTGATATCCACGATTCTCTATTTATAGTGCTGCCATCTGCTGACATATTTCTAAAACATTGTTCATGCTTTCCATTTTTCCAGTGCATTTCTTTTCTTTAACTAAAATATTGCAAAGGACGTCAAGTGGGATACTGGTTTCCTACAAAAGTCAAAATATAATTATGAACTACCGTAATTTCGCGCGTATGACAATTGCTCCCGAAAACACCGTCTAGACAATTTATATTTATAAAGAAATCATGAATAATTTGACCTCATTATGGAAAACTTGAAATTTCTAATATGCATCAGAAAAAAAGGTTTAAATACACTTACACCAGAACACAAAGGCCCTTACAAGACATTAATAAAAATGGGAAATTCCAGAATGGAAATAGCATAATGAATTTTAAAAAATCATAAAATGCCATTTATTTAAAAAGGAAATCGTTCCTTTATATGTCTAGTATTTTAATTTTCCTACAGTTATCTAAATGTATTTTTTTACATAATCCATGCAATGGATCAGATTTTAAATTTGTAACACATTAAAATGTATTTCGATGAAATCAATTAAAATCTGGTTACGTGACCAGATGCATATTGGGGTATTTTCCAGTTGGCCCACACTCGAATAGTTTTTTTTTTTTTTTTTTTTTTTTTTTTTTTTTTGCGTTTTTTTGCGTTTTTTCCAAAACATGATAATAGCTAAAATTATGAATTGCATAACTAAAAAATTGAGGGGGGGGGGGGTGGGGGGGGATCCTTATTTCATTCAACATATAATTCACAGGTACCATATAGAAAAATTTTGTGAACTTCATTGCCAAATTCAAGCCATTTCTTGCATTTATGATATATATGTGATTGCTTATTTGTATGTTTCAGGTACAAATCTAAATTTTTTTACTCTTTTGCATGTGCAACTTGATATGAATACTTTTTAGAACAAGAGTAAAATTTTCATCAACTTAAAAAATATATCAGGCAACTACTTCTTTTAACCACTACCATAATTTTTCACTAGTTGACCCTCCAGCCGTAGCCCGGGCACTTGATAAAACTTTAAATGAACCCCAAATAAAAAATACTGATAATTATTGACAAAAGTGCGCTTAAGAAAACATAAAAACAAAGATTTTGTGGTCCAAATATAATAAAAAGATTGTACAGCCAGTGTAAAAATTACGTCAGCAATATTGTTATCTGGTTGTAAAACAAATAGGTTTTCTTCCCCAGAAAACGACCCTTTTTCAAATTCTACAGAATGGGAGAACTTGGTCCCTCTAATTTTCCTTTTCAGCCTTCAAAAAAAGTGAAAGCGCATCTCTACCTTTCCCTTTTGTTCACCCCTCTCCCAAACAAACCAAGTGGAAAAATGGATACTCCCTCCAGGAAGGAGGAATAAAAATAGAATGAAGAAGAATTTAGAAGGAGTAGGGTTGTGAGCGGCCAATAGGCGAGCTATTCTTTCCCCAACCCTCTTGAATTTTCTTAATTCTATTTCCTGCGTTATTTACCCTTCAAAAAAGTTGAGGCATGCGTAATAAGGTCAAGTTTGCACTGAAAAATTAAGACTTTTGCTTCTCGCTTTAATATATTAGATTATAGAAAGGTATTTTTTTTTTTCAATTTCCTAATGATATATTTTCTTTTCTGTTGCCACAAAAAGAAGCCACATTGCTTTTATAAGCTAATATAAATTCAAATTCACTTGCTATATTTTAGCATCTAAAACGGACGTCATTCTGTTAAGATAATGCGAATTTTTCATATTTATATTTAAAGAAAGCTTACTAGAACCGCGTTACAGTTAAATATGTACTTAGAGTTAAAACTTCTACTATAATACAAACATTTCAATTTCGAGAAAAATAATCTCCTAAATGACGTCTCTTTCTCGCAAATTTTTTAATGTGACGTAAAACTGACTCTAAAGAAATGGTTGTTATGTTTTATTTCATATTTCATTTAAATACTACTATACCTTATGGCTAAGTATTCTAATATTTTAGATGCAGTGGTAAAATTTTCTACGATTACCGTACATTAAGTTAGAAAGTCAGTTCTTTCTTTTTGCAAACAAAATAATACGATTAAAAGCGCCTGGAAAATGACATCAATTTCATGAAATTGTTGAAGATTTAATTTTTAAAAATGAAAATGTAAGTGCCATTAAAAGAAAATCTGTAGTGAATTCATTCTACTTCCCGAACACTTTACAGAGCACTGTTCTTTCAAATAATAATAAGAAGAATAAGAATAATAATAACAGAGATCCAAATTTTACAAAGGTAAATTGTTTCCACTGGTGAAAATGGCCTCATGTTTAACGAAAACATGCACTTTAATTCATAAAGCTGAATTTATGACATAATTTTAAACGGTATTTTAATTCTGATTATGCTGAGATTAAAGCCTGAGAATTAAAATAAATATTAAAATTTAATTTACATAGTCATGCTAATGGGAGTTTTAAGTAGTTTTCAATATAGCTATTGCGCCATTTTTTCTCTAAAATGTCCAATACAGAAATTTCGATTACGCTTTTATTCGATAAATAAACCTAATTTCTTTTTCTTTTTCTTTTTAAAAAACAAAACAAAAATAGATTTAATTAAATTAAGTCATTTTCATGTGAAACAGAATTTTTGAATCGATATAAGATAAACATAAGCAATAAAAATATTTAATTGAATGATTGAGATAAAAGAGATAAAAAGTTTATAAGTTATTGTCATAGAATGGTTGAAAAATGATTTAGCGAGTTTACTCACATACATACATATATATACCGACATCATCCTAAATAAATAAAAAACAGACCAAACGACATACATACATACAGCATCTATGAAAGATACACAGATACAATTCCAAAACATATATATATATATGCAATAGGTTTATAATACCGAAAACGGATTCAGGGAAACTCAAAATGTAAAAATATACCAAGCTTTCTATAATCGGGTTTTTATTATGATTACAAAACTTTCCTTACACTATATGTATTGGGAAGTAATAATGTTTTATCATCAGTGGAGGCCACTTGCTCTTCTGAAATTAACGTTCATTATCTATAAAGTAAAAGTTTTTCTGTCAAGGCACACAAAGAAGAATTTCTCTAAATGCTATGTCATTTGTTTGTATTTTTTGTATTTTTCTCCTTTTTGTTAGAAAAATCGTATAACTTCTGTTGCACGTTTCAAAGAATCCGTCATCTGCGATTCTCTATTTTTAGTGCTGCCATCTGCTGACATATTTCTAAAACATTGTTCTTTTTTTCCATTTTACCTGTGCATTTCTTTTCTTTAACTAAAATATTGCAAAGGACGTCAAACGGGACACTTCTCTTCTACAAAAGTCAAACTATAATTATGAACTAGGTTAATCGCGAATTGAATGTAAGTGTGGCAGATGCAGACCCTGGTTCTTAGAACGGTTTCTGAAAAGTTCGAAATTTTACGGATGAACGGAAAAGTTTCTAAAATACGATTTAGTTGGATTTATTCGGATTAGAAACTTGAAATATTGTATCGTGGTTTCTTTTAAAATATAGATAAACAGTATAAACAAATGATTAAAAATTCGAAATTTAAAGCTGTGAAATGAGCTGAAAACGTTCTTAAATGTGGTTTATTCAGAATTGATAGGGATTCAAGCTTAAAATTTTACATTTCTTTTATGTTTAAGGGTGTATTCAAATCCAAACTGCTTATTTTGAGACACATTTGTAAATTCATTTTTGCTCTAAAATGCATCCAATTGGCAGGTTCTCTTATTCAGAAACTTTATAATGTCCCCACTGTCTCGATTTTTTGATAAAGGCAGAATATATTTCAAAAAATGCCGTCAAAGTGGACATTTTGAACCGAATTTCCCGAAGCGATAGCGCTGGAAACAAAAAAAAAATGATCGTACTGTGAAAATAATTGTCTGTAAATCAATTTATAATTAATTGAACGAAAAATAAAAACATGGGGCCCTTATAAATGTCTTTATAAATCACGCCGGCAAGTTTCCTGTTGTTACTTTTAAAAATGAGTCTGAGAATGTATCTCAAAATTTTGAGTTGTTGAGCGTGGGAAAATATTTTTTTTGAATACCGCCTTAGAATGTAAATGCTCGCACAAAACATTTTTTACAAATATAAATGCTGGACGATTACACCATGAAACAGTACTACATTAAAGACGTGAGTATGAAATATCACAAATTTACTAAATGGTGTTTACAAATCTCAAATTGAATTATATTTGAACCAAACAAATTACATTTTTGGTTTTGAAGTTGGATAACCGAGTTGGGTGCCTGACCATTCTTCATCGGTAATACATTTAAAGCTGTTAGGTTTTTGTCCGTTAGGTGGTGCTTCTGCATCGTTTCTGCTTGAGGTTGGTTGGAACGATGTTTGATGGTTAACCTAGTTAAATTTTTTTAATTTGGGACGGCTTGTCTTTCGCCTTTGAAACTTTAGAAGCAATGTAACAACTATTTCCTGAGGCTGACCATAGATGTTGGTCGAAACGTTGATGTTTTTAATTTGATTTTAATGTTTGTATAAGTTTTAAATTTGACATTTGTATACACCATTTAGTAAATTTGTGATATTTTATACTCATGTCTTTAATGTAGTATTTTTTACAAAATTCGAAATTTAAAGTGTCCAAAATTAAAGAAAAAACAACAACAACAACAAAATAATAATAATAATAATTATGATTTTTGTGATGTTGTTGAGCTAGAAACTTGAAATTTGGGATGGAGGTTATTTTTAAGATGTAAGTGGAGGTTAAAAACGATTTATAAAAAAATTCGAAATTTAAAAAAGTGGAATACGCAGGGAACGTTCTTATTAAACCTTCTAAAATCTGATTTATCTGAAACTGTTAGGGATACATACTTGAAATTTTACAAGGTTCTTACTTTAGAGACATAAATTCCTACATCGAACAATTTTTAAATTTTAGAAATTTTAAAATGTGCAGGAACAAAATATATTCTAAAACTGCATTTTTTATGATGTAGTTGTTATAGAAGCTTGGAATTTGGCATGGTGATTACATTTAAGATGTACATTCTCGATAAGAACGGTTAAAAAAAAATTCGAAATTTCAAAAGAAATATCAAATGAGTGGAAAACCTTCCAAATACATTCTCAATTACCATTTATTTGAAATTAATTTTAGTTTTGCTAATTCATTTAAGTCTCATGTTCGCCTGATGCAGTATAAGAAGGAAGTTTAGTCAAAATGTGGCTTAATTAGTAATTTTTTAATTATCTGTGCCCGTAAAATTTCCTCTAATGAAAATAGGCACACGAATACCACTTGACATATTTCAACAATTACGTGAGCAAAGCCGCAACTTTTGCTAGTTTATTATATTTTATTTAGATATATTTCTTAAATTTATTTAAATTTAATACCGTGCACCGGTCAAAATTCGATAGAGAGAATATTTTGGAAAATATGTTATAGTTATATAAAGCTTATAAAGAAAATAAAAGTGTAGTTATATCTAAACATTAATTTCATTAAATTCTATATAAGTATAAAATCGCCTTTATAGTTCAAAATCAATAATAATGTTTTTGTTTTCTTTCAAAGCATTTCTCCCAATTACCATATTTTGTGTAGTGCAACTTTCTGACATTATTTGTACTTTCAGATTTTTACCCGAGATATCGTCTGCATAAATTTCTATGGGTAAATGATGATTAAGATAAATGTATACAAATTCAAAATCAATATTAACTGGTTTTTTTTTTTTTTTCTTTCAAAGCGTTTCCTCTAATAGCACATTATATGTAGTGCAACTTTCTAACATTATTTGTACTTTCAAATTTTTACCCGACATATCGCCTGTATAAATGTTTATGGGTAAATGATGATTGAAAAAAATTTATACCATTTCCAAGAGATGTTCTTACTTGCGCTTTATTTGTAGTTACACAAATTGCAATACCAATAAGAAATTAACAGCTTTAAAAAAAAAAAAAAGTGTTATTTTCGATGATATTATTATTGCAATAACATTTGCGAACTATTAAAGTAATTTCTATATTTATTATTATATTTCCGTTTTATAATTAGCTAAATTTCGATGGTTGTGTTTTTTTGAAAAATAAATTCTTTTTTTCTGACGTCCACGATTCTCTATTTTTAGTGCTGCCATCTGGTTACATTTTTAAAAAACATTGTTCATGTATTCCATTTTGCTCTTTACCGGAGATGATTTTTCCTGTGCATTTATTTTCTTTAACTAAAATATAGCAAAGGACGTCAAGCGGGATACTGGTCGCCTACAAAAGTCAAAATATAATTATGAACTAGGTTAATAGCGAATTGAATGCGAGTCTGGCAGATGCAGACCCTGGTTCTTAGAACGGTTTTTGAAAAAAAAAAAAATACATTTTAAGGATGAAATGAACAGAAAACTTTAACACAAAAAGAATTTTTAATACAAAAAGAGGAAAATATCTCGTACTAAATATATAATAAATAATGTGCAGATAGCGAAAATATCTTATACAGTTTCTAAATATTTACTTCCTCTGCAGTTTTCAGTTATTGCATTCTTCATCTGAGTTTAAACAAAAATCTTTTTACAAAGGTTTTTCTTTGAAAATAATTGAACTGCACAATCTCGTAAAAAAATGTAGATAAGGTACACAAATTCCGGTAAAACGATAAAAAAAAAAAAAAAAAGATTATGTGTAAGTGCTTTTTCCAATCCTTTTTTTTTAAACATACCCATATGTCACTTACAAAAATTGCTATCAGATAATGCTATCTTTAACCGCTTAAATGTTTCGCTTTTTTTGACACAATAAACTAAAAATAAGGACAAAATACCACTTCTTTCGTACTAAGACATCTGCCTCATATAATCGAAAAATGTGTGCCAATTTATAAAACGAAGATTACCGTTAAAAATCAGTGGTATCGAAAAGCTTTTAGTAACAAGGCAAGCAAACTCTTCTTGCACGAGTGGCGTTCGGGAAAGTTAATATGCGACATAAAAAAATTTCCTGGTTAGAATTATTTCACGTTTCAAGAAGAAAGTATTGGATTGCTGAAAAATTTCGAATCTTGGTTTTTGACGGATTTATACGTTTTAGAAGGTCCTGAACCTGGTTTGACTGCTTTTAGAAAATGTCTGACTGCGAGTCTGTGTGTGTGTGTGTGTGTGAAAAAATATTGTGGGTGCTCTATCTCAAGAACTAATGCACGAATTTAATAAAACTTTAGATTCAGTTAGACCTTGATATAAATGGTTGCTGATTAGGTTATGGTGTAAATGCCGAGTAGGTGGCGCCCCACCAGTGGCTGAGAGGTTCTGCTCTCAAAAGCTGGTAGACGGGAGGTTCTGGGTTCAAACCCCTGTCGTACTCGTCGACCTAACCGTTCGGAGTTTTCCGTGGTTTTCTTCGAACCTTGCCGTAAATACGGGCTAGGATCCCTTAGAAAGATCCCTACGGAGGGCCCTCCCCCCTAGGGCTTATATCCCTCGTGTAGATAATCGGCCGTCATAAAATCAACCAACCGAACAGGTGGCGCTGCTATGCTGCATTTTTCACGATTTCCACGAGAGCTCTATCTTAAGAAATAATGCACGGATTTTCACAAAGCTTCAGATTCCGCTGCCAGAAACTGTTATTTAACAGCATTATTTTGTGTGACCCTGTCAATGAATGACAATTGCTTTGAACATCATACTATACTGAAAGCATGTTTTAGTGTATCCCAAATATTCGTATAAATTTCATTATGTTGATAACAGTGTAACATAATTTAAATAGACCTCAAGCGATTTTTCCTCATAGGTCATAATATAAAGGAATACTTTTGAATGCCCCTGTAAAATAACTATAAGTGCTACATATAATATATTCTAAAATAGCCTTCTTGCATGTGCACCTCAATAATGCATATAAACTTCATTATGTTTCGATTAGTGTAACACCATTAAAATACACCACAAATGATTTTTCATCACAGACCATAAAGTAACGGAATATTTTTGAGTGCCCCTGTAAATGAACTGGCAAAGCTACATATTTCATTCTCAATATCGAACATTCCATATCAAACTTCAACAACATATATCAATTGCATAGCATTCCGAGTATATTTACGCGAGATAGAGCTCGGACAGACAAACCGAATTCATAAATACTTTTCAATTATGTTGGAAAATGTAAACAAATACTTTTCAACTATGTTGGAAAATGTAAAACAAAACTTGCTGTAGGTACATGTGCACATACCTTGTGTATCCAGAACACAATTCATCGTTCATATTCAGCGATACACAAACGACTCGGTTACAGCAATGGCTATGAACAATAATTGCTGGAAGTGCGTTTTTAGATGTGGCACGCGTTTTCAAATTTAAATGATTATTTGTCTATTAGTTGGCGTGTATAAATTCTGTAGATGATATACAGGGCAGCACAAAAGATCTCGAATACATTTCCATTTATTACAGGGTGACACATACATCCTGTAACGTGATGAAAATGCCAATTTATTTTAAAGCGCGTTTTTGAGCTATATTATTGTTTTAATCTTGTTCCTAGTGCTTTTAGGTAGATTTTGTAAGAAATACTACCTATTACAATCTCCGCTATGTTCGAAGTTCTGGGAAATTTTTGCAGATCTACACCGATCACGACTCCCAGAACCCAAATCCCCCCCCCCCCCAGTTCAAAACTTTATCTATCTATCTATCTATCTATATAACTTTTTATGGGTAAGATAACTTCAATAATTCTGCACAAATCTCTTCCAAACTGATACATAAAATCAAGGGCCGTAAAATCTCGCTCGAGTTCGTTAATGGGCAAAATCGAACCAAGCGGGGGAGGAGGGGGTGGGGATGGGGGCTTTTTGTGAAAACAGAAAAAAAGAACCATAATTTCTTAATTATGATACTTATCGTATCTGTTCAAAGTTATTATTACTTCTAGGAAAAGGGCCGAAAAGTTATGTATGACATATTTTTTATATCACTAAATATGGCTTCAAGGGGTTGGGGGGGGGGAATAGGGGTTTAAAAAGAAAAAAAATCATAACTTTTTTAATTCACAAAATATCAAGTCCACTTAGATGTATTATAAATCCTCTTAATAATATCTACAACTTTTATATTGACAATTTTTTTATAGAACCAACCCTTACAGAAAAAAAAATAATAATAATAAAAAGAAAGCAATAACTTCGGCTTCGCCGATAGATACAGGTAGATTTCTAAGAGGGCGGTGCCAACTGCCGCATCATGGCGGCATGGTCCCCACGGTCTGCGTCTTCGAAATCTACCTGTGTCTTTAGGCCGAGCCATCAGGGATTTTCTTCTTGTGTGATTGCTATTTCCGCTGATATTAATTCGCTATATTGCAGGGAAATATGGTGTGCAAAGAAGGCCGGTCGCCACCGTCACACACCACAAGCGGCGAATGCCGATTCCTGCAAACGGCAAGGCTCTCAAATTGCACCAGGAACATGTCCATCGCGTCGCCAACCATTTTAAAAAGACGGAATCACGCCAGAAATAGTCGCGGCCATCTTGAAGAATTTCTAGAGAGCCTGGACGCTTGCACCGTCGTGAGTGGAAACCATTTTGAATGAGCTTGATTGTTTCTTCTACAGAATTTTCTTTTCTTTCGGATGGTGAATAAAATGGGTTGTTTTGTTCGTTCAGGGAAAAGTTATGGTTTTTTCATTTGCGTCACAGTATTTATGCGTCAACTTATATATGCTTAACTTTAAAGAATCATTTCAAGTTCCTTTGATTCATCCATTTCCTTTACAGTTAAACTTTTTTTTTTCTTCTATTTTTTAGTTAAATTCCACTGGGATAAACACTTAAAAAAAATTAAACAAAATTAACACTCTCAAGCCTTATAATATTTTATTAATATTATAAAACTAGCATCGACACCTAGTTTATTTTGTAGCCCTATACATAAAAGTTAGAGAACCGATAAAATTTCTCTGTTTAAATCATATTTTATATATTTTTTTATACTTTAAATTTTTACTTTCTTCTATATTTACAAGAAAAAAGTATTGGATTCATAAAAATTTTCGACTTCCGGTTTTCGACTAATTTATACGTTTTAGAAGGTCCTGAACACGATTTGACTGTTTTTAGAAAATGTCTGTCTGTCTGTCTGTATGTATGTATGTGACAAAAATTTTGTGGGCGCTCTATTTCAAGAACTAATGTTCGGAATTTAATAAAACTTTTTATTCAGTTAGTCCCTGATATAAATTGGTGCTGATTAGTTTTTGGTAAAAATCGCCCAGCATGTGGCGCTGCTATGCAGAATTTTGAAGGATTTACACGATTTTAGTGATAGTCCTATCTCAATTACTAATGCACGGAATTTAATAAAACTTCATTTTCAGTTAAACTTTGATATAAATTGGTGCTGATTATTTTTTGCGTATGCGAAACCTGTGTGAGATAGAATAAAGTTTTGGGATTGACACATCCGATTAGTTTTTATTGGATTTTTAATTGTTAATTTCACGCAAAAGTGAGTTAAGTCGCCAAATATGGCGCTACGAATTCAAACCACTATTAACACACAGCAGATGACTATGGCATTTGGCCAGGGTTGCCGGGATAAATTGTAAGCCAATGAATAAAGCCAACTTTATGCCCCGTCAGAAATGTAAATATAATATTGTAATTTTTTAAAATCAAATTCGTAGGTTCTTGAAGAACTTTTTTTTTCAATATTTTATACTTAGTATTGACTAATTTGAATTTGTAATTACTAATAAATAAATAAATAAATAAAAACTTCCATGTTAATAGTCCGATAAGTGCTCTCGAAAGCTGGATTTTCAGAAAGTTATGCTGCTAAGGAAGTTGTGTTGCTGTAAAATTAAAAAAATGTTATTTTTTTAACAGACAAATTTTACCGATTCCCAAACTTCGTAATGTAGGGCTTTAAAATGCACCACGTCTCAATGCTAGGTGCGAGCTGCACCAAAAGTGGTTCCCTTGTTAGAATAATTTCTTAAATAAAAGGATAAAAAAACCCCTGTATTTTACTTAAATTTGAAATACTAAATAACATTCAATTAACATGTTATATGTAACTGATATACGTTATTGAGGTTTACAATGTTCTATTCTATTTTGAAAATGAAGTATGTAGCATTCATAGCTCATTTACGGGGGCATTCAGAAGAATTTCATTTCATTACGGTCAATGGGGAAAAATCGTTTTCAGCGCATTTTAATGATGTTACACTATTTCAAACATAATGAAATTGATATGCAACCCTCAGGTGGACAAAGAGTATAGTATAAGAATAAGAGAAGTATAGTAGAAGAGAAGCAGAGTAGAGTAGAGTATAAATAGCTATTATGGTTCTTTTACAGAGACACTAAAACGTATTTCGTTATATAACGGTCAATAGGAAAAAATTGTGTTCAGTGCATTTTAATGTTGTTACACTTTTACAAACATAATGAAATTGGAATGCATGATTGAGGTAGAAGTCAACATGCTTTCTAGTGAGTATCGATTAAGCAGCAATTATAGTTTTTTCTTACAGGGATGCACAAAAGAACCCCATTACATTATTATCTATAATGAAAAATTGTTTGCTGTGTAATTTAATGATGTTACACTATTTCAAACATAGTGAAATTGGAATGCATGATTGAGTTAGAAGTCAAAATGCTTTCTATAGAGTATAGAATAAGCAGCAATTATAGTTTTTTTACAGGGACGCACAAAATAATCCTGTTACATTATTATCTATAGTAAAAAATTGTTTGCTGTGTAATTTAATGATGTTACACTATTTCAAACATAATGAAATTGGAATGCATGATTGAGGTGGAAAGCAACATGCTTTCTATAGAGTATAGAATACGCAGCAATTATAGTTTGTTCACAGGGACGCACAAAAAATCCTGTTACATTATTATCTATAGTGAAAAATTTTTTGCTGTGTAATTTAATGATGTTACACTATTTCAAACATAGTGAAATTGATCCACGTTACTTAGGTGCACTACAATATGTTTTTTAGATTGTTGAGTACTATAACTTTATCGTTTATTTACAGAGACACTCAAAAGAATTTTGTTACAAAAGAGACTATGTAACATAAATGTTGGATGTGCGTTTTCAGGTATAATATGCTTTTTAAATCTTAACTAATTTTTATTGCATTATGAGGTGTGTATATCCTACACTTGGCTGCATGAAAGAATTTTCGGTACTTCTCTATTATCCCGTCGACCACTTTTCATAACAAAAAACTATCGCCAAACTGTGACGCCAAATAAATGGGAGAACGTTGTCATTGGAATATCAAAATAAATAAATAAACAAAATGTAAGAATTTAAGGACACATTTGTTATTTTAATGAATGAAATAACTGATAAATCATTAAAACATAATAAAAAATACAGGCAAATGTCGAATTAAAAACCACTTGATGACATAACAAACACGTATAATGCTTCTGACTTCAAATAAATGGGACTGCATTTTTGGTGTTTAATCTTACAGTTTGGCGATAGTTTTTTGTTATAAAAAGTGGTCGACGGGATAATAGAGAAGTACCGAATTTTCACACATTACCGCATATTGACAGCAATTCTGAAAATAAATTTTACTGCGTTGTGTGTGTTTTTTTTAAAAATGTTTATTCAGATATGTCATTTCATTGTACGAACAAAAATGAAATTTTTTAACGATATTCCGGTAGTATTGCATAACCTGTGCAATGATGGACGATTTCTCGTTCGTGTTTTATCATTCTACCAGAAATTATGTATCTTATCGGCTTTCCTTATCGTAAATCACGTGAACTGCAATTTAGAATTTAAACCTCCGCTTACCAGACGGGTCCAATGGATTCGAAAGGTACATTCAAAATGACTGTTCGAACCCGAATTTGCTTCATAAAAAAAGTTAGAGTGCTTTTATGTTCGGCGGGGGCAACTGATCGCCAACATTTTGTCAATCTCGCCAACCTTTTTGTTCTCGCCAATCTTTTAACGTTATCTTGTAACAAATAGCCGATATTTTGACATAACAATATATCTTTTAAAACTTTTAACAAGTCGGATGTGCCAATCCCAAAACTTACTTCTATCTCACACAGGTTTCGCATACACTAAAATGAATCAGCACCAATTTATATCAAGGTCTAACTGAATCTAAAGTTTTATTAATTTCTATACATTAGTTTTTGAGATATGACTATGCTAAAATCATGTAAATCCTGCAAAATGCAGCATAGCAGCGCCACTTGTCGGAAGATTTAGACGAAAACCTAATCAACAACAACTTATGTCAACGTCTAACTGAATCTGAAGTTTGATGAAAATCCGTGCATTAGTTCTTGAGATATATTTATCGTGATAATAATGAAAAAAGTAGCATAGCAGCGCCACTTGTTGTGCTATTTACATCAAAACGTAAGCAGCATTTATTTATGTCAAGGTCTAATATAATCTGAAGTTTGATGAAATTCCGTGCATTAGTTCTTGAGATATAGCTATCGTAAAAATCCTGAAAAAAGTGGTATAGCAGCGCCATCTGTTGGGATATCTACACCAAAACACACTCAGCGTCTGTTTATGTCATGGTCTAACTGAATCTGAAGTTTGATGAAAATAAGTGCATTAGTTCTTGAGATAGATCTATTGCGGAAATCGCGAAAAATGCAGCATAGCAGCGCCACCTGTAGGGAGATTTTCACCAAAAACCAATCAGCAACAATTTATATCAGGGACTAACTGAATATAAAGTTTTATTAAATTTCGTGCATTAATTTTTTGGGATAGAGCGCCCACAAAATGTTTGTCACATACAGACAGACAGAGTCACTGACAGACATTTTCTAAAAACAGTCAAATCGTGTTCAGGACCTTCTAAAACGTATTAATCCGTTCAAAACTGGAAGTCGAAGATTTTCATGAATCCAATACTTTCTTCTTGTAAAGATAGAAGAAAGTAAATATAGCTAAAATATAATCATAATAAAATACGTAAAAACGAACATATGAATACAAGTAACAAAATCTCACATAATTCGGGTCTGTTAATGATTAGTCTTAGTCTGTTACAAACATGTTAAAATAAGATATAACATGAACTAGAACCATTTTATTTCTTTTATTTCTCCTATCAAATTTTATATACACCAAAATAGAAATTTACCATTATATAAGATCCCAATATCATTTAATATCATTTAAAATTTGTAAAAATGTCTCGCTGTTCAGTGGACCGTTATTTTTTTGTAATTCAAATGATGCCAATTGAAACAAAATTCGCGAGTTATCACTAGCGCCCAGCTAACATAAAAGTACCAAAGTTAGATGTAAACCACAGGGAACAAAACTAAATAAATAAGTTAAATAGAAATAGTATTAAATAAAAATTCTGGTGTGAAATGTTTTTATCAAGGTTGAGAAAAAATTCCAGTAGTTTTACTGTTACTTAAAACTACCGCAAAAGTCAAAACGGTGATATTATATTAAAAATACAAGTACCGTTTTGCTCCTTAATCGACGGGTTTCACATGAGCGAAAACAATTAGTCTGTTATTGAGATAACATACGTGTATTGGTAAAAACAAATAAAAAGAAAACTGCCCAGTTAAACTGAGGGCATTGTGCCCACAGGCTATTCATACTAATTATATATTATACTCTTATTTCAAAGAATTTCCAATAAGCCCCTCGAAAAGTAAAGAAATTGACAATATATTAAGGGTATCACCCCGCATACCCCTCCTTATAATTAACCAATGATCCCCCCCTCCCCCTAACTAATCAGGAAAGCGCTTTATCAAAATGAACATATATACAAAATTTGAAGCAAATCGGATAATTCTGCATGAAAAACCAATTTATCTAAATTAAGGGGGATAAGACCCCGTATCCCCCCTTTATACTAACCAATGAACCCCCAAAACCGATCAGGGAAGCCTCTTACCACAATGAACCTATATACAAAATTTGAAGAAAATCGGGGAATTCTGCATGGGTTGGGTTGGGTTGATGATTGACGGCCAATTATCAGAATTTGGGATATAGGCCCGGGGGAGGTGCCCTTCGTGGGGGTCTTTCTAAGGGAACCTAACCCGTATTTACGCATGGATAAATCCACGGCTCGAATAAAACCACGAAAACTCCGAACGATTAGGCCGACGGGAGCGATTGGGATCGAACCCAGCACCTCCCGTCTACCAGCTTCGAGAGCAGAACCTCTCAGCCACTGGTGGGGCGGAATTCTGCATGGAAAATTCATTTTTCTAACTTAAGGGAGGAGGATTAGCCCCCGTTATCCCTTTATACTTAACCAATGAACCACTAAAACTAATCAGGAATGCGCCTTATCACAATTAACCTATATACAAAATTTGAAGAAAATCGGATAATTCTGCATGGAAAACCCATTTATCTAAATTAAGGGGGTT
This sequence comes from Maratus michaelseni, assembly GCA_963931845.1. Taxonomy (NCBI): domain Eukaryota; kingdom Metazoa; phylum Arthropoda; class Arachnida; order Araneae; family Salticidae; genus Maratus; species Maratus michaelseni. The sequence continues at coordinate 277,120,012 of OZ007596.1, forward strand.
AGACACCCGTTCCCCCCCTTTATACTTAACCAATGAACCCCCAAAACTAATCGGGGAAGCGCCTTAGCACAATGAACCTATAAACAAAATTTGATGCAAAACTGTTATTTCTATCAAGAATTATCGCGTTACGTACATACGTGCATACATACATATATACAGAACCGGTGGGCACATTAGCTCGCAAGCTTTGACAGATTGTGAGCTAAACAGTAAAAGCAGGCGATACCTATCCATTAATATTTCAAACACGGACAGCAAGCAATATAAACGATTTTTTGTGTCAACTATGTGTTGAAGATAACAAAAGACCAACAGAACATTTTAACGTTTTATCAGTGACGTCAGTCTATTTTCAATTGCGATCTGTTAAAGGAAACTGCATTATCGAAAAGTGCTTTAAAATAATATTGCCGAAATATTTTTAGAGAAAAGAACGGTAATATAATTTTTCCTCATTACGTGCAATGTTATAGTTTCAAGTAATCCTTGGTATAATTGACGTTTTTGCATGTAAAAAGCAAAAAGCCTAATTTACAGAAGCTGTATAAAGAAAACTTTCAGCCAGTGAGTTCAATTTTATTTTTATCTGAAAAAAACGAATTTTGAAAAAAGAAATTTCTCTGTATAATCTTATGCAGTAGAATAGCTTAAAATTTTAATCTTGGACGAAACTGTCTATACAAAGGAAAAATAACATTAATTAATTGAAGCAATCGTAGGCATTTTTGATGAGATTATACAATTGAATAATTATGATAAGAAAAAAAACTTTGTAGAAAGCTTTTTATAAATTGAGATGAATACCATAATTGAAAATTGAAAAGAAACTAATATTAAGAGACAATGTACGATTATAAAAATATGCAAGTTATCTAAGATTTTTGATGAAGGAAAGGTTATAAATGAAGTAATTGAACCAAATTTAGTTATATTTAAGTGGCTTAATTTAGGTAATTTTGAAAATTATTTGTGGATTAGATTTTATATAAGAAAAAAAAAACTTTGCAGAGAACTTAGTGCAGACCAAAAAGAGAAAGATTCAATAATGCAACCGAAATGTTTTAAATTATATAACTAAGAGGCGCAAATTTTGGCAATTTATATAAAATTCAATTAAAACTTTTTAAAAATCTTCTTTATATGAAAATTTAAGAATTTTGTTTTGTTTGTCATATAAATTTCGCTTTAACAAACATATGTTAAAAAGAGCAACAATCTACCTATAGTTTAAAACTGAAAAACAAGTTTCTCGCATAAACACGAAAGATGTTGCGATATAGTTTCCAAGTATATTTTATGCTTCACATAATTATTCATTTCAATAGTGAATCAGTAGATTCATCTAACATTTTATCCAGTAATACACAGAAAAATGAAACTACAGAAGTAGTACTAGCATCTAACGTTTTACGGGTTATTTTGGAAGAAAATGGAACTACAGAAATAGTAAAAGCATCTACTATATTACCTGCTATCTCTCAAGAAAATGGAACTACAGAATTAGTAGAATCATCTAATATATTACCTATTATTTTTCAAGAAAATGGAACTACAAAACCTTTAGATGCACCTGACATTTTTCCTCGTATTGCAAAAGAATGTGGAACTACAGAAATAATAGAAGCATCTAACATATTACCTGATATTGCACAAAAAAATGAAACTACAGAACGAGTAGATGCATCTAATATTTTGCCTGGTATTGTAGAAGAAAATGAAAATACAGAAGTAATAAATGCATTTAATATTTTACCTGGTATTTCAGAAGAAAATGGAACAACGGTAGTAGGACCATCTAACATCTTGTCTGGTATTGTACAAGAAAGTGGAACTACAAAAGTAGTAGAAGCATCTAACATATTACCTGATATTGCACAGGAAAATGGAACTAAAGAACTAGTTGATGCATCTGATATTTTTCCTGCCATTTCGCAAAAAAATGGAACTACAATAGTAGGTGAAATTAACATTTTATCTAATATTCTGAAGGGAAATGTAACAACAGAAGTAGTACGTGTATCTAACATTTCACCTAGTAATGCACAAGAAATTGAAACTACTGAAATAATAGGTGCATCTAAAATTTTACTTGGTAAGGCACAAGAAAATGGAACAACTAAAGCAATAGATGCATTTAATATTTTACGCGGTATTGTACAGGAAAACAGAGCTGCAAAAGAAGTAGAAGTATCTCACATTTTGCCTAAACAATACTTTGAATCTATGCCAAAATCTTGTTATGACCTACAAAAATTGGGTGGTGTATGCAAGAATAAAAACAAAACGGTAATAGAATTGGATCCAATCTCTGGTGTAAAAGAAATTTATGAGTTAACGTTTAATGATACGAAATACTTGCCGGCAAGATCATTGTTTGGTCTTTCCATTGAACATCTTGTTTTGGATGATCCTGATGTAACAGTTGAGGAAAATGTTTTTGAAGGTATCGTTTATTTAGAGAAATTTCACGTGGTCCAAAGTAACATTAAGGTAATCATTTTAATTATTTTATAATAAATTGAAGTTTCTCTGTTCTTAACCAACAGAAAAATATATATCTATCTATCTCTCTCTCTCTATATATATAACCGCTACTTTATGAGAGAAAAAAAAAACTTTACATGGATATTTTTAAGTTAATCCAGGGTTTCAGAGAGACTGTGCGAGATTCTCGTTAGTGATTCCAAAGAGCGTATTGTATTAGAAAACAAACTCAATGAATACTTACTTTTTAAATAATTACTTAAAATTTAAATATTACTATATTATAAATATACAGGGTGATTATAAAAAACTATCCCGATATATGTGCCCCTAACTATCATACCGTTCACAGAAACTGAATGAAACTTTGGTTTAAAGTACTTTGAGGTATGCGCTCAAGAATCATATGAAAGACAACAGTTAAATTCTAACAGTTACGGTTACAGTGACAAAATTTCAAAAATTTCAAATGACAACACCTACTTTTTTTTTTATTGGAATGTGATCTTCATAGTGAAAAACCATAAAAAACGTTGGAACGGTACCTGTAGCACGAAAATCACCGGCGCTAAAAAGACTAAGAAGAATAGGGAAAACAAACAATAAGGACAGAGAAGCAACAGAAAACAAAACATTTTATTGTGTTTCATACATTTTCCATTTTACACACGACGAAATGCGGCAGATGGTGGTGAAAACATGCGGCAGATGGTGGATAGCACTGAACAATAAAATGTTTTACTTTCTGTTGCTTCTCTGTCCTTTATTGATTGTTTTCACTTTTCTTCTTAGTCTGTCTAGCGCCGGCGATTTTCATGCTACAGGTACCGTTTCAACTCTTTTTATGGTTTTTCACTACGAAGATCACATTCCAATAAAAAAAAAAAAGTAGGTGTTGCCATTTGAAATTTTTGAAATTTTGTCAGTGTAACCGTAACTGTTAGAATTTAACTGTTGTTTTTTACGTGATTCTTGAGCGCATACCTCAAAATACTTTAGGCCAGAATTTCATTCAGTTTCTGTGAACGGTATGACCGTTATGGGCTCATATATCGGGATAGTGTTTTTATAATCACCCTGTACATATATATATATATAGAGAGAGAAAGCTTGACAAATGCGGTCGGCGACCGCATTTGCGGTGGCCACAGACGACCATTTTTTATCTGGCGACCAAGTTATTTAATCTGGTGGATTATTTTTATTTATTTTTATTTTTTGTATAAAAGCTCACCTAAGAAATGAGCACAAAGAGCATATTTAGAATAGTTACTGGAGAACTCTTACCGCTTCAAAAATAAATTGTCCAAAAATCGCCGGGAAACGCTAAAAATCTCATAAAAATATTTTGGAAATTTTTAAATATCGCAGAGAACAAAATTTACTTTTTTGGGCTAAAAGACAGAAACCTGATTCATTTTACGAATGTAAAATAAAACGCCGTAAAACGCGAAAAAATTCGAATAATCACAAAAGACAATATTTTCTATATTTGGTTAAAAATTTGAAACCGTATCTATTTTACGAACTTCAAAATACCGCCGCAGAACGCGAAAATAAATTTACAAATTTCATAAAAAATCGCTATAAATTGAAAAATCGCAGAGGAAAAAAATATGGTGGACTGGAACCGGATTCCTTTTGTTGAAAAATCGCAGCTAAACACGAAAAAAAAAATCGCTAAAAGTTGCAAAAAATCGCTAAAAGTTGCAAAAAATCGACAAAATGTACTATATAGGGCTAAAAGATTGAAACAGGATTCCTTTAAATAATGTCAAAAAAATGCCGCGAAACACACACACACACACACACACACACACACACAAAAAAAAAAAAAAAAAAAAAAAAAAAAAAAAAAAAAAAAGAAACGCTAAAAATCACATAAAAACGTTAAATTAAAAAATCGGGTACTATTCTAAACTATGTAAGTAATAATTCTAAACTGTGCTTGTTATTATTTTTCCTTACTTTTAATAGATAAAAAACTGTTGTGCTATTTTTGAAAATCAATGATGAAAGAAGGCGAGGGAAGTGGTTAAATATTTTTTAGTGGCGACTAGAATATTTTGCTGGCTACCAGATTTTGTGAAATCTGAAAAGCCTGTATACACACATACAGAGAGTGAGATTTTTAAGTAATTTTAAATTGTCCACTAACAATATCAAAAAAGCACTTTTATATGAAAAGTATCAGGTAGATATTCAAATAAAGTTTTGCAATTTATTGAAAACGGCACTTTCCTATTAGCTGCATGCCAGAAGTACTAAATAGACAAAAAAAAATCGACAATTGTTGTAATTCTTTCCATCAACTCTTGATTCTGATTATTTTCTTGCTTTTAGTTATAGCATTTGTTATGTTACACATTTGTTAAACTTGTATTTTATTTATTTACTAACTAATCTGCCCGGCGTTGCCCGGTCCCGAAATATTAATAATCTGTTCTATACGAATATGACTGAAATCTGTAAAGCTATCGAAATCAAGTCGAATGAGGCAAACTTCGCCGTATTTGGGCTCATAAAACCCAAGATCGGAAAGCGCATCCTGGCGGTCGAAAGTGCAGCTAAAATATTTAAGGCTATAGATATCAAGTCGAATGAGCCTAACCCCGTCGTAAACGGGTCCATAGAACCAGATATACGCCTATAGTTCCACTTTCCACCACCAGGGAGCGCAGTCTGTTCTTTAAGAGGCCTTTTCAGAACACTTGACCCATCCAAATTTCCTAGTAGAATTGAAATTTAACTACGGGTAAACATTGCCAAAATAGCGGAAATCGCGAAAGTGGGTTACGTAATTGATCGGTTTCTAAAGCGTTAATGTAGATATTTTTTAAAACCCAACGGTGCATTTTGAAGAAAATGAACGTGTCTATGATCTGGAGTCTACTGTTTGTCCGTACTTGCACTTCCCGAGTCGATGCCGATTTTTAAATCTGGACCAAAAAAAAGGAAATTCGCGTGAGTAGTTTTGGAAAGGATATTTTTCGGAGGGTTAAAATTAATTTTTTTCAAAACGGATACCAGATCTTAAAAAACAAAGGGATATAGATTAGGCACAGTATTTTTAGTTTTTCGTATCTTGTTTATAAACGCCAATTCGGATTTTTAAAGATAGGAGAAATAGTTAAAAAAGCGAAATTGACTTACGGTTAAAAACGTTTTCGAAAGGGTTAACGTGATTTATTTTTTAAACTAAAGGTTTCTGCCTAAACCCGATAAAACGTAGATGTCTTTAGGTGTGTTTGCTTTTTGTTTGGTTATTTTAGAAAGCCGATGCCAGATTTAATATATAGCAGAAAATCGGAATTCGCAAAAGAGAGTCCTGCGCACGAAATTTTTTCGAAGGGTTAATATTCGTATTTTTCCAAAACAAATACAGATGTCGAAAAAGGAATAAATGTAGATATTGTCTGGTATTTTTAGTTTTTCGTACCTGTCTCTGAATCGCCAATGCGAAATTTTAAAAATGGCCAAAATCGCAAAAATTGCAAAACGGCAAACAGAAAATATACTTTCTCGAAGGGTTAATTTTTGTAGTTTTTAAAACTAAAGGTGGCTTTAAAAAAGACAAAAACAGTTTTTTAATTTGGTGACCTCGTTTTTCCGTATCTTTTGTATGCCGGTAGATGCAAGGCTCGGAAAACGGGAGAAAATAAAAAACATGAAATCGATGCTTTTTGATTATTTTTTTGAAAGGATTAAATGTAATTTTTTTTCAAACCAACCAGATCGTTCGAGACGTAAAAGTATGTTCTTTTAGAATATGCAGACGGTTTTTCCGTATTTTTAGCCGTTTGTCCATGGCGAATTTAGAAATACTTTAAACAAAAACGGAATATCTTCTGCTTTCTTTCTTCTGTTCCGGAAGATACGGAAATTGGTTTCTGCACATGCGCCAGCTCGCTTCAGAATAATGACTTTTTTATTTGTGATATTTGATCAGTTTTTAATTGATAACTACTTTAATTTTCAAAATTTTAAAATTCTGAGGCTCAGGTATACCAGGAGGGTGTTTGAACTACCTAAATCTAAATTTACAGACTTCTAGGTGCGCTAAATTTTCCTAGCCATCGCCAACAGACACACACACACACAGACACACAGAGCGAAACTTTCTTTTATTAGTATAGATTTATTTTTCGTGAAGTTTTAATTTCGTTATGAAATATTAGTTGGAAACGAATGTGACCTATTTATATTGTTTTAAGGGCAAAAAGGGCAATACTAACCGTGCGCAAAGTAATAAAATGACTATTTTCCATAATCTAATCCGTAACCAAGATTGGCGTCAAACAAGTGAAACTTGAAACGACATACAGTTTAATTGCATGAGATTTACAACAACGGCCACAAAAATTAAATTAAGTTTGCCCTAAACCTAGGCCAATTGGCTTTGACCCGACTTTCTTCAAGCAAACTGAAAGAAGTACATGAAATGGAAGAACTGAAGAAGACTGACGCATTAATCCTTAAACAATTTAACGAGCAATAATTGTATGTTCGAATAAACGGTCTCAGACGGGACCTCCAGGATCACGCTGTTTGCTTTTTATACTGGGCCTGTAGTATTAGTGACGTCACAGGAGAGATCCAGTTCGATGAATGTATCTCAGCAGAAAGATTTAATAAAGAGAGATGTTTTGGATTTCCTGTCTTAAAATTTGTCATTACATAAATAATAGTACTAAATTTCATAATCGTGAAATAAAAGGGAATTAATATAAACCTGCTTTATAAAAGGAAATTAAAAGTTTTAAATTAAAAGAAAATGCTAAGTTTAATAGATTAGATTGAACACATTGATTTACATTTTCCTAAAAACATTATTTTACAATAAATATACGTACAAAATGTATAATATATCTGCCAAAAACTTTTCAAAATCAATCCCATTCCTCTCTTTTACCACTACAATTTAACCACCAAAACACAATAAATGTCAAATTAAATAGAGAAACATTTTTCAACTATAGAGACCTTGGCACTTTTTTTAATGTTTCGGCGCAATTTGCGCTTCAGAAAGTTAGATATGTTTCCAAATTATATACACAGTTATGAAAACAAACCTAATGAACTTTTATGTTTATTTATATATAAAATTATTTATATATACAATTCTGTATACTTGTTCTACCTGTATATAAAAAGAGATAAATGGCTTCTTTATATTAAATAAATTGCATAAATATTGAAAAAAATGCTTATTTATATGAAACTACGAATAGGTTGCCAGAAAATATATTGCCAACTTTCCATCTCTCGCCATAAGCCATTTTCTATCTTAACTTGATAACTTATTTGCAATATTTTTTAAATTGTCTATTTATTGTACTTGGGTTCAGGACCTAATAACCACTCAAATGAACTTATCAAAAGATTTATTTTCATAATATATCTGTACACTTAAGTTAGCTAAAATGTTAAATGAAACTACTAAGTTGGGGAAATCAGTTACTTTTAATTTTATAAACAAAGCACACTCACTTCTAACTAAGTGTATCCAGATTTCATTCAATTTATTACAGTATTTATTGAAAAATCTTTGAAAGATGTGTTGTCATCGTTGTACCATTTTTTAAACTGTTTATCGTCTGCTTCTTTTATTTTTTTTTCAAAGATCATTTGGCTCTTTTCGTTTTGAAAGTACACATTCATTCAAATATGCCGGAATATTTTTATAACAGTAGGACAGACATTCGTTGTTAGGGTTAATTTTTTTCTCTGCACAACAAGTTCAGTACCATCATATTAATTCTAGCTTCACGAATTATGAAACGTATATCGAAACGTTTAATGCAGACCACTGCTGTTGAAATATAAGTAAAATTATCACAATGTAATTTTCGTAGCTAAAATTTCTTCTTTTTATTTTCAGTAGCAAATTCGAAGACTTAGATTTGAAAATAGGAGCACAACATTTTCTTCTCATTATTTTATAGATATAATCTACACTTTCTTTAATAGTTATAATCTTTAATTATTGATAGGTTATAATCTAAATGCACTGAAATTATTATTATTTACTAAATAAAACAATAATTAATATCAAAATACTATAGAAAACAATCCGTACAAACGAACAAAGTGCATGGAAATTTCTAAGTAGTATGGATTTCGCTTGTGACGTCACGCAAGTCAATTTGCACTTTGTGGCAGGCCTTATATGAAAAGCAAACTGTGTGATCTCGGAGCGTCTCAGCCTGGTTTCTTCCGTGAGACTCAGCTCGATCTGTGCCGCGAAACAGGTTTGGACTCGATTTTTATAACAGTTTTAGAATTCAGACTGAGGCTCGAGCTCAATTTCAAAGTGAGTATTTCATTTATTCGCAAGAAAAAAAAACTTTGCAGATGATATTTGAGATATAAGAATACCAATGGTAAATTTTTTAAAGTGTTTTATAATCCTCTAAATATCCGTGTGGAAGAGAGCTGAGTTGTTATTGATGTGATATAAGGAGAAATATTTTATCTGATTATGAAGCCTTCGCATCTGGGCCTGGCCGGAAAAATAAAGACAGTTTTGTAACAGGCCGATAAAAAAACTTAATTTTGCCAGCCCAGTCCATCCCGATATACCAAATTTAAAAGGATCAAACTAAGCTGGTAAAATATGAACTATGCTGCAAGTGCCGATTCCAGCTTCACAACAACAATACAAAAATGTAAGATGTCCAGCATACAAATCGGCATCAGACATTGTGTCTGAGCCCGTTCTTAATTTTTTTAGCAATCTCGGGTAGGCCGGGATCAGGCTTACATTTTATTCTATTCAGAATTGCTGGGCTGCATACTCGGCCTGGGCCAGAGTTGGACTTAATTGTTTCCAGGACGCGTCGAGCAAGCAGTTTGTTTTGTAAAAATAATAATAGGGATAATGACTTCTGTTAACGGAATCTTTGGAAATATACTTTACTACATTATAGAGAAACATTTTCAAAAATCTACTTATTTTATTATACAGCAACGGAAAGCTACGATGTTTTAAATCCTCCTTTTGCTTTTGTTCTGAACTATGCATTCATTATTTTAATGCCTTTATTTGAATGTAATAGTCTAAGTGATCATTAATGTTGCTATTCTGTATTCTATAGCTTGTGAACATATAGCAATCTAAAATATACTGTAAAATTTCCCCGTAAATATGTATGCAATATTCATTACAATAATCTTAACTGTATATTACGGAAAATAGGAATTTTTGGTAGAAATTGAGTCAGGCAAGGCAGGTCCCGTTTTCAATGATTTTTTTTAAGGGCCGTACCGGCCTGAAAGTTCCAGCACGTGCAGACCTCTTAGTAACACAAGGAAGCCGTTGAATATCCCTTTTTGTTTGAAGTATTTTTTTCAGAATTACTGGTCTACAGAAGTCATCTTTTTCTGCTGTAGGTGTACAATGATAGTTTAAAAGAATAAGAATTTTGGATTTTGTAGATTTCTGCCAGTGGTTGGGTACATATTAAAAATAAGTTGGGTTTTTTTTTGTCTAAGCCTGACGATTTGAAATGCGAGTTCGTTTTTTTGTTTTACCAGAGCCCGAAAGTATTCAGTATAAAATTGTCAATAACATTTAAAATTTGTTTCAAGATTAGTTTTCTCTTTAAATTTTTTTCCTACAAAGAAGAAACTATTAATAATCATTATTCCCCTATGAAGATATTTGTAACTTTTATGTCAATGAAATTATGTCTAAATAGTAAATCTGTTATCTAGATCCAACAACTGACAGAAATCGTCAAGAAGCATTAAGCTTTTAAAATATCTTTGTACAACTATAGTAGAAAGACACGAGTTCGGTTTTCTAATAATTCAGAAAAGGAACTTGAAACAGAAAGCGAGGAGAGACAAGGGATATCACATGGCTCCTTTATGCTACTAATATTGACCTTGCATAAGCTTTTGAATCAGATAGAATATTACTCCTTATTACTCCTCATCTATTACAATTCATGTCCATTTCAAACTGATTTTTAGAGGATTAGAAACATAAACGACTTTCCTTTTTCTCAAATAGCAACTTTCATACTTTTTACTTAACCATCATACGTAGTATAGGGTAAGTCTTGTAATCGTTTTGAAAATCGAAAAATTTTTTTTGACGTATTTACACGTTTCAGACACTGGAGATTCCGAAAAACATATTTTTAGAAAAAAAATTTTGCCGTCCGTCTGTGTGTCTGTGTGTCTCTGTGTGTGTGTGTCTGTAAACGCTCTATCTCCCGAAAAAATTGAGATAGAGACTTGCAATTTGGTATGTACTTAGTATGTAATAATGGGAAGAAGCCTATTTCATTTCAATAACCTCGATTAACCGGAACAATTTTTTTCGGACTCTCGAAATATTCGTTCTGATGAAAGGTATATAAAAATTTTCGAAATTGTTTATTTTAAGAAATGAATATAATAGACAATAAAAAAACATAAATTTTGAATAAAGCATGAAGTCGATCGGATAATGAGTTGCCGAGATATTTGGAATCCTATTTTCCACACTCTTCGATTTTTCATGACCCTGTATTTCATCCAAATTTCACTTCAAAGATATATTTTAATTTGAAATTTGACACTAAATCAGATTCAATAAACCGCTAGTTAATAGGATTATTATTTTTGGAGTTATAAGGAAAAACCTCTTTCAAGCAATTGAGTAATCGAGCCTTTAAAGTTTGTGACGTCATCAAGCCACGATTTTATTTGAATTGCAATGCATTTTATAAGTAGTTTACACATTTTTATTTTAATATTTTACATTATGCATATCCATGATGGGTAAGTATTACGGTGGCCCCCAACGACTAGTTTTTTTTTTTTACAACTTTCCAACATAGTTGAAATGTGTTTATGAATTTTGTTTGTCTGTCTATCCATGTTCTAGCTTGCTCAAATATACTCAGATTGTCATGCAATTGCTGTATGTTATTGAGCTTTACTATGGCCAGTAGTTATATTCAGCAGTTATTAAATTCATTACTTTAGGTGATACAGTTTGTTCTGCAACATCATTATGTACAGTTCGTAATAGTTGTAATAACTCACATCAGTTCTCTGCAATGTTCTTTTTTATATTGTTCAGCAGAGAGGTGAATCTTTCTATGTTTTACTAGATCAAAACTGTGATTAAATATTTATCAAATATTTATATTTAAATTCCCTTGGTAATAGAGAAATTGTTCCTTGTTTAGACGTACTATGATTCTTAAAATTATTCATCTAGTCATTCATTTTCGAAAATTTTTTTATCACAATGTTTGCTTTATATTTAAATTCCATGATATGAATTTGTTTCTGTTTATTTAAATCAGACTTTGCTGATAACATATTGGAACATAGAAACTTCTTATGAATCTTTAACAAATACTTTCGTAAATAGTCTTTATTACAATGACTAAATATAAATGTTTCAGTTGTCTTGGAATGAGTTTCACTATGTCGCATCTCATGTCTTGTTAAGATATTTTTTCTAGTAAAGGTCTTCCCACACTAATCACATTTAAATTTAGCAGGTGTCTCACAATGAGTGAACATAGATATCCCTGAATTTTTGTTTGACAGGTTCTACTTGTAAAAAGTAGTATTGATTGAAATTATAAAGACGGTGGTATTATTTCATGATTTAAAGCGTGATCTTCTTTTATCTCCGATGAAAAAGTATTACTAGCACTGTCTTCTACCACAGACGTTTCTTTTAATGTATTCATGATAACTTCAACAAATCTTTACTCAAAAATGACAATCTACTTAAACATATAAAAAAATTACAGAACAGTCTATTAACTTAATCTTCTCACCGCTGCGCCGTGAACTGATATATCCGTTCACTATGCTGTAGGTTTCACTGCAATATTAGCATTATTTAAATTAATATAATTCTATAACTATAATTGTATTTTTAAAACATTAAGTGATGATTAATAATCTCAAGTATTACATTCATATACGTAATTCAGTTTTTTATATCATGTTTGAAATGAAATGTTTTTTTTTTTAACATTAAAAAAAATACAAATAAAACATTACAATTATGCCCTTTTGCTCGGCTGTCAGGGGTTTAAACAAAGAACCCCAGCGAACGTCTTTACAGCACAATGACTGCAAACAATCTAACTTACATCATCTAAAGCTAGAGAGCTATAGAGCGCGCTTGTTTAAGAAGAATCACATGACTCGCTGCAGAACCGATTTTTTAGGACGGAAGAGTCTTCGAATTTGTTCAGTTCACATGTTACTTATATTTGTAATAATTTACGTATGTGATTCATCATTTCTCCACGATGTTCGTCTTTATATTGTTCAGAAGAGAGATGAATCTTTCTATGTTTTACTAGATCAAATCTGTGATTAACTAGTTTATCACATTTCTTACATTTATATTCCTTTGGTAATAGAGAAATTGTTCCTTGTTTAGACGTACTATGATTCTTGAAATTATTCAGCTGGTCATTCCTTTTCGAAAATTTTTATCACAATGCTTACCTTATACTTAAATTCCGTGACATGAATTTGTTTATGTTTATTTAAATCAGACTTTGCTGATAACATATTGGAACATAGAAACTTCTTATGAATTTTTAACAAATACTTTCGCAAATAGTCTTTACCACTTCCATGTGGGTGTCGACTAGAATACACGTACACGGTGAGCGCTCCGCCTTTTGTAAGGATGTTTTTTTGTAATGTTTCACAAAATTCTGCGATGTATATAAAAATGAATTGTTCTCATCTTCTAACAGGATCTTCATGAACACAAAAATTTCACTTTTGTTTTGTTTCTTCATAATAATCTTCTTATACTCAAAACGGATCATTAAAAAAATAACCTCGTCTTGTTACAGACGTCTTCTTATCTATACCCCATCAGTTTTTAATCATCGTTTTATTTCCCTCATCGGCTGTCAATCATTCTCTAGCCACGCCCTCCATTTCCCAACGCTCAATGTGGAAAAGTTTTTGGTTTCCGTCTGTTTGTCTGTCTGTCTGTTCCGCGATAACTGCCGCGAAAATGATCCGATTAAGTTGATTTTTGGTAGGTACCCAGAATTAGCTGTATAGTTTTTAGTTACATTTGGTTCATTCGTTCAAAAAATATAGAACATTTTGTTTCAAGTCATAATGCTTTTCAATGGGAAGTCAGACGATTTTTTTAATTTTAACATTCACCGAAAATAAAATCACGCGTTGGGATAACTGTAAATGCTAAATTATGGATGCTAAATTTACGAAATGGAGATCTTAATTTAATTCGATCGCTTTAAAAATTTCACAATATATTTATCAGAAATTCGAAATTATTTATAAAACCTATTGTGAAATTTTACGCATTAACTTGAAAGATATGAAACATTTTAATTTCTCATTTTTTACAAAAACTTCCAAAGGCATTCTTTTTTTTTTTTTTAAATCTTTATTAAATGGTTGCCAAGCAACTATATTTCAAAGAATATCAACAAAAGAAAATTTAAGTGATTCGCATTATTTTTACGCTAAATTGTATTAACAAAATAGCTAATTTTCGGGTGAGTTAAGTTTTTAATATGCTTTTTCTAATGAAATAGATGATAATTTATTTTAACTTCTGCAGAAAGATGACCAAATCGGATTTCTAAACGAAAAATATAAAAACGTTGACTGTGTACATTGAATATAAGTCTCATAAGAGGAATTTACACTTGTATGAGTATATTTAATACACGGAATTTTATTCAATTTCAGTGACATATGATATTTAGTGGTTGAAAAATAAGTATTTTTTTAAGTATAGGATAAAATCTCCTGTACAAAGGGATGATTAATCTAATGAAATTACAATAGTATGCATTCAGACATATACTCGAACAATGAAATAACACAATTATTGGAAATTGAGAATATAAAATTAAAGAGACAATGGGGGCGGATCCCTCCTGCAGGAATGTATTCTTATTCTGAAAAAAATACAGTAATAGTTAGTTTATCCTATCATTTCATAAAATTTTCTTTAATGTGATAAATCTAAAATTTCCGTAAGTTTCGTTAAATCTTATATTCTTATAAATATATGAATAACTTTAAAAAATTGAATTTTAGGCTATCAAATATCACGCAGATTATATTAAAAATTAGTGAGATTAATGAACAATGATTTGTAGAGCTGACGTTGTGGCTTCTGATCTGCAGATTTACTAGTATATTTCGGTAAATAACTACATCCATATTTGGTAAAGGTTCATTTATTTGCAAATTAGACACAAAAACAGGTTGTGTCTTTTTATTTTGGAAGCTAATTTATTAAATAATACCATTGGAATGTAATAATTTATTGAAAAAATATATATATTAATCTATAGTAATGTATATAACTGTAATATAAAAATTTAAATTATAAATATTTAATTGTAGGATGAAACCCCCAGTTATTGACACGTAACCGGTAACTGACACTTCAACAGAAATCTAATTTCAAATAAGCAGTTTCTTGTAAAATTTTACAAAGTAATATCATCTAGTGGTAGTTTATTTGTTTTAACTGTTATAACTTATTTTTCAGCTATTGGTTTTTGTAGAGCTGACGTTGAAGCCTCTGATCTGTAGATTTACTAATTATTATTATTTTTAAATTATTATAGGCGAGAATAAAATCTCTTGCACCTTACCCTACGAAATTTTGTGAGATACATCCATCACAGTAAAATGTATTTCTCTAAGTGTACTACGGTTTTTTTAAATTGTTTCAACAGCTCCTGCACCATAGGGGGTCTTATGTCTACCACTGTGAGATGCATTTGTATCGTATAATGCGTGTACACCACTACTAATGCTGTGAAATAATGTTGTTGCATGTTTTGAGCAATACGAATAATGAAGCTCTTTGTTGTTTACAAACACCTGAAATGTTCAGCCATTTCAGCAACCACCTGCTTGCTGAAATGTTTGAGAGGTCTGCTGTAGATCATTATAAAGCTTAAAAAATCATTTTATTAAGCTTTATTTAATGAGTGTAAACCTATATTCACTAGTATTATTAAGGGTTTTACAAGATAAAACTAGTCGTTGGGGGCCACCGTAATACTTACACATCATGGATATGCATAATGTAAAATATTAAAATAAAACATGTGTATACTATTTATAAAATGCATTGCAATTCAAATAAAATCGTGGCTAGATGATGTCACAAACTTTAGAGGCTAGATTACTGAATTATGTAAAAGAAACATCCTTATAACTCCAAAAATAATAATCCTATTAACTAGCGGTTTATTGCATCTGATTAAGCGTCAAATTTACAATTAAAATGTATCTTTGAAGTGAAATTTGTATGAAATACAGGGTCATGAAAAATCGAAGAGTGTGGGAAATAGGATTCCAAATATCTCGGCAACTCATTTTCCGATCGACTTCATGCTTTATGCAAAATTTATGTTTTTTTATTGTCTTTTATATTCATTTCTTAAAATAACTTAAAATTTTTATATACCTTTTATCAGAGCGAATATTTCGAGAGTCCGAAAAAATAATTCCGGATATTCGAGGTTACAGAAATTCAATAAGCTTCTTCCCATTAATACATACTAAGTACATACCAAACATCTGAATTTGTTCGTTAGATAGAGTTTACAGACACAAAGAAACACACACAGACAGATGGACGGCAGATTTTTTTTTCTAAAAATATGTTTTTCGGAATCTCCAATGTCTGAAACGTGTAAATCCGTTAAAAATTTTTTTTGATTTTCAAAACGATTACAAGAGATACCTTATACTACGTATGATGGATCAGTAAAATTCACGATTTTAGATATAATTGTAAAATGAGCTTTATGTTGTTTTAATCTGAACATTTTCACCGTATCTAACATAGAAGTTGTATGTTTTTAAAAAAAATTTTCTCTATTTTGTATTAATGACACGTTGTTTTTGCCTGAAAAAGAATAACTTATTCATTTAGAACGCTTAATTTACTCTATATTTTCATAGACTACATAAACAAAATCTAATTTATAAAGTATTAAAAATTTATTGACTTTTTTTTAGGTTATTCCTGACTTTAGGATCGTAAAAGATACCATACATACTATAAGTATTAGTTCAAGCCCCCTCACGTCTTTAGAAGGAAAGAATCTTCAAAACTTGACTATGGTAAACTATTTGTACTTCGTCAACAACTCTATTTGTTTTATACATCCAGATGTTTTTAAGGTAAGTATCTGCTTAATAAGATGAACACATAAAAAAATGTATGTATATAGAGGAAGTGTGGCTGTATGGGCTACTTTTTAAATACCTATATTTGTAAATTGTATTTAAAAAATAGCGATTTTTATTGATTAGTCGTAAAATATAATGATGGGTGTGAATTTCATTATATGAATACACTAGATGAATTTTGACTGGTGTTAGAACGCACAATTGCATGCGTAATTCGTGAACCAATTTTTATCGGCATTTCGTAAAATAAAAACACCATTCAAATATAATTCAGCAGTTTTTTAATTTTTTAAATTGTTTACTTTGTTGGGGACTAAAGTAATTACCATTCTTTCACGACAAAAGCTTACCGAGTTACGATACTATGAATTTTATTTATTTTATTTATTTTTTTCTTTCCTGGCACTTAAGACGTCTTTCCGTTTATGACCAAAAATGAAAGAAAATTCATAAAATTCAAAATATCAAAACCTGACACGTTTTAATCGTAAAAAAATAAAAATAAAAATAAATAAATAAATATTTTTCTTAGACGCAGTGCGACTTTTTTCTTTTTTAACTACGTTATAGGTAAACGGAACAGTATAAAAAATTAAACTTCGCACTTAAATATATATAGCAAATAATATATCCCCTGTTACTAATTGAAGACAAAAGTTCTAATACATTAAGCTTCATAAATTAATAAAATAACATTAGCTAAAAAGGTTTTCTCTCAAGAGCAAACCTTTATTTCTAAATTTTCCCGATTTTTTATCTGTATTTTCTCAGTAACGTGAGGAATAAGAAGATGCTACTGGTCAGAGTATGATATTTCGTAGAATAGTTTTATAGTTTACTATTGATTTATGTGCGTTTTAATTCCGATCATATCGTATTTACTCAATTAATTGCTTTAAAGACGTTTTTTAACACTTAACAACGTAGTTGAAATGTGTTTATGAATTCGGTTCATCTGTCTGTCTGCCGTCTGGCTATCTATGCTCTAACTCGTAAATATTCTCGTATTGTTATGCAATTGATATGTGTTATTCAGGTTTACTATAGCATGTCCGGTATTGAAAAAGAAGTATGTAACACTTATAGTTCCTTTACATGGAAACTTAAAGAAATTCTGTTTCATTACGGTCTATGGAGAAAAATCGTTTGCTGCCTATATTGTCTGTGAATAATAATTCAAACATATTGAAATCTATATGTGTCACTGAGGTGCACTACAAGAGACTTACTATAGAAGATTGCGTGCATAACACTTGCAGTTCCTTTACATGGAAACTCAGAGGAATTTCGTTCCATTACGGTCTATGGGGAAAAATCGTTTGCTGCGTATTTTAATGATGTTACACTCTTTCAAACATATTGAAATCTATATGTGTCATTGAGGCACTACAAGAGACTTACTATAGAATATGGTGTGAATAACACTTATAGTTCCTTTACACGGAAACTGAGAGGAATTCCGTTCCATTACGGTCTATGGGGAAAAATCGTTTGCTGCGTATTTTAATGATGTTACACTCTTTCAAACATATTGAAATCTATATGTGTCATTGAGGCACTACAAGAGACTTACTATAGAATATGGTGTGAATATCACTTATAGTTCCTTTACACGGAAACTGAGAAGAATTCCGTTCCATTACGGTCTATGGGGAAAAATCGTTTGCTGCGTATTTTAATGATGTTACACTCTTTCAAACATATTGAAATCTATATGTGTCATTGAGGCACTACAAGAGACTTACTATAGAATATGGTGTGAATAACACTTATAGTTCCTTTACACGGAAACTGAGAGGAATTCCGTTCCATTACGGTCTATGGGGAAAAATCGTTTGCTGCGTATTTTAATGATGTTACACTCTTTCAAACATATTGAAATCTATATGTGTCATTGAGGCACTACAAGAGACTTACTATAGAATATGGTGTGAATAACACTTATAGTTCCTTTACACGGAAACTGAGAGGAATTCCGTTCCATTACGGTCTATGGGGAAAAATCGTTTGCTGCGTATTTTAATGATGTTACACTCTTTCAAACATATTGAAATCTATATGTGTCATTGAGGCACTACAAGAGACTTACTATAGAATGAGGTGTGAATAACACTTATAGTTCCTTTACACGGAAACTGAGAGGAATTCCGTTCCATTACGGTCTATGGGGAAAAATCGTTTGCTGCGTATTTTAATGATGTTACACTCTTTCAAACATATTGAAATCTATATGTGTCACTGAGGCACTACAAGAGACTTACTATAAAATGTGGTGTGAATAACACTTATAGTTCCTTTGCAAGGAAACTCAGAGGAATTCCATTCCATTACGGTCTATGGGGGAAATCGTTTGCTGCGTATTTTAATGATGTTACACTCTTTCAAACATATTGAAATCTATATGTGTCACTGAGGTGCACTACAAGAGACTTACTATAGAATATGGTGTGCATAACACTTACAGTTCCTTTACAGGGACTATCAAAAGAATTTCGTTACATTTCGGTATAATGATGAAGAATCGTGTGCGGTTTATTTTTACACTGTTTCACTATTTCAAACATATTGAAATTTATATACATCACTGAAGTGCATTACAAGAGTCTTACTATAGAATATTATATACCTCGCATTCACCCTTCTTTTACAGGGACACACAAAAAGTTAAAGTACTGTCTGTGAATAATAATTGCTGGAAGAGTGTTCCTAGTTGCAGAACTCGCTTTTAAATTAAAAAAAAATTCTGCCGATTACTTGGTGTGCATAAATTTTATAGATCATATGCAGGACAACATAAAGGATCTCGAGTACATTTCCGTTTATTGTTTCCGTAAGGAAATTCCACAAGGGGAATTAAACTGTGCTATGTGTTTCCTAACTGAACTAAAATCTAGCATTATATCTAGTATAAATATAAATCTATAGCCCATATAGAGGGTTTCACAAAAGAATTCGGTTGGTTTTCCGAATAGTGTTGATAATTCATGAAATTGATTTTTTATTGTGTTATGTGTTTTCCAAATTGTTTGCTTTGACATCACCTTTCACCTTAATAAATGTGTAAATGTATTTTAAAAGTGTTGGAAAGTGTTACATAATCTATGCTTGATGCATGTTTTTTCTATTCTTGTTTAGCTTTTTCTTTTGTTGCACATATATTGGATACTCAATATTTTCTCAAAAAATAGAAAGAAAAAAATTATAAATTTCTGTTGGAAAGATAAACATATAACAATTTAAACAAGAAAAAAAAAATCATGCGTCAAGCATAGATTATGAAACGCTTTGCAACCATTACTGAATACATTAATAAAACTCACATTTAATAAAGCAGAAAAAAGTAAATATTTTAGAAAACACATAACTCATTTGAAAACCAGATCTCAACACTTATTGCCCATAGCCGTAAAGGTACTCTAATTATTTTGTGCCTCACTGTATATCATCGTATGGATTTTTATTTATTGTAGTACATACTATGGTAAAAAAAAAAAAAAAAAACTTGATACAGTTGAAAATTTACCTTTAACAATATCAACCATTAGACGGAAACTTACTTGAATTGTTTCGTACAAACATGTATAGTACCTACAGTGTTTTATGCACACCACATACTAAGCTGGAAAATTTAATTCCTGCAAAAACACGTTTAAAACTATATTGAAATCACACAATAAATATGATCCATAGGCTGCGTATATCCAGTTCTTTGCATAGCCATGTATATGATTTTATTAATATTCTACAAACATCTCTCACTATACTAAATGTAGTTGAGCTCGAAAATTCATAACTCAAATTAAAAAATACCTTTAAAAATATCACACCAATTCTCAGTAAAGCTTACGAATTACGTTGGTCTATTTATTACGAATTATTTGGTCTAAATTTTATCTATAGAACTTACTACACACCACTTAGCATGCAAAAATTTTGTTAAATATAAAAAATCATAACATAACTGAAAATTCAATTCCATGAATTATCCCTAATAGATAATACTTCGGATACAGTATTGTATCCGAGATCTTTTACGTGTCTCTGTACATTAATTATAAATGCGATGCAGACGATTTTCTTCTGCAACCAAGTTATAGTAAACCTCAATAATATACATATACAGGGTGTTTCAGTTAAACGTTTCAGAACTTCTAAGAGGGGTAGGGTACATCCTGACAACTCGAAATCATATAGCAATGTGGGGTCGGAAATGCTTTCCTGAAGCCTTGTTGTACACAGAAGCACCATAAAGAAAAGAGATCGTAAGTGAGAAATCGTTTTAATAATACATGAAAAGAAGTAAAAGGTACATGTATTAAAGTAAGTGTTCGAAGTTGCTTCCACGGGCTACAATGCACGCGTCACATCTCCGACGCATGGACTTCCGAACATTCTGGAATACTCCAGGCGAATTTCGAATTTCTCCGGCAGCTACTGCGATTCTTGCAACCAGCTCTTCAGCATTGTCAACAGGGGTGTCATAAACTAGCGATTTCATATGACCCCAGAAATAAAAATCAAGACATGATAGGTCGGGTGACCGAGCAGGCCAATGCACGGGACTACCACGTCCGATCCACTGTTGACCAAATGTGACATCCAGGTAGTTACGAACAGCTCCGCTATAATGGGCAGGGGCTCCATCGTGTTGGAACCACATTGTCTGTTGCATCGATGCAGAAATCTGTTCATCTCTCAAAAGTTGTGGCAATACTTGCTGCAGAAAGCGCAAGTAGTTATCTCCGGTTAGACGACACGTTAACAGGTAAGTTCCGATGAGGTGATTTCCCATAATACCGGCCCATACATTGACTGAAAATCGAATCTGTGCTGCACGACGTCGTATTGCATGCGGGTTCGCGACCGCCCAGATATGGTCGTTATGCGAGTTGAAAATTCCCTTGTGAAGGATGCCTCATCGGAAAACAACACTTCAGCAGGAAAAGTGGGATTTGTAGCACATTTTCCAAGGTACCACTGTGCGAAAGCAATACGAGGTGCATAATCCTCCGGTTGCTCTGCCTTGATACGCTGCACGTGAAACGGATGCATGTCTTGTTCTCGGAGGATCCTCCAGACGCTGCAAGGGGAAACCCCGACTACGTTTGCTAGACTTCGTGTACTCGTTCTTGGATTCTTCTGTACATGCTGCAGCACATTCTGTTCGACGGCTGGAGTCCGTGTTGTTCTTACCCTGACCCTGTCAGCTCTTTCCAATGAACCTGCCTCAGCTAACCTCTGGTGCAGTCTTGCAAATAAATTATGACTGAGAATACGCCTCGTCGAATATCGTTCCGCGTACAAACACTGTGCGGCAGGCCCACTACAATTTGCAGCCCAGTACCAAATGCATATCGGCTTATTCTGCGTTCCTGTAACCATTCTACTAACTTGGCGTTCTTGTGCGAAATGAAGATTCCCTGCATGGAAGCTCGGAACTTTCGCACAACGTCCTCTACCGTGTAATGAAAGCATTTCTGACCGCCCATTGGTATATGATTTTGGATGTACCCTACCCCTCTTAGAAGTTCTGAAACGTTTAACTGAAACACCCTGTATTTTTTATCATGTTTGAAATAGGGCAACATAATTAAAGTACGCTGTGAGCAGAGTATGTAAATTATTATTTAGTAATTACCATTATTTATTCTTTTGCGTGTCCCTGTAAATGAATAATAAAGTTTTTGCTCCCAATTTTCTACAGAAAACATATGTTAGTGCATTTCAGAAATTGATATCAATTTCATTATGTTTGTAACAGAACAGAGTAACATCATTAAAATACTCCGCAAACGATTTTTCTTCATAGACCATAATATAACGAAAATTTTTTTCAATTCTCCTGTACACGTACTGTAAGTGCTACACATAACGTGTTCTAAAGTACTATCTTTTAGTGCATCTCAATAATGTATAAAAATTTCATTATGTTTAAAATAGTGTAAAACCACTAAAATACACAAGTTATTTTTCTCTACACACCGTAATGTAACGGAATACTTTTGAATGCCCCTGTACATGAATTATGAATGCTACACACCTCATTTTCAATACGGAGTATGCCAAGGTAAACCCCAAAACGTATATTAATTACATGACATCCGAGGACATTTACCCGAGTAGAGCAAGGGCAGTGAGACGGACAGATAGTCGGACACACAAACCCAATTCAAAAACACTTTTGAACTATGTTGGTAAGTGTTAAAAAGGAATATAATATTAAGTTTGAAGCTTAATAGGAGAACTAATTTTTTTGTATCAGAAGTTTCTTTCTCATTGTCGCTAATTATGCTGTAATCGTGATATCATTACTATCATTCTGAAAGACAGATGTTAGTTGGAAATTCATACGAATTTTGGATTTATTGGTTGAGATAAATTTAAATAAATAAATATTTAAGTAAAATTTAAATAATACAAAATTTAATGGTTGTTCATTAAACATAATAATAATAATAATAATAATTAGTCAGTTAGTTGGATAGAAAAGTAAATATCCGTTTTAAGATAGGAGTAAAGTTCATTGCGCCTGGATTTCTGTACGAGGATCTCGGAGTATCCGGACAGAAATATTTCCTGGGGTCGGGAGGTAGTGCGAGTTTTTACAGGTTGTTGTGGTAAGGGCCTGTGAAACGGTGAACGAATTTTTCGTAAACAAAAAATTTAAACATAACAGGCTGTTTCTAGATGCGCTTCCCAGAAATGAAAGTTTTCATAGTGGTCTCGTTTATTCCCCAGGATGTCTGGAATACACATTTATAAATGTTTTTAAGTGCAGTATGCAGAGGTGGTCATCTGTTTTTTGTAATAAATGTGGGAAGTCAAGGAGATCTAGAATTGTTTTACGCCACTTGTGTTCCTGATTGGACAAGTATCCTTATGATGGGAGGCAAGTGTAACCCCAGGTAATAATGTAAAAATAATTTAATTGCTACGGGTTATGCAGTTTGGTTATTAATTGAAATTAAATGCTGAATGGTGATTTATATGTTTTATTTCTTAATATTGAATATATGATTTTTAATTAATTCATAAGTAATATTGAAAGAAAGGCAGTTATTTAGTATTTATATATATATATATATACCTGATAAAAGTAAATTTTGTTCAAGCATAAATAATTTGAAAATGATAATTTATTTTAACTAAATGTTTGTTATTGGGATTGGTCTTAAATACTTTTAAAGTTTAGAGATTTATAAAGGAAATTAATTATATTTATATATAAATGGTAATGGAATTTTCTATTTTATTTTTTATTTTATTTGCAAGTGAGTGAATTAGATTGCCAAGTCTCCTGTTTACTTTTCAGGGGAGATTTTATTGGGTTATATTAATTTTAATTTAAGGGTCTAAGAACACAACGCAAATAAACGTATTGGTGGTTGTTGTTGTTGTTTTTTAATTGTTAAATTCATACTTCATTTTTTAACTTATTTTACAGAAGTTGTATTTTGTTTATTTTGGGAAATCTTTAAAGGGATCAATGCTTTATTTTGCTATATTTCACTAAAAGTAAGTACTGGGACTTTTCAAAATTGAATTATTAAAAAGCGTCATAACTACATTGTTAAAATACGACCTTTTTAAAACATCTTTAACAATTATGCAATAGCCTATTGTCATTTTAATAGCCTTCGCTTAGTTAAAGAAAATATTTTAGACAATCAGGTATCGCTCTGTTTGACACTAAGAATCCGTTTGAGACATGTTTCTTAACCAGGGTACCATTTTGGGTAGGAAAAGGGAAGGGCGACGATTCTCCCCTCAATCAGTGTTGAATTTTGGGGATGACCAAGGGGACCATTCCCCTAGAGCAGGGTTGTCCAACCTGGCGCCCGGTATTCACTAGAAAAAAATATCAGAAATATTTGCAATTGGAAATATTCGGAGATTGAAAAAGCCAAACATTTCTGTAAGAATTTTCTGGTGAATACCGGGCGCCAGTTTGGACAGCCCTGCCCTAGAGCATCGAACCCCCCTCCCCCCCCTCCCCCCCTGAAAGCCGTGACATTTTATGCTTATTAAGGGGCTAGAACTGCATTTCCACTCTCGGTATACAATGTGCTCCCGGGCTTCAGAAATTCTTCCCAGGGGAAAAACAACAATGCCTTCAAATTATTTGGTATGTCAGAGTGCACGAGAGTTAGGACACGTTAGACTGAAAAACCTTTTTCAGGACTCGCACAAAAACAAATAGACCAAGAGCCGGCCGTTGATTTTCCTATGTATAAGATAAAAGAGAAATTCGGCAGGTATAAGTAAGCCCTAACAAAGATCTATAGGAAGCCACCTTTTTTAATTATTTATTCCTGCCGGGTCATGGATTTTTTGCGTCACTTCCGATGTCAATTTTGAGTGTTTGCCTATGTATCGAATACAAGAACCGTACATACATCACAATGTAGGTAACAAAATGTACATTAAGAATATATAAGTCTGCCAGGTCCAATCCTGCCGGAACCAGGTGACAGACTTACGTTTATGACGTCAATTTTGAGTGTTTTCCTATGTATCGAATACAAGGACCGTACATATATCATAATGTAGGTTTCAAAGTGAACATTAAGAATATATAGGTCTGCCAGGTCCAATCTTGCCGGAAACAGGTGGCAGACGTTCTTTTATGACGTCAATTTTGAGTGTTTACCTATGTATCGAATACAAGGATCAAACATACATCACAATGCAGATTTCAAAGTGTGCATTAAGAATATATTGGTCTGCCAGGTCCAATCCTGCCGGAATCGGGTGGCAGACTTACTTTTATGACGTCAATTTTGAATGTTTACCTATGTATCAAATACAAGGAAAGTGCATGCATCACAATGTAGGTTTCAAAATGTACATTTAGAATATACAGGTCTTCCAGGTCTAATCCTGCCACAACCAGAACGAAAACTTATTTTTGTTACGTGAATTTGATGATGAAAGTATGAAATATGCATATTGATGTTCATTTCAAAGTATACAATAAAAATATACGTTTCTGCCAAATATAATTCTCCTCAACTTCAGATGGCATACATGACGCTTACTTTTATTACGTCAATTTTCAGTGTATCGAATAGAAAGGTTAAACATACATCTCAATGCGTTTCAAATCCTAGAAAAGAATTATGTAGTTCTGTGACAAGATTAAGTAGACGCTATAGACAAATGCAAACTTTCTTTCTTATTGACATCTTTGACTTTTCTTTCTTATATATGACTATGACTTTTCTTTCTTATATATATCTATGACTTTTCTTTCTTATATATATATAACAACTCATCTTTAATGTGTAAAATAGTAATTTTGGAAGAACTGTTATCATGCATACTTTGCGTGTGACTTAAACATTGTTATAGATATTTGTTTTTATATGTAAATGTTTGTTCTCAATAATCTCAGTGATATCATTATACTGGACTTCCACAAATGACGGCTTATTTTCTAAAATTATAGTTTTTATTCTTTAATTCCATATTTTTTTTCCATTTATGTTTATATATTTATACCAAAAATCCTTTGGGGACTATTGACCTGGGCTAATGTCACCCTTCATTAGTAATTTTTTTAGTGCCTATCTATAGAAAATTATAATATTTTCTATAATAGAATAAATAAATACGATTAAATTTAAATTGTTGACTTTAGATTTAAAAGCACGAATTAATTTTTGAGAATTTTAATTTATACTCAAAATGCATATTAAAATATCTTTTTTTTTTTCAAATAGCGAGTAACATTATGTACAAAATGGCTATCTTTAAACAAATAAACACAGTGCCAAATTGTATTAAACTACTGTTTGGTAACAGAGTATGCTTCTTAGTTGATGCTGCCAATAAAAAAAAAAAAAAAAGAATTACTTAGCAACTAAATGACAAGGCCTCAGACGTTTTTGAGACAATGGGGGTAAAGTTACACTGATGAGTAAAGCATCCCTGGTAGACTGTAATAAAAATGCACATAAAATCAAAAGAAAATAAATATAAATTTATTTCAGAACATTCATTTATAGAAAATGGTATGAAAAATAATACGTGGTATAGAAATTCGCATTCTTACAATAATACTTTGGCACATATCGAATGACTTTTTAATCAATCTTCTTCATCAGAATCTGAGATATATCTGCTAGTGTCTTCATCTTCACTTTCATTTTCTTTTTCATCATTCAATAAAATATCTTCCACAAGCACAGGTGTTGGACTTCCTTCAAACCAATTTGGTCTGATTTCATCATTATCATTACAAATCCATCCACAATCAGAGATATCATATAAAATGCAATTCTTATTTGTTGCATTTTGCCACATAGAAGTAACGTAAATTTTTCTTAAAAGTTTTTGCTTGAGAGATTTCCAGCAAGGTGGCATCAAACTTGAATCGTAATTTTTTACTTTTTTGAAAAACTGTTCCTCGTAAATTGAGTTGCGAACTGTTTTTCAGAATTTAACAGACGAGCTAAATTAACATCTGTACAATTTTTAATACCATAAATATTACAAGTGAATTCTTGGATTGTTCTCATCATCTCTCCGTTTTCAATACTTTGGGGAATATTGAGATTAGCAAACATTAACTGATATTTTTCATTTGGCCTTAATATTTGAAATGGTTTTATTTTACCCTTTTTATAAAACCTTGATGTATAGTCGTATCCAGTATAAGCATGAAAACCAAGCAAGGAATTGCAAATATTATTTTCTAACAATTTAGCTAGGTCTGTACAATTAATACAATTATTTTGAGCTGCCTCGTTGGTAGATGAGAAAAGCCAAATTTTAAGATGTTGAAATTTTAAGATGTTACCTAATAATATGATCAAAACATTTGTATCTGGTGCTTTTATCAGAACTTTGGAAGTGTTTTTGCATTTATTTAAATGAAACATTATCCTAGAATCAGCTTCCTCGTGGCTGCATTCTAATGCTGTGTCTTCCACTTTTGAAGTTTTCCCATTTTCTGATATATATGAATAGCATTTTTTTCCAACAGTTAAATACACTTTTTTTTCGCCACTTCATTGCTTCCCCAATATCGACTTAAAAATTCAACTAAAGATTTTTTAATTTTTTTATTTTTCAGGCTTTTCAAAAAATTTATTGGCCTGCTCTGGGAAGGCCTATAATGGTGTACGATACACCAATTCCATACCGATACTTTATTTCTATATCTTTTATTGAGAGGGATATATAATTGTCAAAAATAAAATGAATTTCGCCGGCTTTAGTATTGCAAATTTGTTTTAATATAAATTCAGCTATCCTGCCAAAGGTTTGGGGCACTGTTGGTTTTAATCTGTGAAGCAAGCAAAAACCATCTATTAATTCCACATCAATCTGTAATGGATATTCTGGTTCAACTAAAGCTTTAATTGTGTTTGCCAAAGCCGATTTTGCTGTTTTAAGCATTTCACCTGAGCATTGGAACAATGCTGGTGGTGCAGGTGCTAATGGATAAGAAAGACAGATTTCAAGATCAATTTTTCTGCTTATAGCTATTGCTAATAATCTTCCAAAAATATTCTTTTCCATTTTCATTAAAAAAATTTTGCTGCCATCAGTATTTTTGAAAGCTTTTTTCATGTATTCTGAAGAAAATGTTTGGGTTTTTACTTTGCGAATGGGAGATTCAAATATGTCACCATTGCTATTACAGCTACTTATGAAACTTAGTTTTTTGTTTTCACCTATTTGTTCAGCCTCGATGAGAAATTTACAAGTTGAATCACAAACAGATCTTACAGTAACAATATTAAATAAATAATTTGTATCTATATTAAAATCAAACAGGTTTATATTTTCTTTGATTTTTGCAATAATATTATAGACGGATTGTCTATCCTTGGTGATCCTGCTAGATTCTAATTCACGAGATTCATCATCATGATGTGTAATGCATTGATATTAATTCTCATACTATGACTCAAAGCCCAACGTTGTCTGGCCGAAATAGAATTAGTGAAATGCGTAATCCCAGTACGTGAACTTGCTGCATCGGCATTAAAAGTTTTCTCAAGTTTGAAACCTACATTGTGATGTATGTAGTACGGTCGTTGAATTCGATACATAGGAAAACACTCAAAATTGACGTCATAAAAGTAAGTCTGCCACCTGGTTCCGGCAAGTTTGGACCTGGCAGACCAATATATTCTTAATGTACACTTTGAAACCTACATTGTGCTGTATGTACGGTCCTTGTATTCGATACATAGGTAAACACTCAAAATTGACGTCATAAAAGCAAGTCTGCCACCTTGTTCCGGCAGGATTGGACCTGGCAGACCAATATATTCTCAATGTACATTTTGTTACCTACATTGTGATGTATGTACGGTTCTTGTATTCGATACATAGGCAAACACTCAAAATTGACACCGGAAGTGACGCAAAAAATCCATGACCCGGCAGGAATAAATAATTAAAAAAGGTGGCTTCCTATAGATCTTTGTTAGGGCTTACTTATACCGGCCGAATTTCTCTTGTATCTTATACACAAGAAAATCGACGGCCGGCCTTGGACTATAAATAACGTGTCCGATTTGATTAAAGTCGAAACGCTATCTTTAAAAAAAGAAAAAAAAACATTTAACTATGCAAATGAATAATTAACAGTAATAATTGCAAAAGCTTTATTACTGTAACAATCTCAAACTGAGACATATATTTATCATTAATGAGTACTTGGGCAAATTTTAAAAATATATATGTGAGAATACAGAAGTACGCATAGAACTGTACTAGTTGCTTCTCAGCTGTGCACATTTATAACGTTTGAAGGAGAGGTGCTTTGAGACCTATAGCTTTGAAGCCGTTGTCTCGATTGATCCATAAATTTGTATTCACAGAAATCCAGAAACTTAACAAATTACATAAATTTTCTTCTTGAAGAGGACGGGATAGACTCAAGGAAGTAAACCGAGTACTGAAGAATACAGCTGGGCACTACACAAAGAATGTCCAACGGTGTCAGCGGGAGTCAAACCGGCCACTTGCTCCTACGCTGTCAAATGATTAGCGGATTGGTGTCTTAATTACTCCGCCAGGGAGGACCCAGTTGTGCAGAAAAGATAAAAATAAATTCCTCGCCGCCCAAATTTCATGAATGTTTTAAAACGGCGTGCATGTCCCCAACTTAAAAAAAATGTTGACTCACAAGCACGTGGGACATTTGTCACATTTACTTTAATTAAATCATTGCAAAAAAAATTATAATAATATTAAATCTACTCACTAATTATTTTTGCAGGGTACGTTGGATGTCCGCAAACTTGATCTCTCTTGGAATCTATTGACATCCATTCCACCGAACCTGTTTGAACACATGGAGAATATATTATCATTTAGAGCCGAGCACAATAACTTACTGCACGTAGAGAACATATTCGGTATTCAACATCCAATGGTGAGTTCCTCTTTAATAGTTCTCAGGTACTTATTGATGTCTGAACCAGTGGTGTAGTGCTATGAAAAAATGTGGGGGGACGCTCATATTCCCGAACGTAGGGTCTGAATAGTAGAACAACAAAATTCGAAATTCAGTAACGCCAATTCATGCAACGAGATTTTCGTTAAAATTTGCTTTGAAATTTATGTAAGCAGCGATAGACAGACAGACGATCCGGAATCCTAAACACTTTTTAACTTCCTTGGAAAGTATTAAAAATCAGTGATTTATTTTTTAAATTTTAGTTTTTAGTTAAAAATATTAATACGTTTCAAATGTCTTCATCCTCCAGTGACTCTAGCGTTCCCTTGAAAATAAAAAGTAATGGGAAGTTTGAAATAAAATAAAAAGTCTGGGGACGCCGTCCTCCCGCTTAACCCATCCACTACACCACTAGTCTGAACTGAACCAGCTTCACAAAAAATAAACGATTATGGGTGGAAGAAAGAATG
Organism: Maratus michaelseni; assembly: GCA_963931845.1. Classification (NCBI taxonomy): domain Eukaryota; kingdom Metazoa; phylum Arthropoda; class Arachnida; order Araneae; family Salticidae; genus Maratus; species Maratus michaelseni. The sequence goes on from OZ007596.1 coordinate 277,150,576, forward strand.
AGAGAGAAAGAAAAAAAAAGTCCTTTTGGCACGTACCGGGAGGTAAACATAGTGTACTTCTTTAGCCTGATAAAGAATTCGTTTAAGCAAACCTATATTATATCTGTGAGTAACGCTGATGTTATTATCGATGACAGAAACAAGTGGCTTGTAAATTTCAACTTTACTGCCATTTTTCTAATATGTAAACGTAGTGTACTTCTTTAGCCTGATAAAGAATTTGTGTAAGAAACCTATATTATATCTGTGAGTAACGCTGATGTTATATCGATGACAGAAACAAGTGGATTGTAAATTTCACCTTTACTGCCATTTTTCTAATATGTAAACATAGTGTACTTCTTTAGCCTGATAAAGAATTTGTTTAAGAAACCTATATTCTATCTGTGAGTAACGCTGATATTATATCGATGACAGAAACAAGTGGATTGTAAATTTCACCTTTACTGCCATTTTTCTAATATGTAAACATAGTGTACTTCTTTAGCCTGATAAAGAATTTGTTTAAGAAACCTATATTCTATCTGTGAGTAACGCTGATGTTATATCGATGACAGAAACAAGTGGATTGTAAATTTCACTTTTATTGCCATTTTTCTAATATGTAAGCATAGTGTACTCCTTTAGCCTGATAAAGAATTTGTTTAAGAAACCTATATTCTATTTGTGAGTAATGCTGATGACAGGATCGATGACAGGAACAAGTGGCTTGTAAATTTCACTTTTACTGCCATTTTTCTAATATCTATACTTCGCTAAATTTCAATTATTTCACCGTCTAAAAAGAATAAAATGCACTTTCAAATGCAGTTTATAAAGTCTATATCAATTGACTGATTTTTTTTAATGGTTTTAAAATAATTTTCAATTATTTTTTAATAAAAATATATCTCTATCGCTTGTAGCCTCATGGCAAAGTGTTTTAATACGTTATATGCATTGGTAACATTTTCTACGATTTATATTTAATAAGAAATGAAACATAGCAACCGTTTGTTTGGAGTCAGTATCCAACCAAAACGTCATGACTGACGTCACACTGAAAGCAGCTATTCGGAGGGAAGAAAGAGATGAACGAAACCAGAAAGAAGAAATAGATCACGACCTCAAAATGAAACATTTGGAATTAAAAGGAAGCAATTTGGGTTTGTGTGATGCAGTTGAAAGTTCGAGTGAAACAAGATACAGACTGCAACTGATGCAGATAACCCCGAAATACGATGAAAAGACAGATGAATTGCAATTATATTTAGTGAATTTTGAGCGTCGTGTGTTGATGGCATGTGTACCCAAAGCCGAATGGGCAGCGCTGGGTTAGCAAGATTTTTAATGATACCGAAATCCCCTAATTGGGTAAAAATATTATTTTCATTTAAAAGTACCAGCATTCAATTTAAAAACAGTTGAATTATTGTATGTGGAAAAAATTATATTCTTTTCGGAATGGGGAGGGTGGAGAAAGCTTATGAATTCCTCATTAATTCCTTGTTTATCTTCTATGTATTTTCAAAGAGAGGAAATATCAATTAAAATGCAAAACTTTCTTAAAATTTTTTCAACTTGTTTTACACAATAATAATAGAAATGTATTTAACTATTTCTCTTATTTCAGGAAATTAGACTGTCTTTCAACAACATCGGAGACGTCGAATCTCTCCTTTGTTTTGGTATGTTTGACGTGGATATTTTGGATCTCTCAGAAAACCGTATTAAAAATCTCACAGTAGACAGTTTCAATGGAAAAATAAACAGTGTATCAAACCTCAACTTAAGCCATTGCGAACTTCAAAATTTCAGCACGGAATACTTTTTTCGGCTTGAAGAGATACAAAGTTTGGATTTGAGTTACAATTTGATTGAAGAAGATTATGATGCATATTCTGAAAGATTTATAGAGATATATGATGGTATGTATTATGATATTAGCATATTTTATGCCCCCATGACTCCAACAGTGAATTCAACTTTTAGTTATGTTTTTCTTTTTCGATAATATGTTCAAAACGTTCTAAAGCAGCAGGTTCAGGGGAGCGGAGCTCCGCTGGCCAAAAAAGGGTAATAAACTGTTTCAATTTCACATTACATTAAAAAATAAATAAGTAGAAGCTTATTTTTGAATTTTTAATATTTCTTGTTTTTTACATTAATGTATTGCATTTATACTGTACTGTGTTTTTATAGATATATTTAAAAAGTTTCAAGAATAGGATGTTCTGACACAAAGAAAAATCAATTAGCTTGTTTTCATGTTTCTATTCTTCATTAAAAAAAAAAAAAAAAAAAAAAAAAAAAAAAAAAAAAAAAAAAAAAAACATAGCAGCAGGCTGGAGATACATCTGTTCCAAGTTCTTGGATTTTGTTTTGCGGGTGCCCATGGCCACAGAAAATATCGTCCTATAGTTGCCCATCAACTTTCGAAACCCCTTATATTCGAGTTGTCCCACAGCTACCGCCTGAAACCTGAAACTCTTCTGCATAAAGGCGTCTTCATGACTCTCATAATCCGTAGTGTAAACTACTCCATCATTATTAATCAAGTACTTAATCTATGTGTAATGGAAATGCTTTTCTTTTGATATATCTTAGGATAAAAAAAAAAAAAAAAAACACTATTTTGATGCTTGAAAACCTTAACTACTTCAAACCAACCATAGTAACTAGCAATCTATTAGTGAAGGTACTTATGAAGGGAACCATTAGTTAGATACAACGTCAATAAACTATCTTTTCTATGACTCGTTTTTCATGTAAAAAAAATTTTTCTAAGCAGAAATCAGTATGCATTCTAAGAATTTTTTTTAACTATTTACATAAATTAACACATATATGTATATCGTTTTTTCTGTTTGTATTTGAGTTATTATATTGATTTTAAATAAAGAGTTTTCTTTTTATAATGTTTCATAAAGCGAATGATGATGTTTCTCTTAGGGTTTTGATATCCATGCTCCAATATTATCTCAAAAAAATATTTTCCCCTCTTAACAATGTGGTATGTTAGAATTATAAAAATCACGTTCACAGATGTGTTTCTGATGACAATATAATAATTTAATATTTTTAGAACTTAATTATAAATCAATGAATTAATTATAAAGCATTTTTCCGTTAGCCCCCCAGAGGTGATAAATCGCCATATATACTCTGTGCTTCGTACAATTATACATATATGAGTTGAAACAACAGTGGATTTAATGATGCGCCAATAAACGCTAGCCAGAATAAGCCAAATGTTTGCAAAAATGCAACAAAGAAACGTTTTAAAAGCTAAAAAGTAGAAAATAAGTTATAAAAAAAATGAAGAGTGTAATATTTAATTTTTTGTTAAATTGTAATACGCAGAATTTTAATAAATATTAAAAATGCTAATCTGGGATAAAAAATATCAGACTTTATAAAATTGTTTCTATTTATTTTATTCGTTTTCTAGATTATATTTCTATATTTTATTTCGTTTATTTTATTCATATTTTATTCGTTAAATATAGTATCATAAGTAACTGTCTAAATATATTCAACTAAGAAATATTGCGAAGTTTTAGAGACGACTTTATAGATACTGTATAATCATTTCTTTTCTTACAATATAGAATGTTTAAAATCCACCAAATAATACTAAATATACATATATTTGACACTAACTGATCCGCCCGGTGTTGCCAGGTCCCGTCAAAAAATAATACGAAACGCGAAATGACTCAAAAGTTCGCTGATCGAAACCGTTCCTCTGGTCTTTCGGGAATTAAATTGAGAGATGGACCCCGAAGCGGAAGTAAATTTAATACCACCACCTCAAGGCCTGAATCATTTGTTTCAAGCTGGTCAGTTTTTGGTCAAAATTAAAAAAAAGTTTGTCGCGTCGGATTTTCACAAAATTTGTATTTTCGGAATCAGAAAAATAAACTACTCACAAATCACAAACTGCGAGTTTCGAATCAATACCTCTCATACTTTTCTTAATATTCGAGGATGAGTGAAAATGAAACTATTTCGTTGTCTGGGATTATCAAATCGGTAACTTTCTTTTGCGGTTTCAATAAAAATTACTATATTCGGAGCACGCGCAGGAAAATCTTTTAGTTCCATCACCAAGGGATACATTCTGTTCTAAGCAAATTTTCCGACACGTGTCCCGCTGCCTACGATACCGTGTATAGTAGACGTGCTATGCACGCGCTGCAAAATATTTTAGTCCCAGTCTCCACCACCAAGTGGAGCATTCTGTTCAAAATAAGCCTCTTTCCGAACGAAACTCCGGCACTCGTTCGCATTGCTTACGGCACCGTGTAGAAGGCATATATATATATGCACGCGCGAAGAATCTGTTAGTTCCACTTTCCACCGCCAGGGAAAATGTATGTCTTAATTAATTAGATATATCTTAAATAGTCCATGTTAAGTTCAATGAATCGATTCCCGTTGAAATCGGACCCATAGAACTGAGAAAATAAATCACCCCTGGATATTAATAGACATAAATGATGGTAACCAAGGGCTGAAAAAATGGTACTGATGTTTAGTTAGTACCTGGGAAACCTCGGAAGAATGTCACAAAAGATTTCGTTTTAATCTGACAAGATTAAATGCAAAATATTTTAGTTATATTTTCCACCGCCAGGGGGTGTACACTGTACTAAACAAACGTCTTTCCGCGCGAAACTCCGGTACTTGCTCCCGCTGCTTATGGAAACTTATAGAGGGCGTGCTGTGCAAGCGCTGAAAATCTTTTAATTCCACTTTCCCTCGTTATAGGGTGCCAATTCTATGTGTTAATTAGTCGTCTATATATTAATTAATTTATTTAAAGTTGAATTAATCAATTCTCATTGAAATCGGGCCCTTTGTTTGATTCGGGCAAATTTTAAATGCAAAATGTTTTAGTTCCACTTTCCACCGCTAGGGAGTACACTCTCTTCTAAATAAAACTCTTTCCGATCGGCACTCTGGCACGTGTCCCTGCTGCCTGCGGCACCGTATAGCATGCGTGCTGCTCATGCGCTGCAAAATCTTTTAGGTCCATTTCACCGACAGGTGGCGCCAAATCTGTATCTTAATTAGTTATCTATATCTTAATTAGTTCGTGTTAAGTTCAGTGAACTAATTCTTATTGAATTTGGGCCGATAGAACCCGAGAAAATAACCCTCCCTGCTGATTAATGTTAAAAAATAGTGGTAACCAAGGGCTGAAAAAAATGATACCGAAGTTTATCTAGTATCTGGAGGACCGGAAAAAAGGTTTCATTTGAATCGGACTAATAATAAAAAAGTTCTGATTTTGGAGGCATAGGGGAAGGAGAGAGTTTCAATCAGAGCATTAACGCGATATTTAAATTACAACCGAACACTCACCCCCACAAACCGCATAAATAGACCAACGACGTTAAATTATTAGGAATTATCATTAACTTTTGAAACAGAAACGAAATGACTTTTTTTTCTTTTTTTTTTCTTTCTTTCTTTTTTCTTTTTTTTTTGACGTACAAAAACATTAAGTTATTGTTGTTAATTTCTGAATTCAAATACATAAATGGTGTCACGTACATGAAAATCTCTAAAAATCGCATAAAACAAATCGCAAAAAATTCACAACTCGCTGTTCGAATTGCAATCAGCTGACGACCTTTTCATCTACCAATCACAGTTGCCCGGTTGACTTCCCGCTGTGCCTACAATCCTATCAGCTACCAATCACAACTGCCTTCCAACGGTTTTGACTTCTAGCGGCATCGATTGACGTTATATTCTGCAAAACATGAATAAAAGGTTGAAAAACGCTGAAAAAATGGAATTTAAAAAAGTCTAATAAAAAAATTGGGATAATAAATAATACGCCGTTCCCTTTTAATGTTCCCGTGTTGATTTTTTATCTGTAAAGAATTATCAACTTTCTCCAAGCTAAAAAGATTTTTAAAGAATGACGATTCTGAGATTAGCTGAGACCGAAATGAAAGCAACCATAGAACCAATCAAGTATTCTGGGCAAAATTTCTTAGTGTCGAAGGTAAAAATTCGCCAAAAATTCAAAAATCGCTGTACGAATTTCGCATAAACTTTATTGAAAAGAGGATAAAATTTACTATTTTGGTTTAAAAGCTTGTAACCGTATTGTTGTTACTACTGTGAAAAAAATCGCAGCAAAACGTGAAATAACACTAAAAATTGCATAAAAAATTAATTAAAAAATCTATTCAGAATTCAGGTCTCGAGGGTGTATGTATAGAGGTATTTTCTCACCAAATTTTGTAGCTCTGAGTGCAGCGGTGTCTTCAGAACACAACCGATAAACAAACACACACATACACAAACTTCCTTCTTTATTATAGTTGGAATAGTTATACTTACTCTAACTTATATACTCTAACTTATATATAATCTGAAGAGGTTATAAAAAGAAATCAACATGCATTCTAAATTAAAAGTTTCCTATGTATAAGTGTATTTATACAAATTTTTGTTTACAAGCATTTTAACAAGCAAAAATTTCTTGTTAATTATCTCTTGAACTAATAACAATAATAATTTCTGTAAAAAAGAGTGAAAGTCTGAAAAAAAATAATAGCATTTAATGTACTACTTGCGAAATAATTTTACTTAAAGTACTTTCTGCATTTATTAATTTATTACTTTTATTTTGTCTATTACTCATAATTAAGGAGTGTATTATTGCTCTCTAAAGTACATTTAATATTTATGAACAGTGAGATGTATTCCATTAAATTGGAAATTACCGTGTAGATTATTTTCTGATTTTCATTTTTAAAACCTTTAACTGTAATTTATTTGTCATGTAAAAAAGAAATTCTACTTTTTTATGTTCGTGTTTAATTTTTTTATCCCATCCTTTTATTAACAAAACTTTCTTTCCACTTTTGCGAGATATCGCCTGGAACTGCTAAAAATTTCATTTGTATTAGAATGAAATTAAATTTTTAAACACGGTTCATCATTCAAAATAGTTTGCCTAAAGCATTTTTTTTCTATATTATATGGAAATTAAATTTTTAAACACGGATAATCATTCAAAATTATTTGTCTAAAGCGTTTTTTTTCTATAATTTATTGTAAAATAATGATCATTGACATGGAAATACTTCACAAGAGGAAAAACCAATGGCAAAAACACAGCGCACTATAAACACTGTACAATGAAATATGCATTTTCAAATGCAACACGAATGAGAAATAACATTTTATATTGTAATAAATGTCCTATAGATATAAAACAGTTACTTTCTTCAGTGCCGTATGATAATTCTGAATCTCAAGCTGTTGCACCTAGAAGCTTATCTGGTCAAGATGTCCAAATCAAAGTTTTATGATTTTACAACAGCGTCATATTCACGTGACAATGAGACTCTTGAGAAAAGTTACAAAAATATCAACTATTGCGTAATTTGTTGGCAAAGTCACTTCAAAAAACAAATATATATATATATATTGATTTTGCTCTTGTTAAAACAATTTATGCGCCAGGAACTCCACTCTAAATAACTGAAAATAAATAGTGTGAACAAGCATTTAACTTAATTACACTTTCATAACAGTTACCCAGCAGATATTTCCTTTAAAATTTTCTAAAATGTTCAGCATCAGTTAAATGAACTGTTGCATATTTCATGCAAACGATCTAAGTTGTCACAGACATTACGAGATACCCCTAGCGATAACGAATGTTCTGCTTTCCCACGGATAAACAAGTCATAAAATCAGACTGGCGCCGATACTGACAGTACAACGATTGTTGAAGTTTAAGGCGATTTATGACAGGCAATTTTCAAATAACCATAAAATTTCGGAAGGGCCACCGGACTACAGTTCCGAGAACCGACAGAGGGTAGCAAGTTCAAGAGGGTGACCGAAGGGTGGAGCTTTGCTCTCACGAATCGCAAGTTATACAGGGATCAGATGAAAATCTAATATAACGAATGACCATTCCTTGTGCTCCAAGGCGAGGACACTGACTACAACAGAACGACATTGGCTGTGAAAAGACAATGAAAGTAAAATGCATTTTTAACCTTTCCTGTGAACTAAAGAAATTCAGAAGTTTAGTTCTGACTTAGAAGTAGTATTAGTTTTGAATTTGCAGATGCAACAGCACTGATGATTTTGCAGACGCTTTTGTTAAACTGACTCATAGAGGTTATCCTCTAGACGAATGCATGTTTTCTGCAGTTAATTTTTTAGGAAACAGTGTTTTCTCTCGCCTAAGTTGTAATACATTGATTTAATATTTAATTTACTTCAAGTATAAAATGTACGTACAAAAATGAGCGTGTGCTACAGAGGAATGAGACAGCTTATCTGCAGACTTGTGTTCCAGCAGATAGAAGATGAATCTCTTAACATACACAGTTATAATTAATTGATAAACCTATGTACTGTTAATGATGCTCAACTTTAAATATTAAATTTTGATAAGACGAATGTTTCACTTACCATCCTGGGATCAGGGACACATTAATTATTTAAAAGCTAATTATAAAGAAATTAAATGTAATAAAATGTTATTTTGAATTTTAACAGTAATGCTGAATGTACAGCAATTGTTCTTAAGTTCAGTAACTAATGACTTAATCATGCAAGTTCTAAACAAATGTAATGATATCATGTATATATATTGTATATTAATTCATATTCTTTTACTCAACTATTTTATTTTAATGTCTCTTGTAAATAAACTCTTTATGTTTTAATCTTAATTTATCCTCATTATTTATTATTTTAGTGTGATGTTTATTTAAATTACTATTTATTAGCAGAAATTTATAGCGGGCTTGATGGCCAACTATACGGATAAGATTTTCTACGAATGTTCGAACGAATGTTCCTACGATAGTAAGATTTTCTACGAAACAAAATAACACAACGCAGTACCATATTTTATGGAGACATCAAATTAAGATTACCATTATTATTTTAATTATAATTAATTTTAGCTGTTTCAAAATATCTATCCACGATCACTTTACTTTTTTATATTTTTATACCATCAAATTGCTGCTAAAGTAATTGGTGTTTTCTTGTGTGGAGGAGGGATTTTCTGTTCCAGTAACTCCCTATAATTTTATAACTTTGGTTTTAAATATCTCCAACATGAAGCATTATGCATATCATTATTTTCCGATGGCTGGACTAATATTAAAGGAGATAGTATTAAAAATTTATTACATGTACACCTAAACTTTTGTTTGTAAGAGTATTGATGAATCAGAAAGAACATACTGCCGAAAACATAAGCAACCAAATGATTCAACTTATTAAAATGATTGGCTGTCAGACATTTTTCGCATTAATCATTGACTTTGGAAATAGCATGGAAAATTGTAACAGAAAAAAACTATGGATTATATTATGGGACTTCAAACTATGGAAAATATTCTTAACTTCTTAAGAGAAAAAGAATTTTGAACGCTTGTAAAGGAATTCATACATTATCTTCTTGTATGGATTTTAAACGAATCAAAACGAAAAATCAGGTGACAATAAAGCGACACAAGATTTCAAGATCTTAAGTTACCTACACTGTCAGAAATGGATACTCAAATTCCACGAAATTTTCTTCGTTTTTGACGAAACTGTTTTCTGGGAAATGCTCTTTGCGAATATTTCGTCAAATCGAGTAAATTTGTATCCTCAAAAAAGTGAGGAAATTAATTTCGTCAAATTGCTTGTTCGAAAGTATTAAAAAAAAGCAGGTGGCGCCATCTATTGACAATTTTAGAAGCATTTGTATTTGACAGGGGGAAAATAACGACACAAGTCTTCAATGGGATTCGAATGCGCGATCTTTGGTGTGGGAGACCATTGCCTTGCTTCCCTCACCAGCGAGACCTTTCTTGAATTTGATTTAAATGTATCTACCGGATGTGAATGTGTGTTCATAGTTTTAGAAATTAATAATGCTAGATTATTATTATGTTTTTTCTGGTTAATGAATAATTAGAACATGGCTTGATTAATAAAATTTATTAGAGAAATTTCCTTTTTTCAATGAATGATTAGAATATGGTCTAATTAATTTGTTGGCCAGAAATTATAAAGATGATGGAGGTTAACAGAGCCCGATTAAGATTGTCGGGAAACAAGGCCTAGCAGCTTTTCAATCCCCCCCCCCTCCCATAAACACACACACGATACCAAAATATGTTTTAGAAAAACCTAGAAATGTTATTTGGAAAATATTCGGAAATTTTCCCTCACTTTATAAAAATGCTCATGAAAGTCAGGTTAGGTTAACATAAATTTTCTTTTGCTGTTTGATACTATAATACTTTAATGTTAAATATTTCTTTTAAAAAATGTATCAAAAAATTTTTTTTTTCTACAGCGTTCCTAATTTAAGGTGATTTTAGAGAGCAGAAAAGTACAGGCAAGACATTTATAGTGTATGTTTCTTAAATATCGATGATTGAAATAAAATTTTTTGTAGAAGAATTTTTCCTGCATAATTTTATTCATTTTGTGGCTTCCGTCTCCAATGAGCCCAAGGCCGAGGCCTAGTTGGCCTGTGCGGTAATCAGGCCCTGGGGGTTAAGATTTTAACACGTTACTGTTTATCGAGGGGAAATGGATCAGTTATGCATATTTTTAATTTGATTGTTATATGAGTATATTTCTTTTAAAAAAAGCTCCTGATTTGTTTTAACGATTTTCTAACAACAAAAATAATCTGGCCGTGAAAGGGGAAAGAGTTTCGTCAAATAGTTCAGATTTTCCATTTCATTAACTTTATCACACTAATTTCATCACTTAATTTTCAGACGAAATGATTATAAAAAATGATGAAATATAGCTCAAGAATTGGTGAATCGTAAAAAGTGAGAGTTTTATTTTTGACAGTGAGGAAAGAGTTTCGTCAGATATTTGTTTCGCGTTTCGTTAAAAAACACGTGACTCTGTGACGAAATGATTCTAAAAAATAACGAAATGAAGCTTAAGGATTGCCGAATCGTCAAAATTGAGTATTTTATTTCTGAGAATGTACTAAAACAAGAAATTACTATAAAGAAAGATGGAAATATGGATAAAGAAATCAACAGGTTAGTTTTAGCTAATGATGTCGCCTCGATTCAATAGTAAAATTCGTTAAAGAATTTAAAGCTATAGCTCTAGCTATATCAAAATCCGAATTGAATGATGCTTTGCAGTCTGATGTTTTGCCACTTTTATATAACATAGTCGATGCAACCATTATTAATTTAACTACCTCCCCTTACATTTTCAGAAAGAAAAAAAAAAGTATGGAAATTTTAGAAGGGAGAAAAATATTTTTTTCCAGGAAAACCATACAGCAACAAATTTATTAGATCCCCGCTATAAGGCGCAGTATTTGTCAGATGATATTTCTGATGTTTGTGATTTCTTCGGGAAAAAAAAAAAAACAGATCATCTTTATTTATTACATATTGAAAAGGTTATGTTCAATGGTGCAGAATATAGAAGTCCATCTGGCATTTGTAGAAGAATATGAGAGTTAGAAAAGCACGCTAATCCTACTACATGGTGATCTAGACTTTCCACTGAACATTCACTAAACCCACTTGCTTCCCGATAATTACAAGTTCCTTACATGGCATGCATCAGCAGCATGTGAAAGAAATTCGTCTGAATTTGGAAGTATATGCATGAAATTGCAGAATAAGTTGAGTGCAGCAAGTGTTGAAAAACTGGTTGCTATTCCCTGGCATTTGGACCATTATTCTAACAGATTGTTCAATTCCCAGCAGTTCCGAATCAAATAATTCGATTTTGACTCAGAAAAAAGGACAGTAATAAAGTTAAATATAAATTTAGTCTTAAGTTAATTGATCAATTTGAGAATTTATAAGCTAAAATGTTTTTTGTTTTTTTTATTTATTATGAAAGTATTTTTTTTTTTCAAATGAAAGTTATAAGACAGGTGGATTTTTGCACATTTATGAAAATTGTTTACAACTACATTTTGCACAGAAAATTGATTACAATTTACTTGTAAAGTTTGTTTGTATGCATTATATTTAAAAACCAATACAGTTAGATTTCTAAGAAACTGTGTTTGAGGAAAAGAAAGTAAAGAGCAAAAGTTCTTGAATAGAGTAAGTAATTTCAACTGTGTGTTAGTAAAAAGGAATTTTTTTACTGTGGAATATTTTTACTATTTTAAATATTTCTTTCGATTTCCATCTGATTACATGAAAAATTGCAGGTATGACACTAAATATAAATGCATTTTTATATATTAAATTTTCAACTTTGACAATTTCATGAATTGATATTATTAAAATAATTTTGCTCGTGGATTTCTATTAATTGCTACATAGTTACATTACCAGGGATCTGATTTAATTTTTTTTACAAGACCGTGTATAAAATTTCTGTATGTATAAAAAATGTAATAATAATTTTGAAAGTTTGAAAATGTCATTATATTTAGGTTCCTATTTAGACATTTTTAATAAGGTCCTTTGTACATATACACAGCTAGATAACAGATTCATTGATGATTTCACTGTTTTGTGTGATTGGTGTTTTTTAAATTTCTACATTTGTGAAGGATTCAATTTGGAAATTGGAAAATTTTCTGAAGGGTTTATAATTTAAGACAAAGAATTTTATTAAGGATGAAATGTTTTAAGGTTAAAACATTTTTGAAGACTGCTTTAACGGACTCAAGTTCTTTCTAAACATATCCATAATTACACATCATATTTTTCATATTAATATATTCACGGAAACACGGAAACAATGGAAGACTGAACAAGGAAAAAATATAGAAATAAAAAGTATCAGAATGTTACTATTATAAAATTCTGAATATATTATTTTATAAATGAAATTCAAATTTTTCTAAGTGGAAAATAACCCCCTCAAAAAAAAGGGTTTTCTTTCCGAAATTTCCGTGTTGTTTTCGAGCATTCCCATCTCTATTTATTAAAAGTAAAATTTTCTACATACAAATATAAATTTAGTGAATAAACAGAAAAACATTGCAGTAGCAACAAGTATACATTACAAAGTACTCACCTTTCTTTTTGAAAAGATTTCTTGAAGAAAACATTCTCTCACTAAACTCGCCGCTCGCCGATGTGAAAGAAAAAGACGAACAGTTGCCATAGTTCTGTGTTGCCACTAGGATAGATGTAAGGTTTCACCCAAATTATTGATTTATTTGGTTTGATTTTACCCTGTACACAGCAATGGGTTTTTAAGGAAATGAATTCTTTGGTTCAACGTCTTGAAACTCTGCTATGACGAATATTTTGGTGAAATGTTTAACCTTTAATTTTAACAATGCATGAGAGTTGCATTTCACAAAATAATACAAAATTTACACTTTTTTAATTAAGATTTTAATGAGATTTCCCTCCCCCCCCCCCAAAAAAAAAAAAACTGTATATCCACATAAGGAGTATCTTCAGTATATTTTTAAAAAGTTTTCGAGTAAGCGCCAATGGATACCTTCCTTGTTAGACAGAATAAATTAATTTCGATGTTGAAAGTTTTAAATACACACGATTGCATGTTAAATATGTAATGATAGAAAATGAAATTTTATTTCAAATCCTAAAGCATGCTGTTCTTGCATTCTAGGTGAGGCTTTCTTACAAATGGGATCATTCTCTTTGACTGGAAATAAACTAAGAAGTTTGAGAAAGATTCTGAAATACAAAGACGTCACTGAACTTTTCGTTTCTAAAAACCAAATCCAATATCTGAGCGACGAAGATTTCAGATTTGTTCACGAGCCAGTGCATATAGAGCTTCGAGAAAACCAAATACGAAGGATAGATTCAGACACTTTTAAACACATCAGAAAGAGCCTGGAAGTTTTGGATTTAACTTCTAATTTAATTACATCGCTAAACGGAAGCATTATCTATCTATTTGAATTAATAGAGTTACACTTAGGAGATAACTTAATACAGGTAACATTTTTTCTTCTTGATATACATCTTTTTCGAAATTCTTGAGCTGTCCCAAATCTTTTTTAGCACTTTCCAACCTAGTTGAAAAGTGCTTATGACTTCGGTTTGTCTGGCCGTATGGCCGTCTGCCGTCTGGCCGTCTGGCCGTCTGGCCGTCTGCCGTCTGCCGTCTGCCGTCTGTCCGTGCTCTAACTCCCGTAAATATGCTCGGATTGCTCTGCAATTTTTATATGTTATTGTCGCCATCTATAGCATGTTCCCTATTTCAACGGAAGTGTGTAGCACTTATAGTTACTTTACAGGGACACTCAAAAGAATTCCGTTATATTGCGTTCTATGGGGAAAAATCATTTGCGGTTTATTTAAATAATGTTTCACTAATTTAAACGCATTGAAATTTATATATATCACTAAGGTGCATTAGAAGAAGCTTAATATGGAATAGGGTGTGCATAGCACTTATAGTTACTTTACAGGGACAGTCAAAAGAATTCCGTTACATTACGTCTATGGAGAAAAATCGTCTGCGGTTTATTTAAGTAATGTTTCACTATTTTAAACGCACTGAAATTTATATATATCACTAATGTGCATTACAAGAGGCTTACTACAGAATATTGTGTACATAGCAGTCATCGTTCATTTACAGGGACACACAAAAGAATTCTCTACTGCCTGTTAACAATAATTCCTGGAAGTGCATTTTAAGTTACTGAACGCGATTTTAAATTTAACTCACTTTTTGTTTATTACGTGGTGTGTATAAATTCTGTAGATCATATACAGGGAAGCACAAAAGTTCGCGAACACATTTCCGTTTATTGACAAACTCCAGATGGAGAATTTTAAACTGTGCTACGCGTTTCCTAACTGAACTAAAATTTAGCATTCTATGTAGTATATATACAAACCTATAGATCCTATACAGGGCTGAATAAAAGTATTCGGATATTTTTCCGAATATTGTATATGTTGGAAATTCCTGAAATTATAATTTTAAATATGTTATGCGTTTTCCAAATTGTTTACTTAGATGTTATCTTTTAGCTTATTAAACGGTATGAATTGTAAAATTATTTTGGAAGCGTTGGAAAGTGCTACATAATCTATGCTTGACGCATGATTTTTCGATCTTGTTGAGTTTTTACTTTCATTTATTTATTTATTTTTAGGATGAACTGATAAACATGTATATATGTAATGTGCAATTTATTATCTATTTTGTTGGACAGTGAATTGGTATTTTTCAAATAATTTCATAATTTTTGTTTCATAAAACATTTTTTTTTTCAGAAAAAGAATTTTTTCACTCTTACTAAAATAGTTCATAGAGCTGTATAGAACTCTATAAAATTCTATACAAGTTCTATAGAATAGCCATTCTATTGAATACTACTTCCATAGAGTTTTAAATAAATCTATAGAATACTTTTTCTAAAGAAAGTGTTTGTATAGAATTCTTAGAAGTTCTATAGAATTTTTTTTCTATAAGGTATACTATACATCTTATAGAATTAAATTCTATAGACTAATAATTCTATATATTTTTGTTATTAAAAAAATATTTTTTGGTCTTTTAAAATTTATGTGTGTAGTAATTTATTTATAACTATTTATTAAAATTAAAAATAATAATTAATTTTGTAATACATCAGTTTAGTATATAATTGTACTCCATTGATTTAATATGATTATATATATATATATAATTTAATTCAATTCTAATACATTGAGATTAAATTGCCAATGTAATATTATATCAGTCAAACTACTGAATTAAATTATGATTTATTAAATTGTTTATAATTCCTTAATTTGTTGGTTAATTTTGTAATCATTTATTAATTTGCTGTTAAATTTATAAAACGATCCATCTAATTTAATAAATTTTATTCACTAATATTAGTGTAATTTTTATTCAAATATTTTAATCTGAAATATAAAAATTAAAATAATTGTTTCAGTTTTAACAAATAGTAATTTATTAGAGTTTAAATATTTTTACTGTTATGATTGGGAATGCAAAACAAACAAACAAACAAACAAAAAATGTTCAAATAGTGTAATAAGAGCTCAGTGACTGTCAATAGTTGTTTCATGCTGAAAGTAATCGTTCTTCGTCCGAACGCTGAAGTCAAGCAGCATCGAGAATGGTTAGTACTTGGGAGGGTTGCCACCTGTGTTCTGTAGAATTCTATACATATTTTTATAGAAGTTGTATATTTTTTCTATAGATATTTTTATAGAAGCTCTACAGACATTTCTATTGAACTTCTACAGATATTTCTATAGCTTTCGGTTAAACAAGCTTATAGAAAAACGGGCCATAATTCTATAGGATTCTATAATGCGTTTTCTATAAATATTTTTTATAGAATTCTATAAGAAATTTTTGTAAGGGCTGGTACAATTTTACAATGCTGCCTGCTGAAAGAATTTTTACATCCTAAGAGATGGATAGTTTTACGATGATGCTGTGTCATGGGTACCCTTACAAAAATTTCTTATAGAATTGTATCAAAAATATTTATAGAAAATGCATTATAGAATCCTGTAGAATTAGAGCCTGTTTTTCTATAAGCTTGTTTAACCAAAGCTATAGAAATATCTGTCGAAGTTCAATAGAAATGTATGTAGAAGTTCAATAGAAATGTCTGTAGAAGTTCAAAAGAAATGTCTGTAGAAGTTCAATAGAAATGTCTGTAGAAGTTCAGTAGAAATGTCTATAGAGCTTCTATAAAAATATGTATAGAATTTTATTTAGAATCCAGATGGTCACCCTCCCAAGTAGTAACCCCACTCAATGTTGTTTTACTTCAGCGATCGCATGAAGAATCAATACTTTCAGTATGATACAACCATTGACGATTCCAAAACTTTTATAACACTATTTAAACTTTATTTCTTTTGTGATTAGCATTCCCAATCATATATAGTCCTGTAAAAATATTTAAAAGTCTAATAAATTAATATTTGTTAAAACTAAAACAATTGTTTAAATATTTATACTTCAGATTAAAATATTACAATAACAATTACAATACTATTAAAGTGAAAAAAGTTTATTAAATTAGATGGATAGTTTTATAAATTTAACAAAAAATTAATAAATTATTATAAGATTAACTAACAAATTAATGAATTATAAAGAAATTAATTAATCATGATTTAATTCAGTAGTTCGACTGATTTATTATTACATTGACAACTGAATCACAATGCACTAGAATTGAATTAAATTATGTATATATAATAATATTAAATCTATGGAGTGCTATTATAAAACTGATGTATTACAAAATTGATTATTATTTTTTAATTTTAATGTATAGTTATAAATAAATTACTACACACATAAATATTAAAAGACCAAGAAATATTTAAAAAAAAAAATATATATATATATAGATTCATTAATCTATAGAACTTAATTCTATAAGGTTTATAGTACTCTATAGAAAACAAATTCTACAGAACTTCTAAGAATTCTATAGAAGCATTCTCTTTAGAAAAGGTATTCTATAGAACTCTTCAAAACTTTATAGAAATAGTATTTTATAGAATGGCTATTCTATAGGACATGCAAAGAATTCTATAGAGTTTTATACAGCTCTATGAACTATTTTCGTAAGGGTATATGGTGGGTGAGAGAGCACATCCGGGAATCAAGTTCCAGTATTTTTGCAGAGTGTCCAAAAATGTAATAGAATTATATAGAATGGCTATTCTATAGAATATACAAAGAATTCTATAGAGTTTTATACAGCTCTATGAATATGAACTATTTTCGTAAGGGTATATGGTGGGTGAGAGAGCACATCCGAATCAAGTTCCAGTATTTTTGAAGAGCGTTCAAAAATGTAATAGTATTCTATAGAACATGCAAATAATTCTATTGAGTTTTATACAGCTCTATGAACTATTTTCGTAAGGGTATATGGTGGGTGAGAGAGCACATCCGAATCAAGTTCCAGTATTTTTGAAGAGTGTCCAAAAATGTAATAGTATTCTATAGAATGGCTTTTCTATAGAACATACAATGAATTCTATAGAGTTTTATACAGCTCTATGAACTATTTTCGTAAGGGTATATGGTGGGTGAGAGAGCAGATACGAATCAAGTTCCAGTATTTTTGCAGTGTCCAAAAATGTAATATGAGGTATTGTCTTATCATGATCAAATACGATAATGGCTTTACGAGTTTTATATCTATAATGTTTTTGCTGCAAGAAAGAGTCCAGTTAGTCAATTACAGACTGTATACATCCGGATTTGTCTGTTTGTTAGGTAGTAACAGCTTCAAAAAACATAATTCTCTTGTAAACTCTAATATTAAAAACATGACCATGAATATCACGGTGGACAGCGTTTGAGTTAATTTATTGGACGTGAATTAGTATTTTTATGCGTTGAACATTACTGTATACAATATATTTTCCATCACTAAATATAACTTTTTTTTTCAAAAGTGGTTCAGACTGGTTGTGTCTTAAGAACATAACCATTCTAAAAATGATATTTTACGTTAAATGTATATATATATTTTTTACTTAATTTTGATACAAAACATCAACTTTTTGAAGTGAAATCTTCAATTGACGTACCATGCACAAATTTTACTGGTCTGTGAATAAGTCTGATGCTGTAGACTCCAAGATGAAACATTCATTCGGCTGAACTCGGGCTGAGCAGCTGAGTTTAGCCAACACGTACTTTGCATAAAGCCTCCGGACTAATTTGTGACGTTACTGTTCGACGTTTTTTCTCCCCGATGGAACTTTGTGTTTTCCTTGTGCTTTAAAAAGCTGGTCGTTGGGGGCCACCGTAATGCTCACCCATCATGGATATGCATAATATAAAATATGAAAATAAAACATGTTTAAACTATTTCTAAAATGCATTGCAATTCGAATAAAAGCGTGGTTTGATGACGTCATAAACTTTAAATGATCTATTACTCCAAAATTGTTAATTATATTAACTAACGGTTTACTGCGTCCGATTAAGCGTCTCATTTACAATTAAAATATATCTTTGAATTGAAATTTGAATCAAATATAGGATCAGGAAAAATCGGAGAGTGTGGGAAATAGGATTACAAATATCTCGGCGACGAGTTATTCGATCGACTTCATTCTTTATGCAAAATTTATGTTTTTTTATTGTCTTTTATACTCACTCCTTAAAATAAACAATTTCGAAAATTTTATATACCTTTTATCAAGACGAATACTTCAAGAGTCCGAAAAAAATAGTTCCGGATAATCGAGGTTACTGACATTCAATAAGCTTCTTTCTATTATTACATACTAAGTGCACACCATATTTCAAGTCTCTATCTCGATTTGTTCGGGAGATAGAGCGTTTACAGACACACAGACGGACGGCAATTTTTTTTTTCTAAAACTATGTTTTTCGGAATCTCCAGTGTCTGAAACGTGTGAATCCGTCAAAAATTTTTTTTTCGATTTTCAAAACGATTACAAGACTTACCCTATACTACGTATGATGGGTAAGTAATAGTATCCAATGGCAGAAAAAGTGTCGGTCCGTAGTCAAAATTCGGTTAAGCATTGCGAAATATGTGCGTGGAATAAAGGTACAGGGTTAAAAATGTCAGGCCAGAAATGATGTAAAATGAAGCATGTTTGATTCCTGAACATTAATATGTAGTTTGCCCATTGATTATGTTAAAAAATTTTAATAATATTCTTTAGTTTAATATTTGGAAATTGAATTCGAACTATGAAATGTCTCTTTCAACAGTCTTTTGCGAGAGATGAATTTACAGGCCTTCACAAACTTTCTGAGCTATACCTGCAACGCAACCGTATTAAGGATCTGTGGCAGTTCCAGCAGTTACCGAACCTGCAGTACTTAAATATCATCCACAACAATATCAAAGTAATAATGTCAGACCAAATACCTAAGTTGTTGATGCGCATATATTTGGCAGGTGAGTACTTATAAATGTGATTTAAAAATAAAATGTCTTTTTAAGAAAAAATTAAAAATTAATAAAACCGCCTTCAAGTGATTTATGCCTTAAATTATTATACTTCCATTTACTTATTTGACACAATTTGGCGTGATTGGCTGATGTTTTTTTTTTGTGGTAACATTTTATTTTTGTACACATTTATTTTTCACTCTTTTAGGTAGCTTTCAATACAAAAACCTACTTATTGCAACTGTTCGGAGGAAAGCATTTCCAAAACATTTTGGAATATTTTCAACGATCATGATCCCCAGATCCCCAAATCCCCTTCCATTCAAATGTTGATTTATATTATATATATATATATATATATATATATATATATATATATATATATATGACATATGTCATGCTGTAACTCTCTCATTTATGAACCGATTTCGATGTTATTGTGTATGTGTATAGGACATACAAAGGTCTCGACCGAGTTCGTTGGCCAGCTTCATCCGCCATCTTTTTTCAAAATGGCGGTCAGTAAAATATTTAAAAAAAATTATAAATAAACAAAGATGTACCAAAAAAATTATAAAATGGAAAAACTCTTTCTGTTAAAAGTTAGAACGTGATACAAGTGTTATAGGTTTTTTAAATTTAAGTTTGCAATTTAAATTTTCATTGGTATCTTAAAACATTTCCTTTTTATAAACTAAATTTTTATTATTATTTAATTAACCCCTTCCTTTTTTGATATATATCTTAAACATTATTAATTAAAATTCTTATTTTCAAAATTTAAATATCTTTGTTTTTCTCTGCGTAAAGGGAACACCTAAAGGATTTGGCTTTCCTTTTTAGACCTTACAAGAGGCTGGTTGAGATAGATTCCCACACTTCAGTGTTTGCAGTTTTCACGTACGTTCATTGTTAGTTATATCGGAACCCACGCACGCAAATTGGTCAACGAACACACACCCTTTGTGAAAATTCATGGGAATAGCTGAGAGCCCCATTTCGCTTGTGTAGTAGGCAGTTTTTATGACCCTGAGAAGATAGTCAAAAAACTATTTTCGAAAGCATTTTTGGCGAAAACAACAACAGAATACTGCACCCCAAGTTTTTACGACTTTTGCAGGAGATTGCAGAGCAACAGCTGTATTGTCGAAGAGGGCACACCAGCTGGCTAGCTGATTTCGGAGAATTTGTAGGGAGATTTCCCCACCGTCCAGCTTGTTAATCAATGAGCGTATGGGTTTTTATTCCCCTTTTTACGCGTTGCTATGGGATACTACGATAGCTAGTAGGGGAGTCATGATTTGAAGCGCGAATTAGTAGGTTGTGTGCGGGTGAAGGAGCTCTCCCCCACCCCACCCCGTCAGTAGAGAAAGAATAATCATTCCATGAGCAGCCGAGACACCGAAGTGTTGACGTTTTTTTTCCCAAAAGGACGCGCTGCTAACGTCTTATGTGATGGAATGAGTAGATATTCTGCCGTCATTAAAATTTAAGCATTGAAACAATTATCGCTGTGAAGTTCACACTACTGCATGTGTTCATCTTAAACATCACCCATGTCTCAACTCAGATATCGATGTGTAACTGCGTGTGAACATTTGAGCTTTGATTAGCTTTATTTTCATGCGGTGAACGACACACGTGTACGGAGCATTGATGCACACTCCCTGTTGTGCAGTGAAGTCAGAAATGTATTTCTGAACAGCATTTTTGGATTGCAACTACTCTACAGGAACGTGTCGTCGATCTTGCAGGATAATTGTTCATCTTGAACATCATCCATGTCTCAACTCAGATACAGATGTGTAACTTCGTGTGAACATTTGAGTTTTGATTAGCTTTATTTTCATGCAGTGAACGACACGAGTGTACGGAGCAGTGATGCGCACTCCCTATTGTGCAGTAAAGTCAAAAATATGCTTTTGAATGGCTCCTTTGAAATTGCAACTGTTTTACTGCATGAAGATAAACCCCTGCTTATTTTTATGATTCCTGATCGCCGGTCCGGATACAGGGACCGGTCTAAAAATGTAATTAAATTGACAAGCAGAGTACGTGGAAGTTTAATGATTGAAATTTGGCAAGGTAGTGACAAAAAGTGTTAAATGTAGATAAGACACATTCATGAAACAGTTTTTAGGTTTAAATAAAGCTAACGTTTATTAAAACACATCACAAAATAAAATAAAGATGAAAAATATGACAGACAATTTAATTAAATAAAATATTATGGCATATGGCAACTTAAACAAAAGGTGGCAAAATAATATAGCATGGAGTAACTTAAATGAAGCCTTCAAAGTATACTTGTAGAAAAATTCATTTTAACTTACATGATAATTAATTGAACGTGATAACACAAATTAAAACAGGCCTTTTATTTTATTAGTCACCATGGCATTGATGTGAAGAAAATGAGTTGAAGAACAGTCCACCATAACTCGTTGGCAAGGCTACAAACGCTCACGGAGGCTCACGGAAAATATTCCATCTTGTGCTAAGTTTGGAACTTGCCAACGAGTTATGGGGAAAAAGTTCCAGGCTGAGTATCGTTCCCAAGTGGTTCAGTTGGTAGAACGTCAGTCCGCTAATCTGATGACCCGAGTTCGAGTCCCGGCTTGGGTACTTTTTCACTATGTTGGCTATACGCCTATTAAGCAATTAAAATTTGAATATTATGAATGCAAGGCGTGAGAAATTTTCTCTGGAAAAATTTCCAAGTATTACATATGAATTTAACTTATTTCTGGTTTGTCGCAATACCGGTTAACTCCAAAGTAAGTTGCAAAGGTGACCAAAACAAAGACTTAAATAACCCCCTCATTTCATGTGCTCCTTCAATCTTATTTCGTGTTTTCAAATGTACTGTCCTAATAACTATAAAACTAAAGAGTTTTGGTTTCAATCTTATTTTGGCTAAGTGTGGCCAAAAATCATCTTTTCCGAATTTTTTTATTTTTTGGAGATGGCCGGTTTTTTTAAACTAGATGACATATTTAATCCCGAGATCTTTCGAACGCAAACGCGTTCATCATCAAGGGGAACTGCTGACTGATCATACAATTGTCGTTGCCACTGTGCCATTACGTAACGGAGTTTGAACAAGGGCTGGTCTGTTAATTTGTAGGGGTGTATGAAAAATCCGTGAGTTTAGGCACTGGAGGTCTTAGATAATTTCAAAATGTTAAACCATATCTTAGGTACGTTATAAGATAAACTATCATTAGAAGCTCTATTTCCTTTACTCAAAATTTCGAATGATTCTCTGATTTTAGCAGTAAAATCGTTCTTTGCAGGTTCTATAATTTTTGTGTTTTCAAAATCAATATTTATATTCTGTCGTTGACTTAACCTCGATAATGCTGTGGATGGTCGGTTAAACTTGATGTTAGAAATATGTTCTTTCAATCGTTCTTTAAATTTTCGAGTGGTCATCCCTATATAGGATAAACTATTTTGCGTTTCTGTACAAAATGGGATAAAATAGATTCCTGCGATGTTGTATGCATTTTAAACATAAAAAAGTAGAAAATATAACTATAATTAAAGAGTGTAATATATATTTTTAAAAATGTGCACTTTAATCAATTGATAGTTTTCTAAAATATGATAATACCTTCAGAAATCAATTCAGAAATCCTAAAAAAGATAGTTTAAATAATGCTTTTTTTCTTTTCCTTTAACCTCAAAAAAAAGAAACAAAGCAAAAAATTACATGTATGTTTCATTAATTCACCAGCTCGCGATTTCTACCAAGCGTAAGCAGAAACAGTGAATATTCCATAATCGGGTTCGGTGCCCTCGTCAAATCAACGTATTTTAACGGGAATGTTTGGTGAAAATGTATTTCATTCATGAAATGAGGCGTGGTTTTCCAGATAAACACTGAATGCTTCTAAAAGAGTATTTGTAAAAAACACTATTTTTACTTTAATACTTTTTAATCTCACTGTTACCAATATCGCACATAATAAAATATCTTAAAATTTTGACGTTTTTTGTAAAAAAAAAAAAAAAAAAAAAAGCTATATGTGATACAATGACTATTTTAAAAGCGTATAATTGTGCGGAGTATGTAACCACGATAAATCAAATTCCGTGAAGACTTTCGCCAAATGTTTTGAACATTACAACCCAGAAAGTCGAAAAAAAAAAGAATAAAAATATACTCATGCAGACAGACATACTAATTTTTAATCCTGATGAAATCGATACTCAACCACCCTCGAAACGTGCTTTGCCCTCCAAACAAATATAAATATGAAACTTGTAGCATTTGTTCTATAGTTATCTGTAGACATACATTAAATATATAAATGAAGCAATTGTTAAACCTCTTACGTCGGATGTCGGTTAACAGTGAAATGTGTATAATATAGCATAATTGAATAAGAGCAATTGGGTTAATTCACTTATAAAGGATGTTTTTGTTGCAATTCATACAAATACCATGTTTTTAATGCATAACAAATTAACCGTTTAAACTCCGTACTATGAACGGATCTTCCTATTAATATAAAATTTTAGAATTATGCTTCTTTAAAGCACCTTTATCTATTACATTAATAAAATTTCGAAAAAAAAATGTTTTTTCCTATTTTTTTGCTATGTTCCATTATTGGAACATTGGCGTTTCGTAGGTTATATTTTTATACAAAATTTTCAACAGAAAGAAATATTCAATACAGAGAATATTTTGTGGTATTTACTGAGTATATATATGCATTATTACACAATTAACATGTATTATTACATAATTAATTAATATTAAAATATAATAAAATACCTAATTTTGGAAAATCTAAACAAAATTCTTCAATTATTTTCATTTCTAGTGTCCATTATATGTTAGGAAACAACTTTGATGAATGCGTTTATCGCACTGAAAACATTTCTTTGTTGTGTTTTTTTACAAACTACGCAACGTCCTTCAGATGTAGGTACAATGTAATGTCCATCAGATATTCTTACTTCTTTTTTCACATGACTACGGGGTCCATGATGAATGACCATACGCTCTTCTCTCCGTAGAAGAAAAGTTGGTATTTGTCTACAAATTTCCAAATACGATATTTTGATGTCATTCACCTCAGAGTGTATAATCCAACTTGAAACAACTGCCATACTTAAAGCATTTATGAAAAGATTTCACCACCATTTCTTACTCCTCATTTTTGGCCTATAACTGTCTAAAAGTTTATCCAAAACGTCAACGCCTCCCATTCCTTCATTGTATTTCTTGATAATATGAGCTTGCGTAACATCAATTTTGCATTTATTTGCATTTGAATATCTTTTTGCTGTTCCAACGGGTTCATGTGTGTAGCAGTTGATGCTACTGTGACCACCGCATTATCGTTGTAACTGCAGATATATACCGCTCCATCGGAACGAAAATCATAACTCATCAAAAACGTCACCTGTAAAAAATGCAGCCAAGTCTCGTGACTCTTTTTCCGTAAAAAGTTCTGAGATCGTGTAAAGCCAAGTTTAGCTATCTTATTAACTCTGAAATTTTCATTCACAAATCACTCCTAGTCTCTACATCTTTAGTTAAATATTATTTTGTGACTTGGCAATTGCGCAGCACAGGGAAGTTATTACACCTTACTATGTTGTGGGATGGGATGAGATAATATGATTAAGGCTAATTATATACGCACAGGGAAGTTATTACACCTTAATATGTTATGGGATGGCATGGTATTATTTGATTAAGACTAATTATATACATCACATTCTCGTGCTACGTAATTGCCAAGTCACAAAATAATATTTAACTAAAGATGTAGAGACTAGGAGTGATTTGTGAATGAAAATTTCAGAGTTAATAAGATAGCTAAACTTGGCTTTACACGATCTCAGAACTTTTTACGGAAAAAGAGTCACGAGACTTGGCTGCATTTTTTACAGGTGACGTTTTTGATGAGATTTCACTTCTCTTTGTAAGTAATCCTCCTTTTCTTGATTTTGGGTTCTTTTTGGAGATCATCCACTGATTTTCGCTAAGCCCACACTCTGTCCCTATTATTTACAGGTATAAAAAATTTGAAGCTTTAGTTTCGTTTGCAAAGTACTGTAGATAAAAAGATTGCAGGTTCCTAGGCCAGCACAAAGTTATGGGAGGGGGAGTGTCAAAAGTACTCTCAATTGCTTCCAGGATAGGTGCTATCCATCTGAGATATTACTCGCAGTCCTAGATACTTGATATTTAGCATAAAAGAACTTTTTAGTATAAAAAGAAAGCCAAAATTAAAATTTCCGGAAATTTTTAATAAATCAAACTATATTCATTTTTTCGATGTTTTTTTTTTCGGCTTTCTTTTGTACATTTACGGATTTTTTAATTTTTTCTTACTTTGTATACTAAACCCTACCAAATGTCAAGCTTCTAGGACTACAAAATCAGATTATTTTCAAATTTTTGACTTTTTATAAATTTATTGATTTTTCGATTTTACTTCTAAGTTACCTGATTGTCATGCCAATATAGTAATTTTTTTATCCGTCTTCTTAGGATGATTTAGGTTCAAGTTAGAGGTAAATCAAGTGAATGTTAGAGTCACCATGATTTTATTTAGAAAGAACTATCAAACCATAACCAGCCAGTAATGTCGGGAGGGTAGGGGGAGCTGTGAAAATTTTTGTGGGGCTAACATCTTTTAACAATCCATATTTCATATGCGAAGTAAATAGAGAACCTGTGAAAGAAAACAAACCTGTCTATAAAGAAATCGCCTATAACATAGCCTGTCTATAGTGGAACTTTCCTATAACGAAATTCGTAAATGAAAGAAAAGAAAACCATAATCCGGGGGAAATAACATAAAACAATTATGGGCGTTGTACTAGCTAATAAGACAATTATCTTAAAACTAATGTTTGCAGCAGTACAAAATCAAATTGTTTTCGAATTTTCGATTTTTTAAAGATATTTCGATTTTATTTTCGAATTTAACGAATTTTTTAATTGTTCCTTTTATTGAATAGTAAATACTACCTTTACACCAAGTTTTAAGTTTCTAAGAATACAAGATAAAATTATTTTCAATTTTTGATTTTTTCGATTTTATTTTATAATTTTCTGGATTTTTTAATTTTTTCTTCTTTGTATCCTTTATTACAAATTTCAAGTTTCTAGCGCTACAAAATCGAATTATTTTGAAATTTCCGATCTTTTTCGAGTTTTTTTGTTCTATTTTCGAATTTATTGTGTTTTAATTTTTTCTTTTTCTGTATCCTAAACAATAAGTTTTTTCGAATTTTACAGATTTTTTTTTCTTTTTTTGTATCCTAAATACTGCTTTTATTCCAAGAGCTCCACAAAATCGAATTATTTTCAAATTTTCGTTTTTTTTAATTTTATTTTCGATGTTTGTTGTGTTTTTATTTTTTTTATTTTTCTGAATCCTAAACACTACCTTTACACCAAATTTTCAGTTTCTAAGACTACGAGATCATATTATTTTCAGTTTCTCACTTTTTTTTTCTTTTTCTTTCTTTCTTTCTTTTTTCTTTTTTTTTTTTTTAATTTTTGAAAATTTCGATTTTTTTGTTCGAATTATCCATATTTTTTAATGTTCCCTTATTTAGTATCTTAAATATTACTTTTATTCCAAATTACAAGTTTCTAGCGCTATGAAATCGAATTATTTTCAAATTTTCTTTATTTTTCGATTTCTTTATTTTATTTTCGAATTTTATTGCGTTTTTATTTTAACTTATTCTTAATCCTAAACACTATCTTTACCGCGAATTTTGGGTTTCTAAGGCTAAAAGATCAAGTTATTTTCATTTTTTCATTTTTTCGAATTTTTCGAATTTTTGAATTTTTTTTCGAATTTTCCGTATTTTTTCATTTTTCCTTATTTTGCATCCTAAATACTACCTTTATTCCGAATTCCAAGTTTCTAGCGCAACAAAATCGGATTATTTGTAAATTTTCGTTTTTTTTTCGTTTTTTCCAATTTTACGATTTTATTTTCGATTTTTTTTGTGTGTTTTTGATGTTTTCTTTTTCTGAATTCTAAACACTACCTTCACACCAAATTTTAAGTTTTTAAGACTACAAGATCGTGTTATTTTCCATTTTCAATTTTGTTCGAATTTGTTGAATTTTCGAATGTTTTTTTTTTTTTTTTTTTTTTTTTTTTGAATTTTCCGGATTCTATAATTTTTCCTTTCTTTGTATCCGAAACGCTAGCTTTACTCCAAATTTTAAGTTTCTATGGTTACGGGATCTACCCAATGTTTTTTATGACGCGAGAGTGAGTGAGTGTGTGAGGGACAAAAAATCGAAACTT
Source organism: Maratus michaelseni (assembly GCA_963931845.1). NCBI lineage: Eukaryota > Metazoa > Arthropoda > Arachnida > Araneae > Salticidae > Maratus > Maratus michaelseni. Next base: position 277,178,737 of record OZ007596.1, read on the forward strand.
TGAGTTCATATACCGTCTGCACTAATTTATGGGTATTTTTTGAATTATCCATATTTTTTGAATTTTCCTTATTTAGTATCTTAAATATTACCTTTATTCCAAATTTCAAGTCTCTAGCGTTGTAAAATCGAATTAATTTCAAATTTTCCTTACTTTTCGATTTTTCGATTTTATTTTCGAATTTTATTGCGTTTTTTATTTTAACATTTTCTGATTCCTAATCACTATCTTTACCGCGAATTTTAAGTTTCTAAGGCTAAAGGATCACATTATTTTAATTTTTTCAATTTTTTCGAATTTTTCGAATTTTTGTATTTTTTTTTTCGAATTTTCCGGATTTTTTAATTTTTCCTTATCTTGCATCCTAATTACTACCTTTATTCCGAATTCCAAGTTTCTAGCGCAACAAAATCGAATTATTTGAAAATTTTCGATTTTTGTGGATTTTTTCAATTTTGCTTTCGATTTTTTTGGTGTTTTTGATGTTTTCTTTTTCTGGATGCTAAACACTACCTTCACACCAAATCTTAAGTTTCTAAGACTACAAGATCGTCTTATTTTCAATTCTCAATTTTGATGGAATTTGTTGAATTTTCGAATATTTTTTTTTTCGAATTTTCCGGATTTTATAATTTTTCCTCTCTTTGTATCCTAAACACTACCTTTTTTTTCCAAATGTCAAGTTTCTAGGGATACGGGATCTACCTAATCTTTTTGATGACGCGGAACGAGTGAGTGAGTGAGTGACAAAAAATCGAATGTTTGAGTTCACATATCGTCTGAACTAGAAAAGACAGAAAGTTGTAATTTTAAATTTTGGTCCTATGTGCCAAATACTCTAGAAAAACGAAGTTTTGAATTTTTGGGATACTCCAGCGTGGAGATATGGGGGGGTCAAAAGTGCCCTGAGTTGCTTCCAGAAAAGTATGCTTACGGCCGTGCTTTCTCGACTTGGCGGAGGCACTGCCGTGCCTCCAGATCTTGCCAAGGCTGTGGTTTTCCTATTAGACTTAATGTTAGCTATATGCTCCATTTTTCTGCAACTAAATTTCCTCATGCCAATATAGTAATTCATTGATCCGTTTTCTTAGGATCGTTTATGTTCAATTTAGAGATAAATCAAGAGAATCTTAGAATCACCATGATTTTATTTAGAAAGGACTATCAAGCCATAACCAACCAGTAATGTCGGGAGGGAGGGAGAGATGTGAAAATTTTTGTGCGACCAACATCTTTCAACAACAAATATTTCATATATAAATTAAATAGAGTAAAGCCTGTGAAAGAAAATGAACCTGTCTATAAAAAAAAAGGTCTATAACGTAGCCAGTCTATAGCGGAACTTTTCTATTACAAAATTCGTAAACAAAAGAAAAGAAAAGCATAATCCGGGGAAAATAACACAAAACAATAACGGAAGGTGTACTAGCTAATAGGAAAATTATCTTAAAATCTATCTAAAACAAACTATCCCCATCCTGTGGGATTTGTTTTTCAATGTTTTACTTTATTTTATGCAAAACATAGATTGCATCCGACAACTCATAAAAAAGTCCTCCGGCCTGTACCGGCAGGAAAAGGTAGCTTTCCTATATCTTCGTTTTAAAATTTTAGCTAATGTTACTCGAAAACAGCAAGTTAAAATTCAAAGAAACCGTTTACAAAAGATTCGTTTACACTGAATTTGAATAAGAAATTCGCCAAATTATTGAGCTATAGCCAAGTTGGCTTCATTAATGAAGACTTATTTTTGTCGCCAAATTTGGCGAGATTTCGCCAATTGTCGCCAAGTTTGGCGAGAATTTGGCGCTAATGGATATGAATATATAGTTTTATGCGTATGATTGGGAAAATGATTACAACAATGAAAGAAAATAATTTGCGAGAAATCGCGTTCACTAAAACTTATAAATTTATATTAAAATCATTAAAATTACAGACATTACAATACACTTTCATAAAACATTAAAAACATATTAAAATTGGACGTTTCGGATTTACATGGAAAATCCCTCTTCAACAACAACATTTCACTTAGCGTAAATCATAGTTAAAAAATATCAACAAATAGAAAATGCAACGTATCAAAATTTCGAAGTCAAAGTTACAGTTATAATAACATGGAGTATTCATTCGGGATTGCACCTGCTTGACCATTATTGACCATAAATTTATCGTTGGTTTTTTGTAATGTGCTGTTTTGTTTCAAAATGTCAGCCACCCTAGAATTTCAAACTGCTCTATCTCAGCCAATTTTTAAGATAGAGGTAAAACAAAAAATGCTCTGGAATCCTTGTATCAAGTCCTAACACCTAATTAAAAAATAAACTTGATTTTTTAACTTTTTTGTATATTTATATTAGTTTTAAAATTTTCTGTGGCCGCCATCTTGAAACAAGATGGTGGACCAAGCTGGCCAACGAACTCGGTCGAGGCATTGGTGAGCTTAATACACACAATTAGTTTCATCCAAATTAATTTATAAATACGAGCGTTATCGTATCAAATTATTTTCATTTTTTCAATATTTTTCGAATTTTTCTATTTTTTTTTCGAATTTTCTGGATTTTTTTAATTTTCCTTTTTCTGTATCCTAAATACTAACTTTATTCCTAATTTGAATTTTCTAGCGCAACAAAATCGGATTGTCTTCAAATTTTTGGTTTTTTTCAATTTCTTTGATTTTTTCAATTTTGCTTTCGATTTTTTTGGTGTTTTTGATGTTTTCTTTTTCTGGATGTTAAACACTACCTTCACACCAAATCTTAAGTTTCCAAGACTACAAGATCGTATTATTTTCAATTTTCAATTTTGATGGAATTTGTTGAATTTTCGAATGTTTTTTTTTCGAATTTTCTGGATTTTATAATTTTTCCTTTCTTTGTATCCTAAACACTACCTTTTTTCCAAATGTCAAGTTTCTGGGGCTACGGGATCTACCCAATCTTTTTGATGACGCGTGAACGAGTGAGTAAGAAGTGACAAAAAATCGAATGTTTGAGTTCATATATCGCCTGAACTAGAAAAGACAGAAAGTTGTAATTTTAAATTTTGGTCCTGTGGGCCAAATACTCTCTATAATTGAAGTTTAAAATTTTTGGGATACTCCAGCGCGGAGATATGGGGGGGTCAAAAGTGCCCTGAGTTGCTTCCAGAAAAGTATGCTTACGGCTGTCCTCTCTCGACTTGGCGGAGGCACTGCCGTGCCTCCAGATTTCCCCTGTCTTCTTTAGCGAGTTCTTTTTTGGATTTCAATGGACAAAGGGCAGTGCGATTTTCACGAATAATGCCTGTCGCTCGTATTCCACGTTTTGCAAGCTCCGAAATTAAATCGTAGGAAGTAAAAAAGTTATCGAAATATATTTCATGCTTTGAATTTTCTTGCAAGTTAGATAATAATTCGTTCACAACTCTCGAACCTAACTGTACAACGGACGAGGACCCTTTTCTTCCACTGTATATCTCCATAGCGTATGGATATCCATTTGATGAACACATCATCCATATTTTAAATCCAAACCTAATAGGATTTCCTCTGATAAACATTTTGCATGTATGCCGGCCATAGTACGGGACCATTGATTCGTCAATGCTCAACTTCTCATGCCAGATTCCAAACTGTTGCAGATTTTTAGATAACTCTTCATATATCGGTGCTATTTTACAAAGTTTATCATCTTTTTTCAACTGATTATTGTCCATCAAGTGAAAATACTTATTCATCTTTCTAAAGCGATTGCGGGTCATAACAGTTGGAACAATAGGAGCGGACGTATCTTCCCCTGTGCTCCAATACATATCTTCAGTAGGAACAGAATGATATCCACTTTGAAGAAGTAGACCAAAAAACTGCAAAATATCTTCAGATACTACTTCAATATCTTCTCCTTTTTGCAAAGCGTACAATTTTGTCATTTTAGCGAGGAGTTCAATATAGTCATGAGGCAAAATTTTAAAAAATAGGTCGATAGGCGACAGATTTACTAAGTTAGGAAACGTCTGCAAAATTGTTTCGCTTCTGTTTGATATAATAGGTTTTTTAAAATCACATTTTCTCTTCCATACAATTTTCTTTTTAGGAAGTTTTTTTACTTTCTGTGCTTTTTCAGAAGTCGGAATAATATCTGAAGATTCAAACTTACGTTTTCTTCCCGGAAGTTCATTTTTTATATTCAAAAGACCGGCTTCTGTATTGTGTATCACGTTTTCTTGGAAACTAGTATCATCGTTTTTGCAAATTATGTCTATCATTCCAGTCACATCAGCTGGTATAATGGGCTCAAAGTCATTTTCCACAATATATTCTTCGTCTGTTATATCGCCTGGTTCATCTGGAGGTAACTGGCATCCGAAAGAGTTTCTAAATACGCTACTGTTTCTTCTACAGTTAAAAATTTTTTCGACATGCTTTATAATCACAAAAAAAAAAACATATATTCTACTAAAAAAATATATTCTGCTGAATATTATATGTATTCTACTAAAGAAATCTATTCTACTTTAGCTTCTAATAATGTTACAAATTATTCCAACTGCGAGTCAACAAAACACGAAAGTTCCATTCAAATAAAGGAAAAGAAAAAAGCTTTTTTTCCTCTTTCTGTTTGCGCCCCTCCCTTCAATTTACACTTTACTTACCTAATAAAATAAACTCTTCCAGGTAAATGCTTTGACACGGTCTGGTCTTAACGGTACCAATGTTGAAGCGTTGAATCAGTCAACGGATTATGTAATTTGATTTGAATTACTTATTTATACGATTACTCCTTTTGAAAACTGTATCGCTAAAGCGCCAATGTCCCAAAATCGGAACATGAGTTTTTCAAACTGTGTCAAACATTTATATTATATATTTATTTATTATTATATATAATATAAAAATTATATATTTTATTTATATTTTATTAATATATATATTTTATTTTAGATACTTTTTAGTAGAATTTTTTTACAAGTAATAGTTCTCTTCTTATGACTAAAAATAATAATTTTAAATTTTTTGCATAATAAATGTGTTGGGGAATGTTATTTGAAATAGTGAAAAATACCTCAAAAATAGGAAATTTCTAAAAATCCTAAAAAGTAACAAAAATAAAATTTAATTTTTAATATTTAATGAAAAAAATATTTCATAATCATTGTTATCATTATACAAAAAAACCGTAATAATTCGAAAATTATTTGCATTTGTGACATTTAGTTAAAACTTCTGTTCCAATTTTGGAACATTGGCGTTTAAACGGTTTTAAAGAAAAACGGCAAGTTTCAAGAATGTCAAATACTTTTATTGCTCATTTACATATTGGCCGTTGGCAGAAGAGATGGCCTTGAAATTACTCAGACCGTCTGTGGTCCATGTAGCAGGGGAGATAGGAGCGATGTGTCATGCCACTTCTAGCGAAGCAAAAATCGAATGAGTTAAAATATCGCCAATAGGGTTTTCCGAATGGCGAACTTCTCTTGAAAAGAGCATAAATTCAATGGGAATTTTGATATATACGAGGCGTATTCGGAAAGTAAGTACCGTTGTGAAAAAAAAATATAGTAAAACATTTTTTTTTCAAGCCAATTCTATTTTTACATCAAAGAGCATACCTTAAACTATTTTTCTGCATAGTTTCCACCAATGTTCAAACACTTGTCGTAGCGGGGTGATTAGCTTATCTATACATACTTCATAGACACTTACCCGCCAGTGATGACAGCCAACATTCCAAACAGTTCGTGAAATTCGTCTGAAAGCGTTGTCATTGTGAAAAGTCTGTTCTCATGGAATTTTTCATCAACTTTCCTTACGACATCATTGTTGACAACAGAAGGCCGACCACTCCGAGCTTCATCGTGGACATTTGTTCGACCTTCATTAAAATTTCTAACCCATTTTCTCACTATTCCATCAGTCATCGCGTTTTCACCGTAAACATATTTAACTTGACGATAAATTTCGGCCGGTTTCACATTCCTTACATTCAAAAATCGAATAAAAGCACGGATCTCTCAGTCCGCGGGATCAGTAATTGGCTTAAACATTTTAAATGTGCACAGCAAACTGAAAACACAACGTAAAGCAGCGAAAATGGCGTCAGTTGAGAGCCAGTGAACAAGGAAGACGAGCGCGCATTCGTGGAACGTCCACCGCAGTGCTGTTGCGCCGCTAGAATGAAACGGTACTTACTTTTCGAATGAGAAATATGTAGTACTACATTTGGCATAAATCGTGTTAATAATTTAAAATTATGTCCACCAAAGACTGAAAATAATAATAAACTATGTAGAAACATGACACATAGTTACAAATTTAACAACTTATGTGAATGCCAAGACATATGCTTGGCTAAGTAAAGTCTCTTAAAACTTTCGATAACATCACGGAATTAAAAATCTTAGTATTTTTTATTCTATGGGTAATGTGAACAAGGGAAGCTTGATTCCGGGTTGTCCGGATCAAAAAAGTTAATAATCTAAGTGATTTAACTTTCGTATTGTGAACGCGACCGAAGAGTTCTGAGTATCATAGAGATGCAGTATACCTTGGAAACGGTTTGCAATATGAAGCCGGCTATCCTTCAAATCATTTCGGCCAAACAAGATAAGCACGAGAAACAATGATTGAATTCATTGGACGGGGAAAGGTGTTTCAAAGCGAGCTGCAAGTGTTTGGGCCGAATTGCAACCGGTTTTTTGGTTGCAGTTTTGGCTTCAAACAGAAGCTGCACATTTAATCTCTATTAATCTTATAACTCTGCGGAACGCGATAGAACACTTCTTTACAGGATGTTTCCACTGGCAGAATGAGAAAAAGAGTTCCATTAGGAAAAGATATATTTATTGTCTGTTCTCCATTCACCTCCAGTGTTCTTGTTAGAAAAATTGAAATTCAGATGTTCTTGCTCTTGTTTCAACAGAATTGAACCCGAGTTCTTAAAAATGTGGAACCGAAAAACACGTTTCTGGACGGAAAGACGCGCGCCGAAAAACACTAAAAAATTATAAAATCCAAAATATTATAGCAAGGCTAGATTTGGCCTTAAAATAATTAAATATTTTTAATGTCCTTTTTAGACGCAGGGCAAAACATTTCTGAATAAAAGTTATAATAAAAAATATGGGAGAAAGCGTTTTTTTTTTTTTTTTTTTTTTTTGGTATTGTAATCTCTATACAGCTCCTTGTAAAATAAATGTCATATCTAAAAACTATGCTTGATTTCTACACTTTTGATAACTGGAAGCGTGTTTTTTATCATCAGCTATTTAAGAGGCCATTATCGCCATTACCTCTATTCTTAATCATTCGGTATTTAACATTACATGTAATTTTTATGCAATAATACATTTATGTAAGTTGAAATGTTTTTATTTAATTTATTGTTTTTCGTTGAAATTTTTATATGAATAATCTCGTGCGATTGCTGCACGAAAGTTTGTTTAATTGCATATCTACAGCTCATATTCAAAATATTAGAATAATTGAGAAAAAGTAATAGGAAAAAATTATTTTTCATTTATTTATTTATGATACTAAGTAAATGCAATTAAATTTCTTAAAAATTAAATCTGGAATGTTTAGATAAGATTTTAACATTTACAAAATATAAAATACAGTACAATAAATTACGTATACAGCTTTCTGAAACACATCAAAATATTAGAATAAAATTTAGATTGGTTCAGAATAGTAGAATATTTTATTTTACGCAACAATATTATCTTATGAATATGAAGTAAATGGTAGTTAATATTTTGTAGCATCCCTTTTAGCTTTCATAACAGCGTACAATCGATCTTGCATACTATATACAAGGTGTTTACAAACATTTCTATCAGTATTAGCCCAAATAGACTTTATACGTGCCCCTAACTCAGTTTTACTTGAAGGAGGATTTTCTTGGAGTTTTTTCTTCAATATACACCATAAGTTTTCGAGCGGATTAAGGTCTGGTGAGTTTGGTGGCCAAGGAAGTACCTTCATGTTGCGTTGGCGGAACCAATTATTTGTTGTCCCCAAGGTATGCGGTGACGCTGAATCTTGTTGAAAGATGAAATAATCTTTAAATAAATCTTTTGATGATGAAATCATGTAATATTCCAAAATTTCTTGATATATCTGAGAATTAACCTTTTCGAAGACGATTCATAACTTTCCAGGTCCTTCTGCACTCATGCAACCCCAAACCATGGAACTAGCAGCAAATTTTACGGAACGTTTAAGGCATTCTTTATCAAATGCTTCCTGTTTAATTCTCCAAACTCGAATACCTTGATTACCATATGAAACACAAAACATACTTTAATCACAAAATAATATATTTTTCCAATCTTCTTCGCTCCATAAACGTACTGATTTACACCAATTCAATCTTATACGCTTTTGTTTTGCAGTCTTGAGAGGTTTTGTTTTCGGTACATGAGATTCAAACTTAAATTTATGGAGACGTCTTAGTGTTGTCGATGTAGTAACGTCAACTCCTTCTTTCCATTTTTGGTGCAAGAATCGCACACTTTTAAAATGGTTTGCTTCAACTATACGCTTCAGTTTCCTGTCATCTCTAGCAGATGTTTTTGGTTTTCGGCCGCCATTTCGGTGATTATTTGAAATTTTCAATGTTTTGAATATTGTGTTAGTATTTTACTAACTCTCGATTGCGAACAATGTAAATAATTCGCTATATAACATTGATTTTTACCGTGCCGATACAAATCAACCATACAAAGTTTAATAGATTCAGGAATATCACTCACACGACCCATTTTAAGACGAAAAAGCAAACAAACTGCAAAAGAACACTGATTTTAAATATAATTGTCTGAATTTAATCAATGATGCCACCAGTTATGAATTGGTGATAATTAAAGGAGGATTAATATGAAATATTCAAATTTTTTGAACCACTTGAATAAATATTGTAATATTTTGATTTTTCAAAATAATTATTTTTTCATTTAATCTTTTCAAAACTGATATTAATTTTAAAATAAAAAATAAGTTTAACCAACAATAAGTTCTTAATAAAAATATCGTTTGCAGATTTGCATTAAAAGACATTAAATTACCAAACGATATTTTCAATTTGTAAAAAACAGTAATTATTCTAATATTTTGAATATGAGCTGTATATTATAAAGGGCAAACGTGTCCGTGCGTAACGCAGACATCATTTTGCCAATGACAACACTTCACGATGAAATTTCGGGTTTGTGATTTTTGCTAATGCAATTTTTTTAATTTCTAATCATCGCATACTTTTAATTTTTACCATTATATAGGGGAAAAAATCTACTTTTAAATGCAGTTTGTTTGAAAACAGTATCGCAATATACTCATTTATTATAGCATTTACTAAATTAAATTTCAAGCATGATTTTTTTAAAATCTATCTCTATCTCTTGCAGACGATCACACAATATTAATCTGTTTGCACTTCAAACAATATTAAAGAGATCAGCATTTGTTTCCAACTAATATTCAATAACGAAATTAAAACTTCATTAAGAAGTAAAGGAAATAGTATAAGTGAAACACAAATTTAACAGACATATAGTAATTGAAATAAGTGCTTAAAACCGCTGAAATTATCAGAATAAAAAAAACTGCCGCAGATAGCGAAATTTTTAGCAATTTCTTCCGCTATTAACTTCGGGCACGAGGCCAATACCAAATTACCACTTTTAATAAATTTCAAAATTGACATATTTCATACAAAAATGCTCTTTTGGTGTTGTTAGGAGTCAATCTTAAAAAACTTATTAAATGTAAAAAATCTATTAGAGTTTTCAAAAATAAATAAATAAATAAATGGTTTTCATATATATTCTTTTTCCCTTGAATCCCGGGGCGGATTCCCTAGTGTTTATTAAAACAGGGTTTTTGCCATACAAGTCTCAATTATGAATGCATTTTCTTTTAACAGGAAACACCTTGGAATGTGATTGCCGCCTGCAGCCTTTTCTACTTAATCTCAATGCAAAAGATTCCTTCGAAACCGATATCGATATATGTAAACATTATGCACACACAAACTCAAACTGCCCAGGCATGTGCTCGTGTGGATGTACCAACTTCGGAGATGATTATTTCATGTCTGTTGACTGCAGCTCAAAGAGTTTATCTGTTGTTCCTCAGTTTTTGAGGGATGGCTTCACGATGTTTGGAGTAAGTGTGATCTCGCTGGAGCTGTATATCGTCTTCCTTTTGATTGAAATATGTTAATGGGTTATATCTGCCTGTGAGGTAAAACAACAACAACAAAAAACAGTGTATTTGGGTGGTGGTGCTGGTGGTTGTGAGGTCAGGACAATGAAACTAGATATTTGAAAAACTCTTTTTGAATTTTGTTTATTATACTTTAAAGAAAGTAAATTTATTTTTGTACTATAATATACTAAAATGAAAATTGTCTGTCTGTCTGCACTTCTATACAAATCAGCAGTTTATTGGAAGCCAGAATTTAGAAATGTTACGTATAGGTGTATTAAAACACGACCGAGGTAACTAAAGTAATCCGGAACCGAAATAATGTATAATTAATTTTTAATTAATAAAAAAAACGAAAATCTAACAGCCTTTTTCTATCAAATTTAAATATTTTTCATTATAGCAGTTACGAACAATTAAAAATCCACAATAAAAAATTTTCTACAATAATTAGTTTTCTATTGAAAGATTTCCACGTGAAAAATGAAAATGAAATAAAAAGTTTCAACAATTGAAAAAAAATAATTTTACATCATATTGGTAATATAATGGACATTTTGAAACATTTCTCAATAATACAAGGAGTATGAGTACAGCGCCTAGAATACATAGTGTGGAAATCTGCTACAAAATAGTACTAAAAAATTAAGTCCAATAAATGTACAACGTTGTTGAAAAGATAACGATGGGATCGCAGCGCCATCTGCTGGCTCTTCTCAACGTAAACATTGTATGTGAACGGAAACGTTGTAAATGTTTCGGCTGGAATGATCGCCTTATTATCGTAGGAGCACCGTTGCACATTTATAGGTTACAACTTTTTAGCACTTTTTAAAGCATTACAAGTATAGCCGGTTTCCACACTATGTATTCTAGGCGCTGTAGTATGAGTGTGTGTTAGTACAGAAAGCAGGTTAATATGATGGCATTATAAAATTAAAAAGAAAATTCGAGGCTAACGAAAACGAAAAAGAGAACCACTACCGCGGTGCTTTACGCATGTCTTTTTTTACAGACCGCGGGAGTCACGTGATGCTCGAATGCACCAATGAAGATGCACGAAAAGAACATCACGTCACTCTAGCGGTCTGTAAAAAAAGATAAGTGGAATGTACCGCGGTAGCCTGTCTGTTTCGTTAGCCTCAAAGAAAATTAATATGACGTCATATTGGAAGTTTGCGAGGCTAACGAAAAAGACAGGCTACCGCGGTGCATTCCACTTATCTTTTTTTACAGACCGCTAGAGTGACGTGATGCTCTTTTCGTACACCTGCATTGGTGCATTCGAGCACCACGTGACTCCCGCGGTCTGTAAAAAAAGATACGCGTAAAGCACCGCGGTAGCCTTTCTTTTTCGTTAGCCTCGGGAAGTTTGGACGAACTTTTTCAAATGGTGGAAAATCATACAAAGAGAGTATCAATATGAGTAATAGAGAAAGCAAGTAGATATGACATCCGCAGGGGAATATAACGTCATATGAGTTTGAGGTGAGGATAACGAAAAAGACAGGCTACCGCGGTGCATTCCACTTATCTTTTTTTACAGACCGCTAGAGTGACGTCATGCACTTTTCGTACACCTGCATTGGTGCATTCGAGCATCACGTGACTCCCGCGGTCTGTAAAAAAAGATACGCGTAAAGCACCGCGGTAGCCTTTCTTTTTCGTTAGCCTCGGGAAGTTTGCACGAACTTTTTCAAATGGTGGAAAATCATACAAAGAGAGTATCAATATGAGTAATAGAGAAAGCAAGTAGATATGACATCCGCAGGGGAATATAACGTCATATGAGTTTGAGGCGAGGATAACGAAAAAGACAGGCTACCGCGGTGCATTCCACTTATCTTTTTTTACAGACCGCTAGAGTGACGTCATGCACTTTTCGTACACCTGCATTGGTGCATTCGAGCATCACGTGACTCCCGCGGTCTGTAAAAAAAGGTATGCGTAAAGCACCGCGGTAGCCTTTCTTTTTCGTTAGCCTCGGGAAGTTTGGACGGACTTTTTCAAATGGTCGAAAATCATACAAAGAGAGTATCAATATGAGTACAAGAGAAAGCAAGTAGATTTGACATCGCAGGGGAATATAACGTCATATGAGTTTGAGGAACTTATTGAATCATGATAAAAAACAATATTATATAAATATTGGCATATCTTAGCATTTTGAAGTTTTCTATACAACATATTCAATTTTGAAATTTATTTTTCTACACAAACATTCTTAAAATCCCGGACAACGCCGTTTACTTCAGCTAGTAACGAAATAAATTTGGATGTCCCCAGCAGACCCACACTCCAAAGTAGGTGTCGTTCTGATAGCCGTCCACTCTGACAAATGTTGTATGAACTTAGAAAATGCATAACGTCTTTACACCGAACAGTTAAATTTAGAGACTAATCGCTCGGTTTTTGCAAAAATGGATTTTGAATAAAATGGCGACCGCTAAAATTTAAGATAAGGGTGACGATAAAGTAACACAGTTAGGGTAACACACTTTTGAGATATTTACGTTTAAAGATACAAGTAATGATTAACCTATGATAAAATAAAATAAAATTTTTATTTTTTATCAAATTGAAAAGAACATGTAACTGAATATTCTTTACTAATTTTACTTTCAGAAAATGCAGTAAATAAAAGGCATTTTTTGAAAGTTTATAGGTACGTATAACCCCCTAAGTCGCAATCCAGGATCAGTAGTTTACGTAAACGAAATTGTAATGCTAAAACATTGCGTGTACCGATTTTTTTTCTATAAAATTATAAAGAATAGTTGTCTGAAAAAAAAAAAAAACCCAGAAAGTTATAGAGAGGAAATTTAACTACTATTAAACCCTCAAATATAAAGAACAAATTTATCCAGTGTGAATCCAGTGTCAGTTTGAACAGCAAATTATAAAAGAAAAAGATCCAGTAGTCTAATGTGCAAATGACAGTCATTCGACAAGTTTCACGGCACAGTTTGGTAGCAGGGACTGAGGCATGACATAATCTTAGAATCCCGACGAAAATAATCCACCTATATGCAAAGGCATTTAATCACCCCTTTTGACATCAGCCAAATAATTTCACTATTTCAAATTTATAATATTATTGTCTGAGTGACACGAAGACTCATACACAGCGCAGTATTACTTTGCTCCATATATAGTTGTCTGAGTGACACGAAGACTCATACACAGCGCAGTATTACTTTGCTCCATATATAGTTGTCTGAGTGACACGAAGACTCATACACAGCGCAGTCTTACTTTGCTCCATATATAGCTACGGCGGATATTAAAACCTTTCGTCAAGCATAACTCAAAAAATATTTAACGGATTTCGTTCAAATTTTTACAGCAGGTACCTATGAAGGTGACAACGACGTCTATTTATTACCAATAATAAATTTCAAACCGTTTGGAAATTATATTAAAAAATAGATAAAAAAGCACAATTAAAGTACATACGTCACGAAAATTTAGTGCATACGTCATTTTCACCAGCAGGAGATATTCGTAATCAATCGAATTTCAAAAGTTCATGGAGCTTTGAGCAAAAAAATATGCACTCACTAATATTCAGTACAATAAAAGGTACTTTTCGGTTAGTCGGGCGCCAGTTATCTATATACATGTTGTGTGTATAAGATACGCCAGTGATATCTATACATACACACATATGTATGTATATACACACATATATATACACACACACACACACACACATATATATATATATTATATACATATATGTATGTATGTATATACATATATATTTATCTATGTATTTGTTCATATATCACTGGCGTCCAGCTAACCGAAAAGTACCCAATAAAATATATTTAAATTTTTATAAAATGGAACATAAAAGTACAAATATATCAAATGGTAATGTAGTATGTGAAATGAAACAATTTTATTATAATCACCTATCGTACAATAAAAATAACTAATATTCTGCATTCAGAGGGAAAAGTTCCATATCCTGTGCCGGTAGATTTGGCGAGTTATTTGTTGGTGATAAGTGTTTCGATGTGGTTGTTGCGATCCTCAGTCTTTCGGTTACCTTTTCTAAAGTTATGTTTTGCAGATGTAATACTAGGACTTCCCTCAAAGGGATTAGTCTGAGTGATATTGCTGAGAACATAGGGTTAACAATTACAATATAAAGAAAAAGAGCAAATTAAATGATATAATTACAAAATATCATTATATCAATTCATATACACTGTTAAAAAAATAGAAAAGAAGTACCGTTCATCAGATGTGTTGTCATAATTTTTTTTTAACATGTGGCAAAGAATCTCATTTTCATAAACGCGTATTGCGCAAAACTTGAAAAAAAAAAAAAAACGCCGGATCTTTTAAAACGCCAAGCTTTTTAAACTTACGTAATTGGATTTGCATCTAATAGATTATTCTATCAAGCGTGGCTTAACGCAAATTTAATTTCATTGTTGCACCTTTTTTTGTGTGTGAATTTAAAATTTTTCTTCCTTGATTATATATATATTATTTGTATAACTGTTTATAGAAACTCCTACACTTCAAACCACATTGATAGCATGCTTTGCTACAAACCAGATTGCAAATCTATAATCTAAATTACTATTAAAGTATACAAAAAATCTTTCGATGACTTCTGTAAAATAACTTTTACATTAAATCTCCATATCGGCAAAATTGAAAAATTATATATATTTCAAAGTGCAGCTTAACAGATACTTCTTGATTATTCTCTAGGAGGCTCTGCCCCCTGCGCCTTTACTGCGCCAATCCGCAGACTTTTCTTTTGCCTGTCTGTCTGTCTCTCCACAATCTGTCTGTTTCCCTATCCGTTCTTCTGCCCGTCTCTCTAACCGATTGTCTATCTCTCTACACTTCCCACTACCTGTCTCTATATTTCTCTACCGGTCTCGCTACCCGCCAATCTATTTCTCTAACCGTCTGTCTATCCGTCTAAATACTTGTATGTCTAGCCGTGTCTCTATCCCCTTCGCTACCCATTTGTCTATCTGTCTCACAACTTGTCTATCTGTCTCTCTACCCGTCTGGCTATACGCCTCTCTACCCATCTTCTTACCCATCTCCGTACCCACCTACTGTCTCTCTACTCGTCTGTATACCCGTCTCACTATCCGTCTGTTTTTGTACCCGACTCGCTACCAATCTCATTACCCCTCAGTCAACTCGTCTTTGTACTCATCTCTCTACTCGTCTCTTTATCTACCACGGTACGCGTCTCGCAACCTTTCTCGCTACATTCCTGTCTACCGGTGTTGCTACCTGTCTCGTGACCCATCTCGCTACCCCTCTGTCAACCCTCTTTTTACCTTTCTCTCTAGCCGTCTGTCTATTCGTTTCGCTACCCTTCAGCCTACCTATGTCGCTACTCGTCTCTCTACCCGTAAGTCTACCCGTTTGTTTAATCGTCTTTCTACCTCTCGCCACCTCTTCCCAATATTTAATCAATTCATTTAATATACAGAAGCCGTTTATCAGTTATTAAATGCAAACAGAAGTAATTTATCTGATAAGTTTAATCAGATGCAATTTTTTTTTTAAATGCATACATAAACCTGAATAATAATTCATCAGTTTTGTGTTCATACTTGTTTATATCATTTGACAGTAAATCTCAACTTCTTAAACCTGAATTGTCTCAAGCTTTTTAAAAAAAACCACAAGGTCTGTATAACTGCAAGGTACACTGAGGGCTATATTAGCTACATGTTATTAAGTTAAGTGAAAGTTTCGTTATCGCGTTTGCAGCCAATTGCTTATGTCAGAAAGCGTGGTTTAACGCCATTTTAAATTCATTATTGTAACTTTCTTTTCTTTTTTTCTTTTTTTTTGGGGGGGGGGTAGGGGGGGGGAAGGGATTCAAATATATACATTTAAATTAAAACTTTTGCCTCCATGCCATTAGTGTTGTTTGTATTATTAACTAATACCTTATACACCGAGCTTCATTTGAAACAAATGTAAAAGACTTCTTCTACAGTTTTTTAGGAGAAAATTTCGTAATTGGGCCCAAAGCCAATCGGAGCATTTAATATCATTATTGTAACTCTTATAGAGTTAAAACAATATTGTTGCTAGCTTTACTCTTGTTTTTGAGACCAGCCTTGCCTGTGTATCTGAATGGGGAAAAGTTTCGTATCCTATGTCGGTTGGCGAAAAAAAATTTAAATGGTACCAAAAGGTAGTTTTAGCATCTTACAAAATTTTTCAAGAGAGTTTTTCACAAAATTTTTCAAAACATTTTTTTCAAATATTTACAAACATACGTTTATTAAAGCATATTTTTGCACCATCTTAAAAATTTAAGTACGATGCTAAAATAAAATTTTATCGCATAGTCGATATTTTAATAAATAATGAAAATACATAAACAAACTTATTTAACAAACCTAAGAAGCATTTTTGTGATAAATAATTGTTATTGTCAGGGTGGTAAATTGTAAACAATTAATAAACGGCTGGTAAATAATAAATAGCATTTAAAATCTAAAAATGGAGAAGTGGTCCGTATAAAAATGCAAAACATAACATTATACGATTGATATATGTAAATCTTTTTTTATTTTTTAATATTTCCGAAGGCACAGATAAAAAGGTAAAAATCTCTTTTACAAATGCCAAATAGAATATATACAAAATAGAATGCCAAATATACAAAATAGAATGCCAAATATACAAAATAGAAAAATATCTGCAAAAATAGAAAAATATCTGCAAAAATATATATTTACATAATACTACATCTGCAAAAAAATAAGTTTTAGAAAAAGTAAGCCAAATCCTGCAGATCCCAATAATCACATCGAAAAACTTATCACCAAAAAAGAACTCGCCAAATCTTACGGCACAGGAGATGGATTTTTCCCTCTGAATGCAGAATATTAGTTTTTTTTTCTTGTACGATGGGTGATTATAATATAATTGCTTCATTTCACATACTACATACCGTTTGATATATTGGTACTTTTATGTTATCCTGGTGCAGTTGATAAATCGCTAAATATTGTTCCTATAACATTTTCATATTGAATTCATTTCATATAAATATAAACCTTTCACTCATTTAATTTAAAGTACATGCCTTTCATTAATCCCATTTAAAATGCTAAAAAGAGAAAAAAAAAGAAATAATGCCATAAATCGAAACCTTTTATTTAAACACCAAAGAATTTTTTTTTTTTTAATTTACACACGCGAAAAAAAAAAGCTGCTATTGCTGAGATTTGTGCCAAATCTCTAATACCAAGTCTACCAAGTTATTGCAGGGTTTTTCTTTCAAACAGAAAAAAATACAGATTAATTTTCGATTTCTACTCAATTGAAATATATTTTATTGTGCTGAATATTAGTGCGTGCATATTTTTTGCTCCATGTACTCCATGAACTTTTCAATTCCGATTGTCTACGAAAATCTCCCGCCGGTGAAAATGACGTACGCACAAAATTTTCGTGACGTATGTACTTTAATTGCGCTTTTTTATCTATTTTTTTAATATAATTTCCAAACGGTTTTACATTTATTCTTCGTAATGAATAGACGTCGTTGTCACCTTTATAGGTACCTGCTGTAAAAATTTGAACGAAATCCGTTAAATATTTTTTGAGTTATGCTTGACGAAAGGTTTTAATATCCATCGTAGCTATATATGGGGCAAAGTAAAACTGCGCTGTGTATGAGTCTTCGTTGCACTCAGACAATTATGTAAACATATGTTTTGTAGATATTTTTTTTGTATATATATGCTAATTAGAATGGAAGTTGGGAATGAGATTTTTACCTTTTTATCTATGCTTTCGAAAATATTAAAACATTAAAAAAAGATGATACAGATGTCGCAGGCGCATCGGGGTATCTTTTTGGTACTAAAATAACGATGTTATGTGTGGGCAACCTGGCGATTTTGGTGAGATTTCGCTTCGTGTAGCAACTCGGTAGGGCAGATTCTGTGTTTTTATGTTAAATTAAATATTGTGTGTTTTATAATAAATTAATCACTGTGTGTGTTGTATAATAAAATAAGGTAAAGATGTCATATACGCACCACATTGGCGCGATTGCAACAAAATGGCAATTTTATGCCAAACATGGTAACCCGGTTATTTTGTTTATGTGTTAATAAGTGTTAATATTTACGATTTATTGTGATATTTATATTATTATGTTTATTATTTATAAATGTTCATTTATTATCGCATGCTTTTTGGAACGGTACTTCTCTATTATCCCGTCGACCACTTTTCATAACAAAAATACTATCTCCAAACTGTAAGATTAAACGCCAAAAATGCAGTCCCATTTACTTGATGTCATCTAATAGTTCATAAAGTGGTCGACCGAATAATAGAGAAGTACCTTTGTAACTAATATTCAAAAACAAAGTTTTCGCCAGATTGGCGGGGGAAAAATCGCGCCAATGTGTTGCGTATATGACATCTGTGCCTAAAATAATTTCTGTGTGCTTAAAATAAAAATTGTGTGTATTTTATAACATAATAAAATCAAACTAGCATGCTGTTTTAGCAATCTTGGCCAAACGGGTTCTCAAAAACGGGGTTTTCTGGCCAAAATGGTGCAAACAAAAATCACGCCAATCTCAGTGCGCTAGCGACAGCTGTTCCAAAAATATTTCCATCAAGCGTATAAGGTTTTGCATTTTTATACGGAACACTTCTCCATTTAAAGATTTTAAATGCTATTTACATCAGATATTTTTTACCTGAGGTTCCCAAAAGTTAATTTAGGTATGTTTTTCGTTCGTTTATTAATTTTTTACAATTTGCCCCCTGACAATAACTATTATTTATCCCAAAAATACCTCTTAGGTTTGTTAAATATGTTTGTTTATGCATTTTCATTACTTATTAAAATTTCGAAAATGGCGATAAAATTTTCTTTTAGCATCGTATTTATGTTCTTAAGATGGTTCAAAAACATGGTTTAATAAAAGTACGTTTGTAAACATTTAAAAACATGTTTATCCTCTCTCTGGGAAAATTTGGTAAGATGCTCAAGTAAATGCTTTTAGTAAGAGACTTTTTTTAAAGTAGATGCTTCGGTAAGATGCTTTTGGCACCATGTTTAATTTTTTTCGCCAATCGCGCCAACCGGCACAGGATACGGAACTTTTCCCCATTCAGATACACAGGCAAGGCTGGTCTCAAACAACAATAAAGCTAGCAACAACATTGTTTTAACTCTATAACAGTTACAATAATGATATTAAATGTTTCGATTGGCTTTGGGCCCGATTACGGTAGTTTCTCCTGGAAAAAACCGTAGAAGAAGTCTTTTACATTTCGTTCGAATGAAACTCGGTAAACAAAGTATTAATTAATAATACAAACAACACTAACATGAACATGGAAGCAAAAGTTTGAATTCAAATGTATATATTTGTTAATCTTTTCCCCTCCCACCAACTCTTCAATAAAATAAGAAAAATAAAAAGAAAGTTACAGCATTGAATTTAAAATGGCGTTAAGCTACGTTTTCTGACTTAAGCAATTAACTGCAAACCCGATTATGAAACTTTCACTTAACTATAACATGTATCTAATAGCCCTGAAGATACTTCCCAGTTATACGGACCTTTAGGCTTTTTTAAAAAGCTTGACACAATTCGGGTTTAAGAAGTTGAGATTTATTGCCAAACTATATAAACAACTATGAAACTAAAAGTGATGAATTATTTTGCTGGTTTACGCATGTATTTTTAAAAATTGCATCTAATTACACTTATTAGATGAATTACTTCTGTTTGTATTTAATAACGGTAAACGGCTTCTGTATATTGAATGAATTGTGAAACTATTGGGAAGAGGTAGAGAGACGAGTAAACAAACGGGTAGACAGACGGATAGTGAGATGGGTAGAGAGACGGGTAGTGATAGAGATAGGCTAACGGGTTGCGAAACGAATAGGTAGACGGGTAGCGAGACAGGTAAAAAAAGGGTTGACAGAGGGGTACCGAGATGGGTAGAGGGACGGGTCACGAGACGGGTAGCGAGACGAGTAGTGAGACCGATATACAGGCATGTAGAGTAAAGGTTGAGAGACGGGTTGCGTGGTGGATAGAGAGACGGGCAGACAGAAGAGCACAGAGACGAGTTGACAGACGGGTAGAGAGAGAAGTATGTACACAGGCAGACGTGTCGAGAGACTGGTAATTAAACACGAAGCAAGTCAGGTAGAAAGACGGATTGACAGATGGATAGCGATACAAGTAAAGAGTTGGGTAGAGTTTGGGTAGAGGAAAAAAAAATTAATTCAAATGTAAATATTTGCCACAAGGAAAATGTTGCAACAATGAAATCAAATTTGCGTTAAGCCACGCTTGCTAAAATACGCTATTGTCTGGAAATCTGATTACGTAACTTTAAAAAGCTTGGCGTTTTATAAGATCAAGAAAAAAAAAAGGGATTATTTGCCAAATGTTATAAAAACAAATCTGATGGACGGTTCTTCTTTTCTATTTGTTTAACAGTGTATCCCCTCGTGGACTGCACTTAAACTCTAAGGCTCACGCCGGGTTTCCCGAGGTGGACATCCCTATCCATCCCTGTTTAACAGTGTATATGGATTTATGTATGATATTTTGTAATGCTATCATTTAATTTTTTCTTTTTCATTATGTCGTAATTGTTAATCCTACGTTCTTAACAATATCACTCAGACTAATCCCTTTGAGGGAAATCCTAGTTAGAATTAGCACACAGTAAAATTTTGTGGATCGGGACAAAACGGTGGGAAGGAGTCAAAAAAGGTATGTGGTCCATAGGCTTTACTGTGTTAAATTAACATTGAGGAGTAACACTGGAAATAAATAAGTTCTGCTCTGCCGCACAATACCTAAAATAACAGACCTCACAATCGCTAACTTTTCTTTAACCGCTGCACAATACTTAAATTAACAGACCTTACAATCGCTAACTTTCTTTTGACCGCTGCACATATACTTAGACACCACATGGTTAACCTGGTGCTAACTCCATCTAACGTTATTAACAGGACTATTTTTAAATATGTTTTCCTTATGTGTTTTCTAATTTTCTGTATTCTGTATGTTTGTAGTTGTCAAATGAGAGTTGTTAATTTTAAAATTTTCGTATGTTCCAGACATTTTTTTAATAACATGAACTTATTTTACTGTTAATCCAAAATAGTTTACTGCTGTATTCTGTTACGTAAATCACATAAAAAAGGACCTGATTATAGTAGATTACCTAATACTGCATTATATAATAATTAATATATTATTTAAATCTTCATTTTTAGCAATGTTTTTGATTGCTAGATGATAATTCTACAAAATAATCTGTTTTTTTTACGTATTTATTTTTAACGGAATTCGAAAATTATTATTATTTTTTTTAATTTAGTCAATAACACAATGTTTTTTTCATAGCACCATCGTTTTTTTATGCAACTGGTTACAAACTAATTGCCAATACTGTGCACCAGATAGCGATAATTTCCGGAGAAAGTCAGTTAATAAGTTGGTATCTGTCGGAAGCATTTTCTCCCATAGACATTCCTCGGATTGCGAGGTCCGATAATATGAAGGGACAAGCGATTATTTCTCCAACCGGCTGAATAACGTGATTTGCTGATTTTTCTCCCACTTGGCGACGATTTCGCTTTCAACAAACTAGCTGGATAGGAAAAAAGGCCACAGCAATTATTAAAAAGTAATGAATAAACTAGTATAAAATTGAATCAGAATGCTAAAATACGTTATTCACATGTTTTTATGTCTATATAACTGTATGAAACATACCATTTATAAAAATCACTCGACGAACCGGCCAAAGCCAGTCGTACAGTGATCTCAGAACCCCGAATTCAACGCTTCCTGATTTTTTCTGCATTAAACTTGTGGATATGACCGTCTAAATTTATCCTGTGTTGAAATAAACTTTAAAATTTTAGCGAGCTGCCATGCTTTTTCGCGAATCACCTCCTCCACAAATTCGCGGAGGAGGCTGCGCACAACCGTCCAACGTCCTTGCGCTTTTTACTGACACTGGACTCGCTGAAAAATTTAAAAACTGATTTCATTAACGGATAAATTTAAACGGTCACATTCATAAGTTTAATGCAGAGAAAAGCGGGAAGGGTTGGGCTCGGTGCTCTGAGATAATCTGGCGACCGCAGAGACTTCGAGCTTAATGTTCGTCTCAAATGATTAGTGTGTCTGTCCTCATTGTATGAAAAGTGTATCATACATAGAAATGAACCAAATGTGCTAAATTGAATACGTTTTGTGATTCACTTTCAAACGCAATGGTAAATTTTGTCGATTGCTTTTTTAAAATTGTTATAAATCATAAATTTTAGAAAGTTCATGAAAATTTAGTTCTTCAGTGTTTTAATAAATTAAATGAATTATTTAACTGATTTCAACATAATAAAACAATTTCCATATACTCTCTTACAAAAAAGTCAAATAAGCAATTTGCTAATATCTTACTAGTTAGTAAATTGAACTAAATTTAAAGAACTTGAATATCCCAAATAAAAACTTATACTGGTTGTAAATTAATACTTTTTTTCATTTTATTATGGATGAGGGGGGGGGGTAATCCACAACAGTATAATAATCAACTAAAGAGTAACAATTTGTATTGTTAAATAAATTATTCTGTTCATTAATTTGGAATCTGATACATACATATATATGTAGTATTATAGGTATGTATTTCATGTTCGGTGCCCAAAATATTACTTATATTTATAATTAAAAAACAAATTTTCAAATAAGAATGAATTAACAAATTATATAGGTAATCTGAAAATACTTCCAAAAATTCAACAGTTTATCTTCTCTTTAAAAAAAAATATTAATTAACATATAAAAGTCAGTAGTAATGCATTGATTATAAAAAAATATAACTTAAAAGCAGGAAACCATTACAGAAATAAAAGGTACTATTGAAATGTATGTCATATAAAATGCATTTTTGATTATTTGTAATATTGAAATACTTTCTTGAAAATTTATGAATTAGCCAAGAAATTAAGAAAGTTGAATCCATAAGAAGAAGAAAATTAGTTGCTTTTATAATATAATCGTGAAATACCATCAATTATAAAGAATTTTGTACAATCATTTTTTGGTTTTAACTTAAAATTTGCACAATTTAAATATTCTCAAAGCCTGTACATAATCTATAACACACTGTTTGCAGCGATTGGTTCAGCAGAAGGTGTGTATGTGTGGGGGGGATATTAAGGGATAAAACCCTTCTCTTAGAAATTAATATGCATTCAAAATCAATTCAAGTTTACTGTTACAGTGAAAACATGATGTGAAAAAACAACCTAAAGAAAAGCGCAAATAACTAAAAAATCTCCAGCTTAAAACAACTGTTTCAAGGCTTCGTAATAGGAATTAGCAGCACAGCAATATACATGTGTTACTGCTACTGGTGTTTTTCATTGTTTCTTTTATTTTGCCTTAAAGATGGAAAAAGGGGCTTCTTTTATGAAGCCTTGAAATATCTAAATGCTAAAACATTCTTCATTTATTTTAGTTGATTGTAGTTTTCATTGCATCATTTGTAACATGTCAAGTACGAGGGGAAGTCAGAAAATAAGTTTCCCCTGGCGACGACGGTGGACAGAGGTGTGTATAAAAGACAAAAAATGTAATGAGACATTAAATATAAAACATAACTTTATTTTTCCACATAAGTACCAAGTACACTGAGATATTTGTCATACCGCTTTATAAGCTTCAAAAATCCCTGCAGGAAAAAATAAGGGCTTTGCATACGGACGAACCGTTGAACGACTATGGGCGAAAGACGACACAGCAGGTGAACACGAACGTGCAAGACACCGATACACCATTGGGTAGAGGTCGACCGCGATCAAGCAGATGGCGCTGTTGCAGTTTCGTTACATTTTTTGTCTTTCATAAACACCTCTGTCCACAGTCGCCAGGGGAAACTTATTTTCCGACTGCACCTCGTATTTACTAAAAAGTACTTTATATACGCATATCTATATGCGAAACAACATTAATGACCACTTACAAAATTCAATTATTTATAAGTGTTTAAGATCAGTGCCTATTACTAGAATGTTTAATTAGTCATTACCTAGTAATGGACATCCTATGTTGCTATTAATAAAAGAGAAATTTCACAAATGCTTATAGTACGTAAAAAAACAGATTTAACTGGAAAGCTAAGTGATTAAATTTTATTTTTAAACTACAGCTAACCACTATATGATTTTGTTTTAATTCGGAAACTTATATATGACGTTTTTGTTAATTTATTAGCGTTTTTTCAAAAATTTGGTTTAATTTCAGTTTTTTTTTAAATTTTGATTAGGGTAACAAAACGATAAATTCCACCGGTCACAGTCTTCTTGTGATGAAACAGAATATATATCCTTCGTTCGACCTCGAAGACCGAGTCTTGGGAATCAACTTGGAGAATAATAGCTTGGAGTCTCTTGAGGACATTCAACTACCTCCGAATCTCATCCAACTTTTTTTGGCAAACAACACGTTGAGGAGGTTACCGGATTCCATTCTCAAGAATCAAGTTAATCTGAAGAACGTGTCTCTGTCTGGAAATCCGTGGAACTGTGACTGTGATACGTTGAAATTCAAGAGATGGTTAACTTCTCCTCTGAGGCATGGAACTGTAAGAACTGTCGATACTTTCTTATTTTAGTAGCCCCCATAATTATCATTACTCCAGTCGTCAAGCTCATATATGAGTCACATATGCACCATATGCGTTATATATACATTATATCGAATATAAATTATATACAGGGTGTTTCACTACCAGACCGACAAACGTGCAGGAGGTGTAGAGGGAACACAGACGACTCGGAATCACATAGGAATGCAGGGTTGAAAATGCCGTAGCTTCGAGCTATGGTTTAAAGAAGCAGTGTAAAATAACACAAACAGCAACACATTAATGGGACAGAAAACATTTTATTGAAAGGTTGTACTACAGAAGGTGTTCGAAATTACTACCAGAAGTCGTCGGGCAGGCTTGACAGCGGTGTCGCATGGATTCACTAACGTTCTGGAAGATTCCAGGTGTGTCGCGTATCCTGCCTTGCCGCTTGAATATCTGGAGCTGCCGGCAGGTTTCTCGACACACCAGAAATCTTCCAGAACGTAAGTGAATCCATGCGACACCGCTGTCAAGCCTGCCCGACGACTTCTGGTTGTAATTTCTAACACCTTCTGTAGTACAACCTATCAATAAAATGTTTTCTGTCCCATTAATGTGTTGCTGTTTGTGTTCTTTTTCTCTGCTTCTTTGAACCATAGTTCGCAACTACTACATTTTCGACCCTGCATTCCTATGTGATTCCGAGTCGTCTCTGTGCCCTCTAAACCTCCTGTAAGTTTGTCGGTCTGGTAGTGAAACACCCTGTATACGCCATGTATACGTCATATATACATAATATATACGCCACATGTCATACATATATAACATATAACACGTAAATATATATATATCAGCTATAGCGCATCATGTATATCTCATATACACGCCATTAGTCGCATATTATTTAATGTAAAGAACTTCACTAAATGCGTAGGACACGTTGGGCAATGCGGACAAAGTTTTCACAAATTGACCATGCAGAATCAAAAGAGGGTTTTATACATTATTTCTCCAAAAGAAAATTTGGAGTACCTTTGATTATTGAGAAGTTAAAAAATTGTCAGTGACAATATTGAGCTGGAAGGAAGCATTCTACATCCGAAAACGTAAAAGGATAAAAAAATTGTTATCCGTATTTCTCACATAATATAACCAGTCAAAATGTGATGTAACAGACTAAACACCCAAAATTAAAAAACTGATGTGCTAAAAAGGTTATTTGCCAACTATCGCAAAGAGAAGTGAGAGTTCACTTTAATTATGTAAGTACTTAAGTTATGTAAGTACGACACATTTTTTGCATATTTTGTTTGTCCAGGGTAATTTACTCTTTTGTATTAACAATTCGTCATTAACTTGCTTTTTGATAAAATTAACAAATTAATGATTTTTTTTCTTTTTTAGCATAAAATTAGTAAACTATTTCATTTCTGACGAAAACCAAATTCCATTTATTAGAGTTCCGTACTTAAAAATTAAAACGGATCCATTATAAGATCACTCCTGTGTCTGGCTGTTCGTCTGTCACAGCTCTTTTTCTCGGAACCTAGGAACGTGGAAAGTTGAAACTTTGGAAATTTACAAATTAATGGATTTTTTTCCTTTATAGCAGAAAATTGGTAAACTATTTTCTTTTCTGACAAAAACCACATTCAATTCATTAGAATTCCGTACTTAAAAAATTAAATGGAACCATTATAAGATCACTCCTGTGTCTGTCTGTCCGTCTGTCACAGCTATTTTTCTCAGAAACTATGGGACGTGGAAAGTTGAAACTTGGGAAATTTACAAAGCCTTGTTACCTATTATCTATTCAGAAAATATGATCTATTATTATCTGTTATTATCTATATTATTATCAATACAGAAATATTTTTAGTGATAATTTGGGGAGATAATTAAGTTACTTGAAAGTAAAAATGTTTCTTTTTGCATATCGTGTGGGGTATCGTGTAAAAGATTTCGTAATACCAAACTCAAAAATGCATTTGTATTAATTTTAGATATTATAATTTCAGAGATATCGTTGAAAATGCACAGCAAAAATATGTTCCCCCGTTTATTTCCGAATCTACTGAAAATAAAATGATAAAAAAAAATCCCTGACGGCTCGGCCTACAGGCACAGGTAGATTTCGAAGACACAGACCATGGGGTGCCTGATTGTTGGAAATTGTAGAAGTAATGACCTTTTTGCCATGATGCGGAACCGATGAACTGCCCACTTCAAAACCTAACGTGTTTGCAGGTGGAGCCGGAAGGGATTTTTTTTGTTTTTATTTTATTTGTTTTTGCTATATGGGTTGGTCCTATAAAAAACTTGTCAATATAAAAGTTTTAGATAATATTAAGAGGATTTATAATAAATTTAAGCGGATTTGATATCTTGTGAATGGACGAAGTTATGAATTCTTTTCTTCTAACTCCCCCCCCCCCTTTTTCCCCCTTGGGGCCATTTTTAATGCTATCAAAAATCCGTCATACATAAATTTTTGGTCATTTTCCTAGAAATAATAATAACTTTAAACGGATTCGATACATATTATAATTCAGAAATTATGGCGTTTTTTCTGTTTTCACAAAAAGCCCCCCATTTCCCCCTTTTTTTCGATTTTGCCCATTAACAAACTTGACCGAGATTTTATGCCCCGTGATATTATGTATCAGTTTGGAAGAGATTTGGGCAGAATTATTGGAGTTATCGTGTCCATAAAAAAGTGACATAGATAGATAGATAGATAGATAGATAAAGTTTTGAACTGGGGGTGGTATTGGGTTCTGGGAGTCATGATCGGCGTAGATCTGCAATAATTTTTCAAAAATTCCAACTTAGGGGAGAATGCAATAGGTAGTATTTCTTACGAAATCTACCTAAAAAAGGGGGCAGTGGTAGTTTATTTAAACCTTGCAGGAAAACTATAGCAACTTTCCTAAGTCACATCGTTTGTAAGAAAAACTCATTTTTCCGTCACAAGAAAACTTTACATTTCAGGTACTAAGTTAACGTGCACTCGATGTATCTATCGAAGCAGAATCATCCCAGGATATTTGTTAATGATTTTCGAAAAAATTGTCGGTAATTAACGGAGTTATTAATTAAGTAACTTGAAATAAAATAATTTATTTTTATATGTTTTGTAGGTTATCGTTCGGAAGATATCGTAACATCGAACTCAAAAATATATTTGTTTTAATTTTAAATATTACAAAGTACATTAGAAAAATATGCCTCCCCCTCCCCCCCTCTTCTATTTCCAAATCTACTGAAACTAAAATTATGAAAAAAAATCGGGGTAGTAGGGGTACATTAATTAATAAATGTGTAATTAATAAATTTAATATATGGAACCCTTCGAGCACGAGTTATACTCGCTCTTGACCTATTTATTGAACGTAAGGTATGAACACCATTTAAATACTCACATCGTTTACTGCGGACTTCATTTAGTCCTGACAAAAGTGACCTCTCTTGAAGTCCTCTCTAACGGAAGTTCATTGTACTTACAATGTTAAGAGTAGGGGAAGTATTGGTATAGACTTCCTTTTTCTTTTGAGCTTATACCATCCGAAATTAAATCTTTTTTATATACAGTGTGTAAGGACGCATTCCAAAGCATGTTTTTCATAATATCTTTATGATCTTTGTTTGAAATTATTTGAATAAACATAATAAAGAGATTTACATGAAAAGTGAAAAAAATGATATGTGTAATATGGATTGAAAACATATTACCCAATTACTTCAGAAAGTTATACTAAGATTACAGAATTTTACAATAAAATGGATATCCAATAAAATGGATATTACAAAAAAAAACAAGATCATTTAGCTTGAAAAACTTTTTAAGACTATGAAAATTGGAAATACGTTATTATCTGTTTCTCTATGATCGTAACTATATAATGATATAAGAAAAAAAAAACACTTAATGATACCTTTTCCGAACTGTTTTGATTCTAGACACTGAAATAAGATAGAAAGAAAGAAAGCTACCGAAATTAGTTTTTACCATTGAAAAAAAATCAAAGTTCCTTCAATTTTTAAAATATAAAAGGCACCTAACCTATTTAAAATATTGCGTCTTATTCAGTAAGAAGTCATATTTCCCTGTCGAATGGTGCCTTTCACATCTCTTTTCGACAATTTGGTAATAAAATAGCGTGTTCCCTGTCTACCGTTCATGGTAATAAAATAGCGTGTTCCCTGTCTACCGTTCATGCTCATACATAAAGTGAAACCTGTCTATCTATTTCATCTACCTATATTATAAAGGACAAACATGTCCGTGCGTAACGCTGACGTCATTTTGCGAATGGCAACACTTGATGGTGAAATTTCGGTTTTGAGATTTTTACTAACTGCAATTATTTAACCCTTTATATCATGAATTAATTTTCCAGCTACTTTTTAATTGTATTTTTGCATCATTGGATACGTTTTGGTGCAGAATAAACATAGGGAAGAGGAAAATAATTTTTATAGTGTTTTAGTGGTTAATTATGCAACTGTAACCACCATAATTTTTTTACCCTATGATATAAAATAAAATAGTAAATTTCAAATAGTAAACTTCAAATAAAATATAGGAAATGTTCACCTGTAGAGTATAGAAAACAATAGAAAATAATAGTACTAAATAAACGGTAATAAACCACTAAAATTACTCAAATGAAGAACAACATGCATGTCAATTCTATTGCAAAATGGATTTCGAATGTAGCCTGGCAAATGTAAAATCCCTACAATGCAAAGAAAGAGGATATGTGCTTGAATTTGCCATCTCCTGCCTGCTGTCAGAAATGCACTCTTTGTGCCATTGTGATTACCGTTAGGAAAAACGGTCATATTACGAATATATAGGTGTTTTATTAACCCCTTGGGGACGAGCGACACGAATACGTGAAGCATAAGATGCTCAGAATCCTCGATTATTCACACCAGTTATTTATTTTTTGTAAAGTTTTCCTTATCTAATCATAGCATTTCTGCGATTCAACTAGGTAGAAATTTCTCATTTGAAAAACCGGTGGTTAAAGATGAAAAATTCTGTATTACGAATATATAGGTGTTTTATTAACCCCTTGGGGACGAGCGACACGAATACGTGAAGCATAAGATGCTCAGAATCCTCGATTATTCACACCAGTTATTTATTTTTTGTAAAGTTTTCCTTATCTAATCATAGCATTTCTGCGATTCAACTAGGTAGAAATTTCTCATTTGAAAAACCGGTGGTTACAGATGAAAAATTCTGTATTACGAATATATAGGTGTTTTATTAACCCCTTGGGGACGAGCGACACGAATACGTGAAGCATAAGATGCTCAGAATCCTCGATTATTCACACCAGTTATTTATTTTTTGTAAAGTTTTCCTTATCTAATCATAGCATTTCTGCGATTCAACTAGGTAGAAATTTCTCATTTGAAAAACCGGTGGTTACAGATGAAAAATTCTGTATTACGAATATATAGGTGTTTTATTAACCCCTTGGGGACGAGCGACACGAATACGTGAAGCATAAGATGCTCAGAATCCTCGACTATTCACACCAGTTATTTATTTTTTGTAAAGTTTTCCTTATCTAATCATAGCATTTCTGCGATTCAACTAGGTAGAAATTTCTCATTTGAAAAACCGGTGGTTACAGATGAAAAATTCTGTATTACGAATATATAGATGTTTTATTAACCCCTTGGGGACGAGCGACACGAATACGTGAAGCATAAGATGCTCAGAATCCTCGATTATTCACACCAGTTATTTATTTTTTGTAAAGTTTTCCTTATCTAATCATAGCATTTCTGCGATTCAACTAGGTAAAAATTTCTCATTTGAAAAACCAGTGGTTACAGATGAAAAATTCTGTATTACGAATATATAGGTGTTTTATTAACCCCTTGGGGACGAGCGACACGAATACGTGAAGCATAAGATGCTCAGAATCCTCGATTATTCACACCAGTTATTTATTTTTTGTAAAGTTTTCCTTATCTAATCATAGCATTTCTGCGATTCAACTAGGTAAAAATTTCTCATTTGAAAAACCGGTGGTTACAGATGAAAAATTCTGTATTACGAATATATAGGTGTTTTATTAACCCCTTGGGGACGAGCGACACGAATACGTGAAGCATAAGATGCTCAGAATCCTCGATTATTCACACCAGTTATTTATTTTTTGTAAAGTTTTCCTTATCTAATCATAGCATTTCTGCGATTCAACTAGGTAAAAATTTCTCATTTGAAAAACCGGTGGTTACAGATGAAAAATTCTGTATTACGAATATATAGGTGTTTTATTAACCCCTTGGGGACGAGCGACACGAATACGTGAAGCATAAGATGCTCAGAATCCTCGATTATTCACACCAGTTATTTATTTTTTTGTAAAGTTTTCCTTATCTAATCATAGCATTTTTGCGATTCAACTAGGTGAAAATTTCTCATTTGAAAAACCGGTGGTTACAGATGAAAAATTCTGTATTACAAATATATAGGTGTTTTATTAACCCCTTGGGGACGAGCGACACGAATAAGTGAAGCATAAGATGCTCAGAATCCTCGATTATTCACACCAGTTATTTATTTTTTGTAAAGTTTTCCTTATCTAATCATAGCATTTTTGCGATTCAACTAGGTAAAAATTTCTCATTTGAAAAACCGGTGGTTACAGATGAAAAATTCTGTATTACGAATATATAGGTGTTTTATTAACCCCTTGGGGACGAGCGACACGAATACGTCAAGCATAAGATGCTCAGAATCCTCGATTATTCACACCAGTTATTTATTTTTTGTAAAGTTTTCCTTATCTAATCATAGCATTTCTGCGATTCAACTAGGTAAAAATTTCTCATTTGAAAAACCGGTGGTTACAGATGAAAAATTCTGTATTACGAATATATAGGTGTTTTATTAACCCCTTGGGGACGAGCGACACGAATACGTGAAGCATAAGATGCTCAGAATCCTCGATTATTCACTCCAGTTATTTATTTTTTGTAAAGTTTTCCTTAACTAATCATAGCATTTCTGCGATTCAACTAGGTGAAAATTTCTCATTTGAAAAACCGGTGGTTACAGATGAAAAATTCTGTATTACGAATATGTAGGTGTTTTATTAACCCCTTGGGGACGAGCGACACGAATACGTGAAGCATAAGATGCTCAGAATCCTCGATTATTCACTCCAGTTATTTATTTTTTGTAAAGTTTTCCTTAACTAATCATAGCATTTCTGCGATTCAACTAGGTGAAAATTTCTCATTTGAAAAACCGGTGGTTACAGATGAAAAATTCTGTATTACGAATATGTAGGTGTTTTATTAACCCCTTGGGGACGAGCGACACGAATACGTGAAGCATAAGATGCTCAGAATCCTCGATTATTAACTCCAGTTATTTATTTTTTGTAAAGTTTTCCTTATTTAATCATAGCATTTTTGCGATTCAACTAGGTGAAAATTTCTCATTTGAAAAACCGGTGGTTACAGATGAAAAATTCTGTAAAAGACGCTCGTCGCGATGGGGTTAAAGTGGTACTTATAAGTACAGTCAGGATAAAAAGGGTTAAATTTCTAAACGTGGCATATTTTCAACTTTTACACCGTTATATATAAAAAAAAATCTACTTTCAAGTGCAAACTGTCGGAAAACTGATTCGCAATTTACTCATTTATTATAGCATTTACCTAAATTAAATTTCAAGTATATTCATTTTTTAAAAATCTATCTCTATTGCTCGCTGACTATTACAAAATATTAACCGTTTTCACTTTAAATAATATAAAAAGTTGAGCATTTGTTTCCAGCTAATATTCTATAACGAAACTCAAACTTCATTAAACAATGAATAAAAGACAAATTTAACAGACAGTAATAATCGAAATAAGCGCTGAAAACCGTTGAAATTATCAGAATCAAAAGAAAACTGTTGTAGATAACGAGATTTTTAGCGATTTCCTCGATTATTAACTTCTGGCACGAGGCAAATACGAAATTAACGCTTTTAATAATTTTCAAAAATTTATTTGAATGTATGATTGACATATTTCATATAAAAATGCTTTTCGGTGTTGATAGGAGGCAATCTTAAAAAATATTAATCGTAAAAAATCTATTACAGTTTTCAATGAAAAAAAAATTAATGCTTTTCACTTATATTATCTACTCCGGAAAGCCCGGGTTGGATACCCTAGAACTAATAAAGAAAAGAGTCTCTCTGTGTGTCAGTACACCTGTGTGTGTGCGGTCAAGAACCGCGTATAAATATTGCCCGATATGGGAAAATATACACTTGGAAAAATTAAATTAGGTGTTACAATGCAAACTAAAGCAGAACAAATATATTACTCTTTATTTTTAGCTCACAGGCTATCAAAGCCTGAGAGCTTATGTGCCCGCCCGTTCTGTATGTATGTATGTATGTATGTATGTACGTATGTACGTACGTAACGCGATAACTCTTGACAGAAATAACCGTTTTGCTTCCAATTTTGTTTATAGGTTCCTTGTGATAAGGCGCTTCCCTGATTAGTTTTGGGGATTGATTGTTTAACTATAAAGGGGGGAACCGGGGGGGCTAACCCCCCTTAATTAAGATAAATGGTTTTTTCATGCAGAATTGTTAAATTTTCTTCAAATTTTGTATATAGGCTCATTGTGATAAGGTTCTTTCCTGATTAGTTTTGGGGGTTCATAGGTTAAGTATAAAGGGGCTAACGGCGGGGGGATCCTCCTCCTTAATTTAGATAAATGAATTTTTCATGCAGAGTTATCCGATTTTCTTCCACTTTTGTTTATAGGTTCCTTGTGATAAGGGGCTTCCCTGATTAGTTTTGGGGATTGATTGGTTAACTATAAAGGGGGGGGGGTAACGGGGGGCTAACCCCCCTTAATTTGGATAAATGGTTTTTTCATGCAGAATTATCCAATTTTCTTCAAATTTTGTATATAGGTTCATTGTGATAAGGTTCTTTCCTGATTAGTTTTGGGGGTTCATAGGTTAAGTATAAAGGGGGTAACGGGGGGTTAATCCTCCCCCCTTATTTTAGATAAATTATTTTTTTCATGCAGAGTTATCCGATTTTCTTCAAATTTTGTATATAGGTTCATTTTGATAAGGTTCTTTCCTGATTAGTTTTGGGGGTTCATAGGTTAAGTATAAAGGGGGTAACGGGGGGTTAATCCTCCCCCCTTATTTTAGATAAATGATTTTTTTCATGCAGAGTTATCCGATTTTCTTCAAACTTTCTATATGGGCTCATTGTGGTAAGGGCTTCCCTGATTAGTTTTGGGGGTTCATTGGTGAAGTGTAAAGGAGGGAAACGGGGGCTATCCCCCCACCCCTTAATTTTGATAAATGGGTTTATCATGCAGAATTATCCAATTTACTCCAAATTTTGTATATAGGCTCATTGTGGTAAGGCACTTCCCTGATTAGTTTTGGGGGTTCACTGGTAAAGTATAAAGGGGGGAACGGAGGGACTAACCCCCCTTGATATAGATAATTGGTTTTTTAAGCAGAATTATCCGATTTTCTTCAAATTATATATATATGTTCATTGTGATAAGGCGCTTCTCTGATTAGTTTTGGGGGTTCTTTGGTTAAGTATAAAGGGGGGACGGGGGGCTAACCTCCCCCCCTTAATTTAGATAAATGGATTTTTCATGCAGAATTATCCGACTTTTTCAATTTTTGTATATAGGTTCATTGTGGTAAGGCACTTCTCTGATTAGTTTTATGGGTTCATTGGTTAATTATAAGAAGGAGAAACGGGGGATGGTTCCCCCCTCTTAATATATTGTCGATTTCTTCATTTTTCGAGGGCTTATTTCAAATTCTTTGAAATAAGAATATAATTTACAGTTAGTGTGAATAGCCTGTGAGCTCAATGCCGTCAGTTTAAATGGGCAGTTTTCTTTTATTTAATTTATAACTAGATGGAACCTGTCAAAACTTGACGGAAAAAATTACTATAACAATATCACTAAAATAAGCTTCTTTATGACTTAAGAAGGGGTGCGTATGAACCAGCCTTTCAAATAATTTATTTTAAAAGTTTTTTCCCCAGTAAAATACAGTACTGTTTCTGATGCAAACTCCAAACAAACAATCCGTAAACAACTGTGTAATGCAATTAGTTTGACATTGTATTATAATCGAAAATACACCTGTCTACATCATTTTTAATTTCTAGCGTATCAGCAAGTGATTCAAAAATCGATTACAAAATTCAAACTTTAAAGACAAGAACCAATTTAAGGTAAATAAAAGAGAGTAAAAATGGATATAATTTTGATTTAAATTGAATTGAAGCATTTTTTGCAACTGAAACCATATCTCTAAAACTAATGGTTTAGGAATTAGGTATTGGACGGATATAAGAGGGAACACTGTGTAAATATGATAAAGTCAAGTAAAAAAAGGAACTGAGTTGTATTTTCATTTATTTTATCCATATAGGTCCAAGATATTCAACATGTACGTTGTGGAACAAGTGAATCCACCCTTAGTGGGAAAGTTATAGGGACTCTAAAAGATCATGACCTCTGCCCGACAGACGTAGCTTTCACAATTTCAGCATCTATCGGTATACTAAGTAAGTAAAATATTTCAGATATTTCTTTTTTGAAAGAATAGCCTTATTTTATTCACTCTATAATTTTTTTTTTATATCTACACTGCTCAAAACAATTAAAGGATATTGAGGTTGTGTATGGATCTTGCGGCTGGGGAATTGTACAGATGATTGATACATAATGGATAGACGTAGTAGGTTATATGAGAAAAAGGTACACATGTTTGGTAAAAAATAAGCATTCCATTGAGCATTTGGCTACAAAAGAAAAAAATATATACAATTTGTGCATATGAAAGAAAACGAATAAGAAAGGTGTTTCCTTCAAGGAAAATCGTTTTTAGCAGAGAGTATGGTTTACCTGGTCGGCCAGCAACGTTGAACACTTTTGAGGTATGGAGTCAATGAGGCTATTAATGAGGAGTTGGGGTATTCTGTCCCATCCCTCCAGCAGATCTCTTTTCAGTTCTTGGAGAGTTTGTAGGGGTGGCAGGCGGCCAGCAACTCGTCTGCATAGAATGTCCCAAATATGATCTATTGGGTTCATGTCCAGAGAACACGCTGATCATTCCATTCGTATGATTCTTTCCTCGAAAAGTAATCATACACCAAGTAAACACGATATGGCCTGCAATTGTTGCCCATTAACATGAAGACATTTCCGATTGCTGCCGCGTAAGAGACTACAATAGGTCTGAAGATCTTATCCTTATATCGCTGACCGGTCAGAGCTCCATTTCGAATTATGTGGACGTCGGTGCCTCATCAATGGAGATGCTAGCATAGACCACCACTTCTCCAAAGCAAAATCTGACACTTCCTTGCACGAACGCAGGATTGTTTCTAGTGCCACGTTCCATTCAGATGAAAATACGCCTCTTATCAGGATGAATAGAAAACAGGATTCGTCAGAGAAAAGAATATCAGGTCATTCATTTCTCTTCCGGCTCACATGCTCTCTTGCCAAATACGCCACGGTGCCTTGCTGTTAACGTAACACATACCATTGAGCTTGGAGCATTCAGTCCTACAGTGTGGATCCGGTTTCGGATAGTTTGAGTCGAAACTGTGGTGACAATAGCCAAGTGAAAGTTTTGTTGAAGAAGATTGGCATTCACAATTCGGCGTCTCTGAACCATTAGCATTAAATATTGATCTTCATTAGGCGTTGTTGCACGTCTATGACCTTATCTTGGTCATCAGCCTACATTTACAGTTTCCAAAAATCGGTTACAGATCCTAGAAACCGCACTTTGTGACATTACAGGGCCCTTCCGCTACGTTGGGTTGTGTTTTCGCCTACTAACCGACCAACAACGCTAAAAGGTTCTGATTCGGTTAAATGACTTAGTTGAGATATCGCACTCTTCGAAACAAAGCACTTATTGAATGTCTATCATAGTTTTCTGCTTTGGCTTTCAGTAAGTTGAAAAACCAAATTTCATTCGCTGCAGCTAAAGCGTCGTTTTTGACATCAAACTCAAAATTTACATACTCCGAAATTTGAAAATGAGAAAAACTTGCATTTGTGACTATCTTCTTCCATTTTCTGTAAACATAATTCTCTTATACCGTTATTTTATATAAGACAAATATCCTTTAATTGTTTTGAGTAGTGTATAACAGAAGATAATATTGCGATCGAAATTTTTTTAGACTTCTGGGTTTTGACGGGTTTACGCGTTTTAGGAGTAAGAGATCGCGAAAAACATCTTTTTACAAAATGTCTGTCTGTCTGTTTGCCTGCCCTCATTCCATCATCGAAAAGTGTATGAAGTTATGAATAGAAATGAACCAAATTCCATTTATAGGTTTTCGGCTATAGCCAGTAAGTCCCAGTTAAATTTGGGGCTATTCCGTTGGAAGGAAGCGCTGTAATAGCAGTTTTCTAAAATTTTTGTAGTTGTATTGTGAATCAACTGGTCGTGCAACGAAGGTGCTTCATATACAGGTAACCCGGCGATTCACAGGTAGCGGACGTACAAAATAATGACGAAAAATATTGATTTTATTGGCGCTGTGATACGAATTTTGAAGTATTAACATGTATGAGATAGAAGACAGTTGTGGGAATGGCACATCCGACTAGTTTAAATTAATATAAAAGTTAGTAAGGTGAAATGCAGTAAGAGGGGCTGGCAAGAGTGCAGTTTACTTGGTAATTTATTGCATAGTGGCGTCAGAAATCGCCGCAACACTGTGTGAGCAAAACCTTTTTGGCCGAACCGTGACACTGTTTTCAACACTCGTAGGACTAGTGTTGTATTGTTTAATCACGGTCAAACATCGAGTTCGACCGTGTGTTTGTTATACGACTGAACATTTTACGGCTTTGCTTTATAAATTTATATTTTTACATTACATTTTAATATGTCTTGAAGCTGTTTTATGTATATATGCGCCTCGGGCTATATGAAGGCCGAAAAAACATTATAAACAGTTGAGTTAAAAAAATAAAACATTGCTTATCAATTTTACAAACTACACAATTGCTTATTTTATGAATATTTAACAAATTGATAAACTGAATAACTGATGCGCAATGGTTATTTTCAAAATTCTTCTTTTGAATTGATATTAAAAAAAAATCATATAAAAGTATTGCATTATTATTTTTAAAAACATGCAACGATATAATATTCAAAGAAATTAGCAATCGTTTGCTAATCCAGTCAATAGAT
This sequence comes from Maratus michaelseni, assembly GCA_963931845.1. NCBI lineage: Eukaryota > Metazoa > Arthropoda > Arachnida > Araneae > Salticidae > Maratus > Maratus michaelseni. Next base: position 277,216,852 of record OZ007596.1, read on the forward strand.
GGCATTCTGACAGGCTGCTGCTCTTTGAAGAAATTGTACCACAAACACATATGTCAGCCCTGGTACACCACACTGCTAAGAGTTTCTATGTAAATCACGGACTTATTAATGGAAAAAAATATATATATAATGGCCAGTTTTTTTTTAAGAAAAATAAATAAAAGCATGTAGACTTAATTTTTTTTTCTTATGGCACTTTATACAAAATAGTAGGCTATGCCAATGGAAAACTATTATTGAAGACTAGCTGGCTAACGCCCACTAACGGATTCGACATTACTACATCGGGAACGATTACCTGCATGGTTTAATATTTTAAACGTTCACGATGAATGAATTTTTTGCGTTTAAAATATCTTCAAAGTGTTAACAGTGTTTCTAATGATAATGTGACAATATTTGTCTGTAAGGTGCAACAATACAAATTTAACAATCACAATGGACTCAACAATGGTACAAAAAAGAAGTCAAGTCTTTAATCTCATGGAGAAAATCTTCAGAAGTATTACCATTGTCTATAATGATGATGTAACAATATTTCTCTGTAAGGTGCAACAATACAAAATTAACATTCCCAACAATGGTACAAAATAGTACAAACACTTGGCTTAGGAAAAAGTGAAGCAGACATCTCGGAATTGTTGATGACAGTCAAATGCTTTGCGCTTTTATTATTGTTATTATATAGATTCATTAATTAATGGATTTAAATGGGAATTTCGCCAAATTATCCAGCTATCAATAAGTTGGTTTCATATATAACAACTTATATTTGCAATCAAATTTGGCAATATCTCTCCAAGTTGGCCAAAATTTGGCACTATTGGGGTAACCCTGTCATTTGTGCTTTTCAACAAATACTCATTGTATTCATATGTATTCATCAATACATACTCATTCTTATGTATTTCATTTAAATGCTGATGTCGTAATGATGCGGCCAACAATGTGATTAAAACGGATGAATGTTGTAACAATAGAACTATTTTTTTTTCATTTAATAAATTAAACAATCGCAACGTTATTTCTATGTGGAAAATACAAGTTTTGAGCCTACGTTGTACCCCTTAGGGATCGAATTTTAAAAAATCAATGTCCAATTCATATATTGCATTCAGGAATACATATTTACTACAAATTTCAAAGCTCTATGTCAACAGGAAGCGGGAGAAAAATGAGTGACAAGATTTGACTGCCTCATACATACATAATTATAAGCTAATAAAAGAAAGAATGTAAAAAAGAAAAAAGAATAATAATGCGCACGGAAATTTTTTTCGCCCCACGGAAGCTAGACAGGTACTTCATACTCGGAGGCTTGTTAGATAATAATATAATGTATTTTTGGTTTGTCTTCTTTTAAGTCGATACATTTAAATACATGGTGAATCACAACTGACGGTCAGAACTTTCAGCCATTGGCGACCGGTGAAGAAAATAAGAGAGGAGGCTGATATCGAGAGTTCTTCCCACAAATACCCTTACATCTCGAACCTCGATTTAGTTTTCAAAACTTGCAGTTATAATTTAAAGTCATGTATTATTGAAATAAGATGTTATGTTATGTGTACCACGGTTTATTTGTAAGACATATTTTATGAATAACAAGCTAACTAGCCGCCCGGAGTTGTCCTTCCCGTGATAGTAAATTTAAACAACCTCAATTTTGTATGATTTTATATCTTTAGTCCGATTTTGTATGAAATTATATTTTTAAAGGAAAAACCCGGAAAAAATATCAGATATTTAGTGATAAAAGTGATCGTAAGAAGATATTTTCTTGTTTTTACACGTTGGGTTGGTTCATATATATTTTTAAAAGTTCTATTTGTCCGAACTCTTTTAGTTTATCAGATATAAATAAAACGGTTTTACAGTCCGTGTGAAATTTTCGTGAAAAAGTATTGTTATCTAGTTGGAAAATAAATATATTTTCTTCTCGCTCTTTATTTTTGTTGTTGTTTGTTTTCGCGTGTGCTCTTTTAACATAATAAAAAAAATAATTCTCAATTACCGAACTCTCTCAAATTTTAATCGGTTATAAATTATAACCTTTAAAATTTCGTGAAAAAATATGAATATTTATCAGTGAAAATATGAGTCAAAGCACAGCGAAGCCATGCCGAAACACTCCACTTTTTCGCAAGTTTTTTCTCCAAAATTTCTCAATTGTTTTTAAATACTTCTGCACGTCCGAATGCTTTTAATATTTTGCAAATGATGTAAATCTGATCTACCGAGATGCTTTATAAAGATTGAGTCGAAATACGGACGTTTAGTTACTTTTAGCATGGAAAAAAGAGCGTCTTCGTGATGCTTGAAGTGATCTGCGTTCGCTGGTGTTTCTGAAAGGGTTAAAATTCGTATTTTTTGAAACTGAATGCAGTGTAGATTAGAATAAGGTTTCAGCTTTAAGAGAATATTTTTGATTTGTAGGTACCTATAAAATTGTGCCCTAGAGGGATGATGCCATAAGAAATAAAACGTTCTTCGTAAAAATACCTGTTTAAATTTTAGAAATATGCTATTGAGAAATAGATAAAGTTAAAATCGCTAAATGAATATTATAGTTGAGAAAAACAATTTCATATAAGTAGAAATAATTTAAGCTTTTATAATTTAAATAGTATAAATACCAAAGCTTTTAAAATATTCCAAATAGTTTATCTTCTAGAGCCCTTCGAACACGTGCACTTCAATTAGGACCACCCCGTATATACGTCAGTCATCATTGGGTGTTTATTATGTGCACAAAAAAGGGATGTTGACATTGTAAATAATGTATGACGATATATATGTTTCTTTTCAGCTATCATAATACTTTGCTTATCTGCATTAATTGTGTACAGGAAGTATGAGCTCAACATAAAGGTGTCACTTTATTCCCACGGCTTCACTTTCGTGAAAGAGAAGGACCTCAATTACGAAAAAGAGTTCGACGCCTACTTATCCTTCTGCCACCAGGATGACACATTTGTAATAGACGAAATAATTTCAGGTAAGATGCCTAATAATGTATCCTCATAATGTATGTAAATAATTGAATCTGGATGTACATCGATTACTGCAGAAATGTTCGAGTACAATTGAGAATGTGAGTTTCAAAACTCGCTTTATCCAAAATTTAAAAAATCGTGTTTTCTCTATCAGTCTATTCTATTGGTAAATCTTCACTGAAAAAACACTACAATCCGCAGAAACACTTGTTTTAGCTTGTATTTCTGGCGTTCTAAAATCTTGGTTTACAATGAAAACCAATGACAGCAGTCAGAGGTTTTTCGCGGTTTCCTCGAATTTAATGTTTTGGATAATAAGGCGAGTTTTGAAACTCGCGTCCTCAATTGAATCGTTCATTTTGAAAAGGAGTAAACGCAATAGGAATAGCATAGGACTTGACCCCTTTCCGAAATGACCTATTCAGTTAATGTTTGATCCGTATAACGTAGTAAACATTTGAAACTATTTTTCAAATTGCTCACAAAGCGTAAAACCGACAGAGTGAAAAATTGTCCAGGCCGGGGATCGAACCCGGATACTTTGGAATAACGCTCCAACGCTCTACCATTGAGCTTACGAAGACGGTACCCAGTCTGGCATTTCACACTCTAATATGTCGGAAAGACTGCAACTTGCAGCACGAGATGAAAAAGTCTCTAAGAGCACGCAACCTCTGTGGAATATTCAATAATGGCGTAATTTCACTGCTGAAAATTAGCTGAAAAATTAATTCAAAATATCCGTGTAACGTATATACTGAGTTGGGTTCTATAGTACAATAGCCGAGTATTCTCGTCCTGAAAATGTTAAGACAGGAATCAGCGAAAACAGGTTGGTCCATAGAAGTATACAATAGTTTATTAGCAATAAGACATAGATGATGCAGAGGTGGCCTCCGTTTTAGCCAAAAAATTTTGAAGTTGAAAGGACAAGCGAGAGAGATGATGTGACCACATTTCGATCTGATTTAAACGGTCAAACAGAAATGCGGTTCCAGCCAAGGCTCTGCGGTAATAAACAACAGTTTGGCAGATTTGGCAATTTAATAAAATTAGTGACATTGAAATTGAAGTCCTAAAGAAATATGTAAGCATTCGGGAGTGCAGCTGGAAATTACGCATACATGCGGTTTCTATATGTGCTATTTGTTGTAGTTTGAACAAGGCATAACATCTGTACAATCTATTTTCAGATGTAAAAAAACCGCAAAGAGCAGACTACTGACTTATAAAAGGAATACTGCAACACATATATTAAATAAAGTTTTATCGGGAATATAAGAATTACATTTAAGTTAAAAGAAATAGATTTTGAAGGAATTACGATCACAAAAATTGCATTTTTAGAATCAGAAAAATAAATTACGTATATACTCTGAGCACGATTCGATAAATCTAATAGTTTTTTGGGTTTCGTTCATCTCACTATGCCTCCTGCTCCGTTGTCTGTCCATCACAGAGCCGTTCTCAGAAACTATATAACTTACAGGCATGAAAATTTGTGTAGTTATTAGTGCTCCCTATTAAACGTTTATACGAGTATACGTATAATACGTATTATACGGGGTTCAAATTTTGGATACGTATGATACGACCAAGGCGGTTATACGTATTATACGAAACAGCATATACGGTACATCGTATATACGGATCTCACACCAGCGGTTAAATGTATAAGCGTTTAAACGGTTTTCATTCATTGTTTAAAAAATTAGGCCTTTCTCCTGCTGGTCTGTGGATCAGAGACTTTGAAAAACAGTCGCTCTGTCCTGCGCAGTCGGTACTTGAAAAAAAAAAGACGGAATATTTTTTTCCTCAGTTTAGATTTTGTTCCCCCCATCCCGTCAAATCTAAACTATTAATTATGAAATGATTTACCAACATAGTTTCCAACATAGTTGAAATGTAGACTTCGGTTTCTCTGCCCTCTGGACGACTGTTCATGCTCTAACTCTCGTAAATATACTCAGATTGCCCTGAAATTTCTGTATGTGATTGGCACTTACTATAGTATGATCCCTATTGAAAATGAAGTATGTAGCATTTATACAGTGGTGTGCAAAACGTAAGCAACAAACACAATATGCTAATTCCTGAACACGTGAGTACTCAAAAGGAAATTCTATAAAGAACAAGTGTAGAAAAGAGGTACTGCCCTAACAGCACGGCCAGTCGATGTGAAGTCCCCTTGACGTCACACATGGTTAGAAGTGTCCCAATCGCTACGGTGAATCAAAATATGGGATATTTCACAATCTCATTATTGCTCTCAAATGACTGTTAACACTGAAAAGTCACTGTGACTGTCGCTTTGTGATGGGTCACGGTGACATTACAATGAAGTCACCTTCTGATCAGTGAAGCTGACCCTGTCAGTTGAAGACTGAACTTTGAAATCATTGTGAGCATTGTATTGTGATGAGTCGCCAAATAATGTCACAAAGTCGCCTGGTGACTTTCCGGTGATTGACACTCTATTGTGAAGTCATCATTGCACTCCTTTGTGAAAAGTCACCAGATGATTTCATTTTCTGTCACTTGGGAACTCGTCACAGAATAGCTATCATGATGACTTTACAATGGAGTGTCAAAATGACAGTCACGTGAGAGTCACAAGATGACTTCATTGTAAAGTCACCTGGTGACTCGTCAAAAAAGCAGCAGTCATGGTGACTGTTCAGTGGAGTGACCAAATGAGAGTAAAAATGAGATGAATGAAAGATATCACATTTCTGTTCATTGTAGTGACTGTGACAATTGTGACCATTTGTGACGTCAAGAACACTTCATATCGACTGTCTGTGCTGTTAGGGTAGTACTTATTTTCTACGCTTGCTGTTTATAGAATTTCCTTTTGAGTACTCACATGTTCAGAAATTAGCATTTTGTGTTTGTTGCTTAAGTTTTGCACACTAGTGTAGTTTATGTACAGGGGCAGTCAAAACTATTCAGTTACATTACGGTCAAGGGGAAAAAGTAGTTTCAAGTGCATTTTGATGTTAATACGCCATTCAAAACATGATGAAATTGATATACAATTATGTAGCGCACTAAAACATGCTTTTTCTAGAATATTGTGTACAAAGTATTTATTATTCATTTACAGGGTCACACAAAATAATTCTGTCACACAATGTTCTACGGAGAAAAATCGTTTTCAATGTAATTTAATGATGTTTCACTATTTAAAACATAATGAAATTTATATGTATTATTGAGATGCACTGTAAATCGCTCACTGAATAGTATGATGTGCATTGCGTTTATTATTCATTTACACGGACACACAAAATAATTCGGTTACAGTCTTCCTTCGATAATAACAGTCTATTTGTGATAAGTGCGCTATCAACTTTGGCTTGGAATTTTAGGTCTGATTAAATGTTTGCATAGTACGTAGTGTGTATTAATTATGTCGATCATATACAGGGCTACACAAATGAATTCGTAAGTATTACTAACTATGAGAGTAAATTGCTTAAGTGTATTTTTAATTGTGTTACCTATTTTCCTGCTAAACTCTATTTAGTAGACTAATATAAGTTTGTAGAATATAAATAAATTCATATACAGGGGAGATATATAGAACAAGATACATTGTCGTTAACGGTTGGTAAGTGCTGAAAGTATGTTTTAAGTTACATTATGCGTTTTTTACCTTTATTAAATTTTAGTGTAATAAGTCGTGTGCACAAAAATCTTTATATAATATACAGGGGTGTACAAAAGATTTTGAGAGCATTTCCATCAATTGGCGAATATTTCTAAAAGTAAATTTTCTTACTGAACTAATTTTTATCATTCTATGTAGTATATTTCCATGACTATAGATCATATCCTGAACTGCACAAAATAATTTGACTATATTTTTGACTATGGAAGGTAAATTTTAAAGCTGGATTTTTCAATTTGTTATATGTTTCCTAAACTGTTTACTATATATGTTCTTTCACCTCATTTAACGGTGAAGTTTCGTTAGAGTTTTCTAGATGTGTTGGAAAATGTTTCATAATCTATGCTTGACGCATGGTTTTCCGTTCATGTTAAATTTTTATACGGTCACTGGAGTCTATAAGTTATATTTAGAAAAAAATTATCATTCTCGGACAGGTACCACAGTAAAAATATCTATTATTCTACGACAAAGCTCACCGAGTTCTGATAGTTTGAGTTTTACAAAATTTTGTTGCTTCCCGCCACTAAAAAATTGTCTATCCGTCTTTAGTGCCGGAAAGCTCCAAACTTTCATAAAATTCAAAGTGTCATAACTCGGTGCCTTTTGGTTGTAGCAGAATAAAAATGTTATTGTCTTGCATGTCAGAGCTTGTCTGTTTTTATTTTAAATGTAACATATAAGACTCAACAACCGCATAAAAATTAAAAAGTGTAACTTTTTGAAAAATAATAACAGGTCTGTTTGATTAACATACTCTTAATTTATACCTTATTTTGGAGAGTTTTCAATTTACATTGTCCACATTACTCCAAAAAGTAAAAAAAATAATGTACATTTCTATATTTTTTAAGACCCTGTATAGATAGCTAAATGACTCTATTTAATGAATTTTGTAACTTATTTTTTTTTAATTTATTTAACTTTCTTTACAGTTATTGAAGAGAGAGATCCAGAGATTCACCTGTGCATCCACAACCGTCACTTTATGGTCGGAGAATACATTTACGACAACATAATTTGGGCTGTTCAAAATTCCAAGAGGACTGTCCTCATTCTTTCAAAGTACGCATTTCAAACTTTTCTTTACTTTTTTTAATCCTTTCGTCTCGAACGCAGTAACATGTGTAAAATTTTAAGCTACTTTAGAATCTAACCATTACAAATATTCTCCCAAAAACGCATAATGCGTTTTACTTAGAGCACGATGTTTTAGATACAAAACGCCTTCTGAAAACAAAGATAAAGCAAAGCCACAAGTTATTTTTTTTTAAGCTATGATCGTTCATAATGTCATTTTTTAACATAATACTTCTTTGCACTACCCATTTTCACAGACATTATTTTATTTTCAAACACATAAACAAGCAGTGTACATGTCCAAAAGTCTAAAAAAATACTTTTAAAACTACACAAAACTAGTCAATCTGTTAAAGATTGTAAAACAGTAAAAATAATTTCACCTGTCACACTCAGGCATCTTCAGTCACTGATGTTATGTTTTCTGCTTCGTCAGTCAATCTGTTGAAAATCCTCATTTTGCTTTTTCGTAATAACATATTGCGCCATCTGTTATATATTTTTGCGTGGGTCATATCATTACATGTTTCTGAATTTGATGTAAATATTTCTAATTTAAAAAAAAATATGCTAGTATTAATTTCGTAAAAAAAAATAACTCTCTGTAATGCGTAATTTAAATTATTATAATTGGCTAATTGTCAACATTATTGAAGTCTATTGTAATTGGAGATTTGTTGTTTAATCTGTCTATTGCTGTGGTTGATTTACTTAAGTTTATATCTCTTCTGTGTTCTCTCAATCTGTCTTCAATTTTCCTTTTTGTCATACCTATATATATGAAATAGATTTTCCTTCGTTATCAGTGAAATTAATCTTGTATATACCTGATGTCTGTTGATAATTAAATTTCTCTTCGTCTGATCTGATTAATTTGAAAATCGATGGATCCGGGGTGATGTGAGTATTTATTCCAAGCTTTTTTATTATCTTTTTAATTTTAGGGAAATGTCTTTTAAATACGGAATTAAATTTGTAAATTTTATTTCTTTTTGAGCTGGTTGTATTCTATTGTGTCTTGAAGTCACTTTTTCGATTAACTCCTGTATTGTTTTTGTGGCGTATCCTGCACCCTTAGCAATTGTTTTAATTTTGTTTATTTCAGTGTATAAGAGGCGTATAAGACCGATTCTAACTATTTCAATTTTAAAAAAGTCCTTCCGGCCTGCACAGGGAGAAAAGGTAGCTTTCCTATATCTTCGTTTTAAAATTTAAGCTAATGTTACTCGAAAATAGCAAGCTAAAATGCAAAGAAACCGTTCACAAAAGATTCGTGAATACTGAATTTGAATAAGAAATTCGCCAAATTATTGAGCTATAGCCGAATTGGCTTCATTTATGAAGACTTATTTTGGTCGCCAAATTTGGCGATATTTCTCCAAATGTCGCCAAGTTTGGCGAGAATTTGGCGCCAACGGATATGAATATATAGTTTTATGCGTATGATTGGGAAAATGATTACTACGATGAAAGAAAATAATTTGCGAGAAATCGCGTTCACTGAAACTCATAAATTAATCATTGTTTTTTTTGCAATGTGCTGTCTTGTAATGTGTTCAAAATGTCAGCCACCCTAGAATTTCAAACTGCTCTATCTCAGCCATTTTTTAAGATAGAGGCAAAACAAAAAATTCTCCGGAATCCTTGTACCAAGGCCTAACACGTAAAATATATTTGAATTTTACACTTTTTGTAAATTTATTTTAGTTTTAAATTATTAAGTTGCCGCCATCTTGAAACAAGATGGCGGACCAAGCTGGCCAACGAACTCGGTCGAGACATTGGTGCGCTTAATACACACAATTAGTTTCATCCAAATTGATTTATAAATACGAGTGTTATCGGATGACATAGGTCAGATATATATATATATATATATATATATATATATATAAATCAACATTTGAATGGAGGGTGGTTTTGTGGTCTGGGGGTCATGATCGGGGAAAATATACCAAAATTTTCCGGAATTGCTTTCCTCCGAACGGCTACAATAGGTAGCTTTATACTTTTTTGTATTGAAAGCTACCTAACAGTTGCATACAATTAACATATTCATTTTAAGTAATTCCACCTGTTTCTTTTCAGAAACTTTCTGGAAAGCGAATGGTGTCATATGGAATTCCGAACGGCAAACACGCAGGCCTTGGAAGATAAAGTCCATCGCATCATCCTGATCAAAGTGGGTGATCTACCGGAGGAGATTGATCCTGCAATCAAAGCATACCTCGACAGCACAACCTATTTGACGTGGGGGGAAAATAATTTTTGGAACAAACTTCTATACATTCTTCCAAGTGGATGCAGGGTTAGAAACCGTTTAGAAGAAGTGTAGGAGATAACGGAATTGGTTTCAGCTGTTCATTTTCTCGAGTTTGATTTGTATATGATGTTTCACAAATTTGTAAATAAATGATAGATTAATCTAATTGTTTGATAATTATTACGGAAGTATTTATTTAATTTCCAATGATAAAGAAGAGAACAGCTGTAATTATAGAACTTAGCCCCTTGCCTGTGGAATATATTTGAAAAAAACGTTAAAACGTTAATTGAAACACGTTAAATGAAAAACATTAATTGAAAAACGTTAATTGAAACACGTTAATTGAAACACGTCAATTGAAACGTTAATTGAAACACGTTAATTTGGAAAAGTTAATTGAAAAACGTTAATTGAACACGTTAATTGAAACACGTTAATTGAAACATGTTAAGTGAAACACGTTAATTGAAATGTTAATTAAAACACGTTAATTGAAAATTGTTAATTGAAACACCAATTTTTCTCTTACCCGAACTCAGGTCGGGCATTCCAATATGGGCGTATTTGCGTTGCCCGAACTGAGTTCGGGCGGCACAGGCAAGGGATTAAGAGATTTGTTTTATTGCCCAAACGTCAGTTCAGACTTACTGTTGAGACCCGAAAAGTGTTTCGCTTCTGTTTGTCTGTTCCGCGATAGCTGCCGCAAAGAGCATCCGATTAGGTTGATTTTTGGTAGGTATGTTAGTGTGGTATCCGGATTTAAGTATATAGTTTATGGCGTAGCTGTTATTAGCTGTATGTTATTAGCTGTATAGTTAAATTTGTTTCAGTCGTTCGAAAAATATGGAATAGTTTTTTATGTCATCATGCTTTCATATAAGAATTCAGACGAATTTCAAATTTCATTGCTAAATTTAATAGTCCAGGTGCTAGGAGTGAAAAAAACTGCAAATCGTGATACAGTTATACCGTTTCGTCAGCATATACTCTATATTAATACAAAGCATATAAGAAGGGGAGGCATCGCGGAAAGTGCGGGGAATTCAAGATGGCGGCCGTTATTAAAAATGGCGTCATTTTCGGGAATTCGTGCAATTTAGTTTCTATTCATCGTATAAAAGCATGTTTGATGGAAATTTAGATGTTATTAGATAAACATATTAGTTGTAACAGTTTACAGCACAGTCGAAAAGTATTTATGAATTCAGTTTGCCTGTTTGTCTGTCTGTCTGGTCGTCTGTCTAGTCGCGCACTAACTCAAAAAAAATAACCTGATATCTAGATAATTAAAATATGGTATTGTAGTATACCGTATAACAAGTTCGGTATTCATCTTCAAGTGTGCATCATTCATAGTTCATTTACAGGGGCAATCAAAAGTATTCGGTTACATTATGGTCTGTAGACGAAAATCGCTTGCAATGTGTTTTAATGTTGTTATACTTACCAATGTAACTTATCCAATGTAACATATTCAAATTAATATACATCAGTGCGGTGTAGTACAAAATACTTACTGTAGAATATGCAGTGCATAGCAGTTTTCGTTCATTTACAGGGGCTCACAAAATAATACGGTCACAGGACTTTCAATAAAAACAATGCTGTCTATGCGCGTTTTTAATTTTATAATGTGTTTTTGAACTTTGCTAGATATGAAAAAATTGCAAATTGTCACCTTTCCAGGAACATGCGATGCTTTAATTTATGATATGCCAGTTCTTATTAACATTTTAAAGCCTCACCAGTCTTCTAAAACCTTTAATGATTACTACATTAACACATTTTAACCCCATTTATGTAACGACATTGAGAGTTTTAGCTGCCAAAGCATAGATTTTATATGGGATAGATACATTACACAAAGCATTAAAGGGGAAGCCAGACAAAAAAGGGGTTCAGGAACCAGGCGGCAAGTGCTATTGCATGTCAAACTACCTAAAATTTGGCAAGATTTCTTAAGAAATTCAAGTAATAAAGAAGAGTTATTTAATCTGCTTGGAACACTAGCTATAAATACCATAAAAAATACACAAGTTATAACCACTTCAGGTGAAGAAGTTAAAGGAAATAATACTGCACTAAGTTCCTTAATTGGAATGACTTGTTCTGGTCATGAAGAAGCTGATACAAGGATAATCTTGCACCTCAAAGACATGGCAGAAAACTGATTGAAATATATTGTTATACGCTCTGTAGATACTGATGTATTAGTTTTAGAAATTGCACATTTTTTTACTTTGTCAGATAGACAAACCGTTTGGATTGCATTTGGAACAGGGAAGAATTACAGACTTATTCCCGTCCATACTGTAGCTGCAGGAATCGGAAAAGAAAAAGAAATGTCGTTACTGGGATTCCATGCTTTCACAGGCTGCGATAGCAATCCTGGTTTCACAGGAAAAACAAAAAAATATCATAAAATATGACAAACAACGTTGTACATAATACTCTGCAATGAGAATTAAAAAATAATAAAAATTGGATGAAAAATGAGCAGGTTTACTAAATAATGTTTCACTGCGCATGCGCGAATGCAATCAAAATATAATATGCATAATGTATTAGCTAAGTATATTGAGCAACTTTTGTGAAAGTCTCAAAATCATAGCTTGAAAATTCTGAAAATTATCGTCGATAGAATAAGCTCGAAATCCGTTGTTCTCAAAAGGAAGCAAAAATATGAGGGGTTGTATCCAAATATAGTAGTACGTGCAATATTGTCTACGCTATCTTGGCACTAATCAACAGATTCTGATTGTACATAATTCTGATTGCAGAATATTATGTACAATGTTGTTTGTCATATTTTAAGAAAAGAACTTTTTTTATATTAAGAACTCTGCAAATTATAAGCAAAAAACTAGGCGAAATTTGGGACTGTTTTTATAAAAACCTTAATTTCTCTACGAGTATACATGCTATCCTCATAAAAATGAACACAGTATATTATAATAAGCCACTTATTAATAATCTCGAGTTTGAACGACTTTGCTACATTAGTTTTTACAGGGTTATCCAAAAGATATTCGTTCTTTTTCAATTTGTTGACAGTCCCCTATGGGGTTTCGTGAAAAAAATCTTCGCGGAAATATATAACCTATACAATACTGTTACACAGTTTCAGGTTAATTCCTCGTGTATTTTTCTTGATAGTTAACAAAGCGTCTAAAATCGCAAGTGACCGGTCACCTTTGGCAATATAGTGTATAAATATTACTGAATAACCATGAAAATTGTTTCTCCGAAACAAAAATCTTAAAATCATTAGATTTCTAAATTAGATATGTGAAATATAGTAGATAACATTTCCTTAAGTTGCTTTCGTACACAAGTTTTTATTTAAGTTATCCATCAGATACAGGTATTTCTTGGTGGGCAGATAAGTAAATACTGCTATTTGGATATTACGATAACATGAAATCCTTTTACAAACTGTTGCTTATCGTAATAAAATCACAGTGTAAAAAGAAATCCAAGATATACTACTGTCCTTTTCACAATCAATAGGAAATCACCAATGTAAATTTAATGAGATTACGGGAGGTTCAGGGGGGCAGAGACCCCCTGAAGAAATATACTTGTCTATTTAAAAAAAATAACACGAATAAGCAGATCATCAGGATTTCAGAATATCGTTGCATAACACCGTATTTAATTTAATGATTCTAAGAACCTGCGAAGAATTGTATATGCTTATAAATATGTATGTAATAAAAAAACTAATTGTGGATTGTAGGATGTTAAATGTTATGAAAATTGAAATTAAAACACAATAATTTCAGAGCTGACGTTGAGGCTCCTTATTTGCAGATTTACTAGATAGGAAAAATCTGTCTTTTTTTTAAAGTGTATGGAGGATAGCATTTGAAACATTTTTGCAGTTGGAACTACAGCTCTTTAGCTGTTTAAAAATGGCAATTAAAGAACGATTAGAAAGGACAGGTATCCCCTTTAATAAAAAGCTATGCGTTGCATACGACTGGGTTTTTCGCTATTCGTTGCCACAGATTTATCTCGGAAAATGAAACATTTGAAGTTACGGAAAAAATTAATAGCTCGAAAAGTATTTGCCAGAACACTGTTAGACAAACTGCGTTAGAAAGGTAAAAAATTGTACTTTTCTTGATATAAACTTCTAATCTAATGATTATGCCGTTTTTCAAATATTGAATTTCAAAAATTACCATATTTCACAATGGATTACCATAGAGAAAACTTCACGTGTAAAAATATAATGATAACAGCAATGAGTCCTGATGTGTATGCTGGGTATAGCGCGAGTCACAAATTGCGGTATCCTTATTATTCTGTTTAAATATACAAGTGAATTATGACGTCATGAGTGCATGATTTTTATTTAATTTTAGACAAATACTAAATGCGCCATTCCTTTTTTTACCGACTTAAAAAAAAAGGAGGAGGTTATAGTATATATATATAATATTAAGTGTAAAAAATATGTTAGAATTTTAAATTAAAAAAAAAAAGTTTTTAGCGATGTTCTGTAACCCGGGAAGTCCGGGTTCGATTCCCTAGTAATCTGAATAATTGCCGAATCCCCAGTTGAGACTCATTGTTGATACCCGAAAAGTTTTTGGTTTCTGTCTCATTGTCTGTCTGAATGTTTGTCCATCGGGTGATAACTGTGGAAAAAGTACCGCATAAATCTCTTGTTCTAAAAATATAGAACATTTTCTTTCAATGGGAAGTTAGACGATTTTTAAATTTCAACAGTCGTTGAAAGGAAACTGCAGCATTGGGATAATTGATATGTTAAATTATAATGCTAAATTTACGAAATGGAGATCTTAAATTAATGCGATCGCTTAAGAATTTGCCAATATATTTTTTAGAATTTCGAAATTAATTGTATACATTCGTGGGAATTTTACGCATCAATTAAAGAGAGAAAAAACGTTTTAATTTAGCATTTTTTTGCAAATATGTCCAATGCATTTCTCTTTCGCCTCTTTTTTATTAAAAGGCTGCTTAGCAACTGTATTTCAAAGAATATAGAAAAAGAAAATTCAAGTAAATCACATTACTTTTACCCAAAATTTCCAGTAATTGTGAAAAATCATTTCTAACTTGCAATTATGGAGGCAATCATGGAGGCCCTAAAATAAAATATTTAAATCTGTTCTTTCCACAGTCACTAAAAATCAATAAAACATGAAAAGATCTCACATGAAAAGATCTCACCTAATAAATGCATGTTGAAAGAGAGACAGAAACCACAAATTCTTCAAATCAAACAAACATTCTTTATTCATATTTATATGTAGAAAAGAAAATATAATTTCCTTCTTGACTACCAACATAGTTTTTTGAAAGATTCAGACACAAGTGACCGTTTTAAATCGTTGTAAACGTTTTCGAAGAACAACTTATATTCGAAGAAATACAAAAATGGCAAAATCGTAATTAAAAATATTATCACAACTTCTTATCAAACTCCCATCAGAACTTAAAACTACCTAAAAAATTATCGGCCAAAGTATTTATACCATATCTATCGGGAAGGCCAAAGGAATTAAACGGGATGTTCGATTTAATTGATTAAATTTCGAAGATAACGGTAATTAAACAGGCGAATGGGAAAACAAAACCGAAACCAGAAACTTGCCTATATGTCTAAACCAGGGTCGGCGAACCTTTTCACATCCGCGTGCCACTTTTTGTCAAAAAAATTTTCAAGTGACCATGGCGTGCCAACGACAACCCCCTCCCCCCCCCCCCCACGTAAACAACTTGTCACAAGAAAAGATTAATTAACGATAGTAATAATTATAGAAAAGAGATAATACATAAGAAATAATTATATTAATCGTAAAAAAGGTATTAAAATCTAAAATCGAGACAACTTGCCAAATGACTGTAATAATTATGGTAATACGTGATGTTGCCCTTGAGATCTGTTGATTTTGACATTTTAAGCAGAGTGGTGGTTTTATAATTGAGGTAATTTTATTTTATTTCTAATTTCTTAAGATTTGCAGCAACATCTCCTTTTTTCAGAAGAAAATTTAAAACTTCATAAAGTACGTAATGCAGCCACAGCATCTTGGAATTAATGTGTTAGTTTCTGTTCAGCGAGTTCGTTATCACTCTCATTGTCACAAATGTTTGTTTCTTCTATCAGTTTGCAGCTATCGCTTGTCGAAACAAGGTAAATCTAACAAAGCGTCAAACTTTCGTTTATTTAAAGCCTGTGACGATATGAGGCTAACTATTTTTGTGATTACTGCTAAATATCATCAAGAGATTCAAAACCAGCCTATGCACCCATGACTTGTTGATGTATGATACAGTGAAATCCAAGAATAATATGGCCGATGTGAGTTTGAAATAAACTGAAAAAAAAACATTTATTTTACCCATTATACTGGAGCCCCCAGCAGTTGTAACAGAAACTGTTTTAGACACATTTATTTCTTTTTCAGTCAGTGAATTTATAACTGATGTACAAATATTTGCACCTTTTAGTTGCAGTTGATAATGATAATACCGAGAATAATTACTCCTTAATACCATTTTCAACAAAACTCCGTACAAGAACATCTAAACGAGCAGATTTAGTTACATCTGAACTTTCGTCAAGTCAAAATAATGTGAAAGGAGAAGAGGATATCAGACTTTGGTTGCTCTCTTACATTTTCTGCCATTTTTAAGATTCTATCTTTGACTGTATTTCTTGATAAAGAAGCATCTTTAATTAGTTGAATTATTTTATTTTTATTTTCAAAATCGTCAAAAAGTGATGGAGCGCATGTTAACCAGGATTCCTTCAAAAACTTTCCATCGCAGAAACTGTACCATTCCGAACAATGACATTCGCAGCCGAGAAACTTGCGACACTAGTTTGAGAATCTTTGCTGATATTTATAATCATAGATGTCAACAGTTTATTTTCTCTTTAATTGTACTGGCAATGAATTCATTTTCTTCTGCATAACTTTTTGGGGAAATAGGTTTGTGATTTGTTTCATAATGCAGTTTTACTGCAGACCACTGTCCCGGAACAAAAAACGCACAGAATCTTAACATCTTTATTAATCATCCCATAATTCTCAGTCCACCACGTTTGAAATTCTCTACTATCTGGCATTTTCTATTTTTTAGCCAAATTTGTTATGTTGAATAAATGTTACTTTAACGATGCAATCTAATCAGTCTTAGATAACCATTGTTGATTATAATGAAGTCAATTTAACAATAAAAATGATCATGCATAATAGAGTTGATGAAAGCATCACTAGAATAAAATAAAATCAGAATAATAATAAAATGACTAGCCACTGAGATTAATCTGATTTATATATAACAGAACTGAGTCGGCAGCCAGTCATCTGATAGATTAATTACCCCTCTCGCCGCTCCATGAAGTCGATACATAGAAGGACAAAAATATTTCTCGTTTTTCAGTATTGAACATATTAGTATTCTCATTTTTTTTATATTATCTTAATTTAGGCATTTTTAATGAATTAAATAATTAAAAATTAGAGTAATATAATGATTAGTTAAAAATAATGATTAGAGTAAGTTATCTCTAAGCGCCGAAAAAATATAATAGCTTTTGTTTGGTATTTATTTATTGGAAATATCTTTAAATTGTATAAAAATCCCATTTTTTCATGTTTTTCCACTATCGGCAGACAGCTTACTTTTGAAATAATAGTTTTCATTTCATTTTACAACTGTTTTAACAACCAATGTATTATTTTTTTCTTAACTTATCTGAAAAAAAAGCATATTTTAATAGTTTTATTAATATTTTTGTCATTTTAACTGATTAAAAATTAATTAACAAATTACAGCAACAGTTGAATAAAGCCTCAAATGCAAATCAACATGCATTAAATGATGTAGAAATTTCAGAAACCAAACAAGCAAGAAATAATTTGTTTGCTATATTTCTCTCTCTTTCAGTGCGAATCATCGGCGTCTGCAGTACGAAACCGAGGAAGAAGGTGGGGAGGGGAGGGGGGTCAGAGGTCAGATGTTCTGAGCAGGTAATTCAATTATATAACAAATACACAAGTACTTATTATAACAAACAAAAGCTATTTTCAGTCAAGCTCGTGTATTAATGAAAGAAAAATAATAAGGTTCAGAATTTTTAGGAGTTTGACTGAATTTTGATTTAGAATTTAAATCAACGGTGTGCCAAAAGTATCCTCTCGCGTGCCAGCTGCGGCACGCGTGCCATAGGTTCGCCGACCCTGGTATAAACAAACAGCATGCCGATGAATTGAAAAACGTATGTACGTAGAAAAGAATTTCAAAGTCCGTTATACAAGGCCAGAGCCGAACCCTACAGAGCATGCCCGGGCAAAGCGCACACAGCCAAGATGCGATGATAAAGGAGAAATAAAATGGAAAGAAAAGACTGGGAGAAAAAGGATGCGCGCCCCAACAACTGACTCCACGGAAGCAATATTAAAACAATATATGCGACCGCGAAAAAGACAAACGGTGAAAGGCAACGTAAACATGCCGTACAAAGTCGGCGAGATATCGGCAACAGATCAAATGCTTAAATGCTGATAAAAAATAAAAGAACCGGCAAAAAAAAAAACAATGTGAGAATTTATCACACAATCCTAACATGTATTTACGGGTATTTCGAATAAAACCACGGGAAACTCCGAACGACTTGGGTTCAAATTCAACACATCCAACTTTGCCTTAACCAACTCTGAAGGCAGAAGATCTCAGCACGCTTCTGGGTAAATTTATCCGAATTATTCCAAAAAATTATGTGTAACTTCTAATATTTAAAAAAGGGCAAATATTTTATTTTTTAATATAGATGAAAAAGATGAAGTTCACATTTGGAAAAAGATATCGATATTTAGATTTTTATGGTAAAACAGTTTATATATCAAGCACAACATCACCATGCCTCTAGCGGAGGATATATTGTGGTGTACGCCATATACCTTCTGGAATTTTTAAACAAGTTGGAAATTGTACGTCAAACGTGACAAACGATGTGCGTTCGTACTACAGATTAGTTATATAAATATTCAGATCTTGATGATTTTGAATTCTGTGAAATGAATTATATCGTCTGCAGATTCATTTCTGTCATAAAATAAGTATCTCGGTCGCTTGACGATTAAACTTCGGAAGCTCCTGTAACAAGAAAACGCCAATTAAAAAAAATCAAATTTCTTAATAAATGTTTTTATTAATATTTTCTAAAGTTTTGATTCGATTTTCATAAAATTTGAAATGTCTCGACAAAATTCTGCAAAGATAATATATCTTAAATTCCAAACCATTCGTTTGGGTAGTTTTTGCGTTGTTATATGCGGACGGACGGACCAGACGACGACAATAGGTGCCACGTATTTATATAATTACGAACGTACCGAAAAAGAAACATCGTATACTCACTGTTTTTCAAGTAAAGGTATAGCTATACTGTAGCTGTAGCATATACCCCCTCTTTCTTTTCTTTCTTTGTTTTATCTTTTTTTCTGATTACAGCACTGATGACCACGGAATTTTAAGAGTCTGAGTTTAATTAGATTGCTAGAGCTACAACTGTTACGTAGCTTTTATTACAGTTACAATCTCCCTCCTCATATATCCCGCGCGAAGATAATCGGCCGTAACAACGCACCACTGATTATTTAAATCGTAGTTTTCGATTGACCAGCAATAAAAAGGAAAAAAAAAAAGTCTTTAAAATTGTAAAATAGTTATCGATTAATAATAACCTGCAAATGCTTTTTAATAATACTAAGGCTTCCAACCCGGGTTTCCAGAAATGCAGAATATATGTGGATTTATTTTTATTTTTTTTTTTTTTTAATTGAAAATTGTAATGGATTTTTTACATTTCATATATATACGAGGGCTATCCAGAAAGTAGATTACGTTTTGGAATAAAAAATAAACAAAGTATAGGAAACAAATTTTATTATATACAGATGAAAGCCACACTCAAATACTACTTTTCTACATAGTCACCATACAAATTAAGGCATTTATCGTAGCGATGTACGAGCTTGGAAATGCCTTCGTCGAAAAATTCGGCCGCCTGCGCCTTCAACCAACAGTTCACGTGTTTCACCCATGTTTCGTCACCAGTAACGATGCGATCGAGTAAAGAGTCACCATCCTTATGGTAAGCGTCCAAAAAGTTCAACGCTGTAGCCATTCGCTGATTTTTGTGGTCCTCTGTCAAGATTTTTGGAATCCATCTTGCACAAAACTTGTGGTAACCAAGCTTTTCGCTGATGATTTCGTGCAACAAACTTCGCGAAATTTGTGGAAAACTCAAAGAAAGTTCCGTTATTGTGAACTTATTACTGCACGCACCTCGCAGCTCGCGGGATTTTCAATTAACGCAGACATTTCAAACCGTCACAGTATCTGAACGGAGCACAGCACGAACCTCTCACTAGCACGGCTAGATGCCGACTGAGCTGCGCAACGCTCTGACCCCAAGATGGCCGCGCTAGCCCCGCCCCTAGCGGACACAGACGAAAACGTAATCTACTTTCTGGATAGCCCTCGTATATTTTAGATTGATCCCTAACAACACCAAAGAGCATTTTTATATGAAATATGTCAATTACATATTAAAATAAAATTTTGAAATTTATTAAAAGTGGCAATTTCGTATTGGTCTTGCTCTCGAATTAATAGCCGAAGAAATCGCTAAAAATTTCGTTATCTATAGAATTTTTATTTTATTCTGATAATTTCAGCTGTTTTAATCGCTTATTTCAATTACATGTCTGTTAAATTTGTGTTTTATTTATACTATTTTATTTAGTGCATGATGAAGTTTTAATTTCGTTATTGAATATTAGCTTGAAACAAATGATGGATTTTTTATATTGTTTAAAGTGCAAACTGGTTAATATTTTGCAATCATCTGCTAGCGATAGAAATAGATTTAAAAAAAAAAAATCAAGCTTAAAATTTATTTTAAAAGCTATAATAAATCATTTAATTAAATACAGTTTTCAATAAAATTGTATTTGAAAGTTGAGTTTTTCCCTATAAAATGGTGTAAAAATTAAATGTGTGGTGATTAGAAATTTAAACAATTGCAGTACCAAAAATCGCAAAACCGAAATTTCATCATCAAGTGTTGCCATTCGCAAAATGACGTCAGCGTTACACATGGACACATTCGGACACATTTATCCTTTATAATATAGATTTTCCACATACAGAAAAATAAAAGTGCGTACGTTAGAAAATTAAGTAATTTTAATTCTCTTGGATAAATAAAATCCCTGGTCTAAACTTTAGATTGATATTTTGTCTATATTGTGTAAAAAGCTTAAATGAATGTTAGATTTCTGGATATTCCTGGTTGAAAAAAATAGTTCGATTTTTTCTGAGATTAAAATAAAAAGAATCCATTTGCAGCAAATTATGGTAAAAGAAAACGTATGTATTTTCATATCGAGCCATAGAATAATTTCAGAACACTTTCTTCTTAAAATTTATTCAATGATTCCCGTAATTTTTTTTTTTCTTTACGCATTCCCGCAAAGTTTCCCGTCATTTCTTCCATTAAATTAAGAATTACTTACAATAAGTAACCTTTAGTAGTCACTATAACCAACAGATAGCAGCACCGCACATATCACTACAAAAATTTAATATTGAAATGGAAGATCTTCATGGTTCTTTTGCACATCATACAGTGGCGCAGCCAGAATTTGGTTCTAGGGGGGGTTTTGAGTTTATAATAAAGATGGTCACCGGTTATATGAATCATCGGTTAATGAAATCAGTCTTTTAACTGAATGAAATCATAATTATTTTCTCCGCAATCACGTTGGTTATGATTCATTTAAACAGCGTCTACAATATTAGAGTTACAAACTATAAAATGCACCAATGAAATAACACAAAACTAGGTTAGATTTATAAAGTGTTTAAAAATGATGAGTGGAAAACTTAAAGATGGAAGAGCACAGTAGAGCAAATAATTTTTACATACAAACTAAAATAACAGAGCAGGAATCCATTTGTTCAATCAAAAATACACAAGATTTCATTAGAAGAGAATCACGAATTCTTATTCCTAACTTTAATAATAATGAAGCAATTTTAACAAAATTTTCAATAGACTTACTTACCTTGCTTTTTGCCAAATGTAACAAGTCATTTAAAACTTTTAGGGCTAGAGTCTTGAAATTTTATATGGATGTTACTTAAAAGACGTAAATGCTCCCCAGAATTTATTTTTTCAATTCGAAATTTAAAAGAATGCAAGAGTAAGAAGCATTCTAAAATTGCGATTTATGTGACACAATTGGTAAGAAAACTTGGAATTTGGCATGATGATTACTTTTATGTAGTAAATGCTTCCTTATAACATTTTTAAAAACATTTAAAAATTTAAAAGGACGAAATGAGCTGAAAACTTTCTAAAAGCATTCTAAATTATGATTTAGTTGAAACTGTTAGTGTTAGAAACTTGAAATTTAGTATAGAGGTTACTTTTAAGATAGAAATGCTTTGCATAAAGAATTTATTATAAATGGGAAATTTAAAGGTGTGAAACAGCTGAAAGCATTCTAAATTACGATTTATTTAGAACCTCACGTCATATCGGGCCTTTCAAAGACGATATTTTTTCTATGCTAAAAGTAACTAAACGTCTGTATTTCGACACAATCCATTAAAAGCATCTTGGAAGATCAAAATTACGGTGCCTACAAAAATTTGGAAACGCTCTGATGAATAAAAGTATTTAAAAAAAAATCTGAGAATTTTTCGATGACAATGCAAAAAGAAAGCCCTATTTTGGCGTGGTTTGCTCGGCGTCGGCTCATGTTTTCAGTATTAAAAGTGACTAAGTCTTTTTTGACACGACTCTGTTTTTCTATGACTGTTCTCTTAGACTTTAGTCAAAGACTTAGACTTTTTTCACGGAATTTTAAAGAGGGGTTGGATACAGTTATATTTACAATCGAATAAATTTCAGAGTTCGGACAATAACTTTTTTGTGTTGTTATTTTAAAGGACACGTCGCAAAAAAAATATAATAATAATAATAATAAAAAAAAGACGCGATAAGAAAGCATTTTTTTACAGCTAATCAATATTTTTCCAAGGTCTGTAAAACCATTATATTTATAACCATGGCTTTACAAATTTGATAAAATCTGGTAGCCAGTAAAAAAATTCTAGTTACCAGGAAAAAAATATAACCTGCTCCCCTCCGAAGTCACTAATTTTCAAAAGCACAAAAGTTTTTTATCAATTAATTGAGAAAATTAATAAGCCTATCGTAGGATTATTAGTTACATAGTTTATAGAATAGTTACATCATTTAAAAAGATGGTATAAACAAAGTTTTCTAATGAAATTTATCAAAATTATTTATCTATGAAAAAAAAAGTAAAGGCTGCATTAACCGGTATGTTCAGGAAATGCTGATTGCCGAAGGTTTCAAATGTCTGGATAAGTGAGTGCTGCAAAATCTATATTTGATGAGGGGGGCATGGATGAAACAGGATGAAGCAGGAAAACGATTTCTGCCTATTTTCGTGTCGAAGTCAGTCAAATAATTATTTTTTATTAATTTAAAATTTGCATTTGCTAAACTTATTTTTACCTAATTAAAAATGCCGAAAATGAGAAAAAATGCCATTTGTGGTCATTTCTTAGGTCAATTTTTGTACAAAAAATTATAATAATAATAATAAAAAAATCAGGTTAAATAACTTGGTGGCAATATAGAAAAACTCGGTCACCAGTGGCGACCTGGCGACTGCATTTGTCAAGACCTGTTTATAACTAATGAAAAATTTATAGAATTCAGACAACTGGGGTTATTTTTTTTAAACTATGAAACGAGAGACCCTTACGAGAAAAAGAAACAAACAAACAAACAAAACAAAAAAAAACCAAACAAGAAGGTGTCTTTTAAAAATGCTTTTCTGTCTAATAATCAATATTTTTCAGTAAAAATTTCATTTAAAAATATAAAATTGATATAAGATATAGAATCATACAAATTTGAGGTAATTATCATGAGCCCAGGCACCGCCAGACGGGTCAGCTAGTATAATTTTAATGACATGCAGATAGCATTCGTTAAAATGTAATAAGTGTAAATCAATGCATAACTAATTTATTGCTGAACAATTTAAATTAATGCATGGTTAGCGTAAAATTGTGTGTAATTATAGATAGTATTTTTCTAAAAAAATGCATTTAACGCCTTTTTTTTTCAAAACCCATACTCAGAGGCAGGGCTTAAATTCTAGGAAAAAAGAGTACCGGAGCTCTAATTTACACAGCAGTAATAACAACCATCTGCCCAAACCCCCTTTCATTAGAAGGAGGGATGCATTATGCTTGTTACCCCACCTGCATATTTATATTTCATACATTATTTGTAAAATGTAAAGTAATTTTGTCTTTTGTAAAAAAAATAATAATACATTTTGACTGTATCTATATTCAATTACACATAATGAAATTTAATAAATGAGTAGAGCAGAAAATAAGCAAAAGAAAAAAAAAAGAAGAGCCAAAAAAAAAAAATAATAATAGAACAAAAAACATTGAAATTGGAAATGAGGAATTTTCAGAAAATCCTACTCGCTAAGAATGTCTTTATATGAACTAGCAAAACATAAAACTGGAGCTGTGTGCCTGTGAGCTTCATCGCAAATTTACAATGTTTTACAAACACGAGCAAATTACAGCGACTAAACATAACAATACCACGAGTAAAAATACGGTGCGGTTAATTCTGGCATTTCTCATCGCTGTTCAAAAACCATTGAGACATAAAACAATTGAGTCTACATCTGTGATCGCTAGACAGATACATGCTCCAACGTGTGCGACACGCTACGTCACATATGTAAGCGCTTTGGTAGGAAATGGCGCAAAGTATTGGTGATGGGAGAAAAAGGAAAACATAATTTAAGATTCGATTTTTCAGAAATGCTCTTCCGCTGAACACCGGAGCGCAATGTTTATGAGCTCCGGTGAAGTCTGACCAGTATTTAAACATTGACTAAAAACAATGAAGTATCGGAGCCGAGCTCCGGTAAGCTCCGGCGCAAATTCAGCACTGCTCACAGGCATGTATCTATCAGTCAATGAAATCACAATCAGTGCTTCTTTCCACCGAGGGACAGGATGCAGTGCCTCCTCGAGAGCAATATCATGTAGTTATCAGCCGAAGTTATACTTTCCTGATAATTAAATAAAATCTCAAGATTATCGTAAATGACAGGTAGTACATATACGCTATAAGCAATAACCCGAAGGCTCTCATCCTGTGAAGAAACATATCGGAGACTTGAGGCTTCCATGAAAAAAAAAAAAAATATTTGAAGAAAGATAATTGGAAAACTGAGGCGGTCCCCCAGCGCTCAAAACGTCTATATCTTCACATCATGAAAACTCAAAATCGAATGCCTTTTTTTGAGATGCCACAAAATTATTCGCGTCGACCCATAGCGTACAGAAGAAAATTTGTTAGGGAGAAACACATTCTAATTTTTTTGAACGCAATCCGCCAAATCAGATTACCATATCACATCAGCATCTTTATAACAACAGAAAACTAACTGTCCGAACTTAACATCTGCAGGAATTTTAGCATGCAGATGTATCGAGAAAGAGACGTTGCATTTTATCTTTCTTTATTTATTCTGTGATCCAAAATGCATCGTGCCATTAAAGGCACGCAGATGCCAAACTGAAAATGATTTCATTTCTTATATGAAAACCGCAATCACATACGAAAGAAAGAATTTAGAAATGTACATTAATTGAAAAAGGATCACTTCAAGCTGTGATAAAAGAGTTTAAGAATTATTGAATTTTAAATACAAAGGAAAGAGATTTTCTTTTCACAGAAGCGCGATAGAATTAAAAATAGCTAAAAGAGGAAACACAACTAATTTATAAAATTTTAACGAAAAATATATGAATCTCCATCATAAGCAAGACGTCGTTGCTACATTACCAACAAATGAAATATGGTCTTTAAATTTGTGTACAGACCCCTACGAAACAAATGATTCGAAAGAAACACCAATTCCAAAAATCTACTGACAATCGAAAAATAGATCTTTATAACTTTAAGTACATTTTTTAAATTCTTACTTTTGCAAAGATTTTTTTTTCCTGGGTACGCACATAGCTTGGTCTTTAGATATAACTGAGAGCAAAAAACGCAAAAAAGGCCGCTTGAAACTGAGAGAGACTTACAAAGTGTATGTTTTTTTTTCCTCTGGAATTCGATGGTCTGTTATTGTTTCGAACGTGGAACAAAGACAGAAATGCAATTAAGAAACAGACCACTGTATACTATATAACTCAAAGCGTCTGTGTGAGAGTATATGACCCTTCTTTTACTATAAGACGTCTCGACAAAGTGACGCAGTCCAAAAATCAAGTTTTGACATAACCGATGCGTGTAACATGCGCTTTCACAGTTTTAAGTAGAATTTTCGCCGTTTAATTGAATCACATTGTTGAATTGAATTTGATTTAAGAAAGCGGCGGATTCTGCCAAGGCGGAAAGCCAAAATCTTAATTTTAACTTTAGTAGTTTTGATTCATATAAGCGGCAATTATAGTAATTTTTTTAGCTCTGGAGGGGGTTTTAACCCCCAAACCCCCCCCCCCCCCCCTTGGCTGCGCCACTGCATCATACAAAACGTCATAACAGAGTTGTAACGTTTTTTCAATTATATAGGGGCGGATTAACAACATTTATAGTTTATATAAATACTACAGACACTATAGTTACTAATAGGATGAGGATGAGTTTTATTCTAAAACAAAATATAACAACACAGAATGGAGATGAGGAATCTCCTCTTTTGTTAGGATCTATGAATTTTTGCAATCTTAAATATTAGCACTCCCAGAAATGTTTGGTGCTGCCATCTGCAGATTGTCCTTGATATTAAAAGTCTAGTTTTATCAAAATTTCTCAGTTTGTTTTTAAATTCGCTTATAATTTTGAAGAAACGTCCAATGTGTCATCTATCTTGTTTACGTTTTAAAGATATTATAAATATTAGAATTAAATATTTAATAATTTAAATATTTTGTAACTTTACTTAGTTTACAGTATATTCTTGGAATTCACAAACAAGATTTAAAGTAAGCCTACAGTCGAAATACATAAGATCAATATATTTTTCTAATAATACTGCTATTTAACAACTATATTATTGCTATAACTATTTATAATTTATATTGTTATGTTTCATGCTATTATTAATGCTATTATTATTGCTTAAAAGCGGATCAACTACATCGAAGCCCCCCCCCCCCCCTAGGATTGACTTTTTGCGGGACCCTCTCCTCTACCTCAAAGAGATAATACTATCTGAAATACCCGGTATTGTCCGGGATTTTAAGAATGTTTCTTTACAAAAATAAAGTTCAAAATTAAACATGCAGTATAAAAACATAATAAAAGAAGCATGCGAAATGCCATTCACATAAATCAAATGAAAACCCACTATAAAAAATATATCAATTTATATAACAAACTCATCAGAAATCAGCTATAAATCAGCTATAAATTAGCAAGCTTCCATTCATCATTGGAGCAATAAAAGTTAAAAATTCACTACTACAAAGATTCCTTCAGATGTTAATTTGTATGTAAGCGAAGCACATGTTTTACCATTCTAAAAAATAAAGATTTAATTTACTTTTTTTATTTTGAGTTTTAATTAGCGTACTTTTCACTCTTTTTTCATTTAGTCCGGATGACCTATTACCTACTTGTTGTGTAAATAAACCTGTGGTATGGATTGAGAATGAGATTAAAACCTTTCGCTGAAAAGTTGTTTCCATGTATTTTGTTAGTTAAATAAGTTTTTAAAGGGAAAAAAAATGGCAAATACAAAATTTCTATGAATTTTATTTAAAAAAAATCTGAAATCTTTATTTCAGTTCTTCGCTAAGAATGAGTTTTGAGGACCGAAACCTTTGTGGAAATTCTAACATACACGCATACCCACCCGTATATATGTGGATTAGATATAAAAATGGCGAAAACAAATTAAGATAACCTCAAAATGTTAAAATATGAAAATATTTTCATAATTGTTTTTTTTTTATCATGATTCAATACGTTCCTCAAACTCATAGGACGTTATATATTCACCTATTGATGTTATATATCCCCTATTTTCTGTACTTACTAATATTTTTGCTCCTGGTATTATTGAGAAATCTTTAAAAATGTCCATTATACTTCCAAACAGTGGCGAGTCGTGACAGACTATTTTTGGGGCACTAAATATAAATAACTGAAAGATTTATACTTTTCATACCATTATTTTTTTAAATAAATGTATTGTTTGTTTAATGGCAGAACTTTTTTTGCCAATAAATAAATAAAAACAAATTCTTTTAAAATATAGTGGTTAGAAAATAAAAAAAAATTCAGACATGCATTTAGTGTCCCAAATAAAGAAAGTCTCGAGACGCCACTGCTTCCAATATGACGTCATTTTCACCTTCTTTTTAATTCTTGAAACTTTTTATTTCATTTTCATTTTTCACGTGGAAATCTTCCAATAGAAAATTAATTGTTCTGGAAATAATTTTATTGTGGAATTTTAATTGTTGGCAGCTGCTGTAACGATTTTTTTTATTGCTATTAGACTGGTGGTTTTCTATTAATTAAAAATTAGCTATAATTTATTTCGATTGCAGATTGCTTTAGTTGCCTCGGCTGTGTTTTAACCCTCCGACTACCAGACGGTGCCAATGGTATACATTTAAACAAACATACATACATGACAGGTATACATTCAAAATGACTATTCGAACCAGAATGTGTTTTATAAGATGTTATATATAAACCACAGAGAAATAAAGTAAATAATTAAGTTAAATATTTTTAAATACAAATTATGGTGTGAAATGTTTTTATCAAGGTTAGATAAAATATCCGGTATTTCTAGGGTTAATACGCATGAGCGTATAATTTCACTGTCCTCGCTTTTAAACAGCGGATTTATATAGAAATACAGGCAGACAGACAAATTTTCATTTTTATATATTATATGATTCTGATATTATTTTTTAACTGTCTGGGCGAAGACTCATACACAGCGCAATATTACTTCGCCCCATATATAGCTATGATGTATATTAAAACCTTTCGTCAAGCATAACTCAAAAAATATCTGATGGATTTTGTTCTAATTTTCAGAGCAAATACCTACGAGGGTGGTAACGAGACCCTCCTATTACCAAGAATAAATTTCAAATCATTTGGAAATTATTAATAAAAAAAAAAAAAAATGTTAAAGTACACACATTACGAAAATTTAGTGCGTACGTCATTTTCACCAAGCAGGGAGATTTTCATAGACACATATTAGAGCACATAATGAAAACAAAAAAATTACGCGCGCACTAATATTAAAGTTCAATAAAGATATTCCAATTTAATAAAACTGGAAAATTGATCTGGATTTTTATTTTATTTTATTTTATTATTATTTTAGCAAATCTTTCCAGTAGCAGATTTTATGTTTCGCGTGTGCAAATTAGAAACAATTCTTGGATGTTTAAATAAACTATTTTGATATATGGCATTATTTCTCTGTTTAGGCGTGTTCGTAATTATATAAATACGTAGCACTTATTGTCGTCGTCTGGTCCGTTCATCTGTTTGTCTGTCCGTCCGTCCGTCTGTCTGTCTGTCCGTCCTTCCGCATATAACAACGCAAAAACTATCCAACCGAATGGTTTGACATTTAAGATATATTATCTTTGCAAAATTTTGTCGAGACATTTCAAATTTAATGAAAATCGAATCAAAACTTTAGAAGATATTAATAAAAACATTTATTGAGAAATTTGAATTAAAAAAAAAAAATCGGTGCTTTCTTGTTATAGGAGCTTCCGAGGTTTAACGGTCTAGCTACCGAGATACTTATTTTATTACAGAAATTAATCTGCAGACGACATAATTCATTTGACAGAATTAAAAATCATCAAGATCTGAATATTTATATAACTAGCTATAGTACGACCGCACCTCATTTGTCACGTTTCACGTACAATTTCCATCTTGTTTAAATTAAATTAGTGGAAGGCATGTATTTTAAATGTATATATTTTAAATAAATGAGTAAAAATCATGTATTTTAAATGAAATGAGTGAAATGTTTATATTTTAAATGAAACGAATACAATATTAATATAGCCTGTGAACAAAAATTTGGACGATTTATCGCTTGCCCCCGACTTACATAAAATACCAATATTGCAATCGCAAATGGCACATGGTATACAAAATGAAACAATTAATTATGCTATAAAACCACTCTTTGTACAAGACAAAAGTCATTCCGATCTGTACAGGTAGCAAAAAGTAGCTTCCATAATTCTTGTTTTTAAGATTTTCACCAATTTTACTCAAAAACACCAAGCTAAAATGCGAAGAACCCGATTAGAAAAGATACGTCAATACTGAATTTGAATGGGAATTTCGTCAAATTATTAAGATTTGGCCAAATTAGCTTCAATTTGGCGACTCTTTTTTTATCAATAAATTTGGTCACGTGTCGCCAAGATGCCGGAAATACAGTGAGCTAATTGACAAATTGAGGGGAAAATTCAATTTGATTGTAAGGGATTTCCCCCTCCCCCGAATTTGTCAATTAGCTCAAGTGTATTGCCGGTATCTTTCTGAGTTTTTACGATATGTGACTGATCTTGTTATATGAGTTGCTCTATGGAATTAACTACAAAATCCTAGAAAAAAAAAATCTTTTGTATATTTCGCTCACGCGCAGTTATAAATTATTTCATACAAATGCTCATATCTCATCCAATGTTCAATATTTAATTTTTTAATCGCAAGTATACTGTTTCTACTGTTCTTGAAGTCAAAGATGTGCTTTACATCCTCGAACTTCAAGGATAATTTGTCAAAAATTTCAATAGATATTCGACAAATCGTGTAAAAAGCGAAAGCGTCCGGTCACTACCCATTAATTTTTGAACAGCATTGTATATATATATCTATACATATATATTAGGGTTGGCCAAAAAAACTTTTTTTTTTCACTATACCACGGAAAACTTGGCTTTAGGGTTGCTTAGTAAAATAAAATGAAAAAAAAAATTAATTACATTTTAATTTTAGCGGCAGAGCAGCTCAAATAAATTTATTGGAGAGCAATAGTTTTCTTTCTTTTTTTAAAGCTATAAAAGAAAAAAAAACTGCTATAGTGAAAAATCTTTAAAAGAAAGATATAAAAATACATTATAATAAAAAAAGAAGTAAAATTACTTCATTTGAGGTAGCGCAAAGCATTTAAAAAATCCTTAAGTTATCGCAATCAACTTGTATTCACTCAGTGAATGTTGGCCGGATTGTGGGTCGGGTCTTTTTTTCTGTTTTGATTCGCTATACCAAAAAGACTTGTGTCTAGGGTAGCTAAGTAAGATGCAAAAACAAAATATATAAAATTTTACTTCTGGTGGTAGCGCAAAAGGCCTAAAATTTGAGAAAAAAAGCCAAGTTTTCACAAATTTTAGGCCTTTTGTGCTACCACCAGAAGTAAAATTTTATATATTTTGTTTTTGCATCTTACTTAGCTACCCTAGACACAAGTCTTTTTGGTAGAGCGAATCAAAACAGAAAAAAAGACCCGACACCCACAATCCGGCCAACATTCACTGAGTGAATACAACTTGATTGCATTAATTTAAGGATTTTTTAAATGCTTTGCGCTACCTCAAATGAAGTAATTTTGCTTCTTTTTTTATTATAATGTATTTTTATATCTTTCTCTTAAAGATTTTTCACTATAGCAGTTTTTTTTCTTTTATAGCTTTAAAAAAAGAAAGAAAAGTATTGCTCTCCAATAAATTTATTTGAGCTGCTCTGCCGCTAAAATTAAAATGTAATTAATTTTTTTCATTTTATTTTACTAAGCAACCCTAAAGCCAAGTTTTCCGCGGTATAGCGAATCGAAAAAAACATTTTTTTTCCGGCCCACCCTAATATATATATATATATATATATATATATATATATATATATATATATATATATATATACAGGGTGTTCGAAAAATCGAACGATAAACTAAAAGGGGTGATAGAAGGCATCACGAAGATGAAAACTGACCTTAGAACATTTGGTCGCTAGCCACGTTTAGAGGGAGAAAATCACAAAAATATTTATGAAGGGTGTGACATAAAGTGGAACAATAAAGGCCGATAATAAACAAGCGGGTAAGTGTGATCGTAGATCGCACAAAAGGTTTCGTTTAATATTCCTTTCAAAACACTTTATCTTTTCTTTAATAAATCCCAAAAAATTTCCTTTCCCAACAAAGAAAAAAAAAGTTTTATTTTTTATAAAGTAAAAATTTACCAGTCTATTTTTTTCGTTTCTTCGAAAATCTGAACCGGTCCGATAGCGGGATAAGCCCGCTATTACACTCTGTCACAATAAAATCTGACATGTGGACTAAATGTGATATTAAAAAAAATCAATTTCAAAACTAAACATGTTGTGTAGAGACATTCAAAATGTTAAAATATGCCAATATTTCCATAATCGGGTTTTCATCATGATTCAATACGTTCCTCAAACTCATATGATGTTATAATCACTTGCTGACGTCATATCTACTTGTTTTCTCTAATATACATATGGATACTCTCTTTGTATTATTCTCAAACATTTGAAAAAGTTCATTAAACTTTCAATATGACGTCAGACTTATTTTCTTTTTAATTATCTAATGACTTCATATTAACCTGCTTTCTGTACTTACACATACTCATACTCCTTGTATTATTGAAAAATATTACAAAATTTTCGTTTTTTTACCAATATGATGTCCTATTATTCTTTTTTTCAATTGGTGAAACTTTTTATATCCTTTTCATTTTTCACGTGGAAATCAATAGAAAATTGATTATTGTCGAAAGAATTTTATTGTGGATTTTTAAATGTTGGCAACTGCTATAACTAAAATTGTTTAAATTTAATTGGAAAAGGCTGCTAGATTTTTGTTTTTTTATCTCTCTAGATTAAAATAATACGATTTTTTAAAATTTAATTATTTTCAGCTTTTAGTATGTATTCAGCTGTAAGTACACAGAATTTCAATTCTCTAAGTTATACAGTTTCTGAGAACCAGCTCTGTGACGGACAGACAACGAAGCGGAACTAATAGGGTTTCGTGAGATGAACGAAACCCTAATAGAAAAAAACATTTATTTGACGTAATGCATAATTACAGTGCATTACAGTTCAACGTCAGAAGGGACACGACGAAACATTTTTACAGGAATATGTTTTAACGTGTCCGGCAATCCCTAGTCCGTCGGTGTCGGCTGTGCAATGACCTTCGTGGCCGCAACTTCGAACAATTTCTATAAAAATGTGTCGTCGTCTTCTTTCTGATGTTGAACTGCAATGCATTGTAATCATGCTTGACATCATATAAATGTTTCTTCTACTTATTATTGGTTGTTTTGGCCTAAACGTGGTTTGCAACACCATGTTCTATAGCAAGTTTTCATCCTCTTGATGCCTTCTATCATTCCTTTTAATTTGTCGGTCGAATTTTGGAACACTCTGTATATATATATTGCACGGGTAATATCGCGGAACTTTTGTCCTTAATTACCGGAAAATGTAAACGATAAAATAACATTCTTTTGTTGCCATTCCTTTATTGCGTCATTTTAAAACACACTTATATATTCTAGTAACTCACGTGAAAGATATTTATCCCAGTGCTATGTTGTGCAAAGTGTTATGAAAGACTGACTTTTTTTTTAAAACTTGCATGTCCTCAGATCTTATTTAGAAATCTGTGTAAAATCTTGAACATTTTAGACAGATGTTTAAGCTGGAAAAAAGTTTCCATAAATTGGATAAACGAGTTTTTTTTTCTTTTGTAAACCTTTCAGCTTTTTAATTCATTATTTTTTTAGGCCGAATGCTAAAAGCAGTTAATTAGGAAAAGAAATTGAGGGGATTTAGGTGATTAATTATTTATTTTTGGTAGTGAAATAATAATAATAAAGTAACTGTCATCACTCCAAAAGATTCTGAACTGGCATGTATCAGATATGTTTATTCTGCCTCGGACCACAAATACATAGAATTCGGCTTTGAAATTTCACCACTCTATACAACACAGAAAAGATTTAACACAACCCGAGGCAACTTTAAAAAGTTCAACAACATAATCAAATCACAGAAATCACTCCTCACCAGCCTTCTAAGGGACGTAACAAACAAAACACAACTCAATGTATTCACAACAAAATTAATTGAAGCAATGCAAAATGCCACGCGCGCGTCCTTTAGACTAAAGAACACTCGGAGAACACCATTCTTCTCATTTTGGACCTCCAAACTAAAAACTAAACGTAATCATCTCACGGCACTAAGAAAGAAACTTCTAAATCTTAGAAACACGGAACACGACACAGAATACTACCGCACCCTCATTGCCAATTACAAACACCTTTCGGCTAAATTTAAACGCAGTGTACTAGATGCAAGGAACACGGCCTGGAGGAAGCAACCAAACAGACCCTTTCGGCACAGCTCAAAAATTCTTCACAGGCAAGTTTTTCACGCCTGATGAAATCAAGCTCGAACTGCCGCCAAACAGATCATCCAGACAGCATAATATGGAGCACCTCACAACAACCCTTTTCGGCCCTTCGCAATATCCAAATGTAGACAACTCAGATCTTCATTTTTACTAACCACCAGACAAACATTTTTCCAAATCAGAAATAGCACATGCGCTAAGAACATTAAACGATAAGTAAGCCCCCGGACCAGACTGCGTAGATTTCAAAATTCTAAAACTAACACACAAAATTATTCCCGGTTTATTCACCAGTTGGGCCAATATGTGCTTACAGTACAACTACTTCCTGCACACTTTGAGACAGGGTGAAGTGGTATACTTCCTCAAACAAGGAAAGGATGCTTCTGAACCCACATCTTACCGTCCAATTTGCTTGCTCCCGACTCTAGGTAAACTCCTAGAGAAACTAATAGTCACCAGATTGGTTCATTTTCTAGAGAGCAACAACCTACACCATCACAGACAGTATGGGTTCAGAGAGGGTCGGTCCTGTGACAAGGCCCTATTTGACATTCTTTCCACATGCACACAAAGTATAGAGGAAGGCAACTATACCTCACTCGTCTCCCTCGATATACCTCAGCGATAGAAGCATTTTAATAAATTGGGGAGCAGACTCCTCATCCCACAATTTACAGAAAGGATGTCCACAGTGGTCTTGCCTTGGGCAAGTTCTCTGGCTAATTATTGCAAATGTCATCCTTTTAGAACTAGAAAGATTAGGCTTCATTCTATATGCATTTGCAGACGACTTCAGTTTTGTATTCTCGGGCCGCAGGCGTTTGGACCTGGAAAACTCGGCAGCTCGAGCTTTCCCGGTCTTTTGTCAACTCTTGGAACGTCTCCACCTCCAGCTCTCTACAGACAAAACACAATCCCTAACATTCGCAAAACCCAAGAAGCTTAAATGCAAACCCATAAGGAGAATTTATGGGAAAAACGTTTCACATGTCACACACCTTAAATTGCTAGGAATCGTCATAGACGAACACAGAAGCTGGACGGAACACATCAACACCTTCAAGACAAACTAACTAAGTATCAACACAATGCACGCAGATTAACTTCTAAGTCTTGGGGAATTAAATCTGCAATGTTAAAAATCTGGTACCACGCAACCATAGAACGGATCCTTTTTTACTGTGTGGACGTCTGGGGAGGAAATCTCACCAAGGCAATCAAGGAAAAGTTGGTTTCGATCCAAAGGATGTTCTTGCTGCAAATGGTGAGAGGGTATAGGACAATCTCAACGGACGCACTCACATTATTAACGGGGATCCCTCCAATCCTAATATCACTAGAATAACACATGGGCTGATAAGTTCCCGGTCTCATACAGAAAACACAACTTTTTAACAAAGCTTTATAACTTTATGGCTTTATAACTTTATAACTTTAATAAATAACATAACTTTAATAATAAATAATAATAATTTAATAATAATAATATTAATTTAAAAATAATATTTTTATAATAATAATTTAATAAAAATAATTTAAAAAATAATTTAATAATAATAATT
The DNA here is from genome assembly GCA_963931845.1 of Maratus michaelseni. NCBI lineage: Eukaryota > Metazoa > Arthropoda > Arachnida > Araneae > Salticidae > Maratus > Maratus michaelseni. The sequence goes on from OZ007596.1 coordinate 277,253,031, forward strand.
TTATAATAATAATTTAATAAATGATTATTAATAATAATTTAATAATAAATAACATAATTTTATAACGAAAAAGTTCCAAACAATGCTCAGAACTCGTTATTGTTTTTGGTCGAAAGTCAACACGCGCGGCAGCCATTTTGACAACAGCTTTTTCATAGACAAATGTTCATTCAAAATAAAACCTACACATTCCTTGGATATCTTCAGAGTCTGAGCTATCTCCTGCAACTTCACATACGGTTCCCCAAAACGATTTTGTGGACTTTTTTATGTTTTCCGGAGTATTCACCTCTTTTGCGTGGTGCATCACTGGTGTCCGTACGACCACGTTTAAATTCAGCAAAGCAGTCAATAATGGTTGATTTACCTGGTGCAGTGTCTGGATAACGCTTATCTAGCCAAGCTTTTGTTTGAACGGTATTTTTTCCCCATCAAATCACAATTCTTGAAATTCTTGTTATCCATTTTTTTGTTTATCAACAAAGTCGTTCAACTAAAACCACTCTAACGTTTTATCCACACGGCGAATCATCATGGCATTTTTTCTACTACCTTTTAAAGGTTAGTATTTACTAAAAAAGCAACTATTCAAAGCAGCTTTCTTTCTCCATAAATTAATAATAATAACTCGATTATTTTAGTCATTAACGTAATCATTCCATCATTTTTTATCTGCTTAGCTTTCTCCATTTAGCAATTTTGCAGCTTAATTGTTTCTCTCACTCGCAAGTAATGTTCTCTTCCTAGCAGGGGCTGAGTCCGCATTAATTAATTTATTCTTATCGGGAACCGCAAGTTTGGTCAGCAAGCAACGTATCGTCAGCTCTAACACGAAGTGCATCCAGACTCCATCCAGTGTGAGGCTTTCAGCGCAATTGTGTGGCGCTCCTTGACGCGTGGCAATCTCACACTGGCACCTCCACATCTCAAGTGCCGTCATTTACGAACTGTACAATTGGTACAGTCTTACCTAAGAACTGCACCCTTTTACTAAATTAGCGGACTGTACAACTGGTGCAGGCGCACCTGTGAACCTCGTCCACCCTGTCTGTCGCTCCTTGTCGCGTAGGAACGCAGGTTCCAGCGACAGACTCTGTATTATTATTTTTTGTTTGTTTGTTTGTCTTTAGTTCCTGCCACCTGTCGCGTGGGGCTTTGCCCGGCAGGACCAGCCATTGGCGAACTTCCTCAGGAATTAAATTAAATTAAATTAAATTAAGTAACTGTAAGAATTAGCGCAGAAAATGAATTTTAAGAACTTAAACTTTGTTACCTGGAAGAGGGGCGACAGGAAATTTCTGGCGGGTTGGGGGATTTAGATGATTGTTTATTTAAGTAAGAAAAACAGCAGACTTTTTTTAAGTAAAACTTTTTAATATTCGCATACACACATAGATACATTATCGTAAAAACACCAACACACACGCATATATTAACATATACATATGATATCCCTGTAAAATTAGCAGACTCAGGGAATCCCAAAATGTAAAGATATACGAAAATATCCATAACCGGGCTTTTATCATGATTACTACACTGTAAAAAAAATTGCAGTAAAATTACGGGCAGAGGCCGGCAGCAGAGATTCCAGTCATACACGGTAAAAAAAAAAAAAAAAAAAAAAAAAAAAAAAAAAAAAAAATCCATGCCCATCATTTTGTACAGCCCGTAATTTTACGGCGCAAAGTAATACAGCATTATAATGCACAGGATATAATGCACTTTGAAAAACAAAAACTCTTTGCTTACTGTTCCGTAGCACGTAGCACGTTAGATAATCATCACAGAATCGCTGTTTTGGCGGGTTAAAATTTTCGAAACATGAGTAAAATGAAGGGTTACACCCTAGCGGAGAACAATGTATGGGGTCGTACCGTAGTTTTGCTAACATATGGGATAGAGCTGTAAGAATATGTGGATTGCTCTTAATTTTCTAAGTATCTAAGAGATAAGGCCGCTTATTTAGTGGATCAGACCGTTTTTCATCAAATAAGGCTGTTGCCCGTGAAGAAGAGCAAACGCTCATAAATTTCAGTTTATTCTGAGAGTGTAGAACATTCTGAACTTTCACATCATGTTCTCTTCTTCGAGTTTACAAAAGATTTTTCTGGAAGACATGTGCTTAATCGTAAAACTCTTGTAAATTGTATAACTTTCTCTTGGAGACACATGCGTTTCTTTTTCAAACATATTTTTTAGCTCACATGCTATCAAAGTCTGAGAGCTAATGTGCCCGTTGGTTCTGTAAGTACGTACGTATGTATGTACGTAACGCGATAACTCTTCATAGAAATATCGGATTTTTTTCAAATTTTGTATATAGGTTTATTCTGATAAGGCGCTTCTCTGATTAGTTTTGGGGGTTCATTGGTTATGTATAAAGGGGGGAAAGGAACTAATCCCCCCTTAATTTAGATAAATTTGTTTTTCTTGCAGAATTTTCCGATTTGCTTCTAATTTTGTACATAGGTTCATTGTGATAAGACGCTTCCCTGATTAGACAATTTATTGTTATTACTAGCCGCCACTGGCGACCAGTTTGGTCTCCCTTAAATGTATGTTAAACATTGCAACACGTTACATTTATTCATAATTTAATTTTCCCTTAATCCTTCGCCAAATCGGAAGATTCTAATAGACAAATCATGAACTTTTGCGATCATGGTAGCATTTCGCATATTTTTTGGGCACAAATGTCACATACGCACGTTGGCGCGATTCCCCCCCCCCCCTCCCCCGCCAATTTGGCGAAAACTTTGTTATGGAAATTGTTGTTTATTTACTTTTATTTTTTATTTTAATTCTATAAATTATTTTTGATATGTATATCAATATTTATTTACAACAAACTATCATTTATTTATTTTTATTCTTTTTTTTTAATTATGAGTATTTTTGTTAGCCGGGAGCAGATGATAATTCGCCAAATATCGTTCCCATCACCGTCATTCATACTACAATTAATTTAATTTTAAATTATAAACCTGTCACTCATTTCATTTAAAATACTTAACTATAATCTAAAATGCTTATATTACATAAATTTAAAATACTTCACACTTTTCATTTAAAAGAGAAAATAAATAAATAAATAAGAAATAATATCATAAATGAAAACATTTGATTTCAAAATCAAAGTATCATTTCTAATTTGTACACGCGATAAATAAAAGCTGTATTAGCGATTTTAAAAATGCTAAAAATCTGATTCATTAAATATTATTACATGAGTTCAATTTACGTCAAGAAAAGGTCCGAAAGTTGAGTTGTATAGCACATAATTATGGTAAACTTTGATTGTCTCACTGGTGCGAATTATTTTTTTGACGCGAGGCAGCGGTCCAAAAATTCATTCGCGGAGAACTTGCTTTGCGAATGATTACCTCCATGATTTAATATTTTAAATGTTCACGACGAATCAATCTTTTTTTTTGTTTACTTTTATGAATAGAGAATTTGAACTGCGAATCTTTCGACTGAAGTTATTGCAGAATATATACATAATTGAACGCAAGTCATCTCTCAAATATTAATTTATTTTGAACGATCTTTCTTAAAATGTAACTTTTATGCAGTTTATTCGAAAAAATAATTTTGAATAAAAATGGCCGCTTGGCATATGAAAAAGCGATGCGGCATCCCGGAACTGTTGAGGATAGTCACATGACTTACAGTTTTATTATAGAGATTACAGACAATTTATATTGAGTTTTATCGTGCGTATTTGTTTATATTCTTTGAATAACTTTCGTATTATTTTGAAGTGAATATCCATTTTTACATTCTTTTATTTCACTTAATTGGGTTTTTGTGTATAAAAAGAGGATTTAATTTTTTTTTCATCCACTTAATGATATGCTAGAATTTAAAAAAAAAAATACACAGCTGTGTTTCTGACGACAATACAACAGTTTAATATTTTTAGAATTTAATTATAAATTAATACATCAATTTCAAGGCAATTTTTCGTTATCCGGGTGTATGTGATAAATCGCGAAATATACTTTAGGGTTACAACTGCATACGAGTCGCATCAAATAATGAAGTTTATGATACACCAAACCACACATTCTAAAATTTGCCAATCGGCTGTGAAGCTGCAACACTGAATTATATTATACAGTAGCAAGTATAAATTAAAATATATAAATAAACAATAAACAGTGTAATGTATTTTTTTAAAAGTCCGCTTTTATTTTAATAAAATATTCATATTTAATTTTAGTCCTTATATTTTGAATAAAAATATTTAATTAAAATCTGTAATTTAGACCATAACAAAGTGCGCTTACGATTGTTCATTTTTTAAAAAAGTATTTCCATTATTACAAGTATCATCTATCACGTACTACAAATAATTAAATAAACCGAAATATTTAACATTCATATATTTTTTTAATTTAGAAGTAATAAATTGCAAAAACCGCAAATAGAAACAGATGCTATTGATTAGGAATAAAACACTTTTTTTTTTTTTTTTTTTTACATTTTGCTTACAAAAATAAATAAATACATAATAATAATAAAATAAAATAAAATAAAACGAAAGTTCGCGATGTAACAAAAGAGAAAAAAAAATAATTTTAGAACATAATGCAAAAGCGTTTAGAATAAAAATTTTAAATGCTAACGTTCAGAAGAAAAAGTGTTAGAAAGTTTTCTAATACAAAAGTTTTCAGCTTCAAGATAAAAAAACAAAAACTTAACCTTGGAAGTCAAAAACTTTCGAACTAAAAAAAGGAACGAAAAAAATGAAATAATTTAAGTGTAAAACTTTTCTTAAAAAATAGAAAAAGAAAAAAATATATTTATCTTCAGGTTACTTCGTAAAAGCGGTGATAACAAACTTCTCAGTTCTAAAAGAGCTGTAGTTACTCGTTCGAATAAAGAAGAAATTTCGTAAATTAAATGAAAATATTTCTCTGCTTTTAATGATTAGGTAACAACTTTGTAAAAGGTTTCTAAGAAAACATTTTAAGGTCACAGATAAAAAAGATTTGTTAACTCGACATTCTTGCATCTAGATTGTGAAGATTGTACTAAAATTTCGACTAAGGCGTGGTACTGAAAGGACACAAATTAATTTTTTTTTTTTTTTTTTTTTTTTGAGTTTGTTTTACTAATTTATTTATTTTAACTCTCCCACTACCATGGGGTCACCTGTGACCCCAGAGATATTTGTCCGTACAACTGTAAAAAAAAAATATGTCAATTTAATCATAATTAATTAAAAATGCAATTTATCCACTGAGTACCACAAGGGTCACCTGTGATACCAATACAAATTTATATATTAGATCAATTTTTAACACAAAATTTTATCTATATATTTAAAACGAAAAGCGCATTCTGTCAAATTCACACTAGTTTTTCTACACGAAAATGGTCTCTTTGAGCATGCTTCAACGTTTTTACGAAGAAAATTTCCTCAGAAACGGGAAACGTGTTTTGTCATCACCTGTTTAGCCTACAGTTGTTTAGACTAGGGCTAGGGGGATTGAAAAGGATTGATTGAAAACGAATGGCGTAATATAGTCATTGCGTTGAAAGCTTTTTTTTTTTTTTTTTTTAGAACTCACGTTTACACTACTAAATATCATATTTTTTCGTAAAATTTTAAAGACAGCTTGGATACAGTTATATTTATAACCGATTGAAATTTCAAAGAGTTCGGAAGATGAGAGCTATTTTTTTATTGCTATGTTAAAGGAACCGAGGCGAAAAAAAACAAACAAACAAACAAAAAAAAAACGAGAAGAAAACATTTCTTTTATAACTAGATAACAATATTTTTTCACGAAATTTTTACACGGACTGTAAAATCGTTTTATTTAGAACCAATAAAGATTTCAAAGAGTTCGGACAAAAATAGCCAGAAAATGAGCGCTTTTATGACTAAACATCCATATTTGTTTGCAAATTTTTCATTTTTAAATATAATTTCATAGAAAATCGGGTAAAAGATATGAAACAATAAAAACTTGATTAAAAAAAAATTACCATCACGGCCAGGGCAACGCCGGGCGGGTCAGCTAGTATTATTTTACATTAAAACGCAGTTTTTGTAAGAAAACGAATAAATTTAAGGTTTTTAAACATTTAGTTATTATATTACATATCGCAAAATAAAAATCTTAGTAGTTCCCTTTTCTTTCTTAAAAAATAAATAAATAAGTAAAGATTTTACATTTGTTTGTTTGCTGGGGGTGGGAGGCAAAAGGGAGAAGAAATTAGAGTCAGATAAAGACTTAACATAGCCAGATGACTATCTTTTGGTAAAAACAATCGTAGTCACATAAAAATACGATTTGTATGGATTTAACTGACAATACACGAAATTTCTCACATCCAAACTGTGAAAATGACAATTAATTATGTTACAATATAGTTAATATGTATACATTCAGATAATTGACAACCTATTAATAGCCACAAATTTCAAGCTTTTATTCAGGAATATAAGAATAAATAAGATTTGGCTTTGAACAAGAAGTAGAGATTCGATTAGGAATTGTTGAACTAAACAGTTTCATTATTGCTAAAGCTATGTTTTAGCAGTTCTTCTTGAATACTTAAACCTAATATTGGTATTATCAAATACCAATATCAAATACCAATTGCTAGCGCAATTTTTAATTGGTCATTTAATTAATTATTGTAGTTAACTTTTAGTTATTTATCTAAAGGAAAATATGATATAGTGCTACATTTCTGAAACATTGTCCAATCACTGGAATGAAATGCTATTAAAATCTCACTAAAGGGAAATTTCTTAATAAGCACAGAAAAAGGAAATACAGCTTCAACAACAATTGTTATATGCATCCAATACTCATTTATGCATTCATTTTTAGAGTTTTTGACAAACATTAGCTTTTTTAAAAAAAAAACATTTTCCTCCCATAAAATATTAACTACTTTTATCACCTCTTCAGCCTTTTTAGCACTTTTAGCAACACTCATAGGCTCATTTATGATGAAAATTCAATCTAATAAATAAATATTATCTCATTTCAAATTTAACTGCTTTAAAGTTTATAATTCTTTTTTAAGCTGTTATCACACGGAAGACCATACGATATGAAGTATACGCTATTGCCTCTCGAGCTACACTTTCACGCTGCAACTAGGGTTGTTTTCCCTACTGAAAGTTATCTGCTAATGTAAGGAGAGGGCGTACCATTTGGCGAGTAATTGCGGCAGGTGTTTTAATATTTAGTGTAGAGTTCGATTGATACACAGGAAGCATTATCGCGTACTCACATTTTGTATATTGCAGTTTCTTTTCGTGTCTGTTCTATATATATATAATATTGTGATCATTTTACTTAAAATTCTAAGATTATAAAAACAATACTCTCACTAATATAACATTAAAATTCTAAATTATAGAGTCCATATCTTAACTTTACGTCTTTTATTACCTGTAAATGTTAAGAATTCTGAACTATTAGTATTAAGTGATTTAGAAAAAAAATAGTATATTAAAACTAGTTTTTTGTCACGTGTATTGGAACCGCATTTTATCGCTAAGCCGAAATCTGTAACGCAAAGAAAGATGTTAAATTAAGTTTTAGTTATTTTGCCAAAATCGCTATTGTGACATTTTTAGTTAATATATTTTACATATTTTAAATGTAATTCATGTTACATATTGAATGTAATATAAAAATGAAATTTGTTTTTAAGGGAAGCAAAATATTTTAACTGGAGGTTTTTTTTTTTTTTTTTTTTTTTTTTTTTTGGTGTGGGGGGGGGGGGGGTTATATGCGTTATTTATTATTAAAACAAAATAAAAAAAGGGTACATTTTACTTAACAAATTGAAACACATATAAATGTTTAAATTTATACACCGCTAGGAGGGGGGAAACAAAACTTTAGGGTGGTTGAAATTCAATAATTAAAAAGGAAAAATAGGCTGAAAAGGACATTATCACCCACATACATTAAATACAATAATCCAACATGAAGTGAAAAATCAGTCCGAGCCAGGAATCGAACCTGGGTCCACAGCGTTCCAGGTTATTGCTTTGACCACTGAGCTACTCCGGCATGTACGGAACTTGCAATTTTTCACTAATAAACCATGTTGTAGAAAAAGTCGCCAACCATATGCAATTCCTTAATTACAAAATAAAATAACTGCAGATTTTTAAAGTTCTTTTCGTTTATAATTGGTCCCTGTGTTACTAAAGATTTGCTTTTTTCTTAATTCTTCTGTATTTTTGGTTTCAATATTTGCGACGACCTAAACGTAAGATGATGGCTTACTGACGGTGGCCATCTTGGAATTTTAGAGAGCTCTGATTGGTAGATTTCGAGCTGATACCTCTCGTAGAGGATACAAACTACTGTAAGTTAGATCTGGAAGAAATTACGAGAGGCAATCTATCAAACGGGAGGATTTCGAGCTTTTTCCTCTTGAAAAACGTGTTTAGGATGAAATATCTGATATTGATTATGATATGAGATTACGTGTGATAGCGCCATTAGACTAAATGGATTTCAGTTAACTTTCCGTTTCAAACTTTTTGGATTTTGTCTACAAAATAAAGTACATAATAGTTTGAGGCATTCTTTTAAATAATAATATTATTCATTCTTGATGATTTTCTGAAAGTGAATAATGATGTCTAGCATTAAATTTAATGAGATTAAACTTTCGTTATCTGAAGAAATACTTCATAAGTATAGAAAAACGTAATGCAGCTTCCACAAGAATTGTTATATGCATCCAATACCCATTAATGTATTCATGTTTACCGCTTTTGACAAAAAATTAGCTTTTGTGTGTTTTAAATATTTTCCTCTTATAAAAAAATAACCTCATTTATCACATGTTCAGCCTTTTTATCCTTTTTCTACATTGGTGAGTTGGCAAAACTCTTAGGTTCATTTACGACGAAAATGCAATTTAATAAATAAACAGTATCTCATTTCAAATTTAACTGCTTTAAAGTTTATAATTCTTTTTTAGAATAAATGGATTTCAGTTAACTTTCCGTTTCAAACTTTTTGGATTTTGTCTACAAAATAAAGTACATAAAAGTTTGAGGCATTCTTTTAAATAATATTATGTTTTATTCTTGATGATTTTCTGAAAGCGAATAATGATAACTAGCATTAATATTAATGAGATTAAACTTTTGTTATCTGAAGAAATATATTTCATAAGTACAGAAAAACGTAATACAACTTCAACAAAAATTGTTATATGCATCCTGTACCCATTTATGTTTTCATTTTTACGCTTGTGACAGAAAATTAGCTTTTTTATTAAACATTTTCATCCTATAATAGATTAAACCCATTTATCACATATTCAGCCTTTTTAGCATTTTTCTTTGAGTTGACAACACTCATAGGCTCATTTAAAATAAAAATGCAATTTAATAAATAAATATTCTTTCATTTCAAATTTAACTGCTTTAAAGTTTATATTTCTTTTTTAGACTAAATGGATTTCAGTTAAGTTTCCATTTCATACTTTTTAGGATTTTGTCTACAAAATAAAGTACATAAAAGTTTGATGCATTCTTTTAAATAATATTATGTTTTATTCTTGATGATTTTTTGAAAGTGAATGCCTAGCATTAAATTTAATGAGATTTACCTTTTGTAATCTGAAGAAATATTTCATAAGGCAGCTGCCAAGTTTGAAATAAAATTTTTGATTTAGCTTGATTAAAAATGCTTTTGATATATTTCATGTGTTATAAGAACTTACACGACGTACAATTTTCAGTCTAAGTGTTTTTATTAAATATTTCTGTAACAGTAATGAATTAATTACATCATTAATAAAAGAGTGACGTTAATAATAAATGTTATACTAACGGAAAAATAAAAATAAGGAATTCATTAAATAAAAAGTAATTCTTTACAAAATCAGTAGCATAGCACATAAAAGTATGATAAGCAAGACATAGCAATTTATTATCGAGGTTTTCATTAAAAAAGCATTGTATTATCACTTAATTTATAAAAATGACTTCCACTAAAAACTTTGCAAATTGTATATATATATATATATATATATATATATATATATATATTAAATAAAAGTAAAGATTAATTTAATCCCTGCAAATCTATTTATTTTACAAGTTAAATGAACGCATGGGATTTTAAATACAGTTAATATTTAGAATTTCGACTTTTATATTATAATTTTATTCATCAAAGATTAATATCAATATGTTAGGAATGAGTGCTTATATCCCAATGGGATTACTCAATAAATGTACAGTTGGTCAAGCATATACACACACCACGCAAACAAACAAACAGAACCCTCCATACTATTTTATCACCAAGTTATCGCAGAGAGATACGAGGAGTACAATTCGACTGCGAATTGTATTTTTTTTTTCCGAATATGAATAGTTGTCTACGTATTAAAAAGTATTACAACTTTGATTTTTCAAATGGTAAAACCCTCTTTTGACAGCATAAAAAGTTCCTCCGATAACATTAGCCTGAATAATGGCATAGTTTATATACCTTTTTTTAAATCTTCATAGAGTTATAAAAGAAACTATCGTAGCAAATTATCCACAATTTTTGGAAAAAAAGTACAGTAAACATTAAATTAATTACCATAAAAGTTATACAGAAATTTTATATATAAAATAGGCTGAGATTATATGAAAGAAAAATATACAAAATTTTTTCGGCAAGTTTCTAAAATTTTTTTATGTGGATCCTGAAGACATACCAGAAGACAACCGTCCCCTTAGACCACTGAAAATAAAATTAATCTATATCTAGAAAACTAATGATATGAATGAGTTGTAACATTAATGTTTCTAAAAAGAGAAAAATCATTTAGCTGAAACATTTAGTAGTCATTGTTTTTAATTTATATGTAGTAATATTACGAAAACCGCAGATAGAAGCAGCTGCTATTCATTAAGGATAAAACTTGACTGCATTTTCCCATTTTTTTCCCATGAAGACATACCAGAACACAACAGTCCCCTTATACAGTTGAAAATAAAAATTAATCTTTATCTAGAAAACTAATGATATGAATGAGTTGTAACCCCAATATTTCTAAAAAGACAAAACTCATTTAGCTGAAATATTTAGTAGTCATTGTTTTTAATTTATGCGTAGTAATATAACGAAACCCGCAGATAGAAGCAGCTGCTATTCATTAGGGATAAAACTTAACTGAACTTTCACAATTTTTCCCGTGAAGACATACCAGAAGACACCAGTCCCCTTATACAGTTGAAAATAAAAATTAATCTTTATCTAGAAAACTAATGATATTATGAGTTGTAACATTAATATTTCTAAAAAGACAAAACTCATTTAGCTGAAATATATAGTAGGCATTGTTTTTAATTTATGTGTAGTAATATTGCGAAAACCGCAGATAGAAGCAGCTGCTATTCATTAGGGATAAAACTTAACTGAACTTTCGCAATTTTTCCCATGAAGACATACCAGAAGACACCAGTCCCCTTATACAGATGAAAATAAAAATTAATCTTTATCTAGAAAACTAATCATATTATGAGTTGTAACATTAATATTTCTAAAAAGACAAAACTCATTTAGCTGAAATATATAGTAGTCATTGTTTTTAATTTATGTGTAGTAATATAACGAAACCCGCAGATAGAAGCAGCTGCTATTCATTAGGGATAAAACTTAACTGAACTTTCACAATTTTTCCCGTGAAGACATACCAGAAGACACCAGTCCCCTTATACAGTTCAAAATAAAAATTAATCTTTATCTAGAAAACTAATGATATTATGAGTTGTAACATTAATATTTCTAAAAAGACAAAACTCATTTAGCTGAAATATATAGTAGGCATTGTTTTTAATTTATGTGTAGTAATATTGCGAAAACCGCAGATAGAAGCAGCTGCTATTCATTAGGGATAAAACTTAACTGAACTTTCACATTTCCCCCCCTTTCTCTACTTTGCGTTTAAAAAATGAGAGAATAAAACGGAAGATCAAGATGAAGCAAACAGTAAAAAAAAATATATTTTTAGAACATGATGTATTCTTTAGCAAAAACATTTAGAATAAAAATTTTAAATACTAACGATTACAAGAAAAAAATGCCACAAAGTTTTCTATTGCAACAATTTTTAGCTTCAAGTTGAAAATCTTAACCGCTACAGTGAATAAGTTTTGTTTGAAAATTCACCGAACTGAAAAAAAAATGAAAGGAAAAAAAGTGAAACATTTTAAGCGTAAAACTTTTCTTGAAAGGAGCATAAAGTAAAAAATAAATTGAACCTCAGGCTAGTTTACAAAAATGATGATAAGAAATTCTCTGTTTATAATTAAAAATAGTTATTTGCTGGAATAGAAGTGAAACTTTGTAAAATAAATGAAAACATTTCATCACTTTTAGTGATAATGTAACAAGATTTTAAATTTCTTTACGCCTTTTTTATTTTTTCCGAAATCTGAAAGTAAAAGTGATTTACTAAAACGACGTTCGTTCATGTAGTTTGTGTATTAGAACTGTAATTTTAACGGCTCATTACTAAATTGTTAAAAAAAAATTTCGTTTTTGAAATATATATTTGTGCTTATTTTTTTGCTTGATTTTACATTTTAGTTTGAAAAATATTGAAAATCCATTTCACTTTGTTATTAATGTTTAGAAACAGGTCGTAAAGTTATTACCGAATTTGCAGTTTGAAACCTAACGTTACGTAGAAATAATAGAAAGAGAGAAAAAAAGAAAAAAAAAACCTTTGCTGGTTTTACTTTTTATTTTAACTAGATGTTCGTCTGAGAAACAATAAACCTCATTTTCATATTTTTAAGAACAAAGATGTGAAATGTATGTCGCTAGAATAAGTAAATAAGAGTAATTATGTTCTGTAAATAACTCTGAAATATTTTATTTAAAAAAAAATCCCCTAAAACAAATTTATAAAATATAAAATTCTTTAAAATATTTTTTAGATACTAAACTCTGAACAAGTTATTTAATAAACGTGAAATAGAGTGTGATAACAACTACTCATATTCTTACTTGGCAATTTAAAAAAAATAATAATAAAATAGCCTTAAGAAGGTGCCCTTGCCAACCTTACACAGTAAACGATCAATTGCGGTAACCCTTTCACTTTTTTTTAAAAATATTTATTTATATTATGGTAAATGTTACTTTATATTATTGTGGCAAACAAATATTTTTGTATTCTGAACAATTCCGTTTTTTCTCCAGCTAATTAAAAGCATCTTGGACACAGATAGGAGCCATGCAAGATAATGATTGACAAGATTGTAGCCATGCTCTTTTCACTGGTGAATCGTGAAGATTGAATGAATAAATTGGTTTGTGACGAATTTTCAACTAGACAGAGAGTGCTGCATTCTACCATCTCACAAGAAAATCGACTATTTTGTAGGTCGTAGTATTATATTAGAAAACAGAAAACCACTTCACATTTTCTCACTGCGACCGCAGAGTCGTATAGATATAAACTCTTTAAATCGCAAGTGAGTTGAGACATATAGGATATTATGGATGATAATGTGAGGCTGCGCAGAACTCAACTTGACGATGATTTTTTTTAAAATAGAGAGTACATTTATCATACTGATTCGTCCGCCAAGTCAGAAGATATTAATCACATTGAGCATGTTTGAGATTCTGTAAAAGAGCCATAGAACAACGTCGATCTCATCCAAAGACCCTTCATGACCTGCAATTCACACCTTCAGATGACTGGGATATGTTGCACGAGTTGTCTTCAACAACAACATTAACAACTTTAACCCTTGTGGTACGATCTGTACAGTACAGAATCAGCAATGAAACCCTAAAATTACTTACTGATGGTGGACACGGCATTTTCGAAAATCATAACTGGCGATGAAATGTTCAGTACATACTGCTTTCTTGATATTCCAATACTTAAAAAAAATACAGTGCGGGTTCTTGACGATGAACCAAAAAGAAAAAGGATGAAAATACAACGGGCAATAATAATAGAAAAATACATTTAAGCCGTTCACATCAGAAGTAGAATAATGGCCAAAGCCTTAAACAGAAAGGGACAGAGGACAGTTACGTCTAGTTAACTGTTACATAACTCTCTTTCAAAAAATTGTTCAAGAAAGGAATATTAGGGTACTCATGCTTCACCATAATAATGCATCGTCTTATTCTGCAAGATTTACAATAAAATGTCTTGAGCAGTGCGGGTTCTACACATAGATGTTGTAGAACATGTACCCTGTTCTTCTAATCTGGGTATGTGTGACTTTTGGCTATTTTGTAATATAAAGTTACGTGGGCGTTGTTTTCATTTCGAAGATGTGATTGAAAAGCTATAAAAGCACATTATACTTCTTCCCAAGAAATGGATGGTTTGAAACATTTAATCTTTGTAAGATTTGCTTACAAAAAGGTGTTCATATTAGAGAGAATTATTTTGAACATTCCTGAGGTTTGATAAAATTAACTTGTACTATATGAAAATTTTTCGTTCTATCTAAACATTTCCATGTGACCTTCATATTTATATAAAAATATTCTAACGACAGTTGAATATTTTAGTGATTATTATTTTATAGTATGAAAAATTATATTTATGGGACTGTGAACATGAAATAAAAGTAAGAAAGAAAAAGCGCCAAAATATAACTATTATAAACGTTTAAATTTATGAACTTATTAAACTTATGAAACGAAAAATTTTTCAAATAGAAAAAAAAAGTCAAAAAAATTCCCTAAAATCTACCCCCATCTTTTTTTTCTTTTTTATTTGCGAGTATTCCCATCTCTAATAACATGTATGGGAAAATAAGTCCTTTTATTTAGTATCAGAAGTAGTACTTTATATATGCATATTTTTTAATCCTTAAATCTTTTTTGCTGCAACTGATTTGTTTCTTAGTAGTAAATGGTTTAAAACTAGCTGCTCTTTTGGGATTTAATAAAGCAATAAAATTTGCTCGTTTCTCGACGCAGAATATATCAAAATCCCAGATTTATTATTGGAGTGCATTGTTTCAAGTGCGCGACCTTCAAATACTTTAAAACTACTGCAATAAATTTGTATATTCTCATGCATTGAATAGAAAATTCACTAGTCTATTTCACCGTAAACAAAGCCTTAGGAGCAATACGTCTCACGGTTTTCCAGTGTCGTCTAATTAATTATATTCTTCTGGATTTTAAAGTATTTTCTTTTTAAGGGAATGGTGGACGTTTAGATTAATAATTTTCTACTTTAATTTGAAAATTCTAGAAACTATAACTGACATAAAACAAGCGTTTTTTACATGTATACAAAATGTTTTGAAATAACGTATAAAGTTTTTCTGGTCAAAAAAGTAATTATTATTAAAAAAAAAGGATAAGAAATTTGATTTTAAAATGCTCCATACGTTTTCTAAATGATTTAAAATCAGAGATTATTTTTACATAAACTCATCACCTTAAAATACGCATATGCTTGTGCATTTATTTTAATATATATCAATTACTGAAATTATAGAAATATATTTTTTTGCAAATTGAACTTTCTTTCATGATCGTCCCTCTTAATACTGTTTTTGATAATTATGATTTTGTTAATTATCTTTTGTTTTACATACGGATACACAGTAAATAAATTGGAGAATATAGGTTAATTTGCAAGGGACACAGAAAACCAATCGGATCCAAACTCACAAATGCAATAAGATATTAGGTTGATGCAAAGGTTTTGACATATTTTAATGCCTAATTTTAATACATTTATTGCCGGTTAAATTTTAATACCTGATAATATTATTATACCTCTTTGCTTTGAACTGACAGGTAAAATTATCACTATTACGATTTTACCAGTAATAAAGGTATTAAAATTAGATATTAAAATACAAACGAGCTTTTGCTTCAATCTAAATTAAACAGTAATTATTAAATATATAAAATTGAAATAATAATTTTAACGCATTCCAGAAATTGTTTATGACTTTGATTCGTCTGTCTGATCATCTGCCTGTCTGCCTAACCATCTGTCTGTCTACTTGACCATCTGTTTGTCTTTCTGACTCACTCTCTGTCTGTCTGTTCATCTGCCTGTCTGTCCCATCTATGCATGGTCTTTGCCATTCCTATCGATGTCCAACAATATAATTGGTAGTATAGAAAGCCGATGCCGCTAATGAATTATGGATAGAGTAAGATACATTACTTTTAAAACCCATTTAATAAATTATTTTTCACGAAAATTGTACATTTCCTATTTGGAACAATGCATTTATATATATATAAATAAATAGATAATTATTTATTTGTAAATTATTCTTGTTGTTAACATTATGTCCTATCTAATGTATAACTCTTTTAGGCACAAATATTCCAAATTTTATCGATTTGTTTTTCATTCCTGTTCATTTATTTGCAAATTAGACACAAAAACAGACTGTATTTTTAACTTTTGTTGGCCAGTGCATATTGCTGTTAATAAATAAATTTATATTTGGTAGTGTTTCATTTGTGTACAAATTAAACATGAAAAACTGTTTGTACCTTAATTTTTGGAGATGAGTGTACATTCATAAAGTAACTTCTTTGAAATGTGAATAATTCATTTGTTTGCAAATTAGACACAAAAAAATATTGTATATTAACTACTGTAGGCCAGCGTATATTGTTTTTGGTAACAACTAAATTTATATTAGGTACTGGTTCATTTTTTTGAAAATTAGACACACGCACACACACACACACACACACACAAAAAAAAAAAAAACGGGAAATATATCAATTCTTGGAAGCCAGAAAATATTTTTTAAGTAATTAATTATATCGTATTATGGTATTATCGTATTTATTGTAAGATATTGTATGTATGTAATGGAATGTAAGCATTCATTTGTTTGACAGTTAGACACAAAAACAATTTGTACCGTAACTTTTGGAGGCTAGTGTATATTTATTAAATAATTTAATTTAAAACCTAACAGCTGCCTTATGAAATATTTTTCAGGTAACAAAAGGTTAACTTCGTTAAATTTAATGTTACACTTCATTATTCACTTTCAAAACAGCATAAAAAATAAATACTAATATTATTTATAAAAGTGGGCATTACATTATTTTCTAGACACCATCCAAAAAGTACAGAAAGAAAAATTAACTGAAATCCATTTATTCTAAAACTTAAAAACTGTAAAGTAATTAAATTGTGAAAGAAAAGAGTCTTTATTTATTAAATAGCATTTTCATCTTACATGAACTTTTCAATGTCATGTGAGTATTTTTTTTTCTTTTCTTTTAAATGCATATTCAAATCATAACTACCTAAATAATCACAATATGTGTAACACGAATATTTTTATTTTAAATAATGCAAAAATTGGATATAGCGTGAATGAACCCAGTTATTGACACCTAATCAGTAACTGACACTTGAGGAAAACTCCAACTCAAATAAGAATTTTGTTGCAAAATTCTGCAAATTAATGTCATTTAGTGATAAATTAGGAACTTATTTTTATTTTGGAGTCAATGTGTTCACCACTAGAGGGCCCAAAACATATTCACTGAGGATTGAACTTTTGAGAATACAGAAAGTGTCGTTTTGAAGCTTATTTCTGAGCGTCTTGAAGCGTCTGAAGCGTCTTATTTCTAAAATTGAGGAAATGTTTTTCTAATCTATTTGTAATGCAACCATCCTAAACATTTTTCTTAAAGTTATACTAGTAGAAATTAGTTTAAAGATGTATATGATATATTAGGGCCATGATTTAGGGTTTATAGTTATTTGATTTAGCTTCATGGGGGTGAGGGGTACCAGTTACTGGTTCCTAGAATTTCCTTTCACCAGTCTCTGACAGACGTGTTAGTTATTGGTTACGTTAAAGAAAGTTGAAATCTAATATTTGAACTTTTTAAAAATGCATAATAACAAGTTAAACTTATCTTGTAGCAAACACCATTAAAATTTAAGTTGTTTTATCATTTGAAGCAACCGTCTTATTTCTAAAATTAAAGAAGTGTTTTTTCAATATATTTGTATTGCAGCCATCCTAAACTTTTTTCTTAAAGTTATATTTGTAGAAATTAGTTTTGAAGATGCATACGATACATTAGGAGCATGATTTAGGGTTTATAGTTATTTGATTTAGCTTAATGTGGGTGTGGCAGTTATTAGATCCTGGAATTTCATTTCATCAGTCTCTGACAAAAGAGTCAGTTATTGGTTATTTAAAAAAAAGTTGAAATCTATACTTTGAACTGTTTAAAAATTCAGAATAATAAATTAAATGTATCTTGTAGTAAACACCATTAAAATTTAAGTTGTTTTACCAGTGTTTGACACCATACGTCAGTTACTATATCATAAATGACAGTTATTGGATATTTGAATTACTAATATTTTAAAACCTGAACAAAATGACAAATGCATCTGTAGCATATCATACATAAAATAGTACAAACAGAAGAAAGAAGGGAAAAAAGAACAAGAAGAACAGAAGCAGGAACAAAATATTGAGTATGAAAAGAAAAAGCAAGAAAAACTTTATCCCAGAGATCGGAAGAAGCGCACTACAAATAGCGAAACAATAGTGATCGCTACTTTTCACAGTAGTTTATAGTGTAGAACGCTACATTTTGGAACAATGTAGAGTGGCGAGCAGCGCAACAAAAAAATCAGTAGTTTGTAGTCAGGACCGCGCTACTTTTAACTCTTTAAATCCCAAGTTTTAAAAAACTGAATGACCTTCGAATCCCAACAAAATAGCCCAAAATACACGCTTTTTGTTCCCCCCTTTTTCACTATGTAAGTAGTGGAAATGACCTTACTCCTTTCTCCCTTTATTCAAATTTCGACAGTTGTTACACCCCTCTGTTTATTCCTGCTACAGTTACTGAAATAAATTATTCTTTGTGTTTTTGTACTGTCCAGAAATGCCATCACATTAGCCCATCCATCACTAAGAGAGACAACCCCCTTGACAGCACCCCTATCCATTTAAGGGGAAAGAAAATCCTTTCAGCTATCCAGAGCTAGTGTGGATTTCAGAGCTCTGGGATGATTTCGGCTATTGCGGGATTCAAAAGGTTAACGCTATATCAGGGAAAAAAATTCCATTTTGCAAGATTCGTCGCCGAAACTTGCTTCTTCTTTGCAAAATTGGACCTGCTTAACAATTTGTGAATCTCAACTACAGTGTACAGTAACGCATCGCATCTTGCTGCTATAATCAAGTATTAACCTACCAAAACCAAAGGAATTAATTTACTAGATGACAACATTTGTTTACTTATTATTAGGTTTTTATGTCTTAAAGCTGGGTTCCTCATTACTCGGAATTAATTTATTGTTTACATTTACAGTTGTTTTTCTTTACTTTTCTAAATTACAACTTAATTTTGCTACAAAATTTTCAATGTGTGCATAAACTAACTATTTGCAGAAATAAAACATTTTCTTTTATATTATCGTTCTTATTTTTTTAATTCCTCGGTCATGTCGCATTTATTTAATTGTATCCTGGCAGGTGCGATATAACGAAGAGTCGCTTTATTATTTAATCAGTGTCTTCAATTTGTAGTATAAATTTGAACCCTTTAACGAAATCTGAAAATAACGAAGTAGTGATTACTTTTAAAAAGTAGTTGGTAGTCGCTACTTTTTAAAACAAGTAGTTGTAAGAGTGGCTAACTACATTTTCGATAATTTAGTTTTGGATAAAAAATAAAAAGTAGATAAACAATAAAATGTAGTTTTTATGACCCTTGCTAGGAATAAAAAAACGTGGTTTATTACCACGAAGACAAAAGAGAAAAAAAATTCCTTTATCAGAATGCAGTGAGAGTCAGTGTGAAACAAATACGTGTATTGTGTATGAAAACTCTTCGGACCTGAATTCAAATCAAGATCTGGAGGAAGACACAGAAAAATCTTGGACCAAAATACAATATAACGGTCTGCCGAAGAAAAAATGCTGTTATGGTATGTATTACGATGAGAATTTTAACATTGGATATATTCTTAAAGTCAATAAAGAATATTGTACAGTCAAATTTCTACGAAAACAAAAAGGAAAATTCCTATTCATGGTCATCCAAAACAGACGATGTTGTGGTAAAACACTCTTAATTTTTTTTATAGCCTTCTCTTATAGTTAATGATATATATTTTTTTTGCTATCGCTATAATTAGGAAGATAAACACAGCCTGTTGCCAAATTGAAAAAATGATTGATATCTTTTTTAAACAACATTTCAATATATACATTTTGCTTGTTTAAAAGAAAAAGATTAATTTTATAAGGCTACAGTTGTTAAAATAAAAACTATATTAAATGATGTCAAATGTTTATTTCCTTTTTTGTTTAAATTTAAATTAAAAAACTTAAAAATTAAAACTATTTGCTTCTTTTAAAATTTAAATCCCACTTTTTATAATAAAGATTAATGCATTTTGTTTTTGTAATAAAGAATAAAGCTTTTTTAAAGCATTTTAATCTTTTGATATAAAATGTCAGTAACTGGTTTACTAAGTGTCAGTTATTGGTGCTTCAAAATTAGAGATCGACCGAAACAGGTTTTTAAGACCGAAACGTTAAGTTTAATTTCGGTGATATTCCCACTTTCGGCCGAAACCGAAAGTGTCAAAAATTTAAAAAACTGATTAATATATACATAACTGCATATAATTATTAATTAATTAATTAATTAAAAACAAATAATCAATAATTACTTAATAATAACTAATTACGTTACTAATTAATTTATTAATTATACGTGTATTGAACCACATTTTTTACAAACAAACGTATATATATATATGTGTGTGTAAATAAGTTTCAAACAAAAATGAAACATAAATAATACAACTTTTATATATTATTATTTTATAACAACCGACAATTATAGGAATTTATCAATAATTAATTAACAATGTAGTTAAATAATGTAAAACAAATTCAATAATGAATATTTAATTTTTAAATATATTCATATTTTCAGTTCGTTAATATTTTGCATTTAAATTGCATTTAAAGGGTTAAGTATTGATTAAGTTCAAGTAATTGTTTAAGTAAAAGTTTCAGTAAAGGGCACAAAAGCTAAAATAAGTTGTTCAATTTGACTAAAAAAGGAAAATTAGCATTAAGACAACATTTTAAGTCTAGAAATTACTAATTATAAACTTTATTTTCCATTTTAATATTCTCAAAGTGTGACATGTTTAACATTATTTTGTACTTTAACTAATTTTAATATATATATATATATATATATATATATATATATATATATATATATATATATATATATATATATATATGAAACAAATTAAAACAAATTTTTCGCCGTTGACCTCATTAAAACTATAATTCTGTGTAAATCCCATTATTCTAAATTATTTTCTCGTTCCAGTATTTCGATTGTCAAGAATTCCATCTAGCTAAAAATAGTTTATTCCAAATTCATTCTCTTAAAAAATGGCGCTGATCGATGTTCTATTAAAATTACGCACTTTTATTTCTTTAAATAAAATGCATCCTAGAATTTAATTCTTCTAAAAAACACTAATCTCCCAGCTAAAAATATTTTACTCTTTTGAAACAACAACCTATGTATTTTTATTTATTTTATTTTTATTTCCATATGTTTCCTGACAAAATAATATTACTTCTCAAATTATGAAAGATTTTAGTCTCAAGGTAAAAATTAGCTTGGCATCTTGCCATACTTAATAAAACCTATGTATTTCTTTTCTTTTCTTCTCTTCTTATTTATTCGAAGGAATTAGATTTTCGAGAATGTTCTAAGAATATTATATCCCGCGCTTTTTCAGATTACGGTCAGTTAACTTCGAGATGTGGCTGCAAAGAAAAGTAATCCGAACGCGCTGGTTGGTCGCGAGACTTTTTAGTTAACATGTATTCTGGAGCGTTCAAGAAATGATATACGGCGTTTTTCCCGCGAAACAGGCAGATGGTTCCAGGATCCGGTGGTGAACGCAACCCCGACGCGGACTCCACGATCGTAGAACACTCTCCTTGGCCGTCGTTTATTTAGTTCATTATTTCATTAGTTCAATTGAATCATCAAGCTTCTTCACGGCATTAAAATCAGCACGTATGGATTGAGTATTATAAAGAGTAAAGCCTAGCCAGTTTGTCTTTGATTTACGAATAAAAGTGAAAATGGAAATGGACTGTCTCTTCTTTGCATTCTAAAAGTACACTACAAAGTGAGTCTCGATGCTCGACTGTAGAATTCCTCGGAGAAACCCTTGCCTTGAGTATGATTCTACGAAAAGTATGGTGATGCAAGTAAAATCGTGACATATATATATATATATATATATATATATATATATATATATATATATATATAATATATATATAGGGATAAAAATGTAAGAGTTGTCAACTTTCTTTTAGGATGTGCACAATAAGATCAAAATAAATCTTTGCTCACTCATCGCTTCTCCCCCCCCTCCCCCCAAAAAAAGTTTGCCACTCCTTGCCTCCCTAAGAAAGTATTGAAATGGCACCCCTGTTTGAAAATTTTATCTCTGGTGTCAAGTTGACTCTCTGTGCCTCTATCCAAAACTATTTATTTTCATATAAAATAAAACGTAAATAATTTATCAATAAGAGATAAATAGTTTCCAATTATACGAATTTCTTCTAATAAAAAATATTTTAAGTATACATAACTAGATATATCCTTTGTAGTAAATTTCGTAAATCTTCATATGCTTTAACAACACCTTTCTTATAAAGCATTCGAGACAATCTGGAGTTTCAAAGTAAACATTTTTTTACTGTTAAGTTTGCAACTTTTAAAGATCACGTGGTAAGCGTTTTTTAAGTTTAGTCATATATGCATTGCTTGCTTTATAATTTACACTCGCATCATGGATCAGTCAAGACCGATAATGATTAACAGTGGAGTTCACAGCAATAAACAGTGTCTCATTTGAGCCGATACAACTCATATCATTGAGTAAACTTGAAAATTTCCAAAAGAAGGAACGAGATTTTGAAATACAGATAGTTTCGGTCGAGTTTCGGTCAGGCCGAAATTTTGGCAGCAGTTTCCCCGAAAACGAATATTCGGTGAAACTCCGATTTTGCGCCGCAAACGAAACGGAAACTGAAATTTAGGTCGATCTCTATGCAAAATAAGGATGGTGTCAATTACTGTAGTTTTTGACCATATTTATAGAAAAAAATAATTTTTAATAATAAAATGTATAACTTTTCAAAATTTTGCCAATATTTTTTTAATATATCTCTACTGTCCTTTTAAAAACAAAGGTAAGTATAAAATATATTTTAAATTTTGTAATAGTGATTCGAACAAGAAAGAATCCTTAAGGTGTCAGTTACTGGCGTTTCACCCTAATACTGATTGTTTCGAATAAATTAAAATATAAAAAGCAATTTCTTTCGTTAACTAAGTTATTTTGATGCAATTTCTTTTTAATTTTTAAAGTAAAGCAACATATACCAAAATGACCTCACGAAAATAATAATGATATTTTACTTAGTTTTCTGATAGATATATATAACTTGTGTTGCTAAGAGTGTAATTAACCACAATCTAGGCCATAAAATAAAACTTATATACATACAACCATTTAAATTATCACTTTGGTTTTATTTATTTATTTAATTATTTATATTTATTTTTTTGCGTATGTTAATTTATGAAAAAAAAACCCTGTAAAATTTCATGAAATTCTCAGATAATTTTTCATTTATAAGATATATTCAGAACATTGTTAAGATAAAAGCACTTTTAAGACATTTTATTAAGATAAAAACATCAAAAATATTTTTCATCAACCTATAGCTCAAAAATTTAATTTAAATCTTGACAACTGCCTTTTGAAATATTTCTACAGATAGCGAAAGGTTAACTTCATTAAATTTAACGTTAGGCTCCATTATTCACGTTCAAAACATCATCAAGGATAAATATTAATATTATTTAAAAGCATGAATTAAACTCTTTATTTTGTGGACAACGTCCAAAAAATTATGAAAGGGAAAATTAACTCAAATCCATTCATTCTGAAAAATTAAAAACTTTGGTGTAATTAAATTATGAAGGGAAAGCATCTTATATATTAAATAGTATTTTCATCATAAATGAGCTTTTCAACATTATGCGAGTGACTTTTTAGTGCATTTTCAGGAGATCATTTATTTAAAGTATTCCGCCAGGTTTAATACCCATTTTTTTAATTAAGTAGAAATGTGTATGTTATTGTTTGTTTCAAATAAAGTAGTATATAAAAAACTATTTATTTTTAATTAAAAAAATAAAGAAAAAATAATGCAATATTTGATAAATATTCCCACAAGAAAAAAATAATACTTTACAACGTGTTTTAATAAATGTACAATTTGACTTATTGAGAATGTAATGAAAAACAATCCATGCATAAAATAACAAACTTCTATAGTTCGTATTTTACGTCCTGTATGTTCTTATGACGCATCTAAAATAATAAAAATATTTTTAATCAAACAATCTGAAAAAAAGTAATTTAAAACTTGACAGTTCCCTTATGAAAGAACAAAAAGTAATTAATAATTTTAATGTTGAGCATCATTGTTTAATTAAAAAAAAAGCATAAAAAATGAATGATAGTATTACATGGGATCCGAAACGACAAAAATTGAATTAAGTTTGATCACTGATTACGATATCTGTGTTTAATTTTGATTATGACTCTTTTTTGCATTTATTTATTTATGTTTAATGGAAATCAAAAACATTTATTAAATAATAATAATAATAAAAAAAAAATAGTAACAAAAGTTTCAATACGTCCTAAAAAATTAATCTTTCAAAATTAGTTTTTCCATCATTTTGAGTCGTCATATTTTCTTTATATTGCTTATTACGTCGTTCAGCGATAATATCAGAAACAAGAAAAAACAGTTATAACAAAAAATTTAAATTCTCGAATTATTTACAATTTAAGAACATATTATGTCAGACACAATTAAATGCAATAACCCAACAATGAGTGATAAACTAACCAGGGCAAGGACTCAAACCTAGGACATTCAAAGTAACGTGCTGCTTCTCTAACGACTGAGCCACCTTGCTCTATTTAGGTATCAACCAGGGTGGCTCAGTTGACAGAGCAGCAGCATGTTATGCTGAAGGTACCAGGTTCGAGTCCTGGCCCAGGTCAATTTTTCACTCATGTTGGGTTATTGTATTTAAATGCGTGATATTGTTAAATTGAAGCAATCAGACGTATTGTTCATGGAATTTAATTCTATTATTAATTAACTATAACTTATAACTTTAGAGCTGGGATGTAAAAAAATCCGCTATACCAAAAGCAACAGAACTATGTTTAAACACAGTTTTAGTGAAGTTATATTAGCACTAAACAGAGAAAATGTTTGTCAAAATTATGTTAAATTTTAAAACGAACAGTTTTTTATTTGTGTCATATATAAGTACTGGGTAACAATGAATTACATTAATGGTACAGTGGACTTTGAAAACTAACTTTTTTAATTATCAATAATTTTTTTGAAATTTTCAGGATTTAGTTATAATGTTAAAAAATGTCATGTACAAAATTTGGTGAAAATATCTTAAAATTTTTTTGAGATATTTAAATTTTAAAATTTTAAAATTGCCAGATTTCAAAATGCTCCATGCGCAATCAGATTTTAGGCACATTTACAATAATCTCATATAATCATCCTTGAATGCATGTAATCTAAACTTACTAAGAAATTTTAACAAGTTATATTTGTAAACTTTAAAAAAATTGATTTAAATTAATTTTTACAATTTTTTCATTAAAATTTAATGAACTTTTTTGTATTACTTTTAAATTTTCAAATTTAAATACGTGTAATAAAGTTTATTTTAAGCAACAAATATTTACACAAATATAAAGAACATTTCTGAGAAATTTTAATAAAATTGAAAGCAATGTGTGGTGCATGGGACATTTTAAATTTATGAAAATGGTAAAAATATTCTGAGAAAAACAGCTTTTAATGATTTAAATGTTTGTAATTTTTTTTAAGTTTCTATTGAAAGAATTTTCGATACAAGTGAAGGATATAATGTTATTAATAATATTTATAGTAGTTTTGACAGTTTTGAGAAGCATGATAATGGGGGTTTGGCGCCAACTGCACGCTGGCACTGTGCAGGTTGTGTACTGTGGTGGGGGTATGGAGATGACCGACTTGGTGCTGAGTGGTGGAGGTGGAATGTCTACTGTAAGATGAGTGGAAATTTTGATTTTTTTTCATTAATTTAATTTAATTTTAATTTTAATGGAGGATTTTCCATCTACGTCATGATCACGTGTTCATGGCAAAGAACTTCTTGGGTAAAGAAGGGAAGACTCCGTAAATGTAATGTAATTCCCCACCAGACAAAGAAACAGTTCATGGGATAAAGCAATAGTAGCTTCCCTTCTTATCAGTTAGAAGTTCTGTAGGTAAGTTACCGGTGCCACGTGACCTTTTTCAGCCTCGAACCAGGATTTGGAATATCGTCCATTTGGGGACTTAGAAAATTTTGAAGCATTTTTTTTTCCCTGCGGTAAAATTGTGTGTATAGAAAATTTCCGAGATTTTTTTTTCTTTCGCGGAGAATTGTATGCTAGAGTACGATGCGAGTTGAAATAGTTTTATGTGTGGAGATTTGGGAATTTTTTTGATTAATTAAAATTTTTTAATTTTTAATTTGAGAAATTTCTGAGTATTTTTTTTATGTCGTGGGAAATTGCTTGTACTCTAACACGATGTTGGTTGAAATATCTTTATTTTGGGAAATTAGAAATTTTTTATTAATTTAATTTTTTTTTTATTTTAAGTTGCGGGCTATGGTGTTGCTCATATATTCTTAGGATTAATTTATTAAAAATTTAATTTTCCCTTCTTACATATAAAAAATATTATGGGCTAAATTATTTTCTAAATTAATTCGTCGTATGAGCATTAAATACTTTTGTCAAAAAGCTTCCCTTTTATCATAATGTTAATTTCATAACCGGTAAATATATCTTATTGTATTATTCAGTTAATAAGCTTCCAATTTTCTCTTTGTGGTTTTTACATCTGGAAGCAGATATTTAAATTATCCTTTACAATTTGTTCAGAATATAACAAATGCATATCTATCTATATTTCCGTCTGCTGTTTCCGGATTAATAATAATTGTATGTACAGTTCGCTACTACAAAACCGCAGTTCCCATACAGTTTTCATATGGTGACTGGGTTGTCGTACCTTTTCACTAGTTATTGCTAGCCTGCCAACTATGGGACGCCTTGGTATGTCTACTGTTCGAAATTAGAATTTCGTTCTCCCAAACAGTTGTGATTAACTCCTCGCCATTGGCTTGATTCAGCATTTTTATGTTGGCATTGTAACATAATGAAAAAGGTCAGATCATCTCTGACTCTCGTCCGGAAAACAACTTAATCGTTGCTGAAGGCGGAGGCCACCTCTCAAGTATCTCATATCTCTAAGAAATAAATAACCTTTTCCACGGATGATTTCTCGTCTTCAATGTGTCCCACCGTAACATTTTGCAGGTGGAGAACGCTGCGGTGTTGCCTAAATTCTATTTACAAATACCATGCCATTTTTCTATTTACATTCAACGATTTTCCAAGATGTAATATTTTATCCTGAATTCAACCAAAAATATGTTTTCACCCAGTCAACAATATCACAGTGGCTTAGAAAATTTTCGAGTATTTTATTTTTATTGTCGGCCTTTAGGATTCCGATATTTTGAACTGATGCAATGCATGTTTACATATGCTTTCAGAAACCAAACAAATTCAAAAGATAATTTAGTAAATTACCCTAACAAATATTTTAAAAATATTTTAAAAACAATGTTGTTAACAACAGGTAGTTCTAGTTCTTAAAAGAACCCTTTTTAAACTAAAATTACAACTAGAAAGAAGTGTAACGAAATTAAAAATACCAAAACAACGAGGTAAACAAACGCGGAAACAACCAGTTTAGGTCTCAGTTAAAAGACTATGTCGCCAAATAATAAAGAAATATATATACTTTATGAAAATTACGTGGAGTAAGCTTGAGAAAATCATGTAAGTATTATTTCCCAGCTATTATATTACGTATATCTATGACGAGAAACAAGAAAAAATGGCGGCAAATTAAACAAAAGGGCGTGGCGCATCAGCTGTTAAAATTAAAAAATCCCTGACGGCTCGGCCTACAGGCACAGGTAGATTTCGAAGACGCAGACCGTGGGGCGCCTGTTTGTCGGGAATTGCAGAAGAAATGACCTTTTTTTACGATGATGCGGCAGTTTGAACCGCCTACTTCGAAACCTAACTTGTTTGCAGGCGGATTCGGCAGGGATTTTTTTGTTTTTAATTTTTTTTTTGGTATAACGGTTAGTCCTATAAAAAACTTGTCAATATAAAAGTTTTAGATAATATTAAGAGGATTTATAATAAATTTAAGCGAATTTGAAATCTTGGGAATTGACGAAGTTATGCATTTTTTTCTTCTACCCCCCCCCTCCCCCCCTCTTAAGGCAATTTTTAATTATATCAAAAATCTGTCATACATAAATTGTCGGCCCTTCTCCTAGAAGTAATAATACCTTCAAACGGATTCGATACGTATCATAATTAAGAAATTATGGGTTTTTTTCTGTTTTCAGAAAAAGCCCCTCCCCCTATCCCTCCCCTGGTTCGATTTTACCCATTAACGAACTTGACCGAGATTTTATGCCTCTTGATTTTATGTATCAGTTTCGAACAGATGCGGGAGTTGGAACCGCTTACTTCGAAAAATAACTTGTTTGCAGGTGGAGCCGGCAGGGGTTTTTTTGTTTTTAATTTTTTTTGCTATAACGGTTGGTCCTATAAAAAACTTGTCAATATAAAAGTTTTAGATAATATTAAGAGGATTTATAATAAATTTAAGCGGATTTGAAATCTTGGGAATTGATGAAGTTATGAATTTTTTTCTTCTAAACCCCCCCCCCCCTTCCCCCGCTTAAGGCAATTTTTAATTATATCAAAAATCTGTCATACATAAACTTTCGGCCCTTCTCC
This sequence comes from Maratus michaelseni, assembly GCA_963931845.1. NCBI lineage: Eukaryota > Metazoa > Arthropoda > Arachnida > Araneae > Salticidae > Maratus > Maratus michaelseni. The sequence goes on from OZ007596.1 coordinate 277,282,095, forward strand.
TAGAAGTAATAATAACGTCAAACGGATTCGATACGTATCATAATTAAGAAATTATGTTTTTTTCTGTTTTCACAGAAAGCCCCCCCCCCCCCCTTGGTTCGATTTTGCCCATTAACGAACTTGACCGAGATTTTATGCCCCTTGATTTTATGTATCAGTTTCGAAAAGATGCGGGAGTTGGAACCGTCTACTTCGAAAAATAACTTGTTTGCAGGCGGAGCCGGCAGGGATTTTTTTTTTGTTTTTAATTTTTTTTGCTATAACGGTTGGTCCTATAAAAAACTTGTCAATATAAAAGTTTTAGATAATATTAAGAGGATTAATAATAAATTTACGCGGATTTGATATCTTGTGAATTGACGAAGCTATGATTTTTTTCTTCTAAAACCCCCCTTTTTTCCCCCCCTTGGAGCCATTTTTAATTATATCAAAAATCTGTCATACATAAATTTTCGGCCCTTCTCCTAGAAGTATTAATAACTTTAAATGGATTCGATACTTATAATAATTAAGAAATTATGGGGTTTTTTCTGTTTTCACAAAAAGCCCCCCCACCCTCCCCCCCTTGGTTCGATTTTGCCCATTAACGAACTTGACCGAGATTTTATGCCCCTTGATTTTATGTATCAGTTTGTAAAAGATTAATGCAGAATTTTTCCAGTTATCGTGGTCAGAAAAAAGTGACATAGATAGATAGATAGATAGATAGATAGATAGATAGATAGATATATAAACTTTTGAACTGGGGGTGGTTTTGGGTTCTGTGAGTCATGATCGGCGTAGATCTGCAAAAATTTTTCAAAATTTCCAACTTAGGTGAGAATGTAATAGGTAGTATTTCTTACGAAATCTACCTAAAATGGCTATAACTCCTGCAAAAATCAACATATTTGAAAAAAAAAAATGCATCTGACAGGTAGGATTACATATATAATTTTTACATTAAAAATGAAAAATCGACTTTTTGATGCATTTTCGCGAATTTCAAAGACCACTGTACCTTTAAATATGATCGATAATGCTTTCAATTTTGAGTTTTAACATAAGCTTATATAAAAACCTTTCTCTTTTTAGTGTTAACTTAATTATGAATAACCCGGTACTATTTAGAATACGGAAAAAAGATTTACTAAAAAAGAAATGAGTTCAAATCACCACCAGGAGCAAAAGGGATGTTTTAAGCTGAATTTCGTAGTAAAAAGGCATAGGTTAAGATTGCAAGAAATAAATTGTAAATATTATATATATAGATATATATATATATATGTTACAAATATATTTCAATGTTAAAGATTCTATAAAATGTTAGAGAACCATGCGGAATGTTCCCTTTTTAAATTTCTCATGCCAATTTCATTCGAGTTTGTTTTACTCATCGATATTTGTTTAGGTCAAGTTAAATATTTTCCCTATTTTCTAAACAATATATAGGGTAGATGCCAGTAATGGACCACCTTCCAGTAATGGGCCACCTTCAATATTTTTGGTTTATAAAAAAATAACCAATAAAAATTCAGCTTTTTTTATTTCATTAATATGCTTTCTTTAAATTCTAGTTTTAAATACAATCATAATATCAATTATCTATTACTTTTTGTGGGGTGTCCATTACTGGAATTTAGGGTGTTTTGATTTATTTCTGTTATTTACAATTAAATTTCGATTCACATTGGGAAATATGACTATGAGCATGGTTAAATATTGTTGGTAGATTAATATAATATTAAAAAATATGAAATATAACAATTATAACAATTAATTAAAAATTAATTTTTTAAGAAATTAATTAAGGGTGTCCATTACTGGCACATCTACCCTATATCAAGTTTTGTTGCATTTGTGTCAGTGAAATTTTGTAAACGAGTTGTACATAATTGCTCACTTTTACTTATGGACACTCGAATATCTATACTAGCAGTTCCTGAAAAAAATCTTTCTTTAAAAATTGGCCTAATATTATTAAAAAATTGTGACACATTGCGTCAAGATTGACTTGTTTCTAAAGTCTATATATAATATTAAATAATTTAAAATAATGATATTAGTTAAAAGACACTGCAAAAATGTAAGACACACTCGCATTATAAAAAAAAGTATCTCTCATTTTGCTAAATATTTATGGTATCTTTGAACATTTGAAGTCTTAAAAGCATTTCTAATGTTTCCATTTTATAAAGTAAAGTAAGTAGTTCTCATTTTTTAAATCATGGATTATTCTTTTTTTGTAATTTCTCTAGTTGTAGTGGAAATATAAAAAAGTCAGAATATAAGATAAAAAAATATATATTTAAAGATTGAAATAATTTATAATTTTAGAAAAAAAATAGAATATAAAAAAAAATCTTTTCACAATCATACTATTTTTATTCGTATAGGGAAAAAATGCATTGTTTTTAAGTACGTAGATGAAATACCACTTTGTTCATTTTGCGGAAATAAAAGAATGAATCTTTTTTATTACATATCTGACCCAGGAAAACTTTCTTTTGCTTTAATAACAAAATACATTTCGTTGTTCTGTAGCCACATTAGAAAGCTGGTGATGTAGTTCAAGGTTATAATTTAAGAAAATGGAATAACTTGGAGGGTGTGGTAGTAACGATCGTAGATATAAATGAACGTCCGCCAAAAGCAGTTATTTCCCCCCGAAATTGCTTCAATGTAGAAAGTTTCATTTTATGATAACTAATAAGGTTTGACAGTAACAATTTCCGATCTCTGGAAGTTTATTTACGAAAAGAATTTAGGTAGTAAATGTAAATAGTGTATTAGTAAATAATTAGATAATTTGATTTCTCGAAATTACATCCTACTGAAATATATACAGAAATAAATGAATGTGTAGGCTTTAAAATTTTATAACTAAATTAAAAATTATAAACTACTTAATCATCAATGTGTAATTTTAAATTCCGTCCTTTTCTTGTTTTCTGTATTATACACTGGTGAAAACAATTAAAGGGACAAATGGTTTTTTTGCAATAAAAGAAAAACTAACAAAGCAAATAAAACAAAACTTGGCCAAAATATCATCCGATATAAGTCTAATATATAGAAAAACAAAAATGGGCACAACCTGCACCCAAAATAAGGAAACTGGTCACGTGTCTAGCACAGCAGCTCACCGACACCCTGTCGGACAGAGAAAAACATGTCTAATAGGGTGTATGATCGCCTGTAACAGCTACACACTTTGATAACTTTGAAGGGGGGTGGGATTTGAGATCTATAGCTACAAGGCTGTCGTCTCGAATGATCCATATACATTTATTTATTATTCACAGAAACATCTACATGAATTCTACAATTACATACATCTTGACGAGATAGTACAAGGAAACATGACAGCACAAGAGACACAACCAGGGCGTTCCACACAAAGTGTGTGTGCAATGGAACCAGTGGGAATTGAACCCACAACCTCCTCCTACACTCGCAAACGATTAGCGGCGTGGTGCCTTAACCACTCGGCCACGGAGGCCCCACAGCTACACAACTCTCACATCGGCGTTTCATACTGTTTACCAGGGTCCTTATCAATCCCTGTGGCAACCGCACCCACTCTTGCACCAAGGCACCCTTGAGATCGTCAATAGTCGTTGGAGCTGGTCTTCGAGCTGCAATTGATCGTCCAAGGGCGTCCCATACGTGTTCGATGGAATGGGTGATGGAATGATGATGGTCAGGGGACATCGCTGGCCACTCCATTCGTTGAACATCCTCCGGTTCAAGGTATTCGTCCACCAGCTGAGCCCTACCTGGACTGGCGTTATTGTTTATAAAGACGAAATTTGGTTCATATGCTCCGCGGAAAAGTCTCACATGCGGTGCAAGGATCTCGTCCCTGTACCACTAACCTGTCAGAGTACTTCTATCGAACACATGAAGGTCGGTACGCCCGTCTGCCATGATGCCTGCCCAGACCATCAGACCGCTTCCACAATAGTGATCCTTTTCGACAATGTTAGAGAGTATATATCTACTCCCGGGTTCTCTCCAGATGAGAACATGTCTAGAGCCGCTGTCCAGACTGAATCGCGACTCATCACTGAAGAGAACCCGTCCCCAACTATTGTCTGTCCAAGACAGGTATTCTCGACACCATGCAAGACAGGCCTTTTTGTGGTTCCCAATCAAAGGAATGCAGACTGCAGGGCGCCTGGCGTACATAAAACCTGCATTTTCTCTCTGGGTGACTGTTATCCGTGAAATGGATGTTCCTGTAGCATTATACAGGTGGCGAGACAGTTGTGTCGCTGTCGTGAACCTATCCCTTTTGGCTAGAAGTCTCAAATAACGGTCTTCAGCCGGCGTTGTTGCACTTTTGCGGCCTTGACCAGGTCGGCGGACAACTGTTCCTGTCTCTGTGAACTGTTTTCACAAAGTCGGAACCGCATTTCTTGGAACCCCGAAGTCCTTACAACATGTAGCCTGTGTTTGGCCCGCCAACTATCCAACTATAGTCTTCCACTTATCCGCCATCTTGTGGCATCATCTAGACGATGTCGAATAGCCATACTAACGATGGGTAAAGAAAGAAATTGAAAAAAAAACAATGATTGGGTTATGCTACGATGTTTCAAAATGTCCTTAAGCTGCAAGTTTCGGCGAGCAAATGAGGTATCGCTACACTAACGCGATCACAGTGCCACTGCCTTATGACGACACAGACTACTGCTTGGCAGCAGTGCCCGCGAAGTGCTTAACTATCATCTGATACCTTATTTGCGTATAGGCATAATTATTTTGTTTTGTTTTAAAAAAACAGTTTGTCCCTTTAACAGTTTTAACCAGTGTAGATAATATACTTTAAATACACCAAAAATATAATAAAATATGCAACGTCTTTTGAATGAAGGAATACTAGATGTAAACAAAAATCTCACGTCTGAACATATTTTTGACTATATTAAAATCATTAAAATTACAGACATTACATTACAATTAATTAATTAAACAAATGAATGAAAAAAAAATTTTGTTGGTGTATTTTTTTAGTACAGTACAGTAGTGTAAGAGAAAAAATGTATGCCCTTTGCTAACTATAACGCTAAAAATCAACTAGTGTGCTGTGGCCATCATAGAACTTTCCTCTATATTATTCTAATATATTAATTTAAATAGCTCTGTTGTACACCAACAATTACGAAGTATAGAAACTTTCTTTACATTTAAGTTGCTTTAAAAATTAATGAAATAAACACTGATTAGCAAATAATGCTTATCGCGAAATATATCATAGATTGGCCTTATAGAGTGAACAAAGCCGATATTGCATCAACACAATTTTTAATAACTATTTTACATATTAAATTTAGTGAAAATCCATTCCATGGATGCCAAGATATGACTATCATAAAAATCGTGAAAACGCTGCAAAGAAGTGCCCCCTGTTGAGTGAACAAAGCCAAAATTGAATATATATAATTTGTAATAAATATCGTATCCATTTCATTTGATGAAATTAAATTTCATATATGCTGAGATATAGTTATCACATACATCATGGAAAGCAGTGAGCAAGATACAGCCAAACCTAATTAGTACCAATTTATGACAAGGTTTTAATAACTATTTTACATATTAAATTTGGTGAAATTCCATTCTATACATGCCAAGATATGGCTATCATAAAAATCATGACAACGCTGCAAAGAAGTGCCCCCTGTTGAGTGAACAAAGCCAAAATTGAATATATATAATTTGTAATAAATATCGTATCCATTTCATTTGATGAAATTAAATTTCATATATGCTGAGATATAGTTATCACATACATCATGGAAAGCAGTGCGCAAGATACAGCCAAACCTAATTAGTACCAATTTATGACAAGGTTTTAATAACTATTTTACATATTAAATTTGGTGAAATTCCATTCCATAGATGCCAAGATATGGCTATCATAAAAATCATGACAACGCTGCAAAGAAGTGCCCCCTGTTGAGTGAACAAAGCCAAAATTGAATATATATAATTTGTAATAAATATCGTATCCATTTCATTTGATGAAATTAAATTTCATATATGCTGAGATATAGTTATCACATACATCATGGAAAGCAGTGAGCAAGATACAGCCAAACCTAATTAGTACCAATTTATGACAAGGTTTTAATAACTATTTTACATATTAAATTTGGTGAAATTCCATTCCATAGATGCCAAGTTATGGATATCATAAAAATCATGACAACGCTACAAAGAAGTGCCCCCAGTTGAGTGAACAAAGCCAAAATGGAATATATATAATTTGTAATAAATATCGTATCCATTTCATTTGATGAAATTAAATTTCATATATGCTGAGATATAGTTATCACATACATCATGGAAAGCAGTGAGCAAGATACAGCCAAACCTAATTAGTACCAATTTATGACAAGGTTTTAATAACTATTTTACATATTAAATTTGGTGAAATTCCATTCCATAGATGCCAAGATATGGCTATCTTAAAAATCATGACAACGCTGCAAAGAAGTGCCCCCTGTTGAGTGAACAAAGCCAAAATTGAATATATATAATTTGTAATAAATATCGTATCCATTTCATTTGATGAAATTAAATTTCATATATGCTGAGATATAGTTATCACATATATCATGGAAAGCAGTGAGCAAGATACAGCCAAACCTAATTAGTATCAATTTATGACAAGGTTTTAATAACTATTTTACATATTAAATTTGGTGAAATTCCATTCCATAGATGCCAAGATATGGCTATCATAAAAATCGTGAAAATGCTGCAAAGAAGTTCCTCACTTTGAGCGAACAATGCCGAAATTGAATATACATAATTTGTAATAAATATCGTATCCATTTCATTTGAGGAAATTAAATTTCATATATGCTGATATATAGTTATCACATAAGTCATGGAAACCAGTGAGCAAGATACAGGCAAACTTAATTGTTACCAATTTATGACAGAATACGAAATATGATCAGATTCCATCCAATTGATAACGAGATACAGCTGTCACGGAAATCGTGAATAACAGAGCATAGCAGCACCACCTGTTGGACAATATGCACCAAAACCTTACCGGTATCTACATACGCCAAGATCTAAAAAAATATAACGTTTGATGAAATTCCATTCCATAGATGACGATTTATTGCTTTCACAGAATTTGCGAAAAATACAGTACAACAAAGTCACTTGTTGAGCGATATACATCCAAACCTAATCAGTACCAGTATTTGTCAAGGTCGAACAGAATAGGAAGTTTTATAAAATTCAAATTAGTTCTTCAGATAGGCCGGATTTATGTTACATACATACATGATATATAGAAGGACAGACGGACATTATCGAAAGATAGTCACATCGTGTTCAGAACATCTCAAAAACGTCTAATTTGAAAATTACGATTCCAAAACTTTCTTCTTATGTACATAGAATAATGTAAAAATGTGACTAGTACCAATCGATTAACGTCTACTAATTAATGTCATACTTAAATTTTGTTTAGGGGGTCATACGTACATACACACATTTATATTTATATGTATAAGATGTTCCCTATATTTATTTTTACTATAACAATTAATGAAAAATATAAATATAAATACATGCCATCTTTGAAAAAGAGATTTGATTATATTTGTCATACAAAATATATTTGTTGTAAGTTATTTTTTGATTTCAAAGTGTTAAAGTGTTAAAAATGTCTTCATACAGTAATACCTAAAAAAATCTATTTTTTTTTAAATGTAGGTCGGTTATTTCGCACCAGGGGCCGGTATAAACGTAAAAGAAGACTGTGATAAATTATGCATTAAGTTCATTCCTTTTTCCTTTTGTTAGTTTTTATTTTAATATTGCTCTCGCAGATGAATTAAGATCAGCATTAAAATAAGGAACCGGAGCTTACTTTATTTTTATCGTCTTTCACAACGCGGCGATTAAGCAACCATAGCTCTTTCAATTGTACTAATCACTTTTACTTTCTCCTTTAACACCTTATAATACCTTGTAGGAAATTAACACCCATTTTCCTCCCTACAGATACCTTATCTGGAGCTCCTTCTCATCAACCCTTAAGATGTTTTTCTCGTGGTTTTAAATTAAAGGGTGGGCGTTGGGGTCATAAAATTGACACTTCTATTATCTTTATAAAACAGACTCTAGGAAGTCTGACTCCAATGTAAAAAAAAACTTGTTTTTCCTGTACATAGGAACTCTATAGGAAATTAATAAAAAATCCTGAATACATTCATGAAACTAAATAATGTAAAAAATAATATAACTCATAGATTGAAATGTCCTATATAAATGTATGAAAAAATCTTGCAAATATCTACACTTCTTTCTTAGCTATGAGTCCTTGAATTACGCTGAAATCTCATTTTCAAGGAAAGCTGGTGTGAGTGCAATTAGAGAAATCTGATTCTTCTCACCAGTGCTTATTAGGCTTTAATGTTTATCGACCAACCGGTAGCAGTGCTATGCTGTGTTTCGTCGATTTACTTGACAGTTATATATCAACATATATTGGATGGTATTTAATTAAATTTCATATTCAAATACACCTTGACATACATTAGTGCTGATTAGGTTTTAATATTTATAGGTCAACATGTGGCACTATTATGCTGTTTTTTCCTATTTAGTTGAACCTTGGCATACATTGGTGCTGATTATGTTTTAATATATATCGCCCAACATAGAACCATATATATTTTCACAGTTATATCTCGGCTTCTGTAGGGTGAATTTTCCCAAATTTAAATAGCAAGATTCTTATTGTAAAAAAAGTATGTTGGTTCAATTTTGGTTTTGATCACACACCAGGAGGCACTGCCATGGTATGCTTTTTGGGATGAATATTACAGCTATATCATTACTGCAACATTTAAACTAAGGCATTATAATGATATAGAAGAACGTTTTGGGATGAATACAAAATATAAACATTTCATGTAAACAAATAAGTAACGAAAATTTGACATTATTATCAGTAAAAAATAATAAATAGAAAACATGATAGAAAAAATTCATTGTGTCAATTATTCAACAGAGAACTGCTGTCTGTATCATTTTACATTTCCCATTATATCTCGACTCTTATAGGATGAATTTTAGCAAATTTCAAGAGAAACATTGTTATTGTAAAAAAATATTTTGGTTTTGATCACGCACTAGGAGGCGCTGCCATAGTATGCTTTTTTGGATCTATATTACAGCTATATAATTACTGCAACATTTAAATTAAGGCATTATAATGATATAGAAGAACGTTTCGTGACGGATAAAAAGTATAGTTATTTCATGTATACTGTCAGAATAAACGGCAAAAAGGTCAGAATAATTTCCTTTAAATTTATGCACCTAGATTGCCAGCATTTTTGCTGTAACATTTAGTATGATTATAATCATATTTGCAGTAAAACTAGCATGTTTGAAGCACATTTTGCTTTAAAATGTCAACCATAATATTATTTAAGACCTATTTTGCTGTCAATTTACAGTAGAATATGCTGGCAATTTGGGTGCATAAATTTACAGCAAATTTTGCTGCAATTTTTGGCCTTTTTTCTTAGAGAGTAAACAAATAAATTAAGAAAATTTAACATAATTTTAGCGAAAAATAATAAATAGAAAAGATGGAAGAATAAAATTCATTGTGTCAATTATTCAAATTAAGTGCTATTTAATCAAGTATTCCATTTGTTACCACACTTTTGTATATGATTTCTGAAAGCAACCATTTTAAATAAAAATACATAAATAACTTTTAAAAGTGTAAAACTGATTTATATAACTTTATTTTACCATCAAATGTTATTTAGTGATTAGACGACACTAGTTCAAGACGAGTTTTTAAAAATCTTTACATTTTAAACTACATGTTTTCACTGAAAACTTTTGTAGAAACATTGTTTATCTGCAAATGAAGGATAAATAAATTAAAACATCTTTAGAGATACTGATGCGTTACAAGTTTGCTTAATCAGCAAACATATTTATTCAACCTTAAACATCTATAATTAAGTACTTTTGTTTAAAGTATAATGGCTCATCGGACGGGTTTATTTACTTAAAGCTTTTAGTTTGAAAGTAAGGATATACATAAAATAATGTAACTAAAAGAATAAAAGTTTCAAAAACTTCTTCCGAGAATGACAAGCATAAGATAGCAAAAAAGTGTTTTTAATTTTTTCAGATAAAAAAAAGATGTTTTAATTCTTTTCTGAAATTTTTAATCAGAAAATGATGGAAAGTTAAGACAGTGTGTTGTAAAATATACTTTTAACTTTCATAAAATGAGATTTTATTTTTGTCATACAGGTAAAAAACACAAACAGGAATTAAATCTTACATTATATACTTATTACATAATGCTACAAAGCCTTACATAATTTATACGTAATCAATATTGCAGTCGTTATCCGTTTATACTTTTATTTTTAAATTTCACAGTTTGTTTAAAAATTATATAAAAATAAAGAGTGCCATTTTTTAAATTAATAATTAAATATAATAAAAAAAACATACTTTCATTAAAATTCACAAAATGCCAACATTTATTTATAAAGCACAAATATGTGCGTCGCTCAATGCTAACGTCACAATGATGCAGGCAACAATGTGTTGAAAATGGATGAATGTTGCAACAATGGAGCTATTTTTTCAATTAAATAATCGTAACATTATTTCTATGGGAAAAATGCTAGTTTTGGGCCGACGTTGACACCCCTTAGGGATAGATTTTTAAAAAAATAATGTCCAATTCTTGTATTGCCCTCAAGAATATATATTATATATAGTTCAAATTTCAAAGCTCTACATCAACAGGAAGTAGGGAAAAATGAGTCACAAGATTTGACTGCCACATATATCCAGAGATGTAAGTTAAGAGAAAGTATGTAAAAAGATAAAAGAAATTAAACTTGTAGTAATTCAAAAATACATTCGCGGAAGAAATGGAAAAAATTCTTGATATAATCTGACATTTTCCATTTATAATTTGAACCTTTCAGTGGCTGCGCTGTAGTATGTTATATTGCTTGTACTTCGTTCTCCCACATAGCGTCGAAATTAAAATGAAATTTTTATTATTGATATGTAAACTGTATATGCCATCGTATAATGCGCACTTTTGATAAAAGAAAATTGATCGAAACTTACAATTGTGCGTTATACTCCAGTTATGAAAATGAAAAAAAAAAAAAAAGAAATAGAAAACTAGTCGGATGCGCAAATCCCAAAAATTTCTTCTACCTCATACGTGTTAATACTTCAAAAAACATATTTTTTTAATTAATCATTTTAGAGTCAAACTAGTCGGATGTGCCAAAACCAAAACTTTATTCTATCTCATACATGTTAATACTTCAAAAAGCGTATTTTTTTGAATTATGCATTTTAGAGTCAAACTAGTCGGATGTGCCAATACGAAAACTTTATTCTTTTTCCTACGTGTTAATACTTCAAAAATCGTAATTGTTTTAATTAAGCATTTTAGAGTCAAGCTAGTCAGATGTGCCAATTCCAAAACTTTCTTCTATCTCATACATGTTAATACTTCAAAAAACATACTTTTAAAATTAAGCATTTTAGAATCAAACTAGTCGGATGTGCCAATCCCAAAATTTTTCTCCTCTCTCATATATGTTAATACTTCAAAAACGTATTTTTTTTTAACTATACATTTTAGAATAAAACAAATTCAGAATAGTAAGTCACAAGCGCCACCTGTTGTATGATTTACACGAAAACCTAATCAGCACCAATTTATGTCAAGGTCTAACAGAATATGAAGATTGATAAGATTCCGTACATTTGGTCTTGAGATATTACTATCGCTAAAATCGTGTAAATACTGAAAAATGCAGCACAGTAGCGCCACCTGATAAAAGAATTACGCCAAAACTGAATAAGCAACAACTTATGTCAACGTCTAACAGAATATGAAGTTTTATGAAAATCCGTGCATTAGAATACCGTGCATTAGTAAAGATAACTGCATCAAAAGTACGATTAGGTTGATTTTTGGTAGGTTTCTTTGGTGAGGTACCCGAAATTAACTGTATAGTTTTTGGTTAAATTGGGTTCATTCGTCCGAAAAATATAGAATATTTTATTTTAAGAAATAATGCTTTTCAATGGGAAATTAGACGATTTTTAAATTTTAACGTTCGACAAAAGAAAAATGACGCATTGGGATAATTGATATGTTAAATTATGGATGCTAAATTTCCGAAATATATCCGATTGCTGTTAAGTTTGCCAATAATTTCTTAGAATTTCGAAATTAATTGTATATATTATTAAAAAATTGTACGCATCGATTGGAAAGATGTAAAACATTTTAATTTCTTATTTTTACAAATATGTCCAATCCATTTATTTTTTCCGCGCTTTCATTAAATGATTGCCTAGCAACTCTATTTCCATTTGTTATCTCAAAGAATATATATAAAAAAATGGAGTAAATCGCATTACTATCACGCGAAATTTTATTAACAAAATAGCTAATTTTCGGGTGATTTAAGTTTCTAATATGCTTTTTCTAATGAAAGAAATGAGGATTTATTTTAACTACTAAAGAAAGATTACCAAATTGGTTTTCCAAACGAAATTTATAAAAACGTTGAATGTGTAATATAAGTATCATAAGAATGATTTACATTTGTATAAGTATATTTAATACACGATTTTTTTTTTCAAATTCAGCAACATATGATGATTTTTAGTGGTTAAAAAATAAGCATTTTTTTAAGTATAGGATAAAATCTCACGTATTAAGATATAGATAATTCAATGAGATTGCAATAGTAAATGCATTTAGACATATACTCGAATAATGAAATAGCACAATTATTAGAAATTAAGAACATAAAGCAACAACAGGGCGTTTATGGAATGCATTCTTATTCTGAAAAAAAATACAGTAATGAGTAGTTCATCCTATTATTGCATAAAATTGTGTTTAATGAGATACATAAAATTAAAGCAACGACAGGGCGTTCATGGAATGCATTCTTATTATGAAAAGAAAAGTAATGAGTAGTTCATCCTATCATTGCATAAAATTGTGTTTAATGAGATACATAAAATTAAAGCAACAACAGGGCGTTTATGGAATGCATTCTTATTATGAAAAGAAAAGTAATGAGTAGTTCATCCTATCATTGCATAAAATTGTGTTTAATGAGATACATAAAATTAAAGCAACAACAGGGCGTTTATGGAATGCATTCTTATTATGAAAAGAAAAGTAATGAGTAGTTCATCCTATCATTGCATAAAATTGTGTTTAATGTGATACATAAAATTAAAGCAAAAACAGGGCTTTCATGGAATGCATTCTTATTCTGAAAAAAAAAATACAGTAATGAGTAGTTCATCGTATCATTGCATAAAATTGTGTTTAATGTGATACATAAAATTAAAGCAACAACATGGCGTTCATTGAATGCATTCTTATTCTGAAAAAAAAATACAGTAATGAGTAGTTCATCCTATTATTGCATAAAATTGTGTTTAATGAGATACATAAAATTAAAGCAACAACAGGGCGTTCATGGAATGCATTCTTATTATGAAAAGAAAAGTAATGAGTAGTTCATCTTATCATTGCATAAAATTGTGTTTAATGAGATACATAAAATTAAAGCAACAACAGGGCGTTTATGGAATGCATTCTTATTATGAAAAGAAAAGTAATGAGTAGTTCATCCTATCATTGCATAAAATTGTGTTTAATGTGATACATAAAATTAAAGCAACAACAGGGCGTTTATGGAATGCATTCTTATTATGAAAAGAAAAATAATGAGTAGTTCATCCTATCATTGCATAAAATTGTGTTTAATGAGATACATAAAATTAAAGCAACAACAGGGCGTTCATGGAATGCATTCTTATTATGAAAAGAAAAGTAATGAGTAGTTCATCCTATCATTGCATAAAATTGTGTTTAATGAGATACATAAAATTAAAGCAACAACAGGGCGTTTATGGAATGCATTCTTATTATGAAAAGAAAAGTAATGAGTAGTTCATCCTATCATTGCATAAAATTGTGTTTAATGAGATACATAAAATTAAAGCAACAACAGGGCGTTTATGGAATGCATTCTTATTATGAAAAGAAAAGTAATGAGTAGTTCATCCTATCATTGCATAAAATTGTGTTTAATGTGATACATAAAATTAAAGCAACAACAGGGCTTTCATGGAATGCATTCTTATTCTGAAAAAAAAAATACAGTAATGAGTAGTTCATCGTATCATTGCATAAAATTGTGTTTAATGTGATACATAAAATTAAAGCAACAACAGGGCTTTCATGGAATGCATTCTTATTCTGAAAAAAAAAATACAGTAATGAGTAGTTCATCGTATCATTGCATAAAATTGTGTTTAATGTGATACATAAAATTAAAGCAAAAACAGGGCTTTCATGGAATGCATTCTTATTCTGAAAAAAAAATACAGTAATGAGTAGTTCATCGTATCATTGCATAAAATTGTGTTTAATGTGATACATAAAATTAAAGCAACAACATGGCGTTCATTGAATGCATTCTTATTCTGAAAAAAAAAACAGTAATGAGTAGTTCATCCTATCATTGCATAAAATTGTGTTTAATGTGATACTTCTAAAATTTCCAGAAGTTTCGAAAAATCTTATATTCTTGTAAATGTATAAATAACTTTAAAAAATTGAATTTTAGAATATCAAATATTATGCAGATTATATTAAAAATTAGCTAGATTATTGAACAATGATTTGTAGAGCTGACGTTGATGCTTCTGATCTGCAGATTTACTATTATATTTCTGTAGATGACTACATTCATATTTAGTAAAGGTTCATTTGTTTGCAAATTAGACACAAAAACAGGTTGTGACTTTTTATTTTGGAAGCTAATTCATTAAATAATATCATTGGAATGTAATCATTCATTGAAAAAAAAAATGCTATTAATATATAGTAATGTATATAACTGTAATATAAAAATTTTAATTATAAATATTTAATTGAAGGGTTATTGACCCCCAGTTATTGACACCTAACTAGTAACTGACACTTCAGCAAAAATCTAACTCAAATAAGCATTTTATTGTAAAATTCTGCAAAGTAATGTCATCTAGTAGTAACTTACTTGTTTTAACAGTTATAACTTATTTTTCAGCTATTGCTTTTTCAAAAAAGGTGTAGTGTCAGTTACTGAAGATATTGGACCTATTTATGAAAAAAAAATATTAGTAATAAAAATTATAATTTTTTTAAAATTTTGTCAACAATAACTTTTTAATGTATCATTACTATACATTCAAAAACAACGATAAGTAACAAATAGATATAAAACTTTGTATTAGTGGTTTGAAGGAGAAAAAATCTTTAAAGTGTCAGTTACTGGTGGGTTACACCCTATTTAATATTCGATTTATTCAGCAAATTTGTAAATTAGTTAAATATTCTTTTCTTAAAAAAAAAAAAAATGTTTTTCTGTTTTTTTTTTCAAATTTTCTTGGTGTAAGTGATTTTAGTAAACTAAGTACAAGATATTTTTTTAAACAAAAACTAGTAGTTAATATATATATTTTTTATTCCTTTATTACCATCTATACCATATATATACATATATACCATAGAACTTCAATAATAAATTGTTATGGCTTGATTACTATAATTTTGTGTGCTATACTAAAATGTTTACAATGGATTATTTTTTATTTAATTAAGTCCTTACTTCTTTATTAATATCTTTTTTTATTACCTTTTTGCAATTCTTTTGTTTAAGATTTTACTGTACACATTATTGATAGAAAAATTTCAAATAAATACAGTTAAAAGAAAAAACTCTGCCTTGTGTATTTTCATATACTACATCAAAAATATTTTTAATCAAACTAGCTCAAAAATTTAATTTAAATCTTGACAGCTGCCTTATGAAATATTTCTTCAGATAACAAAAAGTTAACCCCATTAAATTTAATCCTGGGCTTCATTATTCACTTTCAAAAACACATCAAGAATAAATGCTAATATTATTTAAGAGCATGCATTAGCCTTTTTATTTTATGGAAAACGTCCAAAAATTATGAAATGGAAAATTAACAAAAATCCATTTATTCTGAAAACTCTAAATTATGAAATAAAAACACCTTCATTAATTATAGTATTTTTCTTTATATAAATGAGCTTTTGAATGTCGCATGAGTCAGTTTTTTAATTCATTTTTTAGCAATCGTTACATAACGCTACAACCGCATAAAATTTTACTCAAGTTTTATAAAAAAAAGTTTTTATACCAGAATTTTTTTTAAAGCTACTTAAGTTATTTATTTACCTTATTTTTGTACAATGTATATTTAACGTATTTTATTTAACCGCGGAAAATTTTACTCAAGTTCTATAAATATATTGTATACAAATTTTTTTTTAAACTACTTAAGTTATTCATTTAACTTATATTTGGAAAAGGTATATTTAACTTATTTTATAAAAAAAATATGTTTCAAATTAACATTTATTCATTTGGTAGCAGTCAAAATGACCCTTCATCGCGGTTCTAATGTTAAATTTTCCAAATTCTATAAAATTTCATCCTGAGCAGTTTCAAATGATAAATCTCAACATTGTATACATATAAGGTGGCTTGAATTTGGCATGGAATTGATATCAAACTCTAATGCTTGTATTTTACTGCTAGTTGTCTGGGATGTATACGCCCATACTTACACTGTTAACCCTTTTAGTGCAGGAGTCGACTAATGTCGACATCTAGGAGTTGGGTGCTGTAGATTACATTAAGCGTCGACAAAAGTCGCCAAGGCGTTCACGGCGTGTATTGTGCTCACTGTAGTGCGTCATGGGCTTAGCAGTGATGACGTATTGCGCCTGCGTAGTGCAATAATTTGGCTGTAACCAAAACCAGTAGCGTGCTTTTCGTATAACCATAAGATATGATTTCGGATAGAGATTCATTCGGAAAGTCGTGTCCCTTTGGGAAAATCAATTCGTACCGGAAAATTCTACCCGGTAATTAGATAAATAATGTCGCGTTTTTGGTTAAAATATTCCGCACAGGGCATTAACCCCTAAAAAAAAATTCCGCACTGAAAGGGTTAAATCTAGGTTTTTATTATTAAGGCATAATGGCTTATATTTTCAAGTACATTATGTACTTATTACTTAAATTTGAAAAAAAAAAATTACTTAAATTTGAAAAACACACTTTCATATTTTTGTGATGCACATTCTTCTCAAAAGTGATTTAACATATGTTCATTTCGAATGCAACTTAATCACAATACTGATTCAAAATGTACCCATTTAAAATAAATATTACGTTCAAAGTATGGCAACAATTTTTAGAAGCCTCTCAAACGCAACATGACTTTCAACCAAACATCCATATTCCTCTTTCTTACAAGTGTGGCGTGTTCTGTAAGTTCACATACGATTACAGATTGCTAGAAACCTGAATTGTGCTTAGTACACTGTTGCCGATTTAGCGGGTTTTTGTTAATTTAAAATATCTATCACTATTTCGAAATGGAAATCTTACCTTTATTTAATGACAGACGTTCCTCGATTATATAAAGCGATGTTTACTGTTCATTTAAATATCAATCACACTGTTTCAATTTAAATTGATTTGTGATGTTTTAAATAACTAATCATATCTTTAATATGTAACAAGATGTCTTGTTTTGATGCATATTTAATGAATAATAATAGAATACATTTTAACCTGATTGTAAAGAAACAGCTAGTTTTCTAATCTTTTACACTTGCCGTATGTAAGAACGAAGGAATTATCTGATAGTGTACATATGTCAGATTTATCACAGAATATTCGTATATGATATTATCACAGAATATTCATATATGATATTATCACAGAATATTCGTATATGATATTATCACAGAATATTCATATATGATATTATCACAGAATATTCGTTGACGATATTTATATGACGCAGCGATGCCAATGAGAGAAATAATATATACGCATGTAAGCCGTTTTGCATTTATGTTTTTACTCGCTAGCAGAAAATTCAAAATGGAGACTATATCGCAGAATCTTTAAGCAATATGCAGGTTCTGTTCATTCTATAATTATAGAAAAATGTTAAGTAATTTATTTTTTAGTATAACGTAAAATATTTTCACGAGAATATTTTAAAAATACCCTTTAAAATAGCAAAAAAAAAAAAAAAAAAAAAAAAAAAAAAAAAAAAAAAAAAAAAAAAAAGCTTCAATCGTTCTGAAGTTACGTGCGACCATACAAGTGGCACACACACACACACAGGTGAACATGAATCGAGTGGAAGAAATGAGAAGTTCTTCAGCGGAATGTCAGGGTGTGTTTTTGTATTTTTTTTATAACTTTAATAAAGTTACCGGGAGGAACATCAATGCTCAGCAGACATGGCCGCCTCATCTGAGCAGTCCCTCTTAGAGAGTGAAACAGTTGGTGAACTTAGCTCAACCCCTCACTAATAAAACTCGGCAGGATGATGTGAGGTTGTAAATTTTGGAAGTTATTTTTTTTTAAGATAAAATCTTTAAAAAAAAAAGACAACAAATAAAGCGCCGATTATTATTATTTAATTAAATATCAAAGAAAATCACTCTATAAAATTCCAATATGAGATCATACAGATCTCACCGTTTACTTAACAGGTAATAAGACAATTTAAAGGACACAAATATATTAAAATATTTACAAAAATATGTTAAAAAGTTCTTTAACTGTCCTAGTACTTACGGCTGGCTATCGCCGCCATCATCAGGAAGCGAAATTTCCTACTGACTGCCGTCTTACGCATCTGAAATGCAGGTTCGTCTTGAGGTGGAAAAGTCCATTGTTTCTTGGGTGTTATCTAAGTTGGTTTCCATGGATACGCTGAATGATAATGTAAGCAACTTTGTGAACTATGCGAAGCAAAAGGAGGGGGGGGGGGTTCACATACTTTATCTTCTAATATTTAGGACATTAAATCATATATTGGGTATATTGAATGATACTGTATCGTTACAAACTTGATCTCCTTTACATAAAATATCTATATCAGAGAATCTATAGATATTTTATGTAAAGGAGATCAAGTTTGCAACGATACAGTACCAACAGAAACAATGGACTTTTCCACCTCAAGGCGAAGCTGCCTTCTGGACTACACTAACGGCGCGAACACCAACGGTTCATTTAAGAAGCAGCCATGTTTAAATAAAAGGCCGCTCAATCTCTCCTACCGAAATTGGAGAGTTTGCGTGTCTGCTATTTAAGAGAGATGGCGAATTGTTTTCATTAGTGTCCATACTAGGTGAGATTATGCAGCCTATTGGTAAATTTGCATAAATTGCAAATTACATGTAAAACACATAAATGAATCAGGTTTGTAAAATTTTTGGAAAAAAACGTAATTATCGAAACCTGGAATTCACCCTTAAAATATTGAAGTGATTCCAGAACACCCATATTTACTAGGGTGTGATCAAGGCATGAATCAAACTGTTGCTGAAACCGTTGAGTTAACATCAAAATCCACAGATTACCTATTCGTTTCAACAACGGTACTTGTTGTCGTTGCAACCACTGAAACCCAAACTCCTCCTATTCTAAGCCTACTGTCGCATCTCATTGCAGCAGCTACATGTCTTTGCCAACCACCAACGTCTGGGGACACTAATGTTACTTTCAGTTAGGGAGTTATTTAGATTTAGGGGCCTGCTCCGATTTATTTTTCCAAAGAAACCCTTAAATTGTATGATTTTATATTGTTAAACGAAAATCTTTCCAAACAAACCTAGTGTTGTGATATTATTTATTGTTGGAATTATTACAGCGACAAATTAAAAAAAAAAATCTGCTTGAAAATTATTTTTAAAACCATAAGAAAAATCGTTAATATAAGTTACAGTTTTGAAGCAAATTGCATTTGGAAAGACATTGTTTGTCTGGGTTTAACAAAGTAAAGATTGAAATTATGCAATGTTTAGAAATTAATAAATTTAAAATAACAGCGAAGTTTATTACTCTGGTCATTGCTATAGTCAATATGATGTCAATGTTACACACAGAGATGTTTATGCTTTATAATATATATATATATATATATATATATATATATATATATATACCCTTATCTTAAACCTATTTTTTAATCGAGTATATTTTTATTCCGTTTTAAATCATCCATATTTTTTTATCAAAATATAAAGCCTTAATTGCACTGGGTTGAATTTTGACAACAAATTGAATTTGAGTGTAGCATTTCGAAATTTCGCAAGTATATGGTGAATATGCTATTAAAGTACTTTTCAACAGGCTGGTAGAAGCACCCTTGCTGAATAAGAATAAAAATAGATTTATATTTTATTTCTTTTTAAAATATCAGACATTTAAAGGTTAACTACTAAATTTTACTTCCATATCTTAATTTCCAATAATTCTCGAAAGTCTCAAAACATATTTTTCAAATAAAAGTATAAAGTAATCTCTTTCCGAATATATGAATATTTCACACGAAGCATGTATACAAGGGCATTTCGTATTTCTTTAAAAATAAAAATATAAAATCTTTAATAGAGGTATCTACTTGAAAGCAGAATATTACATAAACATGTGTTTACTTTTGCATCAAAGCACGTCAGTTTTTGCATTTTAAATTTGTGTATCTTGCGACCTATGAAATTGTAAATCCATTGAATCAGATGTTTTTAAAAGACAACATTCTCCTGATTTTTTTTTTACATAAGATCAATATTTACCTGTCTTGTAATAAATGTAATATATTCAGAACCATTAAATGAAGTTTCAAAACTACTTTTTTAATCATATAGATTAAACATTAAAATCCCACTGATACGTAAGATACTCAATTATTCACTCTGTTTATTTAGTAGTGCCGTACTAATATTTAATTCGTATTAAGTTGTTTCAAAATAAACTAGCTACATTTTGATTTTTTGTGTGCATGTGTACATAATATGTATGTATTTAACACAAACTCTGATTTAAACTCTCTTTATTTCTTCTTTCTTTTTTCTCTCTCTATCTTTCTATAAATCTGTCTATATCTGTCTATTTGACTGACTATCTCTTTTTCAGTTTATCATCCTGTCTATCTATATCCATCGCTCTGTATGTATGTCTATCTGCCTATATATCTGTCTGGCTCAGAGCCGTCCTTAGCGAAAGCGAGGCCGAGTGCAAGAACTTTTGCAAGGCCCTTCCATTCTGACCAATGTTTCCAATTTAGCTGTTTTTTTTATTCATCTACCAGAAATTTTTAATAGTAATTTTGCTTTATTTAATGTCAGATATTGTGTGATTAAATAAAGTAAAGGCAACTATTCGGAAATTCTGGTAGATATTTTGAACAAAATTCTTTTAAATTAGCAGCGTTACTTCTCACAACGTAATAGGCATTTGAAAAAGCACGCGCTTGAATGACATACACAGTGGCACATCAAGGATTACACTTTTTTATGGGTGTGTGTTGGGGGTAGTATGTTTTAATATTTTATAGAGACTCTGACCAATTTGGTTTCATAATACTCGAACTGGGCTTGGTCTATTCTTTTTTCAGCAGATTTCGACGGGCGGAGAATTGATTCTGGCCGTGTCATATCGGAGAGGCTTTTTCTCTCTTTCTTTTCTTTTTCTTTTTTTTCGGGGGTGGGGGGTGGGGGGAGGGGTAAGTTAATAATATTGTACAGTCGTTAATAAAAGAGAGAGAGAGAGAGAGAGAAGATTATTTCTTTACTTTTCCCCATACTTTTTAATATTTTAATCGTCAAATTGCTGCAGAGTAATACTAAAGGTACTGTTCGACTGCAAATTTTGTCAATTTTTCGAATTTGAATACAAATTTTGAAAGAGAGAAATCCTATACATACTAAAAATTGTATCGACTTAAAAATAAAAATCTGTTCATTAGCCAACCGTCACCTACCTCGCTCTGTTATTTTTTTTTATCGAACTCCCCCCCCCCTATATTTTAGTGTATCATAAATATAAGGGGCTCACAATTTAAAATACTTATAATGCGATATGTAATTATCGTATTGTCTCATATTTTGTACGATAAATATAATCTTTATAAGGAAGGGATTTTTAACCGAAGTCCCTAAATTTTAGTATAGCACGAATATAAGGGCTCATTAACTAAAAATACCTATAAATCAGATCCAAATTGTCGCGGGTCAAACAAATTTTGATTGGTAAACCTTTTAGTTGGAAGGACTCTGCCGATTTTTTATTGAAACTGGTCACATTTTAATGTATTATAAATATAAGGTGATTACATATTAAACACTTATAACTCTAGTTGTAGTTGTCGGAGTAACTCATATTTTGTCTGGCATTTTTTTTTATTTATCATATTAATGTGACAAAGTACCCCCCTTTAGGAAGGTTGCGTTTACCACACAAAATAAGAGTGTTCGACAATAATTACAGCTCACGTTATAAGTATTTTAAGTTGTTAGCCCTTTATACTTATGATACACTAAAATAAGGGGGTTTATATAAAAAATTGACAGAGCCCACCTCTTTGAAAACGATTACGTTTTTCATACTAAATTTGTGTGGACTGTGAAAATTTCAATCCGAGTTATAAGTGTTTATGTTTATCGTGCCCTTATATTCACACTATAGCAAAATATAGGGTTTCGGTTAAAAAAACTGACTAAGTCCCCCACCCCGCCACTTTATAAAGATTAAGTTACCACACAAAATATGAATATTCTGCGATAATTACAGCTCGAGTTATAAGTGTTTTAAGTTGTCAGCACCTTATATTTGTATAATACTAAAATATCGGTAGTTTTGATAAAAAATCGACTGAACCCCACTCCCCCCTTAAATGGATTACGTTTACCATGCAAAATTTACATTAGCTGCGGCAATTTGGATCCGAGTTATAAGAATTTGTGTTATGGAGCCTTTATATTTACTAAACTATTGCTAATATCTTATTATTAATATTATTATTAATATTTACTAAACTATTTGCACTATACTAAATTTTAGGGGTTTCTGTTAAAAATCCGACAATGTGTCCTGTATAAATTATGTCACTTTGTTTATGCACACAAAATTTGAGCCCGCTGTGACAGTTTGATAACGAGTTATAAGAGTTTAAATTTGTCGGGCTCATATATTCAGTTTTTTATAAAAAATTTAGCGGTTTCATAAGAAAATGATAATGGCCCTCATGATGTTGAACCAAACAACGTTTGGTTCTACCTTCTTTGCAGCCTTCGACAATTAGAATCCGAGCTATAGGGGGGGGGGGGGGGCGAAATGGCGTCAACGAGACCGGAGTGTCATGTACTCTGAATTTTATTATGAAATAGATAACTCATAACAAAATAAATAATAATTATTTAGCTTTTTCCATTAATTTGTTTTTCAGGGGCGAGGCCTTCCTAGGCGCGAGGCCCTGTGCGGCCGCACCAGTCGCACACCCCTAAGGACGGCTCTGGTCTGGCTTCCTACTTCTTAGTATATAGATTCTATCTATATACACAGTAAAAAAAAAGGGTCGATCTACTAAAAAAAAAATCAGTTTTTCTCATTGATCCATGCAATTACTAAAAATGTTTTTTTATTCAAACTCAGTTACAAGAAAATTTGTAAGAATTACTAGACAACAGTGAGCAACGATTCCGGTTTATAATACCGGTTACTAAAAAATTCTGCGGAATGCAAATTTACTAAAAAAAATTTAGTAACCTCAGGATTTTATTTTACTGTGTAGCTAGAAGTAAAAAACTTTCTAGTGACCCCGTGAGCCTTTAAATTATAACCATAGTTAAATTTCGGAGAAGGAGAGGAAATTTATAAATTACAGCATTTATCAGACTTTGAATGTAAAATTATTCAATTTCACTAGATAAATGCCTGCATAACAACCTCATTCCCAGTATTTTGATAATTTTAATCAAGAGGCTTGCAGATTTTAAATCTGAAAATCAATTTTACCGAACGCTGAAAAGATTACATCATCGTACATCATACCAATTTACATATCATTCTAAGCACGATGTTGGCTTGAATATTAAACAGGCGGTCAGCCTAAATTCAATCAAGCGGAATTGTCCGTCAGACGAAACGGAAGTTCACAATTTTGCAGGTTAAGCTGCTTCGCCAAACACTGTCAAATGTCGTTACTGATTGTACAAACTATGTATTGCAGAAAATTTAGTAATCTGTATACGTTATGTAAATCTGAAAAGAAATATGGGGTATATTTACGTGATGAAATTAAATTCTAACTAACTGCATTGCAACCCGATGTGTTGTATTTAAATTTCATGTAGTTTTTCGGTAATTTGGGTGAAACAGTAATCTAGTTTTATTATATACTAGCATGGGAGTTTTATTTTGCATTCCAAACTTTAAAAAAATTATTTTCAAACGTCTACACCATACAGTAGATAGATGCCTGCATAACAACCTCATTCCTATTATTTTGATCATTTTAATCAAGAGGCTTGCAGATTTTAAATCTGAAAATTAATTTTACCGAACGCTGAAAAGCTTACGTCATCGTACATCATCCCAATTTACATATCATTCTAAGCACGATGTTGGCTTGAATATTAAACAGGCGGTCAGCCTAAATGCAATCAAACGGAATTGTCCGTCAGACGAAAAGAAAGTTCAGAATTTTGCAGGTTAAGCTGCTTCGCCAAACACTGTCAAATGTCGTTATTGATTGTATAAACTATGTATTGAAGAATATTTAGTATAATCTGTATACGTTATGTAAATCTGAAAAGATATATGTGGTATATTTACGTGATAAAATAAAATTCTAACTAACTGCATTGCAACCCGATGTGTTGTATTTAAATTTCATGTAAATTTTTTTGTAATTTAGAAGAAACAGTTATCTAGTTTTATTATATACTAGCATGGAAGTTTTATTTTGCATTCGAAAATGTAAATAGTGATTTTCAAACGTCTACACCAAACAGTATATGGTTAAATACTCATCCCCTTCCTAGAACGCAATCACATTAAAAAAAATTCACATGACATACCCAGCCATGTGGACAGTAACGGTCATGTTCATATAACGGAAAGAAAAGCTTCGTTAAACAATAAAATATGCAAATTAAAGGTAAAATAATATTTACAGAAAAGTAAATATATATTATTACAATACAAATAATCGTTGATATAGTAATATCGTATATTAATTTAATTGCTAAAAGATGAAAATAAAAATATTATCTTAAGTAAAATAAATTTTATTAGACTGTTAACATATGTTTCAGATCAATCTGAGCCAGCATCAAAACAAATAAGAATATTCTATAATTGCAAGTTTGAAAGAATGATGATGATGATATGAGTGGAAACATAAGTCAGCAGTCTAATAAAACTTATTTTACTGTTGATAGTATTTTTATTTTACATCTTTTAGCAATTAAAATTAATATCTAATTACAAGGTATTAGGATTTTTCATATTTATATTAATGTTAGTTATCCAAAATCATTATTATCACTATCCTCTTAATAGTGCACATTTGAGCTTCGAGATAAAAAAACAAATCACAAAAGCGTACAACTCGGTTATACAATCACTAGTTCCGTTTGACACCTCAACATCTTAGTTTAATTATCTTTTTGTGAACTGGAGTTAAATTCCTTGGCTTTATTCTTAAAAAATGCTAAGCTTGTGATTATAACATATAGATAAAATGTACCATATACCAGGCCTCTCCAACCTTTCAGAAAACCACGCTCTTCAACCGCTGGAAACAAATGAAGGGCGAAATTATTCAAGTAATTGAAAAAACTAGTCGTTGGGGGCCACCGTAATACTTACCCATCATGGATATGCATAATGTAAAATATTAAAATAAAAAATGTGTAAACTACTTATGAAATGCATTGCAATTCGAATAAAATCGTGGCTTGATGACGTCATAAACTTTAAAGGCTCGATTACTGAATTGCGTGAAAGAAACATCCTTATAACTCCAAAAACAATAATCCTATTAACTAGCGGTTTATTGCATCTGGTTAAGCGTCTTATTTCCAATTAAAATATATCTTTGAATTGAAATTTGGATGAAATACAGGGTCATGAAAAATCAAAGAGTGTAGAAAATAGGATTACAAATATCTCGGCAACTCATTATCCGATCGACTTCATGCTTTATGCAAAATTTGTTTTTTTTATTGTCTTTTACAGTCACTCCTTAAAATAAACAATTTCGAAAATTTTTATATACCTTTTATCAGAACGAATATTTCGAGAGTCCGTAAAATATATTTCCGGATAATCGAGGTTGCTGAAATTCAAAACGCTTCTTCCCATTATTACATACTAAGTACATACCAAATTTCAAGTCTCTATCTCAATTTTTTCGGGAGATAGAGCGTTTACAGACACACAGACACACAGACGGACGGCAATTTTTTTTTCTTAAAATATGTTTTTCGGAATCTCCTGTGTCTGAAACGTGTAAATCCGTCAATTTTTTTTTTTTTTTTTTGGATTTTCAAAACGATTACAAGATTTACCCTATAATACGTATGATGAGTAAGTAATAAAGAAATATTATCTCATTATATTGGTTTTAGGAATACACATATTCTAAGAATATCATGCAGATATATCTGAAAGTTGTGACCATAATGCCACTACAAAAAATGGATTGCAGGAAAAAAATAGAACACACTAAATTTAGCATTACATTTGCCTGATTTAGGGGGACGCTATCTCAAAGTATATTGCAGGGGAATAGCCAAAAATTTTAATGACGCTTACAAAAAAAAAATAAATAAATAAACATGTATACATTAACGATTTTAAGGCAAATTTTCTTTTAAAACCTATTTTATAATTTTTTTAAAGTAAGTAACAGAAAACATTTAAAAGACGCCAAAAAAACAATTAATTATTATTTTTTTTTTCTTTTTGCATAGGATAGCTGAGATCGATCTCTAACCGGTTGCTTTTCTCTACTTTTCCGATTTTGGTAGCGGATTTTTCATAGGGTCAATTTATATTTCGGAATCGTTTCCGAAATTGAAAGTATACTCTTAAAAAAAAATGGTACTGAAATCGATAAAGTAAAAAATACTCTCTAAGAGATCAACTTTTGATATCCAATAAAAAACAAAATCCTTCAAAAATACTGAAATTCAAAAGATAAAATTGAAAAGAGTGTTTTCGCTGATTCAACATTAGCTTGCGAGGGTCTTCGTGTAATTATCGTAGGCTCTTAATGTAAGGAAAATTTGTATTAGTGTTCAGGTCCTTGTTTTCGCCAGTCAAATGCCGTCGGATTGAACAGACATTTCTGAAAATACTGAAAACAAATATAAAAACAAAAGAGCTCGAAAAAATAATTTCGTAAATTAGCATTTGTCAAACAGCATTTGATGGACATCGATCCAGTAGACGTATACAAGTGCACCAAGGTTTAGAAAGCCAAAGGACCACGCACAAATTATATGGAAATGTTGAATTGTTTTTGAGAAATTTTGACATTTTGCAGATCATAAAATGCTGATTAAATGTCTCAGTGACCAGAATCCCGAAAAATGACTACGTTGGATGATATAACCGTCGCGATATCTTCACTACATAGTATGAAACAAAGTCGCTTTTTCTGTCCCTATATCCCTATGTACGCTTAGATCTTTAAAACTACGCAACGGATTTTGATGCGGTTTTTTTTTAATAGATAGAGTGATTCAAGAGGAAGGTTTATATGTATAATAACCATATGTTTTGCTTTGTAATTTCAGATAAATCATCACTACATAGTATAAAACAAAGTCGCTTTTTCTGTCCCTATATCCCTATGTACGCTTAAATCTTTAAAACTACGCAACGGATTTTGATGCGGTTTTTTTTAATAGATAGAGTGATTCAAGAGGAAGGTTTATATGTATATCCATTAAATAGTGGAGAAATACTGTTATTTTTGAGGTTTTTAATGTGATGTAAATAATTTCATTTTTTCCGCTTATACATTGCAAACGCAGGCTGAACCCTACAAGATTTATCAAAATAATGTACTAATTATTGTACACATTAAAAAGGTCTACAGAAAACACAAAGAGATGAAGGTTTTCAAGGTTAACCCGAAGCAAAGCGAGGGAGGGCCGCTAGTAATTCATATTAAGCAACTGCAAACCTTCCGGGGTTTTTTTCCAAGTCAAGTAAATATAATTTGAACCAGAAAAAAATATTTGCACTTTAAAAATATTTGCAAAATATCAACAACCCCGTGGCTTCGAAGCGCGTGGTTGTTGAAATATGCCAAGTGGCCAAACTAACATTAGAGGGAAATTATACTGCTTCGGAAATTTTTAAATACTAATGATTAAGTTTACTTTTGAGTAAACTTCATTTTTGTACTACATTAGTTGAACATGAGACTTGAACTAATAAAAAAAAATTCTTCATACCAACCTATTTGCCGTCACCCCTTCCAAAAACTAGATACAACGCAGAGCTACATGGGAACACTGAATACATGGGGGATACATGGAATTTTTGTCTATCGTCTATCGTACAGTGTAAGATTTTTTTTAAAATCCGCTCAGTAGTATCATAATTTCTTTCGTACAGACAAACATTTGTTTGATTTTTAATGTATTTGTATAACTTTAATCACATGGACATTAAAGGACATTTTTGTTCATATTTCCATATGAAAGGCAAAACATGTTAAAATAAAAATCCAGGTCAAAAGCCGTAAACTTCATAACGTATCATACACTTCATAGTATATCACACTTTGAGTATTCAAATCATGAATTAAAAAAATATCTTAATTAAACATAAGCTGAAAAATGAGTAAATGGCATCCTGATATTAAAATCGAAAGTCAATGATTCTTGTCCTTAAGTATTCTTTTTTGATGAAACATTTTGATGAAAGGAAAATATTTACATCTACTATATTACATATATACATATACAAGAATCAATGCTCCACTTTCATATTTAATAATGACGAAGAAACGTCATATCTTTATATCACAATATCACAGCAAAATCTTCTATTCTAAAGAAACGTTCCGTTGCGTTCTGTTTAGAAAAAAAAAAGAAAAAAGAAAAAGAAGGGTGTTCTGGGAGTTGAAGTGAAAGTTGTAGTACATAAACATCCTGGCGTATAACGCATTCTTGGGGACCTTAGCGCAGCTTCTTTAAAAATGATCCGATTCGCTTGCAGTTTTCTTTATCATAGTTCTAAGGTGCTCCGGTTACTTTATAAACTACTAAAATTTCCTTAGACGCCAGATACCACCTTTATCAAATATGAATGTATTTTTCGGCTTCAACTTACGTTTACTCACTACAGTCGTAAATTAAAAATCCATTTACTTTTAAAAGTAAGTGGTAAACATTACAGTGGGTGGGGGTGGGGTGGGGGGATATCATCCTTAAATTAAATATCGGGTTAATGGTAAAGTTAATTCTTGAAATTTACAAGGGGGAAAGACCTTCAACCTCCTAGGGGAGCATTCTTTTGAACGGTTTCAACGGGAAATGATTCATTTTAACTTAGCTTATGATTCAGCTACATTCTGCCTGATAATTTTTATCTTAGACTTCGGTTACCACTATTTTCGAACATTAACGGTGCATTCTTTTCTCGGTTTCTAGGGTCCGATTTCAACAGGAATTGAGTCACTCAACTTAGCTAACGATTGTCTCACATATTTTTGTTCCATCTTCCACCGCCAAAGGCGCATTCTTTTCTCGGGTTTTATGAACGGATTACAACGAGATTTGACTCACCCAACTTGGTTTTCGATTGTCTTAGAGATTTTTGTATGACCTCCCACCACCTGGGGCGCATTCTTATCTAGCGTTTTATCGCCCGATTACTACAGTGTTCGACTCATTGTATTTGCTTTTCGATTGTCTCTGGCCCGTGTGGAGCATTGTGACATTACTTTTAAAGGTTGATTGAAATATTTTGCATGATGGTGCGTGAAAAATTCTATTGCAGTTGTGAAAAAATCATAACTCTAAACTTTACAATCAATAACCCCTTAAATTAATAATGTAAGTTTATTCTTTAATCGTCACTGACAGGAGAAAATATAAGATATATCACCTGATTCAAGCATGTCGAGGATGAGACAGGAACTACAAATTTCTTAAAATTAAATGAAAATTCTTTATTCATAATTTATGAAGCGAAGAAAATAAGAATTCCCTCTTGGCCACTAATTAAAATACTCGAAACATCATGTTCAAGTTATTACATGAAGACATCGTATCGTAAGCCTATACAGAATTCGGCACTTAAAGAATTTTTCAATTAATGAAAATGGAAAAAATTAAAATTATAAAAATCCGCACAACTTTCTCACGAGCTCCCACCAGAAAAAATGAATAAAAATGTAACGGTCAAAGTATATGTACGACAAATACGGAAAATGACAAAGTCAATTTAATTGATAAGAATATAAAGCCAACGGTAATTAAAGAAACGAATAAGTGGCGAAAAGCGAAACCAGAAGTATTCCTATTTGTCAACACAAGCACGCGTAGAGGATTTTGAAAATCGAATGTATGGAGAAACGAAGTTCACAATGCAGTTCGAATAGTGCTTTGCGAGAGACGATTTGAAGGACAGCGCTACCAATACATGTACGGGAAGGCGCTGAAACGCTACGAGCAGAAACAAAAACCTAGAAGATTGAAAGATGCGCGCGCAGTACACGGGGGCAAAAGCTTCGCCTCCCTATGAAAACGAAAACAAATGCATACGATCATCCGCAGCAAAGGCTGAATGAAGTTATATTTAACAAAAAGAAAAGGGTTGGGCGAAAGATAAACATCGAATCACCGCAAAGCATATCGTACAAAAATTAAAAAAAAAAAAAAAAATAAATAAATAAATAAAAAATCACGGCAAAAGAAAAAAAAATTCTAATTTAACAAATTACAATAACCATTGGAAAAATGTTTCTAAAGCTCAAAAAAACCAAAAAAAAAAAAAACGTATTTCTGTGTTATAGCGACCCCCACAGTTATGATTATGCCAAGGTTGCAGTTATGATTTCGCCAAGACCATGGCAAAGCTTACATATGCATCCTATATACGTATATATATATTCCAAACACTCTTATATATGCCATATACGTCATTATACACATATTATTTACGTCTTATTATGTCGTATATACATCATATGCACATATCATATGTATACATCATATATGCATCATATATGCATCATCTATGACTATAACTTGGCCACATACGTCAAGAAATGCTATATATATATCATATATTATTATAATGTCATACATGCTTTATAATTTGGCCATAAATCTTGGTCGCTGGCGATGAAAGTACCACATTTACAATATATTAATGAAAACAAAAACAAAAATATTTTATCGGGCCCTTCCTACAATAACTTTAACTCT
Organism: Maratus michaelseni; assembly: GCA_963931845.1. Classification (NCBI taxonomy): domain Eukaryota; kingdom Metazoa; phylum Arthropoda; class Arachnida; order Araneae; family Salticidae; genus Maratus; species Maratus michaelseni. Next base: position 277,313,509 of record OZ007596.1, read on the forward strand.
TGTTTGGATTGATGTCAGAGATAAAGATATTTTGAGGAAATTAAAGGTGAAGACCACGTTTATTGCTTTATAAGACTATTTCTCATCCGACGTCAATTTTTGAATTCGGCTTTTTTTCATATCTGATAATTTGAATCTACTTTTTTTGTAACTTTACCATTTTTGTTGTGGTTTTATACATTTATATTGCCTATTCAAAGAAAAATTCTTCTAATGTTACAGAATTTCTTTAAAAATTCTTGCAAAGTTACAGAGTTTCGTTAAAAACGCTTAAAAAAATAAAGTGACGACGTCAATAAAATGACGACGTCAAGAGGTCCATTCTCGACCGAAAACAACAACAATGGATAATAATGTGAGAATTCATCTGACAAGCATGGCCGGTATACTTTGCCGTAGGCGGCGGGGACTCACGCCACAGTTTTGTCACGGATACAGGTTTGTTTGGAAAACACTAAAGTATGGCACTCCGTTCATAAGAAACAATATACGCTTCCGAAGTCAGTGGGGTCCCCGAAACTACGTTAATTTGAAAGATTTAACGAAGATATAAAATTCTATAAACTTGACGCTTGTTTAAGGCTATTATAGCCCCATCAGTGGCTGAGGGGTTCTGCTCTCAAATCTGGTAGATGGAAAGTGCTGGGTTCAAACCCCTGTCGTGGTTGCCGACCTAACTGTTCGGAATTTTCCGTGGATTCCTTCGAACCTTCCGCCACGAAAGACTCCCACGGAGGGCACTCCCCCCGTAGGGCCTATATCCCTAGTGTAGATAATCGGCCATCATAAAACAACCAACAAATCATTAACGTTATTATAACGGGCCCGCGGAACGCCGGTTCGCTAGCTAGTTATTATATATAACTTCCACTCTGTGTTTTGTTTTAAGAATTTGTGATATATTAAATAACGTGTCACAGAGTACAGCGTTGCTTTTCAATTCGAGAATCCAAAACAATTTTCATTTTAGGTACATATAATTAAAAAATATGTTAACGGGATTAATAACAAATAATAAATATTGTCAATCGAATCTTCACACAACGTATGTCATGAAAAGAGGTAAATATTATCTTGAAATGTATTTTTAAAACTTCCTTTGAAAGGATATGCTTTGCGGGGAATAAAATCATATTCATGGCTACATTTGCAATCAGATATGTTAAATTTCCTGTGAGATATTCATATATGCAGAAGAAAATTTGCTTACTGGTACATAATATTTTAAAATAAGTAATGCGATTTTAAAATATAACTGTTAGTAAATAGAAACGTATGCGAAAATGAAAATAATATGTATATAAATATATATTAGTATTTAATATTTATACTCTGTCAGCTAAACAATTAAAATTAGTTCAAAGGTATGATTTGTTTTTTTTTAAATCCGCAGGTAGGAGTGAATTTTAGGAAATTTTTTATTTTGTACTATTTTATTTAACAAAACTAATTTTTTTTATATGTAAAGGTGGAATAATGTAATCGATTTTTAACTCAATTCTTGATACGCTAGAATTATAGAAATTATGTACAAATATGTGTTTCCGATGATAATACAACATTTTAATATTTTTAGAACTTAATTATAAATTAATAATTTAATTTTAAGGAATTTTTCTGTTAGCTCGACACAGGTGATAAAATGCCCAAATATTCTTTATGGTTACAGTTGTACGCGACTTTAAACAACATTGGATTTAATAATGCGCCAAACCACGCTCACCAAAAAAAGCCAATTGGCTGTTAAACTGCAACAATACAAAAGTAAAAAGTAGACTAGAAAGTAGAAAATTGGAGAAAAGTTAAAAATAAAGAGTGTAATAATTACAAAATACACCCTTTTATCAATTAACTATTTATTATTAATTAAATTACAATTATAGGTTGAGAAAATAATTTATAAATCCCGAATAAGTTTAAATAATGTTTTTTCCCTTTGCTTTTAATATACATTTAAAAATAAATAAATAAATTCAATACCTCGCGCTTTCTATCAAGCGAAAAAAAAGCAGTGAATTTTCCATTATTCGGTTCGATGCCCACTCAAAATTAATGTATTGTCACGGAAATTTTTGGGTTGGTTGGTTGGTTGATTTATGACGGCCGATTATTTGTTCTTGGGATATAGGCCCTAGGGAGAATGCCCACCGTGGGGGTCTTTCTATGGGATCCTAACCCATATTTACGGCAAGGTTCGAAGAAAACCGCAGAAAACTCCGCACTCCGTAGACGAGCGCGACAGGGCTATGAACACAGCACCTCTCGTCTATCAGCTTTGACAGCAAAACCTCTTAGGTACTCGTGGGGAGGAAATATTTTGGGATAAACATGAATTGCAGTCATGCAATGTGGCCTGACTTCCCGTTTTGTATCCGAAGGTAGAATAAACCAAAATATCCAAACATGATGCCAACTTTAGATGTTAGCATGCAATTTTTTAAACTTTGGTGCAATTTCTTTGTGTAGACTCTCCCCTAAGTAAAATTTAAGTATTGCTTTAACTCTTGTTTAGAATGATGTCTGAGATAAAGGTATTTTGAAGAAATTAAAGATTAAGACCACGTTTTCCGCTTTATAAGACGATTACTCATCCGACGTCAATTTTTGAAATCAGCTTTTTTTCATATCTGATAATTTGTATCTATCCTTTTTGTAACTTTAACATTTTTATAACGATTTTATGCTTTTCTACTGCTTATTCAAAGAAATATTTTTCTAAAGTTACAGAATTTCGTTAAAAACGCTTAAAAACACTTAAAAGATAAAGTGACGATGTCAAGATGTCCATTCTCGACCGAAAACAACAACCATTTTCCCAATGGTTAAAACAATAAAGTGATGACGTCAAAAGGTCCATTCTCGACCGAAAAGAACAACCATTTTTCCAATGGTTAAAACAATAAAGTGACGACGTCAAGAGTTCCATTCTCGACCGAAAACAACAACCCTTTTCCCAATGGTTTAAAAAAAAAAAAAAAAAAAAAAAAAAAAAAAAAAAAAAAAATGCGAGTGAAAAACTTAGTTAATTGAAAATACACAAATAGAAACATCTGACTCTTGTTGTTGGCAATTTCTATCAAAGAAATTAATGTAAAACAATATAGCTTTAAACCCAAAATATGAATATTGTCCATAGAGCATAATATAATTGTTCTTTACATATCTTATTATACAAAACAGCTTCCAAACTGCGAAATTGCGAACTCTTTAAATAGTACTTCCGGCTTTTTAAGCAGTACTTCCGTTTTGATTGGCAGCTGTTGAGTAGTTTAAAAACTGCTATAACTCCTGTTCTGTTTTTTGTAGAATAAAATAAATACAGTTTTAGAAAGGTAAAAAGTTGGGATTTAATAATTTTTTTTTCACAATTTTGTTCGAAAGCCGCTTTTTAAACGTAGTCAAATACCAAGTAGATTAACAGGATTAATAATAAATAATAAATATTGTCAATCGAATCTTCACATAACATGAAAAGAAGTAAATATTTTCTTGAAATGAATTTTTAAAACATCATTTGAATGAATATGCTTTGCTGGGAATAGAGTCATATTCATGGCTGCATTTGCCTTCAGATATGTCCAATTTTCAATTTCCTGTCATATATTTATATATGCAGAAGGAAATTTGCTTACTGGTGCATAATATTTTGAAACATGTAATGCGATCTTAAAATTTAACTGTCAGTAAACAGAAATGCGCGTGGAAATGAAAATATACTTTAAGGAAAAAAAAAAATTAAATAATACTTATGATTTAAAAAAAAAAGGAAAGAGTTTTTTATAAAATCCGTAAGTGAGAGTGATTTTTATGAAAAATTTTATTCTGTACTTTTTTATTTAACTCAACTGTTTTTTTTTTTTGTTGTTGTTTTTTTTTGTATATAAAGATGAAATTTCGTAATCGATTTTTTAACTCAATTCCTGATACGCTAGAATTATATTATATGTTTCCGGTGATAATACAATATTTTAATATTTTTAGAACTTAATTATAAATTAATAACTCTTTTTTAAGGAATTTTTTGTTAGCTTGACATAGGTGATAAAAAGCCCAAATATTTTTTATGATTACAATTGTACGCGAGTTACAACAACAATGGATTTAATAATGCGGCAAACCACGCGCGCCAAAAAAGGCCAATTTGCTGTTAAACTGCAACAATACAAAATTTTAAACAGTAGAGAATTAGACAAAAGTTAAAAATAATGAGTGTAATAATTAAAAAATACCCTCTTTTATCAATTAACTATTTATTATTCTTACGATTATAGGCTGAGAAAATAATTTACAAATCCCGAATAAGTTTAAATAATACTTTTTTTCCTACTGTATATTTGAAAAAATATATACAATTTTAAATAAATTCAATAGCTTGCTCTCTCTATCAAGCGTAAAAAAACGGTGAATATTCCATAATTGGGTTCGATGTCCATGTGTATTGTCACGAAATTTTTTGGGTAAAACATGATTTGCAGTCATGAAGTGAGGCGTGATTTTTAAGATGTGCATTGAATGCTTAGAAAAGTGATTTTTTTAACGCTTATTTTTATACTTAATTATTTATTTTTTACAATGAATAACATCTTTTTTAACATTAAAGTGATTTTATTAAAACAAGGGTTTCCTTTGCCATATTTTATTGCACATGAAATTTGGCACTTTACTTCAACGGGATATGTGCAACCACACCGTTAAAAATTTCTGGAAAAGTACAGAAAATCAACATAAATTCTCGGAAATATATATTTACTTGAGAAAAAAAAATAATTTAACAAATTACAACAATAGTAAGGATAGCGGGCAGGACTCTACCATAACCGTTACCTCGATCTACAAGACATTTAAAAATTTTAATAATTTAGCCCCCCCCCCCTAAAATATCCCCTCTTATAGCAGACCTATTTGCCCCACCCTTCTATAACATAGCTTCCCCACGCCAGCTATTCCACCCACCTACTATAGTATGATCTCGGCAGCAGGCGGTTATACCACCGCACCGCCTGCTGCTGACGCAGAAGTCCCATTCCCTATCTACTTCCTTCCCGTTTGGTATCCGAAGGTAGAATAAATCGAAATATCCAAATATGATGCCAACTTTAGGTGTTAGTATTGAAATTTTTAAAGTTTGGTACAACTTCTATTTGTAGACCATCCCCTAAGCAAAAGTTAAGTATTGCTTTAACTCTTGTTTAGATTGATGTCTGAGCTAAAGGTATTTTGAGGAAATTAAAGTTGAAAACTACGTTTTTTTGCTTTATAAGACGATTTCTCATCCGACGTCAATTTTTGAATTCGGCGTTTTTTCATATCTGATAATTTGCATCTATCCTTTTTGTAACTTTAACATTTTTGTAACGATTTTATGGTTTTCTATTGCATATACAAAGAAACATTCTTCTAAAGTTGCGGAATTTCGTTAAAAATTCTTCTAAAGTTACAGAATTTTGTTAAAAACGTTTAAAAAAATAAAGTGACCACGTTAAGAGGTCCATTCTCGACTGAAAACAACAACCACTTTCCCAATGGTTAATACAATAAAGTGACGACGTCAAGAGGTCCACTCTCGACCGAAAAGAACAACCATTTTCCCAATGGTTAAAGCAATAAAGTGACGACGTCAAAAGGTCCATTCTCGACCGAAAACAACATCCCTTTTTCCCGATGGTTAAAAAAAAAAAAAAAAATGCGAGCAAAAAACTTATTTAATCGAAACACAAATATAATCATAAGCATCTGACTCTCGTTGTTGCCAATTTCTATCAAAGAAATTAATGTAAAACGATATAGCCTTAAACCCAAAATATGAATATTGTCCATAGAGAATAATATAATTGTTCTTTACATTTCTTATTATACAAAACAGCTTCCAGACAGCGAAATTGCGAACTCTTTAAATAGTACTTTCGGCCTTTTAAACAGTACTTCCGTTTTCGTAGCAGTTGTTGAATAGTTTAAAAACTGCTATAACTCCTGTTCTATTTATAATAGAATAAAATAAGTACAGTTTTGGAAATATAAAAAGTTGGGATTTAATAAAATTTAAATTTTTTTGACAATTTTGGTCGAAAACCGCTTTTTAAACGTAGTCAGGTACCAAGTAGTTTAACAGGATTAATAATAAATAGTAAATATTGTCAATCGAATCTTCACACAACATATAACATGAAAAGAGGTAAATATTATCTTGAAATGTATTTTTAAAACTTCATTTGAAAGAATATGCTTTGCTGGAAATAAATATTCGTGGCTGCATTTGCTTTCAGATATGTTAAATTTTCAATTTCCTGTCAGATATTCATATATGCAGAAATAAATTTGATTACTGGTGCATAATAGTTTGAAACATGAATTCGATCTTAAAATTTAACTGTCAGTAAACGAAAATGTGTACAGAAATTAAAATAATAGATATATTTTTTGTAGTATTTGATGTTTATGCTTTAATAACAAAATAAAAATTAGTTAATATTTAATTTTAAAAAAAATAAAAAGTTTTTAAAAAATCCGTAACAGAGAAATAATTTTAGAAAAAAAGTTTATTTTGTACTATTTTATTTAACTCAACTAGGTTTTTGTATGCAAAGATCAAATTTTGTAATCGATTTTTAACTGACGTCCTGATAGCCAAGAATTATAGAAATTATGTACAAATGTGTGTTTCCGATGGTAATAGAATATTTTTATACTTTTATAACTTAATTGTAAATTAATAACTTTATTTTAAGGCTTTTTTCTGTTAGAGCATTAGAAGTGATAAATTTCCCAAATATTCTTTATGGTTACAATTACACGCGAGTTTCAACAAAAATGGAAGTAATAGTTCATCAAACCCTGCTTGCCAAAAAAAAATGGCTGTTAAATTGCAACAATACAATATTTCAAACACTAAAAAGTAGAAAATTAGACAAAAGTCAAAAATAAAGAGTGTAATAATTAAAAAAAAACACCTTTTATCAATTAACTATTTATCATTAATTAAATTACAGATCATAGTTTGAGAAAAGAATTTGCAAATCCCAAATGGGTAGTTTAAATGATGTTTTTTCCCCGTTGTTTTTTCTATACATTTGAAAAAAAAAATAGATATTTTTCTAGTAAATTTAATACTTTGCTCTTTCTATCAAGCGTAAGTAAAACTGTCACGGAATTTTTTTGGGAAAAACATGAATTACAGTCATGAGATAGGGCGTGATTTTTAGGATATACACTGAATGCTTATAAAAGAGCTTAATAATAATAATAATAATAATAATAACAATAATAACCTTTTTTTAATACTTCATTATTTATTTTTTACAATGAATAACATAATAATAATAATAATAATAATAAGAAGAATAACCTTTTTTTAAATACTTCATTATTTATTTTTTACAATGAATAACATAATAATAATAATAATAATAAGAAGAAGAATAACCTTTTTTTAAATACTTCATTATTTATTTTTTACAATGAATAACATAATAATAATAATAATAATAAGAAGAAGAATAACCTTTTTTTAAATACTTCATTATTTATTTTTTACAATGAATAACATAATAATAATAATAATAAGAAGAAGAAGAATAACCTTTTTTTAAATACTTCATTATTTATTTTTTACAATGAATAACATAATAATAATAAGAAGAAGAAGAAGAAGAATAACCTTTTTTTAAATACTTCATTATTTATTTTTTACAATGAATAACATCTTTTAAACATTAAAATCATTTTATTTAAGGTGCCTGACTACGTACGGAGCATTTTTTTCAAAAAAAGCTACTTCATTATTTTTACTTACCCATCATTCGTAGTATAGGGTAAGTCTTGTAATCGTTTTAAAAATCGAAAAATTTTTTTTGACGGATTTACACGTTTCAGACACTGGAGATTCCAAAAAACATATTTTTAGAAAAAAAAATTTGCCGTCCGTCTGTGTGTCTGTGTGTGTGTCTGTGTGTGTGTCTGTGTGTCTGTAAACGCTCTATCTCCCGAAAAAATTGAGATAGAGACTTGCAATTTGGTATGTACTTAGTATGTAATAATGGGAAGAAGCCTATTTCATTTCAATAACCTCGATTAACCGGAACTATTTTTTTCGGACTCTCGAATTATTCGTTCTGATAAAAGGTATATAAAAATTTTCGAAATTGTTTATTTTAAGAAATGAATATAAAATACAATAAAAAAAACGTAAATTTTGCATAAAGCATGAAGTCAATCGGATAATTGGTTGCCGAGATATTTGTAATCCTATTTTCCACACTCTTCGATTTTTCATGACCCTGTATTTCATGCAAATTTCACTTCAAAGATATATTTTAATTGGAAATTTGCCGCTTAATGAGATGCAATAAACCGCTAGTTAATAGGACTATTATTTTTTGTGTTATAAAGAAAAATTTCTTTCAAGCAATTCAGTAATCGAGCCTTTAAAGTTATGACGTCATCAAGTCACGATTTTATTTGAATTGCTATGCATTTTATAAGTAGTTTACACATTTTTGTTTTAATATTTTACATTATGCATATCCATGATGGGTAAGTATTACGGTGGCCCCCAACGACTAGTTTTATCATATTTTTATTAAAGAATATGACTAGAAACGGTGAAAAAAAGCAAAAAATATTTCATTCATTGATGAAATTTTGGTAAATGGAGGATTTTGTGGTAAAATTTAGTGAAATTTGGCGCAATACGCAAAACACTCTAAAGAAAATTCTACTGTATGTTTCTTAATTTTCTTTTTACACGTCATACATATGACATTGGTGAAGGCAATGAACTAAAATCTAAGAGATATTTGAAATGTTTCAAAATTTATAGTATATCGCACATTTTTACATGCTGATTTTCATAAAATTCATTGATGTCATTCCACGAAAACATCCATAAAACAAAAAATATTTATTCTAAAATTAAATCTTTAGTTCATTGCCGTCACAATAGTGTAAACAACATACACTTTAAATTTCGTAGTGATATTCTAAAAACTTTTTGAGAAATCATGTTTTGCGTACGGAATTTTCTCCAAAAATTAAATATTGCAAAAAATGTATTTAAAGTTTAGTTTTGTGTTTTACTACAAGAATTTACAAAGTAATATGCATCTAAACTTCACTGTTTTTATGAGCTATGCTCTTTTTTTTCAAGTACTGAGCCTTTGTTTGTTTCTAAAATGCCATATATTTGCTTTCCCCTTCCCAGTTAGTACCTTTAAATAGTACTTCCGGTCCTTTAAACAGTACTTCCGGTTTGAGTGATAGTTGTTGAGTAGTTTTAAAACCACTGCAACTCCAGTTATATTAATCCTACAATAAAAATAAATACAGTTTTGGAAAGGTAAAAAGTTGGGCTTTAATAAAATGTAATAAAATCGTTTTGACAATTTTGGTCGAAAACCACTTTTTAAACGTAGTCCTTAAACAAGTGTTTATTTTGCTATATTTTGCTCATGAAATTTGGAACTTTATTCAATGTGATATGTGCAACCGCTCTGAAAAAAAAAAAAAAATCTGTAAAAACACAGAAAACCAGCAGAAATTTTCGGAACTATATATTTGCTTGAAATCAAAAGCATCATATCAAGATTCCCGATTATTAGTTCACGTACATTTTATAGATTCATGGGAGAAATTTGTGCACCGGAAGTTTTGTACAGAGGAAGACACAAGGCGTAATCCAATTCATTGTAATATAAACTTATAGAATAGGCAGTTTTCAAATTATTGCAAAATGTTCAATATACAAATTTTTGTTTTTCTAATAATTGCTGTATTCTATGGTAATGCAACGTTTAGAAACACCCGCATACAAAGCGTCAAATTTAAGCACAGTATTAGTCCGGGGCGTAACCGTTTTTTTACTTAACCATTTTATAGAAACTGCTCTTCAAATATGCAATTAATATTACTTAATCAATCACAAAACAGCAGTTAGCTGTGTCGACAGCGATGGATACGGTTTGGAGACCGCTACATCCCTCCAGTCAAAGGTAAATGAATGTTACGCGATTTTTTAAGATTGAATGATATTACCACGACCAGTGGCGATTTTCGATAATCGGGTTGTGTATCATTTCCTTTTGACTGGGGGATGTTGTGTCCAACGAGGTCACATCCCTCGCTGTCTAGAAGCTGATGACTGTTTTTGTGATTGATTAAGTAAGACCAATTACTATCTGAAGATAAGCTTGTATAAAATGATTAAGTAAAAAATGTCGCTGCATACTAGATGAAGAACAAAAACAATATCATTTTTGTTTCTTTACTAATTAAAATTTGCAGTTTTTTTATAGAGTCTACGATAAATTAACAAGATAGTTTATCTTACTCTCTCTCTCACTTTTTAACAGAATCTTCCTTTTTAGCTCACAGGCTATCAATGCCTGAGAGCTAATGTGTCCGCCGATTCTGTATGTACGTATGTATGTACGTATGTGCGTAACGCGATAACTCTTGATAGAAATAACCGCTATGCTTCGAATTTTGTTTATAGGTTCATTGTGATAAGGCGCTTCCCTGATTAGTTTTGGGGGTTCATTGATTAAGTATAAAGGGGGGAACGGGCGTTAATCCAGTCCCTTTAATTTAGATAAATGGGTTTTTCATGCAGAATTATCCGATTTTGTTCAAATTTTGTATATATGTTCATTGGGGTAAGGCGCTTCCATGATTAGTTTTGGGAGTTCATTGGTTAAGCATAAAAGGGACGAGCGGGGGGATGAGCCCCCCTTAATATACTGTCTATTCCTTTATTTTTCGAGTGACTTATTTCAAATTCTTTGAAATAGGAGTATAATATACATTTAGTGTGAATAGCTTGTGAGCTCAATGTCCTCAGTTTAACTGGGCATTTTTCTTTTTATTATATATCTGTTAGTTTACATTGTATAATGATTATATTATTTGCCAGACTATCCGTTAACTCATGGGTAAAGTTTTAGCAGTATTCAGTAGTAATTTTAAATAGGGAGTCTATTTAACCCCTTGGGGACGAGCGACACGAATACGTGACGCATAAGATGCTCAGAATCTTCGATTATTTCCACCAGTTATTTTTTTTTGTAAAGTTTTCCTTCTCTAATCATAGCATTTTTGCGATTCAATTAGGTGAAAATTTCTCATTTGAAAAACCGGTGGTAACAGATTAAAAATTCTGTAAAAGACGTTCGTCGCGAAGGGGTTAAAGTATTATAAAGAAATTGAGATGCAGAATTCATCTGATTATAAGCATGAACATTACAGAAAATGGTTATTAGAAAATGGTAACATATGGTGACATAAAATGGTAACATATAAGCTAAAGTAATTAACCGTCAGAATTGGACCCAATATTATAGTAAGCTGACATTGCACAATAAATGCAGTCCACAAACATGAACATACAATTTTGTGTATAAAAATCCGTAGACTTTTAGAGAGATTAATATGAAATATTAAATGGTGCAAAACGAAAACATAAGATTTTATGTTTTCTTTATCTTTAATTGCAATAAATGCATTAATTATAAAACTAAAACTAAATTTAACTTTAAAAAAATATAAATTTTTAATATTTTTTATAAAAGGTAACAGAAATGTGCTCCAGACATGTGCACTCCGGCCTGGCCGGTAGTTGAAGCTCGACTCAGCCAGGGCCCGGACTTAATTTTTTTCCGCAGACTCTGGTGATGCCGGTCCAGCGCTAAGACTTCCTGGGCCGTGTCAGGCCGGCAATTGTTTTGTTTTTTTCGAAATTAATAGTGATATTTCACAATTGTTTAATGGAATCTTTAGAAATTTAATTTGGTTTACTATATTATAAATACATAAAAAATATATATATATAAACTTTATTTTCTTATAGAGCTTTAGAGTTATGATTTATTTAAATGTCTTGTTCTTTCATTTTAAACTACATTTATTTTTCTAACTGGTGTTCATTTGAATGTCTTGGTTTAAGTATGTTGTTATTCCATATTCCATGGTTTTTGGACATATAATCTGAAGAATGTACATTGTGGGTAAATATATATCAAATAACAGTTTAAAAATATTTCAATTATTGCAGTTTTGTTTAAGAAATAACATCTTCTTTATCAGAAACTCGTGGCAGGCTACGCCAGTTTCTTGTCCGGACTGGACAGGCCATGAACTGCAAAAAGCAAAACGGTTTGGGCCTTTTTCGGCCGAACTATTAGTTTTTACATCGGGCAGGGCCATGACAGATTTCATTCATGCAGGCATAAAAAATATTAATATTTTAGATTATTACATAATTCGTAGCCTTTTTTATATTTTCCGAAAACAGAAAATATATATTTAATCTATTTCGAGGATTACCAGATTTACAGATAAATGAATACTCGTAAATACATATTCCTACGCAAAATGGGATTAACAGTAAACTTGATTTATAAAGTTACATAAATATGCTAATGAAAAGCGCTCAATCAAATAGAATTACCTGACGAGGACATTTAAACATCGGTTAATACAGATTATCAAATCAAATATGGAATGTCTGAAATTGACATCTTCCTTAGCATTAAAACAATATCGTCTCGACTTTATGTTAATATTATAGTTTTCGGACTTAATTAATGTTATACTTATTGAGTTGACATTAACCGGTTTTACATGGAATTGCTTTCAATATAATAGAAATATACTTAATATTAAATTAAAAATACTTGAAATGGAAAGATATCTCGTGTGCATTTCAATATTTTTAAATGATTTTTGTTGCATTGGATAGCTGACATCGATCTCTACGAAGGGCGCTTTTTACTTTTTTTTAAATTTTGTTTACAGTTTTTTATAGGGATAGTTTCACTTTCGGAACCGGTTTCGAAAGTGAAAATACAGGACATACCAATGTCTCGACCAACATCTCGTTGTCCATCTTTATCCACCCTCTTGATTAAAAAAATCGGCCACTTTTTTATTTATTTATTTATTTATTTTTTAATTGAAAAAGATGTAAAAAAAATTATAGATATTTAAAAATCTTTTTCTTTTAAGTGTTTGACTTTGGTACAAGGATTCCGGATCTTTTTTTTTTTGTTGTTTTCTCTGTATCCTAAAATTGACTGAGATATAATAGTTTGAAATTCTAGTGTGGCTGATATTTTCAAACAATAAATATTTTTGTCATGGGATAGCACTCGTATTTAAAACCAATCTGAATGCGACTGAGCAAAGTACAGGACACACAGATGTCTCGATCGAGTTCGTTGGCTAGCTTCATCCACCATCTTGTTTAAAACAGGCGTCCACTTATTTTTTATAAATTTTAAAAATTCAAAAAGTTGTAAAAAAAATTATGGATATTTAAAAAGCTTTTTCTTTTCAGTGTTTGACCTTGATACAAGGGTTCCGGATCATGTTTTTGTTTTGCCTGTATACTAAAAATTGACTGAGATATAACAGGTTGAAGTTCTAGTGTGGCTGATATTTTCAAACAATAAAGATTTTTGTGTGTCATGGGATAACACTCGTAGTTAAAACCAATCTGAATACGACTGAGCATGTATACAGGATATACAGATGTATCAATGAAGCTTGTTGGCTAGATTCATCCGCCATCTTGTTTCAAAATAACGGCCACTCATTTTTTTTTATACCTAAAAATTCAAAAAGATGTAAATATGTATATGTAGATATATTAAAAGCTCTTTCTTTTAAGTGTTTGACCTTGATACAAGGATTCCGGATCATTTTTTTTTTTGTTTTGCCTGTATCCTAGAAATTGACTGAGATATAACAGGTTGAAATTCTAGTGTGGCTGATATTTTCAAACAATAAAGATTTTTGTCATGGGATAACACTTGTAGTTAAAAACAATCTGAATACGACTGAGCATGTATACAGGACATACAGATGTCTCGATGGAGCTCGTTGGCTAGATTCATCCACCATCTTGTTTCAAAATGGCGGTCACTCATTTTTTTTTTATTTTAAAAATTCAAAAAGATATATATATATATATATATATATATATATATATATATATATATTAAAAGCTCTTTCTTTTAAGTGTTTGACCTTGATATAAGGATTCCGGATCATTTTTTTTTGTTTTGCCTGTATCCTAGAAATTGAGCGAGATATAACAGGTTGAAATTCTAGTGTGGCTGATATTTTCAAACAATAAAGATTTTTGTCATGGGATAACACTCGTAGTTAAAACCAATCTGAATACGACTGAGCATGTGCACAGGACATACAGATGTCTCGATCGAGTTCGTTGGCCAGCTTCATCCGCCATCTTGCTTCATAATTGTGGTCACTATATAAATATTTGTTAATTAAAAAAAAAATTACAAACAATTAAAAATTGAATTTTTTCCCTTAAAGTATCTGACATTGAAAGAAGTATTTAGGAGCATTTTTGGTTTAAGAAATATAGTAAATTCAGTTTTAATATATGTAGTACTTTTTAAATACATATTAAAAATATATATGCGTAGATTTAAAACATTTTTTACGAGTTAAAACAATTATATTTCTTGCATCCATTAGAAAAGAGGGTATATCTAGTGTTCATAATTTTGTGTACAGGGGCATAATTGTATTGTGTTTTGTTCTTCAGCAAACCGTCAATTCCAGATTAAACCTAGAAACTTTTTTAAAAAAACTAGGTGAATGCTTGTCAAACGTGACACCTAAAATAAAAAAAAAAAAAATTCCCTTAAAGAATTTATTTCAATTATATACATCTGAAAAATCAAAAGTGCGAATTGTAAAATATTTTAATAATAGAAAAGAGCACCATTTAAGTTAGCATTCATATACTTATATTAAAGGTATAATAAACAGTAATTTCTATCTGTACGTAGAGATTTTTCGACAATATCATTTTGGTGTTAAATGAGAAAAATTACATTTCTATCATTATATACTGTAAATAAAATGGTTTTTAATCTACCAAGAAAGTTTTTGGAAATGTAACATAATGGGTTCCAAGTTATACACTTTTCCGAAAACTGTTCCTTTAGAGATGGCAATAGCTTTCCGAGATTTTATGAAGCATTTGTGAAACAGAAGTTTCTTTCACGGTCGAACATTTTCGGAAACGTTTTTACAGTGCATTAATTAGTTTTCTCAATCCGATTTTAGGTTTTTAGGATTCTATCAATTCTGAAGATATTTAACTGCGTAACAGAATTTATACTTGCAAGAGTAAGACAATAAAGTTAATTTTAATGTTAATGTTCATGCTGTAATTATAGCATATTTGTATGTTGAACATATTTGTTGAACATGAAATTGTGTACTTTAAAATTTATAACATACAAAAATTCCATATTCCGGGTTAAGAAATCTGATTATTGCACAGTAAAAATTACTAGGAAACGCTTCCGAAAATTACATTCTATAAACGAAACTACTGTATTAGATTTTTTTTTAAAATCTCAAACATGTTTTTGTTTTTGAGGTTTTTGAAGATAAAGGAATGCTTTTTGGAATAGTTGGTAACTCGAATTTGGTTATATTACATTTTCGTAAACCGACTTTCTAGATAAGGAAACTTTTTTTGTTGTTTTTCATATTGTATGGTTCATTCCATGCAAAATTAGCAAAAATTTAAAAAAAGTCGTGGCCACATAGTGACCGATTTTAATAAAATTTGGTACACAGATTCAATTCATATTTAAATAGAGCTATTCAAAATATCTTGACAAAAAATAAAATATTTTGGCAGTTCTGGACATTTAAAAAACTTGTGACATAGAATGACATGTATGGAATCGTTCAAAGTTGCAAGTTTAAAGTTCCGTATCTTGAAAACTATTTAAAATAAGTGAAATTTTTTCATAATATTGTAACCCGTGGACAATTATTATCATATTTATTTAGTAATAATAATTTCGTAACGCCATGGTTAACCTTAAATTGGTTGTAAAAATTGAAAAATTGAAAAGTTTGTGAAAATTAAAAGCTTTATAAAAATCAAAGAAATTTAAAAACACATGTGAAATTGATGTCTGATGTAATGTTACATATGAAAACCAAATTTCTCAAATTTGGAAGTTGCCATTTATTTTATTCATCTTCAAAATAGCTTAGAAACTTAAAAAAAAATACAAAATCACAATTTTTCCTCTTTTGTATACTTAAAAAATCAAATGAAGGAAAAATCTGACACTAACAATATTGCATAAGCACAAAGTTCAATAAGCCCATGATGTGCTTAAAAAATTCAAGATTGCCTTTTGATTCCTAACATAACAGAAATGAGTTCAAAAAGGTGATATTTGTTACGTTCTATGGGTTATTTCTCTTCAAATTTGTGCGCCTTTTCTGCAATCTTGCAAAAAAAAAAAAAAAAAAAAAAAAAAAAAAAAAAAAATGTAGTGCTGCCATCTATATTGAGCTTTTATTACTATATAATTTTTTGTTAAATCCCTGTCCCGTTTAAATCAATAATTTTTTCTACTCCAATTTAAAATATTGTTGAGGAAAATAAACTGTAGCCAAGAATGACAGTTTCTATATTTAAAATATACACTTCTATCTATCACGCAAAATAATTTAAAAATCTTAAGATGTTTCCTTCATGTTCAAACAATTGATAGAAATATTGAATTTTCCCCTCAAAATTTTCTATTATTTATTTTTTTTCTCATTGAGGAATAAAAAGGCAAGAATGAAAGTTTCTATATTTAAAATATATACTTTTATCTATAACGTCAAATAATTTTTAAATTTTAAGACCTTTCCTTCATGTTTAAACAAGTAATAGAAATATTGCAACTTCCTCTCAAAATTTTTCATTATTTATTTTTTCCTCATTATGGAATAAAAGGACAATTAGTAAATTACTCCAATCTGTTACTTATTATTCATTCTTAATTATAAATAATTTTTGATAAAGTCTTTCCACTCCTAAGGCTAATAATGAAAATTGAAATTAAAAGCATGCAGACAAAACCTCGATCTTATATCAACTTTTAATGTAAGTTTTAATACTTAAATAAACAATCCTGAAATCTATTATTTTACATCTACTCATAAATAAATATGATCTACTTATATGCTGATTTTCATTAAAATCTATGACATGTCAGCCACAGCTGATTTGCTCATTTAGACCCGTATGTGAAATGCTATTATTTCAAATACATTTATGTTAATAATTATTGTTTTAAAAAATTTTAAATTTTCTTCATGAGAATAATGCATAAAAGCAATAATTTACTTCAAAATGCTGATTACAATTATTTTTTTTTTTAATTTAGACTTAAAGGAAAAACTATGAGAGATGATGACGTTAATATATTTTTTCTATATATTTTTAAGTGTTGTTAAGTTTCATCGGCAGGTATTTTATAATAAATTGGATAGCCGAAGATTTTATGATAGTACATTTAAAAACACAGCCTGTTCAATTCATTATAAAATAGAAAAAAAAATACATTTATTCTCTTCAATTATCTTTTGATAACTATTAAGAATATTACATTTCTGTTTCATCCTTCAATATATACCTTACATTGACGAGTTATCTGAAATATACAGGGTTATCAGGAAAGACTCATCCTATTACGAAATTTATTATTTTCCATAATTACAAAAAGAAAATTATAATTAATTTGTCATTGCAAAAAATAAAATAAAATCACTTGGTAACTTTAAATTAAATAGTACAATATTATAGTATAATATACAATATAATAGTATAGTACAATACTATATATGAATGACAAACTGAAAATTTGAAACGAGAATAAACATTTGGCAGATATCGAATATGACAGAAGAAATTCTGCCTTAGCTAGACAACACAGAATAGAGCCATTGCAGATTGATTTCAAGAATCGTAAAATAATGTTTCAATTAAGAGTTTATTTTCCATTCATTATCAATTAATCCATAGAAATATATTTGCGAAACGAGAACATTTGCAACGAATCGGCTTCTTTTAAGTTACCTAAAATTTGGCACACGATCTTTTACAGATTGAAAAAGTAGTAAAAATCTGAATAACTAATAATTTTCACGCTTTCCAGTTTAACCAATTTAAGCAACTACTTGCACTGGACATGTTACCTCGTGATTTATGTTTACCATTTTCAAAAACTTTGTGAGAATATTTTATTTATCATTTTGATCTGAAGATGTCGCCGTTAGAGCGAAGGTAACATATGTAATCTATACTAAAACGTATTTTTAAACGTTTTGTGTTATGTTTTTATCACTTTAAGCAATAATTACAATTTAATTTAATATCTCATTATAAAGAAAAAATGGAATTTTTTTCCCCACAAGTGTTCGATATGACTTCCTTTAGTCACTCTTATAATATCAGTAAGATATGCCAATTCTTGAAAAACACGTTGTAATGTTTCACTATTAACTGTTTATAAATCATCACAAATGTGTGGTTTATGTTCGGTCAAACTAGTTTATGTCGGTAGGGAAAGGTGGTATGAACACAAGATCTGTGACATATCCACAAAGAAAGAAGTCGCAAGGGGTAAGTCAGGTGACCTAAGAGCGTAGCTGTGTAGGACCAAACCATTGTCTACACTGCGATCAATAGTACGTCTCTGTTTAGAAATTTACGAACCTCCAAATGTGCACCATCTTGTAGAAAAATGAAATTTTGAATATCTTCCTTCAACTGGTGAAAAAGCCAAATTTCCATCATATCGATGTAGGTAATACCACTCACTGATTTTTCACCAACAAAGAACGGTCCACAAACCTTTGATGAAGATACAATATTACAAACTTTAAACTTATCTTTTCACCTTTACAATGACATATTAATTATAATTTTCTGTTTGTAATTAGGGAAAATATTAAATTTTGTAATAGGATGATTCTTTCCTAAAAACCCTATATTTTGAAATAATTAATTAAAAAAAAACAACATATTTTTATTTCGAAAAAAAATTTAAAATTGTAAAATTTGCATTTTAATTTCCTTAAGATGAAAATGTGAAAAAATACTGAATCATTTAGAGGAAAATATTTATCAATAGCAAATCCTTTGATTATTGCTACACTTTAATTTTTTTTAATAAGTATAGAGGTCTGATGGTAATTATTCTTTTTGCAAGTTGTTTGAGTGCTCGCTTTGAAACTGTAGCCCAAACTCTAACGTTGAGTAAACCTTCTTTTCAAATTAAAGTTTATATATTAAAGATAGAAAAACACTCTGAATTCAACAAAATCTTATTTGCACGAATTCTAAATCTAAAAACATTGGGGATTAAAAAGTTTTTTGTCAGTATTTTTTTCAATATGCAATTTTTTAAATTGGTTAAAAGAAATTTTATTAAAAAAATGTATATTTCAAATAAATACTGAAATATATGTTTATAATTAAAATAATAAACTAATAAGATAAATGTGCATCTTTATAGATGTTCATTATTTTTTTACTTTTCGAACATAAAGTGAAAAAAAAATTAATCATAATAAAACACCATCGAAGAAATTTTCTACGTCTTTACGTTTTGAAGTCCTCCGCATCATATTTTGATGTGTTTAAAACGATTATTGTATGTATTGGCAGTCTTTGCCTGTTACGCTATTCGATTTTCCCAAACGAACTTGGAATCAAACGAAACTCTTTCCAAACAAACCTGGGATTGGGGACACCAATCCACATTTGTACAACCGAGCAAGATACGTCACTTCCTATCGGTGTTTGCAAACGAACCTCGAATTTGTATGATCCCACATCATTAAAAGAAAATCTTTCCAAACAAACCTGGAATTGGCGACACCACTCCATATGACAGCAATCTGTCATATATATAAATGGTTTCTTACATTTTATTTATTTAAATCAAACCCCTCTTAATTTTAAAAAACTTTCCATATTCTTCCGCTCCCCTGTATATTAATAATCCTTTTTCTCTCTGTTTAATTTCCTAAAATCTCAGCAGTAATCTAAATGTTAAGTTATACGAATTCATTTCTGGTTCAATAAATAATTCTTTTCATTTAAGCATTCTTTTTGCCGTTACAATAATTGAATAAATAAAAGATTTATAGTAGTTTCTACATCACAGTTAGATATAAAGAAATATTGCAAAAAGGAAATTAAGAACTTTATTTATTACTTTTAAATCTATTTTTATAATTATCCTTATTGTTCATAAAACAATCCACATGGATTTCATTTTCACTCCTTATTCATTTAACCTTGAATTGCATATCTGGAAGTAATCAAATTATAGCAATATGTATATAAAATAAATATGCCTATTTATAGCTTCTAAAATAAACATAATAATAATTATTATTTTGATCTCTCATAAATAATCCAAAAATAATTTAACTTCTATTTCAGAGTCATTAATATTGCAAATGTTGACAGTTCAAATTATTGCCATAAATTATATCCAATAAATATACCTTCATCTCATTTAAAATAACGTTTTCCTTTTCAAATTGTAAAATAGATTATCCTTAATATGTTTTTTTTTTATGTTTGCTTAATCAGATAAATAACGGTTGTTTTTGCTTTATTCTCAGTAGCATCTTCCAATCAAAATAATGGGTGATGATATCAATTGCTAAATTTAGATCAACATGTCCAAATATGGTATCGTTTCTGGCTCTGAGGCAAATAATTATTTTAATTTACTAGAAATTCCACACCCAGCCAAAAGTATCTTGTCTTTTCGAATTTTAACGCCAAAATAATGTATTGAGTAATATGTTTTGGCACCAATTTTGTTCGCCAAGTAATGTAAATCTCTGGCAATAATATTATGTGACTACTCACTCTCTTTTTGAATACTCACTGTGTGAGTTGCTTCTTCTGCTGGCTCCTGCAAAGAGACACCTCTCCTATACTATACTATATGATCATGGCAAAATTAATAAAAGCATTGAATGTTCATTTATGGAGTTTTTTTTATTTTAGTTACTGAACCTGGAAAATATTTCCATAATTTAAAAGACTTTCGTCGCCCTCAACAATTTACATCCTTCACACTCCACTCATGTACAACCGGGGAGCGGGATACATCACTTCCTATCAGTTTTTGCAAACGAACCTCGAATTTGTAAGATTTCATATCTTTAAAGGAAAATCTTTCCAAACAAACCTGGGATTGGGAACACCACTCCACACTTGCACAACCGAGCGGAATACGTCACTTCCTATCGGGTTTTGCAAACGAACCTCAAATGTGTATGATTTCATATCTTTAAAAGAAAATCTTTCCAAATGGAAATAGGGTAGCTGCCGCCACTGCTTTCGACAGCGCAAACTGGGCAGGATACACACATTAAAAGCCTTGCAAAATGTATTCTGTCTCGTACTCCCCTCCCCCCCTCTTCAAATAAAAAATGGTACAAATCAGCAAAATCGGTCAAACAACTATCTATTTATTAAATTTTGTTTTGTTTTTTAAACTGAGAATTAAACATCATTAATAGTTTTCGTATTTAAAAAATCGTAAAACGAGCTTTGTGTAACATATCTCATTCCATTTCCTCTCTTTAAATAAAACAAATCGTGTAAAAAGTCTTTTAAATGTATAAATTGTTTTTCGAAATATTCAATTTTGATAATACGCTAAAGCGAAAAATTTATAAGCATTAAAATTAACACACGACTTCTTTTCACATACATACAAATTTTTGTTGCAGAGAGGAAAAAGTACTTCGTTATTAACTACGTATATAAAACACCTCTTAGCTGACTTTGCGAAAGTAAAAGCCTAAATTTATTTTTATTACAGATTTTATATAGGAAAACTTTTGCCTCTATAACAACAAAATGCATTTCGTTGTTATGCTTTCGCATTAGAAAACTGTAAATGTAGTTCAAGTTTATAATTTAGGTAAAGGGTAATAAATTGGAGGGCGTGATAGTAACGATTGTAGGTATAATTGAACATGCACAAAGATCAAGGTCAAACCTGTTGTGGAGGCCTACTTTTCGGGTTAAGCTCAACTAGCCCCGCCCAGGTTAACATGCACCAAAAGCAATTATTTTCACCGACGTTGATTGTAATATAGACAGCTTAATTTGACGATAACTCATAAAGTTTTGACTATAAGAGTTTCCTCCGAGCTCTAGAAGCTTATTTACGAGAAGAATGTATATAGTGGATGAACATGTTAAGTGACAATTTGAGTGCTGGTATTAAATATGTACCCATTCTTTTTTTCTTGATGAGAATAAATTTTTTTGATGTTTTACAGGTCTGTGCAAAATAATTCGAGTACATGTCACCTAATTAATGGAAATTGCTGAGGGGGAATTTCGATCTGTGTTATGCGCTACCAACTGAACTAATTTTTGCATATTATGTAGTATATGTAGTGTATGGTAAAATCTATAGATCATATACAGGGTTGCACAAAATAATTAGATTTCTTTCGACTATAGATGGTAATTGCTGGAATTCGGTTTTCAAATGTGTTATGTATTGTCTGAGTCTTTAACCCTTGGGTAAGCCTCCTCACCTCGTTGATCTTGTTTACTTAGATATAAAATTTTACATTATTAAACACGGAAATTTTACTTTATCCTGGAGTCTTTAACCCTTGGTAGGCCTTCTCACCTCGTTGATCTTGTTTACTTAGATATAAAATTTTACTTTATTAAACACGGAAATTTTACTTTATCCAACCACTGTTTTACTGGTACTCTTCTGAAGAAATGGTATTTAAAATGTTAGGTCATCATTGACATGTTTAAAGAGTTTCGGATCTGGGAAGAATTTAATAGTTTTTAACGGTTTAACTCACATAACTTATTCTTCCCCACCATGTGTGGAAAAACGTGTTTCTCATTTATGGACGAACATATCGTCGCTAACATGTCAAACTATCGAATATAAAAATATACATTTTTCATTACTTTTAAAAATGGGCCGATTGTCACCACTAAATTTTATTAGAATTCTTCGCCTAGTAATAATACTAATAAAATATCTGTGAAGAACAGGTTGCAAGTTTGTCCTTCATTTTTATTCAGAGATGCCGAACTGATAACGGACATTTTGAGAAAATTATTTTTACTTACAGTAATCTCGAAATGTTTGTCATTAATTAAAGAAAAAAATTCTATTTTAAATTTCTGCTAGGGATTCGAAATTTCTGAATAAAAGAAAGGCCACACTGGTAGCCTTGTTGAAGAATACTGTTAAAATTTAGTGATGACAATCGACATGATACATCGTTTTACATGGTAGCGACGATATTATGTGCATACCCGAAAACCATAACTCACTGAATATAGATAAGGCCGATTCTAACCGCTGCCGTAACGACTTCGATATCTTTAGTTTCTAATGGAAGGAGATTTCATGTGCACTTGACATGTTCTTCCAGTGACATATCAGCACATTGCTGCGCACTTAACATCTTCACTCAATGGAAATTACCTTATTTAAAGATTTGACATACTAAATATGAGTTATACAATTAAGTTAGACCACAATATGTTTTTATACCCGGAAATCTCTTTTTTCGAAAATTCAATTAACATGTTTATTCACCAAGCTCTTCAATTATAAACATAAATATTGAATTACTAATAGTTTGATAATTCTATTGTTTAAAATATTACCTCACTGAAATTTTTGGAGAAATAAATGTATTTGTAGGCTTTGAAATTTTATAACTGAGGTAAAAATTATAAAATATTTAATGATCAATGTGTATTTTAAAATTTTGTATTTCCCTTATCGTCTATATTGTAGTTTAAATGCTCCAAATAAACGTTAAAGGAATATAATAAGCAACGAATAAATCTTCCTTTAGGCTTACTAACACAATTGTTACAACAGAAACTAGTTTCTGCTATTTTAAGCTTGCAATAAAAGTGCTCTGTCCTTCAAAGCATATTTATTAACTTTAACCTGTGCCAAATTTAAGAAGTTTGCAATTTATTGCGCATTTAGCACAAATTTGTTATTATTTATTTTCCTATAGCTATTATATTGAAAAGTTTATTGAAAATTAGGAGGTGTGAAGAGATGAGGAAAATGAAAAAAAAAAAACGTATTAGCGGAATTTTGTAGATGTTGATTTATCTAATCAACAAATCTAATAATTATGCGATTATTTTAAAGAATTACATTAGTAGTTACTAGTTATAGTCACTAATTATAAAATTCATAAAAGACAAGGGTACTTGTGCAGTTTATTCCTTTAAATTTGTTTTATATTCTAAATTTGTAAAGAAATTTTTAAGAAAGCTAGAAAATACGATGTTATAAATTCTGTTTAAAGGATAAAACAACTTACGTGTATAGAAAAAAACAATAATATAAAATTAAAACAATTTCTTTTTTTAGATAATGCTACTTTCCCCGTTAAAGGGGAAAATGTATCTTTCTTAACTACATACATGAAATATCTCTTTGTTGACTTTGTGAAAGTAAAAGCATGAATCTTCTTTTATTGCACATCTAAGCCAGGAAACCTTTTCCCATAAAAACAAAATGCATTTCGTTGTTCTGCTTTGCCATTAGAAATCTGCTGATGTTAGTTCAAGGTTATAATTTAAGAATAGGGAATAACTTGGAGGGCGTGGTACTAACGATCGTAGAACGTCCGTGAAACGTATTTATTTTTCCCTAAATTGCTTAAATATAGAAAGTTTAATATTAAGATAATTCAGGAGGGTTTTACTGTAACATTTTCCATCCGATCAGTGGAAATTTATTTCAGAAACACATTTAATAGTTAGTGATTGTTAACGAAGAGTTTGTATTATTTAATAATTTGTTAATTAGCCTGTTTGATCCAATAGTATCTCTTTTAAATATATAGAGCAAGACCTCCTTACAATCTAATTGATTTATTAAATAACGCTTCGCCTATGGTAAATCTTAAGGCGACGAATCTATGTGTTCTAGATAATTGAAAGCGCCACCTATCCAAAAAATCACCAGAATAATTGGCTGAAAGTAAATGACGACTAAACATTAGTGGCCACCTTGTTCCACGTACCTGAATCGTTTCATTGTGTCGGACGTTGGAAGCTTGGACTGCGAATTAACCAATATTGGCTACTTTTCGCTGTTTGAGCAGAAGACGTTGGTTACGAATGCAATATCTTTTCAATGTTCATGAGAGTAATTCTGCCGCAGAATACACAACAAAATCTTTATAAATACAGCATTTCACAAAAGTGATGGTGCAGGAAGAAGTTTTCGGAAAGTATGCAAATTTAACCCTTATGAGTACAAATAAAATTGAATTAACAAATAAGGATTATATAATAATAGCTTTTGCTATATTATACAAGGAAAATTCCACAATAATGTCTTTTAGACACTTTCAAAATAAAAAATATACACGTCGAAATTTCTTTTAATTATTAAAGAAAGCCTTTTCTAATATCTAGTTCCATATCCAATCATTTTCAGAACTGATTTAGGTCTGTCGGGCATTGATTGCTTTTACTAGATTTTCTGCGACATTTGTCTGAATGTCATTCCATTCTGCAAGTAAAACCTCTTTCAACAACGTTTTACTTCTGATATCATAACTGTTCACTCGCTGCTGTAAGATACTCCATAAATGCTCGATGGAATTTATTGCGAAATTGTGGAAGAGTGACACGTTCGTGGGGGGGGGGATTATAGAGTAGCTACATAAGAGGACAATATGAGCAGTGTGCTTGAGATCATTATCTTGGTTATAGTAACAATCCAGCGCGACACCTAACTTCAATGCACTGTCATTCCAATTTATCTTTAAAATATTTAAATATCCAAATCTGTCCGTGATAGTCTCAATGAAATCTAAATTTTCAAATTTTGAAGCTGACATACAGCACCAAACCATTACACCACAGTTTTTGACGTATATTTGGGATTAATAGCATCACGTTTTCTCCTCCAAACTCTAATTCGCCCATTTATGCTAAAAATATCAAACATAGACTCAATTGAAAAAATTACCTGTTTCCAATTATAAGGGGATGTATGTAAATAATTTCAAACAAATCCGCTTTTTTCATTATGTTGAGCGGTTAAATATTTAATAATTCAAATACTGATTTCTCAACAACTTTTAGATAAAACTATTGCATCATTTCAATCTTTTAAATTACCCCGTTACATCAAAGTAAATATCAGAGTTACATCAGAGTATAAGTAGCAGAAGCTTACATCTTTTCTTGTATTAAAAGTAAAAATTAAATAAATAAATCGCTCGTTATATTCACAAATTATAAAATGCATACAAATCAGTGTTCATCTACAGATTATCCCTGCAAGTATGGATGCACTTTAGTTTTACACTCTGTATAAGGTCCAGCAGAACGGAAAATATTTTACCAGCCAATGTAGCTGGTAGGTAGGTTTCTCTACCAGCCAGTTGCAAAAATATACCAGCCAATTACAATGTTTTTAAAAGAAACTATCAAAGCATTCATATTACAAATGCCATTTACAGTCATTTACAGAATAATTAATTTTTTAGGTGTAGATTGCTTAAGTATACCATCACTAGATTTTCGACCCATATCCATAAATTGCATTTTCTGACTCAAATTGGGGAATAGGGTCTACACTATCCTTTATCACCATAAGATAATCTAATATATCTTCCTTGAGTTCAAATGCAAGAATATTATTCTTAATTCGCTTGTTTGAAATAGTATTTTACACAAATGTGTAAACAAACGAATATATGTAAGCTTTAACATTTTATAAATAATCATTATAATTTGCAACATGTTATTTATTTATTCATTTTCCTTTTCGGGTAGAGTGCATTATAGGTAACATGATTTAAATACATGGTAAATATACAAAATGCAATGATTTTTGTACGTATCAGACTTTTTTAATGCGAGAGAACTTGCTACTAAAATACGGTAGCAGAGACCTAGTTTCTACACTTGCAGTAGTACCTTGAAGAAAAGCCATCATTCTTTTAAAATGCATTCCTTATTTTAAAATTAATATAATATTTAAAATATTCGTCATTTATTGCGCATCTTGTACAACCTTATTATCATCTATTTAGCTATAGTTAAAATGATTGAAAATTAATTGAGAATTATAATGAGTTGAGATATGAGGAAAATAAAACAAAAACGAATTCATGGTTTGTCTAGTTGGTGTTGATGTATCTCATCAGGGAATCCATCTAGTTATGTAATCAGTTTTTTAGTTATGTAATCAGTTTAAAGCGTCATTTTAGCTATAGCCAAAGTTATATTAATTAATTATAGAGTGCATTAGGGTCCTTTTGTAGATTATTCATTTAAATTTGGCTGATTTTCTGTTTTATACTTTTTATTTATAGAGAAAATTTAAACATAGTTAGAACGTAAGATAAAACAAAAGCTATTTTAAGGCTAAAACAATTTATATTCAAGGAAATAACTTAAAATTAAAGCAATGCCTTTTTACAAACTCCATATAACTTTTGTTGAGGAAAAAAAGGCATTGTTTTTAATTACGTTCGTGAAGTACCTCTTTGTTGGCTTCCCGAAAATAAAAGCGAAAAATATTTTTTATTACTTATAAACACATTTCATTGTTTTGAAGCTGCATTAGGAAGCTAGTGATATATTTCAAGATTATAACTTAAGAAAATAGAATAACTTGGAGGGTGTAGTAATAACTGTCGTATATATAAATGAACGTCCCCAAACGTTGTTATTTTTTTCCGAAATTGAGTTAATTTAGAAAGTTTAATTTGACGATAGCTCATGAGGTTTTGACAGGAACAGTTTGCAACATCTGGCAGCTTATTTCAGGAAATCATTTAGTTAGTAAACGTAAATAAAGCATTATTAATTAATTTGTTAATTCGATTGTTGGAAATAATATGTGTATGTATGAAATGTATAGAGAAATTAATTTATATAAGTTTTACAAATATTTAACTAAGGTAAAAATGATAAAGTACTGAATCAGCAGTGTGTAATTTAAATTTAGGTTTTTCTTGCCTTCTTCATTATAGGTAATATGCTTTAAATACACTATTAGGATATACATATTTTTAAACAAAAGTTAAAACAATAAGATAATATAGAATTTATTTAAAGGAGAAAACAACTTATTTCTAAGAAAATATAATAAAATTAAAATAATTTCTTTTCATTTAATTCTACTTCTTGTAGTAAGGAAGAAAATGCATTGTTCTTAACTACATACAGGAAATACCTCTTTGTTAGCTTTGCAAAAATAATATCATAAAAAAATTTATTGTAATTCTGACCTTTGAAACTTTCTTTCTCTATACTAATAAAATATATTTCGTAGTTCTGAAGTTGCATTAAAATGCTAGTGACGTAGATTAAGGATATAATTTAAGAAACTGCAATAACGGAGAGGTGGTAATCCTACCTAAAGAAATTTCTCAACTTGCGTTAAAAACACTCGGCTAAAACTCGAAGTTTCAGTTCGTTTTAAACGCGAATCAATTCTATATGAAATTCATGTTATCACAATTTCACATCGTGACTTGAATTTATTTGAATTAACAAATTGTTACTTTATATCATAAAAAAGGTTGTGAAATTCAATAAAAGAAACCCTTTCAGCAATAAACAACAAATTTAATTAATTAAAAAAATGTCAAAAATTAAAGACAGACAGATTTCATTGTGTTTCACTGTCAATAAACAAACACATTCATGTCAAAACATCGGATGAAATCAGCAAAAATTCGCTTGATTTAGATTTTGACTTAGAACGTGATTTAATCTCAAAAGTTACTTCAAACAAAGTAAATGCTGGATTAGTTGCAGGGAAAATATTTAATAAAGTTTGATAAGTACAAATATTTATATAAAAAAAAAACAGGTAAGCAACAGCTCTTAAAACAACAGAAAAAGCGTTGTCACCGGCTATGTTTAAGGAAAAAGTAAAGCAATACTACATTTACTACGAAAAAAATTATCAATAATTGTTTTCGTAGTAAAAAGTGTATATATAGGTCATGCGCTAAAAGGAAAATGTAATTAACTATTAGAGGCAACTGAAGTTTTGAAAATTTAATATACAACTTTTGTGCAGTTTTAATTAATTCAATGCTTTCCTCGATTTAACGTTGTTTTTCAAAGACCCTTCGAAATCATTGCATTAAGATTCGGCTATATATAGAGATGCATATATAATCTCTTAGTGTCTTATATCTGCGCTTTGTTAGAATTAGTTTTGACAGCGGTATCCTTTCAATTCTAAGTAACAAATATCAAATAATTTGTTTAGTCAACGTCTTTTTCCAAATGATGTACACCAGGAGTGTCAAACTGTGGCTCAACGGATACCACTAAAATTTTATAGTGAACTTTTCCTTATGTGATCATCGAATTTTTGTGATTTAAGAAGTCGACTACTTCTTTTAAAATTAGTGGTATATGGTGGGCTACAGTTTGACATCCCTGATCTACACAGTAAGAATTTCGTCACTTCAGGGAAAATATTCTGAAGAATTTTTCATATTAATGAGATAAATGAAATTTGCGTTCTAGTGTATTTTCCCGTCAACCATTTTTAGCCCCCCCCCCCTCCACACAAAAAAAAAACAACTTGTATGTATTCAATGTCATTTAACACTACTAATTTTAAGTGATACGTGATGTCACGTTTGATTTGAAATTCAGCGATAGCACAGAATGTTCTACGTATTCCGTTTTTGTTTATTTTATGGATAATCCTGTTTAGTTTTTGTGATATGTAATTTTCTAAGATGTAGATTAACTGCCATTCTCTTTGCATTTTGAAAACAAAATTATAAACATCTGATTAAAGATCTTAGATTCATATTTAAGTGAATTTATGTGGTGCCAAACTTATAAAAATAGTGACTATTTTATTGTTATTTTGAATGGGATTAGAACGTTTTGGATGAGAATGTCAGAATGATTGCGGTAAATTTTGATGCATTTTTGTCTCATAATTTTAAGGTTTTATCTCATTTTTATATACATTTTATAAGTTATATCTGTTCTTTATGCCTATTATATATATTATATCTGCTTACATCTTCTGACTATAAATAAAGAAAATAATCTATTCCTTCCAAATTTAAGTTAATATTGGCGTTTCTCACATTCCTCCAAAAAGCAACCACGGCAGTTGTATAGAAAACCATATACAAGGAATTTTGCTGTGAAAAATTTATTCTGCGACTTTTAGGACGGGAGTCATGACGGCTGTATTTTTAGGTGTGTTCGTAATTATATCACTATGTAGTGCCTATAGCCGTCGTCTGGTCCTTCTGTCTGTCCGTCCGTCCGCATATAACAGCTAAAAAACTACCCAACCGAATGGGTTGAAATTTAATATATATAATCTTTGTAGAAATTTGTCGAGTCATTTCAAATGTTACGAAAATCGAATGCAAACTGAAAAAGATATAAATAACAGTTTTCTTTATTCTATTAAATCCTATCATGCGTATTCTATATAATAAAAGCGCTAGTCATGTGATTGAGAAAATCAAATATGGGCTAACCACTTCTTTTTTTCATATGCCAAGCGGCCATTATTATTCAAAATAATTTTTTTCGACTAAAATTCATAAAAGTTACATTTTTAGAAAGATTGTTCAAAAAAATTGTTTGCTTCAAAGATGAGTTACATTAAAACATTTATAGATTCTGAAATAACTTCAGTAGAAATTAGGTTAACAACCGAATATCTCAATCCATTAAAGTAAATAAACACAAGAGATTCGTTCATCGTGAGTCACAGAAATATTAAACCATGGAGGTAATAATTCGCAAAGCAAGATTCAGCGCTGTCTGGTGTCGAAAAAAAGGCATGTTCATTTCGCTCATAATAGACGATATAATTCATCTCATAGAAATAATAACGATGATTTTTGTACATTGAAAAACTAGTTATAGTACTAACGCACCTCATTTGTCACGTTTAAGGGACAATTTCCAATTTGTTTCATTTTGTTTATTAAAACGTTTTTCCCATACTAAGCTGCAAATTAAATATAATTTCATTATTTTCTTATTCAAAAATAAAATTTTTATCATTTATTAATGAAGTAATAACCGAGAAGTTAATAAATTAGAAATTATTTAAGTTCTTAAGGCATATTGTATTTTCAGAATATTTCATGAATTCATGATGTATTGAAGAAGATCATTTGTTGAAATTAGAAGTATTTGAAAATAAAAATTCCTAGAAACTTCCCTCAAATGTTCCGCTAAAAATTGTGTTTCAATAGCATTCTATAACAGAATTAGCGCTTTTAAATTCAACATCAAATATAAAAATAATAGAATTGCTAATTAATAACAAATATATAAAAGCGAAACTAATTGACTTTTTATTTAAAAGTTTATTTGTGAAATGACATTTAATTCATATCAGAGTGGAACACTTAACGGAAATGATATTTTAATATTAATCATCAAAATAATTTCATATTATTATTATTATTTTTTTTTTTGAAGTAGCGAATTTTTTTTGAAGTGTTTATTTATTATTTGGAGATAAAACATAACTGAAGTTTTCACTTTTGTTGACTGAGGTGCTTAAAATATTATAAAGCATGAATAATGGAGTTTGTTTGCTTTTAACAGAATGAGATAAAAATCATTCTTAAATGGATTAAATTACTTTTGCTGACTTAAAATTGCTGTAACTACTTCTCTTGCAATACCAACTTTCAAACAGAAAAATGAAATCTCGCCGTAAATAAAAACAACAACAACAGAAAAAACAAGTTGAAAACTGTACGTCAAACGTGACAAATGAGGTGCGTTCGTACTATAGCTAGTTCTATAAATATTCAGATCTTGATAATTTTTAATTCTGTGAAATGAATTATATCGTCTGCAGATTAATTTCTGTCATAAAATAAGTATCTCGGTCGCTTGACGATTTAACCTCGGAAGCTCCTACAAAAAGAAAGAACCAATTTTCATAAAAAAATTCAAATTTCTTAATATTTAATATCTCTTAAAGTTTTGATTCGATTTTAATAAAATTTGAAATGACTCGACAAAATTCTGCAATGATAATATATCTTAAATTCTAAATCATTCGGTTGGGTAGTTTTTTGCGTTGTTATATGCGGACGGACGGACGGAACAGACGACGACAATAGGTGCTAAGTATTTATGTAATTACGAACGCACCTAAAAACGAGTTCTGTACCATTACAAGAAGCACGTATTAAGCGATTTCGTTAATGAAGCAAGCTTAAGTTTTTGACCGGTATGTATGTATGTGTGTGTGTCTGCAATTTTCTTAACAACTACTGAACAGATTTGAATGCAACTTTGTACATAACAATTGTTGTATAGTTGGGAAAATTTTTAAACAAAAATTAGTCATATTATTTTGTTTAGTTTCTTTTACATGGACACGTCAAATAGTTTATTTCATGATTGTCTGCTGCGCGTAAAACGTTTTCAATGCTGGAAATTTAAATGTATTTATAAATAACAGAGTGGAGACACGCGATGAATGATCCCAGAATATACAGAATTAGACAGTGCTTGTGGACGTATTGCTCTTAACATAAACTTTGTTTCCCAACAAGAGCTAATCGTATTGAGCTGCTTATTGGTCGAGAGGATTTTGTCAATCATGCCAGTCATTATTCCACTCAGATCATTAGTCTAAACATATCACGTGTAGAGAGGAAATAGGACTAGTGTTTGACTACTGTTCACGTAGGCAATTATTTCCATGCTCAGACTAACTCTAAACGGTCTCTTTGCATACAATTGATACGCTTAGAATACTGTTCTAATTAAGTTAAGTGTAGCTGCGAAAGACAACTGATGTGTGACTATTGCTAATATTAGTAAAAGTGTCACCACACTCAGTCTAAAATTAAAATATTAATGGGCGAACATGTAATTATCACCAAACTAATGTTTATTGTCTTATGTAATTATATATCATATCTTATTTTGTTATCACACATATTATTTCACACATATCATTTTGACCCCTCTATGAAACTACTGAAATAACAACGATAAAACAATTTTAAATGCCATACACCGGAAAAAATATGTAATTTACGTATATTTCATCATTTATATTTAATTTATATTTAATATTACTTGAGATTTTATTGGATTTTTAAAGTACTGTAAATATAACGCCTACAGGGCGCTCCATTGGAGCATACTAGAACTACTCAAATAACTCATTAATTTGATATGGAAATTGATTGGTTTCACAAATTAAAACAAATGCTAACTAAAATAAAACACAATTTATAAATTTATATTTTTTCAATCAATATTTCCTATATATATATCTGTATCTATATTTCACATATATGTATATTTAATATTGTCCGATATTTCAATAACTAACAAATCTGGAATGCGGATTTTTTTTAAATACTTGTCATCTAGTTAGGAAAAGTAAAAAAAAAAATCAAAAAAATTATTCCAACCAAACAAAAGTAATCAATGGAAAAAAGTGCTAAGGGGTTAAAATGACTCCTACCGCCATTCTAGTGTTATAGGGTTACATCCTCTATATAAGCATATCTTTTGATTAAAGGGTTATATCTTCTTCTCTTCTGGATATTCCAATATCTATATTTTATATTAATTTGTTAGCATGTAATATAAACTCTTAATCCATTACGTATTTCTAGTTTAATTACTGGTGGGTCGAAGCTAGAGGTCATACGAAGAGAAATACTTTAGCGTTGATGACGGTACGATAATTGTTGCTTAAAACGTAGTTTTATCAACATATATATAACAAAAATAATTGTTAAGACAAAATAATAGTCAGTGTAAAGACGGGTTATTATTATAACATTTGACCTAAACGGGTTAAAAACAATTGTAAAAACGAGCTACAAAAGAACGGGTGAGTGGAAATAGGATAACATTTCAGCTGATGTAAATGTGGAGGAAACACAAAATAAATTTTTGAGAAATACTCCCCATTATCTGATTGTAGGTCTACTCTATGAGTATTAATCCTATGCATTTTAACGAAAAATACAGATTAATTTATTAGTTATTATACTAGCAAGCTTCGCCCGCTACGCTGGCCGGTTTCTCCAAACGAAATATACTGGTGAATTGCCTGCATCCAACATTGTACGCTTTCGGTCAGACAGCTACAGGGAAATATGAAAAGAGATCGCATATCAAATTATTGCCTTGGACTGCTAAGTATTTGTCTGGCTTTAATTATTATCCTCATATTGATTATTCCAGGAATAAGGCTGTTGATCTTGGATCTCAATTACCCTGTACCTCGTGCCGTGCCTTGAAGTGGCAGGATGAGACTCTCTGGGTATGTTGAGTGGCGGTAGTAAAGAAGATATAGTAATGGATGTATTTCTAGAAATTATAACTTGTAATGAAAGAAATATTGATGTGTTGGCGCTAAAGGTATCACCAAGTTATAGAAAATGTGCAATATCCAAAGCATACAGACCGTCGAAACTTTATTTCAGCAAGCATATTTTATTTTAAAATCACAACTACATAAATATCCGTAAAAATAACAGGTACTTTTATGTTAGCTGGGCAACTGTAAAAACACGCCAAATCTTGTTTCAATTGGCATAATTTGAATTGCAACATTTTGCGTGAGATTTTATTTGTATTGATATGTTTGTGTTTATATATTTTATTATGATTATATTTTAGTTATTTTAAGTAAGTTTTTTAAGATAATATATCGCAATGTTAAAATAATGGCTAGTTGATAGCAGCTAATGTTAAAAGATTAGAAAAAAAAGATTGGCGATTAAAAAAAAATGGCGATCACTGGCGCCCAGCTAACATAAAAATACCAAATAATAATTCCAAATTCTAGAAGCTAAAAAAAAGGTAAAAACAAAGTGCCCGAAAACTGGCATTATTGAGATTTTATCTAATCAAAATATCAGGAACATTTTTTTCTTATCCAGTATCTTATAAATCGTCATGTATTGTTTGATCTTTAACAATGCCGAATGTATTTTAGAAAATATCACTTGCCGAATGAAGTAAGTTTTAAGGTTTTGTCGCCAAAGACAACCACAAATTCGAAAATGTGCAATATCTCACGAATTGCTGGATAATATTTTTATTTGGTACCATTCGATTCAGCATGCAAAAATGCATTAAAATATGTTATCATTTGACATATGAATATAAAACTCGATTTTTAAGGAATTTTTTTAATGTTTGTTCCCATTTTTACACCCTTTAGGGATGGAAATTTAGAAGACCTTTCTTATTGCGCCTCTACATCCTAAGAAGTATTTTCCCCGCAATTTTCGTATTTGTAGCTTCAGTAATTTGGGCTGTGCTTTAATGATCTCCCCAGTCAGGAGTTTCTTTTATATATATATAATAGATGACCCGCCCAGCGTTGCTCGGGTCCGTGATAATACAATTTAACAAACCTAAAGTTTGTATGATTTTATATCTTTAACCGGATTTTCTATAAATTTATTTATTTAAAAGCGCTTTGCACGGCGACTGAAAATCCTTTACTTCCACTTTCCGCCAATACAGGCGCATTCTGATAAAAACGAATCTCCGACACGTTTTCCGGCCTCCAGCACCGTATAGTAGGCATGCAGCGCACGCGCTGCAAACCCCTTTTAGTTCCACCTTCCGCCACCAGGGGGCGCACCCTGTTCCAAAGAAACCACCTTCCTAACGAAACTCCAAATCGTGTTCCCGCTGCCTCCGGCACCGTATAGCAAGCGTACTGTGCACGCGCTCAAAATCCTTTAGTTCTGGTTTTCTCCGCCAGGAGGCATCATTAAAAAAAGAATAATTAAATTTTTCTGATAATTAGAACATAACGAAGACGCTACGCTAAAATAGCCGGCAGATGACACCGCTTCCCATCCTCAATTTCAAATCTATATCTTAATTAGTTATCTAAATTTTTGTTCATTAGTAAAAATTGGCATTTATTTCCTTTCATTTTCGCAAACTAAATGGAGGGATCGACCAGAGGAACAGATCTCTTGGTAGTTCAGTTTTTAATGAAAGCAGATCCCTGTCTAAAACTTTCTGGGATTTTTTTCACTGCGGCAAGCAGATTTTTGCATAAATTAAGAAAAATTACCGGCCGAATTTTGCAGAAATCACATAGTCGGATGTAGAATATTTTTCTACATATTCTCAGAAATTTTCAAATATATATCTTAATTAGTTTTCTTAAAATTCGCTAATTAGTAAAATAATTTCGAATTCGTTTATTTCCGCTAGCAAATTCAGACCAGCAGTTCCTTTCTTTAGCCATTTTGATTTAAAAGACTGCGTTTTCGGAACGTCGTTTAATGACATTATAATTTTTATGTTGGGTAATTATCAAAATATTAAAATTCTGAGACTCAGGAGCACATGGTCTGACCTTGGACAATCCACACCTAAATTTTCAGACTTCTAGGTGGGCTAGATATTGCTAGCCATCGCCAACAGACACACACACATACACACACAAACACAGATCGAAACTTTATTTTATTAGTATAGACTAGCTAACCCGCCCGGCGTTGCCCGGGCCCGAGATAATTACAATCTCAGAGAAAGGCGTTAACCCCCTCCCTCCCCATACCCGCAAATATAATGAATAATTTGTTCAAGAGAACCACCGTCACCTACATTAACGCGATCATTAAAAAAAGAATTACATTTTTCTGATAATTAGAACATAACGAAGACTCTACGCTAAAATAGCCGGCAGATGAAACCCCTTCCCGACCTCAATTTCAAATCTATATCTTAATTAGTTACTTAAATTTTTGTTCATTAGTAAAAATTGGCAATTATTTCCTTTCATTTTCGCAAGCTAAATGGAGGGATCGGCCCGAGAAACAGATCTCTTTGTAGTTCAGTTTTTAATGAAAGCAGATCCCTGTCTGAAACTTTCTCGAATTTATTTCCCTGGCGCCAGCAGATTTTTAGCAGTTTTTTTGCATAAATTAAGAAAAATTGCATAGACGGATGCAGAATTTTTTTTTACGTATGATCAGAAATTTTCAAATTGATACCTTAATTAGTTTTCTTAAAATTCGCTAATTAGTAAAATAATTTCGAATTAGTTCGTTTCCGCTTGCAAACGATTCGTTTCTTTCGCCATTTTGATTTAAAAGATGTCATTTTAGAAGCGATGGTTAATGATAATATAATTAATATCTAGGCTAATTATCAAAATATTAAAATTCTGAGGGTCAGGTGCACCAAGAGAGGGTTTGGACTATCTAAATTTAAATTTACAGACTTCTAGGTGCGCTAAATTTTCCTAGCCATCGCCAACAGATGCACACACACACATAGATAGACACACAGAGCGAAACTTTATTTTATTAGTATAGATAGAATTTTATGTACAGATAAAATTAATCAGCATTATTACCTAGCAGGCTTTGATCGCTATGCTGGTCTGTTTCTCCAAACAAAACTTGATTCAAACGAAATATGTCGGTGAATTTGATCTAGTGTTTTAAAGAAACATGAATTTTTACCTTGCATGTCCTTCCGTTTTACTGTAAACGATACGACAGCCATTACGCTGTTACTTCATTTTCTAATGTATTACGCAAAATTTAGGCTGTTAAAGACCAACTTGTTTATTTATTCATTAACAGTAGGATTTTCTAAAGAACGATATAACGATATGCAATACACTAAAAATATCCCTGAAAAATTAACAATGCAAGTTCCATCGAAATCCCTTAAGCAGAATCTTTAAGAAAAGTCTAATGTTTCATAATGGGTTTCAACAGATTATAGAAATGCCACGCTAATTCTATAACTAAGCAAAATAGAACGATATGTTATGCACTAAAACTTTCCTTCAAAATGTAGCTAACTAACAGTGCAAGTTGCAGCAAAATCCATTCAGCAGAATTCAGGGTATAAGCGGCAGGATCGAAATTCCCCTTTGTATTATACATGTACAGTAGACAGATAAATGTATCTTTCATAATCATCTTCGCCTGATGATAGACCTTTCTGGGATTTTGTAGAGTATATGCTGGTATACACCGCCAACCTTCTGGAATTTTTAAAACAAAACCCTGCAAACCCTCCGTAGCTATAACATATACTCTCTAGTAGGGTTTCACAAATTTAATAAAATCTCGTAGCAATAAAAAAAAATCTAGTCACCAGTAAATATAGTCATTAATTTTCATCGTCATTATTTTCACCGTCATTAATTTTCAAAAAGCACAAACGTTTTTTTATGAGTTAATTTAGAAAAATATAATCACAAGCATGTTTAGAATTATTTGTTACATAGTTTAGAATGGTACTAAAATTTTATATAAACCAAGTTTCGTATTGAAAATTATCAAAAGTATATATATCTGGAAAAAGAAATGTTTTAAAGGCTGAATTAACGGCATGTTCCGGAAATGCTTATTGCTTCGAATGTCCGGGTAGTTGAGTGCTACAAAAAATCTATGTATAATGATGTGATTTTTTCCCATTGTATCAAATTTTACGTGCTACAAAGGCTGGATTAAGGCTATTTCTTTCTGTATTATTGAAACCTAGCCCCAACCCCCTGCACACACACATTCTATTTACATGACTGCTATCGGGATAGAGCAGAAAATAATGGCGTTTTCTCTGCATGAGATGGAAAATGTCTTTTAAACTCGGTTCTGCCATTTAAAGTAACAGAAAAGAGGAATATCCTTGCTTGTGCACACTAGTAGGGGTGGGAGAGAGAAAAAATGCCTTTTATACTCATTCCTTAGTTAAATTTTTGTACAAAAAACAACAACAACAACAAAAAAAACCCGTCAGATTAAATAATTTGGCTGCCACATAAAAAAACTTGGTCGCCAGTGACGATCTGGTGACCGCATTTGTCAAGCCTTGCT
The DNA here is from genome assembly GCA_963931845.1 of Maratus michaelseni. Lineage (NCBI taxonomy): Eukaryota > Metazoa > Arthropoda > Arachnida > Araneae > Salticidae > Maratus > Maratus michaelseni. The sequence continues at coordinate 277,352,230 of OZ007596.1, forward strand.
CTCTAGTATATATCCTCTGTCTATAGAGTATATGCATTGTTTTTTACGACTACACCACTGACAACTTTCACCCATAGCTCCGTAATTAAACAATGTAGAAAATCAATTCTTGAAATATTATCTCACTGCGAAACTCCCATCAAAATCCGTTCAGTAGAACTTTAAAAAAAGTAATCTTTCATATTCGAGTTCATCAAATTTTTTCTACAACTCCCACCCGTAGCTCTATAAATAAGCAATGTGGAACAATGTGCTTTATTTAAAAACCTTTCTAAAACAAATTACCTAACTAGCAGTGAAATTAATCAAATTTTATTATATCACATATAAAGAGAAGAGTCTTAAAATACGTCCATTAAAATTAATACAAGAATCAATTGAAAAGTTTTTGAGATTTATTTGTAGTAACAGTAAAATCCTTTAAAAATCTGTTCGGTAGAACCTGAGTTTTAACCGATCGGCATGAAATACGAATTGACATTTTATAGATATTGTAGATGATGGTAATATGATTTCTGTGATCGGATTCTGTGTCAAGTTTTCGCTTCAGAAAACACAACGCAGACGAACACTTTGCTCCAGAGAAGTACCAACCATCCCCACAAAATTGCCTAACTAACAGTGTAAATCTCACCAAAGTCCGTACAGCAGAACTCAAATTATAAACGGTCGGAATGAAATATGAATTTGCGTTTTATATATATAGTAGATATATTATCTTTCATAATTGCATTCACGTTTATCAATCACTTTCCATTAGTTCTATTACTAAGCAACATAGAATGATATGTTATAGGGTCATTATCCATAACTAAAAAATCACTTCCATCAAAATTGGTTCAGTAGAATTTTTTTTTAAAGGTAATCTTTAATAATCGGGTTCATTTAGTTTTAGAGCTTTCCTGTGTAGCTCTGTAACAAAGTAACGTATAATAGTTATACGCTAAAACCTTTAAAAAAACATTACCTAACAGTGCAAAACCTACCAAAATATCATGAATAATCGGATTAAAATGTGAATATGCGGTTTATACTCATAGTAGGTGATGATATGATTTTCTGTAATAAGATTCATCATGCAGGTTTCGCTTCAAACATAAACGATGCTTTCAACATTGTAGGAAATATGCCAACTTGCAAGCTATCCGATTGCGGAAAATTAGCCCGAAATCGTATATGAACCCAAAGAAAAAGGGAAACATGGCTGAAGATTGTAAACAAATTCATAAGTAATACATAATACTAAACAGACCTTCGAATCTTTATTTTAGCAAGCACGTTTTATTTTAAATCGAGGCGTTTGTAGAAATATACGTAAAAAATAATATTCAATTCCCAATTGATCAGTTAATGTTTCTATCTGTAAAAATAAACAAAAGAATTAATAACAAAAAGATTTAATTTGAATTTTTTCCATTTCTATAGTAACGGACGTATTTTTAGAAATTAACACTTGCATTGTGAGAAAGTTTGAGATTTTGACGTCAAAGACATCGCCAAATTAGAAAAATGTGCAATATCTCACGAACTATTTGACTTAGGAGTATTTAATGGGTAGCATTCGATTCAACTTACAAAAATACATTAAAATGTACTATCATTTGACACCTAACTATAACACCCGATTTTTAAGGAATTGTTTAAAAGTTTGTTCCCCTTTTTACCCCCTCCTTAGGAGTGGAGTTTTTTAAAATCCCGTCTTAGTGGCGCCTCTACATCCTAAGAAGTATTTTCCCTCCAATCCAAGTTTCGTGTTTGTAAGTTCAGTAGTTAGAGGTTACTTAAACTATCTTCACATTCTTTTTCATATTTTTGAAATGTTATCCTTTCTTTCACTCACCTGTTCATGTAGAAAAAGTCATTTTTATTTTTTCAATATTTGTTATTATAAAAACCTTCCCTTAGAAAAAAAAAATAAATAAAAAACAAACTGCAATCGCCTATTCTGTAGCGAAAATATCATTTTCGGAATCATCATTTCAAAGTATATGTAGTAGCAGTGCCTCCCTACCTCGAACAGAAAAGATTGTTCAGATATTTATAAGTATGATGCAGATTTTGAATTTAGTTACGTAACTTCCCCGGTGGGTGGTATAAAATAATATGACTTGTTTGTTTCGTGAAATTGAATGAGATAAAAGTAGCAGATGTGTTTGATGGTTCCATATATTTATTCATTTTCTCTTGTATGAAACATATGTTATGAATAATAAATTTACTTTACATTTTTGGAATAAATTTCAAACTAGTGTATATGTGCATATGAAAAAAAAAATACAAAATTTAATAAATAAATTGTGCAAAATTCACTTAAAAAAGGTTAAATAGTATATATAACCTGCACGCAAAAATTTAAACATATTGGAATTTTACACAATATTGATTTTATATTATTATATAATATATCATTCTACACTGGCCTCCAAAAGTTAAGATACAACCGGGATTTGCGTATAATTTGCAAATGAATGAATATAGAAACAACAAATTTGGAGGAAATGTGCGCTAAACTGTTATTTATTAAATGCGACATAAAAAAATACTTAAAGTAAACGTAAAAATGAAATTACAACAAAAAAGCACTCATGGTGGAAAATTCCATTCTTGGAGAAATCAGTACATCGCAGTATTATGCAGTAAAATGTGACAGAAACATTAAAAAACTGGTTCTAATAGGGAATATGTCCACCCCGGACTTGAATGCATTGGCGACATCGACTTTTCATGCTCTCAATTAAATTGTCGGCCACCGAAATAGGTAACGCTGACCAGACTTGGAGTAAGCCTTGTTCCAGCTCATTTAATGACCTAGGAGGAGGACTTAAAGCCACAACCTGTCTTCCAAGATAGTCCCAAAGATGTTCTATCGGATTCAAGTTTGGAGAGTGAACTGGCCATTCCATTCTCTCCAAACCGTGATCCGCAAGATAATCCTCAACAACCACAGCTCGGTGTGGTCTCGCATTATCATCCATTAGAATGAAACCATTGCCAATAGCACCGGCATATGGGCGCACATATAAATCAAGGATTTCATACCGATATCTCGCACCAGTTACAGTTCCTCCATAGAACACATGCAGGTCAGTGTGGCCTCCGAATGAGATCCCTGCCCAAACCATGATTCCACCGTTTCTGTACCTGCGTGTTTCGACAGTGTTTGATTGAAGGTTTCAAGTGCATTGTTCTCTCCAGATCAGAAGACGTCCTGAATCGCTCTCCAGTGTGAATCTGGACTCATCTGTGAAGAGTACAAAAGCCCACTGTTGTCTGGTCCAGGAAACATGTTCTCTTGCCCAACATAAGCGGGCCCTTCTCTGTCGTCTGTTGAGGTGGACACACACAACTGGTCGCCTTGCATGGAGACCTGCATTGTGAAGACGTCTTCGCACTGTAGTAGCGGAGATTCTTCTCCCTGATGATGCAAAGAGGTCTGCAATGAGTTGCGGCACAGTAGTGCGTCTTCTCCTTCAGGCTGAAAGAGCTAGAAACCGTTCTTCTGCAGGTGTTGTAACACGTGAGTGGCCTGAAACATGTCTTCTGGACACAGAATCTTCGGATTCATACTGATCCCAGAGTCGTTGGACTACACTGCGAGACACATTGAGCCGTCTAGCAGTATCGGCCTGTGATAACCCCATTTCCATCCATCCTACCGCCCGCCACCTTAATGAATCGGGCAAACGACTTCTTCTATACTCCATTCGCTGAAAGAAGATAACAGAAGTAAACAAATGCACATGCGGATTACCGATGCTTAAACCTGGCGCAGTGCCAGAAGCGCCAAACAGACTGTCTGAAGTGTTTGAGCTTTTGCTTTTTCAAATCGAAATAAAAAATAAAATTTGCCAACCTAGGGATTTGTGCCAAATGTGTGGTTCCTTGGCGATTTTTCTGCAACCCGTTTGTTTACTTTTGTTATCTCCTTTCCCTGAACAGACTATAGACATTTCTAGACTGTTGTGAACAAAACTGACAACAATAGTTGTAATACAACAAAACTTACACCCGAAATTACGAAAGATTCGTAATTGCATATTTTTCTCTCATTCACAAATACCTATTCTTTTCTATAAAATAAAAGTGGTAGCTGTAATTTTTGCGTAAGTCTTTTTAAAGCTTATTATTGTCATTCATATAAACTATGAAGTTCAATCTGACTGCCATTTTTTGTCTGGTGAGCTTCGAAAAACATGTTGTATTTTAACTTTTGGAGGCCAGTGTACATTGTCTATAATCCCGATATATATGTTGTTGTTGTTTTCGTGTCAGAGAAAGTGCCAAGGCACTTCTCTGAAAGAAGGGGTGCCAGAGCCGCAAGAGAGGTTGGACTTCTAGAGCTGGTCTCCTAATTTTGAACCAATTTCAGATGAGAGACCTGCACCTGGATTGGCACCCCCAGAGGTAACAGTTATACTAAAATTGGAGGACATTGGAGCCACGAACAGATTTTAGGTGCACCAGCTCCCAATCCCGATATATATGAACCCGATTATGAAAGATTAGTATTTTTAAAAGATTCTGCAGAATGGTTTTCGATGGAAGATGCACCGATAGTTAGTTAATTTTCAAGGAAGGTTTTAGTCTATAACATATTGTTCTACGTTGCTTAGTTATAGATTTAAGGAGGTAGGTTTCTATAATCAGGTGCACCCAATTATTAAACATTAGCTTTTTTAAAAGATTCAGCTGGGAGGATTTCGATGGAACTTGCACTGTTAGTTAGATAATTACTCAGGGAAGGTTTTAGTATGTAACGTATATAGTTCTACGTTCTTTAGTTCTAGAATTAAGGGAGAAAGTTCTACAATCAAAGGAACCCGATTACGAATTATTATATGTATATTTCTTAAGTTTCACTGGACGGATTTTGATGAGACTTCCATTGTTAATTTTTCAGGGATGGTTTTAGTGCATATCGTTCTTTACCAAATCCTACTGCAAATGATCAATTAAAAGTGTTGGCCTTTAACAGTAGAAATTTCGTCTCACATTTTAGAAAATGTTATAGCTCAATGGCGTTCGTATCTTTTTAGGAATGCGGATAGACATTCCAGGTAAAGGTTCATATTGCTTTAAAACACAATATGAAATTTTTCGATATTTTTGTTTGATTCAAGGTTTGTTTGGAGAAACCAACTAGCATAGCGGACGAAGCTTGTTAGTTGCTTTTATATTATTTTGTTTTTTGAAAACCCTATTATTTCTCCAAATTAATAGATGCAAAATTTCTTCTGATTCTAAGTTAGCCGTAAAGGTTAATTATGTTAATTATTTAAGCTCGTATTAAATTTTCAAAACTCACTAGGAAAAGAAAACTTTTTCCCTTTTATACAAGTGCGAATACATATATTGTTTAATTAAAATATTGCCATTATATAAAAAAAACTAACACTATTACAATGGAACTATGCTTGTTACTAAACACATATCTAACATTTGGATTAAAATTAAGATATGTTATGCATTATAATTTTAGTCATTAACAATTTTGCTTTACATATAACTTATTTTTCAGTATATTAAGAAAGGCGGTGTGGAAAGTTACACACATCTCATTAAGCTAGAAAGCAATGTACTGGTAAGTTAAGAAACATACATATATTTCGGAAATATCCGAAATTTCATAAAATTCAAAGTATGCTAACTAGGTGAATTCTGGCTGTAGAAGATTAAAGTTTTTGCTGTTTTACTTATGAAACCACACTGCAAAATTTTGCAAATATAAGATATAGGACCCAGGGGCCGTATAAAAAATTAAAGAGTGTAATTTTTTGAAAACTAGTGTCAGGACTAATTCACTCATATAATCCTAATTCCTATTTTATTTTGAACACTTTCGCAATTTTCATTGCCCCCCCAACGGGGTCACATATAACCCCTGTGGTACTCAATGAAAGAAAAAAATAGTTGGTAGTAGGAGTGTTAATTATTAACCTTTAGCTAGAGCGGTGCAGTATCTGAGACCACACTGCGTTGTCTAAACCTAATAACATTTTTAGGTAGATTTCGTAAGAAATATCACCTATTACATTCTCCCTTAAGTTGGAATTTCTAAAAAAATTTTGCAGATCTACGCCGATTATGACTTTCAGAACCCAAAACCACCCCCTGTTCAAAACTTTATCTATCTATCTATCTATGTCACTTTTTTATGGACTTCAATAATTCTGCTTCGATAATAACTTCTGGCTTCAATAATAACTTCAATAATTCTGCACAAATCTCTTCCAAACTGATACATAAAATCAAGAGGCATAACATCTCAGTCAAGTTCGTTAATTAGCAAATTCGAACTAAGGGGGAGGGAGGGGGGGTTGGAGGGCTTTATGTGAAAAATAACCCATAACTTCTTAATTATGATAGGTCTCGAATCCGTTTAGAGTTATTATTACTTCTAGGAAAAGGGCCAAAAATTTATGTATGACAGATTTTTGATATTAAAAATGGAAGCATCAAAAATTCATAACTTCGTGAATTCACAAGATATCAAATCCGCTTAAATTTATTATAAATCCTCTTAATATTATATAAAGCTTTTATTTTGACAAGTTTTTTATAGAACCAACCCTTATAGCAAGAAAAAAAATCCCTGCCGGCTCTGCTTACAGACAAGATAGATTTTGAATTGGGCGGTTCCAACTGCCGCATCATGGCAAAAGATACATTTCTTCTGAAATTCCCAACAAACAGGCACCCCACGGTCTGCGGCTTCGAAATCTACCTGTGCCTGTAGGCCGAGACGTCAGAGATTTTTTTTGATGATGGTGCCATCATGGATTAAAAATTTCATCTGCGTCAAAATATTTGTAAAATCTAAAAATGTTTTTTTTCCGTAAGATGAATGGACATTGTACACCTCTGTAGTATTTCATACCAATAATTATGTAAAGGAATTTTAATTCCATTATTTTACTTATAAAGATCGCACAATTTTCATTTTTACGCCGTCGAAAACACTGTTAAAAATTTGCAACAAACTGTCCAGTCATTCGACCGCTTTCATTGAAAACGGTTACATAACAGTAATTTAAGTCTATTTTAATCACACACAGAGTTAAATTACGATTAGGTAACTGTTTTTTTTTCAAAAATCGGTCGAATGACTGGACAGTTTGCTGCAAATTTTCAACAGTGTAGGAATCATGTTTTTTCAAATGCAATTTGTTGGAAAACTGTATCTCCATTTACCGATTTTTTTATGATGGTGCCATCATGGTTTAGAAATTTAATCTGCGTCAAAATATTTGTGAAATCTAAAAAGGTTTTTTTTTTTCCGAAGATGGATGGACAAAGTACACCTCTGTAATATTTCATACCAATAATTAAGTAAAAGAATTTTAATTCCATTATTTTACTTATAAAGATCGCACAATTTTCATTACACCGTCGAAAACACTGTTAAAAATTTGCAACAAACTGTCCAGTCATTTGACGTTTTCATTGAAAACGGTTACATAACAGTAATTTAAGTCTATTTTAATCATATTATTGCTCACACAGAGTTAAATTACTATTAAGTAACTGCTTTTTTTTCAAAAAACGGTCGAATGACTAGACAGTTTGCTGCAAATTTTCAACAGTGTAGGAATCATGTTTTTTCAAATGCTATTTGTTGGAAAACTGTATCTCCATTTACCGATTTTTTATGGTTTTTGAAATAATTTTAAACTATGGTTTTTCACACAAATCTATTTCTATCTCGCGCAGTCGATTACGAAGGAATAACCCCTAATCACTTAAAACAATATAAATAGTTCAGCGTTTCTTTCTTGGCTAATTTGCATAACGAATCAATAAATAAAATAATATAAATAAAACACAAATTTAATAGACATGTAATCGATGCAATTATCAGAGTCAAGAAGACTGCTGTCAATCGCAAAGTCTTTGGCAATTTCTTCGGCTATTAACTGCAGGCATGTGTCTAATACGAAATTATCGATTTTAATAAATTTTCAAAACTGTAATTAAATACACGGGAGAGTTTTCTATCACGCTTTAAGTACGGTTTAAAGAAATTCGTATTTTTAAAGGGTGAAATCGACAGAAAACATTCTCAAAGAGTTCTAAATTAAGATTTATTTGGAAATATGAGGGCTAGGAATTTAAAATTTGACATCACAGTTACTGAATTATATTATTACAATTTTGTTTGCGAATATAGTTTGTTTTATCATTACTGATCTTGGGAATGTCATCGATTGTGTGTACGAAACTAATAGATTTGTTTATTGAAAGATTTTATAAACCTTTATGTTTGTTGTAATCAATTTTATCATATATATATATATATATATTAATGACTATTAGTTTTAAGACGTAAATGCTCGCATACAACAGTTTTTAAAATAGTCCTAATTTGAAATTGTGAACTCCGCGAAACTTGTTCTAAAATCATGATTACTTTAGAATTACTGAACCGATTTCAAATCTTTCACGATAATGGCTAGTGGCAGTTCTTGTTTTAAAATGTGCTACTTTTTATCTCCCTCAAAGGGATGAAAGAGCAATAAACATTTTAAAATTGCTATTTATTTGAATATATTGCAGTTTCAAGCATGAAATTCGACATTTCGCTAACATTTAAGATGTAAATTCTCACTTAGAATGCTTGTAAAGAAAAGTCGAAATTTAAAAGGATAAAATGAAACGGAAATGTCCAGAAAAGGTTTTAAATCATGATTCCATTAAAATCGTTAGAGCTAGAAATGTGGAATTCAACATGATAGTTACTTTTCTGATGCACTTGCTCACTTAGAACAGCTTCCAAAATGTCTAAAATTTAAAGAGTGAAAAGAATGGATAACGTTAGAAAGTTACGATTAACTTGAAACTACTGAATTATGTCAAGTATTTTCTCAGGATAATAATGATTTCAGTCTCTGCTTTTTACTTTATCTCAGTATAAACTGCTATAAAGGTGGTTCAAGAGCTGAAAGCGTTCTAAAATCTTTATTTCATTGAATCTGTTGATGCTAAAAATATGAAATCTGATATGGGTTTATTTTTTAGACGTCAATGCTCGTTAATAATGTTTGGCATGTTATTCGAAGCTTGAATGGATAAAACGATTGTGAAATGCTCTATAAATATAATTAATCTGAAATTATCAAGGCTAGAAATTTTAAATTTGAGTGTAGGATTTATCAAAGAAAACCTTTTTAAAAAAATCCAATTTAAAATGAGTGAAATGGGTGGAAAACATCCTGCAGATATGTTTACACGAGAATTTCTGTGAATGTTTCAAATTAGAAACTTTAAATTTAAATATAGTTACCTACTAAAGCGTTGATATGTATGAACAATGTTTGTTTTTTTAAATTTAAATTAAATTTAAATGAAAAATCAAATATTTGTCATGAAAGTCCTAGATAAGACATTTTTGAGCAATGGGATAAAAGGCATTTGCCAGTTACTGCTATAAATGTTTAAAATTATAGTAATACAGAAACATGATTGTCAACGTGATGAAGAAGTATACTTCTTGTTTAGCCTTACAAAAATGAAAGGTAAAAAAAAAACTAAACCAACGTTTTCCAACTTTTTCCTATATGCCGGAATTTTGATTTTTACGGTGAATGAAAGTATACTAATAATGTAAAAAACAAAACAATATTTTGTTTATAGGAAATAGACTCTGACACTTCTCAACGATTTTGCAAATTCCTTCACATGACGATAGCCAATAAACAGAGTTAGACAGCATTGTTTCTGTTTTCTGGAAGGGGCGATCTGCAAATAATTTGAAATGAAGGTTTTCTTACTAATTCAAGTGCCTCACTTTCATTTAAGGCGGTGCAAGAATGCAGTTTCTTCAAAATATGAAAATTAACATTTTTAAAATTATCCGTAGCAATATAATCCCTCTCAAAGTTAGTAAGCACACAAATACCACTTCACGTATTGCAAGAACCACGCTTGGAAAACAAGTTATATTTAGAAAAACATCTTTAAAATAGTAAAAATTGCATTCTTCTACACGCAAAGCATTTCAAGTTATGGTACTTCAAATTTATACATTAAAAACACGTTTTTGTGTTTTCGAAATTTTTATTTTTGTGTGGACTACCTTCCATCGAAGCTTATAAATGTAGTTCCATGAGATGCTGTGCTTAACATTAAGGTAATTTATTTCTCTTTGCAAACATTATACTCAGTCTATCGTATTTCGAATTAAAATGATTTTCTTAAAAAAGTTATATTTTACGTCAAAATAATATTTTAAAACGTAATTCTATTATAAGTATCTATATTTTTTATAAAAACAACAACAGAAAATTACTTTAGAAAAGTCTATTTCCTTCTACTAATTATATTTCAATACAACTTTCATCACTTACTTTTGTTATTTTCCCCATTAATCCAAAATATTGAAAATAAGCATTCACCAACATAATTAAAAGTTCTAGCATTCAGTTTAATTATTCAATAGAAATTGTTTTGAAATACTGAAAAAAAAAATCATTTCAGTTTCAATAATTAATTAGCTGGAAAAAAAGAAAACTTATTTTAAAAAATGCGTTAAATTCGTTGAAAGGATTTTTAAATATTAATAAAACACTGCCAGTATATAAAAAAAAATGTATAATTGAAAATTTTTGTTTAAAAAAGAGAAGAAAAATACTAAATTGCAAATGTTAATTTCGGTTTGGTATTTTATTTCTGTTGATAAACCGTTCTGTCTTTTATTTCTGTGATGATTTAGAATAAATGCATTGCGATACAAAAGAATCTAATAGCTGCGCTCAAACTGATTCATTCTTCACTAAATGGTATTTTTCTCCAAATAATACGAAATATGTTGTGTAATAGAAAGTATGTTTATTTTGAAGAGATAGTTTACAGACTGCACTAACAGGCACAAATAAAAAAAATAAAAAATAAATAAAAGACTTAATATGTCTATGTAAATAAAAATCTAATGTCTAGTAAAATAGCTTTAATTGAAAACAAGAACGAAAAATCACGCGTCAAGGACACATTATGAAACACCTTCCAACAAATTCAGATTACTGTAACAAAATTTCACAGTTATCTGAATCTGTTGTGAAAAACTGTGTGGTAATTTGTTGGGAAAAACTGTGTTTCAAACTGTTGTGAAAAACTGTGAGTTAATCTGTTGTGAAAAATGGTGGCAAGCAAGGTCAATACCAAACAGTGTGGGAAGGCCTACCTTTAGGCTTACGTTCAACTAGCCCCGCCCAGCAAGTTTGTTTACTGTACGGCAAGGCTCCAGCCCAGGGAGGGCGCCCGGAAGGGGTACTCTCACTATTAAAAATTAACTGTCAAAGATTACAATGTCAATAACAAAGGCTATCCAATTATACTGGACGCGCCATGTTAGATACAATAATGCGCTGAATGAATAATCGTGATTGTAAATAAATATAAGGAGATGTAGAGCTTTTACAAAATAATAATTAAAGTTGAAAAAAAACTATAAATACAAAACAGTACTAATAGCTCACTTATTGAAAGATAATCAATTGATAAATACGATATTGACAAAGAAAGTAATCATATAGTTAGAATAATTGCATCGAGCGTATAAAAGACTTACATGGAGAAAAGCTTGAATAATTATATAGGGGTATTTACAGTAAACAGTTAACACAATTTAAGTACATTAATAAAACAAGAAAACAAATCTGAGAATACAAATACTATATACTAGTACTAAGATAAATAGGAAATAACAAAAATGATTACATAAGAATATGTACATGTAGTGTAAAAGTATCTCGAGACACATTTTTTTTTAAATTTTTCTTCTCCAATCTAGAATTTCATCCATTAGAAGAGAATATAACACATAAAAATACAATATGTAACGATGCAGCATCATTTGAATTAGCAAAATTATGGCTAGAAATGGTCCATGGTTACAAATATGGAATTAAACATCCAAGGAAAAATAAAAAAAAAACAGCGTGCGTAATTTGAAAAAAAAATATGTAAAAAATTAAATGATGGTGTTTTAAATAATAATTTCATAGACAGTGCAACTGTAAAATATTCTTATTTATTTTGATAATGGCTCCGATGGAGTCAAAACATGCTAACAGTTTATTATATTTTTAATACTGTTTATAAAGTTTCAATTTTACGCTCTTTAGCAATTAAAATAAGTATATTACCAGTGGACCCGTGCGAAGATTTCGCACTGCATTTTAATATTTTTTAGATGCAAGTTTAAATTTATATATATAAAAAATAAGGACTAAAAATATCGGCAAACAGCATTAGTCAAGCCGGAATATCGTCTCCTTTATCCCATCAAAGTTACAGTAAAACTGATCGCTGATAGGTAAGGGGAAAAAATATATATCCATATCAATCGTATTTTAACTGCATTAGAAGATAACATCATCTGTTTCTGGAACAAAAAAAAAAATGAGCATTTGAATTTAAATTTTGCTCTTTAATCATAAATATAAAATAAACCCGTGCAGCAATCTTTATTTTACAATTTTTTTTTATAATTATTGCTGAGCACGATACAATGCGGTATTTTATTTTTGTGACAACATTAACTTGAGGAAAACGTTTCATTTCACTTATGAAAACAATGCCGATTTAATTTTTAATTATCAGCAAATTTTAAGAAATAAAAACGAGAATATGGTCTTACAAACCTGATGGTGTCGGCTTTAGAAGATGGAGATCAAGTATTTAAATAATTTTCTTCCTCAGCTCTTCGTATATAGAATTTTTTTATGGTGTCATTCTGAGGAAGCGAAGCCTCTCAGCCGTTGCCCCTCGTCTAACGAGCAACGTTTCCAGGGAGAACCACGTGGAGGTGGGCTATCATCTCTCCCCTTCGCAGGACCATTCCTCTGCTCATACGTTCTTGCCTGAACGTTGTCTTCCCAGAAGGAAACAGAGCAGAGTGTGTCCCGCTTTTAATGATTCAGTCACTGACTATCAGTGACTTTACACATCTACAACAAAAGCAACAGCAGAAGATCTTCTTAAGTCTTTTTCGAAATTTACCTTCCTTTTTTTGAGGCTTTTGCTCATCGATTTCGGGTGTTGGATCAGCCAGAGGACCAGAGATCCATTGTATGTCCTCGAACCTGATGAAGCTAGATTCTTCTAAGCAATCATCGATAAATCTTTCCATGTGATCTTTGTCAAAATACTTCTTTGGTTTCTCGAAAGGAATATCCGAAACGATGAGTCGCGCATCTTCGTAGATAGCATCTGGTTCTGAATCTTCAGTAGCAGTTTCGTAATCACTGAGATCCGAACTCGCTTCAGAGACATCGAAAAATATAACTGAACTCGTTTCAGAAGAAACATCGTAATACACATCTTCATCATCTGCTGGAAGTTTTACCCTATTTTTAGTTACATGATCAACCATGATAACGATGCCGAGCAAGATGACAATGCCCGCAGCCAAAAGATAGCTTCCTTCATACACAGTGAGGAGCCACAGAACGCAAAACAATGCGAAAAACATGGTGATGTTAGAAATTCCAAGTATGACACACTCAAATGAAACGATAAAAATATTAAGTTACTCGCAGAAAGGTTTTTTTTCTCACAAAATACACAGTTTGAAATCAGAGGATTAGCAATACAAGCTACAATTTCAAAAGTTTCCGTAAGGAATGAATGGAAAGTTTATTGATTGTTTAAGTGTACTTTGCAACAATTAACCCTTTGTTGTGTTTTGGTATCAACAATAAAAATTTATTTCGACAACGAAAAACTAGTCGTTGGGGGCCACCGTAATACTTACCCATCATGGATATGCATAATGTAAAATATTAAAATAAAAATGCGTAAACTACTTATAAAATGCATTGCAATTCAAATAAAATCGTGGCTTGATGACGTCATAAACTTTAAAGGCTTGATTACTGAATTGCTTGAAAGAGGTTTTTCCTTATAACTCCAAAAATAATAATCCTATTAACTAGCGGTTTATTGCATCTGATTAAGCATCAAATTTCCAATTAAAATATATCTTTAAAGTGAAATTTGAATGAAATACAGGGTCATGAAAAATCAAAGAGTGTGGAAAATAGGATTCCAAATATCTCGGCAACTAATTATCCGATCGACTTCATGCTTGATGCAAAATTTATGTTTTTTTATTGTCTTTTATATTCCTTTCTTAAAATAAACAATTTCGAAAATTTTTATATACTTTTATCAGAACGAATATTTCGAGAGTCCGAAAAAAATAGTTCCGGTTAATCGAGGTTATTGAAATGAAATAGGCTTCTTCCCATTATTACATACTAAGTACATACCAAATTGCAAGTCTCTATCTCAATTTTTTCGGGAGATAGAGCGTTTACAGACACACACACAGACACACACACAGACACACAGACGGACGGCAAATTTTTTTTTCTAAAAATATGTTTTTCGGAATCTCCAGTGTGTGAAACGTGTAAATCCGTCAAAAAAAATTTTCGATTTTCAAAACGATTACAAGACTTACCCTATACTACGTATGATGGGTAAGTAATTATTAATGCAACAATGGACGCACGTGAACAATTCACGGAACACTTTTCAGAAGGCATTGTTGTTGAATGAGGTAGTTAAAGTATTATTGATATAAGATACATTTGTTTTTCGTTTAGTGTTGCCGCAATGTCGGAAAAAAACTAATAAAAATTGATCGATAACAATAGCGTTGGATTGTTAAAATATGGGGCTCTTATTCAGATTAATATATTTTCTAACAATTAAAGGACTATCCGAAATGATGAGTAGAGCATCTTATTCGAGCATAATATTTTTTTTATCTTATTAAATAGGAAATAATTATTTCATATTTAGAATGAAATATATACCAATGGATCAAAAACTTATTTTGGAAAGGAAGGGGAGAGGGGCACCGAAATTCATGCTTGCCCCAGATTAAAAAAAATCCTTGTTTCAGCCCTACCATCATCATCATCATCATCCTCATCAAGGGGGGGGGGCATTGAAATCTTAAATGACAACCCCCTATTTCTATTGCAGATTTGGGGTCTACGGGAAAAAATACGTAATTTTGTATTTAACATTTTCTTTGGAAAATTGTAGATGGCGCTGTAATAGAATAAATTGCAGTTAGAATCGTTTCCATTTAAAAGTCTGGAAACAGTTTCTAAAATATTGAACACGTATTTTTCCTTATTTCAATTCGATGTATATTTCTCGAGTTATTCTACCGTTTGAAGACTTTTCGGACACCCTGTATATGCAAGAGCAACAAAATAATTATAAAATATAAAATAAACCCTTGCGGAGAAATCATACTTTATCTTTCTTGTACTCTTTATTTTTTGTATAATCATGTTATACCATCCTATAATATGCGGCATTTGAGGAAAACCTTTTATGCATTTATTATGCTTTATTAGCCTTTATGTAAACAATGCCGACTTAAGTTTTAATGATCAGCAATTTTTAGCACTTTCCAACCTAGTTGAAAAGTGCTTATGACTTCGGTTTTTCTGGCCGTATGGCCGTCTGCCGTCTGCCGTCTGGCCGTCTGCCGTCTGTCCGTGCTCTAACTCCCGTAAATATGCTCGGATTGCTCTGCAATTTTTATATGTTATTGTCGTTATCTATAGTATGTTCCCTATTTCAACGGAAGTGTGTAGCACTTATAGTTTTATTACAGGAAAAATTCAAAAGAATTCCGTTACATTGCGGTCTATGGGGAAAAATCATTTGCGGTTTATTTAAATAATGTTTCACTATTTTAAACGCATTGAAATTTATATATATCACTAAGGTGCATTAGAAGAAGCTTAATATGGAATAGGGTGTGCATACCACTTATAGTTACTTTACAGGGACAGTCAAAAGAATTCCGTTACATGACGTCTATGGAGAAAAATCGTCTGCGGTTTATTTAAATAATGTTTCACTATTTTAAACGCATTGAAATTTATATATATATATATCTAAGGTGCATTACAAGAGGCTTACTACAGAATAGTGTGTGTATAGCAGTCATCGTTCATTTACAGGGACACACAAAAGAATTCTCTACTGTCTGTTAACACTAATTCCTGGAAGTGCGTTTTAAGTTACTAAACGCGATTTTAATTTTAACTCGCTTTTCGTCTATTACGTGGTGTGTATAAATTCTGTAGATCCTATACAGGGCAGCACAAAAGTTCGCGAACACATTTCCGTTTATTGACAGAAACTCCAGAAAGATAATTTTAAACTGTGCTACGCGTTTCCTAACTAAACTAAAATTTAGCATCCTAGCATATACAAATCTATAGATCATATACAGGGCTGAATAAAAGTATTCGGATATTTTTCCGAATATTGTATCTGTTGGAAATTCCTGAAATTATGTTTTTAAATATGTTATGCGTTTTCCAAATTGTTTACTTAGATGTTATCTTTTAGCTTATTAAACGGTATGTTTTGTAAAATTATTTTGGAAGCGTTGGAAAGTGCTACATAATCTATGCTTGACGCATGATTTTTCGTTCTTGTTAATCCAAAAACATGTTTTAGGAAAATGTATTTGCACTATGTCAGACGCCTGTTCAAAATCCTTTCATATGGTATCTCATTCGTTGTTCTGCGTTTCGTATTTTCTTAGAAAAAGGGATGTTGACAGGAGAAATAATATATACGACCAGAAGGGCCCGTGCGACGATTTAGCACTGCGATCTTTGTGATTATTTCCTGGTACGTTTTAGCATTAATTTTTATTTAACTAATTTGTCTTTTAATCCAACAACGCGTTTTAACGAAATGTGAGTGTACTATGTCAGAAGCCTGTTCAAAAACTTTTCGAATGATATCTCATTCATTGCTGCATGTTCTGTATGTGCATAGAAAAAGGGATGGACAACAGAAATAATATATATGATATGCATTGTTTTTTCAGAAATGAAATGAAAGCTTTTTTCAAATCAATGTTGCCACAAAAATAAAATACCGCATTATATGATGCTCAACAATGATTATAAAAATTAATAAATAATACAAAAGAGGTAAAATGAAATCGAAACGTTTTGAAAAAATTAAATATTATTGATTGATCGAAGCAGTGGTATTTTACACGTGTAGCATAAAAGGTATGAAGATTGAATTGTAATTTAAGTGTATTTCAATTTATTTTTCTTCGTCCCGTATTTTTCCCGAAGAAGATGACGTCATCCTCTAATGCAGCTAAAATACAATTGTTATTATTTTTTTTCCCTCGCGCATGCCTTTTTTTTTTTTATCTTCGTTGGGATTTTATAGTTAGGAAAAAAACTATAGGTTGTAATTAAAAAAATAAACTGTAAGTTAAAATAAAAAATAAACTATAAACTGTCATAAATAAATAAACTACATACATATCGAAATATAAGCGTTATTATAATTAGTAAATTAGCGCCATGCTTAGCGCAATTGTATTTGACCTGGCCCGTATAATACGCAAGTACCCATTTTTTTTAAATTACAAAACACACACACATCATTTATCATAAAACATACACAAATCATTTATCATAAAACACACATAATGAATAATTTATCATAGTACTTCTCTATTATCCCGTCGACCACTTTTCATAACAAAAAACTATCGCAAACTGTAAGATTAAACGCCAAAAATGCAGACCCATTTTCTTGATGTCAGAAGCAATATACGTGTTTGTTATGTCATCAAATGGTTTGTAATTCGACATTTGCGTGTTTTTTTCATTATGTTTCACTGATTTATTAGTTATTTCATTAATTAAAATAACAGTTGTGTCCTTAAATTCTTATATTTTATTTATTTATTTATTTTGATATTCCAATGGCAACGTTCTTCCGTTTATTTGGCGTTACAGTTTAGCGATAGTTTTTTGTTATGAAAAGTGGTCGACGGGATAATAGAGAAGTACCTTTATTTATTTTGATATTCCAATGGCAACGTTCTCCCGTTTATTTGGCGTTACAATTTGGTGATAGTTTTTTGTTATGGGTTGGGTTGGGTTGATTATTGACGGCCAATTATCTACACTAGGGATATAGGCCCGGGGGGAGTGCCCTTCGTGGGGGTCTTTCTAAGGGAACCTCATCCGTATTTACGCATGGATAAATCCACGGCTCGAAGAAAACCACGAAAACTCCGAACGATTAGGCCGACGGGCGCGATTGGGATCGAACCCAGCACCTCCCGTCTACCAGCTTCGAGAGCACAACCTCTCAGCCACTGGTGGGGCGTTTTTTGTTATGAAAAGTGTCGATGGGATAATAGAGAAGTGCCCTTATTATAAAACATACAATGTTTAATTTAATATAAAACACGCTTAATCTGCTCTACCTGGTTGCCATACGAAACAAAATCTCGCCAAAATCGTCGTGTTGCCTAGGCAAAAAATCGTTCTTTGACGCCAAAAATTTAAACCGGTGCGTCTGCGACATCTGTACCAATATTATTTATATACAATTTACTTCCTCTTGTATATTGCAATAAGGTACAGGTGTCGCAGACGCACCGGGGTATCTTTTTGCGTCAAATGGCCGTTTTATGCCTAGGCAACCCTACGATTTTGGCAAGATTTTGCTTCGTATGGCAACACGGTCGAGCAGATTGCGTGTGTTTTATATTAAATTAAACATTGTATGTTTTTTTATAAATTGATCATTGTGCGCGTTTTATAATAAAATAATTTGTGTGAATAGGTTGCCAAAAAATATGTAGGAAAAATTTCTTCTCTCCCCAATGTCATTTTCTTTACCTTGCCAAGGCCCCAATACTTAAAGAAAAAAAAAATGAATCATTGAATCAGAGATTACGTGAATTCATATGAAAGCACTTTCCTCAGACTTTTCACAACTGTTCTAAAAATGTCTTAAGTACATAAATCAATATTGGTACATGATTTTTTGCAAGATTATGGAAATAATGAAGCTTTAATAAATAACATAATAACTTAGCATAATGAAATAATAAAAAAATAAATAGAATTTTTGTAAATCCTGAAGAAATGTATATCCGATTCGAAGATAATCCTTAAATAAGTAAATATACTATTACTCCGTTACAGTACGCCTAAACACAAACAGGAAAAATCAAACAATAGATGACGTATAAAAATTAAATAAAAATCCGATTAAAGGCTCGATATTTTTTTTCAAAAAGCATGCGCGAGAAAAAAATTAACAATCGTATTTTAACTGCATTAGAAGATAACGTCATCCGCTTTTTGAAAAACATGAAATAAAGAAAAATAAATTGAATGCATTTCTAATATAAAAAAGCATATCTTTTATTTTAATTTCAATTTTGCTTTTTAACAATAAATATTTAAATTAACTCGTGCGGAGAAATCATACTTTATCTTTTTTGTACTGTTTATTTATTTTTATAATTACTGTTGAACATGATATAATGCGGTATTTTATATTTGTGGCAACACAAATTTCAGAAAAACCTTTCATTTCATGTATGAAAACAATGCCGAATTAATTTTTAATTAACTACAATTTTTAACCAAAAACATGTTTTAACGAAATTTTAATTGTGCTATGTCAGAAGCCTATTCAAAATCCTTTCATATGCGTTTCATTCGTCGTTCTGCGTTTCGTATTTTCTGAGAAAACGGGATGTTGACAATTGAAATATTATATATAGTGATTACAAGGTGTTATAATTTGTTATATTTTTCTATATGAATAATTTTCGAAAATTAATTAAACCGTATGTTGAAAATTACAATAGATCCATACTTTATTTAAAACATTAGTATATTATCTGAAAAATGGATATGTGTTCTCTATGGATAAAAGATGATAGTAGACAAAGTTATTATTAAATTGTTACATTACTTTAAAACTGATAATAGATATATAAATCCAATTTCACGGGATGGGACAAAGGATGGTATTTTTTATTTAATTGGTCAAATTTTGCTTTTATATTATCTACGAAAAAACCTTTAAGAGTCTTTAAAAACTCTTGAAGTGTTTCTAAAACTAGTAGAGAGTTATGAGACAGTGAACGAGTTTTATTACCGAGGTGAAATAGCGCCTTTGAAAATTTCTTAGAGAAAACAACATGTTGTCCAAAATCTTTCTCCTTCTACAGCAATCTGGAAAGTTTTATGCATTTACTATATGGCCATTAAAAGATTGAATTACTGAGATTCGCCTTCCTAATTGATTATTCTAATTACTGGCTTTGTAAAGACATTTTTTTGTACTAGTAGATGTATATTGATAACTAGTCGGATGTGTCAATCCCAAAACTTTCTTCTATCTCACACAGGTTTCGTATACACTAAAAAGAATCAGCACCAATTTATATTAAGGTCTAACTGAAACTCAAGTTTTATTAAATTCCATGCAATATTTCTTGAAATAGGACTATCGTTAAAATCGTGTAAATCCTGCAAAATGCTGCATAGCAGCAGCACCTGCTGGGCAATTTTTACCAAAAACTAATCAGCACCAATTTATATCAGGGACTAACTGAATCTAAAGTTTTATTTAATTCCGAGCATTAGTTCTTGAGATAGAGCTATTTCGAAAATCGCAAAAAATGCTGCATAGCAGCGCCACCTGCCGGGAGATTTTTACCAAAAACTAATCAGCACCAATTTATATCAGGGACTAACTGAATCTAAAGTTTTATTAAATTCCGAGCATTAGTTCTTGAGATAGAGCGCCCACAAAATTTTTGTCACATACAGACAGAGTCACAGACAGACATTTTCTAAAAATAGTCAAATCGTGTTCAGGAGCTTCTAAAACGTATAAATCCGTCAAAAACCGGAAGTCGAAAATTTTCATGAATCCAATACTTTCTTCTTGTAAAGATAGAAGAAAGTAAAAATGAGAATAACAATGCGAATTTTCTTAAACCGATTATTAAATTTTTGAAATTTATGATGATGAAACTGTACGTGGTTTTATTTATATAGTTAATTATAAAATTTTGCAAAAAACAAAAACGCATTTCCCAGTACTCAGACATTAAGGACAAAATATAATTAGTCGGATGTGCCAATCCCAAAATTGTCTTCTTTCTCACGCAAGTTTCGCATACACTAAAAACGAACCAGCACCAATTTATATCAAAGTCTAACTGAATCTAAAGTTTTATTAAATTCCGTGCATTAGTTCTTCAGATATGACTATTGCTAAAATCGTGCAAATCCTGAATAATGCAGCACAGCAGCACCACCTTTTGGGCGATTAAGACCAAAACCTAACCAAAAACAACTTATGTCAACGACTAACAGAATATGAAGTTTTATGAAATTCCGTGCATTTGTTCTTGAGATACAGCTATCGTAATAATCATGAAAAACGTAGCATAACAGCGCCACCTGTTAGAATATCTACATCAAAACGTAATCAGCGTCTATTTATGTAAAGGTCTTACAGAATGAAGTTTGATGAAAATAAGTACATTAGTTCTTGAGATACAGCTATTGCGGAAATCGCGAAAAATATAGCATAGCAGAACCACCTGTTGGGCGATTTTCACCAAAACCTAATCAGCACCAATCTATATCTGGTACTAACTGAATATAAAGTTTTATTAAATTCCGTCCATTAATTCTTGAGATAGAGCGCCCACAAAATGTTTGTCACAGACAGACAGACAGAGTCACAGACTCACAGACAGACATTTTCTAAAAACAGTCAAATCGTGGTCTGGACCTTTTAAAACGTATCAATCCGTCGAATACCGGAAGTCGAAAATTTTCATGACTACAATGCTTTTTTCTTGTAAAGGTAGAAGAAAATAAAAACAACTGTCAAACAATCCCAATTAGTGGAACTTAAACAATTGTAAAAAAATAAATATAACAATATAAAAAGAACGTTATTGCTTCCTTTTATAATGAATAAAAAAGAACACAAAGCATTCCGATTAATACACTATTATATCTTGAAACAATTGATTTAAACAACTAAAATATTTTGCCGATACAATTAAGCATTTTATGAAAAAATACTGGAACAGAATTTAAATAGATAATGCATGAGCATATTTACATTAAGAGGTTAAATAATGAATGTATAATCGGGGATTTCGGAAAATAATGTTAAGTGCATAATTTAAATATATAGTTTCAAATGTTCAAAAAATTCTTTCAACTTTGCATATGTTTTTGATTATTTAATAACTTGTACAGCCACGAAAAGTAAAAAAAAAAATTGTTCATTTTTATTTTCGGCTGCAGTATTGAAAATGTTAAGATAAATTATTTAGTTTCGTTTTATTTAAAGTGGAACTTTCGTTTAAATCACTTGCAGTTTCAGTTGTTCTTTATGTTTCCTAAACAGATATCCCGGATTTTCCTATCGGTACGTGGAGTTGTTACGCGTTTTCTTCCACTTTTACCTTTTTGTTTGGGCGAAAGTGGCTGGTTTTTGTCCAGATTTATTTTTATCCTGTGGACTACTGACTTGGAAACTGCAGCAAGTTCTGCTATATTCCTTTGCGAATGACGCGTATGCAGAAGAATGGTTTTTTCCTCAGATTTCTTCCTACGATACAAATCAACCCCTCGACCCACACTGAAATCAATAAAAATAAAAAATAAATTGAAATCATAAATAATTTCGCAAAAAACAAATATTTAATCAATAAAAGAAAGATAATACTCACATGTAATCCTAAACTTTTAAAAAAATAATAATAATTTTGTTTAAATTAAAGAAAAGCGTCTTCCACTATTGCGTGTGTAAAAGACTCAGCGTCTCTGCCGTTATTAAAATATTTATCGAAAGCAAACTAACCTTTTAACACACCAAAAGTACTTAAAAGTTGAATTATAGAGATATTGACAGCGGTAAAATACATTCCTGCAACACTTAAACCACTTAGAGCCGCAGTCAAGTGCACCCAAAGCATAAAACTAGCAAAAAATATGACTCTCCCTAATAATTTGGCAACCCACTGAATTTTTCAGCTGTAATTTTAAGTGTTTTTTAAATGTATTTTGAAATTTACAGGGCATCTAATTCGACTTGTTCCAATACGTATGTACAGAGTGTCTCATTTATTTTGCAACCCACGTAAACGCGAAGCAAATGAACAACACGAGTGCACGCGCACACCGTTAGCGCAGGTAGCGGTGTGGAAGGGCGTGTGAGCAACACTACCAACACACTAGAAAACCGCACGAGACACATCAGTGCTAAGGAGAACGAAGTGAAAGGTAGTTTTGCGTCATGGTGCTATGTGCAGAAAAACGCGCGTTTATTACTGAACATTATTTTCGAACGTCTTCGTACAAAACAGTCAAGGAGCGATATGAAAACAAGTTTCCAGACTCGGTGGTGTCGAATAAAAGCACAATTAAGCGAATCGTGGACCATTTTCAAACAGAATGGACTGTGGAACTGAAAAGAAAGAACTGTCTGTCGTTTGTCCTAACTGACCACAAAATGAAGGAAATCGAGACGAAAAACAAGGAAAAACCGGCTACGACAGTAAGAAAATTAACTTTACAAACAAACGTTCACCGAGCCACTGCATACCGCGCCTTGATACTCGGCCAAAGACACTGTCATTTCTCCAAGAATTTTTTGGCGATCAGCTAATTACAAAAGTACTATGGCCTCCATGCAGTCCAGACCTGTCACCAACAGATTTCTTCTTGTGAGGCTATTTGAAAAATCGCGTGTTCCGTGAACCGGTAGCCTCGATTACTGAACTGAAAACTCGCATTACGGAAGAGGTAAACGCTATCAGACCAAACACATTACAGAATGTGTCTGGAAACCTCCTCAAACGGCCCAGATATGTGAAGATGAAGACGGCGGTCACTTCCAACACCTTTTGTAGTCGTTTAAGGACTTCTGTAAAATAAAAATTAATGTTTGTACATTGTTCTTTTTTTGGGGGGGTTGCAAAATAAATGAGACACTCTGTATATTTTTTTTTGTTTGTTTATACATAATTAATTACATTGTTAGATTTATTGTTTAACATCCTTTTTCCTTTGAAACAGTTTTGAAACTTTCGAAATCATTAAATAATTTTCTTATAGTAAGATAACATTCTTGAAACTATTCTTTATATCCTAGACTAACGAGTTCGAAAAAGAATTTCAGTTTGACTAAAATTGTTTTTTGCCAAGAAAACGAGTATTCAAGAAAATAATGATGTCTAAATTTACCGATTACCGAATTCTTAGAATTTCGTTTTTAAAACTGTTTATTTATTTACTGATTATTTTAAATTTCAGAACATTTTGATATATGTCACAAAAACTCACGATTAAACTTCGCTGCTGGATACGAAATGCAATTTACAATGAAACTGATTGACAATATAAAAATGTTTTTCAAAACAGAATGATTAAGGAATTTGATTGAATAGTTGATTAACATATCTTTTCATGTGAATACAAAACTTCAAAATTTACATAAATATTAATGAATTCAATAAAAGAAGGAGTTAAGGTTTAGGGTAAAATCTAGCCGGTAGGTCTTGCCGCCCATATGTACGTTTGTATTTCCTACGCAGGTATGCTTATATTTAATACAATCGGATATTATGGTATTTTAAAGCCAATTCCGGAAAACAGAAGCTACATACTTCAAACATTGGCGGATTGTAGCTGTATGTGGAAAATAGGAAATAATAGTGTATCATAATTTTTTTTTAAATATTCGAAATAAACATTTGAATGCCTATTTTACCGTATTACTTTAAAAATGCCTGATAAATATCGATGTTTTTCATATAATCTTATATATTTAAAACGCTAAGCGATTTCTTTCGACAATCCGTGAGAACAAACTACTGCATCAAATTACACCATTCTTTTTTTAAATGAAAGATATTTGGACACAGATTTGTTATCGTGCATTCGTTTGTTCGAAAATTTAATTAATTAGCCGTAATTTTCAATTAAACTTTTACTGGTGCTTCTGACGTCATAAAGTCGACAACTCCCACTGTTGCAAGGTATAGAGTTTATTCTGTAAACTCTGTGGTTCGCCAATCTTTTGACATTAGCTAACATCAACTAGGTAATATTTTAACATCTATATATTTAAAACGCTAAGGGTTTTCTTTCGACAACTCGTGAGAACAAACTACTGCATCAAATTACATCATTATTTTTTAAATGAAAGATATTTAGACACAGATTTGTTATCGTGCATTCGTTTGTTCGAAAATTTAATTAATTAGCCGTAATTTTCAATTAAAATTTTACATTTGCTTATGACGTCATAAAGTCGGCAATCTGATAACGCCCATTTTCTGTGAGACGCAGAGTTTATTCTATGAACTCTATGTGGTTGCGAGGATAAAGAAAAATAATCTCTATCTTATATATATTTAAAACACTAAGCGTGTTCTGTCGGCAATCCGTGAGAACAAACTACTACATCAAATTACATAATTCTTTTTTTAAATGAAAGATATTTGGACACAGATTTGTTATCGTACATTCGTTTGTTCGAAAATTTTATTAATTAGCCCTAATTTTAAATTAAACTTTTACATCTGCGTATGACGTCATACAGGCAATGGAGCAAGAGGACGCTGCAACTCTGACTCTGACCGTAACTCAAACTATCTGGGCAAGGTAGAATTCTAAACAAAGATCAATTACGTTCAAAAAATATCAATGTCACCAATATATATACTTTTTACATTTGCTGAAACAATAAAACTAATACAAAAAGATTAAAATATATTAAATTACACACAAATTTGTTTTTAAACATTAATAAATTTTATTTATTAAAAAATACCATTGAATGATTTAATGAAACAAATATCGCAGACACACATTGATGTGCGCGATTTTTTATGCGACATTTTGGCGAGAAAACCCAATTTTCACACATTATTTTTATTAAACACACGAATTTAATTATATTTATTAATTATTTTTATATTATTTTACAGTACTTTTATGTTAGCTATATATTATAGTTTTTATGTATACAGTTCTATATATGACTGAGTTATAATGAAACAATATTTCTCTTAATAAAAATAAATATCTACATTGAGTTTGCATATTATAACATTTTTACTAACATTGTAAATACTTATTGTTGTATGTATTTATTACTCTCCAAATGTTACTCTAGTATTGCAACAATATTTTTGCTTGGTTTTAATAAATTTTGCTCCATTTTCATGCACTTTTTGCCTCTAATGAAAAAATGTGGCGAAAATTAAAAAAATTCCCTACAAATCTATACAGGAAATTTTTGATGTACTACATAATAAAATTACAATGTGGTACTTTTCCGTTATACGGACATCATGCCAAAATGTATGCTAATGCATAATGTATGTAAATGTATGTAAATATATGTATTAAATGTATGTAAATGTATGCTTAGCGACAATGGTGTCCGTATAACGGAAAAGTACCTCAAATGTTTGGCACAGATGTCATATACGCACCACATTGGCGCGATTGCAACAAAATGGCAATTTCATGCCTCACATGGTAACCCGGTTATTTTGTTTATATTGCTGTTTATTTACTTTTATTTTAATTCTATAAATTGTTTTTATTATGTATATCAATATTTATTTATATCAAACTATCATTTATTTACTTTTATTTTAATTCTATAAATTGTTTTTATTATGTATATCAATATTTATTTATATCAAACTATCATTTATTTACTTTTATTTTAATTCTATAAATTGTTTTTATTATGTATATCAATATTTATTTATATCAAACTATCATTTATTTATTTTTATCTCCCTTTTTTAAATAATAGAAGCTATTTCATTTATTACGTTATTTTATTTTTATATTGAAATAAAAAATCAAGTGCTATTATTGCATGCTATTTGTAACTAGTGCTCCCTATTATACGTTTATACGTGTATGCGTATAATACGTATTATACGGGGTGCAGATTTTTTATACGTATGATACGGCACAGTCGGTTATACGTATTATACGAAACACTGTATACGGTCCAATGTATATACGGATCTTACCCCAGCGGTTAAACGTATAAACGTTTAAACGGTTTTCGTTCATGCGATTTGCTGTTTGATGTCACTTAGCCTGCTCTAGAACTCCTATTATAGGAGTCTTAGCCTGCTTGATTCAGTTTTCCAATTGATTTGGTTTAGAAAAGCCCTATTTTTAATTGAAAAGTATCAATACAAATTTTCGAGTGAAGAAGTTTAAATTTTTTTTTAAATATTTTTTATACATAGGACAAACATCACATCCAAAATTTAAACTATTATGTCTTTTCAATTCTACGATATATAATTTTTAAATTTTCTATTTTTATCATTACATTTTATTTGTACCTCAGTATGAAAAGTTCCTTTTCATTTTAAAAACAAGCAAATAGTATTTTTTATAAATAAAATCTTAAAGACCTACAAGAGCAGAAAATTTAATGTTTATATGAGTGCAGTTAATATCATGTTAATAGTTTTATTATAGTATATTTTTACTATTTGATCAGTATTCTATTTTAAATACATAATAATTCTAATATTATTATAATTGTGACATGTATTTCATAAAAACCTATAAAAAAGTTTTTAAAAAAAAATCACTTAGATTTCAACCTTATACCACATATACACAAGATTTAGTTTTGTGTAAATAGATTTAAAATACAAATAATGTAAAAACTTTAATAAGTAAATGGCTGAATATTTAGTATTTTTAAACTTAAATATACATAAGATACAATTAGATGATTTAATGGAAATAAAATTTGAAATTCAGAGTAATATACTTTATAAACAAAATCCGAAATATTTATATAAAGTATTATTTTAATGCTACACGATAACTATAAATGCACATACACAATTAAAAAAAAAGAAAGAAAGAAAGATAAATTATTGCGTGAAAGAGAGTTCTACGTTTACGCAAAAATTTTTATTTCCTAATAATATTTAAAATTTAAAATTATATTTCTTTTCAGCGTTCTAAACTTAATTTTAAAATTTACTGTTTCTTCAGATTCCATTCATATAATTGATGTGATTAAATATCAAATAATTGATATATATATATATATATATATATATATATATATTATATATATATATATTATAAAATAAAAAGTAAGACAGCAATATCCCTAAAAGAAATTTAAAATACAAATAAAAATAGTAACTTTATTTTTTAAATTGTCGCATTTTTAAAACTGGAAGATTTATGTGATATAAAAAAATTAAATTTGAAATTCAAAATAATATACTTTTAAAAATATCTTCCAAAAGGATTATATTAATTTATATTTTAATGCTGTATGATGATAAAATTTTATAAAAATATTTTAATAATTAATATATTAAGGTACCTTCAAGTATACCTTCAGAATATGCTTTCATTTCGAGCATTTTATTTCATTACAGGGTGAATTTTGAAGATGTATTTTAGATGTATGTTCTATTATTTGCAATTTTTCGTACTGTTTTATCATGCAATGATAAAATAAATGAGTTGATTGATCATACACATACTGATCATACACAGTTGATTGACTCCACATTTTTCATTTTTTGGCAGCGTATCTCTATTTTAAGCTTTCCAACATAGTTGAAAAGTGTTTATACATTCGGTTTTTCTGTCTGTATGCCGTCTGTCTGTGCTCTAACTGCCGTAAATATACTCGGATTGTTATGCAATTTATATATCTTATTGAGCTTTATTACGCCATGTTCGGTATTGAAAATGAAGTGTGTAGCACTTACAGCTTATTTTACAGGGATATTCAAAAGAAATCCGTTACTTTACGGTCTATGGAGAAAATCGTTTGCGGCTTATTGTAATGATGTTAAAATATTTCAAACATATTAAAATTGACATACAAAACATGTGCACTATAAGTGGTTTACTATAGAATATTGTATGCATAGCACTTATACCTTTATTGCAGCACTGAAAAGAATTCGTTACATTACGGTCTATGGGGAAAAATCGTTTGCAGCTTATTTTAAAGATGTTTCAATATTTTATACATATTCAAATTGATCACTGAGGTGCACTACAAGGCGCTCACTGTCATATAATGTATCGTTCATTTACAGAAACACTCAAAAGTATTCGGTTAAAGTACTGTCAGTTACTAATAATTCCTTGAAGTGCGATTTTAGGTGCGATTTTAGTTGTTTTTTAAATGCAACGAATTTTTTGCCTATTACTTGTTATGTATAAATTCTATGGATCACCCACAAGGCAGCACAAAATACTCGAATACATGTGCGTTTATCAACGGAAATTGCTGACGGTGAATTTTCAACTGTGCTATGCCCTCCCTAACTGAACAAAATTTTAGCAATTTATGCCGCTGTATGTATAGTATTAGTAATATTATTAGTAATTTGTATGCATAGTTTATATACAAATCTATAGATCATATACAGGGGTGCGCAAAAGAATTCAATATTTTTCGAATATTGTTAGTAATTCCTGAAATGGCATTTTTAAATGTGTTATGCCTTTGTACAAATTTTTCTCTTAGACATCAGACCTAATTAAACAGTAAAGATTTAAGAAAGTATTTTTGAAGAGTTGAAAAGTGTTACATAATCTGTGCTTGATGCATGATTTTTCTAAAGCTATTATCTGTTCCTTTGGATGCAATGATCCATCAATTTTTTATATCAGATTTCTTCGAAAATGTATGATATAGAACATTTTGCGTTTTATCCAAACGATTAGTACATGTTGCAATAGCATAAGTACTAGGCATTTTCTGCAAAATCAATGCAAAGAATGCATTATTTTAAAGAGCTAAGACCAAAAGAACTAACAAAAGCTGGAAAATATTTGCCACGTATTTAGGAAATGTGACCGGAAATCTCTCTTTCTGAGAAGGAATTAAAGCTTCGTGTGAGGGAAAACTGCCCTTGCTGCCAAAGGAAATGAAAATAATTGTTTACATTGCACCCCCGTCCCTTTCAAAGATCGACCAAAGATAACAAGCAATACAAACTCCCATATTAGCAAAGAAAAAATACACGATTATTTCATTTGAAGGGAAAAAAAATCTCCTCTAAATCGCTTTATTCCTAGAAAAAAAATACTTTACTTTGTGCCAATGAAAAATGTTTTATTTTGAAGAAATATGCTCTCCTATGACCAAAGAAACGAATTTTTTTTAGCATAAATACTATTTTAAATCAGAAAAAAAGGTTCTTTCCCATTGGAAGAATGCACCTTAGCACCGCCAGTGACGTCAGAAAAACCAAAACCCTGATGCCAGAAGTAAAGGGAAATGGCAGCTACTTGGTCTGCGGATCAGAGAAATTGAGAAACACCCACTGAGGCCCACATTCTCGTAGTTTACGTGGACCATCGTGATTACTTGTTCAAAGATCCACGAAAGTCCCTAATTTACCTGTCTAGCGGTAAAGGTATTCCAAAAAACAATTAAAAATCGAAACTTTTTTTCCTCAGTTGAGATATATAGTTTTTTTCCCCTTTAAATCTAAGCTATTAATTATGAAATGTTTTACTATGGGTAGCGGGTAGCTCCAAAGCAAATTTTCGCATGTCTGTAACACCTCCACACACAACTTCTTTAGATTTATGGCGTGGACATTTCGCGCGAAAAATTATTTTTTAATGCGACCGCAGAACATAGGCATGCATTAACTTTTTATCTTATAGTGACACTGACCAATCTATTTCCTGGGAAGTTTCACACTCATACTTTTATTGTATTTAAGAATATATTTTTTCTCTATTTAACACGGTTGCTACAGAGGACGTATACGTGGCGTCGTCACTTGGTCACTTATTTGACATTCCACTTTTAATCCAAAATTACGAATTAATACCGTAAATTTCGAAAGAAGTTTTTTTTTATTTTATGTAATCACGAAATGTCTGTAATAATTAAAGCAAATATTGCTATTAGTATTTTCAGGTATGAATTCGGAATTTCTGAATAAAATGAAATTCCGTTAATTTTAACCCGTGTTAAAATATTTTGAAAATACGTCCTACATTAAAAAAGAAATGAGAAGGCAAGTCATTTTATGCATGTGTGATTGCGTTCTAAAATCTGCATTGACGATTATTTGTCTGGCTATTAGAAATCAAAATTTATAAGTACTTCACACAAAAAATAAAATTTGTCAAAATTAACAAAAAATCTTAAACGTAATGTCCATACACCTTGTATACCATGAGTGTCATGATTAAAAAAATGAACTCGCGTTATACACATTAACACAGAGTGGAAAACGTTAGCCCCGTCGAAAGAATAACATTTGAACCCGGACGCAATCTTGAGCACAAGCACTCACAAATAAAGAATTTTCAAAAAATTAGAAAAGAAAAATATACGTACTTAACAAGAAGTGACAATAAATCTGAAACGTGTCTATTCTCATTCTTTTCTCAAAAAGTGTTTTCTTCCGTTATATGCTTATAATAATCGTTTATAGGGAAAAATAACAAAATCCTATCTATGAAACATATTATGGAAATTATTTCGCTAAAACCACTGATTTCCAGCTTGTTCCCCGTTTTGTGACGTAATACTGAGGAGGTCCATTGATATTAAAAGTAAATACGTATTTAAAATATACGTATAATTGAATTTTTCGTATACTTAAATTATACGTTTAACCGATATACGCTTATACGTAT
Organism: Maratus michaelseni; assembly: GCA_963931845.1. NCBI lineage: Eukaryota > Metazoa > Arthropoda > Arachnida > Araneae > Salticidae > Maratus > Maratus michaelseni. The sequence continues at coordinate 277,383,789 of OZ007596.1, forward strand.
ATGGATACGTTTAAACGTATATTTCAGGGTATACGTATTTCTTAAATACGTATTATACGTATATACGTATATCCGTTAAACGTATAACTGATATACGTATCGCATCGGAAGCACTATTTGTAACTAATATTCAAAAACAAAGTTTTCGCCAAATTGGCGGGGAAAAATCGCGCCAATGTGGTGCATATAGGACATCTGTGTCCAATGTTTTTTCCTAATATCGAAATGGGCGCTGAAATGTCTGAATATATGTATTTTGGATACTTTTATGTTCGCCGGACGCCAGTGATCGCCAAAATTTGTTAATTTTGCCAACCCTTTTTTTTCTCGACAAACTTTTAACATTAGCTTTTAACAAATAACCAATATTTTAACATTGCAGTATAATGTCTTTAAAAACTTACCTAAAAATCTCTATAATAAAACCGTATGTCATGTGACTGTCCTCAACAGTTCCGGGATGCCGCTTCACTGTTTCATATGCCAAGCAGCCATTTTTATTCAAAATTATTTTTTCTAATAAAACTGCATAAAAGTTGCATTTTTAGAAAGATCGTTCAAAATAAATTAATATTTGAGAGATGACTTACGTTCAATTATGTATACATTCTGCAATAACTTCAGTTTCAATTAGGTTCGCTGTTCAAATTCTCTATCCATGAAAGTAAACAACAACAACAAAAAAAGATTCATTCGTTGTGAACGTTTAAAATATTAAACCATGAATTTTTGGACCGCTGCCTGGTGTAAAAAAAAATAATCAGCACCAGTGAGACAGTCAAAGTTTACCATAATTCTGTTCCATACAACTCAACTTCCTTCGGATCTTTTCTTGATGTAAGTTGAACTCCGTGGTTGAACTCATGTAATAATATTTAATGGATCAAATTTCGAAACAAATTGTCAGCTTTTATTTTTCGTGTGTATTAATTAGAAACGATATTTTAATTTTGAAATCAAATGTTTTGATTTATGATAATATTTCTTATTTATCTATTTTCTATTTTAAAGAAAAATGTGAACGTCATGTATTTTAAATTGGAACAGCTGTCACGGACGCACCAGGGTTGGCGGAATTTTTGTTTTGCGCCATTTTGGCGAGAAAATCCCATTTTCAGGTACCTATTAGAGATTACTAAAACAGCATATACTTTTATTTTATTATGAAATAGTTTATTTTATATTAAAAACACACACACAATGATTAATTTATTATAAAGTGGGTTAAGTGGTTTTTGTCAAGAAAGATGAAATACATAACAACAAAAAATATGCGAAATGCCACCACGATCGCAAAAGTTCTTGATTTGTCTATTAGATTTTTCCGGTTTGGCGAAGGATTAAGGAAAAAAATAAATTATGAATAAAAATAATTTGTTACAATGCTTAACATACATTTAAGGTGGCGGCTAGTAGCTAAAATATAATCATGATGAAAAACGTAACCACAAACACTTCAATACAAATAACAAAATTTAAGAATTGAATTGAAATCAAAATTGAAATCGTTGAGTTCAAATCATGTAAAATGAATGGGTTGCAACTGAAACAAGATTTGGCGAGTTATTATTGGCACCCAGCTTACATAAAAGTACCGTATTGGGTATATATATATATTTTTCGCATTTTTGCTGATCTTGGAAATATGCCTCATGGCTCAATGGCGTTTAATTAAGCAAGAAAAACTTGTGTGAAAATTCTGAGACTCAGACTAAATTTTTATTAGTAAAAATCATATTTTTTTGTAACATATTTATGTACAATGAAAATAATTCATATAGCATAAGCCTAAAAATTATTTATTTTATATTTTCTATGAAAAATAATTGTAAGAAAATATTTTCGGGAAGAGTTCCGTATCCTGTTTTTTTTTTTTTTTTTTTTTTTTTTTTTGGCGAGTTGAATTTGGCGATAGGTGATTGATGTGATTGTTGAGATCTTAAGTCTTTGGGGTTGCATTTTTAACTACTGGAATGAACTTTATCTACGTGACGTCACATCCCTTTTGGCGTTATTTTGGATTTTTTGGCCAATCGCGCCAACCTGCACAGGATATGAAACTCTTTCCATACTACGTCAGTTAAAATATGCGCTTTTATATATATCAATAATAAAAATTTATTTTAAATACTGTTTGTAAGAGGACATTTTTTGAAAAACCATGTTTGTCTAAAACTTTTCAACGCATATAGCCGCTGAAAGGTTAATAAAGAGTTAGAGTTCACTACACCTCTTGGGTGTACCGCAAGTAATAGTAATTTTTACTTTCACCCTTTATGAATTAGATTTTTTACATATATAGATGCAGAAATCCTGTACTGAAAATATTTTCAGAAATCAGCACTGATTTTAAACATATGTAAGAATTTTGTCATATGCCGGAGCAATGCTGGGCTGGTAAAATATTCATATAAATTTTTTTAATTCATATCAAATTGTTTGCCGTCAAGTTTTGACGGGTTCCATCTAGTTGTGTTTTAATATCTCTTGATACAACTTCATTCAGTGTTTGGGAATATGCAGGGGAAAATTAAAATGAATTTTGCATATATGTACGTTAATTTCTTTAATTAATATTTTACCGAGTAGTCACATTTATTATTTCATTAGCAGATCATCCCATCGTTTACCATGGAAATTCCGTGGGGCTCCCTGGTAAACAAACAACAACAGTGAAAATCATGCTTCAAACATAGATTTGTAAACACTTTCCAACATTATAAGAATGTTGTGTTTTTTCTTTTCTTCTTTTAAAAAAATGAACAAATTAGATTGTATTATTTATTTAATTTTTATTTTTATAAAATGAATGCTATATCTGAATAAACAATTACAAAACACATAACAATGTAAAAAACATTTGTAGATACTTCTGTTCATAGCCGGTAATATTTGCACAGCCCGGTATAGATCTATAAAATGCACCGGAAAAGATTTTTCCCTATAGACCATAATGTAACTGAATTTTTTTGTTTGTGAGCTATAATTCTGCATACTTCATTTTCAATAAAGGGTATTTTATGCTAATCTTTACTAACACATATCAATCACATGCCAATCCGAGTATATGTACGAGAATTAGAGAACGGCCAGACAGACAAATCGAATTTACAAACATTTTTCAACTATAGCCAGAAAATGTTCACTTTGTGTGGATACAGAGACGTAAGGTAAAGCCAAACAACGTCAAAACACACAAATTCGAAAAATATCCCGACATTAAAGCCACATATAAATACAGGGCGTAATACAGGGTATAACACAAAACCCCTTTATCAGTGTAAAAAAAAAAAAAAGATTAAAAGAGATTAAAGAACCACGCTCAGCTATAACCCCGAGTACTGTCTTGTGAACTAACTAAAAATGGCAAAGAGGCAAAGGGAAGAGTTTATATAGTACCAGAAAGCCCAAAGACAAGAAAACACCGAAACGGCCAGGCATCACTGCGCAGGATTTCTCCACACAAGAGAGAGAGAAGGGGTGCTAGTCCTGTCGTTAACCAAGGAATCTCTAAATGTATGGATATGATAAGCCTCATAAAATTGAAGATCAAATACCGAATTGCATTTTTGAATAATTTTACCTCCGGAAATGTTAAACTGATGGCTCGAATTCTAATAATGCTTTGGTATTCTAGATTTAAAAGAACCAGAACTGGATAAATCTACAATAGCAAAGCATTGTTTCAATTCGTGCCATCAGTTTAACTTTTCCGGAGATAAAATTATTAAAAAATGCAATTCGGTATTTGATCTTGAATTTTACGAGGCTTATCATATCTATAAATACACAGATTCTTTGGTTAACGACATGACTAGCACTACTTTTCTCTCTCTTGTGTGGAGAAATCCTGCGCAGTGATGCCTGTTTTTTCGGTGTTTATTTCTTGTCAGGTACGTCACTTCTGCTTTTCTGGTACACAAACTCTTGCCTTTGTCATTTTTGGTCACTTCACAAGCCAGTACTTCGGGGCTATAGCCGAACGTTGTTCATTAAATCCTCTTAATCTTTTTTTTTTTTTTTTTTTTTTTTTTTTTTTTTTTTTACTTTGATGAAGAGGATTTTTGTTATCCTTGAAACTGCCCTATGTGGTTTTATGTTGGGATATTTTTGGAATTTGTGCGTTGTAACGCTGTTTAGCTTTATCTTAGGCCGGTAAAAAAAACGAAATAGCCTAAAATATACAGTGATTAACATCGCACTGTATGCTTCGTCTTACGTAAATCGTTAAGCACGACAATCATTATAAGCGGGGCCTTGTTCCAAAGAACAGAAAGTTAAATAGATTGCCATAGTAATTTGGCACACTATATATTTAAGACAGAAGGCTGTTTTCTTAGTCATCTGCCCTGAGCATTCAACTGAACTAATTTTGATAAATATTTTTTTTGTAATGAAAGCTATTCATTTGTAGATGATACGGAACTAGCAATTTTTAAAAATATTCCCATTTATATATTTTAATTTAAATTTAAATTTTAAATTTTTTTGGTGAACTTAATTCAAAATGGTAGCATTCAAGTTAAGATTTCTTTCTATAAAATAAAATTAATTTGTCTTATCACATTCCGCCAATCAGAAGCGGGATTTTATCTGCGTAAATGTCGTCATATTTAAAATAAAAATCTCAATGAATTTCATAAATTTTAAACGTATTAAAATGATTGCGTTTAATTATGCAGTAATCCTGGCAGAACAGAATACAGATTATTTATTGTGAAATAATATTGAGTAATATGTGTAAATAAAATAACAGCAAATGATCTATCATAGGAATTAATATGCAAAAAGAAATATTTCTGATAAGGAAAATGACGTCATTCGAATAGCAAAAGATACATTTTTCTTCATGAATATAAAGTATTCTACTAACCCTGTATCAGTATGACGTCATATTTACATACCCTTATTCTTGCATCTAAATAGACAGAACTTCTCCTATTTATTTAAAAATCCTTGGTATGCACGAAATAAAATATTTCTGAAAATTGCATCTTTTCCACTTAATTATAATAAATATTTTATAAAATTCAGGAATTTTAAAACAATTGCTTAAATGATGCTTAAGGTAATATTTTCTTATATATTTTCGTGAAAATGGTTTTATTTTCTGAGTTTTTTATTCCACACTTAAAGCTAAATTGTCTTCTTATAAAAATAGTATAATTTTTTAAACGTGCATTTTCAAGCACAAAATGTCAGTTTTTACAATGCTAAATGACGTAATTGTCTAGAATTTTTACTGAGTAAAATCGATACTTATACGTAATACGAATACGTAATACCTAGGACTTCAATGAATGTGGTGCTCATGTACAAAACATTTTTGAGTATGTTTGTGTGAGTATAATGGTATAATGCGTTGGATTTGCAGTGTCACCTTTTTTTTATTATATTATCATTTTATTTATGAGCTTGAACATACTTAATATATTCTTTTGCGACGAATTTTGATGGGTGGAACTCGTTTATTTTAATAATTCATACGAATAATAATAAATAAATAAATAAATCTTTTTGTATATAGTTTAAATAGCAGTTTTTAGAAAATCAACCCAATTTTTAAAACTGAAGATGGCTAAATGAAATTTTGTAAAGTTTTTCTTATAGTACTGAATGCAATTGAAATGTAACTCAAATACAATTCCTACAGTTCACCTTGCCATCACGTTACGTTTAATATGAGTCACTTCACTGTAATTACGATATATTCCATTTTTGACGAGGAAAAAATCATGATTTTTGATTTTACAGTGGCATCACGATATGACGATCACATGAGAGTCATAATACGACGAATTGAAGACATAACCTTTTGATTACTGTTGTGAATGTGCCACATGTAACGTTACGGTTATGTCACATGAACTGACTGTGCTTATAGGTTTACTGTCGATATTTATGTCTAATAGTTTTTACATTATAGAATGATATTTAGATAGCATTAAACTAATAATACTGCTAAACTATTAAACATATTAATATTAATTATTATTTTTTGTTATAAGAAGAAATTTGCTTTTAAGATAAAATTTCGTTGATTGGTAAACAACAGTGTTATATTTTCTATAATTATAGTACATTTGTATGTGACTTTGAATAAATATTTTATTTAAGACACTAATTGCACAGATAAAATCGACATTCAGCCCTCCATTCGATTAAATATAAATTTTATTGCAGAACTAACTTTTGCCATTTATGACATGAAATCCATATATAACTAATCATATGTACTTTTGCGCGTGTAATCAGTGAAGTTCTTTAATACGATCATCTCTAAATCAAGTTTTATGGCTTTCGGTCCAGTTCGGGATATAAAATTTATTACAACTTGATAAATAAGAACTCTTATTAAAGCAGTTGAGTTTTTTGGATGATGAATTGCACAAAATGTCCAAAATAATTATTTACTGGTGTTCATAAAATGCGGTTTTTATTATGTACTTTAAATGAAAGACAAATCGCATGTAACAATTTCTGGAATAGATAGCATGAATTTTAAATCATGAAAATTGAACTCTTAATTATTACTTTCTTCTATCTGTAATAGAAGAAAGTATTGTAATCGATTTTTTTTCGACTTCCGGTTTTTGACGGATTTGCAGGTTTTAGGGGTCAGAGATTCCGAAAAACATATTTTTACAAATTGTCTGTCTGTCGTCATATGTCCAAAGTGTATGGGGTTCTGCCTAGAATTGAACCATTTTTTTCTATGTTTTGTGATTTTTTTCTATGGCTATGGCCAGCATGTCCTGCCTGAATTTGGGAATATTCCCCAGGATGGGGGCGCTGCAATAGCGACTTTTGTTCATTTTCATTATTGTGTCATCGAAAAGTGTATGAAGTTATGCGAAGAATCGAACTAAAAATTATTTCTATGTTTTTGACTATTTCCTGAAAGTCCCAGTTGCATTTGGGGATATTCCGCCGGAAGGGGGCGTTGTGATAGTCATTTAAAAATTTCAAATTCAAAAAGATGTACAAAAAAATTTGAAATCTTAAAAGCTTTTTTTCTTTAAATGTTCGACCTTGATCCGGGGATTCCGGAGCAATTTTTGTTTTGCGTCTATCTTAGAAAATGGCTGAGACATATAGCACTTTGAAATTTTAGAGTGGTGTCATTTTGAAACAAGACAGCAGTATTCCTCCATAAAATCCATTTATCAGTTTTAGTGAACTTTCTTTCAAATTTTCTTCATTGTTGTAATCATCGTTCTAACTCATATGTTTACCATTTTCATATTCGCCAGTGTCAATTTCTCACAGATGTTTGGCTATATTTCAGTACATTTCGCAAAATTTGGCGATATTTGGCGAAATATAGACAAATTTGACGACAGAAATAGGTTGCCATAAATGAAGCCAATTTGGCATGAATGAGTATTTTGGCAACATTCTCTTTCAAATTCAATATTGATGAGAACTGGGATTGAATCCTATGTAATCGGGTTCCACTCATTTTACTTTTGTATTTTAGAGTAAAATTAGCGAAATAAAAAGTAAGGAATGGGGAGACTATCTATTTCTGTCTGAACAGGCCAAAAGGACTTTTCGTAGTTGTGTTGTACATCATATGCTAGTGAAACGAAGGGTGCTCGCATCCAGGTATCCCGACGATTTGCATCCAGCTGACGTACAACAAAACGACGAAAAATATTAATTTTATTGATAATGTGATAGCGAATTTTGAAGCATTAACTTGTATGAGATAGAAGAAAGAGTTGGGATTGGCGCATCCGACTAGTATGTTTTAAAAAGCCAGTACAGATATTCATTCATATTAATTTTTTGGCTGCATAATGTTTTACTATAAACATACAGCGATGTCACAAGAATGCTTCTGTTATAATTGGGGGTAAGAATATTTTTCTGCACTGATGTTCATTATTTCAGTTATAGAGATCAAGTAGATAGATCTAATTAATTAAATGAGTATCGTTGGATTTATACGAGTAGTAATTTCACCACCTGAGCGAAAATGTGTCCACGCTTGGATCTGAACACAGAACTTTTGACTTAAATTGTCAATGCTCTTCCAATTGAGCTATCTGGACGACATCCCAGCCAACACCATATTCACTTAAAACAACTATTTTGTCATGACATCTGGACTGTTATTTGAGTTAGTACAACGGAATAAACAGAAGGTAAATGGACTCCAACAAACTATGGATGAGTAATTACACCACAGTTTGTGATCCATAGTTTGTTGGGGTGCCTTTATCTGCGTTTTATTCTGTTGTACTGTATCAAATAACAGTCCAGATGTCATGACCAAATGGTTAGCATGTGTTGTCCGCAGTGTCGTCCAACTAGCTCAATTGGAAGAGCGTTGACAATTGAAGCCAAAGGTTCTGAGTTCGATTCTCAGTCTGGACAAATTTTCGCTCAGATGGGAAAATTACTATTCGTATTAATTATTTACCAAACATTTGATTGCGTTAAAATAATAATATCGTTGGATTTATTTTCGCATTGCAATTGACGGTTTATATAAGCATTTTCGACATATAATGGATCGAATTACTCATTTACTTATTTTAATTCCTGCTAACACAAGTTTAAGGTTTTATTGTAATTAATTAGAGAGAATATGATGTTTTAACATTTATTAGTATTACCTGACTTCTCTTAAAGTAACTCAACTGCAAATTTAAATATTCTTTATTAGAACGACTATTAACGTGAATACACATAAATAATTAGATGTGAAAAACGTCTTTGCACTTCATCGCACAGCCAACGTACTACTTTCATGCAAACCCAAGATAAAGCAGCATTAATTTACTACTTATTTGTAAACATTTACTTGTATGGCTTTATTCATAACACAAGTATGATTACTGGCCCGAGCAACTTCAAAGAAATTATATACGCTTCAGGCACCATCGTACATTAATACCAATGCAGCATTTTTGCCACATTTTGTCCTACATTCATCCTGTTTTCAATGTCTCATTCTTCATCTTCGATTTTTTTTTTATATTTTGGATCAGATACCATTTCTATAAATTCAAATAATTTTTTTTCTCTCTGATAAGCATCTAATGAGATTTAAAGTAAGAGAATATAGAGTAAAATCAGATACCTTATTATTAGTTCCTTTTCGTAATTGTAATTGGAATCTAAAGAAATAATTTAATGAAATTTTGCTTAAATACTAAGCACATACCCTTGTACAATAATATCATTAACAATACACGAATTTTTTATAACATTTTTGTTAATAAATTCGTTTATATAAAATGTCAAATCATTTAGTCCTACAGGCTAAAACACGTATGGCTAAATGAAAATGATTTTAGCAAATTTTGATTGGTGAGTATAAATATTTGCTACTATTACGTTAGCTGGCCGCAGGTGATGAATCATCAAATATTGTTGTTTCTATCGCTGTCATTCGTATTGCATTAATTTCATTTAAAAAGCAAACCTTTCATTTACTTAATTTTAAATACAATCTTTAAGACACATATATTGCATACATTTATATTAAACGTCTTTAATTATTTTAAAATGCCAACAAATAAAACATGTATACGAAGAAAAAGTACCACAAACCAAAATATTTTATTTTAACATCAATGCATTGTTTCTAAATTTCAAACGTGAAAAATAAATGCAATTATTAGCGTGAAAAGTATTGATATTGGCGAAATTTGTACCTCGCCAACATAAAATAACCAAATATTTTAGTAAACATTCTGTAATATGCTAATATTTCTTGATAGATAATTGTACTTATACATTTGCTATGTTTAAATCCACTACCATATTGTTAAAAATGTCGCTATGGTTTGATGCGATGGCGATACACCCTGGCATAAAATTAGCAGCAATTTTAAAAGCGAGAAATTTTTTTCTGCCAAACGTACTACATCGTTGCCGCAATAACACGTTTCTTGCCAAATAATGACTTGGACAACGATTTAAGAATCATTTAAATTTTTATAAAACATGGAAAATAGAACTCAAAGTATGCCAGACATAAATTCTTTCATAAAAAACTTTTATTTGTATAAATGACTAGCCAAATTGTCAGTTATATACAAAGTTTTTTCACTTTAACAAGAACGAAAAAACATGCGTGAAAAATAAATCATGAAACACATTCCAACACATCCAGAACACAGTAACGAAACTTCACCGTTAAATAAGGTGAAAAAAGATATGTAAGTAAACAGTTTAGAAAACATATAACACATTGAAAAATACAGTTTTCGAAATTAGATTCCAGTGTCAAAAATGTAGTCGAATTATTTTGTGCAGCCCTGTATAGGATGAATAGATGTGGATATATAGCAAGATAAAATTTATTTCACAATTTAGTTCAAAAAAATTTATTCACATTTAGCAATTTTCGCCAATCGATGGAAATGCACTCGAAATTTTTTGTACAGCCCTGTATATTATCTAAAGATTTTTGTACAGCCCTGTATATTATCTAAAGATTTTTGTACAGCCCTGTATATTATCTAAAGATTTTTGTACAGCCCTGTATATTATCTAAAGATTTTTGTACACACCACTTATTAAGTTAAAATGCAACTTAAAACTCACTCGCAGTATTTACCAACTGTAAACGACAATGTATCTTTTTCTTTGCGTAGCCCTCTATATGAATTTATTTATATTCCACAAACTTCTATTAGTGTACTGGAGTCAGCAGGAAAATGCGTAACAAAAAATTAAAAACTGTCTTAAGAAATTCTCTCCCATAGCCTGTAATACTTACGGATTCCTTTGTGTAGCCCTGTATATGATCAACCGAATTTATAAACACTCACGTACTATGAAAAAAAATAGTTAAACTTAGAAACGCACCTATCACACATAGACTGTAAATATCGCACATGTACTGTAAACGATATCTTTTGTATGTCCCTGTAAATAAACGCAATGCACACCACACTTTCAAGAGAGCAATATATAGTGCACCTCAGTAATTCGTATAACTTTTTATTATGTTTGAAATAGTGAAATATCACTAAATTACACTGCAAACGATTTTCCCCCATAGAACAATGTGTAACAGAATTCTTTTATTTGACCCTGTAAATGAATATTAAATGCTTTGCACCCCATATTCTACAAAGTACATGTTTTAATGCGCTTCATAATTTTATATCAATTTCATCCTGTTTTTACTGACGCAGCATGAACAAAATGCACTTGAAACGATTATTGCCCATGGACTGTAATGTAACGGATTACTTTTGACTGTCCATGTAAAAAAAAAAAAAAAATAAATAAAATAAAATAAAATAAAACTATAAGCGAACACTAACACTTCTAACTATAACACTTCAGTTGAAATAGAGAACATGCTGTAGTAAACGGCAATAACATACAAAAATTTCAGGGCAATCCGAACATATTTACGCGAGTTAGAGCATGGTCAGACGGCAGATGGTAATTAATAGCTTACCGAAAAATACAAAGACATTTTTTTATTCAGAATTATTGGTAAAAATATATTTTTTAATTTCTCTAGATCAATTGGTATTCCCTATTATTTATATACACGAGATTTTTATATTACAAAAAAAAAATTATTCTAAATTATTTCTTTAACTTAAAATGCAAGTATATTATAATGCAAGTATTCCTAAATAAAATCTACAATTTGCATTGCTTCATATACTTCCGCTTACTGATATTTAAATTTGAAAATACTTTAAGGAATTTTATATACGCAGACGTGAATTCGCTCTTGCCTACATGAATATTTCGCACAAAATTGAAATAGAAATTATTCGATGCAACAGCGTTTGAAAGATTATTTGAATTTAGACACATTTTATATGATATATTTCTGTCAGATACAAAATATACATAATTTCGTTTAAATGTGACAAACACTATATTTTGAAATATTTATACACCGTAAATATAATTTTATATCCAGCTAAGTAGCAATTTTGTATTGGCATTGAATTTAACTAACGTAAATTCAAATAATAAATGAATAATCTGTAGTCTATTTTGAGTTATAGGAAACCTCGAATTGCAAGTATAGTATTATTATAAATAATTACAATATAATGAGTTATTCGTAGCTAGTATAGGAGTATTTTTGAAACATTCCATTAATCTATAATATTAAAGAGGATTTTTTTTTTTGTGTGTATGTATACGTATAGCCTATTGAAGAGACCTCTGCATGCAGAGTTGCAAAATTCGAGCTGGAAGGTACGCCATATTTTAAAATCTTCCCGTGGAAGCCAAATTGTAGATTTTTTAATTAGTTTTCTCAAATTAATTAATGAAAAGTTCCCATTTCTGAGTTTATAGACAACACTTGATAGCCAACTAATCTGATTGGCTTATCTGTCTCTATACATTAAAAAAAACAACCGCCGCCGCTGCTATCAATGAATTTTCTGTGTCATGAGGTATGTCTGTGTTAATATACAGAAAACTATTGCATATAAAATTATGACAATTGATAGTTTTATAGAGAAAGGTTCGATAAACACGCTGAAGCAGATAGTTTTTTTAATCGAAAAATTATTTAAAAAGGTATTTAATATTAAATTTTGTCAAAATAATTCTCTTAAAAAAGTTTTATAGGAACAAAAACTATGCTTAGGAATTTAATTGTATTTTGAAAGGATAGAGTTGAAAAGCTTGCGGTGTGCAAAGTGCAATTAATTTTTTTAATTTGACTAATTTTGTGAGCGTTTTTTAGTTTTTTATTCAAAATTTCATCATTTCAATTGAGATTTCTTTCATATTTAGAAAAAGTTCTCTAATTAAATTTTTGCCAATATGTAAAACAGCGTGTAATAATATTCCCTTTCTATTAAAAAATGCATTTACATGTGACTATTAAAAACACAAATAAAACACTAAAATAAAGATTAAATGATTACGTGTTACAAGCAGTAAATGGAGAAAATTACGTCATAAAAATGTAATTGCGCGTGAAAATTAAAAAGAGAAATAAAACTTGAAAATGATAATTAAATTAGTTAACATTCAAAGCATTAAGTGGGGAAACTTACGCCGTATTTAAAATGCTCAAATAACAATATTTCCAAACAGTTTCAATTAAAAAATATCTTTAGACGAGGGATTCATTTATTTCAACACAATATTTTACCTACTGTTGCAAATTTTAAAACAGTAAATAATAATATTTCCTTTCAATCAAAAACTATATTTTTACGTTTAATAATAATAAGAAAACTTTGGTAAAAATGACGTCATACTGGAAACGATACATTTAAAACGTCTTACTGAAAAGAATATTTGATACTTCTCCATTATACCTATGACAATATTCCATTATAAAACCAAGAAAGAAAAATCATGCACCAAACATAGATTATAAAACATTTTCCATCACTAACAGAATACATTAACAAAACTTCGCTGCTTAATAATGTAACTAAAATACCTAAGTAAACATTTTAGAAAACGCAAAACCCATTTGAAAACCAGATTTAAGCAATTACAGGCCATGACCAAGAATTTACCTCTATTCCTTTGTGCAGACTTGTATGTAATCTATAGATTTGTATATACTCTATATAGTATGCTGAAATTTAATTTAGTATAAGAAAACACATAACACAGTTCAAAATTCACCTTCAGTACCAATAGACAGAAACAAATTTGAATTCTTCTGTACAGCGCTATATACTAACTGTAAGATTTTTATACCATACACTGCCACTAAAGTTTAATTCAGGCAAAAACACTCTGAAAACTATTGAAATTATACTTACCCGAAATTATCATACAGAAGCGGCCATGTGTCCAGTTCTTTGCGTGGCGCTGTATATGATTTTTATATTCAACAAACATAGCTTAGTATACTAAATATATTTCATATTCAACATGTATAATTAGATAAAAAAAATCGTCTAAGTGATTTACACTGATACACAGTAATGCTTACGAATTCTTTTGTAGAGCCCTGTATATGATGTGTAGCATTTATTTATACCACATAGTATGCAAAAATTTAGTTAAACGCATACTTAACGGAAACCGCACTTTAAGAAATTATCGCTTATCATAAGAGACGGTAGTCTCTTGAGTGACGCAGCGAAAAACCGAAAACCGTAAGCCCAAAACCGAAGATTCCGTCACTCTCATATATACAGCTAGCAGGACATCAAAGGAAAATCGAAACGCCGACATTTAATATCTCAGTAAATATGAGGCATACCGTTTCGATTTTTTCACATTAGTCTTATATCTATGGCCTAACTCTATCCTGAAATTTATAGATTTCTACATGCAGTAGATTTTGAGATCTGGAAACCAATTTTTAAGCGAAAATGGGAAATGTAATGGTGTAATGGGCACAGAGTTGTTATCTCGAAAATGGATCGAACGATTTTTTTAAAATTAATATATTATATTAATCAGTTTTAGATGAAGCGTTTAAGATATTGCGCTAACGTAGGAAAACTCTTGTTTTCAATATAATCCACTTTTAAAATCGGACTATTTTCTTATGCTTTTTCTGGTAGACTAACATTACAGATCTTCAGCCTTTTCACTGCTTTTTATTACTGCGCAATAAGGAAGCTCTTGCCTATTACGGTTACAGTTAAACGTTAAAGCATATCCATATCGCTGAAAAACTATTTAGATTCTTTTTTTTTTAATACGAAAACAGTTTTTAATGCAATTTTTAATATGTAATATATATGTATTAAATTAAATTATTGTTTGTATATTTTTCTTTTTTCTTATAATAAAGAATTTCTTATTTCAAAATCTTCATTAAGTCGAAAAATATTTAGATTCCTTGATTAAAATATTGAAATATTTCATAATTATATATATACAATTTAATTATTATTTATATATTTAATTTGTCATTTTTAAAGGAAAAAAAATATTCAGATATTTTTTTATCAGTTAATTTGAAACAGACTCTAATAAACGAATTAATCATCTGTTTGTTTTGAGTCGCGAATGTTGTTTAGGAATAACACTCATATGAGGTATTTTACTATTTATTTATTGTTTGTTTACTTATTTTGATTAGATTGTCTTTTGATTTAGTGGCGTAAATGGTGAGATAATTGTCAATAGTATTACCTGTTTTATCGTTAAAAATAATATAAGGAAATTGCATTACGGCCAGTGAATCTTTTAAAGAAGTCTTTTAAAAATCAGATGACGATAGAAGATTGGTTTTTTACTTGTTAGCTATATTTTCCAACTCTCCAAATCAAACTTTCCCATCATTCACCTCACACAAATTTAATAACTAAAACTTTTTATTTCAGTGTGATTGAAATACGTTTAATTGTGATGAAACTTTGGTATATTATATAGGGAATTTATATAACGTAAGTTTTCACTTTTATGTATATAAAATTAGATACGATGTTTTCATTATGAAATACAATGTTTCTAATTTATGTTATGGCTTACTTTAACATTTTTTTTATTGACTAAGCCTATCATTAATATAGGGGAGACCGGTACACAGTGAACCTATGGACACAGTGGACCACCCCCTAATATTTTATTTATTAAAATTTTTTTTAAGCTTCTCTTCTATCCTAATAGACAACAGCACTGCAATGATTATTTATAGCCTTCAGAAAGTATGTTTAGCTCAGATTGAACTATTTTATCCTGCTTTGTTATTTTGAGCTTCTAAAAGTAAAATTTTTCATCATCATGTTATTATTTTTTTAGTAATTAAAGGTTGTAGATAAATAAAATAAAACAGCTTTTTTGAAAAGCTAAGACACTTGTTTTTATTTTACTTTAAAGTTATTATGTTTAAAAGAAAGCTATAAACAATATTAATATGATTATTTATTGAACTTCAACATGGGGTACAGTGGACCACCCACTCCTGGGGCACAGTGGTCTACAATCTACTCTGCTCCTCTAATGCAGAATGTTCAAAATATGTAATAATTGTTTTCTATAAAGAAAGATTGTTTTAAAGTAGAATTAACTGTAAAATAAAGTAAACAAATAAAAATAACAATTTTTTTTTAACATAGTAAGAAATATTTTGTTTTGTATTTACTGCCTTTGATAAATATAACTGTAGTCTAATTGTTGATGATTCTATTCAAGTAAGATTCATGAGATTCAAATTGAATGGAAATCAGTTTATTTCTCCCGAAACTGTAGATGAATCTGCTGTAGATGTCAATGATTTCATAATGTTGCTCGCAGACCCAAAATTATTTCTTGAAAATTCCAGGCTCAATCTTACTGATAAGTATTTTGGAATTTCATTTGCAAATGTTATTGTGAGCTGATTTTTTTTTGTACTTAAGTAATAACTTTAACTAAATTGCAATTGTTCCTGTATTAATCTGTTATTATTTTCAAAATATAATTAATTTTTTTTTGTTTCAAAATTTATATTATTATGTTATTTTGCGAATGAAGAGGCAACAAAAAAGAATTAGATTAATGAAAAATAGATTTATATTATATTTTAGATAATACCTAATAGTGGTCCACTGTACCCTGGTGGGTGGACCAGTGTATATATATATATATATATATATATATTTAATGTATTGAAAACTATGTTGTGAGAAAATTATGATGGATGTAAGAAGGTTTAAGGAATATTCAAAAATATCTTCATACAGATTGGCCAGTCTATTAAAGAGAAAAAAAATTTTAACTGAAAAAGTGGTCCACTGTGTACCGGTCTCCCCTACCCGATTACATGAGATTTTGTTAGTTGTATTGATATGTTTGTGTTTACGTATTTTATCAAGATTATATTTCAGCTATTTTTAAGTAAGTTTTTTAAGATACTATATAGCAATGTTAAAATGTTGGCTATACTTTATTAGCTTATGTTAAAGATTGGTCAGAAAAAAAAAAGTTTGGCCAGATTAAAAAATTTTGTCGATCAGCTAGTGCTCGACTAACATAACAACAGGGCTGCTGGGATGGAATTTAATTTTTAAAAAGGACATATTTTGAACCGGTTTGTTTACAGTCCCATTTTATTAATAGAATTTTGTGATAATTCCCGAATGACTGGCGAATTTTGCATTTTTTGTAAAAAAAAATATATATTTAGATGTAATTTTAAACAAAATCTCTTTTCATTTCTTTAATTTGCAAATATTTTAAGTTTTCTTATTTAAAATACTGTGATTAAATGTCCAATGTAAGATTTCCCTTAGTTGAAAATTGTTATGACAGAATTTACACAACTGCAAAAATAATTGATTACTACACAATGCATTTTCAGGGTTTTTTTCCAATAAAATTAGCTATACAACAGAGGAAAGTTAACTTCATACTATATTTACATTGCAGTAATTTGGAGAGTTGCAAAATATAGCTAACAAGTAAAACACAAATCTTCTTTAGTCTGCGGGTTTTAAAATACTTCCTAAATATTCACTCGACACGATGCAATTTCCTTACCTTGTATCATTTTTATCGATAAAACTGGTAATTGACAATCATCTCACCATTTAAGTAACAATCTAAAGTCAATTTCTAAAAGGACAAGAAAATCAAATCAAAATAAGTAAACAAACAATAAATAAATAATAAAATACCTAATATGAGTCTTATTCTTGTAAACAAGAATTTGCATTGCAATCACCGCTCATGAATACATGACACAAGCGATAGGTTAATTTATTGTTAATTGATAGTAGAGGTACCCAATCTTTTTAGGCGAAGGGCCACTTAAAAAATTGTTAGGTTGTCGAGGACTACCATCAGTAGCACAGAGAGAATTTTGTTTCGAGGAGATGTTGGGTAGGGGGGGTGGGGATAATTAGCATTATCCATACATACAGCACTGTTCGGTTGCAAATTTGGAAGAATGCACCCACTAGATGGATTTGTGATTTTTATGCGGCTACTTGACAAAATTGTGATTTTTATGTGCCCGTTCTAAAAAATTCATGATTTTTATGTATAGGTTCAACGTTTATGTATAGGTTTCAACTTTTTTACTCAGTGACCACTGGCCAGTACATGGATTTTTTTACTCCTGTTTTTCAGCAATGACCAATAACAAATTTACAAATACTTGATAAAAAATTTAAGAAATTTGTCAAACGATTGTGGAATAAACGGCGAAATTTGTCAAATAGTGTTGGGAAAGAAATCGCGACATTCGTCTATTGGTCTCGGGAATGAAATCAGGCATTGCAGGAAAAAAATGAATTATGTCTAACTGTCGTGAAAAAATTAGAGAAATTCGTCAAATACGTCCGGGGGAAAAAAATCACAAAATTCATCAAATGATCTCGGGAGAAAAATAGTGAAATTTGTCTAACAATCGCGGAACAGAATTGCAAAATTCGTCGAATAGCAGTGGAAAAAAAGTGCACAATTTGTTCGTTCATGGAAAAAGTCGTGAAATTCATTAATCGATAGTCGATAAATCACGAAATTCATCAATCGATAGCAGAAAAATCACAAAATTCATTGATAGTGGAAAAATCACAAAATTCATCAACTGGTTTCAGGGGAAAATTTTTTCAAATATCGTCGAATGGCTTCGAGAAGAAAAAAAGTCACAATCCGTCAAATAATTTCGGGGAAAAAATCGTGAAATTCGCCAAATGGTTTCGAAATTTGTCGAGCGACAGCGGGGAAAAAATCTTTTTCCATTCAATCATCGCAATTGGGACTATTAAGTTTGACCAGTGGTGGCAGTAAAGTCAGTCGCCAAATTTTCAGTATTACTCGCCGATTGGCGAATGGCAATTTTGTCCTATATTTTTACACGCCTGATCGATGAAATTCAAGATTTTTACGCACCCGATTGATGACTTTCTTGATTTTTATGGATCCGTTTGACGAAATTAATGATTTTTGTATGCCCGATAAACAAAATTCATGATTTTTATGCATGCGTTCAACAAAATTTATGATTTTCCTTCTCCCGATCCACAAAATTCATGTTTTTACTGTGCCTGATTGACAAAATTCGTAATTTTCAACTGATATGCTTTCCGTCGGCCATTTAATGAAATTCACAATTTTTCTTCTCTAGACAATGGCAAAATTTTCATTTTTTTTTTTTTACCGTTTGTTGAAATTTACAATTTTTTCACAAACATTCGATGGAATTCTTGATTTTTCCACGCCCAATATACGAAATTTGCGATTTTCCATGCCTATCGATAAAATTCATAATTTTGCAGAACCGATAGACAAAATTCATAATGTTTTCCCACAATCTATCGACAATTTGTAAATTTTTTCCGCGACTGTTCGTTGAAATTCGCGATCTTTCCACGCCATTCGATGAAATTCATTGCTCGATCCATGAAATTTGCGATTTTAAGTGCCTTATCGACAAAATTTGCAGGTTTTTTCAACTGATTTACAAAATTCAAGATTTTGAGTGATTGACGAAATTTACAACTCCAGAATTACCGATTTTGGCATCTCTGGTTTCTGTTGACCGATTATACCCTATACTTAATTTCGACTAATTGACATTTTCATCAATAACCTTAAAAAAGTAATGATATCAGTACAAAAACCCTTAACGGGTTAAAAGTGTTGACGCAGCACTTTCTTTTGGCTCTATGAATTTTAAATATGGGTCTTAAAAGCAATGATATCAAATTTAAGTGACGCTATGTTAATAATTTTTTTTAAATCATAATTTTCTTTTTAGTTTTATTTATGTTCACAGGTGCAATTATTATCTTAATATAAAAAAAATATATAAAATTTATTCGCTGATGCTTTTTCATTCACATCTCTCATGAATTCAAAATATGGGTTTTAAAAGAAATGATATCAAAATTTGAGTGACACCTTGACGTTAATTTAATAGGACTCTTTTAAAATTCAATTTAAATTATTTTTGGTTTGTCTTCTAAAGTATATTTACACATACAAACAATACTTTTAATTTTTCAATACACTTTTAAATATATTACTTTCACTGAGCCTATATTATGTATTGAAATGTACCCAGCTAAAAATGAACTGCAGTTTTTCTACAGAAGTGAAGTATTTTTAAAGTTTTTCTACAGGCAACTGTAGATTTTCTGTAGTGCAATCTTGACTGTAAAAATACTTCAGTTATTTTGCAGTTAATGTGAAGTAATTTTGCAGAAATTTATTTCAAAAATACTGTGAGCTTTTATCTGCAAAAATACTGCAGTTTACGTGAATTTATGTTATATTCATAAATTTAAAAAATAATGAGACTTTACATCTGTAGTAAAACGGTAGTAAATTTGAAGTATTTTTACAGTCATTATTTCAGTATTATATTTTCTGATGTATCTGCAGTATAACTGCAGTTACTTTAAGGTAATTTTACAGAACTTAATTTTAGTAAGTTTGTGAGATATTTTCTGCAATTTATCTGCAGTTTTAAAAGCTAAGCAATATTAAAGTCTTTCAGTTTTTGACAATATTGCGTATTTACTCTGTTATTAATAATTAACACTGTTTTCAAGACTTTTAGTTTAATGGGACTAAATTGAACAAAAATCAAAATCCTCAGGCGGGGGGGGGGACACTGCTTTGAACCACCCATTTTGAGATAAATTTTTAACACGTAAATATATATATAATAAAAATAACTTTCATGGGGAATTTAAGGTGGAAAGTCCGCCCTTCCGCCCAACGGGAAATTTGTACTTTCTCTTAGTGTTTAATTACTTTAAATTACTCGGAAAAAGAATAAATTTACTGTTTTACAAAATTGGTCAAAATAAAAAATTAAATAAAATTTTAAAATCTAGGGAGGGTTAATGACGCAACCCCCCCCCCCCCCCCACCTCCAACGGAAAATTCTTAGTTCCTCTTTTAAGTTAAGCGAGGAACAGCGAGTTAAGCAGCGGACACTGCTTTGAACCACCCCTTTTGAGATAAATTTTTAACACATAAATATAAAAAATAACAAATAAATAACTTTCATGGGGAATTTAAGGGGGGAAAGTCCGCCCTTCCCCCCAACGGGAAATTTGTACTTTCTCTTAGTGTTTAATTACTTTAAATTACTCGAAAAAAGAATAAATTTACTGTTTTACAAAATCGGTCAAAATAAAAAATTAAATAAAATTTCAAAATCCAGGGAGGGTTAATGACGCCCCCCCCCTCCAACGGAAAATTTTTAGTTCCTCTTTTAAGTTACTCAAAAGAACCAATTTTATTATGCTGTTCAAAAACGGAGAAAACGTAATTTTAGTTACTTAAACTTTAAAATTCAGGAAGAAAGTAGTAATTGAACACCCCCCCCCCACACACACATATACACCCTACACACAACGAAAAATTCTTAGTTCTTTTATTTTAAGTGTTCTATTATTATTATTATTATTTATTTTAGTTATTTTAATTATTTAGTTATTTAAATTTCAAAATCGAGGGAGGGGGAAATTGCCTTTCCACTTATTAACTACAGGCATGATGACTTCCAGTTTTTAAGAAAATTTTACTTCAAAAAACAAGTGAAAAATGTAAATCTCCTTTTGAACATTTGATTTTTTTTTTTCGTAACTGACTATGTGAAGAAACGCTACATCTCAACTCAACTCAGATTTTGATCGTTCTGTTTACATTTTGACGGCGACGGCACGCCGGTAAGCGGTAAGTGCAAGCGTTTGTATATTATTTTTCTTATTTGCTAGCTTTGTTAATATAATAATTAATGCCGTAATTTTTTAAATGTTTATATATAACCATAAGATGGCTAAAAATATGTACCGACAGACATCTCTACAAATCTAGATAGATAAAAAAATTAGATACATTCAACGTATTTATAAAATACCACGTTGTCTTGCCAAAAAAAATTATTTCGGAGGAGATTTGTATTGTCAATGTGTCGTCCATATTGTCTTATTTTAGACTTTTTTTTTTAAATACTGTAATAGCAATGGAGTTATTTTAAAGTTTGTTGCCCCTACAATTACGATTATGCCAAGGTTGCAGCTATGATTTTATCAAAATCATCGCCAAGCTTACATATGCATCGTATATATGAATATATATATATTACACACCAAACACTCATATTATGCGTAATTAATACGTCATTATATATATATATTATTTGCATCATATGACTATAACTTTCGGCCACATAAATCACGAAATGTTGAACACATATAGTATTATTATAATGTCATATATGCTTTATAATTTGATAAATTTTGGTCACTAGATGTTTTTTCTTATATTAATTTTACATTATTTTGTAATAAAAAATGCAAAAAATGAATCCTGAAATGTGTTTTATGGTGTTCAAGGGATAAATAAGCTGAAAAAAAAATTATTTTCTTTAAATCCAAAGTTTTTATTATTACAAACAAGTAACAGCATCCAAAATTTTAAAATAAGCTATCAAGCTGGGGTGTAAAAATCTAGGAGTCAATGGGCCA
Organism: Maratus michaelseni; assembly: GCA_963931845.1. Lineage (NCBI taxonomy): Eukaryota > Metazoa > Arthropoda > Arachnida > Araneae > Salticidae > Maratus > Maratus michaelseni. The sequence goes on from OZ007596.1 coordinate 277,406,132, forward strand.
ATTCTCACCACTAAATTTTATTAGTATTCTTCAGCTAAATTTTATTATTATACTTCACCTAAATTTTATCAGTATTCTTATTAGTCGAAGAATATTAAAAATTTAGTGGTAGTAATCTACCCATTGGCGACTAGATTTTTACACCCCTGCTATCAAGTATAAAAATATAGCAACAAATACTTTGTTATTAATTGAAAAATGTTAACTGACACCTGTAACATACCAATTTGGCAAACTATCTTGGAAAAAGAAGAAAAAGCTTTTAATCACATTTCATGTAACATATCATTCAGGAGGACAATATTTAAAATAGCATTACTTTAAATTAAATTATAATTTTTATAAAGTTATTTTCCTCCTGGTATATTATTTGTAAACTTTGATTAAAAGCAATTGAAAATATATGTAAAAACCTTGAGAAACCATTAATTGTATTGACACACAGTCTAAGTACAGTCAAGATCAACCCAAACAATATTATAAATTTCATTGTAACGATAAAAGGCTCAAATATTTAATTTAATTTTGTAATAAATATGAGTTATTTGAATTCACAATAACAAACTCTAAATTAACTCCATCACTATTAAAGAAAAGTTTAAAATAAGATAATATGAACAAAACTTTGAAAATACAAATATCCTATGAAATATTTTTTCTAGTAAGGCTTTTATAAATACGTTGAATCTATCTAATTTTTTTTAAAGAGAAACCAGTTTTGAAGAAGTGTCTGTCGGTACATATTTTTAGCTATCTTATGGCTATGTATAAACATTTAAAAAATGAATTAAGGTATTAATTATTATATTAACAAAGTTAGCGAATTACAGAAAATAATGGACGAACGCTGTCACTTATTGCTCAATGCCGAGAGTCGCATGTAAAATGTAAACAGGTTTAGAATTTAGCTATAGGTGAAAATTAGCAGTAGCTATTCACCACATAGCGATTAAAGTTGTAAAACGGCAATTAAAACATTGTCATTGTTTACCACCTCTGCTTTCAGGTAACACATTCCATGGCAATCCTAATTTTGCGATTCCCCCCCCCCCCCTAAAGGTGAAAATAAGCAGTCGCCAGTTGTTGATTAAACTTTAAAAACTGGCGATTAAAAATGTGGAAAGCACAAGCCAAATGCAGGATTTCCCAATTACCATTTTCTCCTAAATTTCAAGATTTTTCAGCGTCCATTCGACGAAATTCATAATTTTTATGCGTCCGTTCGAAGAAATTCATGGCTTTTACGCGCCCGTTTGAAGAAATTTACGATTTTCCGTGCATAATCGAAGAAATTCATGATTTTTACGTGGCGATCCATAAAATTCATGATTTTTATGCGTTTGATCGACGAAATTCAGAATTTTTACACTGCCGAATGACGAAATTTGATTTTTACGTAGCCAATCGACAAAATTCATTATTTCTCTCCAGCCGATCGAAGAAATTCATTATTTTTATGCACACGATCGACAGAATTCAAGATTTTTACACTGCCGAATGACGAAATTTGATTTTTACGTAGCCAATCGACAAAATACATGATTTTTACACGCCGATCGATAAAATTCATGATTTTTATGCACTCGGTCGCTAAAAATCATAATTTTTACATGCCCGATCGACAAGATTCGTGATTTTTATGCATTTGATCGATGAAATTCAGGATTTTTACACTCCCGAATGGCGAAGTTTTTTTACGTAGCCGATCGACAAAATTCATTACTTTTTCTGAGCATGATCGACAAACTTCATTATTTTTACGCACACGATTGAGAAAATTCATGATTTTACACGCACTATCGATGAAATTCAGGATTTTTGCACTCTTGAATGGTGAAATTTGTAATTTTTCTTCCGAAATTCAATTTGTGAGGTTTTTTTTTTTCGGTTAATGTGCGTGAAGTGTACATATATATATAAGTTACTAACCGCTGTTTGAAGGAATTTCATGCATTCTAGAGATTGCTGCATTGTGAGTTTCGTGCATCCAGGAGTGTTTTTTTTTTTTTTGGGGGGGGGAGTTATTGTAGGCGAAGCGTACATATATATATATATATATATATATATATATATATATATATATATATATATATGTTACTAACTGCTGTTTGAATGAATTTCATGCATTCTCAAGATTGCTGCATGGTGAGTTTCATACATCCACGTTTTTTTTTCAGTTAATGGGTTGGGTTTGGTTGATTATTGACGGCCAGTTATCCACACTAAGGATATAGGCCCGGGGGGAGTGCCCTTCGTGGGGGTCTTTCTAAGGGAACCTAACCCGTATTTACGCGTGGATAAATCCACGGCTCGAAGAAAACCATGAAAACTCCGAACGATTAGGCCGACGGGCATGATTGGGATTGAACCCAGCACCTCCCGTCTACCAGCTTCGAGAGCAGAACCTCTCAGCCACTGGTGGGGCTTTTCAGTTAATGTATGCGAAGCATATATATATATGTTACTAACTGCTGTTTGAATGAATTTTATGCATTCTAGAGATTGCTGCATAGTGAGTTTCATGCATCCAGGGTTTTTTTTTCAGTTAATGTATGCGGAGTTAATGTTCGGTTAATGTACCTGCTTAATCCGGTAACGGATAATTGCATATATTTGCATTTATATAAGTGTTTTCGCGGTCTCCGCTGGTAATGGGATCCAGGATAATGGATATTCAGGGCCATGTTGCCTGCAAGTTTGTTGTAAATGTATCACTTGTACGTGCCACTATTCGAAACAAGCTAAATTCAGCAGCAAAGGCTGTGAAATGTAAGAATTTGTAAATACATTTGGTATTTAAATACGATGTAAATTATAAAGCATAAACATCAAATGTTAATAAAATGGGTTTTTTTAAATTTAAACCTTATTTGCACCATAATTGTATACAAGATAAAATTGGAAGGACAAATCAGGACGCAGGTAAGAGTAATTTTTGTAAATTTTAGCATTTTTTTAGAAAAACAGAAAAGTATATATTTGTTTTGCTTTTAATATGAATTTTATGCAGTTATTTTTATTAGCTGTAATATATGTAATACATTTTATTTCATAGTAAATGGTATATAATTTAGAAATTTACATATATGTATGTATCCTTTCATATAATTTATTTTATATATTCAAAATTATATAAATATTCAATGCACATATAGATAATTTCTTTAAGAGATGCAAAAATATTCAAATTTGAAATTTACATTGTGGAAAAATTATTTGCAATTAAAATTAATTTTTGCATTTAAATTTTGTGTAGGGGAGACCGGTACACACTGGACCTATGGGCACAGTGGACCACCCCCTAATATTTTATTTATTTAAACTTTTTAAAAGCTTCTCTTATATCCTAATAGACAACAGCACTGCACTGATTATTTATAGCCTTCAGAAAATACGTTTAGCTCAGATTGAACTATTTTATCCTGATTGGTTGTTTTGAGCTTCTAAAAGTAAAATTTTTCATCATATTTGAATTTTTTTAGTAATTAAAGGTTGTAGATAAATAAGATAAAACAGCTTTTTTGTAAAGATAAGATACTTGTTTTTATTTAACTTTAAAGTTAATATGTTTAAAAGGAAGCTATAAACAATATTAATACGATTATTTATTGAACTTCAACATGGGTCACAGTGGACCACCCACTCCTGGGGCACAGTGGTCCACAATCCACTCTGCTCCTGTAATGCAGAATGTTCAAAAAATTTAATAATTGCTTATTTACTATAAAGAAATATTGTTTAAAAGTAGTTATTTAACTGTAAAATAAAGTAAACAAAGAAAAATGACAATTTATTTAATATAGTAAGAAATATTTTGTTTTGTATTTACTGCCTTTGATAAATATAACTGTAGTCTAAATTGGTGATTATTCTATTCAAGTAAGATTCGTGAGATGCAAATTGAATGGAAATCAGTTTATTTTTCCCGAAACTGTAGATGAATCTATTGTTGATGTCAATGATTTCATAATATTGCTCTCAGACCCAAAAGTATTTCAGGAAAGTTCCAGACTCAATCATACTCATAAGTATTTTGGAATTTCACTTGCAAATTGTAATGTGCGCTGATTGTTTTGTACTTAAGTAATAACTTCAACTAAATTGCAATTGTTCCTGTATTAATCTGTTATTATTTTCAAAATATAATTCATTTTGTTTTTGTTTCACAATGTTACTGGTAAATTTATATTACTATGTTATTTTGCGGGTAAAGGGAAAATAAAAAAAGACTTAGATTAATGAAAAATAGACTTATATTGTATATTTCAGATAATACCTAAAAGCGGTCCACTGTGGTCCACTTTACGGATGCATATAAAAAAATTTCTTTTGAAAAATATATTGAAAACTATGTTATGATAAATGTATAAAGGTTTAAGGAATATTCAAAAATATTTTTTATGCAGATCGGTTTGTCCATTAAAGAGATAAAAAAGTTTAACTGAAAAAGTGGTCCACTGTGTACCAGTCTCCCCTACATTTAATATTTAAAATTATCATCTAAATCTGCCACAATAGACTTCATTATGAATTGCTTATGATATTAAAAATTTGTAATCCCTTTCGCACAATATATATATATTCTCACAAGCTTCGTAATATATATTCTCACAAGCTACAAAGAAAATCATTTTTTTTGTGGGGGGGGGGAGGCAGTAAGTACATATTGAATAATCAAACAGTTACAGCAATTAAAAAAACAAGGATATTTTATAAAAATGTTTAAATGCTTGGGTAACAAAATTACAATGGGCAAAGAAAAAAAGTTATGTCCACTCTGATTTAAATTCTTGTGCATCTATTTGCTTTATCAATTTGAAATTTCTGCAGAGGATTGAAAAGATATGCCATTATATAAAGAATTATAATTTAATTTTTTAAAATTCATATACAATTATTTTTAATTGCAATTTTTATTGTTGCAATGGAATTACTAAATACACATTAACAATTTTCTTCTTCACATTGAATTTATTTATAAAATTGCACTTTTTATTACAAAATTTTAAAAGTAAGATTTTAATTTTTTGCCAATAACCATGTGTCCTTGATTTCAAAGAAACTGCCCAGTAATGAAACTATTGAAAAAATAAAAACAATTCAATACCATAAAAAAATCATTGCTTGAAGATTGAAGTACTATGATTATTATGAATACTTCACTCATCTTTCAATATTATTATTTTGAGTAAAGTTAAAGTCGTTCTTACAATTTCTTGAATTCTTTCATTTTTCAAAAGGTAACCATAATAATTGAATAAGTCAGCCATGATCAAAAAATATTTTTCAGTGATGATTAATCGTTGTATGCATGATATATTTTATGCACAGATTGCATATAAATTGAGATATGAAAAAAAAATATTTAATTAGATTTTAGTGTTGATTTTTTCATACAGAAAAATTAATATTTTATATATATACATATTTTGTAATAAATTTCTAAAAGGCTGCAGTGAAACTGCAAAAAAATGCAGTTGAAAGACCGCAGTGATTTGTCACAAATCATTGCAGTTTTTTTGAAGTCGACATAACTACACATTTACTGCAGTAAGTGTGTAGTTAAAATGCAGTTGGAAAACTGCGGTGATTTGGCACAAATCTCTGCAGTTTTTTTTAAGTCGACATAACTACAAATTTACTGCAGTAAATTTGTAGTTATGTCGACTTCAAAAAAACTGCGGGGATTTGTGCCAAATCACCGCAGTTTTCCAACTGCATTTTTTTGTAGTTTCACTGCAGTTCATTTTTAGCTGGGTATTTATTTCAATAAATTGATTTATCTTCTGTGCCACGCTATCCAAAATCATAAGTAAAATTTATGTAAATGATTATTTTGCGTCATAGTATCCAAACAAAGGGAAATGTATGCAAGTGGATAATATGACGCAAAATAATCATTTACATAAATTTTACTTATGATTTTGGATAGCGTGGCATAGAAGATAAATCAATTTATTGAAATAAATACATTTCAATACATAATATAGGCTCAGTGAAAGTAATATATTTAAAAGTGTATTGAAAAATTAAAAGTATTGTTTGTATGTGTAAATATACTTTAGAAGACAAACCAAAAATAATTTAAATTGAATTTTAAAAGAGTCTTATTAAATTAACGTCAAGGTGTCACTCAAATTTTGATATCATTTCTTTTAAAACCCATATTTTGAATTCATGAGAGATGTGAATGAAAAAGCATCAGCGAATAAATTTTATATATTTTTTCATATTAAGATAATAATTGCACCTGTGAACATAAATAAAACTAAAAAGAAAATTATGATTTAAAAAAAAATTATTAACATAGCGTCACTTAAATTTGATATCGTTGCTTTTAAGACCCATATTTAAAATTCATAGAGCCAAAAGAAAGTGCTGCGTCAACACTTTTAACCCGTTAAGGGTTTTTGTACTGATAGATAATACTTCGAATACTGTACTATATCCGAAATCGTTTCGTATCCCTCTAAATGAACGATAAATACTCTGCACATCATATTGTGCAACAAGCATCTTGTAGTAAATCTCAGTAGAATTATCGATTTCATTATATTTCAAATAGTTTAACATAATTAAAATACGCTGCAAACAGTTTTTTCCCGTTAACCATTATGTAACCGAATATTTTGTGTGGCCTTATAAAGGAATGAAAAATGCTTTACACTCCATATTCGATAGAAATCATGTGTTAGTATACCTTATCAATTTCAATACGTTTGTGTAACAGTGTAACATAATTAAAATGCGCCGCAAACGATTTTGCCCAATAGACCTTAATATAACGGATTTTTTTGAGTTATCTTGTAAACTAATCGCAAATGCTACACGTGCTATATTCGATAGTAAGCATCTTGTATTGCACTTCAGCGACGTAAATCAATTTCAATATATTTAAAATAGTGTAACATCATTAAAATAAACTGCAAAAGATTTTTCCCCATAGACTATAATGTAACGGTATTCTTTTGAGTACCCCTGCACACGAAGTATAAGTGCTACAGTGGTGGCCAATAGTGTGGACCTTTTTTGAAAGTTTCGTGTTTTTCAACTATGTGTGCTTGTAGAATATATTAATTTTCACTTAAATACAAACGTTTATATATCAGTAGAATGTAGAATTTAATAATACAATACCTGTATTACATTTACTTTTATTAGTTACTTACTATTAGTTATACCAAGATAGCAAGATCTATCTTAGATTTGCATTTTTTTAAAGTGATACTTACACAATCAATACTTAGTAGGATAACCCTTATTTTTTAAGACAGCTTCACAGCGTCTTTTTATCGAGTGAACGAGTGTTTGGAGTTCATCTTTCGGAATCACATGGTGCCAAGAATCAATTATAGCTTCAATAAGTTGTCTTTTATTGGATGGACGTTTTTTTTCGTACAAGAAATTTCAAACGTCGCCACAAATTTTCAATTGGATTGAGATCAGGGCTGTTTCCTGGTCATGGTAATATATCTATGCCTTTATTTTGAAACCATGCTTTGCATACTTTTGCTGTGTGGCATGGAGCTGAATCCTGCTGAAAAATAAATGGTGCGTTGTTGGGGAAGAGATCCCTGATGGAAGGTATCAATTTTGGTTCCAAGACAGTTTCGATGTATTTTTTGGCTTTCAGGATGCCATCAATCAATTGAATTCGGCCCACACTATCTACAGACATACATGCCCAAATCATGACATTTGTTGGTTTTTTTGTAGTTGCTTCAATGCAATCAGGATGAAGTGCTTCTCCTACTCTACGTCTCACGTATTTTCTACCATCACCACCAAAGAGCGATATTTTACTCTCATCGCTCCAGATTACTTGCTTCCATTGATTTTATGACCATTTAATGTGTTCTTTTGCCCACTTAACTCGTTTTTCGCGTTGCTTTTGATTTAAATATGGTTTTTTCCTTGGAATTCTAGCTTGTAGTCCAAATCCTGATAACCTTCTTCTTATTGATCTTGAACTTATTGCAATCCCGCTGCATTCATTTCACATCTAATGGCATCTGATGAAATTTTTCTATCTTGAAGGCATAGCCGTTTAATTTTTCTATCGGCAGTAGCACTTGTTAATTTTTTCGGCCTGATTTGGCCTTATTTTCCACTGACTTCGTTTTTTCATAACGTAAACAGAACTTTCATACACCAGAACAAGTCACTGAACCACCAACTGGTCTTGCAATTTCAGCATAAGAGAGGCCATTTTCTCTCAATGTGACAATACAGTTTCTTTTTGTAGATGTCCAATTAGTTCTTCTTGTTGATGACATTGTTTAAAATTAGTTTAATTAAAGAAAGGACTTTAAATATTCAAAAACAGCAATACTCTATTTAATTGTACTAGTATGCATCATTCCGCAAAATATTTCCACAACAATAACTCTTTTACCATCCAAATAACCTAAACTATAGTTACAGACATTTGATTGGTCCTCAGAACAGTGTTTGTGATTGGCTAGTACGCTTTTATTACAAAACACGTCCTTATTCAAAACGATTTGTGTTTGTTTGTTCTCCTAAAATGAGTATAACTTTTTTTGTAATACAGATATTGTAATACTGTTTTTATTATTAAATTCTACATTAAATTACCTTCAATTTGATATATAAACATTTGTATTTAAGTGAAAATTAATAAATTCTACAAGCACACAAATTTGAAAAACATGAAACTTTCAAAAAATGTCCAAACTTTGGACTACCACTGTACATATTTCAATTTCAGTACCGAACATGCCATAGTAAACCTCAATATCATGTATCAATTGCATGGCAATCCGAATATGTTTACGCGAGTGAGAGCGTAAACACACAGTAGACAGATAGACAGATGGACAGACGGGCTTACAGACAGACAGACAGACAGACAGACGGACGTACGGACAGACAGACAGACAGACAAACTGAACTCACAAACACTTTTGAACGTTGTTGAAAAGTGTTAAAAACTGTCGCCAAACTATTTGCCAGAATTTAACAACCCAAAAACAAATGGAAGAATGTTGCCATTGGAATCTAAAGTCCCACTCATTAAAGTGTCAACTATTAGCAAACATTAAAAATAAAATGTATGATGTAATAATGAAAAGAGAAAAGAAAAGTAATCTTAAATATTTATTTATTTACAATATTTCTTCTTAATTATCGGCCTCGGCTGGTGCATAACTGTTTATGACGTCAGTTGAAACGGATTTGTTGTGCGTAACTATGCGTAGCAAGATTTTTTATGCACCTTTTTCCCTTTTAATATCATGTCGGCGCTGTTTGCGTTCGTAATTATTATTTACATTAATAAATTAATTTGTGAAATATCATTAAAAATACAGATAAACGTCGAATTAAAAAACACTTGATGACATTACAAACACGTGTAACGCATCTGATGTCGATTGAATGTGGCGCCACGGTCATGCACTTTTGGCGTTAAATCCTATAGTTTCACGACAGTGTTTTTGTATTATGGAAAGTGGTTGACGGGATAATGGAGAAGTACCCAATTATCTTATATTATCTTTATAAAAATCCCCGTTGCAGCGACATTGTTTACTTAGCCATTTTACACAAGTTGGTTTTCAAATGTTTATTTGATCTTATTTAATCAATCACGAAAAGAGTTGTTAAATGTTTCGACAACAGTTGAACCTTACAATCCCCCAGTCAAAGGAAAATGAATCGAAACCCAATCACATCAGATTTCCACTGGTCGTTTAATTATAATTCAATCGTAATTTTAATTGAGATTTATTTCATATTAAAAAAAGAGTCCATTAGTTTAATCGTTGCCAATTTGTAAAATATTCCCTAAATTATTAATTAATTTTTTTTTCGTTATCTTTTTACAACCGATGTAATTTGCGTGTATTCAGAGATCGCGATCTCAGAATTGGTGTTGACGAACGTAGCTAGTAGGGGGTTACCCTCTAGCAGTTAGCAAAAGTAATAAAATAGCAGCATTAGTTTCCTTTGTGAATAGCATCGATAACTTGAAAACAAATCAAAAATTATTTTATTATTATTCAATCTTTCGTAATCTTTTAAGAGTTTATTAAATTAGCATGTTTTTTCGAGTTTGCGGAGTCAGAACGGTGTTCGGCGTGCGTAGCTCGTAGTGTTCCCCTAGTAAAGTGAAAGAATATTCTGTTTTTCTTTCAATGCCCCTTTTCTAGCAAGAGCTAATTAAAAATCTGAATTGAATCAGATAGCACATTTATTTATACTTCGTGCGCTTTGTTATATTTTTTCTTATAAATAGGGATATTTTCTAATTTTTTCAAACAATTTTACGAAAAAAGCGTTATACAAGCAGTTTAAAATTTTGTAATAAATTTACTTTTGTCACGTTAGTTCTAACAAGATCTACCGCTACACTACTCTACTTTATTGCAGGGAACGTTTATATTAATCTATGATTTTTTTTTCTGCTCATTATTTCTTAATTAATCATTTATCGTAAATTTATGCCAAATATAATGAAAATCATTGCTTTTGTATTTCTATTTTGACATTGATTGGAAGATGGAATTGAAAAAGACAAATGTAAAGTAAATGAATATTTTAATCAGATTTGTACAGTTTCCTGCTTTTTTTTTTGTTTTGTTTTCTCTTTTAATTATTGAATTCCGTAAATACTTTAATGCTATATGTTTTAAATTTCGAATTTTAAAATTAATTTTCTGTTTTTCAGTTAAAAAATTAAGTAATAGAAAAGCAATGGATTAATATATATCTCTATAATAAAACCGTAAGTCATGTGACTGTCATCAACATTTCCGGGATGCCGCATCGCTTTTTCATATGCCAGGCGGCCATTTTTATTCAAAATTATTTTTTGAATAAAACTGCATAAAAGTTACATTTTTAGAAAGATTGTTCAAAATAAATTAATATTTGAGAGATGACTTACGTTCAATTATGTAGATATTCTGCAATAACTTCAGTTGAAATTAACTTCGTAGTTCAAATTCTCTATCCATGAAAGTAAACAAAAAAAAAAGATTTATTCGTCGTGAAAGTTTAAAATAATAAACCATTAAACCTTGGAGATAATCATTCGTAAAGTAAGTTTTCCGTGAATGATTTTTTAGAGCGCTGCCTGGCGTCAAAAATATAATTCGCACCAGGACCTGTGAGACAATTAAAGTTTACCATAATTCCGTTTGATGAACTGCCTATACAACTCAACTTCCTTCCGAATCTTTTCTTGAAGTAAGTTGAATGTAAACAAATACAACTCATGTTATAGTATTTAATGAATCAAATTTTGAAATGATCAGTTAATTTGGTATTTATGTATTATACGTGGCAAGAAGAGATATCACCGAAAATGATTGTTAATCGCCAATCATATTTACCATTGTTAATGACTAATCGCGCTCAAGACAGTAATTTAATATACATTTATGAAATACATAATATTATTAAGCACTTTTATGTTATTTGGGCGCAAATCTCGCCAATAGCATTTTTAAAATCGCCAATACCAGCTTTTATTTTCGCGTGTGCAAATTAGGTACGATACTTTGATTTTGAAATCAAATGTTTTGATTTATGATATTATTTTTTAGTTTTCTATTTTCTATTTTAAACTAAAAGTGTGAACGACATGTATTTTAAATTCTAACAGCTGTCGCAGACGCACAGGGGTTGGCACGATTTTAGTTTTGCGCCATTTTGGAGAGAAAACCCCATTTTCCGATAGCTGTTAGAGATTGCTAAAACAGCATGATTCTGTTATTTTATTATGAAATAGTTTATTTTATATTAAAAAACACAAAATTTTATTATAAAACACACACAAAGGTTAATTTATTCAGCCAATAATTATATCGCCAAAATGATATCCAGTGCGTCTGCGACAACTGTACTCAAAAGGACTCATCATTAAAAATGGTAAATAATATAAAATCAAAGTAAAATTATACAAAAAATAATTTAGTGTACATTTATAAAACACATAAAATCATATTGATGGCGTTTAGCATAGATATTTACAATAGTAGTTTTATTGAGGGTATTTTATATCCTCCGGAATCAATATGAGATATATATTCTAATCACATACAAATCACATTTTAAATACCTATGAATATACTATACATATCTATATCTACTATATCAATAAAAACGTCTTCAATTGTATTTTATATTTCTACTACATAATATTAACTATAGAGTTACAATATACAGAGAAAAAACGGGTTGCTGTAATTAGAATTATAGGAGCCAATGTTTGTTTGGCGTATTTACCTGTTACTGATCTTAATAGTCATTAGACATTAAGCAGAAATGCCGAAGTTAGGGAATTACGCAAGTATAAAAGCTCCTGAATTATATCAAGAAAAGGGAGCAGCGAAAAACAAAGTCGAACAAAGATCGGCCTCTAGAAGGAGGTTCATGAATTTTAATCAGATTATACGCCACGGGTCAAAAGTGCTGACAGCAAATATGGTTTAAAGGGAATGTGATTATCAAAACTCACTTCCAAAAGTTCAATGTTTCACCAAACCATACTCGAAAATTACGTGTAATAATATGCAGCCCGATTATGGCACATTATTCAAGATGTTTTAGATGAGAATAATGATAGATTTTCTAATCTTCCGTAATCGAGTCTACAGCCAAAGTTAGTGAGAAACAATATGAAATATTAGCAACAATATGGTTCAGTGTAAATGTGGATATCATTAAAGACTTTCACAAAATGGATTTCATTGCATCAAATCGTATTAATTAAAATACGTTAATTGGCAATGGACCCAATTACGGATAATTACTTAATATGTTTAAGAATCTCTGCATTAGCGAACATATTGCAACTGATAAGCAAACGGACATGAAGCATAAATGCTTAAATGGGATAAGCAGCTTTTGTCAAGAAAAATGAAATACATAACAACAACAAAAAAATATGCGAAATGCTACCGTGATTGCAAAAGTTCTTGACTTGTCTGTTAGAATCTTTCGATTTGGAGAAGGATTAAGGGAAAAAAATTAAATTAGGAATGAAAGTAGCGTGCTAAAATGCTTAACATACATTTAAGGGAGACCAAACTGGTCGCCAGTGGCGGCTAGTATATATATATTTTCTTTATCAGCCTGTTTCGTTAATAAATGTTTCAAGGTATGCAATTTTTTATTTCTCCAGATTATTATTATTTTTTTTAGTATTATATATATTTTATTAATCGCGAAGCTCTTTTATTTATGGTTTTAACTTACAATTTCAGTAAATCTCTCCATATGAATGTAATATAGAATTTGTACTTAAATTTTCCGATTTATGATTTAATTTCTGATCGCTGTATTAACGATTTATGGGTGCAAAATCGAATAGAATCCAGCTATTTGATCTCCGTAGTAATTTTTATAGACTGGAAGTTACGAGGACCCTTTAATATGGCTCCGAGTGATCACAGTTATAGTGATCTCAAAAAATTAACTACTCATTGCCGTGAACACAGACAAAAACAGGTTCAACGCTGCCGATTGCATTGTAGAACTGGAAACAATTTAATCAAAAGTTACGCAATAATTGTTTCCGCTAACTAAAGGGTCTGAGATATGGAGTTCTTGATATTATTTCAACGATAACTGCACGTTCAAGAAATATGATTTGATTCCAATGAAATTGTTTTCAATTAAAAACTAAATAGTGATTTCTCAAAAATATATAAATCTCTAAAGTTCATGTCACATATTGAAAAATATTCAAATTGTACATCCCATAATATTTTATTTGTTCAATTTAAAAAATTGTAATAATTTTAAATAAATTAAAATAACAAATAAGTAATAAGTATTATATTTTTTCGATATTTGTATTGCTTTTCATACGGTATAAAAAAATTATCTTGATCACAGAAAATAAAATTAGGTTTTATCAAGATTCAATCATGTGCGTTATGAATGGAATGCATGTTTAAGATGAATATGTTTAACAACATTCAGTTTTTGGAAATATTTTGCATCATTTTATGTTTAATATTTTTTGAAACAAAATAAAATTATTTCTTTCTTATCAAAATACATACAATACTGTTTAGAATTATTTTTCGAAATATTTCGCATTATTTTTAAATTAGATTTTTTTCAACATATTATTATTTTTTTATTAAACGAAAATGGCAATAATTTCCTCTTAATAAAATGCTAATGATATAACGATTTTGTTTTACCTTTTTTACCTTTCTGCATTAAAATAAAGCTTGTAATAAGAAAGTCTTCGGTTATTAATAATATACGGAATTCAATTATGATTTGAACGAACGCACACAATAGTAGATAATTAAAGCTGAGTGAATTTATTTACTACCATATATACTCGCGTATAAGTCGACACACTAACTTTTAAATGCAAATTCTGCAAAAAATCAAAAACCCACGTATAAGTCGACCTACTATGTTTTTACTTCAATTTTGCATAAAATCAAGCCAAAGATTTCACTTTCTAGATGCATTACAAATTCGCCAATGCGAAAAAGTGGTAAGTAAACAAAAACAAATCAATGAAATATTTTTAAATGATAAATTATTATTATTTGTATATTTTAAATATTATTTTATTATTCTTACACATAAAAAACCAGAATTTTGGCAGCATTTGAATTTTTCTTTGTTGTTTTAATTGATTTGTGAATAAGTCGACTCCCCCAATTTGCTTGCCGAAAATTGTCAGAAATTTTCTTGACTTATACGCGAGTATATACGGTAATCATTATTGTTGTTAAACGTATGTAAATTTATTTAAATGTAAGATCATTTTATCAAAGTTATTAGAAAGATATCGAGGCCTAAATTATTAACTAATTTAGATCTTAAACAATGCCGTTTTCAAATTAAATATGAGCGATAGGTAGAACAAAAAGCTATGTACTAAATATATGACACATTTTCAAATATTATTTACATGTACGTAATCGATTTAAAAGTATTGCTGGCATAAGTTATATATACTACAATAAGTCTTTTAAATAACAGATCAGTTTCAATAAAAGCTTAGTGTTTAAATGTTTCTTTTACAATAATAAATTTTTGTTTAAGTTGTTACCCATTTTAAGGCATTTATTTCACGTGGGCAATAACAAAACACAAAAATATTTAGTATCTATCAATCCTCTGAATTTTTCACCGCTTCAGCAGAGCACCCTGTATATAGACAAGTTAAACAATCTTTTTAAAATTGTATATTCAAAATTATTTTATGCATATTTAAATTTTTTAACTGAATGTATCTTGGAGATAAACTGTCGGTCAATAAAACAGTTCTCGCCATAATCTCAGAAGATATACTCAAATTAAGCTTTATACAGCAAATCAATTTCGAAGAAAAAAGGTTTTAGCTGACTTTCATTTATATTGTCGTTCGTTACCACCACACCCTGCAAGTTATTTCTTCTTATTAAATTGCATCCTTTAACTGTAATAACCTGTTTTTAATGGAATTGCAGAGAAACAAACTGCATTTTATTATCACAGGAATGGAACATTTTCTAGGTCAAAGATGCAATAAAAGAGATTAATGATTTTATTTTCCGAAAGTTAACAAATATCATATTTCACGTATCATAATAAAGAGCAATGCAACTTTATTAGTTTTATCGGCATTAAAATTAATATATCTTAATAAGAGACGAGTTGAATTTTTAATTTTATCTCGCAGGAAAATAAGTTTTTTCTTCTTTTAAAATCTTTGCCTTTATTTTCCAGAATTTTAAACTAGTCGAATATGCCAATCCTAAAACTTCCTTAAATCTCATACATGTTAATGCTTCAAAATTCGGTATCACACTTCCAAAAAAATCAATATTTTTTATCATTCTGTTGTACGTCAATTGCTTGCGAATCGTCGGGATACCTGGAAGCGAGCAGCCGATGAATTGTAATAAACTACGAAAATTCCTTCTGGCCTGTACCGGTAGGAAAATACAGCATACCTATTACTTGGTTTTGAGATTTTAGCTAATTCTACTGAAAATACACGAAGCTAAAACGCGCGGAACCGGATTACAGAAGAGCCATTCCCAGTTTTTGTCAATATTGATTTTGAATGAGAATATCGCCAAATTACACAGACACAGCCAAGTTGGCTTCATATATAGCAACGTATTTTTGTCGCCAAATTTGTCGCTATTTCACCAATTATCGCCAAGCTTTGCGAGAGTTTGACATTGGTGAATATAAATATATAATGTTAAGTACGTAAGTGTTGAAACGATGCGGATGGTTACAACAATGAAAGAAAATTTGGCGAAACCATGTTCTCTAAAACTCATAAAATAAAGCTGTTTATGGAGGAATCCTGCTGTATTGTTTCAAATTGTCACCCACCCTATACTTTCCAACTGCTATATCTCAACCATTTTGTAAGATAGAGCAAAACAAAAAATGCTCTAGGATCCTTGGATCAAGGCCGAATATTTAACGCAAGAAGCTTTAAGAATTTCTAAATGTTTTGCACAACTTTGAAACTGAAATATTTAAATGGCTATCATAGCACCTCCTCCAGGCGCAATATTTCCAAATTCAACTGGGACCTGCAGGCTATAGTCAAAAACATATACAAAAAAATTGGTTCAATTATTTGCATAACCTCATACACTTTTCGATGTTACAATAGTGAAAATGGAACAAAAATGGCGTTTGCAGCGCCCCCTTTTGTCGAAATATCCCTGAATACAAATGGAACCTGTAGGCTATAGTTAAAAAGATATACAAAAAGATTGGTTCAATTATCTGCATAACTTCATACACTTTTCGATGATACCATAGTGAAAATGGAACAAAAATCACGATTGCAGCGCCCTTTGATCGTCAAAATATCCCTAAATTTAACTTGGTCCTGCAGGCTATAGTCAAATACATATACAAAAAGATTTGTTCAATTATCTGCATAACTTCATACACTTTTCGATGATACAATAGTGAACATGAAACAAAAATCACGATCGCAGCGCCCTTTTCGTCGAAATATCCCCAAATTCAACTTGGTCCTGCAGGCTATAGTCAAACACATATATAAAAAATTTGGTCGAATTATCTGCATAACGTCATACACTTTTCGATGATACAATAGTGAAAATGGAACAAAATCGCGTTCGCAGTCAAAATATCACCAAATTCAACTGGGATCTGCAGGCTTTAGTCAAAAACATAGAATTTTTTTTGTCCAATTATCTACATAACTTCATACACTTTTCGATTATACAATAGTGAAAATGGAACAAAAATCGCGTTCGCAGCGCCCCCTTTTTTCGAAATATCACCAAATTCAACTGGGACGTGCAGGATATAGTAAGAAATATATACAAAAAAATTGGTTCAATTATCTGCGTAACTTCATACAGTTTTCGATGATCCAATAGGGAAAATTCAACAAAAATCGCGATCACAGCGCCCTTTTTCGTCGAAATATCCCCAAATCCAAGTGGTATCTGCTGGTCATAGCCAAAAACATAGAAAAAAATTTGGTTCAATTTGAAGCATAACTTCATACACTTTCCGATGATACAATGAGGACAGATAGACGGACAGACGGACAGACGGACGGACGGACATTTTGTAAAAACATGTTTTTCGGAATCTATGACCCCTAAAACGTGTAAATCCGTTGTAAACCGTAAGTCGAAAAAATTTCTATTATAATACTTTCTTCTATTATAGATAAAAGAAAGTAGAAATGCATGGAGAGATACATTGTAACACCAAGGGAAAGTCTAACTTCAAATCAACTGTCTAAAAAATATCTCCAATTTTTCCATTAGGGTAAAATATGATTTATCATGTGTCAATGAAAAATATATTAATGATTTTATTTTCGAAAAGTTAACAAACATCGTATTTCAAGTATCGTAGAAAAAAGAAATTTTATCTGTTTTCTCAGCATTAAAAAATAACATGTTTTAATAAAAGATGAGAAAAGTTTTATGCCTCTGTCAGACAGATAAATGATTTTATTCTTTAAAAACATTCTATTTGTTACAAAAATTTCGTCTAGTTTCCCGGCCTTTTGATAAATGTAACTAGAAATACTCTCTAATAGCAAAGGAAAGTCCAATTTTAAATCAATTGTCTGTGAAAATTCTCTAATTTCTCCATTAGAGTAAAATTCGATTTTGTAAGTCTCAAGGTAAAACATTGCTTACGAGACTAAATCATCGCAGATAATTTTCTTTTTGGTTCATATATTATTTTTAATAAAAACATAGAAATATGTAAACTTAATATTATTAATGGAAAGCCTTACTTCTAATTAACTTTAGTTATTTATGTAATTAAATGAAATATTTTTTAATTATTTTATAATTTAATTACGTTATATATATATTTTTTTCCTTAAAGTGTTTTAATTTCAATTTAGGTTCTTTAGAACTGATATATATATATATATATATATATATATATATATATATATATATATATATATATATATATATACATATATATATATATATATATATATATATATACATATATATATATATATACATATATATATATATATATATATATATATATATATATATATATATATATATATATATATATATATATATATACATACATATATATATATATATATATATACATACATATATATATATATATATATATATATACATATATATATATATATATATATATATATATATATATATATATATATATATATATATATATATATATATATATATATATATAAGCAGTATAGTTTGATATGGCTGATTCAAAATAAAGATTATGATAATTATTTTTTAAACGTCTGGGATGATAGAAAAATCTTTCCAATTATAAAGTGTATTTAAAAAAAAGTACATATTTTAAATACGGATTTTGTTTTAAAAGAGGCTGTATATATATTAAAATACAAAATTTAGTTCTTCATACTACCCACGATTCCTAGCACCCACACTTCGATATATGTTGCTTAGCATCTAAGAATGATATTAACAAAAATCCAAATCTTACAATTAAACAAAAAAGTTAAAAAACTTCGAATTTTATTAATTTTCAATGATTTTCGACAAAAAAAAACGCCTTTTTCTAGTTCTACAGGATGTGGAAATTAAATTAAAAAAAATGAAATTATGTATTTATTTAAGTGATAAAATATTATAAATTATTATTATTATTTTCTATCTACAGTAACTGTACCAGTTGTGAACACTTTAAGAACATTTTACGCCTACTTTTATTGTACGGTTCTTAGTTTTAGCAACTGCGACACAATATGTGTTCGATCGTGTTTTCTCATCCTGCACACGACTGTGCTGCTAAAGTTACTGCTTTAATCTCCCACAGTCACACAAACTTAGTTTTTTTCGGTGAACATAACATGCACGAGTAATGGACATGTAAATTGCAGTAGTAGACAAGTTTGAAACCTATCAGAAAACGTCATAAAAAGATCAAATGGCTCAAAAAATATTTTATTGACAAAAAGATATTTGTTGTTACATTAATGGTTTAATGGGTTGTTACATTAAGTGACATCGTTACCTTATACTCTTGTGTTATGTATTATAGAATTTCATTATTTTGTTCTATAAAACATTTATGTATTTTTGTCTATTATCTTTCAATTTTAACAAAACATATAGTGCCGGTGCAGCATCACATTTTTGCAACCAATTTTAACATCGAAGATTTTGGTATATATGGCCGATTAGAATGGGCAGATAACGATACTGACAGCAGCTGGTGTACCAGAATAAGGTGTTGTTATGTTTCGTTCAATACTAAATGAATAGCAATCCGATTACTTATGTTACCGCGGTTGGGAAGTATCATCATAAACAGGTTGTCATTCATTTTACATAGCAGCGGGGTGAACAACGTTGCTATGGAAACACCATCCCACTGCTGCGCCCCCTGATTTGCAGTTTCGTTATCAGCACCATGTAATCTGTTTTATATACCAAAACCATTGACGCTAAATTGGTTGCAACAATGTGACCCTGCCTCCGGAACTATTATTATTAAAAAATACACGATTAGATGAAGCTAACGCAAAGCGCTCAGAAAGAATTAATCATTATTCACAAAACTTAAAAAAAGTGTACCCCTGTGAGAACAGAACAAAGTCTTCTTTCTCCTTTGGCAGTAGTAGAATGTACTATAGGTAGTACATATCAATTGTAACAATATTTTGGGAGAAGCAAAGGTTTTTTCCAGAGCCGGAAAATGACATTGTTCATGTTCAAACAGCGAATGAAAAAATTAGATTATATCGGTTTCCAGAGAAATAGAGAATTGAGTAGGAAAGCTGTCATGCACACGCGTGCACAAGAAGGACTAATATGCACTAAGTGTACTCATTCGTTTTTCGAGACAGAATGGTGTTCTCCTGTTTTTAGATTGTTGGACGTTAAAAGTGTTAACTTATTTTAATATTAATTCTGTAATTAATAATTTGTTTCATATTTAAAAATTTTATTTAACAAACGGAGCTTTTTAACATTTTCCAACATCGTTTAAAAGTATTTATGACTTCTGTTTGTCTGTCTGTCGAATGCTTGTATTTATATTTAGATTGTCATGTAATTCATATATTTTATTTAGGGTTACTATAGTATGTTTCTGATACAGTATAGTCTTTCAGGAAAAAAAATCTGCGGTGAATTTTAGTGATGTTTTGTTACTTTAAACATAATCAATTTCATATGCACCCACAAAGATAAAACAGAAAGAAAAAATTATTTAAATAAATTATTTAAAACAAAAATGGCCGGAAATACATTATCATGTGTAATTTTAAGTCACTACTTCAAAGTCACTAAATTTAAAGTTACTAATCTAATATTTCAAATTCAAGCAATGACAAAAGACAATATTAATTCGTAAAGTCCAGAAAATGCATATAAATATTACCTTCGATAGTCCAAAGTTGATTAGAGTCCGTGAGCTTAGAACAATCTTTATTGAAGATATCAAAATCAACACCTTATTCCTATAAACCACAAACGCTGGAATAGAAGGATATCGACCGCGGAAGATCGAATCAAGCACATTTTGAAACCACCTTTTGACGGAAACAGCTCAAGTTGTTTCACAGATCTGTTGAAGGTTCGCTGTAAACACAAACCTATCTCAGGCGAAACACCACACTTTATAGCGTTGAAACAACCAAGTGTGAATCGCATTGTCATAACATGCAAATTACTAAGAAAAAACGCAGTTCTTCAGGCTGATTCACAGCATCAGAAATTAAAAATGTTTGAAAGGATTGACTTGTACAACCACACACAGCGTGTTAGATACAAAAACTAGACATTCACATTGAACGGGAACATTGGCAGAGGACGTTTATAGAGAGAGTAACGAATGTTCCGGTCGCAAATTGATAAGTCTGTATTGCATATAAAAGTATTGATTTTTAGCCTGTTTAACCTTATAACGAAATATAATTAATTTTTTAAAAGTTTTTTTGTGAAAATCTCTAACTATAATAAAGAAGGAAATTTGTGTATCTGTTTATCTGTGTGTTTCTCGGCTGTGTTCTGAGGAGACTGCTGCACGCAGAACTACAAAGTTTGGTGGGGAGGTTCCTCTATGTATGTAGTTTTGCACCTCGAAGCCCAATTGTAGAATTTTTTAATAGATTTTTTGTTTAATTTTTTATGCGATTTTTAGTGTTTTTTAACGTTTTACTGCGATTTCTCCACATTAGTAACAGGATACCGATTCCAATGTTTTAGCCCAATATAGAAAATGTTTTGCTCTTTTCAATAAAGTTTAGGCGGAATGCGTAAAGCAATTTTTGAATTTTTGGCGAATTATTTCTTTACGCACTAAGAAATTTTGCCCCGAATGCTTGATTGGTTCGTTGGTTGCTTCCATTTCAACATCAGATACGATCAGAATCTTCATTTTTTTTTCTCTTTTTAGCTTGGCGAGAGTTGATAATTCTTTACAGATAAAAAATCATGATTTTAAAAGGGAAGTGCGGTTTATTAATTATCCCGAATTGGATTTTTTGAGTAGATATTTTTCTATTTCATTTTTATGCGTTTTTTAAGGTTTTTTCCATGTTTTGCAGCGTTTTCAGTTTCAAATAACGTCACAAATCCCGCATTGGAAGACAAACACCGTTGGAGGGCAGTTGTGGTTGGTAGCTGAGAGGATTGTAGGCACAGTTGGAAGTCAACTGGGCAATTGTGATCGGCAGATTAAAATGTCAATAGCTGATTGCAATTCGAACATCGATTTGTGAATTTTTCGCGATTTGTTTTATGCGATTTTTAGAGTTTTTTCATGTACGTAACATTATTTATGTATTTGGTTTCAGAAATTGGCACCTATAACTTACTGTATTTGTATTTAAAAAAAAAAAGAAAAAAAAAAAAAGGCATTTTTTTAAATTTCAAAACTTCCTAAATTTTTATGGTCGTTGGTTTAATTCTGATCGGAACGGGATTGTCCGCTTGTAATTTAAATACTGCGGTAATGCACGGATCGAAACTCCCTCCTCCCACCCCCTGCCGGCAAAATCAGAACTTTTTTATTATTAGTCCGATTGAAACGAAATCTTTTCTATCATTCTTCTCAACTCCCCCAGGTACTATGTAAAATTCGGTATAATCATTTCAGCCCTTGGTTACCACTATTTCTGAAAATTAATCACCAGGAAAGCGTATTTCCTCGGGTTCTATGGGCCCACTTTCAACGAGATTGAGTTCATTTAACTTAACACGAACTAATTAAGATATATATAACAAATTTGACACATATTTGATGTCCATGGTGGTAAAAAGTGGAACTAAAAGATTTTGCAGCACGTGCACAGCACGCCTTCTATACGGTGTGGTAGGCAGCAGGGACACCTGCCGGAGTTTGATCGGAAAGAGTTTTATTTAAAACAGAGTGTGACCCCTAGTGGAGGGAAGTGGAACGAAAACATTTTACATTTAAAATTCTTATTCAAACAGAGGGCCTGACTTCAATGGGAAATGATTCATTCAACTTAACATTGTGGAAGTGGCACTAAAATATTTTCTGCGCGTGGACGCACGCCTACTATATGGTGTAATAAGCTGCGGCGACACGTGCCGGAGTTTCGTTCGGAAAAAGTTTTGTTTAGAACAGAGTGCGCTCCCTGGCGGTGAAAAATGTAACTAAACTATTTTGCATTTAATCTTCGTCTGATTTAAACGAAATATTTTCTAACCTTCTTCCGAAGTCTCCTAGGTACTAAATAAACTTCTGTATCATTTTTCACCTCTTGGTTACCACCATTTATGAATATTAATCTCCAGGGTGGTGATTTATTTTCTCGCTTCAATGGGACCAATTTTTACGGCAATTGGTTCATTCAACTTAACATGAACTAATTAAGATATATATAACTAATTAAGACATATATTTGTTACCCCTGACGGTGGAACGTGAAACTAACAGATTTTCCTTGCGTGCAAAGCACGCCTTCTACGCGGTGTCGAAAGCCGCGGGATTGAGTGCCGGATTTTCTTTCGGAAAGAGGTTTATTTAGAACAGAATGCTCCACCTGGTGATGGAGCTTGGGACTAAAATATTTTGCAATGCTTACGCTGCACGTCTACTATACACGGTACCGTAAGTATCGGGGAACGTGTCGGAAATTTGTTTAGAACAGAATGCACCCCAGGCAGTGGAACTAAAAGATATTCCTGTACGTGCGCCGAAAATGGCTATTTTTATTGGAACCGCAAAAGAAAGTTATCCATTTCATAATCCCTGACAACAAAATAGTCTCATTTTCACTCATCCTCGTGTATTAAGAAAAGTACTGGAGCTATAGATTCGTAACTCACAGTCTGTACGTAGTTTATTTTTTCTGATTCCGAAAATGCAATTTTGTGAAAATCAGACAGTAACTTTTTAAAATATTTTAACTAAAATATGACCCACTTTGAATCAAATGATCCAGACATTTGAGGGTATTGTATTGAATTTACTTTCGCGCTTCGGGATCCATCTCTTTATTTAATTTCTTAAAGACAAATGGTTACCATAGGAACGGTTTAGTTATTAGAGTGATTTCTCATCTCGTATTATTTTTTGACGGGACCTGACAATGCCGGGCGGATCAGTTAATAAAAATATCGAAAGTTACTTGTTGAAACCGAAAAAAAGATGTTTAAAAAAATTTTTTTGTATCTCATTTTGGAAATTTATTAAAGCTTTTAAAAAAACCTCTATTGCAATTTTTATTATGTCTTGCAATTTGTCAACTAAATATATTACATATATTTTCACCAGCATTGGATAGAGGCTAATTATGTAAATAAATCTGTTTAAGAAATAACGTTTCTTTAAAATGAAAATAAACATTTATAAGTTTATACAAGATTTGTTACATTAGCAAAGATTTACAAGTGTGTGTGAGTGTGGAAAGTTTATAGAATGTAAATTCAGTTGTCGAATCAGACTTAGGTAATAGAAAATAGCAAGAAAGTGTACTCCAAATATAAAATCCGTTTCAGCTGTCATTATTCATGCATGTAAGTTCCTAATAACACAGCCAGTCATTTTGACGTCACTGTGAGGAAAAGTATCGCAATCACAATGGTGACAAAGATATTATGGCTTTAATTAGTCTTATTTTTTGTATTTAATCCCAGGTATCCATCACTTTGTGACTCCGCAGTAATGTTACCACAGTCAATCTAATAATTAACTTTTTTTGTGTATTTTGCACCTCATCAGTAAAAATGGGATCTATCGACGTCACAGTGACGCATTTTCGACGTTACAGGACGGCAATGTGGAAAGAAAAAGTGTTATTTGTTTCATGTTTGTGTCACGTTTGCTGATTTTCAGGTCACCCTTCAGTCACTAATTGGTGTGCTGTGAGACTTAAAAAGTTATGAAGCACTAACCTTTATATTTTAATAGAAACGAACAGCGACATTTTTCAGATTCTTTGGAACAGGTTTGTAAAAGGGAAAATCAGCTATAGCCTGCTTATCACAATAGAAATATACATACTGAAATCAACGCCCAAAAGCAAATATATCCCCCTCTGTCACAGTTATAAAGAGTCCATGGCAAAAGTTATAATAATTGTTTAAAGACTACATTTGTCCTGTATGAATTGATTTCGAAACAACTTCTGCTCGAAGTAAATGAAACATGTTAGATGCTTGATCAAAAAATTAAATGTTTTTGTTTAAAGATAAAACGCACATAAAATAATGCCTTCAAATAATATTATTCGAAAAAGCAGGACCATATTCATTATAATGAAAACAAGTCCATTTAAAAAACCTCTTATGTTACAATCATTCCAAAAGCATTCCAGAAATTTGATTAAGACAAGAATTACTTTAAAAAAAAAAAGCTTGGAGCACACCATTTTTTTTAAACAACTTGAAGATGGAAGATTTATTTCATTTACGTAAGTAAATCTGATTACAATCACGCTTATCGTCTCATGTTTTATTTTTATTTTGTTTATGGATGTGTTTTTTTAAAAAAAAAATTAATATCAAAATTGTGATTCACATTCATAAACTGCTAATACGGTTTGGCCTCATACTATTATGTATTTATCTTAAAAATGGTAAAAGAGAATAATTTTAAATATAATGTAGAAATATAAATATGTTTAACAATATCTATATTTTCTAAAATATGTTACAAATCTTGTTAAAACATGTTAATCACGTTCTATTTTTTTAAATAGCAATTAAAAGAAAGAACTCTCATGTTTCATTATTTTTTTTAACAAATATGTAAAATCCTTAACATTCTGCATTTATTTTTACAGACATTTTATCAAATTTCTCGCTGTGACGTATTGTAACATTTCTTTGAAAATACTGACTATCTTGTTTGTGTTTGACTATTAAATTACAATTGCATAAATATTCAAAATAAATAAATGTATTTCATTCTAAAAGAAAGTCCTCAGAATACTGCGTATTTTAAGTATACAAAACTCTTTTTAGAAATGAAAACAACTAAAATTTAATTAAAGTTTTTTTAAAGCACTATAATTCACATGAAATGTGTATTGACTATTGTCTTCCTAAAGATAGATTATTTACGAGAGTATTCTGTAAAAACATACAGTGCAAACATTATATGAGATCTTTTATTGCACAGTTTTAGAATATTTCATGAGATAATTTTTTCAAAGTACATGAATTAAAAATCTGAAAAATATGCAATTGTTCACTATTTGTTTACTTAAAATTTTGCATTAAAAAGGAAATTTCGAGATATTTCCTTCATTTATTGTGAGGTGCGAAATAAAGTTGCCACCATTTTGCGTTAAAAAGATGAATAACGGCTTCATCATTTTAACAGCTAAAACATTATAAAGTATTGTAAATTCTATTAATACACTAAATTATACAATATTGGAAATAAATAGTAATTTCCAAAATGCTATTTATTTTTCACCCATTATGACATATTCGTTTAAAACTCTCTCAAGTGGTTTTGTCAAACTGTTTAAAATTATGTGTTTCATAAAATGTCATATACTAATTATTTTTGTTGAATATTTTCATAACGCTTCTTCTATAGTAGCTTATATTTTAAATGCATTAATTGCTTTACTGATAGATTTCATATTGTAGGGACATGATCGAACAATAAGGATCAAACCAGAGAGCCCAGACGGGCGCTGTAGCACTGAGCTAAAGGCTAAATCAATTGCTCCAAGTGTTTTTGCTTATAATTATTAAAAATACTTTTTTTAATTTTTATGCAAAAAAAAATGGTTAATTAAAATTACTGAAAAAAAATTATTGAGGAACATTGCTTTGCGTAAAATAATCATATTTTTATTCCATATAAAAAATAACACAATAAAGTCATCGTAGACAAAGCATTTTGTTAAAAATAAACGTTTAAAACTTTTCGAAATTATTAAATAATTTTCTTAAGATTAAAAAATATTTTTAAAAATATTCCTTGTTTCCTTGAATAATGGGCTTGAAAAAGAAAAAAAATCAAAGCTGCAAATTAGGAAATAATAGCTTCACTCTCTTCACGCGCAATCCCCCAATTGTAGATTAATGTCCTTCAAATATGGACAGCTCATCCTTATTCAAAAAAGTAAATGCAAAACGGTTTAATTAAGCGCATATTTCTATGCTTTTGAATGTATAGAACAAAAGTCCTCCCGGCCTGTACCGGGAGAATAAGGTAGCTTTCATAGTCCGTGTTTTTAATAATTCAACTCATTTTACACAAACACCCGAAGCTAAATTGCTCGGAAGTCGATTATAGAAAATTCAATCCCGGTTTTCGCTAATACTGAATTTTAATGCGAATTTCAGCATGAGAATTACAGCATAACAAAAATCAGATTGTTTCAAAATGCCAGTCACCCTAGAATTTCAAATTGCCATATCTCTGCCATTTTTAAAGATAAAGTCAAAACAAAAAAATGTTCCGGAATCCTGGTATCACGATCTAAAACTTAACGGAAACAACATTTTCAATTTACAATTTTTTATACATATTTTTGAATTTGTAAAAAAATTAAAAAAATTAAACTTGCCGCCATTTTGAAACAAGATGGCGCATGAAGTTGGCCAACGAACTTGGTCGAGATGTTGGTTTGTTCCGTACACATGATTAGTCACATTCATATCGGTTCATAAATACGAGAGTTACAGCATAACAAATATCACATTGTTTCAAAATCTCAGCCAACCTAGAATTTCAAACTGCCATATCTCAGCCATTTTGTATGATATAGCAAAAAAACAAAACAAATTCCAGAATTCTTGTATCATGTTCTAACACTTTACAGAAACAAATTTTTCAATTGATAACTTTTTGTACATCTTTTTGTATTTTTAAAGAATTAAAATTTTTTAACTGGCCGCCATTTTGAAATAAGATAGCGGATGAAGCTGGCCAACGAACTCGGTCGAGGCCTTGGTATGTCCTATAGACATACTCAGTCACATCCAAATCGGTTCATATACAAGAGAGTTACAGCATGGTATATGTCAGATATATATATATATATATGTATATATATATATACATTAAGATTTGAACGGAGGGTGGTTTGGAGGTCTGTGGGTCATGATCGGTGAAAATATACCAAATTTTTTGGAATTGCTTTTTTCCGAACGGCTGCAATAGGTAGGTTTTTTAAATAAAAGCTATTTAATAAGAATCATCTCGCCTACCAGGTCTACACTAGATACCGGGCTTGCTCATTCA
Source organism: Maratus michaelseni (assembly GCA_963931845.1). Lineage (NCBI taxonomy): Eukaryota > Metazoa > Arthropoda > Arachnida > Araneae > Salticidae > Maratus > Maratus michaelseni. Next base: position 277,434,302 of record OZ007596.1, read on the forward strand.
GTATCATGACATCACAAATGGTGGCTGCGACGAAATACATACAGCGATTGGTACAAAACGATGGGCGCGTCGATTTGTACCATTCGCTAGTCGCGACCAGACACTATTTTTGACGTCATGAGAATGAATAGGCAATCCCGGTATCTAGTGTTGCCTTGCTGCTACGATAAAATCGTATTAACTTTAGTTATGATATTTAGTGTTTTATGATGAATTGTGTTTCAGGAAAGGTGTATCGGTCAGTTTTGACTGTAAGTATAGAAATATTTAAAAAAAAAGACCTACCTCATTATGAATAATCTCATATTTTGATACAGATCTCGCTGAAAGAGCTTGATATTTCAGTATATCCCGCAGAAATAACGAATGCGAGAAACACACTGTAACATTAAATCGCTGTTGTGTGCTTTTTCCTAGCTAACTGCTATTTTATTATTTAATTATTTCACTCAATAAGTGCACGAAAAGAATTTTGCATTGAGATTTATAAAATTACACAATATGGTACCCGTGAACTCAACGTTTCATAAATTACAGACCATCCTACCAATAATTGAAATTCTCCTTTCTCTTGATTACACTGTAAAAAAAATCCTGAGGTTACTAAAATATTTTTAGTATATTTGTATTCCACAGATTTTTTTAGTAACCGGTATTATAAACCGGAATCGTTGCTAGCTGTTTTCTAGTAATGTTGCTAGCTGTTTTCTAGTAATTCTTACAGATTTTCTTGTAACTGAGTAAGAATACAAAAAAGTATTAGTTATTGCAAAGATCAATGAGATAAACTAAAATTTTCATAGTAGATTGACACATTTTTTTTTTTTACAGTGTAGCTCGTTTTCGAAAAACTCTCAGAAAAGCGGAAAACGACTTGAGTTTTGGTTAAGTTTTGGGTAATTTTAACCACTGTGTAACATAATCAGGTACTATCGCTAATATGCTACATCAAGCGGAATACCAAGACTGTACTAAGTATTGGAATGTGGTGGTGAACACATTGCACAGTTGCAGATATAAATCATGCTGAGATAAAATTTATTATTTCAACATTACTATATATTTTTTTTTATCATAGCGCACACTCACTCTTGTCAAATTGTTGAATTATTTTTTTTTTAAGTCTTACAAAATCCCTTACTGTGGGGATTATTAATATGCAAATTACATGTTTCTCTGAACTATAGGTCTTTTTTTAATTCCGATCTATTTATGCTCCAAACTACCCCCATATTTTTGTCTAATATAATACATTCGAAAATAATTGTATATGTAGAATTAAACTAATAATTGTATTACTAAGCAGTTAATTAAATTAATTTCATTTATTTAGTTCCTTATTCAAAAGAAATCTCACTTACAGGTTGGAGGAAACATCAATATTATCTTTTGCATAATTATATTAATTCTTTATTTGATTTAGAAAAAAAAAAGTTTAATAAAAGTACTAATTGCACACATAAAACCGAAATTTAGCGTGTCTGTCCATTGAATATTGATTTTTATATGATATTAACTTTTGTCATATGTAAAGCGCAAATCAAATATAAATAATAATATATACTTAATGTATTTTATTAATGGACTAATTTTATGAATCTTCTCTTTCAATTTCGCAATAAAAATTGTGACATCTTCATTTAATAGAATTAATCGCAAATTGTTAAAACAAAACTATTTACTCTCAGAAGATTCTTTACATAACATTGCTAGACAGAAGTAATTATTGGAATACGTGAAATATTTTTGTATCATGTAAAATAAATAAAATATATGGAGTATGGACAGGTAATGGGAGGTAACAATTATTTGAATATGTTGCATAGATGTAATATAAATCTGCATTCTATACAGACAGAGATTAGTTGACAATGGCTAGAATTTTGTGGAATTGAATACAACTATTATATTTATATATTTGTAGTGAATCAATGTAGGCATTCATTCATGTTAAGTTTTTTGCCTTACATTTTGTAAAATTATTAATTCATACTGAATTAAAATAATGTTTCTCGATGAATGGGTAATTTTAGTAGCATGTAATATTGTTTTTCAAGAATCCTCAGTTTTATTTCTAGTCTTTCAATTCCGTAATTCAATTCTAGAATCTAAACAACGTGAGCGGTGTAATTACATAATATATCATTGTATATTTTTTCACATGAGAGATGACAAATGATTTATGAAGTTATCACATTCGCTGGATTAGCTTATTTAGCCATTTTCTAGTTCAATTATTGATAACGGAATGTTTAAATAAGTTTTATTGTACTTTTGTAAGGAGAACCAGAGCCTAATTACCTCACGCGCAAACTTACAACACTGACTTTGATTAGTAACGTTTGCCTTATTTAAACACAGAATTCTGTCATAAATAAGGCAAAATATATCTTTTGGAAATACGGGTGAAAGTGTGTTCATGTGGTAATCATACTCTGGGGAAGGTAGAATGTAGGTTTGTAAATATTACAAGCAATAATTTTATTATATTTTAAAACTCTCTGTTGGAAATATAAATAATATTCATTCATTTAAAATAATTAGTTATGAAAAACTATAATATATCATAATCACAGAACAAATCCACTACAAATTTGAAACAACTTACCGAAACAACTGGATCGAAAAGTATAGGATTTTTTTTTTTCGAAATTACTTTTGGCGCGGGGTGCAAATGTTGCCTCTTATGTATATTAGTTTACATTTTTTAAATTGAAATCCATTTATATCTTCCGGTGCCCCAAACGCCCCAAAAATAGTTAAAAATGTAAATTTTTAGTGGAATTTATATATATATATTTTGTTTTTATATTTTTTTGATTGCTTTTGGCGCGTGATGCGAAAGTTGTCTGTTAAGTATACTAGTTTGTAATTTTTTTTTATTTCATTTCTTCCGGTGCACCAAGCGCCCCCCAAAATAGTTAAAAATTGACACTTCTATAAAAATTTATATATATATATATATATATATATATATATATATATATATATATATATATATATATATATATATATATATATGTATATATATATATATATATATATATATATATATATTAAATTTCATTTAGCGCCGGGTGAGAAAGTTGTGTATTGGGTGTACTATATAATTCTGTAGTAAACATAATTTTTTATCGAAATCCATTCATATTTTCCGGTGCCCCAAGCATAGTTTAAAATTGAAATTTTTATGAAAATTAATTAAAAATTTTAAATTTACGAAAAATTGTTTCCAAATTTGGCAAAGTGTTTAGTTAATAAAGTATAAAATCATAAATAATAATAATTTTATAATAATACATGAAGTATAAATTTAAAAATCAAAGCACTAAATCATAAAAATCATTGTTCACTTCTTTCAATTTGGAGATTTACATATTTCTAAAGTTTGTAATCATTTTTTGGGATTAAAATGTTTAATATGGTTCCTTGATTTTATTCTATTCAATATGAAACCGTGTCTCTTTTCTTGCCCAAATACAATTTCTCATGTCTCAGACACTAGGCAAATGCATCTTTTAACAGCTTGAGTATGGATTGATATTTTGATAATTCCTCCGTTTTTCCTACATTTACCATTGTCTTCATTTCTTCTCAAGGCGCATTCATCAAAAGAGGTGGTTCAAAACGCCCAACCCATTGCTAGTCAGTAAGTTCATAATAATTCTTTGCTTTGAAGTGCATATTTGGTACTTGAAAAACTTTTACTTCTGGTGATCCTCGATTTTTAATTTCTAGCACAAATTAGATTCCAAATAAGACCTGATAGGCTCTCTCTTATCTAAGGGCATTGGCAATAAGACATTTTCAGAATGACAAAAGAAGCTATTCCGTTGAACTACAGCGTCTACAATCTTTCTTAGAATGGGTTTCAAATATCTAGAAAATGTGATAATTTTCCAACTATGCCGCGCTCCTTCTGTTAGGGAGGGCTTTGTTTTGATATAGAACCATATAGGTCCATACCTATATATATAGGGTGTATATCCCATATATATATATAGGGTGTATATCCCATATATATATATAGGGTGTATATCCCATATATATATATAGGGTGTATATCCCATATATATATATAGGGTGTATATCCCATATACACTATATTGCCAAAGGTGACCGGTGACTTGCGATTTTAGACGTTTTGTTAAATATCTTGAAAAATACATGAGGAATTAACCTGAAACTGCCGGTGTGTAAACAGTATAGTATAGGTTATATATTTCCACGAAGATTTTTTCCCGAAATCCTATAGGGGACTGTCAACAAATTGAAAAAAAAAGAGTATCTTTTGGATTTCCCTGTAAAAACTAATGTAGCAAAAGCGTTCAAACTCGAGATTATTAATAAGTGTCTTATTGTAATATACTGCCTTCATTTTTATGAGGATAGCATGAATACTGGAAGACAAATTAAGGTTTTTATAAAAACAGTCTCAAATTTCAGGAAGTTTTTCGCTTATAATTTGCAGAATTCTTAATATAAAAAAAGGCTATTTTGAGAAAATATGTCAAACAACATTGTACATAATACTTTGCAATAGGAATTAAAAAAGAATAAAAATTGGATGAAAAATGAGCTTGTTTACTAAAAAATGTTTCACTGCGCATGCTCGAACGCAATCAAAATATAATATGCATAATGTATTAGCTAAGTGTATAGAGCAACTTTTGTGAATGTCTCAAAATCATAGCTTGAAAATTCTGAAAATTATCGTCGATAGAATAAGCTCAAAATCCGTTGTTCCCCAAAAGAAGCAAAAAGATGAGGGGTTGCATCAAATATCTATTGATTAGTGCCAAGATAGCGTACACAATATTGCACGTACTACTATATTTGGATACAACCCCTCATATTTTCGCTTCCTTTTGGAAACAACGGTTTTCGAGCTTATTCTATCGACGACAATTTTCAGAATTTTCAAGCTATGATTTTGAGACTTTGACAAAAGTTGCTCTATATACTTATCTAATATATTTTGAACATTATACTTTGATTTCATTCGCGCATGCGCAGTGAAATATTTTTTAGTAAACCTGCTCATTTTTCATCCAATTTTATTATATTTTAATTACAATTGCAGAGTATTATGTACAATGTTGTTTGACATATTTTCTCAAAATAACTTTTATTATATTAAAAACTCTGCACATTATAAGCAAAAAACTTGGCGAAATTTGGGACTGTTTTTATAAAAATCTTAATTTCTCTTCTAGTATACGTGCTATCCTCATAAAAATGAACACAGTATATTACAATAAGCCATCTATTAATAATCTCGAGTTTGAACGCTTTTGCTACATTAGTTTTTACAGGGTAATCCAAAAGGTATTCGTTATTTTTCAATTTTTTGACAGTCCCCTATAGGGTTTCGGGAAAAAATCTTCGCGGTAATATATAACTTATACTATAATGTTTACACACCTGCAGTTTCAGGTTAATTTCTCATGTATTCTTCTAGATAGTTAACAAAACGTCTAAAATCGCAAGTGACCGGTCACCTTTGGCAATATACTGTATATAGGTGTTGTAAGAATAACGCGATTCTCAGATGGATTTTCTATGGCCACATACAACCTCAATATTCTACCTGCAGTCGTTAGCCATCTTGAGTAAATGACTGTACCAGGTTAATTGCCAGGTCAGAACCATCTTCACCACGAAAGATATGATTGAAGTTCACTAATAATAAAAAAACAGTTGTAAAATAATATACATCAAAGAAAACTTTTGTACGTCACGCCGATTCGATTATTCACATTTCGATTTTTCGATTCACCCTATTAATCACAACAGAAGTATTATATTTAGCGTGAACATTTTCAAAATAAGCAAAAGCACTCTAAGCACTTTCACCTTCAAAACGTTTTCGTGTAAATACTTTTGATCAAGTATGCTTCTACAACATTTGAATAATATCTACTTTCTATATAATCTAATATAATTCTAATAATATCTACTATCTGTTTTCTCGTTTATACTCATCCACTTAAATTTAAGGTAATAGAAAACACTTCAGCGTTAAATGAAAAGTCTTCTTTTAATGATACATCCAACCACCCATTAGTTTTAACAAAAAATCTTTAAAAAATTTGTCATCAGCTATTCTTTAGCGAAAACTGGATTTTCAAAATCATTATTTCAAAAAATACGGTATCAGCACTTTTCTTCTAGAATATGATGAAACTTCTATTTATAACTTTAACGATGACGGAGATTTTGAATTCAGTTAGGCACTTTTTTGGTAGGTAAAATGACAAACAGAAAATAAAATAACTTGCTATGCATGTCATTTAAAAATATGGAACAAAAAGAAAACATCAGGTGTGTTAGACATATTTATGAATATTATATTTCAGATTTATGTTGCAAAACACATTTTGAAATACTATTTAAATATTAAAAAAAACTTCAATAAAGGTATTTTTGTAAAAAAAAATGTTTATAGTTACAAGAAAGGTTTTTAAAGAGAAATGATTTTAAATATATGAGATAAAACATACTTCAATTACGACGAATATTTTTCATAATGAATATCTAGTATTTCTCATATTAATAGAAAAAAAATTAGCTAAAGTTAAAATGTTATAATTTAAAAAAATATATTAAATATATTTTTAATGTATTAAGTATAATAAAAAGATGTTAAGAAAACATTTTGGGGAATATTTTAAAGGTCTACGTAACAATTAGTGGATTATTTGATAACGAATAATGAGGATAAGATATTTCCATGTATTGTATGTATACAAACTTAGTAAAACTCCTTCTGATACAGATATTTCTACAAGTTTCTTATTTAATTTCTGCTCTTAAAATTTAATTACCAATTTTTGACGTAAATAGTGATAACAAAAAAAAAAAACAATTTTATTATTTTTAATTTTTTACTGCATTTTTAGCATACTGGGTTATAAAGATGATTTTTTAAAAATATTTTTAAGAAAAGTATTAAATAATTTCATCATTTTAAGTTTTTACAGTATTTTTAAAAGACTTGCTGTAACGAAAATAAATATATTTTTTTTTCATTTAATTTATATATTGTGAAGAATAAATTGCATTTACAAAACGTTCTACCCTGAAGAAGTCTTTTTGCGTTTTGATTTGAGAGGTTGCGAATATAATAGACCGGGAGGCGGCAGCATAGACAATCACCTCATCGAGTTCACGGCTGAAATTCCAGAATTAGTTAAATCTCGATTCGCGTATTAAAACGCAATCGGTCTGCCAAGTCATATCTTGGTGGAAAACATCTGAAAACCTGATTGTAGTGGTTGACTCGTAGGTTTATCATTGTGTTTTCCTGCACCTAGTTCTCCATGTTTTCATACTTTTGTGTGCAGGAAAACACAATGGTAAACCTTCGAGTCAATCGCTAAAATCGGGTTTTCATGTGTTTTCCACCAAGATATGACTTGGCAGACCGATTGCGTTTTAATATGCGAATCGAGCTTTAACTAATTCTGGAATTTCAGTCGTGAACTCGATGAGGTGATTGTCTGTGCAGCCGCCTCCCGGTCGATAAAAGGTGGATTCAAAATTAGGAAAATCCATTTTTTTAATTTCTTAGTTCCTACTTTAATAGTGAATCGGTAGATAATCTTTTTTGTTGAGTTATGCTTTTCTAATCATATAAAGATAATGCTGAAAGTAGCGCCCATATCTTTTAAGAACGATACAGTTCAGGTACGAAAGTCAAACTCAAAACACATACTCACTTCTGGGCAACGCTTTTACCTATCCACCGCTTTTCACTTGACTTGGATCATGAAATCCGTTTAGCTTGCCCGGCACTTGTATTGTGCAAAATATTTAGATGCTATCGTGATCTCATTACGTGAATATATGAATAATCAATTTTCGAGATACCCCAGCAAGTGAGGGAAAAACGAAAAGACGAGGAAGAATGTGGATATAAAGAATAACAAGTGGGTAGGTGTGATCGAAGCTCGCTCAAAGGGTTTTGTTTAATATTCCTTTCAAAACATTTTATCCTGTCTTTAATAAACCCAAATAAATTTCATTTAGAAAAAAAAGTTTTTTATAAAGTAAAAATTTACTGATCTATTTTTTTCCGAATATCTAAACCAGCCCGATAACGGGCTAATCCCGCTATTATATTCTGTCATAATAATATCTGTCATGCGGACTGAATGCGATATTTTAAAAAATGATTTCAAAATTAAACATGTTGTACACCTTCAAAATGTTAAAATAGGCGAATATTTCCATAATCGATTTTTATCATGATTCAATATGTTTCTCAAACTCATATATTTACTATTCTCAATTACTCATATTGATACGCGCTTTTATTATTCTCAAACATTTCAAAAATCCGTTAAACTTCCAATAAGACGCCAGATTTTCTTTCTAATTCTCTAATGACGGGAAATTAATCTGCTTTGTGCATATACACATACTCATATTCCTTGTATTATTGAGAAATCTTTGAAAATTTCGTTTTATTACCACTGTGATGTCAATCATTTTTATTTCATATTAATATTTTTTTCAATTGGTGAAACTTTTTATTTCATTTTCATTTTTCACTTGGAAATCGTCTGATAGAAAATTAATTAATGTAAAAAGAATTTCATCGTGGATTTTTAATTTTTGGCATCTGCTATAACGAAAAATGTTTAAATTTAATAGGAAAAGACTGTTAGAATTTTGGTTTTTTGTCTCTATTTATTAAAACAATACGAATTTTTTTTCAAATTTTAATATTTTGAGCTCTTTATAGCTGGTATTCAGCTATATACACAAAGTTTCAACTCTGTAAGTTACATAGTTTCTGAGAATAGCTCTGTGACAGACAGACAACGCAGCGGGAGTGATAGAGTTTCATGAGATGAACGAAACCCTAAAAATGACTGTGGCGAAGAATGCGTATCAATACGCATGGACATTGTGGTACCAGCTCAGTTAGCAATCAGTTCTGTGTTTGTCAATGGCTGGCTGAGATAATATTAAAGAAATTTTTAATTTTTTTATGCTTACTTAAAACTGGGAAGTATTATAGAACTCGTATTTATCAGAGCTGGTGATAAGTAGAGTTATTAAATTAACTTTTTTAAACGAAGGCGAAATAGAATTTTGTGGCGTCTTGACTAAGTAAAAAATAATGCGAAGATAACAATGCTGTAGCCAAAAAAAAAAAAAAAAGTGACACACAAAGTGTGCTATATCACATTTATAATATATATGAAATTTCTAAAAACTTATTCGTACTAATTTTCATAAAACTGGTTCAAATGAAACTGCTGTTCCTGATGAGAAGAGACAGAATTTACATTTATCTGTATGATCTTTTATAATCGGTTTCTTTTGCGAAAAGAATCACGTCATAAAGTAGAAAAATATAGAAATACTAAAATAAAACAAGACAGTATGTCTTTTCCAACTATGTCAAGCACTATAGCCGGATAAAAAGTGCTCAATAAAAGTACTTCTCAATTGGATTAAGCATTAATTCGTATTTTTCCATATAATTAAAGCTGCTGAATGAAATGTATACTGCAAGTGAGCATGTCACCAAGCATTATTATCATGATATATTATATCGCAAATTTATCATCAATTTTGAATCTCTGCAGTGATAACAATAAATTCTGTGCTAAGACTGGCATTTCCATAATTAAACTTTAAAAAAAATTAATATTAGTCGCTCTGCCGACAGAATCACAACCTCGAAAATGAAAAAAAAGGTACATCTTATGAAAACTATAGCTCTACAAAACCTCATTAAATCTTTGAAAACCGATGCCTGTGAATGGGTCATCTTTAGCGCATGTAATCCAGAGCATGCGCTCCTTATTGTTAATTTTACCAGTGGTATCCAATTTTACGAATAGAAACTGCGAACATACAACTTCGTTATTCATAACATTAAAACGGGGATCTCTAAATTATATTTTTGTGTGACGAAACTATAGCAAAACACGAATAATGTGACATCACTGGCTGCATTAGTCCATTATTCTCAGATGTAGATGATTGTAGTAAATAAGTGATTATGATTAGTTTTAGAGCGAATATTAATTTGAATTTAATTTTGGTCAACTTGTCTTTAATCCATTATAATAAATTCGACGAAATACGATATGTTGGTATGACTTCTGGCAATTCCTATTTCCTTTGTGAATGGGTCTTTGAATATATTGAGAAAGGTTTTCAGCTTAACAACGTCCACTCCAAGAATCATTATGAGTACTTTATTAAAAAAATTGTCACAAAAGACCATTCACAGTAATATAAGTGTTGCAAGGTTTTGTCTTGAAGTAAAACTTTCATTAAAAATGTACCACCAAACTCAGCTTCAGGTCTCCAAGAGTTTTTGAGTTCTCTAAATACTACAAACAGAGGTCTACAAAGTCTACAACTTTGAGGTCAAAACGGCAGTGAAACTTAACAAAGGAAAAGGCAGCTGTTATGACACCTAGAAGTTCAATGTATACAAAGTTAATTTAGCATGGCTTTCTGATTCATATTTAGCTGTGAGTTCTACGAAACTGAACATTGTTCGAGATCTGCTGCCGTATCTTGCATTGTCATGGTCAACGTACTTCATGACCATTCTGTAAAATCAACCTGAACGACAAGCAAGAGTGAGGAAACTGTAGGCTCCCAAGATGATTACGGAAAATAAGAAAATATTGATCATCTTAAAACAGAGTTATAATAATAATTAAACTTGATTGAAAAAAAAAGTTGTAAGTTCTGATTTTTGTAGCATTTTTTATTAGTATTTTGGTGCAATAAAAATTCTTTGGATTACAAGTCTAGTTTTACTTAATTTCTTCCTTGTAATTTATATAGTCACTTAAGTATATTTTCTATAGATTATATTTACTGCAAAAAATTAATATATCTGAGAGAAAAGATACCCAAAATGTGGATTTGTTGATTTCGCCCAAGTGTAAAAAATTCAAAAGCGTTTTCCTTGAACAAACATTTGTTGAGTTCACTATTCGTGTCTGAAACTATTCAATTCTCTTCTTTTCTTTTTCTGTCTGCGTTTTCTCCACTTATTAGTTATTTAAATGAATATAATTAAAATTTGTAATGAAATAAACACTTATTTCATTACACAGTTATTTATATAGCCACAACTATATCTACTTTTATTTTGACTAATTTATTTAATTATCACTGAAGTTACTTATTTTATATTGAAATTTTATTCTTCTTTAATGAGAAAAAACTGACAACAAACTACCCTCCCTCAGAACTCCACCAAGTCTTAATCTGGAGTGAAACATTTTTGTTAACAGTTATTTGATTTTCAAGAACACTTTCATTTGATCAAAGCATTTAGGTTGAAGTTTATACTTGAAAGATGATCAAATATTTTGAAACAAACATCTAGAACAACATGAAAAGATTCCCAGTGTTGTATCTTTATTTTCTGCAACAAAGAATTTGAACAAAGGATTTATAATTGAGGAAAGTGTTTTCAAAAGACGAATTATTCCGATCATTTAACATTATTCTACATGAAAGGTTAGGAGTTCTTGAAGTATTTCTTTAAAAACCTATTTTTTCATTAAAGATTATTTCATTATCCATTTTTAAGAATTCACTGAACGACATTCATTTACAGTGGAAAAAGAAGTTGAAACAGACGAACTGCAATTAAAATAGAAATTGTTGAAAACAGAATAAATATTTAAGGTTTTTTAATAATGGTGTAAAATATGCTACACTCAATGCTGAATACGTTAACTGTTACAGTCAACGCTGAAAAATTCAACTGTTAAAGTCAACTGTGGATTCGAACCCTCAAGGACCAAGCGAATTTTGAATTATTCGCTATTAAGAAAGAAAATTACCTTTCATGTTATCAATAAAGAAAAATATAATCATGTAAGATTAGAAAAGTTTACATTTGCTATAATTCTGATTATTTTAAGAAAATTACATTTTAAAATTAAAATTATTAGAAGCATATTAATTTTAAAAAGCCAAACATATCTTGCTTTTATCGTAAATCTACACGTAATAATGGAAAAAAATTGCAATATTTTATGATCTAAACCGTTTAATTAAAAATATCCATTGATGAAAAATGTTCAACAAGAGATGTCTGCTGTACTTGTTATTTCTAGATTAAATTCCTACTTTCAATTTTGAATAAATATTTCAATTCTTTCTTTGCTGATGGCTGCATCTGAATAAAAGTTAAAAAAATATTAATTGCATTCATTTTTGAATTTTCGTTAGGATATTTAAGCATGCTGGAATCACATTATTTGGTCCAGAGTCATCTACCTAAATAGCTATCTTTTCTGGCTTGACATTGGTAGTTTTAATAATTTAATAAAAATTTCGAAATCATTTTCTACTGTTACATATCAATCTTTTTTAATATAGTATCTTTAAAAAATATTTTAATTATATTACATTTTTTAGTTCAAACAATTCGATATTAGAAAATATGAATTCGAAGTTTATAAAATATACATTAAAATATGCTTAAAAGGTGACAAAATACAAATATAAATATTTATTTATTTACATCCCGAGACTTTCGAAAACTAACGTGATCATCTTCATTGGGGAAATGTTGACTGAGTTGAGATGAATGTCGCTTTCACTGTGCAAATATGTAACGGGGTTTTAACGGGGCCAGTCATTTATTTTGTAGGGGTGTATCAGGAAAAGTCCATTAGCACCGGCCCTGGGGTTCTTGATAATTTCAAAATATTAAACCAGATTTTAGGTATATTATAAGATAAGCAATCATTACAGACTCTATTTCCTTTACATAAAATCTCCAAAGACTCTCTGATGTAAAGGAAACAGAGTCTGTAATGATTGCTTATCTTATAATATACCTAAAATCTGGTTTAATATTTTGAAATTATCAAGAACCCCAGCGCCGGAGCTAATGGACTTTTCCTGATACACCCCTACAAAATAATAGACTGGCCCCTTTAAAACCCCGTTACGTATTTACACAGTGAAAGCGACATTCATCTCAACTCAGTCAACATTTCCCCACTGAAGATGATCACGTTAGTGTTCGAAAGTCTCGGGATGTAAATAAATAAATATTTATATTTGTATTTTGTCACCTTTTAAGAATATTTTAATGTATATTTTATAAACTTTAAATACAAGGTGAATATTTTCATTCCACTTCAATTTCGTTTTTATTTCGAAACTTTCTGTTATGAATTCGAATTTATGAACTATATCGATTAAAATTAGCTCTAATGCAATTAAGATGAACTCTAATGCTAGTTTTCGAAATTTTACGAATTAACCAATGACAAATCATCGTGAGTCTTCTGTGTATTGTCAGCACAAACAGAAAAAAGGGGGCATACATTTTAAAACCATGTTTTTTTTTAATTTACAGATGGAAGTCATTTTAACAAAACACTTCCCATTCCCATTGGCATTTCATCAAATCAGAAGATCCACAGGAAGCATCACAATATTTAAGTGACCCATGATTCACATTAAACATGATTTACGTAGCTTCGTGTGCATCTGTATATTGAAATTTGAAATTCAGAATATTTTAAGGAATTTCATATACAAATAGGCAAATCATTCCTGCATAACTGAGTATTTTACCCGAAACAGAGATTCTAACTTATTTGAAATAAAAGCGTTTAAAGAGTATATTTGATTGAAGATGCAATTTATATGATATATTTGTATAAGATGCAGAATAAAAATAATAATTATGCATAAATTTTCGATTTCTATGCTTGAAACGTATTTATACAGAAGGAATACGATGTTATATTCAGATAATTCCAATTTTCTATTTGCATAGAATTTAAGTAACATTTATTCGGACGTAAAATGAATAATCTCAACTTTGTTTTTAGTTATATGGAACCAGGTATTTCAGAAATGGAAATAATGTAAATAACTAAATAACAGTCATTTATTTGCAGCTATTGTTGGAATATTTTGGAAGCATTTTAAAACAAATTAAGAATAATATTCCATAAAAATGTTAAATGTTTTCTGGAATTAAATTTTTAATTGTACACATACATTTATCTATGTATTCCTATGCATGTATATATTGAAAGAATGAATCAAAACTTAGCAAAATATAAAACATATTTATAGATGGAGTTTTTTATATTAATGATATACGCCCGAAATATTGATTTTTTTTTAATTGCATGAATTTTTTACCCTGTTCGTATTACGTCGTGTTCCCTAGGTAAAAATTCATGCAGTTAAAGAAAAATTACATTAACTGATATTCGATATTTTTTATACTTATGTTTAGAGATTTTAGTCGTTTTAAACGTTGATTTTCAATATAAAATTTGATGAATGGCTTCGTATCAGACTCATGTTGCTATAAAATTTGTTTTTTACGCACACGTGAATAATGAATATAATGCATTTTGGAAATATGCAATTATGGAATGATAGATTGTTATAGATTTCATTGCACAGTTTCGAAGGATAAATTATCGTAACAGTATTTTAGTAATGTAAAAAGGGCTTCATAAACTGTAAATGACGCATGTTTGTATTCATTTTTTATATAAGTTGTTCATTCCAATAGAGTTGAAAATGTGCATTACTTCGTTTTATTGGTCTGTCTATCTGCACTCTAATTTTCATAAATATTCTGAGATTGCCACGAAAGTGATATATGTCAAGTTTTACTACAGTTTTTCTCTATTAACAATAGAAAGTATGGCAAGTAATATTCGTATGTAGGGATACTCAAGAATTTCAGATGCTTTATTAATCTGCAGAGGTGATGGTTTAAAGTACATTTTAACGATAGATATTACACTACATCAATGTTTACGAAATTTATAAAAGATTATAAAATATATTACTGATTTTATTTTAAAAAGTTAACAGGCATCGTATTTGATGCATTAAAGTAAAGCACAATACAACAACAATATATAACATGTTTTAATGAAAGACGAGTGCGGATATTTCCGTTATAACATCATTGTTTAAGTACATAATATCCTTTATAAAATTTATGTCTAATTTCGTAACTTTTTGAGAAATGTTTCATGAAATACAATAAGAAAAATCCAATTTTAGATCAATTGCCTATGACAAATCTCCAATTTCGCCAATATAGTAAAAGTCTATCGTATTTCAAAGTTAATTTTTGCTTACGAAGGCTAAACAGGGATACTAGATCCTAAATACCAGAATGTAATATTGTTAGAGTTTACCTTCACGTGTGAAGGTACATTCATCGGTGAAAAGCACAGTTCGTCCAAAATGTGGATTTAGCGCGTTCTGCTGCAGAAACCAGCGGGCGAATTCAATACGATTTGGATAATCCCCTGGAGACAGTTTCTGGACTCGTTGCACATGAAACGGGAGCAAATGTTCATCCTTCAGTACCCTCCAAGTCGTGGACTGTGAGGTATCCACCTGGCTAGCCACTGTTCGTGTACTTGTACTTGGCTGCGCCGCTACTACATCCAGAATGGCTTCTGCAACAACTACTGATTCGTCCTTTTTTGCACGACCTGCATTCGACCGGGAAGCGAGAAATGATCCCGTCTCACACAACTGTCTGTGCAAGCGCTCGAAAGTTTTGCGGTTAGGCAACTGCCTGTTAGGAAATCGCTCTCCGTACATTCGTTGTGCCTCTGCACCATTTCCATCTGCCGCTCCGTAAATTAAATGCGGAATACAAGTGAAATTTTTAAATATTCCAATAATATAATGTATATATATTAAATTTATTTAAGTTAAAAAATATTTTTAGTAAAGGAACTTATAGTTTTTATATTATTTATTTGTATTTTTTATATTTTAAATTAGAAATAGTTAAAATCACAATGGTTAAATTAATAACTGCTACTTTTAGCTACTTAACTGTAATTTTATCTTGTACTTTTGAATTCACTTACTCACTTTACCATGTGCTTTGCAGGGGAATGTTTGGCTTCGGATTCTGGACAAATGTTGTAATGTATAGATTTTCTTTGTCTTCCTTTGTATTTATTTGTTTATAAATGTATTTATTTTCTTCCGTTTGATTTGTAGTGTTCTATTTTCAAACGTATCTTTGTTTTTCACTTTCTTTCCAGTGATTGTTAGGGCTTGGAATTGTCACAAAATTTTGGCTTTAAGCTTGTGACAATTACAGAAAACAATCATTATTTGCTTATAATGTGGTTTCCCAGCCCTTGAAAAAGTAAATTACATTATAAGCTTACATTTGTGTTTTTTACTTATGTTTCACTTTTTGAATAAATACTTCATTTGTTAGGACTATGTTTTATAATGTGTAATTTGACATAGCTATATGGGGTAATAATTTCATTGCATTTGGTCAGTTGCTTCTGTTTCAATGGTTAATTTTTGCAATAAGTTTATATATATATATATATTTAATATATAAATTATTTTACTCATTTTTAATTGTATAGATATAACATATTTTTCATTTTTCTAAATTTTCCCCATTTAACCCCTGTTAAACAAATTAATATATATATATTTTATAAAATCTTAAATGTGTGTTACTCTAAGCCTATGTATACACATAAAATAAAGAAAACTTACCAAACATTTATTAGTTTACACGGGTAAAACTACACTAAAAAATAGGACAATGGCACAATCAACTGCTATTCGTTGTTACATAGGTGTAATGACAGAAAGTATCTTAGGCATAGACCAACGTTACACATTTTAGAAATAATTGTTGGTTTTGCTCCACTCTTCTTTATCGTTTTTTCTTTCAATAACATGATCATTTTTAAGTTTTAGAAAATCTACCCAGTTTTCTGTCAGATGGTTCCCTGGAAATAGAAAGCCCCAAATAGACAACTGTTGTATGTCTTCAAAAATAAAGCATACTCAGAATATCATCGCTAAATAGCTGACTGAGCTTTCATGAAGCAACTAATGTTGTTTCGAACGCATTATCAAATAATATTAAAAATAAACACATATCTAAGCTAAAGTAATTTTCATCAATAAACGGAAATGTACTCGAGCATTTTTGTGCTGCCCTGTATGTCATCTATGCATTTTATGGATACCAAGAAATAGGCAAAAAATTAGTTTAATTAAAAAAACGTACCACAACATAAAACGCACTTTCAGCAATTAATGTTCTTGGACAGTACACTAACAGAATTCTTTTGTGTTTCCCTGTAAATGAACGTTGAATGCTATGCACATCATAATCTATAAAAAGACTCTTGTAGTTTACGTGAGTGATATATATATATAAATTTAAATATATTTGAAATAATTTAACATCATTAAAATTCATTGCAAATTATTTTTCTCCATAGACCGTAATGTAACTGATTTTTCTTGAGTGTCCGTTTAAATGAACTATAAATGCTACATATTTCATTTTCGATACCGCACATGTCATAGTAAACTTCATTAACATATATATATTTCATGTCAATCCGACTAATATTTACGCGAGTTAGAGCACGGACAGACGCAGACATATGGCAAAACCGAATTCATAAACTTTTTTTAACTATGTTGAAATGTGTTAAAAAATTTTACTGAATTTTATGTGCACCTGTCAGACACATTGTTAGGTATTTGCTTTAGTTGTAGAGTAGCAATGTTTGAAACGTAAAAAAGAAGAATATCTCCATTACTAACTGATGGGGGTTATGTGGTAGTGGATTGTACCATCGTCCTATTATCAGGACAGTCGAAAATGCAAGGAAAATTTATCTCCTAGTTAATATTTTGAGAATATTTTTTTACTGCTATAAAAGTTTTTTATATGTGTGTAATTTATGAATAATACCTAAATAAATTTACATGTGTCGTTTTCTTGGAGCCCAAAATTTAAAAAAAATTGTATGTTCAAAATGTATAAGCAAAATCTGATCTGCAAAAATCGGCATTTTCAAAATTTAATAAAATATATCCAACATTAATGTAAGCTTGGGATAAAGACAAATATATGGTTAAATGACTCTTGAATAATAAATCGTCTTTAACATGAATTAAAATATTCAAAAGAATTTTATATAAAGACCGCCTATGTGTACTGTCCTATTTTTAAGACGGTGAGGAAGTACGGGTTAATTTTCTATTTTTCTTCTTAACATACATTTTTTCTCTTTCCACGGCTCGTAACTTCGCTTTACCTTTCCAATTCATTCGACTTAGAAAAAATTCTACTTGATGATAAGCCTATTTTATTTTTCTTACGTGAGTAGTTGTGGCTGCAAAGTGAAATATAAGGACACACACGTCTATTTTATATATAAAATGTCCTTATAAAATATAAGGACACACACGTCTATTTTATATATAAAATGCCCTTTGTTGTCCACTTTCAACCAACCTATCTCCCTCAACCCCACAGCTACCGACATGCAACCACCATAGTGCACAATGGGAGACTCGAGGCTACTACCACACACAAACACCAGTTGTATGTGGTATGCGCTGCGTAGTTTTGGCTGCAAAGTGAAATATATGAACACGCACGTCAATTTATATATATATATATATATAGATAGATTTACACACTATATGGCGAAAAGTGGCGAAAAGTCCCCGAGCATCTTTGAGTTTTGATGTTTTGTCGAAAATCTAGAGAAATAGTTGAGGAATTCGTCTGGAACTTCAAAATACAAACAAACATGTTTGAACTGACATTTTTTAGCGTAGGTTTGATCACGAGGGAAATTAATGCACCAACAACAAATCGAGTAAAAACCATAATATTTGCGATCATCCTGTAAAATAAATTGTACGATCATCCTTGTACAACATTTTTTTTCATTTGTGTAAGAATAGCATGTATATTCATGGAGATATTTTTTTTTCTTTAAACAATTCAAGAAAATAACACATGCTTTTTGTTTGTAGCATGCAGGAATTTCAACCAAATTCAACACCTCCTTTCCGGAAACCTGACAATGTACAGTAGAAACAATATACTGCTATGAATATTATATATAATATTCTGTTATAAATGTTGTAAATATATAAATATTTTAAATATTTGATCATATATGAATATTTGTATGAAATATTTTTATACTGCGTATGCACCAGAGATTTTTTTTTTTGCCTTATATAGTTGATTACTATATAAGGCAATTCATACAAAATAACCAGTCGAGTGTCGCGAAATTTCAGACAGATTTTAGCAATACAGTGAGCTGAATATTAGTTGTTTTCTAACAGTAACTGGATGATAAGGCATTTTCACAAATTGTCATTTTTAACACTTTGCTGCATAGTTGAAAAGTGTTTATGAATTCGGTTTGTCTGTCCGTCTGTCCGAGTTCTAACTCACGTAAATATACTCCGATTGTCATGTAATTGATACATGTTATTCAGGTCTACAATGAGATTAGGTTTTGAAAGTGAAGCGTACATTCCGTTGCATTATGGCCCATAGAGAAAAATCATTTGCGGTGCATTTCAATGGTGTTACACTATTCAAAATATAATGATATTTATATACATTTTGGAGATGCAATACAAGAATGTTATTCTAGAATATGTTATGTGTTATACATACAGTTTATTTACAGGGGCATTCAGAAGAATTCCGCTTTATTATGGTCTATGAATAATATCGTTTGCGGATTATTTTAATGACGTTACACTTTTCCAAACATACTGAAATTCATATGAATTTCTGAGGTGCAATAAAATATGCTTTCTTCAGAATATTGAGTGCAAAGCAGTTATCATTCATTTACAGGGTCACACAAAATAATTCGGTTATATAATGGTCTATGGTCGAAAACTGTTTGCAGAGTATTTTAATTGCGTTACAGTATTTCAAACATGATGAAAGTGATATGCATTACTGAGGTTTACCACAGCATGTTTGCTGTAGAATATGATGTGCATAGCATTTTTCGTTCTTTTACAGTGACGATTTCGGATACAATATCCAAAGTATTGTCTATTAGAGATAATTGCTGGAAGTGCGCATTCAGTTAATGGTATGCGTTAGAGTTTAACTAAATTTCGCATGCTACTCATTCATGAACATTACTGATCATGAACGTGAAATGATTAAAGAAAATTTTAAATTGCGTTTTGTATTTTCAAGCTCATTTATATTTAGTATACTAAGATATGTCTGTCGAATACAAAAAAATCATATAACAGGCTATTCAAGGAACTAGATGCATGGCCTGTTATGAATAGTAATTCCTGAAGTGTAATGTCAGTAGTTTTGGGCGTATTATTGCCTGAATGAAATTTTAGCTTAATACGTATCGTTGAAAATCTGTAGGTAATATACAGGGCTGCACAAAATAATTCAAGCACGTTTACGTCTATTGATAGAAATTACTGAAGTTGAATTTTCCATTATGTTATGCGTTTCTTGCTAAACTTATTCCTTAGTTAATATTAGCATACTATGTAGAATATATACAAATCTACAGATCATATACACGGCTGCCCAAAAGATTTGGAGTACCTTTCCGGCTATGGTCGGTAATTGCTAAAATGATGTTTTTAAATGTGTTATGCATTTCTAAAATGTCTATACTTAGCATTTTTAGCTTATTAAACGCGAAGTTTTGTTAAAGTATTCTAGAAGTACTGGAAAGGGTTTCGTAATCTATGTTTGACGCATGATATTTCATTCTTGTTTATTAACTGACTTCCAAACAAAGAGTTGGTATTAAACATATGTCCTCACGTAGCTTGTGAATGGATGATTCGATTTTGATAACTCTTTTTTTTTGGAATGTACTTGTCCTGATAATTTTTCCAAGGGAACTAAAGCATCAGTAAAAAATGATAACAAAATAATAACTAAGGAGAAATGACAATTTTTGGACAAATCCTTTATTATCCAGTATCTTACTCTACCGACTGAGAAAAATGACACTTTCAAATCTGAGTAAATTGATGTTTTCATTTTGTTATGAAACTTTTTGCTTCAAATAGAACGACCTAAAAATAAGTAAATTTCAAATAAGACGATCTGCTTTCAACTCTGAAATACTAGAAATTCTCAGAATATTGAAACATGGACATACTAAAAACGAAGCATATAGAGGTCAGTTCAGTCTCATTTTTGAAACGTGGACATACTCATAAATGGTTAAAATCAGTTCAAACTTATTTTTGAAACATGGAAATACTCAAAAATGAGCACATAGAAGTCAGTTCATACTCATTTTTTAAACATGGGCATACTCAAATAGGAGCACATGGTGTTTCATTCTTCAGTGTGTGCATGTTTTCAGAAATGAGTGCATACATGTTTCAAACTTAAGTAATTTTAAGTAAGCCATTTTGACTATGTGACATACTCATATTTGAGTATTTTTTGCTCAGTTTTGAAAATGTCGTTTTTAGAGTGCACAGAAACGAGATTTGCATTTATAACTGTAACTTTAATGAATATATTTTAGTAATATTTTTAACAGGTTACCTTTGTTTTGTTTTACATGTGATGACATCACGGAAAGTTCAGTGCGCACATTGTAATTCAATAAAGGACCATTATATGTAGTGTCATCTATATTTTGTATTTTTGAGTGTCTAACGCCCAGCTGTTTGCATATAAATTGTGGCTATTTATAGCATTTCTTTTAATATCATCTCATTTCAGAGAAAGCAATGTATGTGTCTGTAAATACAGTGTTACAATATGTTCACTATTAGTAAAATTATGAACGAAATACCAGATTCCGAATGGGTTGAGTCATCTTATATTTTTAGTTGAATAAGGGGATTGCTACTGTGGTAATCTATAAAACATTTGTTCACCTTGATGGGTACTACCACTCGTCTAATTTTGTTAAGGTAGCTTACGAACACCCTGTATCGGCGTCATTTTGACCCCTCGACGAAACTACTGAAATAACAACGGTAAAACAATTTTAAATGCCATACATCGGAAAAATATGTAATTTACGTGTATTTTATCATTTATATTTCATTTACATTTAATATTACTTGATAATTTATTGAATTATTAAAGTACTGCATGGTAAAGCTAAGAGAGTCTGCGCACAATTCAAAAGAATAACAATAACAAATATAAATATTAATTTTTTGCTGAACTATCCATGAATAATTTTTACTTCATTTGTTTTTTTTTATGCATTTCCATTGCTATTTTGTCGTTATGTTGTAATTTAATAGAACAGTTGTAATAAAACCAAGAAAGTTATTTTGCGCAATCTGTCCTTACAGGGTTGGTATGATTGCGCAAATGGGTAGGAGAGATTGTTACTATAATCCATTCGCTGAAACAAGATAACAGAAGTAAACAAATGCACATGCGGATTGGCGATGCTTAAACCTGGCGCTGCGCCAGAAGCGCCAAACAGACTATCTGAAGTGTTTGAGCTTCTTTAAATAAAAAATAAAATTCGCCAACCTAGGGATTTGTGCCAAATGTGTGGTTCCTTGGGGTTCCTTTTTCTGCAACCCGATTGTTTATTTTCGTTATCTCCTTTCCCTGAACAGACTATAATAATAACTACAATTAACTTGTTAACAATAATAATTACACTTAAATGACATTGTTGTAAGTTTTTTGTGAACAAATATTATTGTATTAAGAGTGAATATTTCAACCTAATGATTAAAGATCAGAAAAAGGAAATAATTTAAAAAACGATTAAAAAATTAATTAAAGAGGAAAAAATTAAGGAGTGAAAAAATGCAAGTCCAGATAAGATTACAAAATAACATTAAGTTACTTGAAAACACGTTTAACTTAAAATTAGTCCATTTTCATTTTTCATTTTTTATGCAAATTTACCAATAAGCTGCGTAATCTCTCCTAGCATGGAAACTAATGGAAAGAATGCGCCATCTCTCCTAAGTAGCAGATGCGCAAACTCTCCAATTTCGGTAGCAGAGATTGCGCGGCCTTTTATTTAAATATGGCCGCTGCTAAAACGAACCGTTGATGTTCACATCATTAGTCTAGATTGATAGCTTTTTGGAAATCGTTTAAGTTTAAAATATTGTGCACTACTGACATTGTATAGAAATTCTGATGAATAGCTATGAAAATTCAAGCACTTACTTTGGGAAAACAAAACAAAATAGCAATGCTTCATCTTAGACGCTCAAAACAATGAACGTGCACTTTCAAGTAGACACTCCACTACTGCTGTTGTACAAACTACATGGAGTCGATTCGCGCTCACTCTACTCCTTCCCCTCGAACCTCTATGTGCGCAATCTCTCCGACCGCGCCATCTCTCCTGGCTTTACCTTATATGTAGCACCTACTTAGCGATCAATTGGAGCATACTAGAACTACCCAAATAACTCATTAATTTGACATAAAAATTGATTGGTTTCCCAAATTAAAACTAATGCTAACTAAAATAAAACATAATTTATAAATTAATATTTTTTTTATCAATATTTCATATATATATATTTGATATTGTCCAATATTTCAAAAACTAACAAATATAGAATGCTAATTTTTTTTTAAATACTTGTTATATCAAAAAATTTCTTCCAACCAAACAAAAGTTATCAACGAACAAAAGTGTTCAGGGGTCAAAATGACACTTACCGCCGTTCTAGTGTTAAACACTATTATATTTTCGCGTACCATTGTCTACTTCTGTCTCTTGCATTTCATTTTTAACAAAATTTATTTTCTAATACCTACGTATGTTATATTGTTCTTTTCAGTTTAACATCATTTATATTTGTTTAAGTCCGTAACAATAATGTAAATGCAATAACATAATTATAATTTCCAGCTGCTTTAATTACTTTTTCGTTATATCCAATAATAACAAGGTTTATTCTGTAATATTTATGCTATATTGTGGCTGTCATTTACATATGTATTATGGTTATTTTATAATTCCTTATGCTCATCAGAAAATATATAAGCTTTTACAATTCATTTTAATCAATATACAGTGCATAAGTTCGTTATTCAGCAAATATGAATTGAATAACCATTTCATTATAATAAGCGTTTCAAATGAATGAATAATATTTAATATTTTCCATATATTCATGAAATGTTGTAACGAGATTAAATCTGAAAATTTAAATCTAAACTCTTAATACCTCTTGTGTGTGTTGAGGCGTATTTCTCATAGATTCAATCAAATATGTAGTTTTAAATCTAATGTCCTCAAATAAATTAATTTCTACTTAGTTCACACCATTTTAGCACATTTCATGAACACAGTTTGAGTAAAATAATTTTTATTACCAATTTTCCATATAAATCCCCACGACTGCACTCCAAAATTGATTTTCATAAAGGTGCAGTGTGTCTGATAAACTGATGGAGTGATAATTTAAAAAATAGAATAACAGGAAAAATATGTCATCTATTAACGTTATTCATGCAGGAGATTTTTGAGTTAAATCTAAAATTTGTTTTAGTATGCCTCCTTGTTTTAGGACCAAATGACACTGGCAAACTGCTGTGAGGTGCACAATCTCCAAGAATGCTCGACAGTAGTAGGAAAAGGATCCGATTCTCCCATCCTCCGTCTCCGTTCTTGAACTCTCCTTTTCCTAATACTCTCGACTTAACGTATACGGATGGATCAGTGCTCTCTCAGTTTTTAGGTGCGTTCGTAATTATATAAATACGTAGCACCTATAGTCGTCGTCTCGTCCGTCCATCTGTCCGTCTGTCCACATATAGCAGTGCAAACACTACCCAATTGAAATATGGTTTGAAACTTAATATATATATATATATATATATAATCGTTGCAGAATTTTGTTGAGTCATTTGAAATTTTATGAAAATCGAATCAAAACTTAAAAAGATACTAATGAAAGTTTTCTTAATTCTATTAAATCCTATCCTACGTAATTAATTCAATGATATCTCAAGATAGTTAATGATTCTAGGTTGCCATGGTGATTACGTCCGATTTAAGATGGAGTCCTATTATTTCCGTATTACTGAATTTAAAAACAGCATTTGTATACTAAAAATGTTTAAATACTGCAATCACATATTTTACCGACTGTTTATTTGGATAGATGTTTCCGGATATGTAGATATTAAATGGAAAAAGAGTCTAAATTTGGATTTCAAGTTATTGGAATTTTTAGTAAATGTCAAAAAAAGATAAAATGTTGACAACTTAAACTGTACTTATAATATTACGGAAATTAAACGTATCATAATAACAGACGATATAATTCCTTTCACTGCAGTAATAACGATGACTTTTAGCTCACAGCCTATCAAAGCCGGAGAGCTAATGTGCCCGTCCGTTCTGTATGTATGTATGTACGCATGTATGTATGTACGTAACGCGATAACTCTTGATAGAAATAACTGTTTTTCTTCATATTTTGTTTTTAGGTTCATTGTTATAAGGCGCTTCTCTGATTAGTTTTGGGGGTTCATTGGTGAAGTATAAAGAGGGAAACGGGGGGGGCTACCCCCCCTCAATTTAGATAAATGGTGTTTTCATGCATAATTATCCGATTTTCTTCAAATTTTGTACATAGGTTCATTGTGATAAGGCGCTTCCTTGATTAGTTTGTGGAGTTCATTGGTTAAGTATAAAGAGGGGAAACGGGGGGTAACCCCCTTAATTTAGATAAATGGGTTTTTCATGCAGAATTATCCGATTTTCTTCAAATTTTGTATATAAGTTCATTGTGGTAAGGCACTTCACTGATTAATTTTGTGGTGCAATGATTAAGTATAAAGATGGATACGGTGGTCTAATCCCCCTTAATTTAGGTAAATGGATTTTTAATGCAGAGTTATTCGATTTGCTTGAAATTTTGTATATATGTTCATTGTAATAAGGCGCTTTCCTGAATAGTTTTGGGTGTTCATTGGTTAATTATAAAGGGGGTGATCGCCTTAGTATATTGTCGATTTTCTTATTTTTCGAGGGGCTTATTTTAATTTTTTTTTAAATAAGAGTATAATATACAATTAGTGTGAATAGCCTGGGAGCTCAATGCCCTCAGTTTAACAGGGCAGTTTTATTTTTATTTTTACATTGTCTTGTATTGGATATTTGCTCATCGGATAGTTTTAATGTAACAGATTTTGTTTGTAAAAGTGTATTGAAACTTAATTTCATAAAATAAAATTTCTATCTATAATATGAAAATCTGCGCATAAAATAAATTTTGTATTCATGCATTTTTCCATAAGAGTGTAATATATATTGTCCCAAAGATCTGAATATTTATAAAACTAGTTATAGTACGAACGCACCTGATTTCTCACGTTTGACGTATAATTTACAACTTGTTACCTTTCGTTATGATTAGCTGTTGTAACTTGTTTGTTGAAAAAAGATTTGCGTTTTGAAATTGTAAGGTTATTTTTGGCATTCTTAAGCTAGGAGAACGTGCATCTGTGCGTGACATTTGGTACCACAACAAAGAAGAAAACAAAATTAATTTCTGATTTCTCGCATTAAATCATCTGCAAAATTAACTTAAATAGCTGTCACTTTTGCTTGAAATTTCATTTTAATCTCTTCACTGCATCGTCGTCGAAACCCGCATTGCAAGGTTGGAATGATTTTTTACTTTTGTGTAACATTATTTCCAAATAGAGATCATCGCTTTTGCTAATCGCGGAATTGTATCATTAAATAAAACAAATATTACAAAAATCAAAAATAGTGGTATTGAAGTTCAAGAACCGCACAAACGCTTTGTTGTTTTAACCACGTACAGATGGGAGATGGTTATAGAGAAGGAGTTAAAGTTCGTCAGTCTGCGCATCATGTGTAATCCCCAAAAGAATTGGATAATTTAACTTCTCAAATAAAAGTTCCTAGGTTAAATAAAGAAAAAATATCGCTTCATTAATAATTTTTTTAGCATAAATAACGAAACTTATTATTTTTTTCAAATAACAATTTTATTACTCAAATATACTTTTTTTTTTATCGGAAAGTATTATAACTGGAAATGATATAAATATCATTTCTATTTTTTGTCGCAATTGAACATAAAAGCTTGAAGAAAAAATATTTATATTTCAAAAATATGTAAAATTTATATTTATGTAACTTATTTTATATATATAGACGGGTGTGTCCCTATATTTCACTTTGCAGCCGCAACTAACCAGCACAGACACCACTTGTGTTTGCTTGTGGTAGTAGTCACGAGTCTCCCATCCTGCACTATGGTGGTTGCATTTCGGTAGCTGTTGGGATGTCGGAAATAGGGTGGTTGAATGTTGTCGACCTAGGCCGTTTTCATATTTCGACCTAAATGGTGTAAAAAATGTTAAGAATCTTTTTCAACGGGATTTGGTTCGTTCTACTTAACATGAACTAATTAAGATATAGATAAATAAGTAAGATGATTTTGTGTCCATTATTGGTGGAAATTGTAACTAGACAATACTGCAGAGAGTGCGTAGCATATCTGATATACAATGCAGTAGGCAGATGGGATGAGTGCTGGAGATTCGTTTTGAAAGAGGTTTCTTTAGTACAGAATGCGCGTAAAAATGACTATTTTTATCGAAACAGCAAAAGAAAGTTATTGATTTCCAGGCAACGACGGACGGATCAGATAGTTAGCTATAAAATTAGGAAAATTGTATTTTTATAAGTTTACCTTATTATATAATTTTAATTAAAGTTATTTTAAAATCACATAGTGATTACATAGATGTTTTACCAGTTTTTAGATAATTCAATTGACAGAAATAAAAATCGTACTTTTACCTTTTTAATTCAAGTGAAAAAAATATTCATTTCATTTCTAGAAATTTATGTTTAATTTAACGGCGAAAGTTTAATTTTATTTCCATGAGATTATTTTTTTTAACAGGAAAACTAGTTTTAAAAATATTAGTTTAGTCTACCATCTATTAAATCTCTGCTATCTTTTTGTTATTCAAAATATCATATTACAGTCTGGGATTTCCCAGTTATTTTTAGTTTGATAAAATTTTAATTAAATATTATTCACTTTAGAAATTGGAATTTTTTTTATACTTAGCTGTATATTGAAGAATAATCTTTTTTAAGAATGATTATAATTTTAGAACACTTAAATCATCTGGAAATTAAGAGAAATAATTTTGATAATTAGACACACATCTCCACTGAGAAGTTAAACACATAAATCATGAAAAATAAATAAAGCAATTTTAAACTTTTCCTGATTATATATTTTTTTTATTAAAGTAAACAAAAGACATATGAAAATGTAAAGAAATTCAAAATAATCATAATGAATGCAAAAATAATTTAACTAAAAATATATCATATTACATATATAACAGATCATTGTAATTTTAAGTAAATTGCACTAAATCGAGATACTGAACCTATATATATCAGGTTTTATGTTATCCGAAGACACTTGTTTCACTGATTAAAAATAAATAAATAAATAAATAAATAAATAATAAAAATAAATAAATAAATAAATAAATAAATAATAAAAATAAAAAATAAAAATAAATAGCAACCCTGATTGATTCAGGTATCATGTGAACAGTCATTACATTTCGAGATATCTCATCTAAATTAATCGGGTTCTAATTGAACCGGATGTGTTGCATTTTCACTGAGATTTATTATTTGCTTGATGGAGGCATGAAAATTTATTTTATTTTTTGTTGATATTACATGTCTGCCCAATCTGAAGCACTATTTCTAGAATCCCTGATGCATTGTGACTTGAAGTCGCCACGCGCGCTGATCTTAGATATATATAACCACAGATCTGATTAATTTTCACTTAATTAAACACGCTTTAAAAACACAATTTGATGATTCGATGACACAACCTGATGATTTGATGACAAACCTTTTTAACGTAACAGCCATCTAGGATGACGTCAGTAATTCCTCTTGAATATTGTTAAAGTCAGCAGGTTTACAGGAAGGGCACATAGATTATTAATTGATGTCTTAATTGCTATTAAGGTCTTCTTTGGATGATCATTTTTTTTTCGCATTTGAACAGGCAAACTGTAAAACTGGAACAAGTTTGGCAAACAAGTCTTTTACATCGCTTAAAAATATTATCAACACTTCGGTCACGCGTTACTCTAGTAGAACCTCACTGTCTCAGCGAAAAAGAAACGCGCTAGCCACCTGTAACCATAGGACACGGGAGAAAACCTTTTTCCCACCGGCTGTATTCCTTATTTTGCAACCAGGTGGGGAGGGAATTCAGTTGATGCTACGATTCTGGTAAGTCAGAGAGAAAAGAGGAATTATGCGTTTCAGATTAATGCAGTTTTAGCGGTTGCTTTAGGATTTATGGAAAGAATGTAAAGAGATACCTTTCTACAAAACATACTTTTCTTATATGTTGTTTTAGCGAAATCTAAACTGTTGTACATAATTTAGAAGTAGTATGATTCAAGTGCTTCAGTTTTGGGTGAAACGATGGCTAGGTGAACGTGACCAAATGTATGTGGGCAATTGTTTGTTTGAAAAATGACATAACCCGTTAGGCTTTTGACTTCAACGGAATGTGCCAGACGCGGAATATGCCAGAAAGGAATAAAATGGCATTACTTACAGAATGACATTACTTACAGAAGTTACAGAACAATGTCTAGTGACGACAGTGGTATGCATATCGTTTGTATTATAGGGAAAAAACGATTATGTTCGTCTTAGGAAATTCACTGTAACAGACAATAATTACAAACAGAATATTATCGCAGCCAACGAATGAGACATGCCACAGTATTTCCTCCAATCTAGTGTGTCACGTAATCAACATAGGCTGGTTTCTACCAATTGTTGAACTACTTTACAGCGTAACATCATCATGTGGCATTCAATTAATATAGCCCGTCTCTCTCGTTAGCTTCCAGCTTCTTTATAGAAACGCGGTTCGCAGAGGAAGAGTCAGTCAAGAAGGAGCAGCAGTTCAATTTATTTGAAAGTCGAGACCAATTTTCACTACAGATGTTCCCTATATTTTTTATATAACGATGTGATAATTTTGCGTGATAGTGTATGCTCTTGTAAATTACCAATATTTCTGAAATACATTCTAAATAAATATTATGCCTGCCCAAGGACTGTCTTTAAACAATCTTATATTGCACGAACCACGTAAACAGAACAACATTTTATCTTTGAAATAGCGTACATTAGTCACCGAATCTTTCTCTATCTCAAAATATCTTTAAAATTTCATTTTTAAAATTTTTTAAGTTATATAATTTAATAAAATTGCATCTCTAATGCGTCATAAATTTTTCATATAAACATGTGGAATATTTGAAATTGTGCATGCTTTTTGAAGTTTCAGAGACATTTTACAAAATTTATTATTTTGAAGTATTCAAACACGTCTTTGAAAATACAGAATGCACGTTCGTGTTTGAATATTAAATTACTACTAAATAAATATTCTAAGGAAACATATGTATTTCATCGAAAAAGAAAATCTGAAAGACACTGCATGTTTTTTGTGTACAAAATGTTTTAATAAAATGAAAACTCTATTTTTTTAGTTAAGTAAAAACATATTCTCGAGAATTTGCAAAAAAATATTTAAATTTTTTTGTTCTAAATATTGATTATTTGTAAAAATATTTTGAAAGAAATATAGTGAAAATATGCTGTAAGACGTATGTTTCTGTTGTTTTAGAATATTTGATGATACTTGTGTATTTCAAATTTCATGAACAATCATTTTAAAGCATGCTCCGATTAAAATAAGAGAATGAAAAAACATATTCTTTTTTCTAATACAAAAAAGCAAATTTTCTAAAGTTTAGAAAATTAAAATTCATAGATTAAGAAATCTAATTATTTTTAAACAACTGAAACCAATGGCGGACGGTCAATCGTTAATAATAGTAATGAAACAAACACAACAAAAGTACTTTTAAAGGATAACTTTAAAATATTCCTTCATATTACAGTAAATTTACATAGGTTACTATGGGATTTCACAATCAGCATTAAAAGAAAAAAAATGGTGCCACAGGAATATAGTAGAAAAACATAACAATAATTTTACGATATGTAACAAATAGTGATTTAGCAGATTATCAAATATTCGGCTGGATACTAACTTTTTAAAAAGTATATTAATTTAAAAAAATTATATATTAAATTGGAAATAAAATAATAAAAAGAAAAGTGCTCAGTCAAACTGATGGCATTGAGCTCACAGGCTATTCAAACTATTGGCATATTATACTCTTATTTCAAAGAAAAAACACATTTATATAAATTAAAAGGGGGGGGGGTCATTAGCTCCCCTATTTACGTCCTTTATACTTAACCAATAAACGTCCAAATCTAATCAGGGAAGCGTCTTATCAAAATAAACCGGTATACAACATTTGAAGCAAATTGGATGATAATTCGGCATGAAAAAACTATTTATCTAAATTAAAATGGACAATTAGTATCCGTTCCCCCTTTATACTTAACCAACAGACCCCTCCCCCCCCCAAAAAAAAAACCCCGAAACAGGGAAGCATCTTATCAGAATTAACCTATATAAAAAAATTTGAAGCAAATCGGTTAATTCTGCATGAAAAACCCATTTATCTAAATTAAGGGGAGGGAATTCGTCCCCGTTCCCTCCTTTATACTTAACAAATGAACCCCCAAAACTAATGCGGGAAACGCCTTATCACAATTAATCAATATACAAAATTTGAAGCAAACTAGATAATTCTGCATAAAAAACCCATTTATCTAACTTAAGGTGGATTAGCCCAGAAACAACCTATATACAAAATTTTAAGCAAATCGGATAATTCTGCATGAAAAACCCATTTATGTAAATTAAGGGGGGGGTTAATCACCGTTCCCCTCTTTATCCTTTACCATTGAACTCCCAAAACTAATCAGGGAAGCGACTTATCACAATGAACTTATGTAAAAAATATGAAGCAAATTGTGCAATTTTGCATGTAAAACCCACTTATTTAATTTAGGGGGACTAGCCCCTGTTCCCCCTTTATATTTAACAATTGAAACCCCAAAACTGATCAGGGAAGCGCCTTATCAGAAACAACCTATATACAAAATTTTAAGCAAATCGGATAATTCTGCATGAAAAACCCATTACATAAATTAAGGGGGGATTAGTCCCATTTCGCTCCCTTTATACTTTACCATTGAACCCCCAAAACTAATCAAGGAAGCACCTTATCAGAATGAACCTTTTATAAAAAAATTTGAAACAATTGGATAATTCTGCTTTAAAAAATCATTTTTCTCAATTGAGAAGGGGGGGAATTAGTCGCTGTTCTCCCCTTTATACTTCACCAATGTACCTACATACAAAATTTGAAGTAAGTTAGATAATTCTGCATGAAAAACCCATTTATCTAAATTAAGGGTAGGATTGGCCCCCGTTCCCCCCGTTTATACTTTACCATTGAACTCCCAAAACTAATCAGGGAAGCGACTTATCACAATGAACTAATGTACAAAATACGAAGCAAATTGGGTAATTTTGCATGAAAAACACATTTCTTTATTTTAGAGGGGGGGATTAGCCCCTGCTCCCCCCTTATATTTAACCATTGAACCCCCAAAACTGATCCGGGGAAGCGCCTTATCACAATTAACCTATATACAAAATTTAAAGCAAATCGGATAATTCTGCATAAAAAACTTATTTATCTAAAGGGGGAGGAATAATCACCGTTCCCATCTTTATACTTAATCAATGAACCCCCAAAACCAATGAAGGAAGCGCCTTATCACAATGTAGCTCTATAAAAAAATATGAAGAAAATTGGGAAATTTTGCATGAAAAACCCATTTTTTTTAATTTAGGGGGGAAATTAGCCTCTGTTCCTCTTTTATATTTAACCATTGAACCCCCAGAACTGATCAGGGAAACGCCTTATCGTAATGAACCTATATACAAAATTTGAAACAAATCGGATATTTCTGCATGAAAAACCCATTATCTAAATTAAGGGGGGATTAGCCCCCCAGTTCCACCCTGTATACTTAACCAATGAACCCCCAAAGATAAACAGGGAAGCGCCTTATCAGAATGAACCTATATACAACATTTGAAACAAATCGGATATTTCTGCATGAAAAACACATTATCTAAATTAAGGGGGGGGGGGAGAATTAGCTCCCAATTCCTCCTGTAAACTTAACAAATGAACCCCCGAAAACTGATCATGGAAGCGCCTTATCAGAATGAACCTATTATAGAATATTTGAAACAAATCGGATAATTCTGCATGAAAAACCCATTATCTAAATTAAGGGGGGATTAGCCCCCCAGTTCCACCCTGTATACTTAACCAATGAACCCCCAAAGATAATCAGGGAAGCGCCTTATCAGAATGAACCTATATACAATATTTGAAACAAATCGGATATTTCTGCATGAAAAACACATTATCTAAATTAAGGGGGGAGGGGATTAGCCCCCAGTTCTTTCATGTAAACTTAACAAATGAAACCCCAAAACTGATGAGGGAAGTGCCTTATCAGAATGAAACTAGGTATAAAATTTGAAACAAAACGGATAATTCTGCATGAAAAACCCATTTATATAAATTAAGTGGGCATCAGCCCCCGTTCCCCCTCCCCCTTTTATACTTAGCAATTTAACCCCCAAAACTAATCAAGGAATCGGCTTATCAGAATGAACATATATATATAAAATTTGAAAATTTAAAATCGGATAATTCTGCATGAAAAACCTATTTATGTTAAATTAAGCGGGGGGGAGGGGTCCGGCTTTGATAACCTGTGAGCTAAAAAAAAAATTCTATTACAATGATATTTCGAGTTCTGTGAACTCCAAAAATAGCAGAATTTTCAGAACAT
This sequence comes from Maratus michaelseni, assembly GCA_963931845.1. Taxonomy (NCBI): domain Eukaryota; kingdom Metazoa; phylum Arthropoda; class Arachnida; order Araneae; family Salticidae; genus Maratus; species Maratus michaelseni. The sequence continues at coordinate 277,468,009 of OZ007596.1, forward strand.
TTATGATTTATATGTTGACATTATGACTCATTTGAACATTTTTTTATTTCTTGAAATTTGCACAGTATTAACACGTGCATTTAAATACATGACAAGATTTAGTTAAATGAAAGCACAGATATGAAATAAAATCAAATTAGATATTTTTTTTTTGTTAGAAACCCACATACAAGATAATTTTTATATAAATTAGGATGAAAAACAATACAGAAAGGTAACAAAAGCTATTACAGGTTTTCTTTTTCTTTCTTTCTTTCTTTTTTATTTTTAAATGAAGAATTGAAGCTTTATATTTTTAAAATAAATCCCCCCCTCCAACCCTCTACTGACAAAATTCCCTGTTTGCTTTTTTATTCTGTTTATTTTAAATTATTAGAAAATATTAAAAGTCATTTTTTATTTTCAAAATAATGTGAGAAAAAAAAAATAATCAATTAAATTTGAATATACAGGGTGGGGCAGTTGAAAGCTTCTGTATGCAAGCTTTTACAGCATGAATATAGGTAAAATCAACCTCAAGGTATTAAGCATATTCAACTTTACGTTTTTCACAACTAAAATATTGTCTGATATTAAAAGACTATTGAAATTTATTTTACCATATACCATTATAAATTTCGTTATAGCACCCTGACATACCTTTCTCAATTTTTTTATCAACATTATAGAATTTAAAGGACATTCCTTTTTAATTGAATTTTAATACACTAAAAATAATAAAACAATAATAATGTTAAATTGATTCTATAATAATGTAGTACCTGAAAAAAAGACAATATATGATTCTGATATGGCATCGAACACAGAAAAATCTCATGAATTTATTTTAAGATCATAGGTATGTTATTGATATCTTCAGTGTTGATTTTCAGGCATTTTTCTCCGAGAGGGATTTCTGTGTCTCCGGGAGGGCATATTATAGAGTTCCGAGGGGGGGGGGGAATTGCACTTTTTGACCATTAAATCATAAAATCCGAAATCTTCAGAGGGGGTGGCCATTTCAATGCTCCGGGAGAGAGGAATGTCCCCCCCCCTCCCCCGGCTATCTCCTGAATTCAACACTGGATGCCTTACAGAATTAAATAAATAAACAAGTACCTGAATTTAGAATAAGTTAAAAACTATTTAAAAAGCAGTCTACAAAAATTGAATTTTCATTAAGATTGTTAATGTTGAAAATATCTAAGTTAGAAATTTCTGGCACATCAAAATATGTTTTCGATTGGGGATATTTTTCTCATAAAAAATAAACTGAGCGAGAAATAAGATAATATGCATTTTAATTCAGGCTACGCAGCTCCTTAAACATGTTATTCGGTTTGATAATCATGCACTATAAATATATGGACATATCAAATCCCAAATATTAAAAATCACATAAATTTTAGTACTTACCATTGCGAAGTTAGAACTACGTAGAACAATTGTCCAATATTTAATAACATGGCGTACATCTTCATCGAAAATCTCGATTCTGTTCTGTTATCAATCACGTGACGCAAGCTTTTCATACGTCAGCAGAGAGCGAGACTGCGCAGTAAGTCCGGTGAATGCTGTTTTCCATCCTTTCGGAAACTAATACGATATAAAAAGATTATTTTTATGTCTGTAGGAAAACTTTTTGTTGTGATTCGGAAAAAATATTTTATCGGTTGTTTTCCGTATCGTAAAGGAAATTTATCTTTTACAAAACGGAAAAGGGTTGGCAATTGTTTACAGTGTATGTTTTCTGACAAAACAATATTCTTTCTCAGAAATATAAAAGCTAATTTCAATTTCAATGTAAAATCTTATTTTGGCATCTTGCCCATACTCGGTAAAACCTGCGTATTTTTTTCTTCTTATTTGTTCGAAGGAATTAGATTGTTCCGTAATATTCTAGAAATATTTTTCCCGCACTTTTTAGCCTACGGTCTGATTGCTTCAAAATCATAGCGCCAGAAAATTGAGTTCCGTAACGCTGATTGGTCGAAAGACTGTTTAATGGCACTGTATTCTGAGGCGTTAAATAATAGTTATACGCGGAATTTTCCCGCGTAGCGGCAATTTTTTTTCCTGGATCCGGTTGTACATGTAACCCCGACGCGTACTTCACGACCATGGAATAAAACTCCTTGGCTGCCGATTACACAAGACGACACTGCCTGTTAAAATCTAATGTTCTCTTCAAACATTGAATTAATTTACCAAGTCTCTCCACGGTACTAAAATCATTAATTATGGAATTATCATCTTAAATTAGTAAAGAATGACCTCAACTTTTCTCTTGATTCGAATAAAAAATGAACTGGAACCGACTGCCTATTATTTGCCTTCAGTATGTACACCATAATTTGGATTCTCGGCGCCACGAGTACAAATTCCTCGGTGGAAACCCTCGGCTTGATAATTGGATCTACAAAAAAATACGGTGATACAAGTGAAAACGTGACATATATATTATATATACATATATATATATATATATATAACGTATAAATATATATATATAATGACATCTGATCTATGTCATACGATAGCACTCGCATGTATGAACCGATTTGGATGCAACTATGTGTGTGAAGTAATTTCACCAATATCTAGACTGAGTTCGTTTTCCAGCTTGGTCCGCCATCTCGTTTCAAACTGGTGGCTGCTAAATTATTTAAAACTAAACAAATATACAAAAAAAAAAGAAAATCAATTTTATTCTTTTTTAATGTTAGGCCACGATACAAGGATTCCGGAAATTTTTTGTTTTGCCTGTATTTTGTAATTTTTACTTAGATAGTTGTTAATAGAGTTGATACCTCTAGAGCTCATGTGCAAATTTATCAAACAAAACAAAAATAGTACAAGGGAAATTATGCATAATTAGATTTTTCGAAATGCTTCAATTATTTCATGCTTTTACAGAACGTAAAAATTATTCTGCAATACTTTTAACTTTTCAAAGTAATTTTTTGACAAAATTACTACTCCATGAAAAGATCTGCTTGAACTTTATCATGACAAGCTCATAAAATCGTCTAAAAGTAGCATTCATATAACTATGCGAAATTTGTTTTCGTTAAATGCTTCAGTTATTTTATACGCTCTTCTACAGAATGAAGAATTTATATTTTAACATGTCCAAATGTATAGAGTATTTTTTTCGTAAAATGTGTATTCCATTAAACGGGATAATATCTACTGATTGTGTGTATCGATCCTTGTGAGACTAAAAGAGAAATGCAAGCCTAAAAGACAACTGAAATGATATTCAGAAAATTCAAAGCTATTGTCCATAACCTTTTTCCGTTGCTTCATATAAATCATAGCAGGCTTCTTAAAATGTAAACATACTGTTTTAACATCATGTGATAAGTTAAATACAATAAAATATTATAATTTATTTTTACTAAAGAATTGATTTTCTATATCTATCCGTATTAGAACTAAAGATGTTCATTTTCAACACATCACAACATAGTTGAAACATGTTTCAGTATTAGGTTTGTCTGGCCATGATCTAAATCGCATATACATAGTCGGATTGTCATCCAGTCAGTATATGTGATCGTTGTTTACGTTGACATGGTCGGTATTGAAAATGAAATGTGTAGCACTTATAGATCGTTTACTGGGGCACGCATATTAATGACATTACTTTGTGGTATATGGATAAAAAATCGTTTGCGGCGTATTTTAATAATGTTACACTACCTCAAACATGTTGAAATTGACATATACATCACTGAGATGCGTTACAAGATGTTTACTATACAATAGGATGTGGACAGCATTTATGGTTTATTTAAAGGGACATTCAAAATAATTCGGTTACAGTATTGTCTATGAGCAATAATTGCTGCAAGTTCAATTGGTGCGTTTTCAATGCAGTTTTAAACTTAACTAATTGTTTGTATATTAATTTGCGTGTATAAGTTCTATAGATCATATACAGGGATGCACAAAATAATTCGGATATTTTTTCCGGCAATAGATGGTAATTGCTGAAATTTGTTTATCAAATGTGTTATGTATTTTCGAAGTGTACTTAAATTGTGTTAACTTTTTACTGTAAATACACCTGCATAATTATTCAAGTTTTCCTCCACATAAGTCTTTTTATACACTCGATGCCACTATTCAAACTATGATTACTTTCTTTGTCAAAATCGTATTTATTAATTGTTTATTGTTCAATAAATGAGCTATCAGCATTGTTTTGTGTTTATAATTTTCTCTCAACTTTAATTATTATCTTATACAAGCTCAACATCTCCTTATATTTATTTACAATCACAATTGTTCATTCAGGCCATTATTGTATCTAACTTGTCTCGTTCAGTATAATTAAATAGCATCTGGGATTGACATTGTAATTTTTGACAATTTATTTTCCATAGTGAGGGGTCCCCTTCCCGAGTGGTTCTTCCGGGCTTTGTTACTTGGGCTGGGGCCTTGCCGCATAGTAAACAAACCTGCTGGGCGGGGCTAGTTGAGTTTAAGTCGAAAGATAGGTCTCCCCGCCCGGTTTGACCTTGATCTTGATTACTTAGACATGAGTGGGGCTAGTAACGCTTTAGAACTTGGGTAGGTCTCTCCATGTATTTGAACTTGCTAGCTTAAATATGATATTTCACCTTATTAAACAATGGAATTATGTTATAATATTCTGAATGTGTTGGAAAGCGTTTCATAATCTATGCACGACGCCTAATTTTGTTTTTTGTTAACTTTTTCAAATTATTATGTATGTTGCTTTAATATTAGATTTAATCTGTTCGATGTAAATATATACAATACTGTGGTTGTCATTTACATACGAATTATACGCATTTAATAAGTTCTAAACAATATATTAAATTTTCCGCCTGTTTGAATTACTCTTGAATTCTAAATTACAACCAATCTTAACAAATTTATTGTGGAAGGTCTATGCTATATTGTGGTTTTCATTTACATACGAAATATGTTTTGTTAATAAGTTTGTGAACTTACAGAAAAATTCTAAAGCATTCATAATAAATTCATATTATTAAATACACTATGCATAAATTGGCTGTTTAGTAAACATGAACAAATTAAGTTATATAATTGTTATGTTCCAAATGCAAGATTTTAATTTTTTATGTATTTATAGTTTTAAAAGGTTTATCAGTTGTATAATTCTGAAAGATTATAATTAAAATCTTACTATCTCTTGTGCGCCTTCCCATAGATTTAATAAAATGTATTACTTATGGTTCTAACGTCTGAAGGAGACTGATTCATATTAAATTTATAGACCTTTAGCAAATTGTATGAATAAATTTTTGAAAATACATTTCTGAAAAAATATCTGTTCTTGCACATACCAGCTGAATATAAAAACTAGTCGTTGGGCGCCACCGTAATACATACCCATCATAAATATGCATAATATAAAATATGAAAATAAAACATGTGTAAACACTTATAGACTGCATTGCAATTCGAATACAATCGTGGCTTGATGATGTCATAAACTTTAAATACTCTATTACTGAATTGTGTAAAAGAAACATCCTTATGAATCCAAAAATGATAATCATATTAACTAACGGTTTATTGCGTAGGATTAAGCGTCTTATTTTCAATTAAAATATATCTTTGAATTGAAATTTGGATGACATACAGGGTCATGAAAAATCGAAGAGTGTGGTAAATAGGATTACAAATATCTCGGCAACTCATTATCCGATCGATAGGTAAACAATCTTTTTAAAATTATATATTCAAAATTATTTTATGCATATTTATATTTTTTAACTGAATGTATATTGTAGGTAAACTCTCGGTGACCCATTACACTACTCTCGCTATAATCTCAGAAGTTATACTCAAATTAAGCTTTATACAGCAAATCAATTTCAAAGAAATCTAGTCGTTGGGTGCCACCGTAATACTTACCCATCATGGATATGCATAATGTAAAATATTAAAATAAAAAATATGTAAACTACTTATAAAATGCATTGCAATTCGAATAAAATCGTGGCTTGATGACGTCCTAAACTTTAAATGTTGCCTATTTTTGAATTGCGTAAAAGAAACATCCTTATAACTCCAAAAACAAAAATCCTATTAACTAGCGGTTTATTGCATCTGACTAAGCGTCTCATTTCCAATTAAAAGATATCTTTGAATTAAAATTTGAATGAAATACAGGGTCATGAAAAATCGAGGAGTGTGAAAAATAGGATTACAAATATCTCGGCAACTCATTATCCGATCGACTTCATGCTTTATGCAAAATTTATGTTTTTTTATTTTCTTTTATATTCATTCCTTAAAATAAACAATTTCGAAATTTTTTATATACCTTTTATCAGAACGAATATTTCGAGAATCCGAAAAAAAATAGTTCCGGATAATCGAGGTTACTGAAATTCAATAAGCTTCTTCCCATTATTACATACTAAGTATATACCGAATTTTAAGTCTCTATCTCAATTTGTTCGGGAGATAGAGCGTTTACAGACACACACACAGACAGACGGACGGCAATTTTTTCTTCTAAAAATATGTTTTTTGGAATCTCCAGTGTCTGAAACGTGTAAATTCGTCAAGAGTTTTTTTTTTTTTTCAATTTTTAAAACGATTACAAGACTTACCGTATACTACGTATAATGGGTAAGTAATAAATGCAGACCGGGTAAAAGACTGTTTAGTTTAAGAAAATAAAAATCTGTAAATTGTTTATTTCACTGACAGAACAGTTTTTTTTTTTTTTTGTAAAATAGAATAACTTTTTATACAGATTTTAAATCTCCACGTCTGCATCCAAAAATGAGTTTTCTTTAACGTGCTGTTTCATGGATTTGATTGACATGGGAAAAGATTGAATGTTAAACTTGTACAATAAAAGTTTCTTTTTAAAATTTGAGAAATGAAATTACTTAAATAAATTAATTAATAAATTAATAAATAAATAATAAGTTAATAAATAAAACATATTTATTGCAGTAAGCAATTTTTTTAAACAAACAAATCTTTTCTTATCTGAAAATATTATATTTAAAACCCCCAAATGATGCCAACAGTTCGTAATTTCTTCTCCGAATTAAACAACAAAACATGCAGGGAAAACATTAATTTAAAAAAAAAAGTTTTAACAGAAGCTTTAAAAATGGAAAAATGTCCCTGAATATAATATGTTTTATTCTATTTTTAGCAGGTTACATAATTTTAATTAAAATTATTTCATAAGCACGGTGTTATTAGAACGATGTTTTTCATTTTGTTGATTATTAAGCTCTCTCTCTAGATATTTTAAAATGGAATATTTTTATGGGTATTTTTAATTATTTATTTAAGTAAACAAATATTTATTTATTTCATTAATTTATAAATTATTTATGTTTAAATTAACAGAAAATACTTAATTTAATTTGCAAGTGAATTTTTAAATAAATCAAGTTTTAAATTTGTTTTCAGTGCAAGTGTTGGTTAGGTTTTTTACACTCCTTAAATTAGCTTCGTTCATGTATGTGAAAGTTGAATATTGCAATCGATTTTTCACTCACTTTCAGATATGCTATAGTTATAACAATTATGTACACAGGTGGGTTTCTAATGACGAACAGGATTTTGATATTAGAACTTAATTATAAAATATTGAATTAATTTTAAGGCATTTTCCTGTTAACTGGGCGCAGTAGATAAATCGCCAAATATTCTTTATGGTTACCCTAAGTATCCTAGTTACAAAAACATTTGATTAGATATGCGTCAAACCCCGCGCGCTAAAATATCCCAACCGGCTATGAAACTGCCTAATGAAATATTTTAAACACTAAATCGTCGAAAATGAAATATGAATAATAAAATAAAAAATGTAATAATATATGTATGAAAGGTGGGTGTGGAGGCATCAAATTCATGGAAGACTGGCGGCTTGTGAAGGTTATATTAATTTACAATCAACAGATCCAGACCACTTGAGTGAAAATTTTGTAATAGCTGATATAAAAAATTCCAAGTGAAAACACAAGGTGGTTGTATGCAGTCATATTTTCCATCTAGACAATCCTGCGTGATTGTAGAAAGGCAATAAGTTTAACAATCCGGAGATTTCTCCATAAAAATAAGCCAGTTGTCGTTATAAGGTACATATTTATCCAACAAGAAAACGTCCAACAAGTCTCACATTATGAAATTATTCGTAAATCCCTCAAGCTTGAGCATACATTGCTGCATCATACTCTATGATCTTAAAAAAGCAAATTTAGAATACTGCAGATTTGTAGACACCAGATAACATATCTTTAGCACTTGAAAACAAGACAAAATTCTGAGTTCCGAAGTCATTGCATCTGCTTTTTGTCAGACTACCGGAGGACGAGATATATTGACGCAGTACGGAAACGAACCAATCGGTGAGAGGCGCTCATTGAGAACTTGACGGCTAAGCGAATGACGCGAGAGGGGGTGGTTTAAAGGAGAATGAATCCCATACATAGTAACGCAGTGTTTTCGAAGTAAAAAAGTTCTAGAGCAGTGGTTCTCAACGGGGGCTGTACGCCCCACAAGGGGGCACATTGGAATTTCTAGGGGGCAATTCCAGATTTATTATTAAACCATTCCTTGTCACTTTATTTTTGTCTTTTTTTGGATAACTAATGTTGTAGGTTAAAAACGAATGTAATATCAGCAGATTTTTTAAATAAAGTAAAAAAAAAAAATCAATTTTCAATGTTTTTCCATGGAAAACTTTTAAAAGAATATTTACTCAGAATAGTTATGTAAAACATTTTTGTTGTAACTATTACTTTTTTCATATTTATTTTTTTTTAATTTTCCGAGTTTTCGTGTATTTTAAATTATTTCCAAAAAATTTTCGACTAGCATTTATTGGATAAGACGTGTATTTTTACCCGCTCTGCAATATGTCAGTGCCATGTGAAGACATTTTTACTCATGTCTACTTAAAATTGATAAATATAAGAATCCAGAAATGCTTCTGGTATATTATGTTATTCATAGAGAGATCTTATTGTTCAAAAATTCACCATCTAATCCTAATGAAATGTTTAAGTCATTTATAAAATGTACGAATACTTTCAAGTTTAATGCAAAATTGTGAGATTTTGTTCAAGAAATGTTGTGAAAATAGAAAAGGAGACCATAAAACACTCTGTTTTCAAACTGAGGAAAATTGGCAAAAGAGAAAAAATTTTTGGGCATATATGAAGATGTATGACTTCATTAAATTTATAGAATTATGTTCAAAACATATTCTAGAAAATATTTTACATGTTTGGTAAGATTGTGAAATGACTTGTCATTGTTAATGTTCTTTCAATCTTCGTCCATATGAATAATAAAATTTCATTTTCTTAAATAAGAATTATATGTTACATAAGAACTGCGATGGGGTTGGGGGGGGGGGGATGCATCAGGTCTTTTGAGTTGCTTTGGTGGGGTGCGGCCAAAAAAGGTTGGGAACCGCTGGTCTAGAGTCATAAATACGTGGGAAGCCAGATCTGTGGAATTCAAATTGGAAATAAAAATTGCAAAATGACTTTTAAAAACATTCGAAACTAAAAGCTTCTGTGAGTATATTATAGATTGGATAATTGATAAAAGTTTATGAAGGGCTTAAAAGTTTTAGATTAAGATTTTGAATAAGATAATTATTAATATACGCATTTGAATTTAAAGGGAAATTAAATAGAAATAAATAATATATATTATTAAGAAACTGGGAAATAATGAATATATATGTCATAATGTAGAATAATTTAAAGGAATATCGCGATGTAAAATTGTTATATAATATTTATATATATATATGCTTTTATAATTGTAAAAAATGTAAGATTACTGTCTGGAATTTTTCAATAAATTTTATTAACTTTAGGTGTTGGTACTTTAATGGAGAAGGTTTAATTTGATTTCCAAGAGATTTTTATTTACACTAAAACTAGTTTCAAAATTTATGTTCAGATAATTCTACTATCTCTTAAGTTTCTATTACCTCTTTGCTATTGAAAATATCATATTACAGTCTGGAATTTTCAGGTTATTTTTATTTTGATAAAGTTTTAATTAAACATTTCAATTTAGACGTTAGAATTTTCTAATACTAAGCCTAAATTTTTTGCAGTCGAAAAGTTTTTCATTATTTGTATTTTGATAGTTTGTCAATTTTAATTTGTAAGTATTTACAGTTAGAAAAATATTAAATATATTAAAATAGTAATAAACTCTTCCGTTCATGATATAATGAGACATGATTGCAAGCATTATGCATGAAATACTGCTACACAGTTCAAAGCGTACTTATCTTGATGATGGAATGGACGAAGTTATGATAATTTAACAGTTTTTATTAATTGTTCGACAGATATACTTCCGTTTTGGGTGCAGCGAAACCTAGGTGGATGTGGCCAAATATATGTGATCATGGCCAGGTGCGAATGGGCAAACATGAGAGTGCTGGTAATGGTGAGGCTTAACCCTTTAAGCGTCTGGCAAAATTTTGCACCTATATTTAACGACTAATAAAATAAAATATATGAAGAAACTGGCATGATGATTATATATTTTTAATAATCTTATATATCTATATTTCTTATGCACTGAAAAATTTAACATTAATTTGAAATTTTTGTTAATTCAGACTTTGAATTTCAAATTAACATGACGGAAAAACACAGTTAGGACGCTTAAAGGGTTTAGTTCTGATTATTAGTTTTCTTCAGGTGGTTAAGAACCAGGAATTTAAAACTTGATGATACGACAACGCTGTGTAGATGACAAAGAACAATTTCTGGTAAAGTTAGTGGTAGGCAGAACCTTTGTCTTATTAGAGAAAATAATGGTTTCGTTTATGCTAGACAAGGTCTGCGATAGGCAATATGTGCTAAATTGGAACTGTTCTATATAAGAATGGTCCTCAGAAGAAGAAGAACTCTTGATTGAACAGCCGTTAAGAGAATAGAGTTCTTGAGTCTAAGTGGAATTTTCACTGTGTCCGTGAAATTACTGATGGTCAGAATGGTTTTGATATTCTAATGGATCCTTCTGGAATGCGCCAAAGCATAACTGCCAACGTTTGTATTTTTTAAACCAATCCTACCAGAAATTACGTAATAAAAAAGAAATTTCGTATTGTAATCGGAATTAAAATGAGAAACCCATACAAATATATTTCTGGTGGTAACCGATTAAAAAAATACAAAAGTTGGCAGATACACTGTTAAATATTTACAGCAAACTGTCCAGTCATTTGACTGTTTTTATAGAAAACGGTTACAAAACCATAATTTAACTCTATTCTGACCATATTATTGCCCATATTATGGTCATAATAGAGTTAAATTACTGTTATGGAACCATTTTTTATGCAAACGATCAAATGACTGGACAGTTTGCTGTAAATATTTAACAGTGTTTTTAACAGTGTACGATTTTGTCCCCCCCCCTCTTTTTTTTACAAAATTTTTAATGGTAATTGATTAACAAAAAAAAAGAAGGTTGGCAACTATGCTTTTGCACATTCCCGAATGATTAATTCGAATGGCAAAATCATTGATTATGGCTATCACTACGTGGAATGTCTATTCTGTTACACTGTTAAAAATTTGCAGAAAACTGCCCAGTCAATTTACCGTTTTTATGAAAATACGGTTACATAACCGTAATTTAACTCAATTCTGACCATATTATTGCCTGTATTACGGTCAGAATAAAGTCAATTTACGATTATGTAACCGGATGGTGACTGGACAGTTTGCTGCAAATTTCTAACAGTGTACGCTGCAATTGTTTGCATAAGTGCTTATCTGTTCATAATTCTATAGAAACCCAATTCATTAAACCTCGTAATTCATGCAATATCCTCGAAACAAATATTATGCTATGAAAATGCCCCTTTCACCAAATTTCGGCTGTATAAACACCCTGATATTGGAATAATATTCGAAAACAAACGTTTTTTTTTTTTTTTTTTTTTTTTTTTTTTTTTTTTTGAGAAAATACCTAATAAACCAATAAAACTTCATTTTAACCCTCTAAGCGTGTGGAACGTAATATTCCGTTCACTAAGCTCCAGGTTTCACTGCAGTGTATGCAAAGTTTAAGATAATATAATTCTATAGATTTAATGAATTTTCAAAACATTGAAGAATGATTAATACTATCAAGGGTTACATTCATATTTGTAATTAAGTTTTATTTATAATGCTGAAAGAATCATATTTTTTTAGCATTTAAAACAAAATGCAGAGAAAACAACATTACAATTTTACCCTTTTTCAAAACGCTCAGAGGGTTAAAATAATTCTAATTAATTAATTACACTCAGTTATGTAGAAAATTGAAATCCTTTGTAATTTAAACATTATTAGTGACAGCTATTCTGTTAGCTCTTCTGTTCAAAGAATAAACTGCTCTACACACTGTGACATAGATACCTTGCAATTATTACCAAGAATATTTTTATTAATAATAAGAAATAAATATTTGATGTAGTTTCATAAATATAATATATTTTTCATGGTTATTCAAAACATTTTCTTTGAAGTATTTATTATCTGGGATGTCTGATTATTTTGTTAGAACACTAAATGAGCATTTATGAACTTTTATTGTAAACAAAGCTTTTCATAAAGAATTCCGAGAATGATTTGACATTTAGCAGTTGAGTTTTTACACCTTCTTTCGCACATTAAACTCGTCGAAAAGAAAGAAAGCCTTCAGAATTTTGAATATTTTATTCCTACAAAAAATTTATAGATATGTATCTTTCTAAATTTGGTTTAAGTTTTTAGAAATAAATACGTATAAAAATATTTCACAAAAGAATGATTATTAGTGAGTGTGGGCTGTATAAAATGAAAGTGAATGTATGCTATGAGAAGTTTTATTCTGTTTTTTATATTATATGATGAGACTTCTATATTTCAAAGTTTATGTGCAAAAACTGTGACAAGAGACACAGTTATTAATTATTTTCTTCCTCAATAATGAATACTGAAATGTAAAATTCCAGAAGTTTTCTGCGTATATATGTCGGTTATATTCATTGTTAAATACGTTTTTGAAAATTTAAGAATAAATTAAGCAGAGATTAGTGTGAATATGATCGTACTTAGGATATATCAGATGTATTGTTTTCATTAGTAACCTATAAATGACGAAATAAAATGATCGAAGACGTTATTCTGATTTTAAAATAATATGCCTCTATTGTAGAATATCTTACAAATAAACTTTTTAAGGGGACAGATCACCTTTAAAATGGTCAAAAATTCAATTTCAAGGTTTTGATGTCAGTAAATAGTGCATTTTATTCTGAGTAGAAAGGTACCAATGTTTTTCAGAGGCGATAATTATTGACGAAGATATAAAGTAAAACGCAATCGTCATTCTTTGTTTTTGAAAGGAGGGTGAAAACTTTAAATGCATTTAATTCACAACAATGATTTTCAAACTTGCACGCATGATTTCTCCAAAAATAATTTAGATAGAACCTCAATTTTTTTCAAACTTATTAATGTAGCAACAATGAACAAAATGAACTAGAATCTTTGAATTTGAACAATAAATTAAAAAATAATTAACTATAATTAAATTAAAAACGCATTTTGAATGCGCTTTTTGACGAATTACAGTTAATTATTATTTTTTTATTTATTGACCAAATTAAAAGATTCTAGTTCATTTTGTTCATTGTTGCTACATTAATAAGTTTGAAAAAAATTGAGGTTCTATCTAAATTATTTTTGGAGAAATCGTGCGCGCAAGTTTGAAAATCATTGTTGTGAATTAAATGCATTTAAAGTTTTCACCCTCCTTTCAAAAACAAAGAATGACGATTGCGTTTTACTTTATATCTTCGTCAATAATTATCGCCTCTGAAAAACATTGGTACCTTTCTACTCAGAATAAAATGCACTATTTACTGACATCAAAACCTTGAAATTGAATTTTTGACCATTTTAAAGGTGATCTGTCCCCTTAAAGCATTGAAATTAAATAATTTAATAAAATATGGCTTTGATGTTTCATCCCTTTTGTATATAAATATATAATGTCTTTGAAATTATGCATTAGATTTCAATTTCAAGTTTCAATGGCATTTTACCAAAATTCTCTCTGCAAAATAGTTCAAAGACTTCTTTGGAAAATACCGAATGGCCTATCTGGATTTAAATGTTAAATTTCTACAGAATTGATATTTTGCGTAAGCATGTATTTCACCTGCAAATAATGTCTTCAGAATACTGTATATTTTATGTATAGTAAACATTTATGTATACAAAACTAAAAAAAAAAAAAAAAAAAAAAAAAAAAAAAAAAAAAAAAAAAAAACAAGAGGGGAAAATTCTGCTATAAGGCCGAATATAGATTGCCACACACGGCTTTTATTTAAAAAATAAATAAACTAGCTGTAACTCAGAATAAAAACGCAATGAAAACAAACAATTTTAAAATATCTAAATAACAAATAAAAATTCCCCTGTTAAAGTGTTGAGTTGTTCAATAACCATTCGATTTAGAAAAATATTTTTCTACCACTGAGCAATTTTTTTTAATGAAATTTAATTCATGTTGCTATGGGTTGGGTTGATTATTGACGGCCAATTATCGACACTAGGGATATAGGCCCGGGGGGAGTGCCCTTCGTGGGGGTCTTTCTAAGGGAACCTAATCCGTATTTACACATGGATAAATCCACGGCTCGAAGAAAACCACGAAAACTCCGAACGATTAGGCCTACGGGCGCGATTGGGATCGAACCCAGCACCTCCCGTCTACCAGCTTCGAGAGCACAACCTCTCAGCCACTGGTGGGGCCTCATGTTGCTATGGCAGCAGACGATAAAACGATATCTTTGGAATAAGGGAATAAATAGAAGAAAAAATTTTGTTGATGTTTGTGATAAAATGTTTTGCTTTATTTTTTAAAAATGTATATACATAATTCACTTTTATATTTTAACAGAATAATAAGTTTACTATAATTCGTTACTCATTTTATGGCCAGTATACACAATACACGTCGAGCCACAATGCCTTTATCATTATCTTTTTACGCGTAAAAGTTTCGCTACGGTACTCCATTGTGAAGTTTTGTAATTTTTGAAATCTAATATTTGAAAAACGACTTAATCATTAGATTTGAAATTTATATCAAGAAAAATACAATTTTTTACCATTCTAACGCAGTTTGTAAAACAATTTTGTGACAAATACTTTTCGAGTTATTAATTTTTTAAGTAACTTCAAATGTTTCATTTTCCGAGATTAATCTGTGGCAACGATGGATTGCTGTGACTTTTCATAAACATGAAAAATGATAGAGAATAAATTATCTGTGTGTGGCTAAAAAAAACAAAAAAAAACGAATTTGGATCCAAGTAAAATATGTATAATTTTTTTTTCTAATGATTGATTATTTGTAAGAGACATTCTTTCACTGTAAGAAATACAGTGAAAGAATAATATGAGACATTTTATTATATTGTTCTAAAACCGTTTAATGAGACATAGATTTTAAAGTTTATGAAAATATGCGACTGCTCATAATTTGTTTTACTAAAAAATTATATTAAATAGAAATATTGTAGAAATTGTCTGCGTATATTTTATGTTGTAAAATAAAAATAAGAACAGTTTGTATAAAAGATAAAAAATACATTTTCTTTAATAACTTATTTAATATTATATACACTATGCTTATATTTATAACCTAAATGTGCCTAAGCTATAGATTTTTGAGGATTCTGAAACTGATTTCGCCATAACCTGTAAAGTTATGCTCAAATTAATCTTCTTGCAGTAAATCAATTTCTAGGAAAAAGGTTTTAGCTGACTTTCATTTATATTCTCGATCGTTACTACCACACCCTCCAAGTTATTTCTTCTTATTAAATTGCATCCTTTAACTTCATGAAATTGTTTCTAATGTAATGGCAGGAAAACAAAATGCATTTTATTAACACAGGAAATAAACATTTTGTAGGTCAGACATATAACAAAAGAGATTAATGATTTTATTTTCGGAAAGTTAACAAATATCATATTTTACGTATCATAGTAAAAAGCAGTGCTATTTTATCTGTTTTCTGAGCATTAAGAAATAAAATGTTTTAATAAAAGATGAGTAGAGTTTTATCTTTTTATCAGACAGATAAAGTGCTTTGTTCTTTAAAGACATTCTATTTGTTAAAGTACTTTTATCTGGTTTGCTGGTCTTTTGCGAAATGTAACTAGAAATACACTCTAATCTCAAATGAATGTACAATTTTAAATCAAATGTCTGGGGAAATTCTTTATTTTTTTCCATTAGAGTGAAATACAATTTTTCAAGTTGCAAGGTAAAATTTTGCTTACGAGGCTAAATCATCGCAGTCATTTTTCTTTTGATACATGCATTCTTAAAAAAAAAAAAAAAAAAAAAAAAAAAAAAAAAAAAAAACCTACAAGAGCGCACGAGAAATATAAAAACTGGTAAAAAAGGTAGACCCAGGAAAGAATTTAAAATGATAATTCCAAAAGAAGAAATATCCCAAGTTGTAATGGAAAATTTATTTTCTGACTCATGTCCGGAATTTTCTGAGGCTTTAAACGGGCCTTTTAAACATGAATGGATAGATGCAATGGAATTAGAATTTAATTCTTTAATGCAAGAAAATGCATGGCAAATAGTTGATAGGCCAAAACATAAGAAAATTATGGGAAGTAAATGGGTTTAAAAAACTAAATATAAAACAAGACGGGTCAATCGAAAAGTTTAAAGCGAGATTAGTTGCAAAGGGGTGTTCTCAAAAACCAGGAATTGATTTTGAAGAAAATTTTTCGCCTGTTAGCAACATTAAGTTCGATCAGAACTGCGATCGCTTATGGTATTCAAAATGGTTTTACAGCTTATCAATTAGATTTTATTATGGCTTATGTAAATGGTGATTTAACTGAAGAAGTATACATGGAGTTACCTGATGGTTTTAAATATGAATCTAATGTTGACAAAGTTTGTTTATTAAAAAAATCCCTCTACGATTAAAACAATCAGGTCGACAATGGTTCAATAAATTAGATGAAAAATTAAAACAAATGAAGTTTGAATCACTAAATGCTGATAAATGCGTTTATTTTTCAAAATCTCCGATTGAAGCTATTATCATTGTTTATGTTGATGATCTCATAATTCTTACTAAATGTAAACAAGATTATGAATATATTAGAGATGAATTATCCAAATCTTTTAAAATGAAAGATTTAGGTTTGTTACACTATTGTTTGGGCATAGAATTTATGCAAAATGGGGACAGTATTAAAATTACTCAAACGAAGTATATTGAAGATATTCTGAGCAAATTTAATATGCAAGAATCAAAATCAATATCTACACCTTTTGATAACAATGTGAAGCTTACTAAGGAAATGTGTCCCAAAACTGAAGAAGAAAAGTCTGAAATGAATAATATTCCTTATCGTCAACTAATTGGTTCTCTTATGTATTTATCAGTAGCAACTAGACCTGATATAACTCATGCTGTGAATTTTCTAAGTCAATTCAACAACAATCCAGGCAAACCTCATTGGATAGCTGCAAAAAGAGTTTTAAGATATCTAAGAGGTACTCAAGATCAAGGACTGATTTTTAAACGTGATACTAAGTCCTTAGTTGCATTTGTTGATGCTCATTGGGCTTCAGATGTCAATGATAGAAAGTCCTATACTGGATACATTTTTAAATATGCCGGTGGTGCTATATCTTGGGAATTGAGAAAACAACGAACTGTTGCATTATCCACAACTGAAGCAGAATATATGGCTTTATCAGAGGTTGCTAAAGAGACTTTACATCTCAGACGGTTCTTAAATGAACTTCCTCCTGAAATAGTGTCTGCACCTACTTTAATATTCTGCGATAACCAGTCTGCTCAAAAATTAGTAAGAAATGCAATTTATCATTCTCGCACAAAACATATTGACATTCGCCATCACTTTGTGCGCGAAATATATGAGAATGGAGATATAGAAGTTAAATATCTAGAAACTGAAAATATGGCAGCTGACATTTTAACAAAAGCTTTAAGTGCCTATAAACATAAGAAATGTTGTGATTTAATAGGACTAAGTGTTTAAAAACATTCAATGTTATTCTGTATCCTTTTTCCATATAAGTTTAAAGTATATACTGTTTGTATTTGTAATTTTATATTTTGTTTATCTGTAATTTGCATATAATATTTGCATAATAGGAGAGTAATTAATGCCTTGTTAAGAAAATGCACGTTGTAAGGGGGGAATTGTTGGAATACAACGTTCATTTTCTCCTCTCCGCACATATAGCGCATGCGCGTACAGTTACGATGATGATGCTCCAAAGCGAGAGCTGTTGTTAGTTGTTACTTTAACTACAGTGCCTAGAAGTAAGCAGTGTGTTTATCGCCAATACAACCGCAATAAAAAAAATGTCCCTAACAGGAGGAAAACCAGATTCTCCGCGAGAGGGCGTCGAGTTCCCACCGCCGTTATTAACGTTTGAAGTTTCATTTAACAGGTTTGATCCTAATGTTAGTTTCAATGTAATTAACGCTGTATTTTCAAACAAACTAGACGAATGTTTCTATTTCTATAATATTTTAAAGTAAACATATATTATGCATGTGTAATGATAAATCAGTATGGATAAATCTGCAAATGCTAAGAAAAGAAAAGCTGATCGAACATGCTTCGTTCCTGGATATACTAGTGGATATAAAAGCAACAAAACTAAAATAACTCTATTCCCCCCTCTCCCCCCCCCTCACCAAAGACAAAAACTAATTTGAAAAATGGTTAAAAGTCATTCCTCGTGCCGATAAAGATCTGAACCAATATTCAGTTGCATGTGAATTAGAGTCCTGCACGGGTCGGGTTAACCCGACCCGAACCCGCAAATTTCATTTGAAGTCAACCCGCAACACGACCCGAACCCGACAAAATAAATTTCCTCGATTTCCTTAATCTGAAAAAATATTGGACATTCTTTTGAAAAAGCGGGTCATCCCGAACCCGACCAGCAAGAGTAAAAACCCAACCCGAACCCGACCCGCAGCAAAAAGTAGAAGTCAACCCGACCCAAACCCGAAC